>JAECXO010000285.1:227500-1520421 GCA_018152825.1 Scaptomyza hsui | reverse complement strand
GTTGCACTGCGACCAGATGTTGGGTCTTTTGTGCCGGCCTGTAGGATTGGATTAGAGCCTCTATACCTAGGCTTCTAATAAAAGAGAGCACTTTGGTAGGGTCTATATGTTCCCAAATCCTGTAGGGGGGGATAAGTTCGCTCCCTAGTTGTAGAAGACGACGCCTGCTTAGCGAGGGGCATTCACATAGAACATGTTCTGATGTTTCTTGCTCCAACTCGCAGAATCTGCAAGTGTCGATTTCTGAGAGTTTTAATTTCTTAAGGTGATACCTCAGGTTGCAGTGACCCGTAAGGTAACTTGTTAGAGTGCGAATTTCGCTCTTTTTTAAATTGATGATGCGTTTTGATCGAGTCATCTGGGTGACGAGAAATTGTTTGGCTTGTCTCAGCCCTGCACTGTCGGTCCAGTGGCGACTTATCTCCGCTTCCTCCCATTTCCTGAGCAGTTCTCTTTTGTGTCCTTTCGAAAGTCCACAGAACGGTTCAGGGCCGATTAGTGGTGTCATCGCCCCGCGTTTAGCTAGGGAGTCTGCCACCTCATTTCCTATATGGCCTTCATGCCCTGGTACCCAGCCCACCATTAAGTTGTTTTTGGAGGCAAGGGCGTTCAGCTGCTGGAAACAGTTCTCTACAAGTCTGGAGTAGATCGTGAAGGATCTCAGCGCTATGAGCGCCGCCTGACTGTCAGAGAAAATGTAAGTCCGTGCGCCTTGCATTTTCCTGCGAAGGCATTCACGAGCACAGATTTCTATGGCGTATACCTCTGCTTGGAAAATGGTTGGAGACTTTCCCATGGCTATGGATTTATTGAACCATGGTCCGAAAATACCAATCCCAGTGTTTCCGTTTTCCAGTTTCGACCCGTCAGTGTACCATGTTTGTGATCCACTGGGCAGAGATATTGATTTTGTTTTCCATTCATGTCTGGTATGCAAGACTACAGAGAAGTTTCTGTGGAAAACAAGTTTTGGTTTCTGTTCGTCAGTTACGCGCAGAATGGGCTCGTTTATTAGGGGCTCGAGAACCCGAAGATGCCCGTAAGATCACCACTTTTTATATTGGTATATTTTGAAGGCAAAGTGCCCCAGGCAGGCCTGCTTTTTCATGGTGATTTGTAGAGGGGGTATGCCAGTTATGACTCCAAGTGCTGCAGTGGGACATGTCCGGATGGCTCCCGTAATGCCTATGCAGACCAGTCGTTGTATTTTGGTAAGTGCAGCCGCGGCTGTCTTCTGGGTAGATTTCGTCCACCAAGCAAGAGATGCATAGGTTAAGATCGGTTTGACCACAGTATTTAAAGACCAGTAGATCATTTTGGGACTTAGACCCCATGCTCTACCGAAAAGCCTGTTGCAAGCAAAGTATGCTCGAGTGGCTTTATTTATGGTCTTTTCAAGGTGTACATTCCAGTTGAGCTTGGAGTCGAGTGTAACACCTAAGAAGTTGGCTTCAGCTGAGAAGTCAATGGTAGATTTATTTAGGGATGGTCTTGTTAGAGAAAGAGACCTTTTCCTGGTAAATGGAACTAAAACAGTTTTAGACGGGTTTATGGACAATCCCTTGTCCTGGCACCATCTGCTGGCTATATTTAGGGCTTACTGCATGCGGTCCGAGATGGTTTGCTCATGCCAGCCCACTATATAGATGACTAGATCATCAGCGTTACATTGAGTGGAGAGCCCTAAGTCGTTGAGCTTGTAGAGTAGCTCGTCGATGACCAGAGTCCACAAGAGAGGAGAGAGTACTCCCCCTTGAGGGCACCCCCTTGTGGCTGTGATTGAGGTCATGGTTCCTCCAAGGTCTACAGTTATGATTCTGGATTTAAGCATTGCCAGAATCCACCTGATTATGGGTGTGGAGACGTTTTTTCGTACAAGAGAGGCTCGGATAGCCTCATATGACGTGTTTTCGAAAGCTCCTGAGGTGTCTAAAAAGGCACCTAGTTCTATTTGTTGAGCGCCAATGGTTGTTGTAAGGCAATGAATGGCAGTCTCAGTTGACTTACCAGCTTGGTACGCATATTGGTATTTATGAAGGGGAAGATGCTTGAGATTCACCTCCCTGATGTGCTGATCAATTATCTTCTCCATAGTTTTAAGGAAGAAGGAGCTCCGACTAATCGGTCTTTAGGACTTAGGCAATTGGGAGTCTTTCTTCCCTACCTTAGGAATAAACACAACTTTCATTGAAGCCCATTTGCTTGGTATGTGTCCAAACAAGAGACTAGCTCGGAATAGACGGACCAGGGGGAGTGCGAGTTGGTGCAGTCCCCGCTGCAACAAGCACGTATAAATACCATCTGGTCCAGGGGATTTGTATGGACTGAAACTCTGTATAGCCCATTGTACGCTATTTTAATGAAACAGTCTATAGGGCATGCTTCCAGCACGTTCTGAGCGATAGGGGGGTTCCCTTCCCTCAGCCCTAGTGCAGTTTGCCACCATATCCACACGCAGGTGTGGGCAGTCTCCAATCCCCGAAATGTAGGTTGGTGCCTCATTCCCTGAGATGGGTTGCTCCACAGCCACGCACGGAAAGTGAGTAGCCAGCAGTAGACAGCTCGTTTCCTTTAGGTTGTTTGTGTATGTTCCATCTGGCTTTTTCAGCGTACAGATACCGTTTGAGTGGTCCTTGAATAGGGCTTTTAGTAGCCTGACAGCGTCCGGAAGCGTTGAAATCTGCCCGCAGTGTTGGCGCCACGTGGCCCGTTTTGACCCTCTCAGCTCTTTGTTGTAGAGCGTTAAAGCAGATTTGTAGGAATCCCATGTGGCTTTCCCACTTTTCGCTTTATTGAAGAGCCTTCGCGCAGCCTTTTTAAGATCGTCAAGGCCCTTATTCCACCAGGGAACAGCCCTTCTGAACTTGCGAGCCTTTTGTTCGCAGCTGGCGTGATATGCCGATTCAATGTACGTATGAAGCACAGTAGCTTCACGCTCTAGCTCGTCTATGGATATTATCGGACGGATAGAGCAGTCTCTGGATTGCTCAAGTTCAAAACAGAAAAGATCCCAGTTGGTGTTTTTTGGATTTCTAGTAACTAGGCTGCATTGCAAGGCGCATCCTATATCAAATCTAATGTGCTGGTGATCTGACATAGTGATATTACTCGCTACGTGCCAGTTTGAGATAACGGACAACATGTTTATACTACAGAGAGTTAAGTCGAGGACTTCCTCTCTAATTGCATTGATAAATGTGGGCTCGCTGCCTCGATTTAGTAAACCTACGTAATTACTAATAATGTACTCAAGAAGGCACTCACCTCTTTTGTTGATGTCACTGCTCCCCCAGACCGTGTGATGCGCATTGGCATAGATTATCCACCTGAGCCGGTTCCTCTGGCAGTGCTCTACTAGGGCACAGGTAGCCGTCGTAGGCACATCGTAGGCCAGCACTGCCTCCTGCTCGCCATGGGCAGTGGGTATTTTAAGCCAAACTGCCACCAGGTCCTCAGTGATGAACTGTGAAAGGGGAACATATGTTAAGTTTTTGGCTCCTGGATAAATGCTATGTCCATTGTAGCAAACCTCTCACCAAGGACGTCAGATTCGGCCTCTGCGTGGTGTATATTTGCTTGGAGACATCTAAGGTGTCTCCGGGTGTTGGGAAGGGTGGGTGGAGGGGGACAGGACATTAGTCCGCCCTCTTGCGGCCCCTGGCCTCGGTGCTTCGGGCTCCGGGCAGCTGCGGTGCCACAAGCCTCACTACCGCTTGGTGTCCGGACGGTGCTGTTTGCCGCAGGCAGCCCAGGGCTCGCATGAGTTTCCTCAGCGACACCCTGTGGCGTCGTTGCAGCCGTGTCTGGTGCTATGGTCTTGGATCAGGTGGGCTTCTCCGCTGCGAGAGCAGGATCCACCGCCTGTTCCTTCGACTGCGTGCTGGCCTTTGGCTTGAGAGTAGCCGTGCCCCATGCAAAGTTGAGCTGATATCCCAGCGACTACAGCCGGTTGGCCGAGACTGGGTCCAGCGCAATCGTGACGATGGCCATGTTCTGTCTCATTTCGCGGTGAAAGACGCGCCAGTCTCCTTCTCGCAGCCCGTTGTTCTGGCCTTCGACGAGCTTCAGGATCTCGTCCGTCTTCATGTCCGCATTGGGAAGTGGAAAGTAGCCGATGAAGACAGCGGCACGTGGAGCCTCTGCCTCGGGGACTACCTTTCCTATAGGAGGCCATGACACCGACTTGGGGTGACTGCTCCTGTGTTGCTTGACCAGCCGCAGCTGCGGCTGTGGAGGCTACTGGAGCCCCCGTGACAAGCAATACGCTTGCAGGAACACCCTTCGTCAGGGCACTAGGTGCCGCGGTATTCGTCATGGCCCTCTTTGTCGCCGCCTCTTCTGGGGTCGTTTTGGCTGATCTAATTCGCTTGTTGCTTGCGCCACACTTGCTGGGCACTGCCTTAGGAGGGTCAATAGGCTTCTGAGCGAGCCTCTTGGCCTCATCCATCGGTATACCGTTCGCAAGGTGTCTCTTCCTTGCAGCGCCCGATAGCGCGATCCGCTTGGGCTTTTCGGCCTTGGGAGAGGCGAGAAGAGCTTCTTCTACTTCCTTGGTGATGGTGTCGGTGCCGGAGCTTTGTGAACAAATGTCCATAGGTACCTCCGGCTCCCGGATAGGTTCGACGTTAATCGATTTGGGGCTACTAGAGCACCCAGTTTCTTGGGGGGGTTTGTTTTTGATCAACAGTATCCATAAGTTGGTCCCACGAGTAATGAGGAAGGAGTATCCCCCGGGGCAGAGCCTCATACCCCGGATCGGGCACTTATACGACTGGAGGTGCCAGGTATCCGGAAGCCAACCGTTAAAAGACACACTAACGTAGTGCCATTCATCACAGGGGCACGGTACGGTAACACCGGTGATTACGGGTTTTTTCGAGTTGTCCTCTCTAGATCCGCCATATTTCGTCTAGAGCGGGGGCACCTCGAGCAGGATGTGGCTCTTCACCACGTATGGTCGGTCTTCGGTAGTCGGCATGTGACTGCAAACTCCCACTGGCTGAGTCAGCTCGGCGCTGCGGCAGGCTCACACGCTTCACTAACAAAGCTTTATATCTATTATATACCATATAATTCTCGTGTCACAAATTTCGATGCTAAACTCCTCCGAAATAGCTCGATCGATTTTGGTGAAATTTTGTGTGCTTTTTGGTTAGGTCTGCGCATCGGCCAACATCAATTTTGCGTCCCAATTCAAATTGTCCTTCAGGTACCTCCTGAGCACCTATGTCCTTTTTTTCAAACTTTTGTACCTTAAAACTAATCAATCTGAACGAAACTTGGTCAAAACATAAAGGCGTGTAAAAATATTATGCATACCAAATCTGGACCCGATCCGACCACTTCTTCGAGTACCTTCCATACACCTTTGTCCATTTTTCACACTTTTGTGCTGGAGTTAGTAACATTTCTTGAAGCAAGCGACGCCGTCAGACTCATCGAGCATCGACTAGGCTAGGTAATATTTCATCTTTCGATACTCAAAATATTAAAAAAAAAGTACCGTACTTAAAAAATGCCACGTCTACGTGGAAGAAGACGAAATATTGGTCGACAGACTCGGAATTTACAGTTCATCCAGAACAATCGGTTAAATAGATTGGCAGAAGATCAATTGACGGACAATGAAAGCTCAAGAAATCAGATGGCAATCTTACGTGCTAATGAAAGTCAACAGCAACGCATCGATCGCTTTCGAGCTAATGCATTGAGACAGAGATTGGCCCGATAACGAGTCACAGACACATTAAGAACACGTAAGCAACAGCGTTTGCAAGTGTACCTTGCGTTAGAATATAAATCGGACATCGACTTTTCGTCACTTTCACAAATTGTATTGCCACAATTGAATTCAAAAAAGAAAATGTTGTTTTGCGTGGCAGAACAACGTCTGTCTGTGAGCTTATCGGTTAGGTTTGCGCATCGGCCAAAATCTATTTTTCATCCCGATCAGACCACTCCTTCGGGTACCTCCCAAACACCAATGTCCTTTTTTTTTGAGAGGTATAATTTATGTTTTTACAAAGTTTGAATCAGATTGATTAGTTTTAAGGAATGGCATCGTGGGAAACGCCCATCGCCATCTGGAGCTGCAGCACCTGAAAAACCCTGAAAATTGTTACTACAATTTCCAAGATAGTCTCGCCAACCTGAGCCAATAGCATTTAATGTAAATGTGGCGTCAAGAAATTCAAAGAAAAAGTTATGAAAAATTTTAATTTGAACTAAACTTTTTTATCACATGAAATCCCAGAAGGCCGAAACAAAAATTCGGTCCTTGGGTTTGAATATTGTGTATGAAATCATTATTCGTTTCATCTCGGAAGCGAAAACATTAAAAAAAAAAAAAAAAACTTATTATCGAAAGCACATATGATTTCACGAAAATCGGTCGAGCCATTTTGGAGAAGTTCAATAACAAACATTGTAACCCGAGAATTTAAAATATTTGAGCAATGCCAATAAGACGCAGAAGGGACAATTTAAGTCGTCAAACGATAAAGTCTAGAACCATGCGAGATATAAGAGTACGAATTTCAGGTGAACAAATCCAAGAAAACAATGCAGATGAGCGTGTGAGCATGGCACAGTTACGTGAATCACAAGCGCAAGAGGCCCGAGATGAACGAACGCATTTTCATGCACTCAAATTTAAAAATGAGCCAGTTGGGATGTGTTGCGCATCAGGATACAAATAACAGAAATTGAAACACCGCCTGAACCATTGCACGGTTTACTTATCGGTACAGATCCAGATTCTAGCATGTTCCTGAAGTGAATTCGCACGTTCAATTCATGTTTCCAAATGACATTATTTGGAGCAACAGAAATAGTTAACAATATTGCTGCAAACGTTCAACAATTTAATGCCACGTTTAAAATCAATGGCCGAGTTTATCACAAAGTGGGCTCATTGCTGCCAATGCCAAACGAATCTCATAAATTTTTACAAATCTACTTTATAGATGGCGAGGACTCCGAACGTGCCCTCACCAATCGCATGTATGCACGTTGCGACTATCATAATCTCAATTCACATTTTGCCAAGCGTATCGTCAGCGAGCTGGATGGTCTGTTCAATGAGTACAATGAAATAACTACAATTAAAAACTACAAAGTGACAATCACGCTATTGTCATCAATCCTGATAGACCACCAGCTGGAGAGCATTTACTTAGATTCAATGCACCTGTTGTTGACGACGTTTCTGGAATCATGGTTAGCGACAAATCGTGACTCGAAGAAGAAATAATGAGCTTCAGTTTATTAGTGATACCCATCGTTCATATGACGCTCTCCAATATCCACTAATATTCTGGAAGGGACAAGACGGATATTGTGTAAACATTAACCAACGAGATCCCGTAACAGGAGCAAAAACAAATAAGAACGGTAGCTCGAAGGATTTTTATTCGTATAGTTTGATGATTAGACGCGGCCGAGACAACATCATTTTACGATGTCGTGAGCTTTGCCAACAATTTATGGTCGACATGTATGTGAAGATAGAGAGTGAACGACTACGATTCTTGCGATATAATCAACAAAAGCTGCGTGTGGAAGAATACATTCACTTGCGAGATGCTTTTGCGAACAACGCTGACACTGCTGAAATTGGTAATTCTGTTATCTTACCATCATCGTACGTAGGTAGACCTTGAAGCATGCAAGAATACATACAGGATGCTATGACTTTCGTGCGTGAATATGGACGACCGTGTCTTTTCATTAATTTTACATGTAGTCCGAAATTTCAGGAAATTACATCGTTGCTATTACCATGACAAAATGCAATACATCATCATGACATAACAGCACGTGTGTTTAAGCAAAAATGAAAGTCTTTAATCAGCTTAATTACAAAGTTGCATGTATTTGGCCCCACACGTTGTTGGGTGTATTCAGTTGAGTGGCAAAAGCGTGGATTACCTCATGCTCACATTTTAATTTGTTTCTTCGAAAAAATATGTGCTGAAGGCATCGATAGTTTGATTTCTGCAGAGATTCCAAATCCGTCCACTGATCAATTACTATTTGTTATTGTTACTACAAACATGATTTATGGTCCGTGCGGAAATCTGGATCGTTCATCACCTTGCATGGTAGACGGAAAATGTACAAAGTGTTTTCGTAAAGATTTCGCAAACGATACGGTCACACATGTTGACGGATATCCAATATATCGTCGAAGAAGTACCCAAAATGGCGGACAATCGTTTGTTAAAACTATCAGTAACGCAGACATCGACATTGACAATCGTTGGGTGGTACCATATTCACCTCTGCTGAGCAAAACATTCAATGCTCATATTAATGTTGAGTCATGCAGTTCGGTGAAGACTATCAAATATATTTGCAAGTATGTGAATAAAGGAAGTGATATGGCTGATTTTAGAATTGAAAATACTAATGTAAATGCTCCTCCGGTTTATCAAAATTATGAAATTACGAATTACCAAATGTTGTGGGATAATCACAAAGATTCAATGACTGATGATATACTGTATCGACATCGTATAAGGTGCAACGATCAAACGATATCGTTCAGTGATGCAATGTACAATGAAGCATTGATTGCTATCGCGGATCATTGCATTGCTATTGCGAATTTACCAAACAGTAATTTCGGTCTGAGCTCACCGAATCGAAGTGCATCTGATTTACTTAACACAGATATGAACCGTAAATGGCAGGCATTGTTAGTCGCAATGTTCCACTGTTCCACTACTTAATGATGAACAACAAGTAAGAAGGCTCTAGTCGAGATTTCCCGACTAGGAGATACCCCGAACCCTGTACATAACGCTTACAGTCATTGTCTGTATGCATCTGTGACTAAACTTCAATCTTCGATATCTCTAGTGTTTATTAACCGATTTCAATGAAATTTTCAGAAAAGTTATATCGTTACCCATTATTTCAACCCCCATTTTTACATTTTTTAAATTCGATAAATTTTTGTAATCGATCACATGTGTATATCGGAAACGGAAATAGTTATCGAAAATCTGAAACAAACTTGTACTGCCTAGGACTTAGATGAGCTTACGTGCAAAATCTGAAGTCTCTAGGTCTTATAGTTTCTGAGATCGACGCGTTCAAACATACAGACAGACTGACGGACAGACGGACAGACGGACGGACGGACAGACGGACAGACGGACATGGCTATATCGACTCGGCTGTTGATGCTGATCAAGAATATACATACTTTATAGGGTCGGAGATGCTTCATTCTGCCTGTTACATACTTTTGCACAAAAACATTATACCCCTTTTACCCATTTCATGGGTTCGGGGTATAAAAAGTTATTTACGACCGCATAATGCTGGCAGTTTCGGCAGGACAGGGAGGATTTTTTTTTGGATGCAATTAGATGAAGGCAGAACAGCTCAGTCAGCATTTAAGCTGCCGTTAAACATTCAAAATAATCCATATGCAGTGTGAAACATAAAAAAAAATCGTCTATGGCCACAGTGCTGAAACAATGTAAAATTATTATCTGGGATGAATGCACTATGGCACACAAACATTCGCTCATGGCATTGGATAGGACATTAAAGGATTTAAAAAACAACGATAAACTGTTTGGCGGCATTTTGTTACTCATTTCAGGTGATTTTAGACAAACGCTTCCTGTTATTCCACGTTCAACGTACGCTGATGAAATCAACGCTTGCTTAAAATCATCACGACTGCGGATGTAATGCTGAAAAAGCACAGCTGAAGGTGAACATGCGCCGAGGACTACCTCAAAACGAGGGTGCACAACTGACAGCTACTGTGCGAATCGGCGACTGTCAGTTCAAGGAAACTATTGATACTGGGGCTACAAGCAGTTTTATTAACGAAAAACTGGCGTTCGGTAAGCTAAAAGGGCCATTACAGATAACAGAGCATAAGATTGTGATGAGCGACGATTGGCCAATTAAGCAGCGGTATTCAAAAATGCAGGCCGAAATCAACCAACAAGTTGACGAACTGCTGGCAAAAGGCTGTATTGAACCATCGAAAAGTCCACACAGCGCGCCCAAAGTGATGGTAAAATAGAAAACGGGTCAATGGTGTTTTTGTGTGGATTTTCGACAGCTGAACAGCCGATCAATAAAAGATGCGTTCCCTCTTCCAAGAGTGAACCACATTTTAGATCAGCTCAGAGATGCCCATCTTATAACCAGCTTAGACTTAAACAAGTAAGAAGGCTCTAGTCGAGATTTCCCGACTAGGAGATACCCCGAACCCTGTACATAACGCGTAAAGTCATTGTCTGTATGCAACTGTGACTAAACTTCAATCTTTGATATCTCTGGTGTTTCTTAACCGATTTCGATGAAATTTTCAGAAAAGTTATATCGTTACCCATTATTTCATCTTCCATTTAAACAAATTTTTGTAATCGATTCCATGTGTATATCGGAAACGGAAATAGTTATCGAAAATCGGAAACAAACTTGTACTGCCTAGGACTTAGATGAGCTTATGTGCAAAATCTGAAGTCTCTAGGTCTTATAGTTTCTGAGATCGACGCGTTCATACATACAGACGGACGGACAGACGGACAGACGGACATGGCTATATCGACTCGGCTGTTGATGCTGATCGAGAATATATATACTTTATAGGGTCGGAGATGCTTCCTTCTGCCTGTTACATACTTTTGCACAAAACCATTATACCCCTTTTACCCATTTCATGGGTTCGGGGTATAAAAATGGGTAGTGGCAAATACCAATGGAAAAATACAGCCGACCACTGACAGCATTTACAGTCCCGGGAAAAGGACTGTATCAATGGAAAGTAATGCCGTTCAGCTTCTGCAACTTTCCAGAGGGCTTGTCGGACCAGACATGATGCCACACGCGTTTGCATATTTAGATGACATTATAGTCATCGGACGGACCAGAGAGGAACATATAGAGAATCTGCGTGAGGTATTTAGACGGTTGCGGGCAGCAAACCTGTGTATAAACGTAGATAAGTGCAACTTCTTCAAAAAGGAGTTAATATACTTAGGTCACAGGGTGACCGACAAGGGTATTTGCACAGATCGGGAAAAGGTTGCTGCGATCTCAGAGATAAAACCGCCCGAAAATGTAAAGGAGCTTAGACAATACTTGGGAGTCGCATCCTGGAACCGGCGTTTCGTACCAGACTTGGCGACAACAGTACACCCTCTAAATGACTTGCTGAAAAAAAGAACCAAATGGGAGTGGTCAGAAGAACGGCAAAAAGCATTCGAGACGATCAAAAGCCGTCTGACACAGTCACCTGTATTGGCATGCCCTGATGTTTCAAAACCCTTTTGCTTGCAGACGGATGGAAGCCTGCAGTGGGCGACAAGGTGTGGGCCAAGCAGCACCACCTGTCAAATGCAGCTGAGGGATTCGCTGCGAAGCTAGCCCCGAAATTTTCTGGCCCATACACTATAACAAACTTCGTGTCCCCAGTTATAGTAAAGTTGAAAAGCCAAACGGAGAAAAAAGGAACGGACAGCACACATTTGCGACCTGAAGCCGCATAATAAAGAAGCGGACATGGGAGAACAAAAGTCTCAATGATCGGTTTTGGTCAGCCAAAGTTATTTTTTGAAAATGTTTTTTCTTCAAAGGGGACCACACAAAACACCAACAACAAATGATTGCTTGGGAAAGACTAGCAACAAACTTAGTTTTCGTTTTCTTAAAAAAAAGGATGGTTACAAAAGGGGAAAAGCTTAGTGACCAGAGTTAAAATCTTAATATTTTTTTTAAAATTTTTATTTTTTGTCTTAAAAAAGGGGGACCCCTATAGTTTAAAAAAGAAAAAGAATCACCCCCTTTGATTCATGACGTCGAGCCTGTATTAATAATTGCAAACAATTAGAAACGTCGCTAAAAACAAATATAAAAATAAGGATTGGCACGTCCTTAACTATTTCTGACATTTGCGCACAGAAAAATAATTGATCAGTAAAATAACAATAAGAACTTATGTATACAAAGCAGTTCCGCCTTGTCATAGTTTGAGTGAGCTTAGATTAAGCTTAGTTCAATGGGTAGAGGCTTAGATAAATTGATAAAAATGAAAGCTTTAGAGTAAATGGTTAGAATTACAAATGCAGTCGTTGATGTAAAACTCTGATTAGCCAGGGATGGATGTCGTCAGGGAATAGCCCAGTGGCTAAGACTTCCGCCTCGTTAACGAGAGGTCCCAGGTTCAACTCCTGTCCCCGACTATAGTTTCATATACGATCAGTTTGAGTTTAATAATTCTAAACAGAAAGGTCACTGATGAGAATGTTTGGCAACATTCGAAATAGCGCTATCTGGCCAGCCTAATACATTTCATACACAATTTTCAAATTGTTTCGAATCACCCCCTTTGATTCATGACGTCGAGCCTGTATTAATAATTGCAAACAATTAGAAACGTCGCCAAAAAACAAATATAAAAATAAGGATTGGCACGTCCTTAACTATTTCTGACATTTTCGCAAAGAAAAATTATTGATCAGTAAAATAACAATAAGAACTTATGTATACAAAGCAGTTCCGCCTTGTCATAATTCGAGTGAGCTTAGATTAAGCTTAGTTCAATAGGTAGAAGCTTAGATAAAGCTAAGATTAAGCTAAGCCAGTGGCTAAGACTTGCGCCTCGTTAACGAGAAGTCCCAGGTTCAACTCCTGTCCCCGACTTTAGTTTCATATACGATCAGTTTGAGTTTAATAATTCTAAACAGAAAAGTCACTGATGAGAATGTTTGGCAACATTCGAAATAGCGCTATCTAGCCAGCCTAATACATATCATTCACAATTTTCAAATTGTTTCGAATCACCCCCTTTGTTTCATTACGTCGAGCCTGTATTAATAATTGCAAACAATTAGAAACGTCGCTAAAAACAGATATTAAAAAAAAAATCTTCGAGTAATTTTTTCCCTGCCCACAAGAGTTTGCCCCAAAGGGGGGACCCTAAGAAAAAAAATATATTTGTCGATATCTGGAAGCAAAAGATCAGGTGAATAAAAACATAAAGTAATATACTCCAAATACTCACCTGAGTTTATACCAGAGGGACAATTGAAAATCGGCATTAGTATTGAGCAGTGAAATTTTTTTTATTTGGTTTAAAAAAAAGGGTGGTAAAACATGTGCCATGACTGGAACATATATGCAAGAGACAAAAAATAAGCGAATTTAAAAAAGGAACAAAAAAATAGAGAGAACGCTGACAAACATGGCGATCATAACGGTAAGGACACCGTTGATCACACCCTAATACAAACGCACAGGAATACTCACCAGAGGGTATAAAAGCGCTGGTTACCATGCTGCCAGCCTCTTTGAGAAAATACAACCGATCAAGCAACATCCACAGTAATGGCACCAAATATGGAGTTAGACTGCGGCGTGGGAGCATCGACACGCGACCCGAGCATCCGCGCATTGTTTGAAGCACGCTGGTGCCGCCAGCACCCTGACGGGTCATTCGGCGTAGGAGTGTCCCGCTGCCTGCCGTGCGGCTGCCGTTCCACCTGCAACGGCGCCGTAGCCAGACGTGCTCGTGCTGATGGTGTCGACTATGCGCGAATCAAGCGAGAAAGAGTGGTCCCGACAGGAGGAGGCGGTGCAGAAACGGTGGGACGGGCTGGCGCGCGAGAAGATCTGGGCCTATCTAAGGCGCGAGGCGCAGAAGGAGATGGCGTCGACGGAGCCATAGCCAAAATCGGAGTCGGAGTCGGAACTGGAGGTGGAGTGGCCCCATTAGCCTCACCGACACCGCCGCCCGAGTGGCAGCTATCGAGGCCACCATCGCAGGTCCCGTGGGCCCTGATAGAGGGGGCCGAGGTCATTGAGATCTCCTCGGAATCGGAGGCGGACGACGACGACGACGGCGACATTTATGATCCCGTACCCGACGGCGAGCGGGATTACGAAAAGCACCGCGATGACGACGAGGAGGTGTGCGAGCAGGTGGACGTCAACGTGGAATGACGCGCCGACGAGGGAGGAGGTAGACGTCGAAGCGGAAGTTGCGGACGACGACGCGATGGAGGAGATCGAGGCGGAAAGGCCCAGCGAGGAGGGGATGACGGCAATGGCGACGAGGTGGTCTCGCTTCGACGGCGCGGGCTGGTGACGGTGATCTATCGGTGGCACGAGCGGGTGGAACCACCGTCGTAGGAGTTCCTCATTCGCGAAGCTACACCACCGCCACGACCCCCGCCACCGACACCGTCTCCCAGCAGACCAACGCCTACGCCGCCACGTGTGCCATCTTCCAGCAACCCTGAAAAGTCGCCATGGGTATGGCCCCAGCCGGCAGTTTTCTGGATTCCGATATACACATGGAATCGATTACAAAAAAATCTCGTATTTGGAATATGTAAAAATAGGGATTAAAATAATGGGTTACGATAAAACTTTTCTGATAATTTCATATAAATCGGTTGAGAAACACTAGAGATATCGAAGATTAAAGTTTAGGTGACAGATGCATACAGACAATATCTATACGCTCAAAGTATAGGGTTCGGTGTATCTCCTAGTCGGGAAATTTCGACTAGAGCCTTCTCACTTGTTATACTTTGATACCGAAGGTCTCATAGTATATTGGTTTTGTGCAATGTCCGTCATGGTGTCTGTCTGTCCGTCTGTCCGTCTGTCCGTCCGTATGAACGCAACTTTTTTCGACACCCGTAAAGCTAGAGACTTGAAACTTTGCAATTATGTTTATCCATAGAAGGTACAGATAAAGTGTCAAGATTGGGTTGCCATGCCTACTAGGAGGCTGGGAAATCGATAAATTCGATAACTGAAAACCGATAAAACCAAATATTTCTCACATTCTTACAGCTAGAGTTACCAAATTTTGCACGCAGATAGCTAGTCATGTCCCTGAAAAAACTGCATCAAAATTTTGGATGCCACGCCCTCCATTCCGCCCCCATCCCCCCTGCTCCATGAAATTGGAAACGCCTATAGTTTTCACATTTTTTGGGCTAGAGCCACCAAATTTTGTGTCAAGATAGATATTGACGTTCCCCAAAAAAGGCATCAAAATTTTGGATGCCACGCCCCCTGATTCCGCCCCCATCCCCCCTTCTCCATGAAATTGGAAACGCCTATAGTTTTTAAATTTTTTGGGCTAGAGCCACCAAATTTTGTGTCAAGATAGATATAATGACGTTTCCCCCAAAAAATGCATCAAAATTTTGGATGCCACGCCCCCTGATTCCGCCCCCATCCCCCCTTCACCAAGAAATTGGAAACGCCTATAGTTTTCACATTTTTTGGGCTAGAGCCACCAAATTTTGTGTCAAGATAGATATTGAAGTTCCCCATAAAAATGGATCAAAATTTTGGATGCCACGCCCACACCTTCCGCCCCCCACCCCCCGCCGATGTTAAAACGGTTATGCGTGTATCTTCCACATTTTTTTGAACTAGAGTCACCAAATTTGGTAGGAAGATATATGGTGACATCTACAAAAGATCTGCATGAAAAATTTGGATGCCACGCCCACCTCTGCCGCCCACTATTTAAAATCGGAAATTTCGATATCTCTTATAGCTTTTAAGCTAGAGCCCGTAAATTGGGTAGAAAGATAGAATGCAGCATCTACCAAAGATGTGCATCAAAATTTTGAATGCCACGCCCACCTAAGCCACCGCCTTATAAAATCGGAATCGGCTATATCTCTAACAGTTTTTGAGCTTGAGCCACCAAACTTTTTATGAATATAGATGGTGACAGTTAAAAACATTTGATTCAAAAATTAAGATGCCACGCCTACCTCTGACGCCCACCTTTTAAATTTGGGAGTTAAGCTATCTTCCACAGCTTTTGAGCTAAAGTCACCAAATTTGGTAACATGATAGCTGGCGATGTTTACCACATGGCCCACTCCCTTCGCCCCTGCATTCTCCCTTATCAACCGTTCTTTTACTGGTATCAAAGTATTCCGCAGTCGGTTGCGTCCGACTGCAACGTTTTTACTTGTTTTATACTTACATTTTGTTGATTTATTTTTCCAGCAATAATTCGGCTCGTCATGTGCCGACAGTGAAGAGTGTTGCTCGATAGCCGGTGTAGATCGCCGCTATCGAGTAACTATCGCTGATCGCGATCGGCGCGATGCCTGCAATGAGGTCGGTGAACGCACCGTTGAGCTCGAAAGCTTCGTTGCGGATGGCGCGCACTTTCAAAGATTTCAATTGAAGTATAAGGCTCCACTTTCGAGGAAAGAGTGGAGTGTGAGGAGCTGTGAATGCTTCTCACAAAAAGATCATAACTGGGCTTTGGTTATAGATCTATTTGTAGTTTTATTTATACTAGGTGACCCGGCAAACGTTGTTTAGCCATGTAAATTATTTCTAGGAATAATTTTTTCAGTTCAATAAAAATAACTTTCTACTAAAAGTATTCCGGGATTTACTTATCAATTATGGCAGTCGAAAAAAATAGAGATTAATCTCTCAGCTCAATAGAGTGTGGATGGTTTCCCACGCTAGAGCATTCCATATATAGTTGTCCGTGGGAAAAGAATAGTGTTTCCAAATCTTAGCCACATACGGACAATGTCTGGCCTTGTGACTTATTGATCGTCAAAGCGAATGCCAATCTAATTGGGAATTGATTGCGTGTGAATTCAATTGACACATCTGTATTAGTCATAGGGATTCGTGGCAGCAACACATTTTCGCCTTGAAACTTTCCATTCAAAATTATGGCTTCAATAATGTTTCTCATTACTTATTTAATGACTAATCGTGTGCCATTACACAGCCGTGGTGGGTTCAAGTTACGAAGCAGAATGATCGGAGATCCAACATTCAATTGTAAATGGTGTGGTGTCATGCCTGGCAAATCCAATGAATTTAAAAACTCAATTGGATAATTCACAGTTTCGCTGGTATCGCAAACTGCTTCGATAGATTTGTATGACACCAAGTCCCCAGGCAACAACTGTTGTATCTTTAAATTTAACCCATTGACGTCCACATTTTTTGCTGCCAAAATCGCTCTTTCTGCCAGCCAATTATGATTTTCATATTGTGTGTGTACATCGGGAAATATGTTATTGATGAGAGTATTTTGCGAGTCGATGATTGCGCAGAAGTCCGTCTGTATTTTTATGCATCCAGTATTTTCATGTACAGCAACTTTCCCATCGCCAATATCTAACAGTTGTTTTTTAACGCGCAATTCACCGTCAGCTGTACTTTTTCAGCATTACACCCACAGTCGTGATGATTTTAAGCAAGCGTTGATTTCATCAGCGTACGTCGAACGTGGAACGTTTGTCTAAAATCACCTGAAAGGAGTAACAAAGTGCCGCCAAACAGTTTATCGTTGTTTCTTAAATCCTTTAATGTCCTATCCAATGCCATGAGCGAATGTTTGTGTGCCATAGTGCATTCATCCCAGATAATAAGTTTACATTGTTTCAGCACTGTGGCCATAGACGATTGTCTTTTTATATTGCACACTGCATCTGGATTATTTTGAATGTTTAATGGCAGCTTAAATGCTGACTGAGCTGCTCTGCCTCCATCTAATTGCATCAAAAAAAAAAGAATCCTCCCTGTCCTGCCGAAACTTCCAGCATTATGCGGTCGTAAATAAATTTATGTTCATCATTAAGTAGTGGAACAGTGGAACATTGCGACTAACAATGCCTGCCATTTACGGTTCATATCTGTGTTAAGTAAATCAGATGCACTTCGATTCGGTGAGCTCAGACCGAAATTACTGATTGGTAAATTCGCAATAGCAATGCAATGATCCGCGATAGCAATCAATGCTTCATTGTACATTGCATCACTGAACGATATCGTTTGATCGTTGCACCTTGTACGATGTCGATACAGTATATCATCAGTCATTGAATCTTTGTGATTATCCCACAACATTTGGTAATTCGTAATTTCATAATTTTGATAAACCGGAGGAGCATTTACATTAGTATTTTCAATTCAAAAAACAGCCATATCACTTCCTTTATTCACATACTTGCAAATATATTTGATAGTCTTCACCGAACTGCATGACTCAACATTAATATGAGCATTGAATGTTTTGCTCAGCAGAGGTGAATATGGTACCACCCAACGATTGTCAATGTCGATGTCTGCGTTACTGATAGTTTTAACAAACGATTGTCCGCCATTTTGGGTACTTCTTCGACGATATATTGGATATCCGTCAACATGTGTGACCGTATCGTTTGCGAAATCTTTACGAAAACACTTTGTACATTTTCCGTCTACCATGCAAGGTGATGAACGATCCAGATTTCCGCACGGACCATAAATCATGTTTGTAGTAACAATAACAAATAGTAATTGATCAGTGGACGGATTTGGAATCTCTGCAGAAATCAAACTATCGATGTCTTCAGCACATATTTTTTCGAAGAAACAAATTAAAATGTGAGCATGAGGTAATCCACGCTTTTGCCACTCAACTGAATACACCCAACAACGTGTGGGGCCAAATACATGCAACTTTGTAATTAAGCTGATTAAAGACTTTCATTTTTGCTTAAACACACGTGCTGTTATGTCATGACGATGTATTGCATTTTGTCATGGTAATAGCAACGATGTAATTTCCTGCCATTTCGGACTACATGTAAAATTAATGAAAAGACACGGTCGTCCATATTCACGCACGAAAGTCATAGCATCCTGTATGTATTCTTGCATGCTTCAAGGTCTACCTACGTACGATGATGGTAAGATAACAGAATTACCAATTTCAGCAGTGTCAGCGTTGTTCGCAAAAGCATCTCGCAAGTGAATGTATTCTTCCACACGCAGCTTTTGTTGATTATATCGCAAGAATCGTAGTCGTTCACTCTCTATCTTCACATACATGTCGACCATAAATTGTTGGCAAAGCTCACGACATCGTAAAATGATGTTGTCTCGGCCGCGTCTAATCATCAAACTATACGAATAAAAATCCTTCGAGCTAACGTTCTTATTTGTTTTGGCTCCTGTTACAGGATCTCGTTGGTTAATGTTTACACAATATCCGTCTTGTCCCTTCCAGAAAATTAGTGGATATTGGAGAGCGTCATATGAACGATGGGTATCACTAATAAACTGAAGATCATTATTTCTTCTTCGAATCACGATTTGTCGCTAACCATGATTCCAGAAACGTCATCAACAACAGGTGCATTGAATCTAAGTAAATGCTCTCCAGCTGGTGGTCTATCAGGATTGATGACAATAGCGTGATTGTCACTTTGTAGTTTTTAATTGTAGTTATTTCATTGTGCTCTTTTAACAGACCATCCAGCTCGCTGACGATACGCTTGGCAAAATGTGAATTGAGATTATGATAGTCGCAACGTGCATACACGCGATTGGTGAGGGCACGTTCGGAGTCCTCGCCATCTATAAAGTAGATTTGTAAAAATTTATGAGATTCGTTTGGCATTGACAGCAATGAGCCCACTTTGTGATAAACTTGGCCATTGATTTTAAACGTGACATTAAATTGTTGAACGTTTGCAGCAATATTGTTAACTATTTCTGTTGCTCCAAATAACGTTGTTTAGGGCAGCAGCTGATGCTGTCTGAGTGCGTTGCCCTGTTTTCACTCATAAATTGCAAGCGCTCAAAGTAGCGCTGCTCTTTTAAGCTATCGCCATATACTCTATAACTGTACTTCTCTTCTTTGCTTCTTGCATACCAAGCTAAGCCGAGAACGCATGCATTCTCACTCTCTGATTGTCTTATGTCTCGATCGGTTGCGTGTAATGCAAGATAGCGGAGCATCGACTGTGTAAATGAACAATAAAATAACCTACAAGACAAATGTAAAGAACGCGTCGCGCGCCCTTGTATAAATGAATGTCAAGCGATCTGCTTAATAAATAACTCTGTAAACCAAAAACATTGTGCCGGTTTTTTAAACTTTTTATTACGCAAATCAAAGTTGTCGAAAAAGCTCGGCAGCTCCCAATATTTTGGTGACCCCGACGTGATCTCGACGCGTTTTCTTGGTTCGTTCTTGTGTGTAATTATCATCAACACAGTAACTGACTTGTACAGTCAAATTCATAAACATTGCTGTATTTTAAAACCATAATCTCGCTGTTGCTTCAGTGAAAAACGTGCGTGCATACATACACACACACGTGCATGCATACACTCGCCCGCCGTTAGTTTTTTCGGTTTTCGCTTTCGGCTTGCAATTACTACAGTGCTTTTTTTTTTTTTTTTTTTTTTTTTTTTTTTTTTTTTTTTTTTTTTTTTTTTTTTTTTTTTGGGGTTGTTTTTTTTTTTTTTGGTTTTTTTTTTTTTTTTTTTTTTTTTTTTTTTTTTTGTTTTTTTTGTTTTTTGGGTGGGGGTTTTTTTGGGTCTTTTTTTTTTTTTTTTTTTTTTTTTTTTTTTTTTTTTTTTTTTGGGTTCTTTCTTTTTTTTAAAGCCCCTTCTTGCACAATTGGTCGGCGAAATAGTCAAGATGAAGATTTTTAGCTGCAAGGTTTGATGCTGGTCAGAATCATCAGTAGTCCTCTCTTGGTTGCTGGAAGAATCATCAAAATTCAATGTTTTTGTCGCAAATAGAATTTGTGCCATACAGGAGCTAACAGCGGATATGGAATGGCGATATGTGCCGACTTCAATGAATCCTGCTGATATTCTTTCCAAGGGAGCATCACCAGAAGGGCTATTGCGCTCAGCGCTTTGGCTGCGAGGTCCTTCATTCTTGCAGGGAAATCTTGATCAATGGCCAGCACACTGCCTTCCTCAGCTCCAGTTACCGGATATTCGGAAGAAGATTCTCTTAGTTACGTCTGATCATGGCGATATGTCTTTGGGTATGTGCACAAGTTTATCAATCTGAGGACCTCTTCTAAATCGGTGCAGCTCTCGGCCGAAAACATTCGTCATGGGACATACATTCTCATTCGCGTCGTTCAAAGGGCTCATCTGCATGAGGAATATATTCAGCTTCAAAAGAAAAAGATCGTCAGCTCATCAAGTATTATATCATCGCTTAGTCCATTCTTAGATGACTTCGGTTTAATACGTGTAGGCGGACGCCTAACGAATTCGACACTTGGCTTAGAGGCCCGCCATCCAATTTTACTGCCTAAGAATCATCCCTTGACATTGTCTATCGTAACTTACTTTCATCGTAAGTACCATCACGCTGGTCCCCAAGCTCTTCTTGCTGCGATGCGAATGCAGTATTGGCCAATTGGCGGCCTAAAAACGGTATCGCGAGGCCTGCACAAGTGCATAATTTGCTGTAGAGCACGTCCACGTCTTGTTGAACACATCTTGGCAAGTCTACCAAAGGAACGCGTTCAGAGCTCACAAGCATTTACGATCACAGGAGTTGATTACTGCGGCCCTTTTTATTACAGGCCTGAGGTTCGCAATAAGGCTCCTTACAAGTGCTACATATGCGTTTTTGTTTGCTTCGCCACCAAGGCCGTTTGGTTAGAACTTGTCAAGGATCTCTCTACCGATGGTTTCCTAAGCGCTCTTAAGCGATTCGTGGCTACTCGCGGCATACCCAACTGCATCTGGTATGACAATGCGACGAATTTCGTTGGTGGAAAAAATGAGTTACTGGAGCTGCGGAATTTGTTCTTAAACGGAAAGCATCTTGTGTCAGTTCATACCTACTGCTTGAGCAATGGATTCGACTGGAAATTTACACCTCCTCGATCGCCCCACTTCGGCGGCCTATGGGAGGCCGCAGTTAAGCTGGCCAAGCATCATTTATATCGCTCAATGGGGTCTTCGATTCTTGGATTCGATGAATTGCGCACCTTGGTGTGCCAAATTCAAGCAATAATAAATTCACGTCCTCTTGTATCGCTTTCAGAAAATCCCGCAGACCTCGATGTTTTGACACCTGGTCACTTTCTTATTGGTAGACCGCTCGTTGCACTCCCTGAGCCAGATTTTGCATCTGGCAAATGCTGGCAGCATGCTACTTACATCCAGCAGCTCTTCTGGAACAGATGGAAGGAGGAGTACCTCTCTCTTCTTCAGCAGCGTATAAAGTGGAGGATGTCTCAGACCCCTCTCAAGGTGAACGATCTCGTTTGTATCAAGGACGAAAATCTCCCCCCATTAAAGTGGCCCCTAGCTCGCGTTGAAGAGACCATCCACGGAGATGATGGCATTGTACACGTCGCTGTCCTGCGCACGCCCACTGGAACAACACGTCGAGCTGTCAACAAGTTGGTCATTCTTCCCGTTAATGATCCTGTTGAAAACCCTGGGTTTTTCAACGGGTGGGAGGATGTTTAGGGCAGCAGCTGATGCTGTCTGAGTGCGTTGCCCTGTTTTCACTCATAAATTGCAAGCGCTCAAAGTAGCGCTGCTCTTTTAAGCTATCGCCATATACTCTATAACTGTACTTCTCTTCTTTGCTTCTTGCATACCTAGCTAAGCCGAGCACGCATGCATTCTCACTCTCTGATTGTCTTATGTCTCGATCGGTTGCGTGTAATGCAAGATAGCGGAGCATCGACTGTGTAAATGAACAATAAAATAACCTACAAGACAAATGTAAAGAACGCGTCGCGCGCCCTTGTATAAATGAATGTCAGGCGATCTGCTTAATAAATAACTCTGTAAACCAAAAACATTGTGCCGGTTTTTTTAAACTTTTTATTACGCAAATCAAAGTTGTCGAAAAAGCTCGGCAGCTCCCAACAAACGTCATTTGGAAACATGAATTGAATGTGCGAATTCACCTCAGGAACATGCTAGAATCTGGATATGTACCGATAAAAACAAGTAAAAATGTTGCAGTCGGACGCAACCGACTGCGGAATACTTTGATACCAGTGAAAGAACGGTTGGTAAGGGGGAATGCAGGGGCGAAGGGAGTGGCCCATGTGGTAAACATCGCCAGCTATCATGTTACCAAATTTGGTGACTCTAGCTCAAAAACTGTGGAAGATAACTTAACTCCCAAATTTAAAAGGTGGGCGGCAGAGGCTCAAAAACTGTTAAAGATATAGCCGATTCCGATTTTATAAGGCGGGTGGCTTTGGTGGGCGTGGCATCCAAAATTTTGAATCAAATGTTTTTAGCTGTCACTATCAATCTTCCTACCAAGTTTGGTGGCTCTAGCTCAAAAACTGTTAAGGATATAGCCGATTCCGATTTTATAAGGCGGGTGGCTTAGGTGGGCGTGGCATCCAAAATTTTGATGCATTTTTTTGTGGAACGTCAATATCTATCTTGACACAAAATTTGGTGTCTCTAGCCCAAAAAATGTGAAAACTGTAGGCGTTTCCAATTTCATGGAGAAGGGGGGGATGGGGGCGGAATCAGGGAGCGTGGCATCCAAAATTTTGATGCATTTTTTTGGGGAACGTCAATATCTATCTTGACACAAAATTTGCTGGCTCTAGCCCAAAAAATGTGAAAACTATAGGCGTTTCCAATTTCTTGGAGAAGGGGGGAAGGTGGCGGAATCAGCGGGCGTGGCATCCAAGTTTTGATGGGGAACGTCAGTCCCTATCTTGACACAAAATTTGGTGGCTCTAGCCCAAAAAATGTGAAAACTATAGGCGTTTCCAATTTCATGGAGAAGGGGGGATGGGGGCGGAATCAGGGGGCGTGGCATCCAAAATTTTGATGAATTTTTTTGTGGAACGTCAATATCTATCTTGACACAAAATTTGGTGTCTCTAGCCCAAAAAATGTAAAAACTATAGGCGTTTCCAGTTTCAAGGAGCAGGGATGATGGGGGCGGAAGGAGTGGGCGTGGCATCCAAAATTTTGATGCAGTTTTTTCAGGGACATGACTAGCTATCTGCGTGCAAAATTTGGTAGCTCTAGCTATCGAATTTATCGATTTCCCAGCCTCCTAGTAGGCGTGGCACCCAAATCTTGACACTGTATCTGTCGCGCCTATAGACAAACATAATTGCAAAGTTTCAAGTCTCTAGCTTTACGGGTGTCGAAAAAAGTTGTGTTCATACAGACGGACAGACGGACAGACAGACAGACGGACAGACGGACACCATGACGGACATTGCACAAAACCAATATACTATGAGACCTTCGGTATCAAAGTATAAAAACCGTGCAATGGTTCAGGTGGTGTTTCAATTTCGGTTATTTGTATCCTGATGCGCAACACATCCCAACTGGCTCATTTTTAAATTTGAGTGCATGACAATGCGGACATTCCTTTTCCAAAGTACCAATAACCACTTTAGAATAAGCATAATATTCAACATCAGGCTCATACTGCAATGCTAGTCGAAGAAATAAATTTGATGTAAATGCTTGATGAAATTGTTGGCGTTGTTGATCATTTCCTCTACGTCTGTTGCGTTGTTGGTCAATTCCTCTACGTCTGTCGACTATGTATCTGCGCGTTAATCTCCGTTCTAGTTGCCTTTGTTGATTTCGTTCATCTCGGGCCTCTTGCGATTGTGATATACGTAACTGCGCCATGCTCACAAGCTTATCTGCATTGTTTTCTTGGATTTGTTCACCTGAAATTCGTGCTCTTATATCTCGCACGATTCTAGACTTGATCGTTTGGCATTGCTCAAATATTTTAAATTCTCGGGTTACAATGTTTGTTATTGAACTTCTCCGAAATGGCACGACCGATTTTCGTGAAATTTTATGTACTTTCGATAGTACGATTTTTTTTTTGAATTGCTCAAATATATTAATTTTCTCGGGTTACAAGGTTTGTTATTGAACTTCTCCAAAATGGCTCCACCGATTTTCGTGGAATTTTATGTGCTTTCGATAATAAGCTTTTTTTTTTTTTAGATCTTTTCGCTTCCAAGATGAAACGAATAATGATTTCATACACAATATTCAAACCCCAGGACCGAATTTTTGTTAAAGCCAACTGGGATTTCATATGTGTATGAAAAAGTTTAATTCAATTTCATATTTTTCATAACATTTTCTTTGAATTTCTTGATGCCATTAAATGCAATTGGCTCAGATTGGCGAGACTATCTTGGTAATCGTAGTAACAATTTTCAGGGTTTTACAGGTGCTGCAGCTCCAGATGGCGATGGGCGCTTCCCACGATGCTATTCCTTAAAACTAATCAATCAATCAAACTTTGTCAAAACATAAAGGCGTGTAAAAAAATTATGCATACCAAATGTTGACCCGATCAGAAAACTCCTTCGGGTACCTCTCAAAAAAAAGGACATTGGTGTTTGGGAGGTACCCGAAGGAGTGGTCTGATCGGGATCAAAATAGATGTTGGCCGATGCGCAAACCTAACCGATAAGCTCACAGACAGACGTTGTTCTGCCACACAAAACAACATTTTCTTCTTTGAATTCAATGGTGGCAATACAACTTTTCCAGAAGCGCAGCAGAAACTGGCCGATTTGCCTTTGTATTTTAGTGCATGATGATGTTGGCATTGTTTGTTCATAGCATCGATTACAATTTGTGAAAGTGACGAAAAGTCGATGTCCGATTTATATTCGAGCGCAAGGCAAAGAAGTGATGCACGTGCCATTGCTCTTTACACTTGCAAACGCGGTTGCTTACGTGTTCTTAATGTGTCGGATACTCGTTGTCGGGCCAATCGATGTTTCAATGCATTGTTCGAAGGCGTTCGATGCGATGCTGTTGACTTTCATTAGCACGTAAGATTGCCATCTGATTTCTCAAACTTTCAATGTCTGTCGATTGATCTTCTATTTAACCGATTTTTCTGGATGAACTGTAAATTCCGATTGTGTCGACCAATACTTCGTCTTCTTCCATGTAGACGTGGCATTGTGTTATGTACGGTACTTTTTTATTGAATATTTTTAATATCGAAAAACGAAATATTACATTGTCTTTTCGATGCTCGATGAGACTGACGGCGTCGCTTGCTTCAAGAAATTTTATTAACTCCAGCACAAAAGTTTGAAAAATGGACAAAGGTGTATGGAAGGTACTCGAAGGAGTAGTCGGATCGGGTCCAAATTTGGAATGCATAATATTTTTACACGCCCTATGTTTTGACCAAGTTTCATTCAGATTAATAAGTTTTAAGGTACAAAAGTTTTAAAAAAAAGGACATAGGTGCTCAGGAGGTACCTGAAGGACAATTTGAATTGGGACGCAAAATAGATGTTGGCCGATGCGCAGACCTAACCGATAAGCACACAAAATTTCACGAAAATCGATCGAGCCATTTCGGAGGAGTTTAGCATCGAAATTTGTGACACGAGAATTTAATAAATTAGATATGTACTATACAAATATATATATACTAGCTTCTCGGCCCGTCTTCGCACGGTTGCTGTTTGCATTTAAAAAATTAAGACATTTGATGCAATCGTTCTAAATATGCGCGTACAGTGCATACATATGTTACGGCGATCGCCCGGACTTGACAGGTTCTTAGACTTTGTTGTTCAATCGGCTAAGTTGAGACGATCGCAAATTTTGATCTTGGACGGGATTGCGACGCGTATTCTCTCTCACTTTGAAGACAATTTTCAGGCCCCGAATAGGCCTCCCCCACAAAGCGCCGTCGATAAAGTATAGTTAGGATTTATTAGAAATATTTGTAATGACGCAAGAAGCGCGAGGATTATTGTTATTTGATTTATTAGTAAAGAAGACAAAGAGAACGCAAGAAGCGAAATAGAAATTAATTTAAGCTAGTATAAGTAACCTTTAGCTAGCATCTAACGTATTAAAATTTAAAGTAGGTTTTTGAATATAACCGGCGCCAGCTGTGATCTTCTAATCCACCACGGTCGCGGATAAGCGTTGGGAGTAGCAAAAATGCAGCTAGTGCCGAGGCTGGAGCGCGACCGACTAGAGAGTTGCGAAAGGTCGGTGTAAGCGGACGGACGCGCGCGGGGATGGAGAGAAGAAAGCCGGCGAAAAATGATGGTCGCGCATGTGATTGCGTATAGGTTAGAACGAACAGAATTGTGCCGCGTTGATTAAGAGTAGGAGTAATTAGTTATTTGGGTTTAAATAAAAGATCGTAGGTAGTACTGCGATCTAGAGTGCGAATAATCTCTCAGTGTTTATTATTTTTGGTTGTTAGAGTGCAAGTGTACGCAGTGTACCTGAGGGTCCCGCTTTCTTTAGTGTCCCCAAGATTTTCTCCCTTGGTCAAAGGAATTTCCCCCATGTGCTGCTGAGTGGACTTGTAATCCCGACCGTGTGGCTAGAGGTACGAAACGGTAGTACCCTTTGCTCTCTCAATCCCATGTTGGGACCCTAGTGTACGGCACGCACCCCCAGCATTTGTAAGCCTCATGTCTTGACGTCCCTAATAAATACAAGTATTCTTGTAAGTTAGGCCTGGCCAGACTGAGATCTGTACCCCGGCGAATTTCTACTTTACAGAAGCAGAATTCCAAAGGGCTTGTAAAGTAGTAATTTGGCCGGGGTATGCGACTCAGTCCGGCCAGGTCTAACTCACAAGAATACTTGTATTCGCTAGAGACTGTAAACGCGTGGCTTACAAAAATGTGAAGAAGCGGAGGGCGACGATTGCTCAGGCCACGACAAGGGACTAGGGAAGCGAAGGGTGGTGCCTCAATTCGACAGTACGCGGGGACAATTCCGTTGATCAACGGAGATAATCTTGGAAACACCAAAAATAACGGGACCTGCAGGCACACTGCGTACACTCGCACTCTGATAGATGAGTGCACGTGTGCGTACAAACAACAATAAAAACAAGTAAAAACGTTGCAGTCGGACGCAACCGACTGCGGAATACTTTGATACCAGTGAAAGAACGGTTGATAAGGGGGAATGCAGGGGCGAAGGGAGTGGCCCATGTGGTAAACATCGCCAGCTATCATGTTACCAAATTTGGTGACTCTAGCTCAAAAACTGTGGAAGATAACTTAACTCCCAAATTTAAAAGGTGGGCGGCAGAGGTAGGCGTGGCATCCAAATTTTTGAATCAAATGTTTTTAACTGTCACTATCTATCTTCCTAATAAGTTTGGTGGCTCTAGCTCAAAAACTGTTAAAGATATAGCCGATTCCGATTTTATATATTTTTTTTTTTTCAATATTTTTGTCTCCCCAAAAAAGAAAAAACCTTTTCTTTTGGAAGGCGGGTGGCTTTGGTGGGCGTGGCATCCAAAATTTTGAATCAAATGTTTTTAGCTGTCACTATCAATCTTCCACCAAGTTTGGTGGCTCTAGCTCAAAAATTGTTAAAGATATAGCCGTTTCCAATTTCATGGAGAAGGGGGGTGGGGCGGAATCAGGGGCGTGGCATCCAAAATTTTGATGCATTTTTTGGGGAACGTCAATATCTATCTTGACACAAAATTTGGTGGCTCTAGCCCAAAAAATGTGAAAACTATAGGCGTTTCCAATTTCATGGAGAAGGGGGGATGGGGGCGGAATCAGGGGGCGTGGCATCCAAAATTTTGATGAATTTTTTTGTGGAACGTCAATATCTACCTTGACACAAAATTTGGTGTCTCTAGCCCAAAAAATGTGAAAACTATAGGCGTTTCCAATTTCATGGAGAAGGGGGATGGGGGCGGAATCAGGGGGCGTGGCATCCAAAATTTTGATGAATTTTTTTGTGGAACGTCAATATCTACCTTGACACAAAATTTGGTGGCTCTAGCCCAAAAAATGTAAAAACTATAGGCATTTCCAGTTTCAAGGAGCAGGGATGATGGGGGCGGAAGGAGTGGGCGTGGCATCCAAAATTTTGATGCAGTTTTTTCAGGGACATGACTAGCTATCTGCGTGCAAAATTTGGTAACTCTAGCTGTAAGAATGTGAGAAAAACTTGGTTTTATCGGTTTTCAGCTATCGAATTTATCGATTTCCCAGCCTCCTAGTAGGCGTGGCACCCAAATCTTGACAATTTATCTGTCGCGCCTATAGACAAACATAATTGCAAAGTTTCAAGTCTCTAGCTTTACGGGTGTCGAAAAAAGTTGCGTTCATACAGACGGACAGACGGACAGACAGACAGACGGACAGACGGACACCATGACGGACATTGCACAAAACCAATATACTATGAGACCTTCGGTATCAAAGTATAACAATTATTTTTGCTCTCATTGCGACTTTTGTTCCTTAACATAATACTATTTATTAATCTAATAATAACCAATTATTTATCTTTTATCTTCATCTAATCCATATAATACTAATAACTAATATTGTGAAGGGGCCCGGACTGGCCTACTTCACACACCCCCCTGGGGGTGGCTGGCCGCGTCGCTGGACTGGGCCGCTCGCCGCTTCTCGCTTGCCTCCTCGAGCTGCCTTTTCCCTCCTGCGGGCACTGCCTCCTCTTCCGGCGCTTCCTCCCGTTCTCCTCCTCCGTCCCTTCCTACTGCGGGTATTGCCTCCTCTTCCGGCGCCTCTTTTCGCTCGCCTCCTCCGTCCCTTCCTCCTGCGGGCACTGCCTCTACAGGGGCGTCCCCTCCCAAGGCCCAATCAAACGGTATCTCCTGGATCTCCAGGTGTCTGGGTGGTGACGCGGGTACCTCCACGTATGGGTGTGGCGCCCGGAAGGTGGGTATCTTTACGTAGATGGCGGTCGTCTCTACCGTCATCAAAATTATGCCGCCGTCAACGACACTGCCCGTCTCCTCCTTCCGGTGGAACACCGTGTGCCTGTATGTCTTGGGGGCACGTCCTGGCGCTCCTCCTGGTAACGGGGCTGGTTCGTCTGGGGGTCCCTCGGTGGTTTTCGCCGCTCCGACTCGGGGCTTGGGGCTGCCTCGCTGCTGCTGCCCTCCTTTGCGTCCTCCACATGGACGTTGGCGTCCTCCTCTTCGTCACTGCTTATGAAGATTGGGTCCGGTACATCTGACATTTTGTGTACTCTGTGGTATTCATAAACACAAAAGATTAGATTACTTGCCAAATTGGTTCTGGTGAATTTAAATGTGGTTAGTGTTAATGAGAGAAGGAGAGAAGCAATAATAGGAAAAAGATGAAATGATCCATTTAAATTGTGACCCGTCTGGTCTTTGTCAGACGTTCGGTTGGGTTGGTCGTCTTCCTCGTGGTCCTCATCTTCGTGATAGAAAGGCTTCAGCTGAGCGATACTGGCGAGTTTACTTTTCCGTTGTCCCTCTTTTACCAATCGCACGATATTCGGTGAAACGAACTTTTTCACGAGGAATGGGCCATCGTACTTTGGAGCGAGTTTTGCCTCGAATTCTTCACTGGCCTTCGACAGCTGGTGGGTCCTCAGTAACACCAACGTGTTGAGTCCTGGTCGCCACTCTCTTTTCCTATGGTTATAGTTCCTCCCTTGGTCTTTCGATGCCCGCTGTAGATTCGTCTGGACGATGCTGAACACTTCCCGTAGCCTCTTTGCTCGGTCCTCTGGCGCTTGCGACATGTTTCCTGATCCAGGCGTCCTTTCGTCATATAGAGCGGCTGGTAAGCGGGGCTCCCTACCGTGCATCAGAAAAGCTGGTGAGAATGCTGTAGAGTCTGCCACGCTTGAGTTAACCGCTAACGAAATTTCGGGTAATAACTCGTCCCACGAACTCTGGTGTCCCGATATAAATTGTGTGATCATCGTCTTCACTGTACGGTTAGTCCTCTCTGTCGGGTTTTCCTGAGGGCAGTATGAGGCGGTGTGCTGCACTTCCCCGGCTAGCGAGTTCAAAAACGACCTACAATTTCGACTGGTGAACTGTACATCGTTATCGCATAAAACTTTTCTGGGTATCACAAATCGACATAATATACGCTCACGGAATGCTTTCTGCAGTTGAGCCGCTGTCGCTCGATTTAGAGGGACCAGTTCCACCCATTTCGAGAACGCATCGTGGAATACCAAGAGCATCGTGTTTGTGCCAGATAGTTCCTCCCTGGACATAGGCGAGAGGTGTGTTCCCAAGCACTAAATATAGCGAAAACAGTTCCTTACAATCTCCTTGCCTTTACAGCTATCGCTTCTGTCTGGTCATGGTGCAGGAGCAGAATCCCAAAGCTGATCTCAACATTGGCTACTCGAACATAACACAACTACAGTTGAGCAGTCCGGGCACTGTGCCCGTGCTGAGGCAGTATCAGCGTCGTCCCTACTACACGCCACATGAGCTCAAGTCGGAGCACGATGCTGGCGAGGATTATGCACTGAACAAGCGACAGTTGCATCCACATCAACCGCCTGCACCAACGCTGCTGCATAGCTACAGTGTGATTGATTCACTGAACAAGAGTTTCCTGCCTGGGCTGGGTCTGGGCATCCTGGTCACATCGGTGGTCGTGTTGATCTGGGGCGCCACACGCATTCGATAGAATGTGGGCATCAATGGTGGCGCCGATGCCAGTCTCGGCAGCAACAGTAGCAGCATGCATCACAGCAACAATAACAACAGCAACAACAATAACAATAATGGCAGCAACAGCAGACCGGGTACTCCAACGGCAACCACTTGCTACGCGGCCTCGGATCACATAGCTCGCATGGCGGATGCGGAGAATGGGACGCGTTACCTCAAGCTGCAGGCAACGACGAGCCTGTGAAACACACAAATTAAGAATATATACATATAACTTGTGATAGTACAAGCACTTGTACCCATTATCTTTAGCTCTAGTATACTATATGCTTTGCTTAGTTAGGGTTCCTGCACTAATCCAAATACTTGGCCTAACACTGAATAAATTGTGCCATAAACTAACCTACAAAAGGAATACATAAAATTGCATTAGAAATTTTTCTTATTAACTTACTGTTAATAAATATAATTAAATATTTACACCTACTATTGTCGCATGTTAGCCCTTTTTAGCACTAAGAAATTGTAAGTCATGACCCTAGGAAATAAGGCTTTAATAATTTATTAACCATATATACCAAGCACAACACAAATTGTAAGTAAGCAACAGCAACAAAATAAATGTTGTAACGATAATAAAAACACCCACAAACACACACAATTGAATGCATTTGAATTGAATTTGTATTTAAGCTAACGTGGGTAGAGAACTTTCATGTTCAAAAATAAACAATAGAAAAGATATAAAAAAAATAAAAAAAAATGGTGGAAAAAGCTCTATATTCATCACAACGACAATTTTATACTCTTGGTACGTTTGGTTTTCGTGACAGTAATGATCTTCAGTTTATTAGTGATACCCATCGTTCATATGACGCTCTCCAATATCCACTAATTTTCTGGAAGGGAAAAGACGGATATTGTGTAAACATTAACCAACGAGATCCTGTAACAGGAGCCAAAACAAATAAGAACGTTAGCTCGATGGATTTTTATTCGTATAGTTTGATGATTAGACGCGGCCGAGACAACATCATTTTACGATGTCGTGAGCTTTGCCAACAATTTATGGTCGACATGTATGTGAAGATAGAGAGTGAACGACTACGATTCTTGCGATATAATCAACAAAAGCTGCGTGCGGAAGAATACATTCACTTGCGAGATGCTTTTGCGAACAACGCTAACACTGCTGAAATTGGTAGTTCTGTTATCTTACCATCATCGTACGTAGGTAGACCTTGAAGCATGCAAGAATACATACAGGATGCTATGACTTTCGTGCGTGAATATGGACGACCGTGTCTATTCATTAATTTTACATGTAGTCCGAAATGGCAGGAAATTACATCGTTGCTATTACCATGACAAAATGCAATACATCGTCATGACATAACAGCACGTGTGTTTAAGCAAAAATGAAAGTCTTTAATCAGCTTAATTACAAAGTTGCATGTATTTGGCCCCACACGTTGTTGGATGTATTCAGTTGAGTGGCAAAAGCGTGGATTACCTCATGCTCACATTTTAATTTGTTTCTTCGAAAAAATATGTGCTGAAGACATCGATAGTTTGATTTCTGCAGAGATTCCAAATCCGTCCACTGATCAATTACTATTTGTTATTGTTACTACAAACATGATTTATGGTCCGTGCGGAAATCTGGATCGTTCATCACCTTGCATGGTAGACGGAAAATATACAAAGTGTTTTCGTAAAGATTTCGCAAACGATACGGTCACACATGTTGACGGATATCCAATATATCGTCGAAGAAGTACCCAAAATGGCGGACAATCATTTGTTAAAACTATCAGTAACGCAGACATCGACATTGACAATCGTTGGGTGGTACCACATTCACCTCTGCTGAGCAAAACATTCAATGCTCATATTAATGTTGAGTCATGCAGTTCGGTGACGACTATCAAATATATTTGCAAGTATGTGAATAAAGGAAGTGATATGGCTGTTTTTAGAATTGAAAATACTAATGTAAATGCTCCTCCGGTTAATCAAAATTATGAAATTACGAATTACCAAATGTTGTGGGATAATCACAAAGATTCAATGACTGATGATATACTGTATCGACATCGTACAAGGTGCAACGATCAAACGATATCGTTCAGTGATGCAATGTACAATGAAGCATTGATTGCTATCGAGGATCATTGCATTGCTATTGCGAATTTACCAATCAGTAATTTCGGTCTGAGCTCACCGAATCGAAGTGCATCTGATTTACTTAACACAGATATGAACCGTAAATGGCAGGCATTGTTAGTCGCAATGTTCCACTGTTCCACTACTTAATGATGAACATAAATTTATTTACGACCGCATAATGCTGGAAGTTTCGGCAGGACAGGGAGGATTCTTTTTTTTTTGATGCAATTAGATGGAGGCAGAGCAGCTCAGTCAGCATTTAAGCTGCCATTAAACATTCAAAATAATCCAGATGCAGTGTGCAATATAAAAAGACAATCGTCTATGGCCACAGTGCTGAAACAATGTAAACTTATTATCTGGGATGAATGCACTATGGCACACAAACATTCGCTCATGGCATTGGATAGGACATTAAAGGATTTAAGAAACAACGATAAACTGTTTGGCGGCACTTTGTTACTCCTTTCAGGTGATTTTAGACAAACGTTCCACGTTCGACGTACGCTGATGAAATCAACGCTTGCTTAAAATCATCACGACTGTGGGTGTAATGCTGAAAAAGTACAGCTGACGGTGAATTGCGCGTTAAAAAACAACTGTTAGATATTGGCGATGGGAAAGTTGCTGTACATGAAAATACTGGATGCATAAAAATACAGACGGACTTCTGCGCAATCATCGACTCGCAAAATACTCTCATCGATAACATATTTCCCGATGTACACACACAATATGAAAATCATAATTGGCTGGCAGAAAGAGCGATTTTGGCAGCAAAAAATGTGGACGTCAATGGGTTAAATTTAAAGATACAACAGTTGTTGCCTGGGGACTTGGTGTCATACAAATCTATCGATGCAGTTTGCGATACCAGCGAAACTGTGAATTATCCAATTGAGTTTTTAAATTCATTGGATTTGCCAGGCATGACACCACACCATTTACAATTGAATGTTGGATCTCCGATCATTCTGCTTCGTAACTTGAACCCACCACGGCTGTGTAATGGCACACGATTAGTCATTAAATAACTAATGAGAAACATTATTGAAGCCATAATTTTGAATGGAAAGTTTCAAGGCGAAAATGTGTTGCTGCCACGAATCCCTATGACTAATACAGATGTGTCAATTGAATTCACACGCAATCAATTCCCAATTAGATTGGCATTCGCTTTGACGATCAATAAGTCACAAGGCCAGACATTGTCCGTATGTGGCTAAGATTTGGAAACACTATTCTTTTCCCACGGACAACTATATATGGAATGCTCTAGCGTGGGAAACCATCCACACTCTATTGAGCTGAGAGATTAATCTCTATTTTTTTTCGACTGCCATAATTGATAAGTAAATCCCGGCATACTTTTAGTAGAAAGTTATTTTTATTGAACTGAAAAAATTATTCCTAGAAATAATTTACATGGCAAAACAACGTTTGCCGGGTCACCTAGTATAAATAAAACTACAAATAGATCTATAACCAAAGCCCAGTTATGATCTTTTTGTGAGAAGCATTCACAGCTCCTCACACTCCACTCTTTCCTCGAAAGTGGAGCCTTATACTTCAATTGAAATCTTTGAAAGTGCGCGCCATCCGCAACGAAGCTTTCGAGCTCAACGGTGCGTTCACCGACCTCATTGCAGGCATCGCGCCGATCGCGATCAGCGATAGTTACTCGATAGCGGCGATCTACACCGGCTATCGAGCAACACTCTTCACTGTCGGCACATGACGAGCCGAATTATTGCTGGAAAAATAAATCAACAAAATGTAAGTATAAAACAAGTGAGAAGGCTCTAGTCGAAATTTCCCGACTAGGAGATACCCCGAACCCTATACTTTGAGCGTATAGATATTGTCTGTATGCATCTGTCACCTAAACTTTAATCTTCGATAACTCTAGTGTTTCTAAACCGATTTATATGAAATTATCAGAAAAGTTTTATCGTAACCCATTATTTTAATCCCTATTTTTACATATTCCAAATACGAGATTTTTTTGTAATCGATTCCATGTGTATATCGGAATCCAGAATAGTAATCGATAATTTGAAACAAACTTGTTCTGCTTATGGTATGGGAGAACTTATATTCAAAATCTGAAGTCTCTAGCTCATGTAGTCTCTGAGATCGACGAGCTCATACAGACGGAGGGACGGACAGACAGACGGACAGACGGACATGGCTATATCGACTCGGCTGTTGACGCTGATCAAGAATATATACACTTTACAGGGTCGGAAATGATTCCTTCTGCCTGTAACATACTTTTGCACAAAACCATTATACCCCTGTTACCCATTTTATGGTTTCGGGGTATAAACAGCCCCGGTGCCATCTTGGTTTCGCCGTTCTGGTCCAGCTCCCGCCACGTGGGGCGTCCCATCGGCGCCGAGTATTGGCGTTGCAGCGTCGGGCGGGCCGTCTGCGCGGTGCCAGGGCACGATGCCTGCCGTCCCAACGTTGGCCTCATCCGGATGGGTGACCAGCTAGGGGGCGGAGGCGGTGTCTCGCCGCGCGGAGGCGATCCCGGCACGCTCTACCTTGCCGCTGCTGCTGGCGACTCAACTGCCGGCTGGGGCCATATCCATGGCGACTTTTCTGGGTTGCTGGAAGATGGCACACGTATCTTCGTAGGCGTCAGTCTCCTGGGAGACGGTGTCGGTGGCGGCGGTCCTGGCGGTGGTGTAGCTTCGCGAATGTGGAACCCCTCCGACGGTTGTTCCACCCGCTCGTGCCACCGGTAGATCACCGTCACTTCGTGGCACCAGCCCGCGCCGTCGAAGCGAGACCGCCTCGACGCCGTTGCCGTCATCCCCTCCTCGCTGGGCCTCCTCCCTCGTCGTCACGTCGTCGTTCGCAACTTCCGCGTCGACGTCTACATCCTCCCTCGTCGTCGCGTCGTCGTCCGCGCATTCCACGTTGACGTCCACCTGCTCGCACACCTCCTCGTCGTCATCGCGGTGCTTTTCGCAATCCCGCTCGCCGTCGGGTACGGGATCATAAATGTCGCCGTCGTCGTCGTCTTCCGCCTCCGATTCCGAGGAGATCTCAATGACCTCGGCCTCCTCCATCCGGGCCCAAGGGACCGTCAATGGTGGCCTCGCTAGCTGCCACTTGGGCGGCGGTGTCGGTGGGGCTAATGGGTGCCCCCACTCCACCTCCGGTTCCGACTCCGACTCAGGCTCCGTCGACGCCATCTCCTCCTGCGCCTCGCGCCTTAGATAGGCCCAGATCTCCTCGCGTGCCAGCCCGTACCACCGTTGCTGCACCGCCTCATCCTGCCGGAACCACTCCTCCACGGCAGGCAGCGGAACACTCCTACGCCGAATGACCCGTCAGGGTGCTGGCGGCACCGGCGTGCTTCAAACAATGCGCGGATGCTCGGGTCGCGTTTCGATGCTCCCACGCCGCAGTCTAACTCCATATTTGGTGCCATTACTGTGGATGTTGCTTGATCGGTTGTATTTTCTCAAAGAGGCTGGCAGCATGGTAACCAGCGCTTTTATACCCTCTGGTGAGTATTCCTGTGCGTTTGTATTGGCACATGTTTTGCCACCCTTTTTTTTAAACCAAATAAAACAAATTTCACTGCTCAATACTAATGCCGATTTTCAATTGTCCCTCTGGTATAAACTCAGGTGAGTATTTGGAGTATATTACTTTATGTTTTTATTCACCTGTTCTTTTGCTTCCCCTTTGGGGCAAACTCTTGTGGGCAGGGAAAAAATTACTCGAAGATTTTTTTTTTAATATCTGTTTTTAGCGACGTTTCTCATTGTTTGCAATTATTAATAAAGGCTCGACGTAATGAAACAAAGGGGGTGATTCGAAACAATTTGATATGTATTAGGCTGGCTAGATAGCGCTATTTCGAATGTTGCCAAACATTCTCATCAGTGACCTTTCTGTTTAGAATTATTAAACTCAAACTGATCGTATATGAAACTAAAGTCGGGGACAGGAGTTGAACCTGGGACTTCTCGTTAACGAGGCGCAAGTCTTAGCCACAGAAGTTGATTACTGCGGCCCTTTTTATTACAGGCCTGAGGTTCGCAATAAGGCTCCTTACAAGTGCTACATATGCGTTTTTGTTTGCTTCGCCACCAAGGCCGTTTGGTTAGAACTTGTCAAGGATCTCTCTACCGATGGTTTCCTAAGCGCTCTTAAGCGATTCGTGGCTACTCGCGGCATACCCAACTGCATCTGGTATGACAATGCGACGAATTTCGTTGGTGGAAAAAATGAGTTACTGGAGCTGCGGAATTTGTTCTTAAACGGAAAGCATCTTGTGTCAGTTCATACCTACTGCTTGAGCAATGGATTCGACTGGAAATTTACACCTCCTCGATCGCCCCACTTCGGCGGCCTATGGGAGGCCGCAGTTAAGCTGGCCAAGCATCATTTATATCGCTCAATGGGGTCTTCGATTCTTGGATTCGATGAATTGCGCACCTTGGTGTGCCAAATTCAAGCAATAATAAATTCACGTCCTCTTGTATCGCTTTCAGAAAATCCCGCAGACCTCGATGTTTTGACACCTGGTCACTTTCTTATTGGTAGACCGCTCGTTGCACTCCCTGAGCCAGATTTTGCATCTCTGAACTGCAGCCGTCTCGATCGCTGGCAGCATGCTACTTACATCCAGCAGCTCTTCTGGAACAGATGGAAGGAGGAGTACCTCTCTCTTCTTCAGCAGCGTATAAAGTGGAGGATGTCTCAGACCCCTCTCAAGGTGAACGATCTCGTTTGTATCAAGGACGAAAATCTCCCCCCATTAAAGTGGCCCCTAGCTCGCGTTGAAGAGACCATCCACGGAGATGATGGCGTTGTACGCGTCGCTGTCCTGCGCACGCCCACTGGGACAACACGTCGAGCTGTCAACAAGTTGGTCATTCTTCCCGTTAATGATCCTGTTGTACACCCTGGGTTTTTCAACGGGGGGATGATGTTTAGGGCAGCAGCTGATGCTGTCTGAGTGCGTTGCCCTGTTTTCACTCATAAATTGCAAGCGCTCAAAGTAGCGCTGCTCTTTTAAGCTATCGCCATATACTCTATAGATGTACTTCTCTTCTTTGCTTCTTGCATACCTAGCTAAGCCGAGCACGCATGCATTCTCACTCTCTGATTGTCTTATGTCTCGATCGGTTGCGTGTAATGCAAGATAGCGGAGCATCGACTGTGTAAATGAACAATAAAATAACCTACAAGACAAATGTAAAGAACGCGTCGCGCGCCCTTGTATAAATGAATGTCAGGCGATCTGCTTAATAAATAACTCTGTAAACCAAAAACATTGTGCCGGTTTTCTTAAACTTTTTATTACGCAAATCAAAGTTGTCGAAAAAGCTCGGCAGCTCCCAACAAACGTCATCTGAAAACATGAATTGAATGTGCGAATTCACTTCAGGAACATGCTAGAATCTGGATCTGTACCGATAAAAAAAACCGTGCAATGGTTCAGGTGGTGTTTCAATTTCGGTTATTTGTATCCTGATGCGCAACACATCCCAACTGGCTCATTTTTAAATTTGAGTGCATGACAATGCGGACATTCCTTTTCCAAAGTACCAATAACCACTTTAGAATAAGCATAATATTCAACATCAGGCTCATACTGCAATGCTAGTCGAAGAAATAAATTTGATGTAAATGCTCGATGAAATTGTTGGCGTTGTTGATCATTTCCTCTACGTCTGTTGCGTTGTTGGTCAATTCCTCTACGTCTGTCGACTATGTATCTGCGCGTTAATCTCCGTTCTAGTTGCCTTTGTTGATTTCGTTCATCTCGGGCCTCTTGCGATTGTGATATACGTAACTGCGCCATGCTCACAAGCTTATCTGCATTGTTTTCTTGGATTTGTTCACCTGAAATTCGTTCTCTTATATCTCGCACGATTCTAGACTTGATCGTTTGACGGCTTTTATTGTCCCCTCTGCGTCTAATTGGCATTGCTCAAATATTTTAAATTCTCGGGTTACAATGTTTGTTATTGAACTTCTCCGAAATGGCACGACCGATTTTCGTGAAATTTTATGTACTTTCGATGGTACGATTTTTTTTTTGAATTGCTCAAATATATTAATTTTCTCGGGTTACAAGGTTTGTTATTGAACAAATAACAATAAAAACAAGTAAAAACGTTGCAGTCGGACGCAACCGACTGCGGAATACTTTGATACCAGTGAAAGAACGGTTGATAAGGGGGAATGCAGGGGCGAAGGGAGTGGCCCATGTGGTAAACATCGCCAGCTATCATGTTACCAAATTTGGTGACTCTAGATCAAAAACTGTGGAAGATAACTTAACTCCCAAATTTAAAAGGTGGGCGGCAGAGGTAGGCGTGGCATCCAAATTTTTGAATCAAATGTTTTTAACTGTCACTATCTATCTTCCTAATAAGTTTGGTGGCTCTAGCTCAAAAACTGTTAAAGATATAGCCGATTCCGATTTTATAAGGCGGGTGGCTTTGGTGGGCGTGGCATCCAAAATTTTGAATCAAATGTTTTTAGCTGTCACTATCAATCTTCCTACCAAGTTTGGTGGCTCTAGCTCAAAAACTGTTAAAGATATAGCCGATTTCCGATTTTATGAAAGGCGGGTGGGCTTAGGTGGGCGTGGCATCCAAAATTTTGATGCATTTTTTTGGGAACGTCAATATCTATCTTGACACAAAATTTGCTGGCTCTAGCCCAAAAAATGTGAAAACTATAGGCGTTTCCAATTTCTTGGAGAAGGGGGGAAGGGGGCGGAATCAGCGGGCGTGGCATCCAAGTTTTGATGGGGAACGTCAGTCCCTATCTTGACACAAAATTTGGTGGCTCTAGCCCAAAAAATGTGAAAACTATAGGCGTTTCCAATTTCATGGAGAAGGGGGGATGGGGGCGGAATCAGGGGGCGTGGCATCCAAAATTTTGATGAATTTTTTTGTGGAACGTCAATATCTATCTTGACACAAAATTTGGTGTCTCTAGCCCAAAAAATGTAAAAACTATAGGCGTTTCCAGTTTCAAGGAGCAGGGATGATGGGGGCGGAAGGAGTGGGCGTGGCATCCAAAATTTTGATGCAGATTTTTCAGGGACATGACTAGCTATCTGCGTGCAAAATTTGGTAACTCTAGCTGTAAGAATGTGAGAAATATTTGGTTTTATCGGTTTTCAGCTATCGAATTTATCGATTTCCCAGCCTCCTTGTAGGCGTGGCACCCAAATCTTGACACTTTATCTGTCGCGCCTATAGACAAACATAATTGCAAAGTTTCAAGTCTCTAGCTTTACTATGAGACCTTCGGTATCAAAGTAGAACAATTATTTTTGCGCTCATTGCGACTTTTGTTCCTTAACATAATACTATTTATTAATCTAATAATAACCAATTATTTATCTTTTATCTTCATAACTAATATTGTGAAGGGGCCCGCACTGGCCTACTTCACACACCCCCCTGGGGGTGGCTGGCCGCGTCGCAGGACTGGGCCCCTCGCCGCTTCTCGCTTGCCTCCTCGAGCTGCCTTTTCCCTCCTGCGGGCACTGCCTCCTCTTCCGGCGCTTCCTCCCGTTCTTCTCCTCCGTCCCTTCCTACTGCGGGTATTGCCTCCTCTTCCGGCGCCTCTTTTCGCTCGCCTCCTCCGTCCCTTCCTCCTGCGGGCACTGACTCTACAGGGGCGTCCCCTCCCAAGGCCCAATCAAACGGTATCTCCTGGATCTCCAGGTGTCTGGGTGGTGACGCGGGTACCTCCACGTATGGGTGTGGCGCCCGGAAGGTGGGTATCTTTACGTAGATGGCGGTCGTCTCTACCGTCATCAAAATTATGCCGCCGTCAACGACACTGCCCGTCTCCTCCTTCCGGTGGAACACCGTGTGCCTGTATGTCTTGGGGGCACGTCCTGGCGCTCCTCCTGGTAACGGGGCTGGTTCGTCTGGGGGTCCCTCGGTGGTTTTCGCCGCTCCGACTCGGGGCTTGGGGCTGCCTCGCTGCTGCTGCCCTCCTTTGCGTCCTCCACATGGACGTTGGCGTCCTCCTCTTCGTCACTGCTTATGAAGATTGGGTCCGGTACATCTGACATTTTGTGTACTCTGTGGTATTCATAAACACAAAAGATTAGATTACTTGCCAAATTGGTTCTGGTGAATTTAAATGTGGTTAGTGTTAATGAGAGAAGGAGAGAAGCAATAATAGGAAAAAGATGAAATGATCCATTTAAATTGTGACCCGTCTGGTCTTTGTCAGACGTTCGGTTGGGTTGGTCGTCTTCCTCGTGGTCCTCATCTTCGTGATAGAAAGGCTTCAGCTGAGCGATACTGGCGAGTTTACTTTTCCGTTGTCCCTCTTTTACCAATTGCACGATATTCGGTGAAACGAACTTTTCACGAGGAATGGGCCATCGTACTTTGGAGCGAGTTTTGCCTCGAATTCTTCACTGGCCTTCGACAGCTGGTGGGTCCTCAGTAACACCAACGTGTTGAGTCCTGGTCGCCACTCTCTTTTCCTATGGTTATAGTTCCTCCCTTGGTCTTTCGATGCCCGCTGTAGATTCGTCTGGACGATGCTGAACACTTCCCGTAGCCTCTTTGCTCGGTCCTCTGGCGCTTGCGACATGTTTCCTGATCCAGGCGTCCTTTCGTCATATAGAGCGGCTGGTAAGCGGGGCTCCCTACCGTGCATCAGAAAAGCTGGTGAGAATGCTGTAGAGTCTGCCACGCTTGAGTTAACCGCTAACGAAATTTCGGGTAATAACTCGTCCCACGAACTCTGGTGTCCCGATATAAATTGTGTGATCATCGTCTTCACTGTACGGTTAGTCCTCTCTGTCGGGTTTTCCTGAGGGCAGTATGAGGCGGTGTGCTGCACTTCCCCGGCTAGCGAGTTCAAAAACGACCTACAATTTCGACTGGTGAACTGTACATCGTTATCGCATAAAACTTTTCTGGGTATCACAAATCGACATAATATACGCTCACGGAATGCTTTCTGCAGTTGAGCCGCTGTCGCTCGATTTAGAGGGACCAGTTCCACCCATTTCGAGAACGCATCGTGGAATACCAAGATCATCGTGTTTGTGCCAGATAGTTCCTACCTGGACATAGGCGAGAGGTGTGTTCCCAAGCACTAAATATAGCGAAAACAGTTCCTTACAATCTCCTTGCCTTTACAGCTATCGCTTCTGTCTGGTCATGGTGCAGGAGCAGAATCCCAAAGCTGATCTCAACATTGGCTACTCGAACATAACACAACTACAGTTGAGCAGTCCGGGCACTGTGCCCGTGCTGAGGCAGTATCAGCGTCGTCCCTACTACACGCCACATGAGCTCAAGTCGGAGCACGATGCTGGCGAGGATTATGCACTGAACAAGCGACAGTTGCATCCACATCAACCGCCTGCACCAACGCTGCTGCATAGCTACAGTGTGATTGATTCACTGAACAAGAGTTTCCTGCCTGGGCTGGGTCTGGGAATCCTGGTCACATCGGTGGTCGTGTTGATCTGGGGTGCCAGTCTCGGCAGCAACAGTAGCAGCATGCATCACAGCAACAATAACAACAGCAACAACAATAACAATAATGGCAGCAACAGCAGACCGGGTACTCCAACGGCAACCACTTGCTACGCGGCCTCGGATCACATAGCTCGCATGGCGGATGCGGAGAATGGGACGCGTTACCTCAAGCTGCAGGCAACGACGAGCCTGTGAAACACACAAATTAAGAATATATACATATAACTTGTGATAGTACAAGCACTTGTACCCATTATCTTTAGCTCTAGTATACTATATGCTTTGCTTAGTTAGGGTTCCTGCACTAATCCAAATACTTGGCCTAACACTGAATAAATTGTGCCATAAACTAACCTACAAAAGGAATACATAAAATTGCATTAGAAATTTTTCTTATTAACTTACTGTTCCCAGCCCCATTTCAATATTTTTTACCTTACTACACTATCTACTCGATTTGAATATCCTCATTTAATCGCAATCTATAAAATGCCACTCATCGCATACAATTTGTTAATAAATATAATTAAATATTTACACCTACTATTGTCGCATGTTAGCCCTTTTTAGCACTAAGAAATTGTAAGTCATGACCCTAGGAAATAAGGCTTTAATAATTTATTAACCATATATACCAAGCACAACACAAATTGTAAGTAAGCAACAGCAACAAAATAAATATTGTAACGATAATAAAAACACCCACAAACACACACAATTGAATGCATTTGAATTGAATTTGTATTTAAGCTAACGTGGGTGGAGAACTTTCATGTTCAAAAATAAACAATAGAAAGGATATACAAAAAAAAAAAAAAAAAAATGGTGGAAAAAGCTCTATATTCATCACAACGACAATTTTATACTCTTGGTACGTTTGGTTTTCGTGACAGTAATTTAAATTAAATTCTTAAATTAAGATTTAATCGAATAAGTATGCGTTGCCAAAAACATTGATTGATGCACAATACTTTAGCTGTTAAGCCCTACTAATATACTCTCTTTCCCCTCTAGCCTAGAGTATAAACAATCGAACATTGTGTCTAAGGTCAGCCTGGCCATTTGCTATGCTATTTTTATATAATTTGTATATAGGAACGCATAATGTTAAGTGGACTATTAACATTTAGTTTTTGTCATAATACATGACGTCACAGCTCACACCAAAAACTTTCCACTAAAGTAGGCAATTAAACATGCAATGAGCTCATAGTTTTAGCTCCCAATGGAGTTGATAAATTAGCATGAAAGACAAAAAGAAGGGATAGTTGAGGGGGAGTTAAAGACAAGCCAGTCATGGACTGTAGCTCATCGTGAAATCAAAGTTTGGGCACAACTCTACTCAAAAAACATTGACCTCCTCCAACCCCTTGTTGTTGTTGCGCGGTCAAGTTGTGTTGTGGTCAACGCTCATATGGCGACGCCACGCCAAATGCGGCAAGGTCCTAGATATTTTCATGTCAGGCAAGGGTCCCACAAAGTCGGTACACATTATAGCCATGGGCTCAGCCACTTGCCGCGTCAACATCTGTCCCGCCGGCTTCACCTGTTCAGTCTTAAACTTCTGACATGACTCGCAACGCTTAACGTACTTGGCCGCGTCGCGGAACATTCCAGTCCAGTAGTAACGTTGGGACAGCCGCTTTATCGTCTTCCGTACTCCTTGGTGCCCAGCCGTCGGCGCATCGTGACATTCCAACAGTACCCGTTTCCTTTGATCCTCGTCGACACATAACATCCAAGGTATGTAGTCATCGTCATCCGCACGATGTCCGAGATGCCTATAGAGTTGACCAATTTCTTCCATATAATCCGCGTACTTAACTGGGTCCTTGGCTATCGTTGCTCTCATTTTCTCGATCCACTTGCCGTGCGATTTTTTCTGTACTGCTTGCTGGAAGTCCTCCACGGGTTGCCGGGATAGGGCATCTGCCACTACGTTGAGTTTTCCACGCCTATAAGGCACGTCAAACTGATACCGCTGGAGCTCCAGTGCCCAGCGCGCGATCCTCCCCGACGGGCTCTCTATTGCCATATGGTCGGCTATAACCTCAAATCGGTACCCTTCCAGATAGCACCTCAACTTCCGGATTGACCACACGATAGCAAGACACTCTTTTTCGGTCGCTGAATAATTCTCATCGGCCTTATTCAGCTTCCGACTCATGTATGCTATGACTCGATCTTTTTGGTCAATTGTCTGTGTGAGTACCGCTCCGCGGCAAAAATCACTCGCGTCCGTCTGCAACACAAACTTTTCCGAGAAGGCCGGACATGCCAGGACGGGTGCGGTGGTCAAACTGGGTTTGAGTGTCTCCAGCGCCGCCTGCCGCTCCGCTTCCCACGACCATTTCCTCGGTTTTTTCAACAAAGTGGTTGACGGCTGCACCACTATAGCGAAGTTCGGCACGAACCGTCGATCCCACGATGCCATGCCTAAGCAACGTCGCAACTCCTTGTTGTTAGACGGGGCCTTCAAATTCCGGATCGCTTTAACCTTGGCGGGATCTGTCTTGATACCGTCGCCGCTCACCAGGTGTCCCAGGTATATCAACTCCCCCTGGAAAAACGAACACTTTTTCCGATTCAACTTCAAATTAGCTGCTCTTAGAAGCCCAAAGACTTCCTTGAGATTGCTGTTCCTTCGTCGCTCCGATCACTATTATGTCGTCCAGATAAGCAAATGCGTGAGGCTCCATATCTGGTCCGATAACAGTTTCCAAAGTTCGCTGGAAGGTAGCACATGCTGAGTGCAACCCAAAAGGCATCACGCGCCACTGAAACAAACTTCTGCCGGGCACCGTAAAAGCTGTACATTCCCGACTATAAGCGGCCATAGGAATTTGCCAGTAACCATGCTTGAGGTCGAGAGTTGAGATGTACAGCGCCTGCCTTAATCGCTCCAAAATATGATTAATCCTAGGCACGGGGTATGCATAGGGTACGGAGTGTGCGTTGAGTTGCCGGTAATCAATACACATTCGCCACTCGCCGGCTTTTATTCCTGGCAAGCACGATTGGGGCACCTGTTGCATCGCCGGGTTTTTAGGGTTATACCTCTGATTGATCAGCTTGTCATCCTTCATGATGATCCTATGCTCCGCTATGTGGGACACGCCTTGGAGCCCATCAAAAATGGCCAGTTCCGCCTTCATAACTTCCTTGATCCCGGGTTCTAAATACTCCAATCCTGGTCTTCCGCCATAGCACTCTCCTACGGCGTTGTTGCGGGGCCGGGTTTACGGCACCCTCGTATCTCGCCTAACCGTTGTGCTCCAATCCCTGACGTTACGACAACGCTGGCTTCCCTGACCGTTCCAACGGCGATCTCCGGCTGAGGTGCCCCCAGGACATCCTCCTTCTGCCATGGCTCGCCGTCATCCACCGATCTTTCTGCAGCTGACTCACGTTCCGTGGGGATCTGCTCCACCTCCGTATCCTGTACCTCACTAGTTTCCAAAATTAGACTCGCCTTGCCACTACCCGGCACAAAAAGTCTATCCCTAATATAACGTTGTCTAGCATCGAGGGCATCACGAGCATACTCATCGCGACCTCTGCCCCCGCTAGACCAACCTTTACCCTCAGTAGCTTTTTCACCTCTAAGGTGGACCCATCGGCCAAGCGAATTTTCGCGCCGGCGGCCAACGTCTCGCAGCTGTTGCCTACCTTGCTGGCATAGTCCTCACTCACAAAACTCCTAGTCGCCCCTGTGTCTACCGTCGCAGTCACTACTTGGTCCCCGACTCTCACAGTAGCGAGAATACGCCCGTCTTCCTCTCTTAAAGGGTATTCTAGGTTCGGGACTGGTTCGCGCAGGCCCCCATCGGATCCTGTCCCAGATGGTGCCGCGGATCGTTTCCCGCCCTTGACTGCCTACAACACTGACCGGTGTTAACCCCTTTGGTCCCACATTGCCGGCAAAACTTTACTCGCGGATTGGTACACTCCTTGGCAAAGTGCCCTTCCTGCGAACAGTTGTAGCAAATCCTTTTCCCGTCATGCTGATCATGCCATTTGAAATTACCCCTGTCTGGGCGAACGGTGGCGTACCCGAAACGTTGACACTTTGTACTGACTGTGGCTGAGTTCGGAAAGGGTTGTGATGTTTGACGGGAACTGCCTCGCCGCCTAACTCGTCGGGTTACCTGTTGGCCTCTACCCGACCACGAACCGTACATTCGCGGCTTTGCTTTCTTTCATTATCGTACTCGGCTGCCATCTGTGTTAGCTGTGCCAGAGAGGAGAAGTCTTTCCGGCGAATGTACAACCGGTATTCCGGTGCCAAATTCTCGTACATCCTATGCAGCTCCTGTTCTTACCTGTACCCCGCATGGTGCATCATACCCCTAAGCTCAAGCAAATATTCCTTAAACGGCTCGTTGTCACGCTGCCGTCGTGCCCGAATACCGTCCTCCAACCAGTCGAAATACTGTGGGGGTAGGAAGAACTCCAAGAACTCGGTCCTAAATATCGCCCATGTTATACCTCTTAGCCTGCTTACCGTTAACCACCTTACTGCACTACCCGTCTGAGCTATTCCTATTGCCCGCTGCAAGCTATCTAAACTTTCATCGAACGACCTCGCACTATCCTCAATTGCCTCAAAAAAAAAACTAACTGGTCGGAATCGAAACGGATACGAAACTTCCGCACTAGTTCTGGGACGACCATCCCGTTCCTATAGGCACCACCACTATCGCTGTTATTAAGATGGTAGTTCGCCTGTCTCACCGGGATACCTGCCTCCGGTACTACAGGCGACTCTACTTGTATATCGGGGGCATAGTTTGTCTTGTGAGAATTGTGAATGGGGCTGCTGGAAGGCGAGAGCAAGTTTCCCGTGACACCTGTCCGTATCGTGGGTACTACCGCATCGGATTCCGACTTCTGTCGGGATCGGGTTCCTCCAACAGAAGTGGTGGTCAGGGCAGGTGACACTGTGATCTTTGCGAACCGCAACTCCCATTCCGCCAGTCGTGTCCATACCTCGGTGGTATGACCACCTCGTCTTATAAATGTACATACGAGCCTCCGGTAGGCAGTTACCGTGGCACACTTATCCAATCCAAGATCCCGGGCGATGTTATCCAGATCCTCTTTATGGCAGTGGTAGACCCATTGCACGCCCACGCCAGGGTTGTTGCTGTCTCCGGCCTCCATTCCGGCGGGTTCACTCATCGTCGATTTCTCCATTTATTTTCTTTCAGTCGAATAAAATTAACACACAAAAAAAAAATGTTCCCCGTTTCGGACCGTATGTGTCCCACTGTGCGATCGAAATCGAAACAATTTTTTTTTTTTATCCGGTATTGTTTAACGGATCTTCCTGTTTATTAAAAAAATATTTTTTTGTTCTAATATTATCGCCTTTGTCCCACTGTACCACGGGAAAAAATATTTTCACTTCACATTTTACCGTTTTTTCTTGTTTGTATGTTTTAAAAAAAAATTATTGTTTTTTTCCTCAGTGTCGCACAGTTTGAACCACTGTGCTCCCTTCGGATACACACAGTTGGGCTTCCCGTTTAAAAAAAAACAAAAATAAAAACAAAAAAAAAAGAAACCTGCGACACAAATATCTTTCCCACTGTACACTTTCGCGATCGAGGCCCACTGTGCGATGACTTGACGTTAACTCGGAAAACGTACGATGGGACACCGCCACTTAAAAAAAATTTTCACTTTTCGCGGTCCTCGTCCCACCGTACCACGCGAGCACGACAGGTCGCGCTGCTTTCGGTATGTCTACTAATTTTTTTTCACTTTAAGATTAAGATGCCTAAAAGATCAAGATCTCAACTTTCTAGAAAAAGTTTACAGGCTAGGGCAATAAAAATACGTCGTGATGGAGAATCTTCATCAGAAACTGAAAATTGTCTTGCAAGTTAGAGAGAATACGCGTCGCAATCCCGTCCAAGACCCGCTAAACAAAATTTGCGAACGTCTCAACTTAGCGGATTGAAGAACAAAGTCTAAGAACCTCTCAAGTCCGGGCGATCGCCGTAACATATGTATGTACTGTACGCGCATATTTAGAACGATTGCATCAAATGTCTTAATTTTTTAAATGCAAACAACAACCGTGCGAAGACGGTCCGAGAAGCTAGTATATATATTTGTATAGTACATATCTAATATATTAAATCACTTGTCGTGGCCTGAGCAATCGTCGCCCTCCGCTTCTTCACATTTTTGTAAGCCACGCGTTTACAGTCTCTAGCGAATACAAGTATTCTTGTGAGTTAGACCTGGCCGGACTGAGTCGCATACCCCGGCCAAATTACTACTTTACAAGCCCTTTGGAATTCTGCTTCTGTAAAGTAGAAATTCGCCGGGGTACAGATCTCAGTCTGGCCAGGCCTAACTTACAAGAATACTTGTATTTATTAGGGACGTCAAGACATGAGGCTTACAAATGCTGGGGGTGCGTGCCGTACACTAGGGTCCCAACATGGGATTGAGAGAGCAAAGGGTACTACCGCTTCGTACCTCTAGCCACACGGTCGGGATTACAAGTCCACTCAGCAGCACGTGGGGAAAATTCCTTTGACCAAGGGAGAAAATCTTGGGGACACTAAAGAAAGCGGGACCCTCAGGTACACTGCGTACACTTGCACTCTAACAACCAAAAATAATAAACACTGAGAGATTATTCGCACTCTAGATCGCAGTACTACCTACGATCTTTTATTTAAACCCAAATAACTAATTACTCCCTCTGTTCGTTCTAACCTATACGCAATCACATGCGCGACCATCATTTTTCGCCGGCTTTCTTCTCTCCATCCCCGCGCGCGTCCGTCCGCTTACACCGACCTTTCGCAACTCTCTAGTCGGTCGCGCTCCAGCCTCGGCGCGAGCTGCATTTTTGCTACTCCCCACGCTTATCCGCGACCGTGGTGGATTAGAAGATCACAGCTGGCGCCGGTTATATTCAAAAACCTACTTTAAATTTTAATGCGTTAGATGCTAGCTAAAGGTTACTTATACAAGGTTAAATTAATTTATATTTCGCTTCTTGCGTTCTCTTTGTCTTCTTTACTAATAAATCAAATAACAATAATCCTCGCGCTTCTTGCGTCATTACAAATATTTCTAATAAATCCTAACTATACTTTATCGACTTCGCTTTGTGGGGGAGGCCTATTCGGGGCCTGAAAATTGTCTTCAAAGTGAGACAACTCAACTCTCAACAACAAAGTCTAAGAACCTCTCAAGTCCGGGCGATCGCCGTAACATATGTATGTACTGTACGCGCATATTTAGAACGATTGCATCAAATGTCTTAATTTTTTAATGCAAACAACAACCGTGCGAAGACGGGCCGAGAAGCTAGTATATATATATTTGTATAGTACATATCTAATTTATTAAATTCTCGTGTCACAAATTTCGTTGCTAAACTCCTCCGAATGGCTCGATCGATTTTCGTGAAATTTTGTGTGTAAAAATATTATGCATTCCAAATTTGGACCCGATCCGACTACTCCTTCGAGTACCTTCCATACACCTTTGTCCATTTTTCAAACTTTTGTGCTGGAGTTAATAAAATTTCTTGAAGCAAGCGACGCCGTCAGTCTCATCGAGCATCGACAAGACAATGTAATATTTCGTTTTTCGATATTTAAAATATTCAATAAAAAAGTACCGTACATAACACAATGCCACGTCTACATGGAAGAAGACGAAGTATTGGTCGACACAATCGGAATTTACAGTTCATCCAGAAAAATCGGTTAAATAGAAGATCAATCGACGGACAATGAAAGTTTGAGAAATCAGATGGCAATCTTAAGTGCTAATGAAAGTCAACAGCATCGCATCGAACGCCTTCGAGCTAATGCATTGAGATATCGATTGGCCTGACAACGAGTCACCGGCACATTAAGAACACGTAAGCAACCGCGTTTCATCATCACTTCTTTACCTTGCGTTCGAATATAAATCGGACATCGACTTTTCGTCACTTTTACAAATTGTAATCGATGCTATGAACAATCAGGCTGAAAATCCTCAACCAAACCCTCCTCGAGGGTGCCGGCTGGTCAATGGGCAACGTACTGCCTCGAAACAAACTAGAGGTACTGGTGCTATTTTCCTTGCGGAGGGACAGGGCGGCATCTGGCTAAAACGAGTTCCGCTACTTCTCAAGGGCCAGGTACTGAGAGGGTATGGGGCAAACCGAGGCAGCAGGCATCATTGTCTAGCCAAGGAGAGCTCTATACCTCTCAAAGGGATTGGTACTTCGAGGAGTCGGAAAAGACCATTGTAAAAGATCCCGTCCGGTCCTGAAACAAAAAAAGTAACTTGTTCTGCTTGCCTGTTGAGAGACGGTACAATGCCTAGCTAAGGGCGTGGAGCGAACCATAGTTCGAGGTCCTTGGCAGCAACGATAAAATGCTATGGGTAGACTCCCCAGAAATTAAAATCACATGGAGAAGAAGGACGGTCAAGCACGGGCTGGGATGTCAGCCCAAACGTCGGTGGATCTGGGTGCTACCACCGGCGGGCACGGAGGGAGAAATCCTCTTTGCGTGTCGCCAGCCACCCACCCTCCGTACTGGTTGGAGCAGGCCAGGACGGTTGTATAGCTACTGCCGCAACAAAACCCAAAATGTGGCACGACTCGAAAGTCCTAGAAGACTCGGATTGCGACTCACATGGCGGCTCTCTACACTCAGAGGCAGAGGACCTCTTGTAAGGACGGGGCTAAAAAGACGAAGGAGGGCTTAAGAGCCAAAGCCCAATACAAGGCCGCCATTAAAATCAATGCTAGGCTCACAGAAGTGATGCGTGACCTCCCAGAGGATGAGGTCAGCAATCTGATGTGGGCTGAAACCAGGATTTTGGAAAGTAGAGCCTACCTCGACAAAATACCGAACCTGTCCACGAAGACAGTCAGTTTTGCCAACAAGGTGGAGGAGGCGCTGGCCGTAAAACCCCAGCGCTCCCCTGAAACCGCGAAAGCAGATGTGCCCGCCTGTAAGCTGCCCTCCAAGAAGCCAGCGATGTGGCAAAGCGACATCTCGTCGTGGCGCTCATCGACCGGAGCGACCCCAATGGCTAAATGAAGCCCGAGCAGTGGAAGAAGGTGGAGGTGCTGCTGTTCGATGCGCTTCTGAAACAAATGGGAGTTCCGGGCTCGCTACCCATCTTATTTGATAGCGCGGGTTGGCTGGTTGGTGTGAAAATGCTAAGCTGCAAGGATGACCACACTCTGAAGTGGGTCACCGGCGTCGTGGCTGAGATGGACGCACCGTGGGCGGGCGCCAAGCTGGAGGTAGTGGACAGAGCTCGTATTCCGTCCGTGCCGAAGGCGAAGGTGCTCTACCCCCGTGTGATTCCTAAAGACCAGGCGCTGCAGCTGCTTAAGTGGCAGAATTGCCTACTGCGGACTGGAGAATCATTCACGCGGCCAAGCCTGACGGCAAAGGCCAAGAGATGGTCCTACAGATCAACAGGGACGCCGAGGATATGCTATACGCAAGGTTCGGAAGGATGGCGTGGGGTGTGGGGAGCGTGTACCTACGCCTCAAAAAGCGTCATACCGATGACAAAAATAAAAATACGCTGGAAGCAGGTGAGGTGGAGCAGGACCTAGCCAGGGTCACGCAAGCAACCAACAGCCTGGAGATTGTTGACGATGAGGATGCCGACTCAACCATTGTAGAGGTCCCATCCAAGGAGGATACCACGAGTCATGAAGCTGAGGATCCTCCAAATAAATCTACATAAGGGCAAACTGGCATCGGCGGAGCTCATGTTAACCCTGGAGTCGGGGCCCGCCGATGTCGCCTTAGTCCAGAAACCTCCGAAAAAACGGCCTCTTATCATCGGCACTGACGCCAATGCACACCACACGGTATGGGGCAGCAGAGACACAAACGATAGAGGTGAGTCACTGCTAGATTTCATACTACAATCTAACCTAAAAATATCTAACATTGGCATAGAGATGACCTAACGTGCTGGACATCACCTTCGCGTCTGTATCAAATACCGTCCTTAGTAGACACTCCTTCTCAGACCACAGGTACATTCAATTCCGAGTGAACTTTGAGAGTGAAAAAACTAAAAAAAAAACATACAGAAACCCGAGGAATACGGACTGGGCTCAGTTTAAAAAAGAAATGGAAAAAACTTACCAAGGCCGCCCACAATATCATCAACAGATAAGTTAGAGAAGTCCCTGGAGACACTCAACAAAAATCTGGTGGGAGCTTTTCACAAAACATGTAAACAGACCAAAGAGAAAAAGAGACACAAAGCCCCATGGTGGACTCCAGAACTCAAGGGACAGAGAATAGAAGTACAGGATCTCTTTAAACTCGCCAAGCAAGCGGATGAAAAACCAGTATGGGACGAATACAAAACAATGCTTTGGGACTTTAAGAAAAAAGTTCGGATAGCCAAAAGGAACGCATGGCGCAACTTCTGTTCTGGCATAGAAAAGACATCAGACACCGCAAGGTTAAGAAAGCTACTTGCCAGCCAACAGACGGTACAAAGCCAACTAAAAACTGAAGATGGGAGATGGACAGAAGACAGTTCGGATGCGGTAAATGTGCTCTTGGAGGCACATTTCCCAGGCTGTACAGAAGTAACTTACACGACAAATATGATGTCTACACAAACGAGGGCAGAAATACCTGCAGACGTCATAACTACAGAAAGAATACTGTGGGCAATAGACTCCTACGAGGGTTACAAATCTCACTGTCCGGACTGGATATTCCCGGCCATGCTGCAGAATGTCAAACATATGATTACTCCATGGCTGAGGGAAATATATATGGGATGCCTGAGTTATGGCTATGTGCCTGTGGTCTGGAGGACAGCACGGGTAGTTTTCCTGCCAAAAGCAGCGGAAATGTAGCCACGTGTTGCCAAAGGACTATAGGCCCTTTAGCCTGACCTCATTATTGAAAACATTGGAAAAGCTGATCGACCTCCATATAAGAGAGAACACAGCTGTAATCCTAGAACCAACTCAACACGCATATACGAAAGGAAAATCGGTGGAAACTGCGCTGCACTCCCTTGTGGCAACCGTAAAGAAGGCACTCTCCACAAAGAATACGCTTTAGGCGCATTCGTAGACATCGCAGGAGCATTCAACAATGTGTCCACAGAATTCATAATGCACAGTCTGAGAACTGTGACCCCACAAGAAGCTATGTACTCCTGGGTACAGAACCTACTGCGCAGCAGGAAAATACAAGCGGAATGGGGAACCACGACCGCAATCAGGGAAGCAAAAAGGGGCACCCCGCAAGGGGGAGTGCTCTCCCCCCTGTTGTGGAACCTCGTGGTCAACGACTTGCTACGGAAATTAAAACGGAGAACTCCAAAGATAACCACCTATGCGGATGACATAGGCATATTTATCACAGGCAAATGTCCCTCTACGATTAGCTCAATCATGGACTACACACTCAAAGAGATACTAGAATGGGCCACTGAAGCCGGTCTAAGTATCAATGCGGACAAGACGGACCTCATTTTCTTCACAAAGAGATACGAGGTACCTCGATGGACGCCACCGGAAATCAACGGTACGACACTAATACCAAAAGAAAGTATCAAGTACCTCGGGACAGTAATGGATAGCAAGTTGAGTTGGAAGCTCAATGTGGAGGAAAGGGTGAAGAAATCTACCAACGCACTCAACGCGTCGCAAAAGATGCTGGGTTGTACATGGGGACTCTCACCAAGACTGACATATTGGATTTTCATCTCAATTGTTGGGACGCACTGCTTAACGGAATACTGGTATGGTGGAAAGCAACAGAAAAGTCCACATACCTAAAAATTATGGAAAAAACTCAGCGACATGCACTTATATGCATCACAGGGGTGCTGAGATCAACGCCAACAAAAGCACTTCAAGCTATACTGAGTGTCAACCCCTTGGACATTCAGGCACGCCTAATGGCAAAAAAAGACTGCGCAACGTCTATGCACGATCGGCAATTTGAAGATTCAAAACTACGCGCACAAAATGATTGGTAGAGGGAGTCAAGTAAAAAAAGACTACATGACCCCAAAAACCAACTTTAACTTCACGCCCACGTTCCTAAACAAAAACGACTGGCGCTCGGGAGCAGAGCAAGTGCCCATAAACATATATACTGATGGCTCACCGATCCACCACTGAGACTATCATACAGACTCCCTGACCACTGCAGCATATTTCAAGCGGAAATATTCGCAATAAGAAAAGCAGCAGTAGCGGTCTCAAGAACGAATATAACGCAAATAAAGGTAAACATATTCGTGGACAGTCAGGAAGCAATAAAAGCCCTGCAAGCCCAATACATAAGCTCTCGCAGCGTTCTAGCAAGCAGGGAAGCACTAGACGAACTGAGCATCACAAAAAACGTCCACATCTAATGGATTCCAAACCACAAAGGCTTTGAAGGAATCGAGATGGCAGACGAATTGGCTAAGCAAGGAGCAAAGAGACAATACAGTGACGCTGTCGAAATTTCAACCTCCCTGCGAACGGTACACGCTCAGATGGAAGCACACGCACGGGCCTCGGCAGTATCCAAGTAGAAGAACACCTCCGACTGCAGAATCTCGAAAATAATGTGCTAAGCCTACGACGACAAACGGACGTAATACATGCTGAAACTTCAGAGGCACGAATGCAGACAGGTTGTTGGTCTATTGACAGGCCACTGTCTGGTTGCATCCCATGCAAAGAAGTAAGGCATACTCGACAACGATCAATGCAGGAAATGCAGAGAACCAGGCGTCAAGGAAACACTGGAACACCTTCTTTGCAGCTGCCCAGCACTGGCAGCGAAACGACTTCAACACTTCCAAGCACCATTCCTTGCAACACTCGAAGAAGTGAGCAGCCAAAAGCCTAAGGAAGCTTCTTGCCTTCGCAAGGGACACACACACGCAGCAGGACAATATACTATAGTCCTTACCTTCTCCACACACCGGCCTCATCGACTTTTGGTCACTTTTAAAATTGTAATCGATGCTATGAACAAACAGGCTGGTGAAAATCCTCAACTGAACTCTCCTCGAGGGTGCCGGCTGGGCAAACCGAGGCAGCAGGCATCATTGTCTAGCCAAGGAGAGCTTAATACCTTTCAAAGGCCTTGGTACTGCGAGGGTTCGGAACAAACCAAGGTTAGAGATCCCGTCCGCTCCTGAAACGAACAAAGTTACTTGTTCTGCTTGCCTGTTGAGAGACGGTACAGTGCCTAGCTAAGGTGAACTTCGCGCCTCTCAAAGGCCTCGGCACTGCGAGGGCGTGGAGCGAACCATAGTTCGAGGTCCTTGGCAGCAAGGATAAAATGCTATGGGTAGACTCCCCAGAAATTAAAATCACATGGAGAAGAAGGACGGTCAAGCGCGGGCTGGGATGTCAGCCCAAACGTCGGTAGATCTGGGTGCTACCACCGGCGGGCACGGAGGGAGAAATCCTCTTTGCGTGTCGTCAGCCACCCACCCTCCGTACTGGCTGGAGCAGGCCAGGACGGTTGTATAGCTACTGCCGCAACAAAACCCAAAATGTGGCACGACTCGAAAGTCCTAGAAGACTCGGATTGCGACTCACATGGCGGCTCTCTACACTCAGAGGCAGAGGACCTCTTGTAAGGACGGGGCTAAAAAGACGAAGGAGGGCTTAAGAGCCAAAGCCCAATACAAGGCGGCCCTTAAAATCAATGCTAGGCTCACAGAAGTGATGCGTGACCTCCCAGAGGATGAGGTCAGCAATCTGATGTGGGCTGAAACCAGGATTTTGGAAAGTAGAGCCTACCTCGACAAAATACCGATCCTGTCCACGAAGACAGTCGGTTTTGCCAACAAGGTGGAGGAGGCGCTGGCCGTAAAACCCCAGCGCTCCCCTGAAACCGCGAAAGCAGATGCACGGTATGGGGCAGCAGAGACACAAACGATAGAGGTGAGTCACTGCTAGATTTCATACGACAATCTAACCTAAAAATATCTAACATTGGCATAGAGATGACCTAACGTGCTGGACATCACCTTCGCGTCTGTATCAAATACCGTGGTAACAGAATGGAGAGTCCTTAGTAGACACTCCTTCTCAGACCACAGGTACATTCAATTCCGAGTGAACTTTGAGAGTGAAAAAACTAAAAAAAAAACATACAGAAACCCGAGGAATACGGACTGGGCTCAGTTTAAAAAAGAAATGGAAAAAACTTACCAAGGCCGCCCACAATATCATCAACAGATAAGTTAGAGAAGTCCCTGGAGACACTCAACAAAAATCTGGTGGGAGCTTTTCACAAAACATGTAAACAGACCAAAGAGAAAAAGAGACACAAAGCCCCATGGTGGACTCCAGAACTCAAGGGACAGAGAATAGAAGTACAGGATCTCTTTAAACTCGCCAAGCAAGCGGATGAAAAACCAGTATGGGACGAATACAAAACAATGCTTTGGGACTTTAAGAAAAAAGTTCGGATAGCCAAAAGGAACGCATGGCGCAACTTCTGTTCTGGCATAGAAAAGACATCAGACACCGCAAGGTTAAGAAAGCTACTTGCCAGCCAACAGACGGTACAAAGCCAACTAAAAACTGAAGATGGGAGATGGACAGAAGACAGTTCGGATGCGGTAAATGTGCTCTTGGAGGCACATTTCCCAGGCTGTACAGAAGTAACTTACACGACAAATATGATGTCTACACAAACGAGGGCAGAAATACCTGCAGACGTCATAACTACAGAAAGAATACTGTGGGCAATAGACTCCTACGAGGGTTACAAATCTCACTGTCCGGACTGGATATTCCCGGCCATGCTGCAGAATGTCAAACATATGATTACTCCATGGCTGAGGGAAATATATATGGGATGCCTGAGTTATGGCTATGTGCCTGTGGTCTGGAGGACAGCACGGGTAGTTTTCCTGCCAAAAGCAGCGAAATGTAGCCACGTGTTGCCAAAGGACTATAGGCCCATTAGCCTGACCTCATTATTGAAAACATTGGAAAAGCTTATCGACCTCCATATAAGAGAGAACACAGCTGTAATCCTAGAACCAATTCAACACGCATATACGAAAGGAAAATCGGTGGAAACTGCGCTGCACTCCCTTGTGGCAACCGTAAAGAAGGCACTCTCCACAAAGAATACGCTTTAGGCGCATTCGTAGACATCGCAGGAGCATTCAACAATGTGTCCACAGAATTCATAATGCACAGTCTGAGAACTGTGACCCCACAAGAAGCTATGTACTCCTGGGTACAGAACCTACTGCGCAGCAGGAAAATACAAGCGGAATGGGGAACCACGACCGCAATCAGGGAAGCAAAAAGGGGCAGCCCGCAAGGGGGAGTGCTCTCCCCCCTGTTGTGGAACCTCGTGGTCAACGACTTGCTACGGAAATTAAAACGGAGAACTCCAAAGATAACCACCTATGCGGATGACATAGGCATATTTATCACAGGCAAATGTCCCTCTACGATTAGCTCAATCATGGACTACACACTCAAAGAGATACTAGAATGGGCCACTGAAGCCGGTCTAAGTATCAATGCGGACAAGACGGACCTCATTTTCTTCACAAAGAGATACGAGGTACCTCGATGGACGCCACCGGAAATCAACGGTACGACACTAATACCAAAAGAAAGTATCAAGTACCTCGGGACAGTAATGGATAGCAAGTTGAGTTGGAAGCTCAATGTGGAGGAAAGGGTGAAGAAATCTACCAACGCACTCAACGCGTCGCAAAAGATGCTGGGTTGTACATGGGGACTCTCACCAAGACTGACATATTGGATTTTCATCTCAATTGTTGGGACGCACTGCTTAACGGCATACTGGTATGGTGGAAAGCAACAGAAAAGTCCACATACCTAAAAATTATGGAAAAAACTCAGCGACATGCACTTATATGCATCACAGGGGTGCTGAGATCAACGCCAACAAAAGCACTTCAAGCTATACTGAGTGTCAACCCCTTGGACATTCAGGCACGCCTAATGGCAAAAAAGACTGCGCAACGTCTATGCACGATCGGCAATTTGAAGATTCAAAACTACGCGCACAAAATGATTGGTAGAGGGAGTCAAGTAAAAAAAGACTACATGACCCCAAAAACCAACTTTAACTTCACGCCCACGTTCCTAAACAAAAACGACTGGCGCTCGGGAGCAGAGCAAGTGCCCATAAACATATATACTGATGGCTCACCGATCCACCACTGAGACTATCATACAGACTCCCTGACCACTGCAGCATATTTCAAGCGGAAATATTCGCAATAAGAAAAGCAGCAGTAGCGGTCTCAAGAACGAATATAACGCAAATAAAGGTAAACATATTCGTGGACAGTCAGGAAGCAATAAAAGCCCTGCAAGCCCAATACATAAGCTCTCGCAGCGTTCTAGCAAGCAGGGAAGCACTAGACGAACTGAGCATCACAAAAAACGTCCACATCTAATGGATTCCAAACCACAAAGGCTTTGAAGGAATCGAGATGGCAGACGAATTGGCTAAGCAAGGAGCAAAGAGACAATACAGTGACGCTGTCGAAATTTCAACCTCCCTGCGAACGGTACACGCTCAGATGGAAGCACACGCACGGGCCTCGGCAGTATCCAAGTAGAAGAACACCTCCGACTGCAGAATCTCGAAAATAATGTGCTAAGCCTACGACGACAAACGGACGTAATACATGCTGAAACTTCAGAGGCACGAATGCAGACAGGTTGTTGGTCTATTGACAGGCCACTGTCTGGTTGCATCCCATGCAAAGAAGTAAGGCATACTCGACAACGATCAATGCAGGAAATGCAGAGAACCAAGCGTCAAGGAAACACTGGAACACCTTCTTTGCAGCTGCCCAGCACTGGCAGCGAAACGACTTCAACACTTCCAAGCACCATTCCTTGCAACACTCGAAGAAGTGAGCAGCCAAAAGCCTAAGAAGCTACTTGCCTGCGCAAGGGACACACACACGCCGCAGGACAATATACTATAGTCCTTACCTTCTCCACACAAATGCGTCACTAAGGACCCCAAGTGGTCTATGTGTGACACTCCTCAGGGAGGGTCAGCCGGCATAACCTAACCTAACCTATGAACAAGCAATGCCAACATCATCATGCACTCAAATACAAAGGTAAATCGGCCGGTTTCTGTTGCGCTTCTGGAAAAGTTGTATTGCCACCATTGAATTCAAAGAAGAAAATGTTGTTTTGCGTGGCAGAACAACGTCTGTCTGTGAGCTTATCGGTTAGGTTTGCGCATCGGCCAACATCTATTTTTCATTCCGATCAGACAACTCCTTCGGGTACCCCCAAACACCAATGTCCTTTTCTTTTTTTTGAGGGACCCGAAGGAGTGGTCTGATCGGGTCAAGATTTGGTATGCATAATTTTCTTACTCGCCCTTATGTTTTGACCAAATTTGCTTCAGATTGATTAGTTTTAAGGCATAGCATCGTGGGAAGCTCCCATCGGCATCTGGAGCTGCAGCACCTGTAAAACCCTGAAAATTGTTACTACGATTACCAAGGTAATCTCGCCAATCTGAGCCAAAAGCATTAAATGTAAATGTGGCGTCAAGAAATTCAAAGAAAATGTTATGAAAAATTTTAATTTGAACTAAACTTTTTTATACACATATGAAATCCCATTGGGCCGAAACAAAAATTCGGTCCTGGGGTTTGAAAATTGTGTTTGAATTAATTATTCGTTTTATTTTGGAAGAGAAAACATCTAAAAAAAATACTTATTATCGAAAGCACATAAAATTTCACGAAAATCGGTCGAGCCATTTTGGAGAAGTTCAATAACAAACCTTGTAACCCGAAAATTTAATATATTTGAGCAATGCCAATAAGACGCAGACGGGACAATTTAAGTCGTCAAACGATCAAGTCTAGAGCCATGCGAGATAAAAGAGTACGAATTTCAGGTGAACAAATCCAAGAAAACAATGCAGATGAGCGTGTGAGCATGGCGCAGTTACGTGAATCACAATCGCAAGAGGCCCGAGATGAACGAAATCAACAAAGGCAACTAGAACGGAGATTAACGCTCGGATACCTAGTCGACAGACGTTGAGGAATTGACCAACAACGCCAACAATTTCATCGAGCATTTACATCAAGTTTATTTCTTCGACTAGCATTCCAGTATGAGCCTGATGTTGAATATTATGCTTATTCTAAAGTGGTTATTGGTACTTTGGAAAAGGAATGCCCGCATTGTCATACACTCAAATTTAAAAATGAGTCAGTTGGGATGTGTTGCGCATCAGGATACAAATAACCGAAATTGAAACAACACCTGAACCATTGCACGGTTTAATTATCGGTACAGATCCAGATTCTAGCATGTTCCTGAAGTGAATTTGCACACTCAATTCATGTTTCCAAATGACATTATTTGGAGCAACAGAAATAGTTAACAATATTGCTGCAAACGTTCAACAATTTAATGCCACGTTTAAAATCAAAGGCCAAGTTTGTCACAAAGTGGGATCATTGCTGCCAATGCCAAACGAATCTCATAAATTTTAACAAATCTACTTTATGGGTGGGGAGAACTCCGAACGTGCACTCGCCAATCGCGTGTATGCACGTTGAGACTATCACAATCTCAATTCACATTTTGCCAAGCGTATCGTCAGTGCGCTGGATGCTCTGTTAAATGAGCACAATGAATTATTGAAATTGTTCAAATCACACATGCAAGAGCTACAAAGTGAAAATCACGTTATTGTTATCAATCCTGATAGAACACCAGCTGGAGAGCATTTACTTAGATTCAATGCACCTGTTGTCCGACGTTGCTGGAATCATGGTTGGCGACCGTACAGCTACGCGACAAATCGTGATTCGAAGAAGAAATAATGATCTTCAGTTTATTAGTGATACCCATCGTTCATATGACGCTCTCCAATATCCACTAATTTTCTTGAAGGGACAAGACGGATATTGTGTAAGCATTAAACAACGAGATCCCGTAACAGGAGCCGAAACAAATAAGAACGTTAACTCGAAGGATTTTTATTCGTATAGTTTGATGATTAGGAGCGGCCGAGACAACATCATTTTACGATGTCGTGAGCTTTGCCAACAATTTATGGTCGACATGTATGTGAAGATAAAGAGTGAACGACTTTTGTCGCGGTTAAAAGAAGCCTATGCGCTTCAGGGGTAGTTTCGGCTTCTACTGTTAAAATAATTTTTTAAATTGGTCCAATAGTTTCGGAGCCTTTTCAATCCAAACAAACAAACCAACAAATCTTTCCTCTTTGTATATATTATCTATATATATATATATATAGTATAGATTTAACAATAGTAATAAAAATAATAATTTAAGCAAGCATTCGTCGCAAGCAGACGTGTTTTTTTTGTGCTCCGGTTACAAATTGATAAACATAAGAGTAAAGTGCTTAAAACACTAAAAAAAATTTAATTTACTCGAAAAGACGCTGTGTGCATTACAAATTCACAATTCTAACAATTTTCAAATACACTAAACTAAAATCAAAGACAAAACAATAGCTTAACCCCGCTCAAGACAATGAGCCAGCACGACGTTCGCTCTCAGCGACAGCGCGAGCAAGACGAGCGCCGGCTCTTTATACGACGGATCAACAAGTACTTTGCCTATGTCGCCCAAGAACCTGACAGCGAGCGAGCAAACGAAGCGTTGCTTTTAGCGCACGACAATGAACGTTCGTGCTCTCCGTCCCTACTCTCGACGAAATCCAACCACGCGCGGTCAACTACACCAAACGCAACCAACGAACAATTGCACCGGTACCGACGGCCCGCTCTGCAAACACAAAGACTGATGCGGCGTCAGCAAAACATTCCGCAGCCAACGCAAATGTAAAGCCGGCTATACAGACAGGTATGGATCGCTACATACAGATCAAGCGTAAGTTAAGCCCCCAACACTCGACAAATAAGTCGAAAATCTCTCGTGGCAACTCAAGCGAAACACCTAACAACACCAACAGATTTGAAATCTTAGCAGATAATGCTGACGACCTGCCCCCAGAATACGTTGGAGGTGACAAAATAAAGCCAAAGCCACCAACAATATTCATAGGAGAGAATATTGGTCAAGATAATTTCCATATCAATTCCCTAAAGAGGGGTAACATCCGGGAAATTAAAGTGCAGACAAAGACCGAAAACATTCGAGTTTTGTCAAAGTACTTAAATGGAAGCAAAAAAAAACTGTTACACGTACCAACTAAAAAGCAGCAAGGGCCTGCAAGTTGAACTGAAAGGCATAGAGTCTGATGTCAAGCCAAATGAAATCCATGAGGCGCTAAATGAGAAAGGATTCTGCGTTAATAAAGTTTTTAATATTCTAAACAAGAACAAAAAGATGCAACCACATATCTACGTGGAATGCTAATTGCGTTTCACAGCAAAAACTTGAGTTAGCTCAATTCTTACTCGACAAGCACATCGAGTTTATGCTACTCTCCGAAACACACCTTACAAACAAATATTATTTTACAATAAGCGGATACACATTTTACGGAACCAATCATCCCGATGGTAAGGCACACGGAGGGACTGGTATTGTGAATAGACGCCGGCTGAAGCACCACTACCACAAAGTGTTCGCCAGAAAATATACAACGTGATAGAGGTAACCAAATTGTACAAGCTGCCGTCTACTGCCCCCCTCGATTCACCATATCAGAAGACCAATTTATCGAATTTCTCAACTCATTAGGAGAACACTTTATAGCAGCAGGAGACTATAATGCCAAGCACACACACTGGGGATCTCGCCTTGTGAAAAAACTCTCTGTGGAAAGCTCACCCAACTCTAAGTCCACAGACAGAAACAGTGATAATCCTGCTACAAACGCGTTCGCACTCCCGACCGTTATAAACGACTCTCGGCTTCAACATGAGCCAATTGTATTTCACTCGAATGAAGTCGTAAGAATTATCAACCAGCATCTAACCCCAAAAAAAATCCCCGGGTTGGGACATATGGTAATAACCCCAAAGATGATTATTGAGCTTCCCTATTGTGCAGTCTGCATCATTGCACAGTTATTCAACGCAATCACACAACTCGGCCACTTTCCAAAGAGATGGAAAAAGTCTATCATCATAATGATTCCAATGCTGGGTAAAGATCGAACAGTCCCCTCGTCGTAAAGACCTATAAGCCTTTTATCGTGTCTATCAAAACTCTTCGAAAAATGTTTGCTGATTCGGATTAATCCATTCCTGAATGTCCATAACATAATCCCAACACATCAATTCGGCTTCCGTGAAAAACACGGAACTATTGAGCAGGTAAACCGCATAACATCAGAAATACGAGGCGCGTTCAAAAATCGAGAACACTGTACTGCAATATTTTTGGATGTGTCTCAGGCGTTCGACAGAGTCTGGATGGAAGGGCTGATGTATAAGATGAAATCAATGCTCCCAGTTAAAACACATAAACTGTTACAGTCGTACCTTTACGACAGGAAGTTTGCAGTAAGATGCAACTCTGCAATATCCGACGAACACCGTATTGAGGCTGGTGTTCCTCAGGGCAGCGTACTTGGGCCGACACTATACGTTCTCTACACATCGGACATCCCAACATGCAGAGGTCTAACAACATCAAAAATTGCTGATGATACAGCTATTCTTAGCCGCTCCAGATGTCCACTGCAAGCAACAACACAACTTGCTCGTCATATCGTTAACGTAGAAAACTGGCTATGCGACTGGCGAATTAAGGTAAACGAACAAAAATGTAAACATGTAACTTTCACCCTAAACAGGCAAGATTGTCCACCACTCACGCTTAACAACACCCCACTCCCGAAAGCAAACAAAGTAATGTACCTGGGAGTACACTTCGACAGAAGACTTAAACTCAGGCACATTGAAGCTAAGAGAACACAGCTTAAACTCAAAGCCAATATTGGCTTATCAACGATCGCTCTCCGCTAAGTCTGGACTACAAGGTTATGCTCTACAACTCCGTTTTGAAACCAATCTGGACCCATGGCTGCCAGCTATGGGGTAACGCGTGCAGCAGTAACATCGACATCGTCCAAAGAGCCCAGTCGAAGATCCTGAGAACTATCACCGGGGTACCGTGGTACGTTCGCAACGAAAACATACAAAGGGACTTAAACGTACCACCGGTCAGGGAATTCATTGCAGAACACAAGGGAAGGAACTTGAGCAAGCTCTCATCGCACCCAAACAATCTCGCGAGAGGCCTCACAAAGACACGCAGCCGATCCCGCCTTCATCTTAATGATCTACCTACCCAGCGATGAGTTGAGGAACGCGATTCCAAGCTCTCAGTTCAAAAGTAACGGTTAGATAATTAATGTTTGTTAGATTTGTAAACTTTTTGTCATTTCCTTGTTCTTTTTATCTTAAGGGATACAGCCAAAAAATTAATAGCATGGTTAAAAATAAAAAACAGAGATATACGGGGGTGTGCCAGAAATCTCTGAAGATTTTGGCTCGAGCTGATTTTCAAATCTCTGAAAAAAAAAACCGTCGGTGTTCCTGAAGTTAGGGAGATTTCATTTTTCGGTAAAATGTTTCGGAGCAAATACGAAAAACGAAAATGGCCAAAAAGAGTTGCTACCTTTCAAAAATGAAAATTGCCTAATATGTATTTGCTATTTTTGTCTTTGTTTTCAAGGTTGGCCTCATGGCATGAGTGTTATATTTAATAAATGGTTAAATAAAAATATGTTAGGTTTTATCTCTTGGAGTTCTTAGACAAAACAAATATTTAATATTTTGCCCGCCAAGTAACTCATGTTGCTTGACAGCCCTGCCGTGATAGCTTGCTTGAACAGCTGTTCAACGTACTTCGTAAGTGGCGAGTCTGGTTTTGTTTACATTTTAAAAGTGTAAAAGGTGAACGGTGTTTTCCCCTATGGACAAATAATAAAATAAATGTAAAACAAATAATTAAATGCAATTTTAATTTAACCTACATTTTGGCCGCTCAATGACTTTCCATAAATTAAATTCTTCTTCTTACTGTAGACATTTAAACACCTAACAAACACCGCCACCTCACCACCGTTGCCACCTCTTAAAAAAAAGGTTTGCTGCAATAACTTACTTAAATTTACAACAAACTGTACATTGCTCAACCATGCAATTTTGTTACCTTAAAGTACGATTTTTTATTATGTTTATTTGTCACAAAAAATTGTCTTTAAAATTGATCTATTAAAGACTCCGAATAATAGTTATTGTTAACCAAACAATGTGGCAGCTCCTTTGTTAGGGACGGTTTTGCACGTTTACGCAGAACGGCAAATAGTCTTAGAGATTTGTTAAAGATTTATTAATATCGAAAATCATGAATTAAAAAATGTATTAAATTCAAATGTATTTGCAATATGCAACTAAGCTTAAAATTTCCTTTTGATAAAGTAACAGTTGTTAGACATTTAATATTGCTTAAATTAACCAAATCTCCTGCCAAATTTATTGAGGTTTCAAAATCATCTCGAACTTGGCTCTGGCACACCTAAAACCAGCTCGAGGTTGGTTTTAGGTTGAAATCGGGTTGGTTTTGATGGCTATATATATATCTGTTGGCGCCGATGTAGCGCCTTTTGTTATTTTATTGTAATTTTATTTTTAAATTGAATTGAACATTTGAAATGTTAATGGAATTTGTATCAAGGATAGCTAATAGTTTAATTACATAGTTACAACGCTATGAATATCGATCTATCGATATATTGAATGAATATTGAATGAAGATGCAGCCCTAGCATAAGTTAAAAGAAGAAGCATAATAAAAATTTACTTTTCGACTGAGCTGGACGTGTTGGCCCTTGGCCCTTTTATTTGCGAGAAAAACACGATCCGCACGCGGCCAGGCAGTGGCGAAATCATTTGGCGCCCGAGCAGGGACTTTTGGATAAAGTTCTTACCCGATTGCTGCTTAATTTTGAAGCTGATTTAGAGCTCGCTACTGGAGCTTACGCTGGAAATATAATAGAGACTGATAGCTGGAGGCGCATACGGCGACGGCAGCATCTTCATATCGAACTGTGAGTAGCTTTCTGCTTGGTGCATTTAGTACTTCTTGCACGGCTTATAAGCACTTCAAGTTCGGTGTGTTTTAATACTGTCTTAATAAATCTAATAAATCTAACGTGTGTGGTACATTGGTTTGTGAAAGGTGCTTATTGGTACATGTAGATCATTGCACATGTGCATAGGCACTCATTCGGACATACATTTATTCATTGCGGTAAATGGTTTATGCTTGTGTAGTGTCTGTATGTATGGGCAAGAGTCACACCAGTTAATTGTTGCGGTGATCAAAGACACAGTTGCGGAGAGCATTAGCAGCGTAACGAAAGGTTGCTGTACTTTTTCTGAAACGTTTGGCTGTTGATACGAAATATATAGGTCCCGTTGCGGCTTATTTTACATATTTATATACTTGGATACGTGCATACATAGACTGCCGCATACATGTACACACACATAGGTGAATGAAAGCAGGCTTGTGTAGACATAAGCAGCTTACCGATAAGGTGCTGTACTTTTTCGAAACACGTCGGCTGCTGCGCTTAAGCAGAGTCATTGCAAAATACATAGGTCCCCTTGCATGCATAAATATTTCTGTACTCAATTTGGCAGAGCGATATACTTATACGTTGGAGCGTGCACATATATATATAAGCTGCACCGTGGTACAGGGTTAATTAAAACCACTGAGCATAGAATACATAGAGACCTTAAATCGACTCAAATCTTATTGCCGTCAAAATGTTAAACATCCGATCCAGGAAGAAGAAGAGTCGAAAACTTAACAGACAGAGCTGGCCGCGCAAAAGCGCAACGTCATTCTCTTTCTTGCACTGCTGTAAGCAACACAACGGACTTGGGCTGGAGCTAAAGTCGCGTGTATGTATGCGTGCATATGTGAGCGAGCAGTTAGTCACACGGACACATGACATGTATGTGTTAGTGCCTTCTTGGCCGCTCTTCAATGATGAGAGAGCGAGACAGCAGCAATTGCAGATGCTTTTGTTTCAGTTGCTGTTCGTTTGCAGCAGCCCGACTAGTGTTTTGAGGGTAGAGAGCGCACCATCGGAATGCAAGTAACGGTAAAAATACATTTGAGTATACTTGCACTTGCGCTGGCTTCATTTTTTGGTGGGCTAGCTTTGCCGAGATTTTTGTGATTTTGTTTCGTTTGCTCAGCACAGCATATACATGTGTGTGTGTGTACATGTATGCAAAGACAGAACATTTTTATGTATGCGTCGTCGCAATTGTCTTGTTAGTTTTGACCTGCCTCAACTTTTAGAATTTTCAGCAATTTTATAAAAAGTTGAGGATACGAATAACATTTATATTATTATTATATTTTTTTTATTAATTATTAAAATACATTTAAATCGTTAAGAGGTGCATAATTAATCATTTGTCTAATCATTATTTATATTTTATTTATACATATAATTATGTATTTTCGACCCTTGAAAGTTAATACATATTTGATGTCGATTGCCAATGTTCAAATTCAAAATTTGCGCGCATTTGTATCTGCCTACAAAAACCTAAAAAAGACACTATCTGTTCATACATACTCTTTCGAGATATTAATAATATGACACTAGCAAACAATTTTGCAACACAACTACTTTTTATTTGAGCATTTACATACAAAAGATGCACACAGATTCCGAAAGAGTATTCAGAACTGTGCTTCCTTTGTGATCTAATAATTATTTATATTTAAATAATTATTTGTACATACAAAATATTCAGAAAGAGTATAAATGGGTCATTATGTCGGCAGCTGGAAGAAAAACCTTGGCTCGCGAGAGAAGCATGCCAAAAAAAACACAAGTGAACGCACACAAGTTTCAACGATATCAACAGAAGCACAGTTCTTTATACTCTTTCGGAATCTGTGTGCATCTTTTGTATGTAAATGCTCAAATAAAAAGTAGTTGTGTTGCAAAATTGTTTGCTAGTGTCATATTATTAATATCTCGAAAGAGTATGTATGAACAGATAGTGTCTTTTTTAGGTTTTTGTAGGCAGATACAAATGCGCGCAAATTTTGAATTTGAACATTGGCAATCGACATCAAATATGTATTAACTTTCAAGGGTCGAAAATACATAATTATATGTATAAATAAAATATAAATAATGATTAGACAAATGATTAATTATGCACCTCTTAACGATTTAAATGTATTTTAATAATTAATAAAAAAAATATAATAATAATATAAATGTTATTCGTATCCTCAACTTGTTATAAAATTGCTGAAAATTCTAAAAGTTGAGGCAGGTCAAAACTAACAAGACAATTGCGACGACGCATACATAAAAATGTTCTGTCTTTGCATACATGTACACACACACACATGTATATGCTGTGCTGAGCAAACGAAACAAAATCACAAAAATCTCGGCAAAGCTAGCCCACCAAAAAATGAAGCCAGCGCAAGTGCAAGTATACTCAAATGTATTTTTACCGTTACTTGCATTCCGATGGTGCGCTCTCTACCCTCAAAACACTAGTCGGGCTGCTGCAAACGAACAGCAACTGAAACAAAAGCATCTGCAATTGCTGCTGTCTCGCTCTCTCATCATTGAAGAGCGGCCAAGAAGGCACTAACACATACATGTCATGTGTCCGTGTGACTAACTGCTCGCTCACATATGCACGCATACATACACGCGACTTTAGCTCCAGCCCAAGTCCGTTGTGTTGCTTACAGCAGTGCAAGAAAGAGAATGACGTTGCGCTTTTGCGCGGCCAGCTCTGTCTGTTAAGTTTTCGACTCTTCTTCTTCCTGGATCGGATGTTTAACATTTTGACGGCAATAAGATTTGAGTCGATTTAAGGACTCTATGTATTCTATGCTCAGTGTTAAAACCAAAAGAAATAAAAAAATTTAATGCGCTTGTTGTACGCTATTAGTAAAACTTAAGGCGCTCGTTATACGCTATTGTTAAAAAAAAAAACTTAAAGCGCTCGTTGTACTCTATTGGTCAAGCTTAAAGCGCTTGTTGTACGCTATAAGTAAAACTTAAAGCGCTCGTTGTACGCTATTGATAAAAAGAAACAAGTAAAAACGTTGCAGTCGGACGCAACCGACTGTCGAATACTTCGATACCAGTAAATGAACGGTTGATAAGGGGGAATGCAGGTGCCAAGGGAGTGGGCCATGTGGTAAACATCGCCAGCTATCATGTTACCAAATTTGGTGACTTTAGCTCAAAAACTGTGGAAGATAACTTAACTCCCAAATTTATAAGGTGTGCGGCAGAGGAAGGCGTGGCATCCAAATTTTTGATGCAGACCTTTTGTAGATGTCACCATATATCTTCCTACCAAATTTGGTGGCTCTAGCCCAAAAACTGTGAAAACTATAGGCGTTCCAATTTCTTGTAGAAGGGGGGATGGGGGCGGAATCAGGGGTCGTGGCATCCATGTTTTGATAGGGAACGTCAATATCTATCTTGACACAAAATTTTGGTGGCTCTAGCCAAAAAATGTGAAAACTATGGGCGTTTCCAATTTCATGGAGAAGGGGGGATGGGGGCGGAATCAGGGGTCGTGGCATCCAAAATTTTGATGCATTTTTTTGGGGAACGTCAATATCTATCTTGACACAAAATTTGGTGGCTCTAGCCCAAAAAATGTGAAAACTACAGGCGTTTCCAATTTCAAGGAGCAGGCAGGATGGGGGCGGAAGGAGTGGGCGTGGCATCCAAAATTTTGATGCAGTTTTTTCACGGACATGCCTAGCTACATATCTGCGTGCAAATTTTGGTAGTTCTATCTGTAAGAATGTGAGAAATATTTGGTTTCATCGGTTTTTAGTTAGCGAATTTATCGATTTCCCAGCCTCCAAGTGGGCGTGGCACCCCGATTTTAACACTTTATCTGTAGTGTCTATAGATAAACATAATTGCAAAGTTTCAAGTCTCTAGCTTTACGGGTGTCGAAAAAAGTTGCGTTCATACGGAAACACGGACAGACAGACGGACACCATGACGGACATTGCACAAAACCAATATACTATAAGACCTTCGGTATCTAAGTATAAAAATGTGGCATACAAAATTTTGATTCATTTTTTTGGGGAACGTCAATATCTATCTTGACACAAAATTTTGTGGCTCTAGCCCAAAAAATTTGAAAACTATAAGCGTTTCCAATTTCAAGGAGCAGGCAGGATGGGGGCGGAAGGAGTGGGCGTGGCATCCAAAATTTTGATGCAGTTTTTTCAGGGACATGACTAGCTATTATTGGACGTAGATGTACTAAAAAAGACAGTACATTCAAGTGGCCCAACGATACCAAGCACCGGCTTGTTAACGCGCGAACCCAAGCAAAAAGCAACCAACCTCTCGCCCAACCGACCGAGGGGCACACCGCATAGCGTACGGTTACGTAGATCGCGAAAACGCAGACAAATGACATAAAACTAACTTTTTACGAGAACTACTAGAAGTGGCACCGTTTATTAAGTGGGAAAATTCGTTATGATTAGGATAATTAAAGTGACAAGCTTGAAGAGCAATGGGTAGAAAATTCCTTGTCCTTCTGATCGGAACAGCAAAACTAATTTGGCTGATTAATTCGGAGGAATCAATTTCACCATTTATTAGTTTATGTAAAAAGACTACACCTAGCATTGTTCTGCGATCAGAAAGAGAAGGAAGATTTAGTAGTAAAAGTCTACTGTGGTAGGAAGGTAGGTTAATGTTAGTATCCCAGTTAAACCTCCTAAGGGCAAAGAGTAAAAATTGTTTTTGTACTGATTCTATTCTATCCTGGTGAATCCTGTATTTGGGATACCAGATACAAGATCCATATTCAAGAACAGGACGTACCAAAGACGTGTAAAGTGTTTTGGTTATGTAGGGATCGTCAAATTCTTTCGACCAGCGCTTAATGAACCCCAAGTTACTAGAGGCTCGATTTGCAACTGAAGAGATATGCTTGTGAAACTTAAGTTTAAGATCAAAAAGGATACCTAAGTCATCAACCCATTCAATGCGATCGAGTGGGCTTCCATCAAGAAAATATATATTTGAAAAAGGAAGGCATCTATAAAACCACATGACTTTACATATATTGCAATTAAGATTTAGTAAGTTAACACGACACCACTTTTGAAAATTATCTAAATCAGTTTGTAGTTTTTGAGCAGACGACAGAGCAGTACCCGACATGCATAATTTTACATCGTCAGCATACATCAGCACTCGAGATTGGTCAATAACAGATGGAAGATCATTGATGAAAAGTGTAAATAATAAAGGTCCGAGGTGACTTCCTTGCGGAACACCGGAAGTGACATGAACCACCTTAGAGACAGCTTCATTAAAACTGACTCTCTGTGTTCCCTTATCCACCGAATAAGATTGCTTGGAAAACCTAACATTTGAAGTTTATGAAGTAAAAGGTAGTGATTAACCGAGTCAAATGCCTTGCTGAAATCAGTGTAAATAACATCCGTTTGCATTTTATTTTGAACAGCATTAACAACTAGTGAAGTAAATTCTAACAGGTTAGTGGTAGTATATCTTTGTTTCATGAATCCATGCTGGCACGGTGAAATTAAAGATCTGCAAAAATGTTGTATTTGAGAAGTTATTAATTTCTCAAACATTTTTGGTATAGCAGACAATTTGGATATACCCCTATAATTTTGAACATTCGACTTGTCTCCTTTTTTATGGAGCGGAATAATAAATGATTCTTTCCAGATATTAGGAAACGAACATTTCTCAATAGACAAACTCAACAATTTATGCAAAAGGCTTAAGTATGATGAGTAATGAATAGAAGAGCCAGATTTTCTGAAACTCTTATACAACATAGATTTTCGATTATTAAGGGCAGTCAACTCTCGTGTAAACCACGCAGATTTGTTTTTCCTACTTGGCCTACCAAAAGGGACACACTTATCGAATAAATTTTCTAAGGTGCAATAAAAAATACTGATTGCCGTATCCAAGTCCTCAGAACCATAGAGGGGCGACCAGTCAACCAGTTCTAAGAGCCGGGTAAGTTTTACAAAATCGGTTTTCCGAAATTGACGTACCCGTCTTAATGGTTCACTACACTGGCGTACGGCACAGGCAGGCAAAGTGATCAACACCTCCAACGTCGGGTGGTATAAGTCTTCGGGAGTGGATATGGGAAGGGATCTTGACACAGATAGAGTAGATGGATCCGAAACAAGTACCAAATCAAGCATTTTACCAAGAGAATTTGGAATGCCATTGATCTGACCCAATGACATTTCAAATAAACCAACCAGAAAATCAGTCTGCACCATGGGGGTCAACACGCTTGAGTCCGGACTTGAAATCCAAGTAGCATCAGCAATATTAAAATCGCCACGAACTACAAAAATATCACGATCAGAAAGCATAGAAGATATGGAAAGTATTGCTGACATATGTTCATTATAAACAGAGCTGTCAGATAAAGGTGGTATATGGTATAGGAACAAGAAATATAAATACCAACACCGTTAATATTTAACTTTACAGCAACAAACTCAATATCTATAGAGCCACTTAATATTACTGTCTCAGAGGAAAAGTCCACATCAACAGCAATAAGCACCCCACCACCACGGCGCAGAGTACGGTCCTTTCTATAGATGCAGAATCTGTTTGATAATATTTCCGAATTAAGTATGTCTTGTCTTAACCGCGTTTCGGCGAAGGCAACCACATGAAAGGGAAAAGAATGACTATTCAGGAACAAAGTACTAAGTTTACTACAAAGTCCTCTTACATTCTGATAACCCAGTAAGAGGGAGGTAATCAACTGTGTTAGTTTTTTGCTACTAAAGAGGATGCAACAGGCGGAGCACTACTGATCCTAACATTGTTATTATTATTACTTCGCCTACTAACATACTCCTTCACTATGATGTGTGGCGGCCAAAACTTTTCAGAACAAATCGTTGAGAAAAGTTCCGGCGGAACACTCAGCTTAAAGGACGATATATCGCGGGCGAGCTTGAATTTAAATTTGTCGACAACAATTCGCGGGGAATCAATTTTACCTTTTACATAGGCGCTAATATCTTCCGCAGAATTATCGGAAGCGAGCCTAGAAACAAAAACAAATTTACTCTGAGGTACAACCCTAATGGGCTTAAGAGTTGCACCTAACGTAGAATCAGTAGGCTGACTATCGTTTGAACCACAGGGATCTACGGGGGGAACATTAGTTTTAGGTAACACCGGGTTAGTTGCCGGTGAGTTAAATACCATTTACGGGCTGGCAGCAGGTGTAGGGGTACTAACAATAGCCGCTAGGGGAGGCTTGGATGTGGCAGCAGGGGTAGAGGCAGTAGCCGGCAGAAGAGGATTGGGGGGCAACACCAGCGGGACTGTAAGCGGACAAGAGCCCGAAGTCTTTTTGCGCTTCGGCGAGTCATTTAACGTTTTAGCATATTAATGTGGTCTTCCAACTCTTTAATACTGCCACGAAGCGTATCGAAATTATTTCGGACAGCTTTGAAGTAATTGAAGGTCAGCCTCATGAACTTTGACTGTTCCTTCTCTATCTCATTGCAGGTGTGGCAATACCACTTAAGACCAGAATCAGCTGCTAAGCTGTCCCTGATTTTGGCATTTAAACTAGCACATTTCATGTGAATCATGTTATCACACGCCCTACATAAGATAAAATCTTGGGTGGATCCACCAGAAATTTTACAGTTCTTACTGCAGCAGACAAACATGTTAAAAGAAATATGTAAAATAATTTGAAAAGCTTAATAATGTGCAAAATAATATGCTTGAGCAAAAAAAAGTAGGGTACACGTGCAATGAGCGTAATATAACGGACACAAGAGAGAGAGAGAGAGCGCTTACGTTAGAGAACGTCAGAGCGTAGGCTAATAAAAACCGCAATTGCGTGCGTGAGAGCAAGAGCGCGTAAATAGATATTTTATGTTAGTAGGCACAGAACAAGCGAAAGCAAAATATATGTATGTATGTATGTACGTGTGTTTAGGCACTGACTGCAAATTAAAACAATTTAATAAAGCAAAATCACAATATCCACGCGTAAATGCATACAAATTACATTCACTATCACTGTTACAATTGTTTAACACAATAGTTAGCAATTTATAGGCGCACACAGAAACACAACCGTCACCAAAGAAAATTTGCGTGAAAATTTGGTAATTCAATCTGTAAGAATGTGAGAAATATTTGGTTTTATCGGTTTTTAGTTATCGAATTAATCGATTTCCCAGCCTCCTAGTAGGCGTGGCAGCCCAATCTTGACACTTTATCTGTCTCGCTTATAGACAAACATAATTGCAAAGTTTCAAGTCTCTAGCTTTACGGGTGTCGAAAAAAGTTGCGTTCATACGGACAGACAGACAGACGGACGGACACCATGACGGACATTGCAAAAAACCAATATACTATGAGACCTTCGGTATCAAAGTATAAAAAACTTAAAGCGCTCGTTGTACGCTATTAGTAAAATTTAAAGCGCTCGTTGTACGCTATCGGTAAAAAAAAACTTAAAGCGCTCGTTGTACGCTATTAATAAAAATAAAATTAAAATAAATAAAAACAAAATTTGATTACTTGCCTTGAATTAGGAGCTTAAACTGAACGCGGTGATTTAATAGGCTCAAATTAAATAGCTAAAATTTAGTTCTCGAGCAAAATGGCTCCTAAAAAGAACAACAAAAATTTAGAGCATTATCCTCTGAGAGAAAGTTTATTGAATTCGTTCAATCGCAACAAGAACTATGTAATGTCAAAATGCCAGTCTATGGTCGCCGCGGAGTTGGAGGCGCGCTTGAGCTTGATTGAGTCAGTGTTCGCTCAGCTGTGTGACATTCAGAGTCAGATTAAGCAGGCTGGTAAATATGCGACGGAATCCGAAACTCGCCAACTTATAGAAGATACGTATTGCAAAATAAAGGCAAAGATTTTGAGCCAATTGACAAATAGGGTTCGTCACTCAACTGGGAGTTCCGAGCCGTCAGCAAACTCGACTATGACAAATAGTATCGGTGCCCGCGGTTCTAAGATGCCTGCGTTGAAATTACCACAATTTACAAGTAAAGTCACGGATTGGACCAGCTGGTACAATTCATTTGTGACACTGATTGAAGCAGACAACGAACTTGATGAGCTTTCGAAGTTCATTCATCTAAGGTCCTGTTTAGGTACTGTTGCTTCACGAACAATTGAATGTTTAGAATTGTCGGCAGTTAACTACAGCAAGGCCCTTCAATTGCTCAGAGATCGTTTCGAACACAAGGCTATTATTGTGCAGTCACATATTTGCGAACTTTTTAGCATTCGGAAGATGAAGCAATCGGATGCAGAGTCACTAAGGATGCTAGTTGATTCCATAAATTCTCAATTGGTCGCCCTTCGCTCGTTAGGCAGCGACAAGGAGATATTAGATTCGTTTGTTTTTCATTTGACGCGAAGCAAGCTAGATGATGCGACATTAGAAAAGTGGGAAGTTCAAAGCTACCGTCTTGGGAACTGCTTGCCCAATTTTTCAGCAACAGAGAATTAAATTTGTCCAGTCGCGAGGTTAGAAAAGCCATTTCAGCCAAAACAGCCCCCAAGGGTGATGCAAAAAGGGCAAGTTTGGCGGCTGCAATGGATAATACAAATGCGTGTTATAGTTGCTCTGGCCAACATCATTTGAAGGTGTGCTCAAAGTTAAAATCCTTTACACCGTTACAGAGATATCACGAAGTTAAAAGAATAGGCTTGTGTGTAGTTTGGTTCAGTAAGCGTCATCTAACGAAAGATTGTAGTGGGCCGCGTTGTGGTACGTGTCACAAGGCGCATCATGAACTGCTTCATAGAGAGACCGGAGAAACTGAAAATGCAAGTGATAAAAATGGGGTTTCTAGCTCGCTTTATAGCTCCTTATTGACAAATAACGCTGTAAGTTTTCTCGCAACGGCGATAGTGCTTGTGAAGGATTCGATGGGACGGTTTCATAAATGTAGATGTGTGCTGGACTCGGGAAGCCAATTGAATCTCGTGACCTCTTTGCTAGCTTCCAAACTGGAGCTGCCAATTATGAGTGTTCACTATTCGCTTAACGGTATAGGAAATTCCAAGTCTGAAATTCTCGGTTAATTAAAAACGACATTTAAATCTTTGGTGACAAGCTTTGAAGCTACTGATAGATTTAGTGTTCTACCAAAAATAACGCAATACAACCCGACAACAGCAGCAACAGCATTCGACTTGCGGTTACCAAAGAAAATCAAGTTAGAAGATCCTTGCTTCGACTCGGCTAATGAGATAAGTATGCTGCTGGGTGTGAACCTGTTCTTCAAGCTTATAGTTGCGGGTCAAATCAAGCTAGGTTTAAATAAACCAGTTCTTCAAAAATCACTGCTGGGCTGGATCGTGGTAGGAGAATATGAACAAGACAATAATGTGGCATTGAGCTGCAATCATTCAGCTAAGGTTAAGCAAGATGAAGCAGAAGAGTTGCACAAAATGGTTCAGAAGAGTCCAGAAGAGCAGCAATGCGAACACGACTTTGTGTCTAAAATAAAGCTTACAAGTAATAGATTTGTAGTGTCCCTGCCATTTAAGAAGCTCAGGGAAGGTTTAGGATGTTCTTATAACATTGCACTAAACAGATTTTTAAATTTAGAAAGAAAATTTAATCGGAACTCCGAGCTTAAAGAGCATTATGCGGAGCTCATAGAAGAATACATGTCTTTGGATCATATGGAGGAAGTGCCCACAGAGCAAGTACACAATGTGAAGTACTTCATACCTCACCATCCAATTATTAGACCAGACAGCTTGACAACTAAGTTAAGAGTCGTATTCGATGCGTCGTGCAAGACGTCGAATGGATTGTCATTGAATGACACAATGCTTGCGGGTTTTCGGTTTTACAGATATGCTCTGACGGCAGATATTAAAAAATGTATAGGCAAATTCTGGCTGAACCAGGTGATTGCAATTATCAGTGCATTCTGTGGCATCGGAATAGTACAGAGCCGATAAAAGTGATGCGTCTAAAGACCGTTACTTAGGTACGAATTCTGCCCCCTTTCTTGCTGTGCGTTGTCTGTATTATCTAGCGGAGCGGTACAGTTCACAGTATCCACTAGCTTATGAAGCGATTCAGCGTAACTTTTATATGGATGACTTGCTGTGTGGAGCAGAGTCCATATCAACTCTGGGGGATTTAAAAGGGGAAGTCACAGAGTTGCTTAAACTGGGAGGATTTGAGTTGCATAAGTGGCGAACTAACTGTGAGGCTCCTCTGAGTGATACAAAATTCCCTGAGCACTTAGAATTAAAAACCATGGACACCGCAAAAACCCTCGGCAGTTCACGTACGCCACAAGGACGTCGACCGATATAACAAAACGCGTAGTTTTTTCCGAACTGGCGCAACTATTTGACCCCATGGGATTCCTCAGTCCGTTGTTAATATTAGGAAAGATTTTCATACAGGATCTGAAAGTTAGTGACATCGTCGGCGAATGCAAATTTGCAAATGATTTTCTTAAGTTGAATAGAGTGCTTGGTTATATATACCGCTGGCGTCATAGTAAAACTGACTCAGCTAAGGCCGAGGCCTTAACTGCTATAGAAATTAAAGGTGGTTTGCATTATGTAGTTTTTAATGTACAAAACTTATCGTTTTATGAAGAGATAGCCAAACATAGAAAAGAAAAATGTATACGGTCGGCCAAAATACAAGGGCTGAACCCTTTTTTTGAAATTGCCAATGGAGTCGAAATAATTCGTGTAGGTGGCAGGCTCACACATGCCAACGTACCATATAACACAAGACACCCAATTTTAATGCCGTGTGAGCACATTGTTGTAAATTCTTTATTTGAGCATACACACCGAACTAATATGCACGCCGGAGCGCAAACTATATGCGCTTTTGTGTGACAGAGGTTCTGGGTGATCAACGCTAGAAGGGTAGCTCGCAGGGTGGATCGAAGCTGTGTGGCTTGTTTCCGTCATCGCCCCATATCATCGAATCAACTCATGGGCCCTTTCCCGGCGGGTAGAGTGCAGCTCGGAGCGCAACCATTCGAACGAGCTGGCGTGGATTTCGCTGGACCACTTTGGATGCATTATAACCATCGGGGTCGCCGGCCAACAAAGGCGTATCTCTGCGTCTTTGTATGCTTCTTGACAAAGGCGTGTCATTTGTAGTTAGTATCGGACTTAAGCTCGAACGCCTTCATCGCGGCTCTTAAGCGATTCTTTTCTCGGCGAGGACTAAGTAGCGAATTCTACTGCGACAATGCTACTAATTTTGTTGGTGCATCTCGCGAACTGACGACAATGTCCAAACAGTTGTGGAATGACGAGAACAAGCAGCAAATTGTTAATCAATTTAATCATCATCATTTGACTTCCATTTCATACCGCCACGCTCGCCTCATTTCGGCGGGCCTTGGGAAAGCGCCGTCAAAGTGGCCAAGCAGCTATTGCTCAGATGCTTCAACGGGACAGCGCTCAACTATGAGGAGCTCATTACAGTCATATCTCAAGCTGAGGCTGTATTGAACTCACGGCCACTTCACCCGTTGTCCACAGATCCGGCTGACCTCGAGCCGTTGACTCCAGGTCACTTTTTAATTGGACGACCGCTTAATGCTTTAGTGGAACCTTGCGACGAAGCTGACCTAAAGCTATCAAATACAAATAAATGGAAGAGAATCGTGGCTGTACACCAGTCCTTTTGGAAGCGTTGGTCAACCGAATACCTTACGTTGCTGCAGCAGCGAAGCAATTGGGCATCCGTCTGCAACAACATACAAATTGGCACGTTGGTGCTAATAATGGAAGACAATGCCCCACCTGGACACTGGGTACTCAGTCGCAATTAAGAAACGCATCCTGGTGCTGATGGAGCAGTTCGCGTCGTTGCTCTTAAAACAAAGACTGGAGTCTTTTTGGATTTGCCCCCTGCCAATAGCAGACTGATTTGTTTTGTTGGAAGGAGCTTCCATGGCCGGGAGTATGTTGGCGCCGAAGTAGCGCCTTTTGTTATTTTATTGTAATTTTATATTTAAATTGAATTTAACATTTGAAATGTTAACGGAATTTGTATCAAGGAGAGCTAATAGTTTTATTACATAGTTACAACGCTATGAATATCGATCTATCGATATATTGAATGAATATTGAATGAAGATGTAGCCCTAGCATAAGTTAAAAGAAGAAGCATTATAAAAATTTACTTTTCGACTGAGCTGGACGTGTTGGCCCTTGGCCCTTTTATTTGCGAGAAAAACACGATCCGCACGCGGCCAGGCAGTGGTGAAATCAATATCTATAAACAAAGCCAAGCTGTGATCTTTTTGTGAGAAGCATTCGCAGCTCCTCACACATTAAAAAAAAACGCGCTTTTGCTTTGTGACGAGTCACAATTTTATAGAATAAATTAGTAGGTTAAGTTATATATATTGTGAGCTAGTTATACGAATCAGGCCCATAGTACTTGAGTATACTTGGGAAACGGGACCCATTTACAACAGAGAGACTACGAGGGAGAGAAAAGCCGCAGCAGCAGAATGGCACGAGCCAACCGGCGCGGGCATCGGCCATAGCAGAGGACAGCACAACCAGACGACGCCGACAGCGCAGCCACCCGCAGCAGCAGAATGGCACAAGTCAAACGACGTGGGCAGCGGCCACAGCGGAGAGCAGCGCAGCAGAGAACGAGAGCGAAGCCACCCGCAGCAGCAGAATCGGCACGAGCCAAACGGCGCGGGCAGCGGCCGCAGCGACGGCATGCCGAAAAAGGGTTGACGATCGAAATCAAAACGCCAGAGCGATCAGTCTAGTTTTGGTGGCCAGAGCGAGGAGTCTAGTTTGGGTGCCCGTGGTTGTGAGTCGACACCAATGCGAGTGCGAAAATAAGTCGAAGTAAGCTCGAGGAGAACAAAGGAACAACCAAGGGAAGACAGCACAAGGACAACAAGGACTACGAGGAACACAATAACAAGCGGGTCAGGACAACGAAGGATACACAGATCAAGGATACACACACACACTCGGACACCATAGGGCCAGCGTACACACACACACAAGCACGGCACGCTGGAGACACCGAACACACACACACACACATAATTGTCACACGTGGTGCCAGGGTAAGCGAGTCCAAGCGACTATTCCCCCCCCTTCTCACGACTTTGTCTGGTGCGAATAGGTAGGGTCTAGGAAATCCTTGTGAAAGAAAAGAAATAAAGATCAAGAATAACAATGAAACCAGTGCGATCGGAAATTTATTCAAACGGGTCAAGCAAAGTGAGACAGTGATAGTGCCAAATACGGTGAGTGTGGCTTACCCACCGCTTGAGACTCCGCTGACTGTACGCCGGTCAATACCGCGACAGTCCGCAAAGTTTCCAAGCGGCGCATGCCTATCTCCGAACTTGGTGCAGCCTAGGTTAATACCAGGGGCATTCGAGTCGGAGTTGGCAGGGGTGGCTACACTGCCGCAACGGCACTGGGACGAATCACCGGAGCACCGGTGTCGGCCCTAACTTCACTACGCACTTCTCCGAGCACGGTGTCTCAGTTCCCCACTCTCTCGATCCCAGCAACCTACAAATTTCTTGTAAGGTGGCCCTGGAGAGACTGAACTACCTCAGCCAGAGAAAAAGCTACCCTCACAGGTGGCGCCCGAGCAGGGACCCTGGGATTGTGGTTTCATATATAAATATATATTTTTCGGAAAGGGACACCGAAATAGTCTAAAAAGCTAGAGCGAGGAAAAGCACAGGTAGTGATTTTTCAGCAGAAAATCAGTAGTGGTATTCCTGCAGGGGTGCGCAATAGGCTGCGGTCCGACAGGGGTATTAACATAACGGGTCCATACAGCTGCATATACACACGAACACATATTGCAAGGCGGCCGGGAAAAACGCCGTTAGCCTAGTCTGTTGTCGTTTTCTATGCAGCTGCATACGCGGTCACGTAGGCACAGTTTTACAAGCATTGGCAGTCATGGTAAATGCGCATATACATACAGGGTGCACATATTCGCTTTCGCTTAAGTTTTGGTTTGTAGTATTCGCTAACGTTCGCCGGTCCGTTTACACAAAGTGCACTTTAAAACGCTGTCACGTGGGCACAGTTTTGCAAGCACCGGTAACAACCGTGGGCAAAACAAGGCCACATTAGTCTTTTTAGTCGACCGTCCCGTTCGCAACATTTGGTACAGTTTTATGCAGAGTTTGTAGGTACAGTTGAAGGAGCACTGTGAAAACGCACGACACGTGGGCACAGTTTGAAAGTCACTGGGATATTTTTTATTTTTGCACAGTTTAGCAAGCACTAACATGTACCGGTTAAGGGTATGCGCGCGCTGACATACACATTTATGGGCAGACCCAAAATAAATTTTAAATAAAGAGAAAAAAAAAATTAAATATATATGAAAAAAAGGGGTTATTAATTTTTTGAGAAAAAAAGGGGTAAACCGGTACATGGGGAAAATGCATCAACAGGAGTAGACGTGGTCGGGTTAATAGTTTTCGAGCACACGAGGCGATGCAGCGTACGAGTACATAGACAGCGCAGAGGTACATATATTTAGGACAATATATATGTTTTGAATATCTACGACGAGGAGCAGAGAGAGAGCAGAGAGAGAGAGAGGAGTTTTGTCGCATCTGCAAATGACAGAGGAGGGAGGCGGACGACGCGAAGCTCGTGAACCCTCGGTCGCGATCATTCGTGGGCGACCAGAATAGTATAAATTGAGCCATCACGGCACGGTAGAGGAGAGTCGACCCAGAACCTTCAAAGTGTGAACATCGTGCCTAGTACTCATTTTTTTATTGTCTAACGAGTCTACCAGAGCAAAGGACACAGAACCCAGAGCGCAGAATACTGAAGAGGAGCAAAGGACACAGGATCAACACTAGTACAGCAAGGATACTAGTCGGGTATTCACAACCAGGCACAGGACATCGCACAGGACTAACACTAGTACAGCAGGGATACTAGTTGCACATTAATAGCCGAGGCACAGGACACGCACTAGTACACAACAAGGATACTAGCCGTGCATCAGTAAACAAGGCATAGGACATCGCACAGGACCTACATCGGCACAACTGGAACCAGGACCCAGGGGCAGGCTACGCAGAGCAAGCATGGTTGGAGTAGCATGGATATCGTACAGGCGGAAGGCGGAACTGGAGGCATTCGCTGACGAATTTGGATTCGGTCGTGAAGGCACCGTGGAAGAACTTCGAGGCCGTAGGTCTGCGTTTGTGGGTCGTGGTGGCCACTCAGCGACCATCCAGGCACGCTTAGAGGAACTCGAAGCCGCTTTTGGAAAAGCCCGGACGCCCGACACCAAGCCAGACACCCAACAACGATCTCGGAGCCTGTCGCCTACCACAATTGGGAACGGATCCCATGCAGAAAAGAACACGACGAGTTTACCGGAGCAACGAGTGGCACCTAGCAGGTCTCCGCCACGGGAACCAGGCAGCCCGGGTATGCAGGACCTTAGCATACCGGTGCCGGTTCAACACCAGCGCTTGTCACGAGCACACGAGAGGGTAACATCGGCGATGCTACCAAGCCGACACGACGTCTCTGGAGCCATGGGAGTAGAACGCATGCAGCGCTGGGGAGTCACGTTTGACGGTACCACAGACCCTTTACGATTTATCGAGCGTTTGGAGGAGCGAGCCATATCACACCGCGTGGACACCCGAAACTTGGCCCAGGGGGTACCAGAACTTTTACACGGTACCGCCGAGGACTGGTTCCGCACAAGCCACTTGCAGGGTGAGCCGTGGAGCGTGTTCCGGAGGGAATTTCTGGAATTTTTCCTACCACCGAGGTATTTCCAGAGGTTAGAAGACGAGATCAGGATGCGCTACCAGAGGGAAAACGAAGGCTACAAACAGTATCTAGTGGACATTCGCCTCATGATGAACCGCGCTGGTTACTCAGAAGCCCAAGAACTAGAAAGGGTGTATGAAAACCTTCTGCCGGAATATCAGTTGTACGTGAGACGAATGGACTTCCGCACGTTTAAGCAGTTGACCCAACTAGTGGTCAATTTTGAAGTCACCCGGGAACGAGAACATCTACGTCAGGCAAGGAACAAGGCAAGCAACGAGCGGATAGTGCGCTCAACTGGACCAGCAGGCGGTGCAAAGCGGGAAACAGCGGCAAGTCTTAAAACTGACACGCCATGGGCGGCTTTGCAACCTACAGCGCTTTCAACGGAAGGGAACCAGCAAGGTACATCAGGCCCGGTCAACCGTGAACAACCTGTGGACACACGTAGTGCTTGTCGGAACTGCGGAACAGTTGGTCACTTCGCTACGGAATGTCGTGGAGCGCGAATCCTATTCTGTTGGAACTGTGGTCGCCGAGGAGTGAGGACCGTTGACTGTTGCCAAGCACAGGGGCCGGGAAACGCCCAGCGCCTCTCATCAAACCCGGAACAGGTGAGAGTGCCGACGAGCGAGTTCCGGAACTAGCGGGCGTTATCCGTTTGAAGGATGGCCGGCTTGCTGCAGAGACGCGCATCGAGACCGAGGCGATGACAGCTACGCTGGACACGGGTGCCACGCGGAGCTTTCTCAGCGAACAGAAAGCGCGACTTATCGAGACCCCGGCTAACAGACGAGCGGTGAGGACGGTGATAGCCTTGGCAAATGGGACAAGGATGGAGCTAACGCGGGCGATCCAGGCCGAAGTACGACTCGGGCAAGCACGGGCTAGCATTCTGATGCTGGTTTTACCATCGGCCCTCGACGATGTGCTGCTCGGGTTGGACTTCTTCAGCGCCATCAATGCCAAGTTGCTGGTGGGAGGCCTACTCATCCCGTTGAGCATACCAAATCCGAAGTCTGCCGAGCATCACCAAGCAACCGATCCGAAGCCAAACAACGAACCCAGCCGGGTACCGAGCAGTGGTAGCCACCAAGGGGGCGATGTCGTCCAGCGGGCAACACAGCGAGCCACCAGGAAAGACACAGCGAAGCACAGCCAGGGCGACGCCTGCAACCGCGAGGCGGTCGCCAACACAAGCACAGAGGGAACAAAGACGACGAAGCACAGCCAGGGCGACGCCTGCAACCGCGAGGCGGTCGCCAACATAAGCACAGAGGGAACAAAGACGACGAAGCACAGCCAGGGCGACGCCTGCAACCGCGAGGCGGTCGCCAACATAAGCACAGAGGGAACAAAGACGACGAAGCACAGCCAGGGCGACGCCTGCAACCGCGAGGCGGTCGCCAACATAAGCACAGAGGGAACAAAGACGAGGAACCAAAGCAAGGGCGACGCCTGCAACCGCGCGGCGCTCGCAACCAAAAGCACAGAGACTACGAGGAACCAGAGCAAGGGCGGCGCCTGCAACCGCGAGGCGCTCGCAACCAAAAGCACAGAGACTACGAGGAACCAGAGCAAGGGCGACGCCTGCAACCGCGAGGCGCTCGCAACCAGCAAGACGACGAGGAACCAGGGCACGGGCGACGCTTGCAACCGCAAGGCGCTCGCAAATAGCCAGAATCGGATACAAAGCCAGGACGGCGCTCGCAACCGCGAGGCTACCACGACAATGGGGCGTGATAAGACTTGGGGAGGCGCTCTGGGCCCTGCACGGCTGCGAGCTACCAAAAGGAACCCCTTTCGTACCAGACCAAAAAGCCAGGAATCCAAGGAAACATCTGAACCACGAGGGATAATAGCCAGCATAACGGATGCGTTGTCAACGGGTGAGCTTGCAAAACCCGACGACGAGGCAACAAGGGGTGACGAGACCCAACCAGCCGCCACCAGCCAGCCCGAAGCAGGCCCAGCCGGGTCGATGGCGCAGTGGGTACAGCAATTCCTAGAGGAGGAATTGTCCAAGTTCGATGGCATGACAGGCGTGTCCAACATCGCGGAACACGTCATAGTCATGCGCGACGAGCGCCCCATAAAGCAAAGGTACTATCCTCGGAACCCAGCGATGCAAGGGATAATCCACGCGCAAGTGGACGAGCTGCTACGGGACGGATGCATCGAGCCTTCCAAAAGCCCACACAGTGCACCTATTGTGTTGGTGGGCAAGAAGACTGGGGAAACACGCATGTGTGTGGACTTCCGCCAGCTCAACGCGAAATCAGTACCGGATGCATAACCTTTGCCGAGGATGAACTCTATCTTGGAGAGGTTGTGGAAGGACAAGTACATTAGCACGTTGGATCGTCAGGATCATCGACACTCCAGCCAGCGGCGTCATTATTCGTTATCACCCGGGAAGTAAGGGGGGGTGTGACGAGTCACAATTTTATAGAATAAATTAGTAGGTTAAGTTATATATATTTTGAGCTAGTTATACGAATCAGTTACAGCGATCAGTCTAGTTTTGGTGGCCAGAGCGAGGAGTCTAGTTTGGGTGCCCGTGGTTGTGAGTCGACACCAATGCGAGTGCGAAAATAAGTCGAAGTAAGCTCGAGGAGAACAAAGGAACAACCAAGGGAAGACAGCACAAGGACAACAAGGACTACGAGGAACACAATAACAAGCGGGTCAGGACAACGAAGGATACACAGATCAAGGATACACACACACACTCGGACACCATAGGGCCAGCGTACACACACACATAATTGTCACACGTGGTGCCAGGGTAAGCGAGTCCAAGCGACTATTCCCCCCTTCTCACGACTTTGTCTGGTGCGAATAGGTAGGGTCTAGGAAATCCTTGTGAAAGAAAAGAAATAAAGATCAAGAATAACAATGAAACCAGTGCGATCGGAAATTTATTCAAACGGGTCAAGCAAAGTGAGACAGTGATAGTGCCAAATACGGTGAGTGTGGCTTACCCACCGCTTGAGACTCCGCTGACTGTACGCCGGTCAATACCGCGACAGTCCGCAAAGTTTCCAAGCGGCGCATGCCTATCTCCGAACTTGGTGCAGCCTAGGTTAATACCAGGGGCATTCGAGTCGGAGTTGGCAGGGGTGGCTACACTGCCGCAACGGCACTGGGACGAATCACCGGAGCACCGGTGTCGGCCCTAACTTCACTACGCACTTCTCCGAGCACGGTGTCTCAGTTCCCCACTCTCTCGATCCCAGCAACCTACAAATTTCTTGTAAGGTGGCCCTGGAGAGACTGAACTACCTCAGCCATAGAAAAAGCTACCTTACAGCTTATTATAGCATTTATTATTATGAATATTTGATAAGTTTTTTTGCCATAACATTAAGAGTTCAACTTTAAGGCGCTTCAAGGAAAAAACCACTTATATTTTTTAGACAGCTCAGTTCGTACCGTTCATTTAAACTTTATGTTTATGCCAAACAGCTGAAAATCCGCTAACCGCGATGTACAGATCTATTGCCCCTATCGAAGTCTGCTTGCAGATTCGCAAACTTAAAATCACTAAATCCCATGGCTATGATTGTAGAGACGGAAAAGTTGCTGAGGCTCTGCCAATGAAGGGAGTGATGTTTTTGTTTCTTCTTTTCAACACCATGCTTCGTAACCAATATTTTCCAACTATGTGGAAAAGATCTGTTATAACAATGTAACCTAAACCTGGAAAACCAGACTTATCGACCCATTAGTCCCTACTACTCCCTACTTTCCCAAAAAATTTTGAAAGAATATTTCTAGAAAGATTATTTGAGATTGATTCTGTCCAGAACGCAATTCCTGATCACTAATTTGGCTTTCGACATAATCATGGGACCCCAGAACAAGTTGATAGAGTTATACAACATGTCATTGAAGCTTTAGAAAATAAGCAATATAGCTCTGCGGTATTCTTGGATGTTCAGCAGACATTTGATCGTGTTTGGCCAAACATAATATGTAATATGTTTATTGTATATACTTAAATCTCTTTTGCCATCTACACATTATTTACTTCTTAAATCTTATCTCTCTGACCGCTCATTTGTGGTTGAAGTTACAGGAGAACAATCAAATGTCCGACCCATTAGAGCGGGTGTTCCTCAGGGTAGTGTCCTTGGTCCATTCTTATATACATTATACACTTCAAATTTTCCTGTTTCAGTAGATGAGGGTACATTGCTCGCTACATATGCTGATGACACTGTATTTCTTGCAAACTCATCTAGCGCTAGTACTGCAGCAACCCTTACACAGAATTTCTTAAATAGTTTTAGTACTTGGGCTAATAGGTGGATATTTGCGTCAATGGAAGCAAATCAAAGCATTGTACATTTACACTTAGATCGGATATTTGTCCTTTGATTCAGTTTAACAACACGGTAATACCTCAGGAAAACCACGTTCGCTACCTTGGCATATACCAAGACAGGAAGCTAACCTGGCGCAAACACATCCAAATTATGACAGCAAAATGTAGATCCAAAAGGAAAAAACGTAATTGAATGCTAAAGAAGTCAAGCAAACTTAGCATGAGCAATAAGCTTTTAATATACAAAAGCATAATTATGCCCACATGGACATATGGGATACAATTTTGGGGCACTGCTGCTAAATCTTGAATTAAAGTAGTGCAAATCCTTCAGAATAAAATGCTACGAGACATCTCTGGGGCTCCATACTATGTGAGCAATTTCACACTGCACAATGACTTTAATTTGCCAACTGTTATGGAGCAAATGAATATACATACTAGTCGATATAGCAATCGACTGAATTATCATGTCAATCCGTAGTATCAAACACAACACGCAGAAGATTGAAGCGTCTCCACACAAGTGTCCTTTGGACATCCAGTCAAAGTCAATGACAATCTTCTTGGTTTCTTTTGGATTCATTTAATAATTTTTATAAATATTTTTTTTTTATTGTTATTGTTGTTTTTATTGTCATTCCAATATTTTATAGCCTTTAAGTAGGTTGATTAATATTATAAATAAAATTTGTCATATAAAATAAAAAGAAAAAAACCTATGCCAGTGAAATTCGAACTCCGAGGTGGATCACCTTCCAAGCCCGATCAAAGCTCTAATTTCATGGTTTTTGCGACTCGTCGCAGCGTGCTGCCTTGCCGAAAACCACAATGGCTTGTTCCTTGACACTGCCAAAACTAGAGTAGCTCCAGCCCAAACAATATCAGTGCCCCGATTAGAGCTGTGCGGAGTTATCTGCCAATAAGTATTACACATACTTTTCGACAGATTCCACTATTGTGCTGGCATGGTTGAGCAATCCTCCTTGCAACTGGACCACGCAGTCCGTTGACATCCAGCAAAACCCAGCTGACTTGGCTAGTAGAGTAGTTTCACCCAACGAGCTGATCAACAGCACCTTGTGGTGGAATGGGCCAGAGTGGTTGTCTTAGCCCGGGACCAGTGGCCAACTCCAATCGAGATCGCTCATGATAACACTGTCAAACAGAGTGCAGTCAAATGCAATCTAATACAGAAGCCCTCATCCTTCGTTTTCCTTGATCGCTTTTCTAGTTTCCAAAGAGCGCTGCGAGTCATGCCCTACATCTTGAGGTTCATTTAGCGCAGCAGGGGGAAAGTGCTTTCCTTCCCGAATGAGCTTAGCAGCAAGGAATTGACCGACTCCCAAGAAAGGATTATAATCCTCAAGCAGCAATCAGGATATGTCAACGAGCACTTCTGTCTTTTCCAAAAGAAGCAGATACCGAGGTCAAGAAGCATCTACAAGTTAAAAATTTAAAAGGCGGGCGGCAGAGGTGGGTGTGGCATCCAAATTTTTGAATCAAATGTCACCATCTATCTTCCTACCAAGTTTGGTGGCTCTAGCTCAAAAACTGTAAGAAATATAGCCGATTCCGATTTTATAAGGCGAGTGGCTTGGGGGGGCGTGGCATCCAAATTTTTGATGCATATCTTTTGTAGATATCACCATATATTTTCCTACTAAATTTGGTGACTCTAGTTCAAAAAATGTGGAAGATACACGTATAACCGTTTAAACAACGGCGATGGGAGGGGGGCGGAAGGTGTGGGCGTGGCATCCAAATACATTATGCAGTTTGTTGGAAAACTTCACTACCTATCTTGACACAAAATCTGGTGGCTCTAGTCGAAAATATCTGAAAACTATAGGCGTTTACAATTTCAGGGGGCGTGGCATCCAAATTTTGAAGCATTTTTTTGGCGAATGTCAATATCTATCTTGACACAACATTTGGTGGCTCTAGCCCAAAAAATGAGAAAACTATTCAAGGAGCAGGCAGGATGGGGGCGGAAGGAGTGGGCGTGGCATCCAAAATTTTGATGCAGATTTTTCAGGGACGTGACTAGCTATCTTCGTGCAAAATTTGGTACTTCTACCTGCAGGAATGTGAGAAATATATGGTTTTATCGGCTTTTAGTTATCGAATTTATCGATTTCCGAGCCTCCTAGTAGGCGTGGCAACCCAATCTTGACACTTTATCTGTCTCGCCTATAGACAAACATAATTGCAGAGTTTCAAGTCTCTCTTTTTGGGTGTCGAAAAAAGTTGCGTTCATACGGACTGACAGACAGACAGACAGACGGACAGACACCATGACGGACATTGCACAAAGCCAATATACTATGAGACATTCGGTATCAAAGTATAAACAGCAACAATAATAAGGAGACATTTCTGCAGCAGTTTTGCCTGCTTGCAAAGAACACAACCCGAGCCGCTCTCTTGGATGTCATCAAACAAGTTCTGGATGCGCCCAATGTATTTGTTTTTGCTGAGCTTCTAGCTGAACCCAATGTGGCAGAGCTAAGAGACGGAGCGAGGAGAAGGTGCAGCAGCGTCGAAAGCAGAACCAGGAGCAGGATAACACAACCAGCGGTGATCTGCTCGTGATTACACTGGGTGATCTGATCGAATAACAACGGCAGCGGCAACGACGAAATTATGAAAAGAGTGAGTAGAGTGCATATGAGTTAGGGGTAGACGCGGAGGTGTACAACATAAAATAAATAAGAGAATAGCCCATCGAAAGTTTATTTTATTCTCTAGTACACCACCACCCGCGTGGGCAACAGCCCAAAAATTACAAGCTGAGCTTGACTTTCTAAAGTCTTGCAAAAACAAAGAAAAACAGCTCCCAACTCAGCACCTCACTCAACTCGAATAAGAATTTTAAACGAAACTATAATAACAAAACCTCCACCATCCAAAGCGAAATAGCAGCCTGTGCGACGACCGGCACCGGCACCGCCTGAGCCCCAAAGGCCCAGGACATCAGCAGCAGCTACCACCAACCGCGAGGGGCATACCGCCACTTGCGTCATCGAGGGAGCATCAGCGTGCCACATCCGGCGACGCCCAGCTGATGCAAAGGATCAGCAGACTTAATTATATACTGTATTAGGTCTGAATCACAATGATATATAAAAACGAAAGCACATCCGTGCTGTTGAGACTTAGGTTTGATAATGCTCTCTTTATTTGAATCAAAGGGATTCTTAGCCTAAATACATATATGAGTTGCTTATGTATAAAGCTCTGTCGCAGCAGAGCGGCTTATGTATATGTATGTTTGTGTATTAATTTGATCGCCGGCTGCAGCGGTCAAGAGAGAGAGAGAGTTGTAGTATATGTATATGTGTATATGCAGAAGGCAAAGAATGCATATACATTTAATATACATATATAAGGCAAGCACTGGCTCGTAAGGGCTAAAGCGCTGACGTTGCGGATCCCACACTTCGCGATCGGCCCGCTCATAAGTGGCCGATCAGATTTCAAGTGCGCTGACCGTTTGTGTAGTTGCGTTATATTTGTATATATGTACATAGCAACATTATTGTTAGCACAGTATTTGGTCATTGCCTTAACTGCTTCGGCTGTACTGTATTTATTGCCCAGTTCCGGCGTTAAACCATCGTTTATATATGCGCCTTCCATAGCTCTTGTTAACTGCTCAACCTCTTGTGTATACTGGTTGGCAGTTTTGCTTCGTTGTTGCAAGTTGAGTAATTTGGCTGACAATACTTCTACTGACTCGCCTTTTACTGTGCTTGATATTTTTGCCATAATTTGAGCGATCGTTTGCTCATTGCTAATCAAGTTTCTTGCGTGGCCTTTTAGATTTGTTTTTATAAGTTGTATGGCCGTTGCTTCGTGGTCACCTTTAATGGTGTCTACTAGACTTAAAGCGTCTTTGAAGCTTTGTAGATTTTCTGCTTTACCATCGTACTCAAATAGAAGAGACGAGGCTGTTTTCAGAAAATCTACTACTGTTTGGGTCATTTTATTCAATTCTTGTTTATTATCATCTGGGTCAAAACACTTCTGTTCTGACAAATCAGTGTTAATAAAGGGTTTTGGTTCTAGTGAATCTTGGAGTTGACTTGGGTCAAACTCAATTGGAAAGTATGGGTTGGATGGAATGTTCAATGTAATGTTATGTCTATCATTCACATGTTTTAGTCATGCGGCCAATGAACGTAAGGTTGTTAGACATTGTTCATTATGAACATTTGTAAGTTTATTTTTTATTGAGTCTACTAATCCACTGATGTTATTGTATTCAGTTATAAGTATTGTGGTGTGGTGGATTAGCGTATCGACTTTTATTTGTGTATCTTTATTGATACATTTATATGATTTTTCAAATTTGTCTTTGAATGAAGTTATTCGTCGCGCTATTTCCTGCCATTCCATGAGTTACTCACTTTTATCGATGCAATCGCACCATTAGTGTAGTAACCCGACCCAAGAAGACGTTATCTTCTGATATTTCTTTTACCATTACGTATGGCAACGTGGATAGCACTATACCTTTTTCTTTTATACTGCAATGGTATAGTGGGCTAGTAATTCTATTATACGAGTCTACGTAAGCGTACTCAAAATCAGATACCGAAATGAATTCGTGAAATTGATTTAGTACACGAATTGCTCGTATAATGAACTCTGGGTCTCTTTGGAATGTTTCGGCTATTGCCGCATGCATTTTGAAATAACTTATATCTGATATGTATCTCCGTTAATAGTAGAAATATTCATATCCTATTGTTTTTTCTTTATTTCGCTTGATTTGTACCACTCGTCTAACGTCTATCTGAAGATACTCTGACATTATAATTTTTTGTTCGTATCTTGTACATTCAATAAACGGACATTTTTGGTTATATGTCTGTGAATATATATCAGATAGTTGTCTGGTGCTCATTGGCTCCATAGACAATATTGCCCATACTTTGTTTGGGAAATCTGGATCTTTCTTAAGCATACGTTCTAACAGAGTTTTTATCCTGATACTTTGATGTATATCCATCATACAATTATATATATATATAAATTTAATTTAACCAAAATTTTATTAGTATAGTTTTTATTATTATTTTTTTTATATAATTTTTATGTTTATATTTTTCTTCTTTTTTCATTCGATTCTAGATTTTATCTAGGTCGTTGGCCTTGCTTAGGTACTTTTTCCTTAGGCACTTATTATGTATTTTGTACAATTTAAATAGCACATTTGCGCTTAGAATACCAACAATAATTATTAACAGAGTATTTGTTATTCCTAAATCTATGCTATTAGATTCTACTTTATTTATTACATTCGCGGTGGAATCCACCGTTTTTTTATCTACGATGCCCATTTTGGCCAATTCTATTTCATAAACGTTGTCCGTTTTGGATATTATGTTGTTATTTAAATTTCCTATTTTGAAAATCTTTAAAATGTTTTTTTTTTTTTAATTTACATTCGTTTATTACTGTTCCTACAGTGACAATAATTGCATTATAATTAAAATAAATTTTATTTTATACTTATTAGTTTGCTTTTTTTTTTTATACTATAAATTTTATATATATATATGTTTTTATGTATACTTAAGATTATTTTGTAATAATATCGGTGTCTAAAACGCACGATCCTAATACACCTCGTGGGTGGGGAGAAATTACTACACCTTTTGGCTTACAATATCATACCTATTATTTCGCATAGCTTTACAGGCTATGCTTCTAATCGGGCAGAAATGATTCCGCTCAATTGTACAATATATAATTTTTTTTTTTACATTAAATTATTTATAAATTTTGATATTACTAAGTCTCCTTTGCTGACCCTTTGCATCAGCTGGGCGTCGCCGGATGTGGCACGCTAATGCTCCCTCGATTGAGCAAAAGGCGCTGTGCCTTTCGCTCTGTATTCCAGCGTTGGTGCAAAAGGCAGTCCTATGCCTTTCGCACTTGTTGTATCTCGGATGTGCACGTGTACTCGCAGTACACGGATTCCAGTGGTCCCGCGCAGTCCTTGGGGCAGCTCTTCCTGAGTTTTGGTAAGGCTTTTGGGGATGTAGGTTTTTTTATTAGAATTTTTCGGTTTAAAACTTGTATTTGAGATGAGTGAGGTGCTGAGTTGGGAGCTTTTTTTCCTTTATTGCATGACTTTAAGAAGTCGAGTTCAGCTTGTAACTTTTGGGCTGTTGCCCACGCAGGTGGTGGTGAACTAGAGAATAATAGCCATTTTAAATGAGCTATTCTCTTTTTAATTTTCTTCTGTACACCTCCGCGTTTGCCCATGACTCACACACACTCTACTCACTCAGGTATTTTTCCATAATCCCGTCGTTGCCGCACGAGCAGATCAGCGCTGGTTGTGTAAATCTTGGTTGTGTATATCCTTCTTGGCTCTGCTTTCGACGCTGCCGCACTTTCTCCTCGCTGCTTATTTGATGTAGAATTGTCTCCTTGTTATTGGTATCCTGCTGCTTCTGCAGCCTTCGTGACACGTGTCACAGTCGCCATGTATTAGGTCCGAATCACAATGATATATAAAAACGAAAGCACATCCGTGCTGTTGAGACTTTGGTTTGATAATGCTCTCTTTATTTGAATCAAAGGAATTCTTAGCCTAAATACATAATTGAGTTGCTTATGTATAAAGCTCTGTCGCAGCAGAGCGGCTTATGTATATGTATGTTTGTGTATTAATGTGATCGCCGGCTGCAGCGGTCAAGAGAGAGGTGTAGTATATGTATATGTGTATATGCAGAAGGCAAAGAATGCATATACATTTAATATACATATATAAGGCAAGCACTGGCTCGTAAGGGCTAAAGCGCTTACGTTGCGGATCCCACACTTCGCGATCGGCCCGCTCATAAGTGGCCGATCAGATTTTAAGTGCGCTGACCGTTTGTGTAGTTGCGTTATATTTGTATATACATAGCAACAAAGTGTTACTATGTCTGAAGGTTAAATACCCTGCAATATAGTGGGTATATGACAGATTGTCATACATACTACAATACAAATCTATAAATTAAATAACTTATTGTAAAAAAAAAATATTATATTAGCAGCATAGGATATTGTAAGCCAAAAGGTGCAGGAATTTAACCCCACCCACGAGGTGTATTAGGATCGTGCGTTTTAGACGACGATATTATTACAAAATAATATATAATACAGATACACTCCGTTTCACTTGAATAGCACACACCAATTTTTTGTTTTTATTTGCTTAATTATCAAAATTCATTGACTCAACTGAACTTTTTGTTGTACTATTTCGTTCGTCTTCGTATCCACATGCTCTGCGTCAAAATTGACGCTCTGAAAGTTTACCGTTACATTTTCTGCCCATTTCATTCTCGTTTGCTTCAACTTCTTTTGAATTTTTTGTTTTACATGAATAGCACATTTGCGTTAAAGTTTTATCATCGGGAAGTTAAAGGAAAAGAATATTTTGAATATTTAAAATATATTTTAATAAAATTCCGTAATAATGGGTCGTGGTAAAGCCTTAACAAACGACGAACAGATAAAAATAAAAAGTTATCGAGAATGTGACCTCTCAGTGGCTGAAATAGCAAAAAAAAAATTGGAAGAAGTAGAAAAGTGATATATAATTTTATTCAGAGCAGCCCAAATTATGGGAAAAATATGAAAGGTCGCGTAAATAGTGTACTTTCCAATGCAGATAAGCGATCTATATTGCGCGAGGCTTCCAATTCGCATGACTCTATTGAAAAAATAAGAGCAAAAGCTGGGGTTAGTGCAAGTAAAACTACTTTGTGGCGAGTGATTTCGAAGGCCAAACATCTAAAGCACCTAAAATTGATGAAAAAACAACCACTTACCGCTCTTCGAAAAGAAGCTCGGCTTAGTTTCTGTAGAAACTATATGACATGGGACAGAGAGTGGCAGCGCGTTGTGTTCTCGGATGAGAAAAAATTTAATTTCGAGGGTCCTGACGGTTATAATTATTACTTTCACGATTTAAGAAAGGAGACCCATCAATTGGAGCGTCTACACAGCAGAGTCGGCGGAGTTATGGTGTGGGGAGCCATATCCTATTCTGGTAAATGCGAGCTCCAATTTTTGATTCCCAAGATGAACGCGCAATCAACAGGACAATGCCCCAATTCATACAGCCCGTGTTGTCAAATCTTGGATCGAGTCAAAAAATGTCAATCTCTTAAACTGGCCTCCATACTCGCCGGACCTTAACATCATCGAAAATGTTTGGGGGTGGCTGGCCCGAAAAGTTTATGAGTCAATAAAACAGTATTCCAACAAGGACGAGCTAATCAAGGCTATTCAGGAAGCATGGGCGCAATTTTCCCTTGATTTTATTAAAAAGCTTTATGATTCCTTGCCAAATAGGATATATGAAGTCATTTTTAACAATGGAGGTTCTACCCATTATTAAAACTGATTAATTAATTAATAATTTATATAATTAACCCAAAAAAATTTGTTTAAGATGAATAAAATAATATTTACTATAGTTTAATACAAAGTGTGCTATTCAAATGAAATAATTTTTACGCACTATTTTTTGGTTATTTAGTTTTTAAGCCGTGTAAACTGAAAAATGTTCAATAAATTTTTTTTCGCTTATTAATAATAAAAACTGATTACTTTAACTATAAATTAAAGCTTTGAAATAATCTTTACTTTCATTTGTTTAACAGTCATTGTGAAATGAAATGCACCTTGCCATGTGTGCTATTTAAGTGAAACGGAGTGTATATACAAAATAATGACTTAAAGAATAATTTTATTATACTAGTTTAAATATATATACAAAATAATTTTGTTCAATAAAAATAAATACTTGATTAATATGTAAACATATAAGTACAAAATAAAAATATGAGATTTTCTGTAAATATATATTTATATATATATATTTTCTGTACATATATATATATATATATACTAGATGACCCGGCGAACTTCGTACCGCCCAACAGTCAATGAATGTCGTGTTATCTTTTAGCTGAGATAATTTAGGCTTTGATGAACGTAATACAATGAATGATGATGAATACATACAGAATGAGAATAAAAACTAAAAAAAATAATAAGTAGTTCAAACACATGTCAGAAAAAAATGATTGAAAACTATGTTGTGCAGATTGGGATACACTCGGATTAATTCATTAATCGGATTTTTATTCAAGCACCTTGTGGTAAACGATATTCTTTGTTTTTTGGTCAGGCGCAAGAACAAATAAAGCGGATGGTTTGCCGACACGTGAGCATGCCACGTACAATTGACCATGAGAAAAACATGCATTTTCTAGATTGAGGCCACAAATAGTCAAGGATTGGCCCTGTGATTTGTTGATCGTCATGGCGAAGGCAAGACGAATCGGGAATTGAATTCTTTTAAACTCAAAGGTCATATCCGTTGGGATCATCGGAATCCTTGGAATAAGAACTTCCTCATCTTTAAATTTTCCTTTAAGTATCGATGCGTGAATCACATTGCTCATCAGTTTTCTTATCACCAAACACGTTCCATTGCACAGTTTTGGTTGGTTTAAATTTCTAAGCCTGATGACTACCGAGCCAACCTTCAGTTGTAAATTGTGCGCTGGTAAACCAGGCACATCCAAGGAGTTTAAAAATTCAGCTAGTGGCTTTCTCTTCGTTTGTTACACAGTCGATATATTTGAATGAATACAGAGTACCAACGATTTGATTTTGAATTACAAAATTGAGGTCATCTACATCTTTATTTTTAGCCGCCAAAACTGCTCGCTCACTTAACCATTTAGTATTTTTGTGGTTAGCAATGATATCCGGGAATACTTTGTTGATATGCTCGTCTTTTGATGAGACGAAATTGCAAAAATTTGGGGGAAATAAAATCAAACCGCTCCATTCGTCAACAGGAACACGGCCATTACCGATAGTCAGCAATTGCTTCGAGAAATCATCAGCAGATAGATCGTTCAACAATGCAACTCTCATATTTACAGACAGTTGAAGTTTCTTTACATATCACCACAGATTTGATGCTTTGAGGCAAGCGTTTATTTCGTCGTCAGCAGTAGATCTTGGAATGGTTGGTAGTGTTTGCCGGAAATCGCCAGATAATAAAATCATCGCACCACCAAAACTTCTCGAGTTATTGCGCAGATCTTTTAATGTTCGCGTGATTTCATCGTTGATATTGGATGTTTGGATACCAAAAACCGCCATGTCGCTCCCTTTCGTGACATATTTGCAAATGTATTTAATTGACTTGACCGAATTGCAATACTCAACATTACAATGTGCCTTAAATGTTTTGGAAAGAAGTGGCGAATATGGAACAATCCAACTGCTATCAACTACAAAATCGTTTCCATTCACTTTGGTTGTGATAGTTCTACCATTATCATCGGGCGATCGACGCCGATACAATGGATAACCATCGTTGCCTGTAATGGTTTCTGCCGTCAATTTTCGTGAATACCTTTTGGAACACTTGCCGTCGACCATGCACGGTGATTGGCAGTTGATAGTGCCACACGGTCCACGAATCATATTCGTGATTACAACATCATGTAGGTCTGGATCGGATTCAGGAGCAGGAATCTCCGCACTTATGATGCCATCTATTTGATCTGGCCGAATTCTTTCGACTAAACAAATTAGAATGTGAGCATGCGGTAGGCCTCGTTTTTGCCATTTGACTGAATACATCCTTTAATAAATTTGGGGGAATAGAATAAGAAGGTAAATTCCCGGACAGCTCTGGAAGCACATATGCCGAAACTTCAATTTGAAGCCTGGTAGAAGACCCAACATGAAAACGACATAGCTTCCGTGGTTGGGCTGCAACCGCTTGATTGAGCCCGGAAACATTGACTTCAACCCCTTGGAGAGGCAATTTGATTTTATCAAATAATCTCTGCGAAATGAAAGTGGCTTCTGAGCCTGAATCTATCAGCGCTCTCGCAGTGAACTTAGTGCCCAGATGGATAACATTAATCAGGGCAGTACTTAAGAGCACATCACGCGTATCAGTTGCAAAATAGTTTTGAACGCAGGATTGGTTCGAAGTGGTATGTATTTGAACTGGATTGTTATTTTGCGTTCGAGGAACTGAGCTAGCGGTCACTGAAGGAGGGCTGCCCTTATGCAAAAGCGTGTTATGCCGGCCCTTGCACATGAAGCAATTGTGAGCACTGGTGCAGTCTTTAAGTTGGTGGTTCTTTGCGAAACAATTCCAACATAGACTCCGCTGTTTCACGAGGTTGGCTCTATCGGACACTGACATCTGTAGGAACTTACGACATAAGCGGATTGGGTGGTTTTCCTTGGAGCATACATTGCAAGATTTTCCCTTGGAATGTACCTTAGCCTCGAATGTTTGAACATTCCTAGCCGACGCTTCCGGCTTGCTCGGCCTTGGATAGATTTGAACGCTGGAGCTAGGCTGAATATCCTCGATTGCTTCCAGCGTCCTATAGCGCTCACCAAGGAAACTGTTTAGATCCTCCCATTTTGGAATTGCCGCTTTATCCGAAAGGGACTGTTCCCACAGAGACAGTGTGTCCTTTGGTAACTTAGACGAGCATAGGAATACAAGAAGGCAGTCCCAATTATCAGTCGATACGTCGGAATGCTCCAGAGCTGTGAGACAACTCTGAATAGTGGTCTGAATTTCTTTCAGAGCGGAACCGGTTTCTATATTGACTGTCGGCAAATTGAATAGGATTTTAAGCTGGCTATTAACCAGAAGCCGCTTGTTTTTGAAACGCTCATACAACGCCTGCCACGCAGAGGCAAAACCGTCATGGATGAGCGGAGACTTTGAAACAATTGCCTTAGCTTCACCTTCAGTTTTTGAATTGAGGTGAAACAATTTTTCGACCGGAGTTAGTCGAGGGTTGTCAATATAGATCGCCGTAAACAGGTCTCGGAAGGTTGGCCATTTTAAGTAGTCTCCATAGAACACTTCTGTGTCTACTGGCGGGAGACTACAGCCCCGAGAAACAGACGCTATCGGAACTGCGGGTTGCCTATTAATGGAGCTAAGCCTTTCTATTTGTTCGCATAATTGTGCCGTACACCGCTCGTATACGGAGTAGCAGTGGTCGTATGTTGCTGTTAACGACGAAGCATCGCTACATCCACAACCTTGGCTGAGTGCCCGAGAGCTGGTCTCGTACTCTTTTTCGACCTTTTCCCACAGAACCTTTACATGGTCGCGACGGACTTGAAGTGTGTAAAGGGATGGTTCTGTAGCTGACGGACTACAAATTCTTGATTCGAATTGTGTCAGCTTTTCTGAAGCGGAAATAAAGTCGGACATTGCCATGCTTGCTTCGGAGTTAAGTTTGGTAGCGGCCCGAGTGGCTATTTGCTTCAAACTTGAAATAGGTGCTTTGTTTCAACTGTTTTTTCTCTCCTTGACCTGGCCCTATCGGCATTATCCGGCCTCAAAAATAATAACTTAAATAATTACCTTTTATGAGTTGGAACAGGTGACAATCAAGAAAAGATCTGGGGTTTTGATGGAATATTTATTGTAGTCAGGAGTGACCACAATTAAATGGGCTAGAAAATATTTGTAAAAGACTATTTTCAAATAGAGCCCCGATAAGTGGACTTAGAATAATTTCTAAAAGACTATTTATGAATTATTCGGATATTCCACCCACTGGGAATGAAATGGAATTGGAACAGAAAATGAAATTGTAAAAGAATATTTACAACTTACTACCCGGTAATGGACTTAGAATAATTTCTAAAGAATATTAATAAATTATTCGGATATTCTACCCACTGGGAATGGAATGGAATCGGGTCTGTAAAAATTGTAAAAGAATATTTACAGCTTTCCACATGTTAAAGGACTTATAAATAATTTCTAAAAGAATATTTATAAATTATTTGGAATATTCCACTTGGAACGAAATGGAATCGGGTAATTGTAAAAGAATATTTACAACCTTTCACCAGTTAACGGACTTAGAATAATTTATAAAAGAATATTTATAAATTCTTGGAAACAGGAAGAATGGAACGGGAATTGAAAAAATTACAACCTTACCAGTTAACGACAGAATAATTTATAAAAATAATAAATTCTTCGGAATACTCCACTCGGAACGAAATGGAATCGGGTAATTGTAAAAGAATATTCACAACTTTTCACCAGTTAACGGACTTAGAATAATTTATAAAAGAATATTTATAAATTCTTTGGAGTCTTCCACTCGGAACGAAATGGAATCGTAGTCACGGAAAAACGAACGGAAAACAAAACAGAACGGAAATAGTAACTTAATTATAAAATATAATTAATACTGTTAAATTAAATCATTAATCGAGTCAACTTTCGGAATGTTGACGAACACGATATATCGCACCACACACGTTAGCGCCTCTATTAAAAAGTACTCTTTGATCCGGGGTGTCCACAGCGTACATATTTACCCATCGTGAATTTAACGTTTCACACAGACACAAGCCGACGGCCACCGAACACCGGCCGAAGTCAGTGTTGGGAGCGCAAAAATGAGCTCAGTCGCAAGCGCGCTGTCAACAAAGCTGGTTGATGTCGCTTTGCGCCGCATTTTGCATTTGCGTAATTATGATACACGCAGAAAAAAATTATGATTTTCTTATCGCCTTCGCGTACAGATGAAGGCATAAGTTCAGGGCATGTTATTCACAACTTTTTCAAGCTTTAATGCTAACACCTAAGTTTGGGTAACCATTTAATATTTTAACTATATCATAATTTTTCATAGCGTGCATTAATAACGTCACATTTCTTTTGCGCAGTGTAAAGCACACCAACACACTGACACATGCCAGCCTCGCTCACGCTGGACATGCCTGTCTTTGATACACTTTACCAGTTCATAAGAGCGGAACTAGTAAAGCTTACAAGTGCATATGTTTGTTTATGTGGTATGTGTATGTTATGCCGGCAATAGTATAATTGAATTCTTTATTAATTTTAATCTCTTTGTGTGCTCGGCCAGTGTTTTGTTTTATATTTGTTAATTATGTTATATTGCACTATGTATTGTGGTTATGTTATAGAGTGCCGGCGCCTTGACAGGTGTTGGAAACATTTCACTTGCAAGTGCGGCTTTTAATATGTTCATTTGTGTATTTAGTTATTGTGTGTTGCATATGTAAAGTGGAATAGATTTTGGAGCGATGTATAAACATATGTACATATGTATGTCGGATGTTTGAAGAGGTCATGTGTAGATATATGTGTGTGTGTGTAGAATGTACTAAAAGTAGCAAAATATGTAAAAATGCTATGTGTTCTGTTTATGGATTTATTTACATACATATGTACACGTACGCTTGCGCGCTTAAAAGTGCCGATCACCTGGTGGTGGTTTCGCTTAAGTATGTTTGCGTGTACATATGTATGTAATGTAAATATGTTCTGTGGTGTGGATGTACGAACATGCACTTGTAAAATCAGCTGTTGGTGGCTGTGCGTCAGTATGTACGCATGTACATATGTATGTAAATGTGCATATATATAAAATAATAAATAGAATTTGATTCTTTTATTTCATTTTATATATGTCTTATGCTTGGAACATTTATTAACAGAAACTCGGAAAAACAAGTGAAATCAACTGCGCGTGGTATGTATTTATGTTCATATGTGAACGTATTTAAAAAGCGCAAACAGACTTTCACATATTTCTACCTGTTTGGAATATTGTTTAACATATAGTCTAATTGGAATATAGACGGTGGAAAGCGAAGTATTAGTTTCCCTTCTTCTTGTTTAACACTTTGGCGGACGGAACAAATATGGCGGATTATTTGCCACTATATTTAATGTATTTTTATCCTGAACTTTTTCCTGTGCTGCCGAAAACTGGAGATGATGTCGAACTGGTGCTTCACAATCCGGCTCGAAGGACCAGTTCGACATCATCTCCAGTTTGTATATTTACAATGTTAAGTTAATGTTAATGTTAATGTTAAAGGCTGCTGTCGGCTAGAAGGCTCGGCTTGTGGTGAATTTTGTAGCCACGGCAGCATAAACATATATATAATAAAAAATGTCGGAACGCAGTGTTGAACCCGAGGTCGATGAAATGCAGCCTGCAAAGCAAAACATTCAACAAAATAAAAAATAATTGCTCTGCCGCCGGCAAATTATCGTTTTAGTAAAAATAAACTATACTTTAATTTGCTTTAAACCATGCATTAAAATACACAACTTAATCCAATAACCATAATATTAATTTCATTATGCAATTTATCTTATTTATTTTAATGCAATACACTTCAATGCAATATCCGCTGTTCATTGACGCTGTGACCGTCAATACATACATACATATACTCTGTGCCGTGTGTATGCGCAGAACAATACACAAACACGAACGAAAAATAAACATCGAAGCCAAAGTCAAAACGAAACCAGATAAGTTTCGTTGAAAGGGAACAAGCGTTTGGGTCTTGCGTTTTTGTTTACAGGACCTTAACATGAACAATTCTGGTTACCAGTCTTTTTACATTTATTCGTCTATGGGATTAAGCGTAGACACGACTTGTGTTTTTGAGTATAGAGTTTGGACTAAATGTAACAGCGATCAGAACCAACTGTTGAAGCTCTGTTAATGTTAACAAAAACTTCAACGGTACATTTGAAACTTCAATAAATAAGTAAAATGTTAGACATGTTTAATGGTTCTGAGTCGGTTACATTTACTGGCATCAACAGGCGGCAACCGTCTGATTGAGCCCTGAAACGTTGACTTCAACATTTTGAAAAGGAAGCTTGATTATCTCAAATAATCGCTTAGAAACGAAAGTTGCCTCCTAACCTGAGTCTATAAGTGCTCTCGCCGTAATTTTCGTACTCTGATGGACAATATTTATAAGCGCAGTGCTTAAGAGCACACCTCGAGTGTCAGTTGCAAAATAGTTTTGAAGGGTGATTGGGTTCGAAGTGGACTGTATTTGAGCTGGATTCTCCAGAACATTCTGCGTTTGCGGAACTGAGTCCGCGGTCACTGTAGATGGATCGCCCTTGTGAAGAAGCGTGCTATGGCGTCCTTTGCGCAGGAATCAATTGTGAGCACTAGTGCAGTCTTTCAGTTGATGGTTCTTGGCGAAACAATTCCAACATAGACTCCGCTGTTTGACGAGGTTAGCTCTTTCGAAAACTGGCATTTGTAGGAACTTCGGACATTAACGTATAGGATGATTTTCCTTTGAGCACACATTGCAAGCCTTGGTCTTGGAAAAGACCTTAGCTTCAAAGGTCTGAATGTTTCTCGTCGAGGACTGGGGTTTGGAAGGCCTTGGACGGGCTTGAGAGCTATAGCTCGCCTTTATATCCTCTATTGCTTCAAGCGTCCGATAACGTTCGCTCAGAAAACTGTTCAAGTCTTCCCACTTGGGAATCGCAGACTTGTCCTATAGGGATTGTTCCCACAACGACAGTGTAATCTTTGGCAACTTGGAGGAGCACAGGAAGATGAGGAGGCAGTCTCAGTTTTGGATTGAAATTTCGGAGTGTTCCAAAGCTGTTAGGCTGCTTTGGATCGTGGTCTGAATCTCCTTTAGTGCGGAGCCGGTTTCTTTACTGACATTCGGCAAATTGAATAGGTTTTTAAGCTTGTAAAGTAGTGATTGGCCGGGGTATGCTACTCAGTCCGGCCAGGTCTAACTTACAAGAATACTTGCATTTGTAAAAGACGTTAAGATATGGGGCTTACAAATAATGAGGGGATGCGTGCCATACGCTAGGGCCCCGACAAGGGATTAAGGAAGCGAAGGGTAGTACCGCTTATTACCACTAGCCACACGGTCGGGATTACTAGTCAATTTGGCAGCACGCGGGGAAAATTCCGTTGATCAACGGAGAAAAATCTTGGAAACACCAAAGAAAGCGGGTCCCGCAGGCACACTGCGTACGTACACTTGCACTCTAACAGAAAAAAATAATAACCACGAGGGAATACACGCACTCTAGATCACGGTTCTTCCTATGATCTTTTCTTTATTAGTCCTTTTACCCTATCTGTACACCATATATGCCCTAACATATATATATATTATACCTTGATTAGACGTCTTACACCAACACGTGTTCACTGTCTTTTTTCCTTTTGCTCGATTACTCTCAACTGTATCTTTTCAATCAAAAAGACCGCGCGCGTCCTTTCGCATCTGAATACTTTTTCACACTATCGAGTCGCCCACGCTTCGGCTTCGGCCAGAGCTGCCGTTGCCATACTCCCCACGCTTATCCGTGGCCGTGGTGAATTGGGCGATCGCAGCTGGCGCGCTGCACTTTGCGACCCTGCGCTTTGGGCGGTTTCATTCAAATTCCATATGTTTCTTTGTGTTTATTACTATTAACTTATCTACTACATAATAATTAATCCTTAATAATACAAAGTAAAGTAATAACAATTGTTGTGCTCCATGCGACTTTTACTTGTAACTACCTAATACTTCAAAGTAAAGTAATAACAATTGTTGCGCTCCATGCGACTTTTACTTATAACTACCTAATACTACAAAGTAAAGTAATAATCAATAGCGCTCCTTGGCCTTTTACAATAATATTAATCATGTGAAGGGGGCCCGCCTTGGCCTACTTCACACCCCCCTTTCTTTGGCAGCGGCCTTTTGCGGTTGTTGTCACGCCGTAGGTCTTCTCGTCCACCAACACCTTGAAACGGAAACGGCAGCCCTTCGTACCCCTCTTCAGCGCCCGTTTTAAACGGACCAGTTCCTTCCATTTAGAGAACGCATCGTGGAATCCCAAGAGCATCGTGTTTCTGTGCATTGAGCGCGGCAAGGGTCCCACGAAGTCGGCGCACAGTACAGCCATGGGCTCAGCCACTTGCCGCGTCAACATCTGTCCTGCCGGCTTCACCGCATCAGTCTTAAATTTCTGACACGACTCGCAGCGCTTAACTTACTTGGCCGCGTCTCGGAACATTCCAGGCCAGTAGTAGCGTTGGGACAATCGCATTATCGTTTTCCGTACTCCTTGGTGCCCAGCCGTCGGCGCATCGTGACATTCTAACAGCACCCGTTTCCTTTGATCCTCGTCGACACATAGCTTCCAAGGTATGTAGTCGTCGTCGTCTGCACGATGTCCGAGATGCCTTTACTTGGCTATCCTCTCTCTCACTTTCTCGATCCACTTGCCGCGCGATTTTTCCTGTACTGTTTGCTGGAAGTCCTCTACGGGTTGCCGGGATAGGGCATCTGCCACTACGTTGAGGTTTCCACGCCTATACTGCACGTCAAACTGAACCTGCTGGAGCTCCAGTGCCCAGCGCGCGATCCTCCCCGACGGGCTCTCTATTGAATTTAACCATTTCAATGCCATATGGTATGTTATAACCTCAAACCGGTAGCCTACCAGATAGCACCTCAAGAACCTCCGAGGCCAAAATCACTCGCGTCCGTCTGCAGAACAAACTTTTCCGAGAAATCCGGACATGCCAGAACGGGTGCTGTGGTCAAACTGTGTTTGAGTATCTCCAACGCCGTCTGCTGCTCCGCTCCCCACGACCATTTCCTCGACTTTTTCAACAAATCGGTTATCGGCTGCACCACTGTAGCGAAGTTCGGCACGAACCGTCGATACCACGAGGCCATGCCCAAGCAATGTCGCACCTCCTTGATGTTAGACGGGGCCTTCAAACTCCGTATCGCTTCTACCTATGCGAGCTCAGTCTTGAGACCAAGGCTCCATATCTGGTCCGATGACTGTGTCTAAGGCTCGCTGAAAAGTAGCACACGCGGAGTGCAATCCAAACGGCATCACACGCCACTGAAACAAACCTCTGCCGGGCACCGTAAAAGCTGTGCATTCCCGACTATCCGCAGCCATAGGAATTTGCCAGTAACCATGCTTGAGGTCGAGAGTTGAGATGTACCGCGCGTGCCTTAATCATTCCAAAATGTGATTAATCCTGGGCACGGGGTATGCATCAGGTACGGAGTGAGCGTTGAGTTGCCTGTAATCGATACACATTCGCCACATTTTTCCTGACGAGCACGATCGGGGCACTGAGGCTATGGGAAGGCTCTATCGCGTCAGCTTGCAGCAGCTAGTCTGTCTGCTCGTTGATCACTTGTTGCATTGCCGGGTTTTTAGGGTTATACCTCTGTTTGATCGGCTTGTCATCCTTCATGATGATCCTATGCTCCGCTATGTGGGACACGCCTTGGAGCCCATCAAAAAGAGCCAGTTCCGCCTTCGAAACTTCCGTGATCCCGGGCTCTTAATCCTCTGGCCAATCCTGGTCTTCCGCCATAGCACTCTCCAACGGTGTTGTTGCGGGGCCAGGCTTACGGCACCCTCCTACCTCGCCTAACCGTTGTGCTCCAATCCCTGACGTTACGACCACGCTGTCTTCCCTGACCGTTCCAACGGCGATCTCCAGCTGTGGTGTCCTCAGGACATCCTCCTTCTGCCTTGGCTCGCCGTCATCCCCCGATCTTTCTGCAGCTGACTCACGTTCCGTGGGGATCTGCTCCACCTCCGTATCCTGTACCTCACTAGTTTCCAAAATTCGACTAGCCTTGCCACACTCGATGGTCGTCCCTACCCGGCACAAAAAGTCTATCCCTAGTATTAAGTTGTCTAGCATCGAGGGCATCACGAGCATACTCATCATGACCTCTGCCCCCGCTAGACCAACCTTTCCCCTCAATAGCTTTTTCACCTCTAAGGTCTATCCATCGGCCAAGCGAATTTTCGCGCTGGCGGCCAGCGTCTCGCAGCTGTTGCCTACCTTGCAGGCAAATTCCTCACTCACAAAACTCCTAGTCGCCCCTGTGTCTACCGTCGCAATCACTACTTGGTCCCCGACTCTTACAGTTGCGACTATACGCACGTCCTCCATTCTTAAAGCGTATTCTAGGTTCGGGACTGGTTCGCGCCGGCCCCCATCGGATCCCGTCCCAGATGGTGCCGGGGATCGTTTCCCGCCCTTGATTGTCGACAACACTGAGCAGTGTTAACCCCTTTGGTCCCACATTGCCGGCAAAACTGTACTCGCGGATTGGTACACTCCTTGGCAAAGTGCGCTTCCTGCGAGCAGTTGTAGCAAATCCTTTTCCCGTCCGGAAATCTCGACCGCACTTGGCTGATCATGCCATTTGAAATTACCGCGGTCTGGGCGAACGGTGGCGTACCCGAAACGTTGACGCTTGGTACTGACAGTGGCTGAGTTCGGAAAGGGTTGTGATGTTTGACGGGAACTGCCTCGCCACCTAACTCGCCGCAATACCTGTTGGCCTCTACCCGACCACGGACCGTACATTCGCGGCTTTGCTTTCTTACATTCTCGTACTCGGCTGCCATCTGTGTTAGCTGTGCCAGAGAGGAGAAGTCTTTTCGGCGAATAGACAGCCTGGTATTCCGGTGCCCAGTTCTCGTACACCCTATGCAGCTCCTGTTCTAACCTGTACCCCGCATGGTGCATCATACGCCGAAGCTCGAGCAAATATTGCCTTAAACGGCTCGTTGTCACGCTGCCGTCGTGCCCGTATACCGTCCTCCAACCTGTCGAAATACTGTGGGGGTAGGAAGAACTCCAAGAACTCGGTCCTAAATACCGCCCACGGTACATCTCTTAGCCTGCTTACCTTGCTGCACTAACCGTCTGAGCTATTCCTATTGCCCGCGGCAAGCTGTCCAAACTTATATCGAACGATCTCGCACTATCCTCAGTTGCCTCCATCGAAACCAATACCCCACTTCCGCACTAATTCTGGGACGACCATCCCGTTCCTATAGGCAACACCACAATCGCTATAATGAAAAGGGTAGCTCGTCTGTCTCACCAGAGTGCCTGCCTACGGTGCCACAGACGAATCTACTTGTACATGGCGCGAGGTGTGAATAGTGCTGCTGGGAGGCGAGAGCAAGTTTCCCGAGACACCGACTTCCGACTTCTGTCGGGGTCTGGTTTCTCCGACAGAAGTGGTGGTCAGGGCAGGTGACACTGGGATCTTTGCGAACCGCAACTCCCATTCCGCCAGTCGTGTCCATACCACGGTGGTATGACCACCTCGTCTTATAAATGTACATACCAGCCACCGGTAGTCAGTTACCGTGGCACACTTATCCAATTCAAAATAAGTCGAAAATTAAAGACCAAAAAAAAATGTTCCCCGTTTCGGACCATATGTGTCCCACTGTGCGACGGAAGTCAAAATATTTTTTTTTTCCGGTTTCATTAAACGCGACTTTCTGTTTATTAAAAGCAAAATTTTATTTTTTTGTTCCAATATTATCGCCTTTGTCCCACTGTACCACGACAAAAATATTTTCACTTCACCTTGTCCCGACAAAAAATATTTTAACTTCACCTTGTCCCGTTTGTTCTTGTTTGCATGTTTTGAGAGAACAAAATTTGTTTCCAGTGTCCCACAGTTTGTCCCACTGTGCTCCCTTCGGATACACACAGTTGGGCGTCCAATTTAAAACCAAAAAAAAAAAATCGGCGACACAAAATTTTTTTTTAACCACTTACACTCCGCGATCGAGGCGAACCGTTACACTTATTGGTGGGTGCTTTGAACCGTCACCTTCGCCGCGCTGTGGCAAACTCGACCGGTACCGATTCCGTTTGTTCTCGGTGCACACGTTTTCGATCACTTTCGCTGTGCCACGACGATTGCACAAAACCACGCTCGTTATTGCTGGCCACCGTTTAAATGTATCAGCGGGTAAACACGACACTTAAAAATTTTTTTTTTTTTTTTATTAAGAAAAAAAATGTTTACCCCTTTACTTGTTGGTGGTGTTGCTGGGGCTTTTAATACCAGCTCACACCACGCCTACACGCTTTAGGTCCCTGCTCGGGTGCCACTTGTAAAGTAGTGATTGGCCGGGGTATGCTACTCAGTCCGGTCAGGTCTAACTTACAAGAATACTTGCATTTGTTAGAGACGCTAAGATATGAGGCCTACAAATGATGAGGGGATGCGTGCCATACGCTAGGGCCCCGACAAGGGATTAAGGAAGCGAAGGGTAGTACCGCTTATTACCACTAGCCACACGGTCGGGATTACTAGTCAATTTGGCAGCACGCGGGGACAATTCCGTTGATCAACGGAGAAAAATCTTGGAAACACCAAAGAAAGCGGGACCCGCAGGCACACTGCGTACGTACACTTGCACTCTAACAGAAAAAAATAATAACCACGAGGGAATACACGCACTCTAGATCACGGTTCTTCCTATGATCTTTTCTTTATTAGTCCTTTTACCCTATCTGTACACCATATATGCCCTAACATATATATATATTATACCTTGATTTCACGTTTTACACCGACACGTGTTCACTGTCTTTTTTGGAATCGCTCGTATAGTGCCTGCCAGGCGGAGGCTAAGCTCTCATGGGTGAGCGGCGATTTGGAGACAATTGCCTGTGCTTCACCTCCAGTTTTGGAGATGAGATAAAACAATTTTTCGACTGGAGTTAGTCGAGTTAGATCTTCTAGCCCTCACACCTGGCCACTTTCTGATAAGGGGATCTCTTCTCTCAATTTCTGAGCCAGAGATCAGTGAAACGGCGTCATCCATCATTAACATATGTCAACGTTTGAAGGCCCTTAATCAGCAATTTTGCAAGCTCTGGAAGGAAGAGTATTTAAAGGAACTTCACAAACGCAACAAGTGGCAGTTCCCGAGTCCGAGTGGTTGATGTCCTTACCACCCAAGAGGTGCTGAACACCTCCTTTCCAAGCTCCCAATGCTAACATCCGTCTACTCCCAAACCGTGAGCAATCTCCGCTACGGAAGTGTGCCCGCTTTCTGCGTTTGTCGGGCAACAAGTTTGCCCTCTCCGGGCAGTTTTAATAAACAAATACTGCTCCACTCTGGGAGTACGTGCCGCAGCGAAGGCCATTGCCGTAAATGCAACGAGGACCACCACACCCTTCTCCATTTCAAGGAGGCACCGCGCCCCCCGAAACAGCTTTATCTTCAAAAGTTTTCCAGCCAGATGCATCAATTTTGGTAGCAATATGAATGGTGACATCTATCAAAAATTGTGATGCTAACAGTTTTTGAGCTAGAGCCACCAATCTTGGTAGTTACAGATTCAAAAGATTTGCTTCAAAAATGTGGATGCCACGTCCACCAATTAAGTTATACATCTATGCAAATAATTAGCCTTTCTTGACATAACTGCTGCAAATTCGCGCATCATATCGTCGTAATCTAATATTGCCGCAGTTTCATTTTTAATTGATAGAACTGCGAGGTTTAATATTCTTCTTTGACCCGTGGTTGATCTCAAATAGGATTTTTTCAATTTGGTGGCGAATCATTTTTTGCCCCGGGCGCTAAATTTCCTAGGTATGCCACTGCCGCCCACCTTTTAAAATAGAATATATGCATTAATTAAACACCTTTTTTTTGCTAGAGTCATCAAAGTTGGTTTCATTGTAGGTAGTGACATCTCCCAAACATCTGTATCGAAAATGTTCGGGCCACGCCCACCCACTCCACCACCAGCCTTCCCCGCATTTTAAAATTGAAAATGACTTCCACAGTAAGCTTTAACTACATAACTCAATCGATCAGCAAAAACTTATCGCCGTTCATTTCGGCGCTAAGTTGCCATTTACAATCTGTATGTATGCAAATATCGTAGTTGCGTAGGAACTACAAAAGTATAGAGTACTTGGCAAGTACCACCCGCGCCGTAACTAGCCCCCTTTCAATATTAGGAATGCATGTATCTTTCAGAATTTTTAAGCTAGAGTCACTAAATTTTATTGACAGACAGCTGGTGACAAATCCCAAAGATTTGCATCACTTCTGGCGCCCACGTTATTAAATCGGAAATTCAGTTATCTTTCACAATTTTTTCCAGCTTAAGTCACGCAATACGGTTACAAAATAGCTAGCGATGTTCCCCATCCGACCCACTCCAGCCGCCCACGCATTCTCCATTGCATGCAGGCTACTTACAATCCGTTCTTTAACTGGTATCAGAGTATTCCGCAGTCGGTTGCGACCGACTTCAACGTTTTCACTTGTTTAAATTACTTTGATTATTTTTCTTTTTAGAAAGTAGTATTTTCGTAACCCTAGAACCTATCTTCGATCTTTTCATCTTTTGCCATAGAAAATCATAATTCATTTTGGGTCCTTTTAATTTTTTGTTTGTTTTTTTTTTGGAACGTAACCACGACGCAATGAAGTATTGTTTATATTGTAAACTTGCCATTTGCAAAGTTTTTTTTTTTAACTTTGCAATTTTGTTTTTTAATCTTTTAAATATTACTTAACAAACAGTTTATTTTGGCCCTTCAACTCATCGCTGGGGGGAAAATCATTACGAGGAAGACGGGATCGGCTGCACGACTTTGTGAGGCCTCTCGCGAGATGATTGGGGTGCGATGAGAGCTTGCTCAAGTACTTTTCCTTGTGTTCCGCTGTGACTTCCCTCACCGGTGGTACGTTTAAGTCCCTTTGTTTTCGTTGCAAACGTACCACGGTGCCCCGGTGATAGTTCTCAGGCTGAGCTCTTTGGATGATGTCGATGTTCCTGCTGCACGCATTACCCAATAGCTGGGAGCCATAGGTCCAGATTGGTTTCAGAACGGAGTTGTAGAGCAGAACCTTGTAGTCCAGACTTAGCGGACAGCGAGTTGAGCTTAAGCAGTGTTCTGTTAGCTTCAATGTGTATGCGCCATGTAAGTCTTCTGTCCAACTGTACTCCCAGGTACGTAAATTCGTTTGCTTTCGGAAGTGGGGTGTTGTTTAGCGTGAGTGGTGGACAATCTTGCCTGTTTAGGGTGAAAGTTACACATTTGCATTTTTGTTTCTTTACCTTATTTTGCCAGTCGGATAGCCAGTTTTCCACTTTAACCATATGACGAGCAAGTTGTGATGTTGCTTGCAGTGGGCATCTGGAACGGCTGAGAATAGCTGTATCGTCAGCAATTTTTGATGTTGTTAGACCTCTGCATGTTGGGATGTCTGATGTGTAGAGAACGTAAAGTGTCGGCCCAAGTACGCTGCCCTGAGGAGCGCCAGCTTCAATACGGTGTTCGTCGGATATTGCAGAGTTGCATCGGACTGCAAACTTTCATCAGACCTTACAACCAGACTCTGTCGAACGCCAGAGACACATCCAAAAATATTGCAATACAGTATTCTCGTTTTTCGAGCGCGCCTCGTATTTCTGATGTTATGCGGTTGACCTGCTCAATAGTTCCGTGTTTTTCACGAAAGCCGAAATTATGTGATAGGATTATGCTATGGAGATTCAGGAAATGATTAATCACGTGATTTTTGTTTAAAAAAAAGGCATCATTTAATTTAAATTATCAAGCCGATGATGATTATGGTGATTCTTAACTGTTTAAACTAAAAAACCCAGGCACGCCTATAGTTTTCCCATTTTTGGGGCTAGAACCACCAAATTTTGTGTCAAGATAGGTACCGACGTTCCCCAAAAAAATGCATCAAAATTTTGGATGCCGCGCCCCCTGATTCCGCCCCCATCCCCGCTTCACCATGAAATTGAAAACGACTATAGTTTTCACATTTTTTGAGCTAGAGCCACCAAATTTTGTGTCAAGATAGGTAGTGAAGTTTTCCAACAAACTGCATTACAAATTTGGATGCCACGCCCACACCATCTGCCCCCACCCCCCGCCGTCGTTAGAACGGTTATGCGCGTATCTTCCATATTTTTCGAACTAGAGTCACCAAATTTGGTAGGAAAATATATGGTCACATCTCCAAAAGATCTGCATCACAAATTTGGATGCCACGCCCACCTTTGCCGCCCACCGTTTAAAATCGGAAATTTCGATATCTCTTACAGCTTTTAAGCTAGAGCCCCTAGAAAGATAGAAGGCAACATCTACCAAAGATCTGCATCAAAATTTTGGACGCCACGCCCACCCAAGCCACCCGCCTTATAAAATTTGAATCGGCTCTATCTTTAACAGTTTTTGAGCTAGAGCCACCAAACTTGGTAGGAAGATAAATGGTGACAATTAAAAACAATTGATTAAATAATTTGGATGCCACACCCACCTCTGCCGCCCACCTTTTACATTTGGAAGTTCAGTTATCTTCCACAGTTTTTGAGCAAAAGTCACCAAATTTGGTAACATGATAGCTGGCGACGTTTACCTCCCACTCCCTTGCAAGCAGACTCCTTACCATCCGTTCTTTTACTGGTGTCAAAGTATTCCGCAGTCGGTTGCGTCCGACTGCAACGTTTTAACTTGTTTTTATTCAAGTTTGTAACAAATGAGTGTATTACAAAGTTGTTAGTAAATAACATGTGACAATTAAACTTTTAAACTTTTAAAAGGTCGGTAGGGAAGAAAGTCTTAGATCTTTTACAATAATATTTATCATTTTGAATTATAAATTCTTTTAATTTCAATTAAATTTAGTACTAATCGGTGCACAATGTTTTTGGTTAACCTGTCTTTAGCTAACACAAATAGGTTCGACGGTTTCCCTACACGTGAACATGCAACATATAGTTGCCCATGAGAAAAACATGGATTTTCCAAATCTAAACCACAAATGGACATTGTTTGGCCTTGAGACTTATTTATAGACATGACAAAAGCTAAACAAATTGGAAATTGCAGCCTTCTGAAGGGTATAGTAGAATCTGACAGTATCATTGGAATACGTGGCAACAGAGCCACTTTTCCTTTAACCTTCCCAGTGTGAGGTAGGCCCCGAATAGGCCTCCCCCACAAAGCGCCGTCGACAAAGTTTATTTTAATTTATTAGTAATAATTATATTAAGCCGCAAAAAGCGCGATAATTGTTATTGTTATTTGAATTATTGGTAAATAAGACAAAGAGAACGCAAGAAGCGAAATAGAGATTAGTTTTAAATTGTATAAGATAGCATTTAATCAGTACATAACGTATTAAGATTTTAAGTAGGGATTTGAACATAACCGCCCAAGGCGCAGGGTCGCAAGGTGCAGCGCGCCAGCTGTGATCTTCAAATCCACCACGGTCGCGGATAAGCGTGGGGAGTAGCAAACATGCAGCTCGCGCTGAGGCTGGAGCGCGACCGACTCGGGAGTTGCGAAAGGTCGGTGTAAGCGGACGGACGCGCGCGGGGATCGAGAGAGAAGAAAGCCGGCGAAAGATGATGGTCGCGCGTGTGAGTGCGTATAGGTTAGAACGAACAGAATTGTGCCGCGTTGATTAAGAGTAGGAATAATTAGTTATTTAGGTTTAAATAAAAGATCGCGATCTAGAGTGCGAATAATCCCTGTGTTTATTATTTTTGGTTGTTAGAGTGCAAGTATACGCAGTGCGCTCGTCGGTTCCTCAGCTTCTTTGTGTGTTTCAGGATATTGTCATTGATCGACGGGGTGTTTCCTCTTATTGTTAGTTTAGTTAGAGATCCCGACCCCAACTCTTCGCAGTCCCTCAACTCTTGTCGTGGCCTTAGTGGCAGACACGCGTTCCCAACCTTTGTAAGTCACGCGCTTTACAATCTCTCATTAAAAGAATATAAATTTTCTTGTGAGATAGACCTGGCCGGACTGAGTCTTATACCCCGGCCAAATTACTACTTTACACCAGTTAAAATGGTTGCTTCAAGAAAATTTCCGGTGATCTTTGCATAATTGAGGTGGATTTAAATTACGTAGGAAAATAATAGGGAAACCAATCTTTAATCGAAGATTATGTGGTGGCATTACAGGTATATCTAGTGAATTTAAAAATTCACTTGGAAAATTTCATTTTATTTTCATCAACAACAGTATCGATTGATTTAAAAGACATCAGATCGCCTGGTTACAACTGTTGTATCTGTAAGTTATCTACGTGAACATCAACATTTTTGGCTGCTAAAATCGCCCGATGACTGAGCCAGTACGGATCGCTAAATAACGGAGAAAAGAACTCGCACGCATATATTTGAAAAAAAATAAAATATAAACACAAAGCAATAATTACCGCTGACAATTTGCTTTAATCGAAAGTTTCGTTTTTTTTTTTTTTGCTTCAGAGTGTAAACGAATAAACGAATACACAAACTTAAAACCCCGGGACCAAATTTTTGTTTCGGCCTACTGGAATTTTTAAAGTGTATTAAAAAGATTTAAATGTTTTTTTCAAATAAAGAAACAGTTCAAAACTTACCGTTTGTGTAAATACGTTTGACAATTGAATTCAAATAAAGAATGTCAACGCTTCAGAGTCGAAACAAATATTGATTCCATATATAAACTTAAAACCCCAGGACTGAATTTTTGACATTAACGTCACCGCCATCTATGATTTATAGAACTAAACAATAAAGGACACAATTATATACAATAAATTACAATTATGGTTTTCACGGTATCCAAACGAAATAATTGAGATAAAAACTATCATATCTTGTAAGTTGGATCAAACTGCACATGGTGTGAAAATTTGATTAAAATCGGTAAGGTAGCTTAGGAGTCCATAGCGAACAAACAACGTGACACGTAATTTATATATTAAGATATCTTGATAACCAAGCGAGTTATCGATCAATTTTAGTATTATTTTCGTCTTATTTTGTCTAGTTCTACAATAATCAATTATCAGACCTTGGCACCCGACTAACCGTAAGGTCCCCAAATGTAACACGATGGCAATCTTATGCCGTTTTCAAAACTTCATAATCTCGCGCGAGTCGTTTGAAAACGACATAAGATCGCCGAGAAAAAAACGACATAAGATCGCAAAAAAATTGTACTGGCGAGCTTGTGGCGGCGAGATTATGTTGTTACCCCTTCCAAAAGAAATAAATGATTTTAATTATTTTTTTTTTTTTTTAAATTTGCTATTTATTTTTGATTATTTCCCTTAATGTATAAAAACAAGGAACTGACAAAAAGTTTACAAATCTTAAAAGCATAAATTACTAACAGTTACTTTTTGAACTGGTAGGGTGGAAACGCGTTCCTCAACTCATCGCTGGGTAGGAAGATCATTACGATGGAGGCGGGATCGGCTGCACGTGTTTGTGAGGCCTCTCGCGAGATTGTTTGGGTGCGATGAGAGCTTGCTCAAGTACCTTTCCTTGTATTCCGCTATGACTTCCCTGACCGGTGGTACGTTTAAGTCCCTTTGTATGTTTTCGTTGCGAACGTACCACGGTGCCCCGGTGATAGTTCTTAGGATCTTCGACTGGGCTCTTTGCACGATGTCAATGCTACTGCTGCACGCGTTACCCCATAGCTGGCAGCCATAGGTCCAGATTGGTTTCAAAACGGAGTTGTAGAGCAGAACCTTGTAGTCCAGACTTAGCGGAGAGCGAGCGTTGATAAGCCAATGGAGGCTATTGGCTTTGAGTTTAAGCTGTGTTCTCTTAGCTTCAATGTGCCTGCGCCATGTAAGTCTTCTGTCCAAGTGTACTCCCAGGTACGTTACTTCGTTTGCTTTCGGGAGTGGAGTGTTAAGCGTGAGTGGTGGACAGTCTTGCCTGTTTAGGGTGAAAGTTACATGTTTACATTTTTGTTCGTTTACCTTAATTCGCCAGTCGGATAGCCAGTTTTCTACGTTAACGATGTGACGAGCAAGTTGTGTTGTTGCTTGCAGTGGGCATCTGGAGCGGCTAAGAATAGCTGTATCGTCAGCAAAGGTTGATGTTGTTATGCCTCTGCATGTTGGGATGTCTGCTGTGTAGAGAACGTATAGTGTCGGCCCAAGTACGCTGCCCTGAGGAACGCCAGCTTCAATGCGGTGTTCGTCGGATATTGCAGAGTTGCATCTTACTGCAAACTTCCTGTCGTAGAGGTACGACTTTAACAGTTTATGTGTGTTGACTGGGAGCGTTGTTTTGATCTTGTACATCAGACCTTCCAACCAGACTCTGTCGAACGCCTGAGACACATCCAAAAATATTGCAGTGCAGTATTCTCGTTTTTCGAACGTGCCTCGTATTTCTGATGTTATGCGGTTGACCTGCTCAATAGTTCCGTGTTTTTCACGAAAACCGAATTGATGTAATGGGATTATGTTATTAAGATTCTGGAATTGATTAATCCGAGGCAGCACACATTTTTCGAAGAGTTTTGATAGGCACGATAAAAGGCTTATAGGTCTATACGACGAGGGAACTGTTCTATCTTTACCAAGCTTTGGAATCATTATGATGATAGACTTTTTCCATCTCTTTGGAAAGTGGCCGAGTTGTGTGATAGCGTTGAATAACTGTGCAATGATGCAGACTGCACAATAGGGAAGCTCAATGATCATCTTTGGGGATATTAAGTCCCAGCCCGGGGATTTTTTTGGGTTTAGATGCTGGTTGATAATTCTTGCGACTTCATTTTGGCGGAATACTATTGGCTCATGTTGAAAGGGAGAGTCGTTTATAACGGTCGGGAGTGCGAACGCGTTTGTAGCAGGATTAGGTTGGAAAACATTTTGCAGATGTTCCGCAAAAGTTGTGGCTCTGTCTTCATCGCTCCGGGCCCAGCCGCCTGCATTGTTTTTTAAAGGCATCACTGTTTCTGTCGGTGGACTTAGAGTTGGGTGAGCTTTCCACAAAGAGTTTTTAGTGTCAGATGTTGATAGTTGCTCAATGTATCGGCGTTGGGCATATTCTTCTTCTCGCTTTAACGCTTTGGTGAGTTTACGTGTGGCTCTTCTTAGATTTTGCTTTGCTGACGGCGATCTGTGGGATTGCCAATGTCGCCTGAGGCGCCGCTTTTCATGAACGAGCTGTTCAATTTGGGGGTTTATTGTCATTTGGGCGTGTACTGCATTTACTGGTGTTGGTGTTGAGATGCGAGCTGCTTCGACGAAGACTGACTCAAGTTTGTTTGCCATAGAATCGATGTCAGCTTCCATATTCAGATGCGGATCCAGTTCAATGTGTGAACTTATATATTTTTTGTATTTGAGCCAGTTAGTTTTTTGTGTGGTCAACTTACCGGGGCGATTTACAAACTCTGGGTGGCGTAGTAATTGTATAAGAACAGGCGAGTGGTCGGATGAAAGATCCGAGAGGCTTTCGGCGCTTATCAGACTGCGGGGAATATTTTTGGTAACTGCAATATCAATCAAGTCGGGTAGTTTCTTGGGGTCTGTGGGCCAGTAAGTTGGTGTGCCAGGAGAGACGTGGCCGAGCCTGTTGTTTACTTTTACAAGTGCGTTGTACAGCTGCTTTCCCTTTGGATTCACAAGGCGAGATCCCCAGTGTGTGTGCTTGGCATTGTAGTCTCCTGCTGCTATAAAGTGTTCTCCTAATGAGTTGAAAAATTCCATAAATTGGTCTTCAGATATGGTGAATCGAGGGGGGCAGTAGACGGCGGCTAGTGCAATTTGGTTACCACTATCAAGATGTATTTTGAAAGATGTGGCCTGTAGGTAGTTTCTGGAGAACACTTTGTGGTAGTGGTGTTTTAGCCGGCTTGTCGAGTAGGAATTGAGCTAACTCAAGTTTATGCTGTGAAACGCCGTTAGCATTCCACGTAGATATACTTAGCGAAGCCATTGATTATTTTGACTGTTGTGATACAAGCATTTGTACCAAAAGACTTTGAAGTTGCTTTGTGGCTGCTCTTGTGGCTTGTTGTCTTGTGCCGTATTTTGATCCACATGCATTGCTTGTGTGTACGGTGCAGTAGAGGCAGGAGGCACCAGACCAGATCTTAAGGCGCTTGCATAAGTCGCGCTTTTCGATACGGATACGGGACCAATGGAGGACCTGGCTGCAGTCGAGAAGAAGACGTCTGGGTTGCTTTTCGATGGAATGTAGTTAGGCTGTGCGCTTTGCGTGCGTGCTGTGATCACGCGCTGGTGGATGCGAGACTTAAGTTCTTTGTAAATTGGGCAGCCTCTATAGTTAGCTGTGTGATTGCCGCCGCAGTTGCTGCACTTTTTTTTGCTAGAGTCACCTTTGCTTGCTGGGCAGCGCGACGACTCATGAAGATCGCCTCAAACTACACATACCTGGCGCAGTGTGCAGTAAGTCCTTGTGTGGCCGTATTCTTGGCAATTCATGCATTGTACCGGGCCGTTGCGTTTATGTGGCTCTTCAACGGTGATTCTACGGTGCAGTAGAAACTGAAGCTTGTAGATGGGGTGCGCCTCATATTTTTTAGTTGTCTGCGTCTCAGGCTCAAGCTCAACTTTGAAAAGTGGTTGTGGCTGTCTGTTCTTGTTAAGGATGTTAAGAACTTTTTTAACACGGAATCCTTTCTCATTTAGTGCCTCTTGGATTTCATTTGGCGTGACATCCGACTCTATACCTTTAAGTACAACTTGCTGGCCCTTGATGCTTTTTAGTTGGTACGTGTAAAAGTTTTTTTGCTTTCATTTAAGTATTTTGACAACACTCTAAAGTTGTCTTCGGTCTTTGTCTGCACTTTAATCTCCTGGATGTTACCCCTCTTTAGGGGATGATGATGTGGAAATTATCATGACCAATTAGCTCTACAACTTTGCTTACAAAAATACTTGAGCTTTTCTCTCGAATGAATATTGGTGGTGGCTTTGGCTTTTTTTTGTCACCTCCAACTGATTCTGGCGGCAGGTCGACAGCATTATCTGCCAAGATTTGAAATCTATTGGTGGTGTTTGGACTTTCGCATGAGTTGCCACGAGAGATTTTCGATTTAATTGTAGATTTTTGGGGGCTCAACATACGCTTTATCTGTATGTAGCGATCCATACCTGTCTGTATGGCCGGCTTTACATTTGCGTTGGCTGCGGAATGTTTTGCTGACGGCGCGTCAGTCTTTGTGTAGATAGGGCCGTCGGCACCGGTGCAATTGTTGTTGCAGTAGCTGTTTCAGCCGTCGTGGACAGAAGAGACAGGGAGCATGATCGAACTCTGTCGCGTGCTACGTTCAAGAGTTCGTTGGTCGTGTTAGGTGTAGGTGACCGCGCGCAGTCGGATTTCGTCGAGAGTAGGGACGGAGAAGGGGAGCACGAACGTGCACTGTCGTGCGCTGAGAGCAAGAGTTCTTTTGCTCGCTCGCGCTCGGTTTCTTCGGCGACATAGGCAAAGTACGCGTTGTTGCGTTGCAAAGAGAGCCGTCGCTCGTCTTGCTCGCGCTGTCGCTGAGAGCGAACGTCGTGCTGGCTCATTGTCTTGAGCGGGGTTAAGCTACTGATTTTTGTCTGTTATTTTAGTTTTGTTTATTTGTAAATTAGATTGTGTTCACCAAAATAACTTTTTGATGTGCATTTTATTGCACAAAGCGTCTTCTCGCGTAAGTTATAATATAAATTTTTTGGTTTTTTAGGCACTTTACTCTTGTGATTATCAATTTGAAACCGGAGCAGAAAGAAAACACGTCTGCCTGCGACGGCTATTGACCTCTCGAACACATACATGAACAAAAACAAAATTTGTGCGTGGAGATGCTTCGCTTACAACGCTCGGCTCGAGACCGACAAATAAGGCAACAGTACGAGAGCGAGCGACTGCGAAACACTACCTAGTATAATTGTATCATGCTCCAGCCCATGATGGAATAACATAAGGTGGTACATTTATAAAAAAGTAACTCTCTCGTTTGTCCGGTATTTTCAGTGCTTCACTGGTTGTTTAACGAGAAGGTTGGGTGCGGACAAATGATTTGTTTTTAGCATTTAGCTGTCTAATCGCAAAAACAACGATAAATTGCAAATGGAAAATTATTAATCATAAGAATTTCACAATATAATTTTGTTTGTGAAACATAAAATGGCTTTAGCTTTAGCTTTATGCATTTCATTGACACTAGCAGTGCTATGTCCATCTCACTCGCTACCACAAAATATAGGAATGTAGCCACCTTATGTTATTTCATTATGCTCCAGCCCAAGTCCCGAAGTAGTAAACTTGCTTGTTGGCTTTTTTACCGACTTGTCTCGAATAACATATGTTGCCTGCTCTGACTTAACCTCAACCTTACACTGTCAAGCTATGTGTCCTGGCTGATTACACCTGCAACATTTTATATTATTCTTTGGACAATCCCTGCAAAAATGTGATTCGTCCCCACACATTAGGCACTTTTTTACACGCTGATCTGTGTTTCCAGATGTACCTTGGACTCTTTCCGGCTGACTTTGCTTGTTAGACAATTTTGCCTGACCACGAGTCTTTTGATATACCTCAATCTGTATTTTTAGCTGTCTCATGTTTCTGGCGCTGTACAGTAAACCTTTATTCATACCAGAATCAGGGATACCTTCTACAAAGTAATCTATTAAACTTTCATCCTCCAAGTTAATAGGCCTTGCTATCTCCATCAAAGCATAAAAATATTCAAGCAATGTTTCATTTTTCTTTTGTTGGCGTTTCGCTTCTTCAATGTATTTCTGCTGATGATACTCTTACCCCAAATTCTTCTAATAATGCTGCTTTTAATAGTCCCAATCACGAATATTTCTCTGACTGCGTATAAATGACTTTGCTGCTCCAGTCAGCAACTGCTTTCCATAAATAAAATCTGTAACTGACTCCAACCTACAGTTACTGCACATTCCTCAAGCTCCTCAATCCATTAATTGATATCTGGCAAAGTCGTACCTGTAAACTGCGATACGCTTCCCTCTACGTCTTTTAACGTAAACCATGATCTGTTCATACCTGATGTTCCTTGTGGTTGGTTTTGCAAGCCTCTATTAACACCTTCTACATTGCCACCTTTATGTGCTTCATTATCGGTCACTGTTGCAAACGAGCCTTCATTATCATCACTATCTGAGTCGCCGCCTGCCTCTTCTCGATGACTATAGTGAGCAAGTAATCTATTCTGCAGTTCTGCTTTCTTTCCAAGTCTGTTTTATCCAAGTTCACTTAGTTTAGCGCGCAATTCCGCTACCAGCAATGTCCAAATCTCCTCTCTATTCATTTTGTTTTATACAATACTAAACTGTTACAAATAACAAATTAATTATTTCCGCAACAATGCACACACTTTTACAATCAATCAATATATCAAAATTTTACAATATCAATATCTACTTTTGTAAATTTTTCTGTTATTGACATTAACAGCCTCTGTAAATCCCATGTCGCTCAGCTATTGTCGCACACGTGCAATCCCTCGCTGCTCAGCTTTTTGTAACTGCACACAACACCACTGTAGACAGCTCCCTCTACTCGGCGCTGCCTCAAAACTCTTGTACAAGCACCAACATGTACTTGAAAGTTTTCCCGCACATGCTCTTTCTTCTCGATCTTCTTTTTCTTCTCTGGTTCCGCGCTTCTTGTTGTTTGTTGTTCGCGGTTGTTCGCTGTTCTTCTTTCGCTTTGTCCCGTGCTTCTTGACTTTAACTTTATCACAGACCCACGCTCTTGCCTTTTGCCAACGCCGTCTGCTTAGTCGCCAGTCCTGAAGTAACGATTCTTTGCTTCTCTGCGATTCCTCTATTGAGTCCTTCGTTCGGCCTCGCTTGCCCTTTAACGTTTTGCCGTCAGCAATACTTTTATTGAAAATTCTTTAATTGTAAAACAATATTTGACTGCCACAGCACCACACAAATCACACAAGCTCCAATGTTTTTATAGTTTTATGTTGATTTAATTACAGCGTGAGCCAAAATGTAAATCCAGGTTGAGTTTAATTACAGCGTGAGCCACAGCTCAAATCTCTCTCCCGACAAATAACATAAAAGATTATGCATTGTGGGGTAGGCTCCAGATAGGCCTCCCCCAAAAATCGAAGACGCAAAAAAGAAGACGCAAGAAGCGCAACCACTACTTGTATTATTATTAGTACTACAAAATTTTTAATATAAGATAGCATTTAATCAGTACCTTACGGCCTACGATTTGAAGTAGGGCTTTGAACGTAACCGTCCAAAGCGCAGGGTCGCAAGGTGCATCGCACCAGCTGTGATCTTCAAATCCACAACGGTCGCGGATAAGCGTGGGGAGTAGCCAAAAATGCAGCTCGCGCCGAGGCTGGAGTGCAACGGACTAGGGAGTCGCGAAAGACGAGTTGCGAAAGATCGGTGTAAGCGGACGGACACGCGCTGGCATCGGGAGAGTTAATATAAGCAGGCGAAAGGTGATGGACGCGCACGTGCGCGCCTATGTGAGTAATGAATAAGTTGTAATGCGGGACACGTGTTAGATGTGCCGCGTTAATTAAAAGTAAGAGTAGGATTTCTTGGAATTAGTATTTTGGGTTTTAATAAATCGATCGCAGGGGAATCCGCTATCTAGTGAAAGAAAAGCTTCTTGTGTTTTTATTTGCACGGCAGGTGTACCTGCGAAAGAGAATCCCAGCGTGCGCAGTAAACTTACCATATCTCCTTGGGTGCTAACAGTGTGTTCGTTCATCGGCGTGGTCATCTTCTCGTACCGCCGAGTTAGCCAATAGTCCCGACCGCGTGGCCAGAGGCGTGAGGCGGCATGACCCTTCGCACTCCTTAATGCCCTGTCGTGGCCCTGGTAGTCAACACTCATTCCTAACTTTGTACGCCACGCGCTTTACAGTCTCTAACTAATACAAGTATTCTTGTAAGTTGGACCTGGCCGTTCTGAGTCTTATACCCCGGCTAATAACTTCTTTACAAAACGGACAAAAACGACCAACGTCGCACAGTGGGGCCTCTGTCGGAAAAGCGTTGCATAAATCATTTTTTTCATGAACGCGATTGGCAAAAGTAAAACATGTAATCGACAGATAATACTTCAAAAATAATGGATCCAAAAGATTTTTGAAATCGGTTAAAAATTATGGCTGCTAGAGCTTATCAAAGTTGAGAAATTTTTCGTGAGTACGAATCAATGACAATTTTTACGAAAATTCGCCACTTTTAAAGTGAATATTGGGCGATATAAACAACCGATCTTCGATCTTTTTTTTTATATGAAAAGTATGTTCAATGTTAGTATTTTGTTGTTTAAATTTTGAATATAACTGAAATACTTATTAAACTAGAAACGTTTAAAAAATACACTAAATTTTCCTTATTTTTGAACTTTCGTGGAATAGAACTCACAGGGATGATACGGGATAATTGTGGGACCACTTGCATGTGATAGATGAAATATATACCTTTCATATGTTTTTGGTCTAAATCTGCGGAAATCTGCGGAAATCGAGATAAATCCAAAAAACTAGGTGTACCTCGCGTTAAAAGCACGTGGCAGGTATAAGGAAGAAGAAGAGCGCATGCAAATTTGGCTGTAGCGGGTGTGTTGTTTATTTATAACATTGCTATATGTTGTATTATAAGTACTACCTGACTATATGTACCCCCTTTAAGAAATGTTGAGTCGGCTTGAAAAGGGTGTGAAAGGCAGGTAAATATAGTTTTAGTTGATGGAAAATTGCGCAATTACAGGTAATTTTTTTGGGAATTTCCCCGTTTACCTATTTTGAATGAAAATCAATACCTCATGTTTTATTGGGTTTTTACCAAAAACATTGGAAAAGGCTTATACCATTTTTGCTTTTTTACCTAGCTAACCCAAAATATATGGTATATAGTGCAAAAAATTTCACTTGATTGCGACAGTTGTTTTTTAACTTCATAAGAGAAAACACTACAAGCAATTTCCCGGTTGAATAGTATTTTTCAATATAATTCACTAACTTTTTATTTAAAAGCGCAATAATGAATGTAAAAAATTCTACGATTTTTGAACTTTTTCGTGCCTCTGAAAATAAAAACGATTTCGAAATGGCATTGCTTAAAGAGATGGGCGTACTCGAAAACGCTAGTACGGAGCTTAAAGCAAAAATTAATTCCATTCACGCTAACTTGAAGCAAAAATGGAACTTGGTCCATAGACATTTGACATCTTTCAAAAAAAAAGAATGAAAATTGGCTTGAGCAATATTCAACATTCGGCTATTCAGAAGAGGAAGAAGCCGAGGAAGAGGAAGGCCGCATAAAACTATGGAAGAGTGTTCAGCTTTTACAAGGAAACGTAAACTTGAGGATGCTACGGACAGCATTAGAACAGAACATCTGTCGGAAGCACTTTCATCGAAGTATGTGAAGGAACAAGAGAGGACAAAAGCGACAATCACGAAAGCTGTACAGATCGCCAGTCCTTTACGGCTAAATAGGATTAAGGAAAGTATTCCAACGCCCCCAAACTCAGTCGCCATTAAGTACACTGGTGAAGAAGCGTTTTCCCTTTTTATGGACTTGGGATTAACTAAGGAGAAATATAATATTTTATGCGGCTCCTTAAAAAAACATAACGTCGACGTTCTTCCCGGATATAAAAAGATTGGATTTGCAAAAAAGGAAGCAGTGCCACCTAATACAATAATAACAGAGACAACTGTAGAAGTAAAACTCCAGGATTTAATGGACCACACTGCGATGCGTCTGATTAAAAGTTTGCCAGATGGAGAGGTCGAGCTTCTTCCTGAAAACCTGACCCTACTCAATAAGTGGGGATGCGATGGATCGTCTGGACAAAGCGCATACAAACAAATTATAAACACAGATGACGTAACTATTTCCGATGATGATGTTGTTCCCTTACGCCTGAGGAGTGAAACTTCTGAACATTGGAAAAATCTTCGACCATCATCGATTCATTATTGTCGCCCTATTTTCTTTAAATATGCGAAGGAGTCCTCTGAGTTCATTAAATCAACTGTAAGCGACATACAGAATCAAATTAGCCAACTGAAGCCTACTGTTTTTCAAACCAGAAGTGGAAAAAAAATCACGATTAACTTTAAATTTTTTCTGACAATGATTGATGGAAAAGTCTTAAATGAAATTACAAACACCTCCTCAACTTTAAGGTGTCCTATTTGTAAAAAAAACTCAAAAGGACTTTCACAATTTAGACGACTCAACGAGTGACGAGAACTGCTACGAATATGGAATTTCTCCTTTGCATTGCAGAATAAAGTGTATGGAATTTATTCTGAAGCTAGCCTACACACTTCCTCGGCCAGGAGAAACAGCAACGGATAATACACCTCGTGAGGATATACAGAGTAGAAAAGAAATTATACAAGCTGAGTTCTCTCGGAAGTTGGGATTGAAAGTTGACTGCCCAAAGCATGGATACGGAAATACGAATGACGGAAATACTTCAAGGCGATTTTTTGAAAATGATAAAATGTCATCTTTGATAACAGGTGTTAATCATGAGATCATTAAAAGGTTGGCTGTTATCCTAAATGTTATAAACTGCAAGGAAATGATAAATGGTGCAAAATTTGGCGAGTACACATCGCAAACAGCTTAACTTTTGACTGATTTGTATCCTCAGAAAAAACTTACCCCCACGGTACATAGGATTTTGGCTCATGGAAAGGACTTAATAGAGTATCAATGCTTACCAATTGGAGAGCTGTCTGAAGAAGCACAGGAATGTAAAAACAAGGACTACAAAAGGTTCAGATACACTAATACGTGCAAAATTTTCTCGGGCTCGACAAAATGAAGACCTTTTTAACATGCTGGCAGCCTCATCGGATCCACTTCTTGCATCGCTTAGACATGTGCGATCACGAAAGGATTTGGAAGGAAGCAACTATAGTTCCGAAATGTTAAGTTTATTAGACATGAACATTAATGTAGATGATTATTTTGAAGAAAATCAGTCATCAATAGCAAATATTAAAAATTAACCTCAAAAAATCGGCAAAAATACCAATTTAAATGTTATGTATGTATTTAAGTTAGAAAATCGAATTAAAACAACTAAAAATGTTATATAGTTATTGAAATCATTAAAAATTTTCAGTTATAATTAAAAAAAAAAATTTTTATTTGAATTTTACAGGCAAAATATGCTCGAAAATATTTCTTGACTTTGACCTTGAATATTTAAGCAGCACGGATACCAAGAACTCTCGACGAACACTCATTTTAAAGCTTGAGAAGTTTTCTATCAAGTGCTTTTTAAATTTTTGAAATCGCTTCATTAGTTTAGAAGTTATGATTTTTGCAATGTAAAATGAGCAAAGGCCCCACTGTGCGTCGCTAGAAATACTTTGTGCAATATAAATTTAAATTTGATGACAATGCTGTAATGTTATGTTTTAATGTAAAAGATGTATGTATGCGTGTATTCATTTGTGATTGTTTTGTATCTTAATATTAAACAAACAACTTTATGCAGGCTTCCCTGAAGAAGGCTTAATACAAGCCGAAACGCGTTGGAGAAAATTGATGGGTTAATAAAGTTAACCATTAAGAATAACAACGGCCTTTTAATCCTTAAAATCATCTACAAAAATGTCAACGATGGGCCCAAAATCACAACAGCATGTAGTTTAACTTTCATTATAAACATTGAACATTAACTTCGATGAATTTATTTTCGTGTGTATTTAGGCGTGTGTTGTGTGTTGTAGGTGAGATCTCGTTGTCGACTGTTTTTGTTATTGCTCTTAGTAGTGATGGCCGCTTCTGGTAACTCGTTCAGCTGCACTATCGATTACTTGTTCATTAGGTCTTTTATCGAATCCCACAACATGTTAACTAACAAATATTCAAAGCAAACTTTGCCTGCCTGTGCCGTACGCCAGTGTAGTGAACCATTAAGACGGGTACGTCAATTTCAAAAGACCGATTTTGTAAAACTTACCCGGCTCTTAACACTGGTTGACTGGTCGTCCCTCTATGGTTCTGAGGACTTGGATACGGCAATCAAAATTTTTAAAAGAACCTTAGACAATTTATTTGACATGTGTGTCCCTTTTGGTAGGCCAAGTAGGAAAAACAAGAGAGTTGACTGCCCTTAAAAATCGAAAATCTAAGCTTTATAAGAGTTTCTGAAAATCTGGCTCTTCTGTTCATTACTCATCATACTTGATAGCGCGTTCCAGTTTTTCAGTCATGAATAATTCATGTTATAAAAATTACCTAAGTCGGTGCAGACTACAGTTTCAGCAAGATCCTAAGAGGTTCTTGGACTCCGTTAATGCGAAGCGAAAGTCATCAACACTTCCATCTAATTTATCTTTTGAAAACAAGTCGTCGAACTCAGATCAGGCCATTGCCGATTTATTTGCTGAATTTTTTCAAACAACATTCATTTGATAATCAGGTTGATATGCCTTACACATATCAGGTTTATGGCTCTAATTGCATTTTTGGACCAAGAATCACGGAGTGTTCATTTCTACGTGATCTACAGGGTATTAAGCCTGTATTTTCCCCGGGACCCAACGGCGTACCAAGCTGTGTGCTTAAGTACTGTGCTGATGGTCTTTTAAAACCTTTGCATAAATTGTTGAGTTTGTCTATTGAGAAATGTTTATTTCCTAATATCTGGAAAGCATCATTTATTATTCCGCTCCATAAAAAAGGAGACAAGTCGAATGTTCAAAATTTTAGGGGTATCTCCAAGTTGTCTGCTATACCAAAAATGTTTGAGAAATTAATAGCTTCAAAATTACAACATTTTTGCAGATCTTTAATTTCACCGTGCCAGCATGGCTTCATGAAACAAAGATCTACTACCACTAACCTGTTAGAATTTACTTCACTAGCTGTTAATGGTTTTCAAAATAAAATGCAAACGGATGTTATTTACACTGATTTCAGCAAGGCATTTGACTCGGTTTATTACTACCTTTTACTTCATAAACATCAACTGTTAGGTTTTCCAAGCAATCTTATTCGGTGGATAAGGGAATATTTAACTCATAGAACACAGAGAGTCAGTTTTAATGACGCTGTCTCTAAGGTGGTTCATGTCACTTCCGGTGTTCCGCAAGGAAGTCACCTCGGACCTTTATTATTTACACTTTTCATCAATGATCTTCCATCTGTTATTGACCAATCTCGAGTGCTGATGTATGCCGACGATGTAAAATTATGCATGTCGGGTACTGCTCTGTCGTCTGCTCAAAAACTACAAACTGATTTAGATAATTTTCAAAAGTGGTGTCGTGTTAACTTACTAAATCTTAATTGCAACAAATGTAAAGTCATGTCTTTATATATGTCTTTATAGATGCCTTCCTTTTTCAAATACATATTTTTTTGATGGAAGCCCACTCGATCGCATTGAATGGGTTGATGACTTAGGTATCCTTTTTGATCCGAAACTTAAATTTCACAAGCATATCTCTTCAGTTGCAAATCGAGCCTCTAGTACCTTGGGGTTCATTAAGCGCTGGTCGAAAGAATTTGACGATCCCTAAATAACCAAAACTCTTTACACGTTTCTGGTACGTCCTGTTCTTGAATATGGATCTTGTATCTGGTATCCCAAATACAGGATTCACCAGGATAGAATAGAATCAGTACAAAAACAATTTTTGCTCTTTGCGCTTAGAAGATTTAACTGGGATACTAATATTAACCTATCTTCCTACCACAGTAGACTTTTACTAAAAAATCTTCCTTCTCATGCTGACCGCAGAACAATGCTTGGTGTAGTCTTTATACTCAAGCTAATAAATGGTAAAATTGATTCCTCGGAAATAATTATCCAAATTAGTTTTGCTGTTCCGATCAGAAGGACAAGGAATTTTCTACCCATTGCTCTTCAAGCTTGTCACTTTAATTATGCTAATCATAACCCGTTTCGGATCTTATGTTCAAACTATAACGAATTTTCCGACTTAAAAAACGGTGTCACTTCTATTAGTTCTCTTAAAAAGTTAGTCTTATGTCATTTGTTTACATTTTCGCGATCTACGTAACCGTACGCTATGCAGTGTGTCCCTCGGTCGGTTGGGCTGGAGGTTGGTTGCTTTTTGCTTGGGTCCGCGCGTTAACAAGCCGGTGCTTGGTATCGTTGGGCCACTTGAATGTACTGTTTTTCTTAGTACATCTACGTCCAATAAATAAAAAAAAAAAGCTTTTCACGTCTATAGAAGAATGTTCTCTTCGAAATTGTGCAACAGAGTGAAGGTTTTTATACAAATATGAATGTTTAATCCCAGATCAAATGAATAATTAGACGCTTGTTTTTTTTATTTCAACCGTACGCACTCGCTGTTAGATCGCAAGTAACTCAGTGGTGAACCATGGGTATATGCACAAGCACAAAACCAGAAAGGAATGTGAAACGGCTCTTACATAGTCCAGTTATATTTTGTCTCTGTTCCCTTCTTATATTTGCTATGCATCTGCTTGTATGGAATGTTACTTTTGCACACACATTTTTAACACGCCACCTCAAAAGATACATTGGTTTCCAACTTAAAAGTTTGTACGTATCATTTATTTACTTTTTCTTCATTTTTATTTCATATATGAAAATTTTTATACCCAGAACCCATGAAATGGGTAAAAGGGGTATAATGGTTTTGTGCAAAAGTGTGTAACAGGCAGAAGGAAGCATCTCCGACCCTTTAAAGTATTGGCTGTACAACTAATTAATTTCGAATTTTTTTATTAAAAAAGCCATTTCTTTAAGTATAAAAGTGAAAAAATATTTTATTCAAAATATTGTCCATCGGAAGCGACAACTTTTTCCCATCTTTCAGGCAATTTATGGATTCCATCCCGAAAAAAACTTCTCATCTTTTGCGCCGAGAAAGTCATCAAGACATTTTTTAATACCTTCAACATTGGTGAACCGTATTCCAGAAAGGTGATTCTGCATCGACCTAAACAAGAGGTAATCAGAAGGAGCTATGTCTGGGCTATAAGGCGGGTGAGGTAGAGTTTCCCATCCGGCATTTTCCAAAACATTTTTGACCGGTTCTGCAACATGTGGCCGAGCATTGTTATGATGGAAAATCAATTTCTAGGTCTGGTCGCCCATTCTGGCCGTTTTTCGGCTATTGCTTGCTTCAAACGTATCAATTGTTGCCTGTATGTCTCTCCCGTGATCGTCTGGCCCGATTTTAACAACTCATAGTACAACACACCCTTCTGGTCCCACCAAATATAGAGCATTACCTTCAAACCATGAATATTCGGCTTTGGTGTCGATTTGGCTGGTTGGCCTGGCTTCACATATGATCAATACTAAACACTCATTTGCAATCTACTATATTTTTGTTATTAGGGTTTTGCACTAAGCACCAAGTATTATTTTGAAAATTAGAGTTTAGTTCATCTTGTATGGCTTTTTCCCAGAAAACTCTGTCTTCACGAAACTCGATATCAGCAAATGTATTTGGAACATCATTTAAACACATTTGAGTGTTCATAAGACACCTTTCTAAAAATCGATATGATAGCTTTGGTTTACCTTTTATTCTTTCACTGCGTCTGATTTCTGTCTCATTTATAGTAGCTTCTATATTATCACCAGTTTTTTTGACTGGACCGGCATTCTCTAAATTTGTGGAATTTTCAATAGGCTGTACATCTGATCTTGAAGTTTCAGATTTATTGTTTTCCACCAATGAAAAACCCGACTCTTCATCTTCTGTAGAAGCAGAATCATTACTTGGATCAACATTTTGAAGATGAACCACAGAGTCTTCTTTATGTACACCCATAGACATTAGCATGTTTTCTTCATATACCACAACATCGCTAGCTGTCATACATTTTCTTGACTCCACATTCCATAACTTATAGCCATTTGGCTCATACCCGACAAATATGGTTTTTATTGACTTTTCATCAAATTTCCGATTTTGAACTTTAGTAAGTGGCTATATGAACCCAATATCTTAAGATATTTTAAAACATGTTTTTTATTATGCCACATTTCATATGGTGTTTTCTTTATTTTTAGCAAGCCTCTACTTGGAGATCTATTTATTAAATATGTTGCTGCCATTAAATTGTGGAGTGTGTGGAACCGTTAAATGATTGCTGATGCCTTTTTCAATACAAAAATCACGCATTTCATTAGAGAGATATTCCCTTCCATTATCGGTATATAGATTTACCATTTTTAAGTCAAAAGAAGCCTCAGCTTTTGCAACTAAATCTTTAAAAACGAAACATACATCCGACTTATATGTTATTAAATATGTCACAAAGTGTTCAACACTGGCGCGAGCAGCACGTATCGAATTAACGCAAGCGGTAAAAATTATATTTGCGCCGTTAATAAACAAAGACAAGCCCACAATAGTGGCACAACTGTGAATAGTGACCTTTTAAGTCACTATTAGTGTCATTAAAGTGAAAGTGAAGTATTTCCAAATAATAAATAAACTCAGTAAGAAAATACCCAATGTAGGGCTCCGCTGCCCAGTGCCACGTCAGCAAAACTTCTGTTTGACAGAACAAACGAGTAGTTCCATACAAAAGCTCGTTGCTTTGAGCTCAACTAAGCAAAGCAGCTGACTTAAAATGCCAATAAATAAAGCAAATGCAGTCAACGAACCCTCAGATGGGACAATGAACTTCGCAGTTAAAATTGCTGCGACTGCATCTGCATAAACATTGATAACTGATGCTTTTTCAAGCGTCAATGGAGACTCAGCTGGGACCTACACCAGCAACCAAAACTCTGATTCAGGTGACGTGGCTTTGCGTTTTCAAAAAATTAATAATAAGCGCAAGATAGGCTTAGCCGCTTCTCCAACTCTAGTGAGGAAAAAATCCAACCTTAACAAGAATGGTGATGATTTTCCGGCACTTCAACCAAGCTACAGTGGCAGCTCAAACCACTTCGGGCTATTTGCTCCTGGTGATATGGACGCCGTAAGCGATAGTGACGAGCTGTGCGAGCAGCCAAGCACCAGCCACCAAGCTGCTACTGCTGTGTCGATGCGGGCTGCTGCCATAGCTGGCAGCTCCGACATGCCCGTAAAAACACAGCCTAAGCCACCACCAATCGTGATGGAAGGCATTAATGACGTCAACTTGCTAATGCAAGCCATTAAAAAAGTCACGGATGTGAGCAAGGTAGAGGCCAGGGCATCACTGGGTGGAGTCATGAGGCTTCACAGGGCCGACGCTGCCACATTTCGCAGCATTGTCAACTGGCTCGAGGGTGAGCAGTAGGAATTTCACTGCTACAAGCTTAAAGAAGACAGGCCATACAGAGTCTGCGTAAAAGGCTTGCACCACAGCACGCTGCTAAACCATATTAAGGACGAACTGGAGAAAATTGACCACAAGGTGATCGATGCCCATACGCCCCAGAGGCGCGGCGAGCCAGGCGCCCCCAAAACTGACCCAGTTAACATGTTCTTTCTGAATATTGCCGCAGCGGATAACAACAAGGCGATCCTGGCAGTCAAGACACTCGTGATCAAACCACTCCGCAAGCGCACTGCTATCGTGCAATGCCATAGATGCCAGCAGTTTGGTCACACGGCTAAATACTGCCGCAAGGCGCACATCTGTGTGAAATGTGCCGGAGAACACCCTGCCAAAGACTGTGCTCGACCACGCAACGAGCTGTGCACATGCTACAACTGTGGTGAACAGCACCCTGCCAACTACTCGGGTTGCTCTAAATACCAAGCGTTCCTACAACGCTCCAAGCCCAGAAGTGGGGTAGGCGGTAGAAGCGAGAGCATCGAGCGTCCAATGCCACGGAGTAACACTGGAAGTAGGCCGATAGCCACTCCTCGAAGCGGCGTCTTCTATGCAGATGTAGCAAAGCAGCAACAGCAGCAGGCACAACAACAACACCAGCAACAGTTTAACGACAGGAGCCGTAGCCGTCAAAGAACGACGAGGGATGCACATCAGCACTTGACGGGCGTCAGCAGCAAAGTCGAAACCATTCTGCAATCGCTAAATGAAAGCATTATCTCTCTCCGCTCGTTCCAAGAGAAGCAGATGGAACTAATGATGATGATGCTAAAGCAGCAACAGCAACAGACACAGCAGCAGGGACAGATTCTCATTCTGCTCACCGCTTTCCAAGCGCAGAAGACACCATAATGATGCCGCTGAGCATCCTTGTGTGGAACGCCGATGGCGTTTCCACGAAGCTGCCCGAAGTTGAGTGCTTCTTGCGACGACACGAGATTGATGTCTTGCTGCTCAGCGAGACACACTGCAAAGGGACGGAGGCACCCAAACTTTTCGGGTATGAGGCCTATACTGCCAATGATCCGAGCGCTGGCAACGCCAAAGGAGGCGCAGCGATCCTGATCAGGTCTAGCCTGGTCCACTTCCCGCTAGTACCAATAGCCACTGAAAAAGTGCAACTTGCGTCAGCAGCTATCTAGACGGCACTCGGGTCTATCAATTTTGGAGCGGTATACTGTCCCCCGAGGTTTATATGGACTACGGATGAATTTGAGACGATTTTGGAAAAGCATCGTTCCAAATTCATCGATGCGGGCGACTGGAATGCGTCCCACTGGCTATGGGAAGCAGGAAGGTGCAACCAAAGAGGCCATGCGCTTGCAAATCTCGTCCTGAGTTCGGAGGTAAACTCGCTAGCAACAGGAGGTCCAACGAGGTACCCGTACGGCAGTAGAGGCTCACCAGGTTATATTGATTTTGCGCTGACTAGGGGGGTCCTGGGCATCCATGCTGATATACGGCCGGTTGTTGAGCTCAGCTTCGACCAACTACCCCTTGTTATTACGTTGGATGCGTCAGCCATATCATACCCCAAGACGGAGCGGCTAATCACCAGGTGCACTAACTTGGAATTGTTCCAAGAGCACCTTGAGTCCTCACTGCACCTCAACCCTGCGATAAACACCGAAAAAGACATAGATGACGCTATCGACTCTTTCACCCATTCAATCCAGGCAGCAGCGAGAATGGCTACTCGCACCCTATCCCGGAGGCCCACAGCAGATAGGATCCCGATAACCAGAGAGATTTTGCTGCTCATCGCTGAGAAGAGGCGCTTACGCCTCGCCATCCGCTGGACAAAGCCGATTGGAATAGAGCGCAGAGCATTCTCCGTCGCGCATTAGTGGAGCAAAAATCTGCATGGTTTGATGACAGGCTAGCCAACACTGGGGTTGCAATCGAAGCGACGCACTCGCTCTGGAAGGCCACGCTCGCTATTAAAAGGCGTTGTGCAAGAAAAGCGCCACTGGTAGACAGAAACGAAACATGGTGTCGGACTGACTTGGGGCAAGCGGAGTTATTTGCTGTGCACCTTGCCGAGCGCTTTCAGATTTTCAATCTTGCTAGTCTGCAGCATGTCGAAGAAACACACGACCAGCTGACTCAAACGCTTCAAATGGACCTGCCTATCAAGCCGTTTGACCCTAGCGAGATAGCTAATATTATTGCAAACCAGAACATTAAAAGGGCACCAGGTCATGACGCCGTCTGCAAAGCCGCTTTAAAGACACTGCCCAGTATGCGATTCGCTACATAGCTTTGGTGTTCAACGCTTTTGTGAGGCTGCAATACTTCCCTCCTCAGTGGAAGCTCGGGATAATCTCCATGCTCCACAAACCAGGCAAGCCGGAAAGGGAACCCGCTTCCTACAGGCCGATAAGCCTCCTCCCTTCGATCTCAAAGGTGCTTGAAAGGCTGATTGCCGCCCGAATGGTCAGGATCATAGAAGCTCAAGGGATTATTCCTGAGCATCAGTTTGGGTTCCGTGACGGCCATAGCACTGTGGAGCAGCTACATCGCGTTGTCAAACAAATACTGACGGCCTACGACAATAAGGAATATTGCATACTTCTAAGGTCATATCTTGAGGGACGGCGATTCGCGGTGCGCTTTCATTCGGCACTATCTACCCAACATGATGTGGCAGCTGGAGTACCACAGGGAAGTGTCCTCGGCCCCCTGCTTAACTGCCTGTATAGCCACGACATGCCGCAGCCATATACTAGCCTGTACGGCACATCAGTGCTTGCCACCTTTGCCGACGATGTGTGCGTCACATACAGGTCCCGATGTGAATAAGATGCAGCCAACGGCATCCAGGACTACGCTTTAAAATTTGCGGAATGGGCAAGGCGCTGGAACATTGGCATAAATAGCGACAAATCGGCCAATGTTTGCTTTACCCTTAAGCGGAGAACGCCACCGGCCGTGTCTGTGGAGGGGGCCCCTGTACCGCAGTCAAATACAGCAAAGTATCTTGGAGTGATATTTTACCGAAGACTGACCTTCTCCAATCAAGTGACTGCCATAAGAACGCGCATACGTGCTTCGGTAAAAAAGCATTATTGGCTTCTCTGCTCGCACAGCAAATTGTCACTGTCAAATAAGATGACAATCTACAAGCAGATTATAGCACCAATATGGAAGTACGGATGTCAAATCTGGGGCCTGGCTTGTGATAGCCAAATTCGAAGAGTTCAGGTGCCCAGAATAAAATCCTGAGAATAGTTACTGGGTGTGAGTAATTTGGACGAAACACCACACTGCACCGAGACCTGAAACTTGTCACGGTCTTCGACGCAATCAATCATCACTCCAGTCGGGCGCACCTAGGAGGCTTAACCGGCGACAACCGAGGGACCTAATTCTTCCATCTCCAGTGATGAGGGTCAGAAGAAGCTGACGCACCTTTGCACCATTTGCATATTTTTGATATTTGTATTGTTATTGTTCTGTTATTATTATTGTAAATGTTAAATGTTATAATTGCTACAGCTAACTTAAGTTAGCCGGCGCGCCAAAATGGGCTGAATGAACAGAAACTAAGGACACAAAGGGGTTCCTGGCTTACCCCGTATGCCTTAATAAATAAAACACATAACAAAAAACTAAAAAAAAATATGTGACACATTAGTGAGTGTACTGATCAAAAAAGACTACAAAATAGTTTTTATTGTCAACTGTCGAGGGTGTGACTAGACCACAGACATCGGAATGGACTACAAACAATGGTCTTTGAATGTTTTCCTTATTTTTAAATTTTTAAATTTTTAATCTAGATTACTTGCCATTTATGCAAGCTTCACATAACTCATTGTTTAGCTCAACATGATTTTAAAGATTAATATCTTCAAACAAGCTATTACGTTTAATTTTTAACAATTTACCTATATGCCCATATCTCTCATGCCACAAGCGGTACTTTGCACTATTTTAACTATTTGATGTGTATATTCTACCATTTAATTTAAATTTTATACTCACATCTTCCTTCAAATACCAGTTTACCATCCTTGGTAACTTTTATTCCACCTTGAACTCAATTGTCATGCCTGCTTTGCATTTTCTTTACAGAATTGTGTGGAATATGCTTGCTGTAAAGCTCATTTTGCAGTGTAATTTTCTCTCCGGCGCTGCAGAGATTAACCACTCCTTTGGCAGTAGAACTTATAGACTCTCCACGCTTTGCAATTTCGATCGCCACATGTGTTGCCAGATTTTCATACTCAGCAAGCAAGTGTGTGTCTCTTATGATGTGGTCTGATGCCCCTGAATCAAGAATAAACTCTACCTCACTTGCATTAAAACTTTCATATTGATTTATAATCATAAACGAAAACCCACGCTCCTGTGTTGTTGCTTTTTGGGCCAGTTTTTCTCTTCAATTATTTTCGGCGACAACATTTTGATTGCCCACCTTTTAGGAAAAAACAATCTTTCTTTAAATGCCCTTGTTTTCCACAGTGAAAACACTTCAGTTTTTATTTAAACTTATTTTTAAAAGGTTTCTTAACATGTTTGTGAACTGCTTTATTTTTTAATTTCCCGTTTCTAGACTCTATGTTGCCTATAGCCTGTAACACTTTGGCACTTGTGTCTTTGTTCACACCTTTGATTTTAATTTCCTGGGCAAGTAGACGCGTTTCGACATACGCTAAGGTTAAATTATCTTCTGTGAGGGTCTCTATAGCTGTTATAACACCATCATAACTTGACGTAAGAGTCAAAAGTAAATGTGAAACTTTGTCCATTTCATCTAACTTAGCTCCTGATGCGATGAGCTCAGTTATGAGGTCATCAAAGAAGTTAAAATGAGTCAATAACGGAGTATCACCTTTTAGCTTAAACGCCAACAATTGCTTTCGTAATGAAAGCTGAGAGGCTAGACTCTTTCGCTCATAGACGGCATCTAAATTTGCAAATTACTGTTTAGGACAATTCTCATTGTTGACAAAATCAAAAACGAATCACTTAGATATTCTATTATAATGCCTTTGGCTATTCTATCTGCCTTTTTAAGTTCTTCCGTTATATCATTATGCTCTTTGTCAATTACTTTTAGTAAATCGTTTTCTTCCAATATCATCTTCACACGAAACTTCCAGATTAAATATTTTTCACCGTCAAACGGCATATAGTATATTCCTCTTCCCTTTATCCATTCTATTTCTAAGTATACCACTACAACATACACACACACACGCACAACTATCCAAGTATGAAATTTTTGCGGCGAATTGGTGCTTGGCGAATTTTTATATGTATATGTTTTTCGGCGAAATTTGGTGGCGTCACTTTTGTAAAATAGCAATTATTTTATACATATCTATGTTTTAATTGTTTAAGAACACGGTATATGTTTATATATATACCATATATACTAGGTGACCTGGCAAACGTTGTTTTGACATGTATATTATTTCTAGGATAAATTTTTTCAGTTCAATAAAAATAACTATCTACTATAAGTTTGCGGGGATTTACTTATGGCAGTTAAAAAAAAATCATGTTTAATCTCTCAGCGCAATTGAGTATCCAATATTCTTGGTTAGTCCGCCTTTAGCTAACACAAACAAACTGGATGGTTTTCCCACGCGAGAACCAGCCTCATAAAGCTGTCCGTGGAAAAAAGCATGATGGCAAGTCAATGATCGGAGATCTAACCTTCAATTGTAAATGGTGTGGTGGCATGCCTGGCAAATCCAATGAATTTAAAAACTCAATTGGATAATTCACAGTTTCGTTGGTATCGCGAACTGCATCGATAGATTTGTATGACAACCAGTCCCCAGGCAATTCGGAATATGTGTGCATATTTTGTATGTAAATGAGCAACTGCATGGTAGTTGTGTGGCAAAGTTGTTTGCTTGTGTCATATAGCTAATATCTCGAAAGAGTATGTATGACCAGAAAGTGCAAAAACAGAAATTGCCTGTGTTTTGTAGGCAGATTAAAATGCGCGCCAAATTTTAATTTCAAATATTGGCTGTCGGTATTTAATATAGATTTAGTTATGATGTTTTAGGGTCACGAGAACACATAAATATATAATATATAATTATATACATATATATATTAAAATATATAAATTATTATTAATCATACTATGAACTATGGGCAATGCATCTTAATGATTAAGATGCATTTTAAAAATAAATAAAAAATTAGCATTTAATAACATTAATTTTATAGCTATCCTTACTTTTAATTCAATTGCTAAAAAATCATTAAAATTGAGACAGGTCAAGAATAGCCTAGGCAATTGCTACGCATACATTCAAATGTGCTGCATATGAACATACACATGCACGCACACATTGATATGCGTTGCTAGAAAAGTAACAAAATCCCAAATCACTTGAGAGCCACCAAAAACTGAAAAAATATGCATGCGCACATACACACACACATATATATGTGTATTTAGGTATACATTCGCCCTAATGATTTTTGCTTGTTGAGCTCGGAGCCACCAAATATAGAAAAAATGCACATGTGTTGTTGTTGTTCGCACTCTGCTGCTGCTATCCCCCTTCCACAATATACAGCAGCTCAGAGCAAACAGCATACAGAAACATACATACACACATATATACACCTAACGGCGATCACGTCGCTGACATACAGACGCATACACAGCAAATTGCTGGCAGACCGTCTGTATCGAGTCAAAATTTGCGTTCGGCTCGATGCTTTCAGCAGCCGAATGAGGGTGGCTCCTCCGCAAATTGGACCAATTAGGCTATTGGATTTTTTGCGTTTGACTCCTCTACGTGTACATACTTATTGATCCTAGCTTAAACAAGCGATTCGACTGTAAATATTTGGCCAAAGACAAAGCACAGTCGCTAGATACGCCCAAGAAATGTTGGTGGCTCCAAGAATCTAATTAAAAGATCCCCTTTTCCCACCCCTAGCCTCCTCTCTCCACAAAACCCCCACTCCCACCATCCAAACTAGAGTCAGGTTGTTTTATTTTAGCAATAATCATTATGCGTTGTTTTTAAAAAAAAATTTGTCTCTGTAATCACAACTCAATTTAACTTATACACTGTAAGTCAAATGTCCTGCCAAGTATTTCATGAAATGAATGAAGAATATACTGTTAAACGTAAAATAATATAATATCATATACATACACTATTGTTTGTTTAAGATAATAAATTTTTGTTGGTAAAATAAACATAAACAAGTAAGAAGCCTCTAGTCGGGTGAGGCCGACTAGAAGATACCCTGAACCCAGTTGCAATAAATACATTACATTTATAAAAGACTTTGGTTTTGGTTATTACGTATAAATTTATTTTCTTGAATGTTTTTATTTCTTGGTTACCTTCTTTTTTAAACAAATAATCGCTATGTTTATTTTACATTCAGAAATTTTTATTTATTTACATATGTATATGCATGCATTAACTCTAATCTTAGAAAATATGTACAAATTTAATTTTCACCATCCTGAATACTTAGAGAACTTTCATTGTGGTAACTGTAAACGGTCTCATAGGTCGTGGCAGTAATTTCCTCAGTTGAAATATTTGAAAAGGCCCAATCGATGTGAGAGTTACAATTGGTAGTGGACGTTTTCAAATCGATCAAGCACCTAAATCCTTTCCTGAGAAGCTCGTTATAAATAGATCCACATCTGTCGAATTTACTCAAGCATAAATTAAAATCACCTAATATTATACAATTGTTACTCAAAAACGTATACTGCTTAAATAAATCTTTAACTTCAGTTTTAAATGTTGGCAAAGGATACGTCGGACTTTTATAAATAACAATAAACCCTATAGATTTATATTGGAAAACACCATATTCGAACACGGCTGATCTAGATATTTTTCTACCGCTGAAACAGTTTGAAACATTGTTAATTAATTCGTTTATAACCTAAATAACAATTCCCCTCTTAGGTCGCACTGCATGAGGTACGACATCAAAATCCAGCCGGATAACAATAGTAAATCCAGGAATATCAATATTTTCATTTCCATAGTATGAGGCTTCAATGAAACATAGAACGGACGACTGCAGCATTAACTTATCGGCTCGAACATCTTCAATATGGCAATGCAGGCTTTCTGTATTGTTAAAAAAAAATATCTAATGCGGAACTTGTTAAAAGATGATCGAAATGTGTCTGAAGCAATTTTTCAGTCCGCAATAGCTGCAATTGATTTTGAACTTTATCATCATTTTTAGGAGGTCTGGGAGATACAAAGTCTCCAATAATAAATAAGCCGGATGCTGTTGTTGCCCTACTACAAGCTACGTATATTGCAGCACGCTGCATGCGAGAGCAAGTGTGAACCACCACTTTGCTATACGTAGCTCCCTGACTTTTGTGGATAGTTATACCTTCTGCTGGTACAACTGGAAACTGCCTACGGTCAATAGTAACTTGCTCATTTCTCTTATATTGAAAACTGTTAACTATTTTTTGGATCGGGGTCCAAGAAGGTTCTGTGCGATGAGCACATTTTGAGCGAGCAAGTACTCCTACGCTTTCCTCTAAAAATTTCATCCATAAAGTAGTTGGGGTGCAGGAAGCATCGAAATCTATTTGCATTAAAATTCCTGTTGCCCCATTAACGAGCCCATCCCCAGTATCTATATTGACCGTTATCATATATTTGGCAGTGGGTTTTAAATGAAGTGACATGCACAACCGTTGTGTCTCGGAAGGTCTGAAGCTACGGACTGCTTATATTATTCTGTCCCTACTCGCGGAATTTAAATGAGTAGTTTTAATGTAGTCAGTAGCGGTAGAAAAAAATTGGTCAGTCGGTATAGAATTCAGTTTTGTTATATTAAATTAATCTGTTGCCGCATTTGTACTGAAAAGATGAATTGCATCATCGGGCACGTCCGATGGCTGACAAATGCGGGACCGGATAAGGCTAATATTATCGGCTGTCATAAGACCCGATGCCATGTTATTTAAAGCAGAAGCAAATAATTGATCCTCCCTTTGTCGCATAATTTCTGTGAGCTCAAAATACTTAAAAAGGTCCCACAGAGTAGACCCGAAAATTGCACTGTAGGGATCATTTGAGTTTGATTCAAAGATCCAACGATCACCTACTGGTTATAGCTGTCGTAGATCACAAAATACTATGACAGAAATACCACCAAACGGAAGCGAATTTTTGAAAATTTGCTTAAGGGCAAACATTTTGGAACCTTACCATAGATATTTCATCTATAATTCTAAGTTTAAGGTCAATTAACCTTGAATGAAAAGTATTAACTAAATCATGGCTAAAGGCCCTCAAGTCTGAACCAGATTGGTTAACTGGTAGTGAAAACATGGAATGCAGTGTTGAACCACTAATTCCGAAAGCTGCTTTACCTGTGGGTGCACATAAAAGTACTTTAACAGAAGCTGGATCTGTTCCTGGCTTGCTATTATATATAGAGGACAATGACTGATAAATTGCTAGTATAAGTCGGCTCTTTCCAACGCCAGCACCACCTCCAACAAACTCGTAAAACAAACATTTGATGTTGGCATTGTGCAATACGTGAGTAAAATATTGCATCTGCTTTGAATTAAGGGACCTGACAATATGTGCTAAGCTCTCAGCGGAAATTAATGCTGGTAGCTTAATCAGTCGGACGTTATTATTTTATTTTATTTAAAACATTTAACTGAGGATCTATTTCAAGCAATCCCAAAACCCGGAAATTATTGTCAACAACTTCTTCTACTGTCTCTTCGTTTTCGTCCTGTACAGCATTATTGAGTGCGTCCTGAAGTTCGTTGTCGTCCAAAGTATTGTATTTTCTACGGTTATTTTCAATTAAACCCCGATGTTCGCTACAATAAATTTCGCAATCCCGATTCACAAGCTCTGAATTTTCATCCCTCCACGGTACATATAGCATAACCAACTCCCGAAAATAATTGCTTTTATCTGTGCTTATGTTAAATCTTCTATATCGGATAATACACGGACTTAGCCGCTTTCTAATAAACCCTTTTCGATCGCGAAGGGCGTAAACTAATGATTGGGAAGACTGGGGTGTTTCAATATAATTTTCGTCATCAATAATTTGGCGAGTACCACTTTGCTTTTTGCTATAACTATAAAAAGCGGCAAAATCAGCAAGGCATATATTTTCTAAAGCGACGGGGCGCTGAACATAATGTAGTATTTATAAATACTTCAGCGTTACTGCTTTCAGACAAACGCATTCCTAAACAGCGGATACTTCCGTACCCGAAATGAATTTGTGGCCTATATGCTGTAACTTTTGCTTTATTGTTACATTGCCATTACTAATTTCACTAACTGCATCACGCATTAATTTGAAAATCCCTCTCTGAGACTTGTTAATGTAATTACCGACGTAACCGCACCAAGCATAGGGATCTAATATGAACTGAATGTAAATATTTGCTCGCTGCAGTTGAAGAAGGTGAGTAGCCTAATTGCCGCAAGCGTTCGCTTCAAAAATATTTTGGGCTTCTTAATACTCGACTTAAGTGCTTTAATATAGCAATCATAACTGAGGTTAAGTTGATCATGGGACAAAAAATTATGGAAAGGGTTTGAATTTTTTTAAAATTCTTGCGATGCGTTTCTAAGTTTTCAGCATCGTCTTCTAATGGAAAGAGGATCTCGGTTTGGGGCATGGGAGGGTAAGGAATACCAAATCTACAAATTTCTTTTCTATTTACTTCTCTCCTACATGAATGCCCGTGATTGTGGGTTTGATACTCCAGAAAGGGAGCTACGTCCGGGCTAGTTGTAATAAACATATCAATAAAGGACTTTACTGGGGGTATGCTTGATTCATCATTGATGTCAAACTTGGGGGCATCTTTCAGCCAAAATATGCCATGAATATGTGGTGAGCCTCTTTGCTGAAACTCGACTCGCCAATAATATTTAATGATCCTATGACTACCGAATACACCGCCTTCCTTCTTCATTAGCTTTAAAAGTTGACTAAAGCGGAAATCAAAATACCTTGCACAAGTGACTGGATCGGTCCTAATAAGACGAGCTTTTTCGTTAAAATTTAAAGAGAGATGCTAATTCTTCGGAAATGTGTTTCTTATCCACGTTTTAAGAAAGTATAACCAATAGTTCCGTCCATCTAATCTCAGCTGCCGAAAATGTAATAAAAAATGTCGGAAGACCAAACTGCCTAATCATAGCCATGACCTTTTTCTTTTCTGATTCCCAATGATCAGGCGACGTGCGAATACCTTTCAAAACTCTGTAGCCATCGTCGTGGCGCACTAAACTGTCTATATTTTCTTCATTAAGGGCGTTTGCCGCGGAAATGCCTTGGTTGGCGCTGTGCTTGCGTAAGCAAATGGAAGTATTGTTCCTTATATTAATCATTTCTAACTTTTTAAAGTTAAGAAATAATTTGTCAGTCCTACAACCTCTCCTATCAAAATTCCTAAGCTCAGACCTAACAATGGTTGTAGAACTTTCTGTGCATTTTCTCTAAATGCCAGCGAATATTGTTGGGAAGGCCAGCTCCTCGGAATCGCTGTCTTGAATCATGTCGAAGGGACGCTGACCTTCTCCAGGTGCGATAACAATTCTTGGCGCTTTTACATTTTCTGTGGGCACGTTTTCTAATAAAGTTTCTTGACCCCCGGGATTAATTTCTTTTTCTTCTACATTTTCCTGATGGTTAATGGTTGGTTGGGCAGATCTTTCTATTAGCTCTGTAACTATATCCCTATCTTCAGCTGATGCAACAAAGGGAACGGTGTCAGATAAAAATGACGACAACCATGATTCGTTTATAACAATCTGGTGTTTTCTATAGAGTTCAGTATTAACTAAAAATCTGATTGCATCAGCTATATTCCATCCTACGCTTGAGGTGTATCTGAACAACCTCGGCTTCATTGAACGCCCTTGGAAGTGAAGTTACAACATTGGCAACGGAAATTGGCACATTGACCACTGCTCCCTTAATGGCGTTTTGACGGCCATATCCTAAAGATTTAATAATCATGAGGCGTTAAGCCTTTCAAGCATTCGGGAAGATCCGGAAAATCTAAGCCATTTGTAATTGAAGCTTTTGGTTTCTTGCCTAATTTTATGCTCCTACTGCATCTTTTGCAAAAACTGTACCTATCGTTGCAGGAAGGGAAAAGTGTTGAAAGACTGTGAGGAGCTGTGAATGCTTCTCACAGAAGTAGTATAACTCGGCTGGTTTGTTATATATTTGTATATAACAAATATATATATGTTGGGTATGTGTATACATATATATATATATATATGTATATATTTGTAAATATATACAGATGTAAACAAAGCCCGAAACACGTAGAAGGAGACAGGCCGCGGCCGGACCTGATTCGCGGCGAATTCGCATGCTGTCTCGCTCTGACGCCTGGTGTCAGCGCTTAGGTACGTGTTTCGCAGCTAGGATGGCTGGACACGTACCGTTTATGTGGAGGACAAAGAGCCGTTGGTGTGTGAGCAGTACGATCACCGTTTATAGTGATCGCTGTCATACCAACGGCAGGCGTGAGTCGATACGGCCAGGCACCGTTGTTGCTAGGTGCCAAAACGGCCATCACGCCACCTTTGCCCCTTCCGTTGACATTGACACTGACAGGCCCCGGTCCAGCGAGGTAGCAGCGCGTATAAAAGGAGCCGCCGACCGACCGCGAGGGACAGTAGAAGTCGGAGTGATCACGTGAAAACTGAAATACGGCCGGTACGAGTATTAATAAACGCGTCGAAGACAAGTGCGGAAGGATACAACGTGCCTCAGTGAAAGTGGAACAAGGCCTACAAGGACCTTTGCAAGGACTTTTATGCTCTACACAAGGAGCCAGAAGTAGTTCTAAGAGTTTGTGAAATATCATAAGTGCATAGAAGCATAGATAACACTCTAAGTTACAAAAGTTGTACATTATCTAAGTGCGGTTTCGTGACTGACTGAGGTCAACCATTACGAAAGACTTGCTCTGAGGATACATCTTGCAAGGCGAATCCTTGCCATCCTCGTGTCGATTTAGTGAGCCTGGCGTAAGGCAAGGTGAAGCGCACGTACACCAGCGGGAAGGAGTGCTATTGGTAGCTTCTTGCGGAGACAAGAGAGCCAATTGCGAAACCTGGCGTAGCTGGCGTAGTGGGCAATAGAACCTAGTCCCGTAGGCGAGAATAAAACGATCGTTGACTGGCAGGAGAGCACATTGTAAGGTGTTCCAAAGGCAAGGGTAATAGTACCGTGAGGCTAGTCCAGCACGCAGCCAAACTAGGTTTAAGAAAATACAAGTGTATCAAACAGACAAATAGCACGCAAAATACAAATACATTACATAAACCACAACCACCAATTGTTCTCAGTATCGCAGCGCCACAAATACAATTTTGTTGGCACGTACCCTCAGCATCGCAAGAGCTTGTCCAGCTTATATTCGGGACAACCGAAGGTTCGTTACAACTGGCGCCCAAACTGTGGATTCTGCTATACTAGTCTACGAAGTGTTTTAAATTTATATAAAAAAAATGGTGCGATCGTGGGTGTACAATTTAAAAAAGGAACAATTAATAAAATATAGCACGGAATTTGGCCAGGAACTGGCTGGGATAACCGACATGATGCGGAAACAGTTTGGAGATTGGGTGAGTAAGAATGAGAATTCCCTAATGCACGGCCTCCGTATCAGCGAATTGGCAAAGCGATTCGGTCGTTTGTCGCCAAGCAAGGAACTCGAGTCGGAGGTCGAAGAGGAGGAGAAAGAGAAGGAGCTTGGCGTTATCAACGTAGCGCGGCTGAGCATTCCTTCGCCCAGCGCAGCGGCTCGAGCAAGAGACTCCCAAGAAAATCGCCGATCACCGTGGAATTCGGTCCAGCAACCGCAACAGGAACCCAGCTTCGATCGAAGACACGAACGTGTGAGCGCCGGCATGGAGTACCCAAGAGTGGCAAAGGAGGTACGAGAATGGGGTTTCAGATTCGACGGGCTGTCGAAACCCTTAGAATTCTTGGAGCAGGTGGAATGGTCAGCTGATACATATGGGCTGAACCTGAACCTGATGGCCCTAAAGTGGTACATTGCCAATAACCAACACTGGACGAGTTGGGTGGGATTCGTACAGAGCTTTCAGGAATGTTTCCTACCAAGGGATTATTTCGAGAATTTGGAAGACGAGGTCCGCAGAAGACTGCAGAAGTTGGATGAACCGTTTAAAATTTATATTGTCGAAATGCTGACACTTATGCGGCCGCTGCGGTTAGCAGCGGACAAAGAGCTGCACAAAATTTACAACAACAGTCTCCCTGATCTGCGCGCGTACGCGCGACCGCACCAATTCTCAAACCTTGGGGAACTGATGCATTTGGCGGAGGCATTTTAGGAGTTGGAGAAGGATAGAGCGCGACTGCGGTTAGAACAGCAGCAACTCCAACCTCAACAGGAACGCTAAAACCAACCACTACTGGGTCGCGGAGAACAGCAGAATAATCGCGACCAGCAGGCCAATCGCAACAACCGAACGCGGTTTATGGCAATGCAGGAGCACAACACCAGGGATCGGTCGCCGGAGCCAGAGAGACCGAGACCGGCACCGAGACTGCAACAAAACAATAGTCAGACACACATACAGAACCCAGGAAGGGCGAGTCGCGTGTGTGGACAGAGCGGACATTGGGCGGTGGATTGCCGAAACCCAATGCTTGACTATTGCTGGATGTGCGGCCGAATCGGGCATCGGACCTCGACATGTTGCAAGTCGGCAAACGACCAGCGGCGTCCGCCAGCGAGGGGCGAACGGGAGCCGCCGAGGAACACCCCTCGCCATTAATCGGAAGTCTGCAGAACGAGGGTGCACAACTGACAGCTACTAAGGCAACCATCGATACTGGGGCTACAAGTAGTTTTATCAGTGAAAAACTGGCTTGTAGACTCAGTGGAATATGCCAGAGAAGCGCCACAAACAGACAGGTACGATTAGCGGACGGACGGAACAGCAGCGTCTCGGAAGCTTGGGAAATCGCAAGCTCGTAGTAAAATTGCTTATCTTGCCAGGCGTGATCGACGATCTCGTGTTGGAATGGGATTTCCTGACAGGTATGGGCACTGTGCTGAAATGTGCGGGAATGGTGGTCACCATCCCGGCACGACGCTACGAGCGGGAAGATCTGGAGGAGAGACTGTCGGTGGCAGTTGTCCAGACCACAACCGACCAGCACACAGAGGCCATCTGTCAGGATACCGAGACGAAAAACAAAATCCAACACGAGGACCCAGAGATAGCCGAATTCCTAAGTCGCGAAATTGCAGCGTTCGGGCCAATGGCGATTGTGTGTGGATTTTCGACAACTAAACAGCAAGTCTAAAAAAGATGCGTATCCACTTCCAAGAGTGAACCACATTTTGGATCAGCTCAGAGATGCCCATTTTATAACAAGCTTGGATTTAAAAAATGGATATTGGCAGATACCAATGGAAAAAGAGAGCCGACCACTGACAGCGTTTACAGTCCCAGAAAAGGGATTGTATCACTGGAAGGTAATGCCGTTCGGATTACATTCGGCTCCTGCATCTTTCCAGAGGGCTTTGGATCGCGTCATCTGTCCGGACATGATGCCACATGCGTTTGCATATTTAGATGAAATCATAGTCGTCGGACGGACCAAAGAAGAACACAAAATCTGCGGGAAGTTTTCAAGCGGTTGCGAGCAGCAAACTTGTGTATAAACGTGGATAAGTGCGACTTCTTCAAGAAGGAATTAATGTACTTAGGCCACCGGGTGACCGACAAGGGCATCTGCACAGATCCAGAAAAGGTTGCTGCAATCGCAGAATTAAAGCCGCCCGGAAACGTGAAGGAGCTGAGGCAGTATTTGGGAGTCGCGTCCTGGTACCGGCGTTTTGTACCAGACTTCGCGACGACAGTACACCCTCTAAACGACTTGCTGAAAAAAGGAGCCAAATGGGAATGGTCGGAAGAACGGCAAAAAGCATTCGAGATAATCAAAAGCCGACTGACACAGTCACCTGTTTTGGGATGCCCCGATTTTTCGAAAGCCTTTTGCTTGCAGACGGATGCACGCAACTATGGCCTGGGTGCGATATTGACTCAACCTTCGGACGAAGGTGAACGAGTAATATCGTATGCCAGTAGAACACTCAACGGAGCCGAAAGGAACTATTCGGCTACCGAAAAGGAGTGCTTGGCCATAGTATGGGGTTTTCGGAAACTGCGGCCGGACCTGGAGGGATACCATATCGTAGTGATTACAGATCACAAGGCTCTGAAGTGGCTCAACTCCATCGAGTGTCCATCGGGTAGAATAGCGCGGTGGGCGCTAGAACTACAACAATACGACTTTGAGATACGGTACCGAAAGGGTAACCTCAATGTCGTGGCCGATGCGTTATCTCGATAGCAACTGCAAGAGACATGTGGTCGAGTGGTCACCTCATGAAGGCTTGGAGGAGTCCAACGCGGGATGCAAGTGGATACAAAAGATGCATGAGGTCATAAGGAACAACCCAAAAAAATACCTGGAATATGTGGAGGAAAGCGGAAACCTTTTCAGACACATCCCACATCGCGCGGGCAACGAGGAAGTGTCATCATGGAAACTCTGCGTACCTAGCGGTAAGAGAAACCGGACACCTTGGAAGCAGGAAGACAATAGCGAGATTCGCAACTCGATATTACTGGCCTGTGTTGTACAGGGACACACGAGCCAACTCTACAAACCAAGTCAGATGGCGGCGGCTGGGAAATTGTTGACACAAATACTAGAAGAGCCGTGGAGCACAGTATATGCGGATTTTGTTGGGCCGTTTCTTCGGTCCAAACATTGAAATACAATGCTCTTGGCTTTAAGAAGCGCCACAGCAGCTTCGTTGCAAAGAGGATTTCGCGAGCGGATATTGGCTAGGTTTGGAGTACCGAAAGTGCTTATAACTGACAGCGTAGCGCAGTTTACAAGCAAGGCTTTTAAAAGTTTTCTGGAAGAATTGGGGGTGCGGCACCAATATACAGCACCATACACCCCGCAAGAAAACCCTACGGAACGGACAAATCGGACTGTAAAAACCATGGTGGCACAATATGCCAAGGATAACCAGCGGTGCTGGGACGAGTTGCTACCTAATCTGTCTCTGGCCGTCAATTCCAGCTTTTCAGCGTCTACCGGCTACAGTGCGGCGTTTATTATGCTAGGACGCGAACCGCGGCTACCACACGCACTGTTCGACGGAGTCACAGTCGTAACCGGCAGGAACACACAAATGCCCACCGAAAATGCCTCTAAGTTAAAGGAGGTATTCGAGGTGGTAAGACGTAGTCTTGAAAAGGCGGCCCAAGACCAGGCACGGCATTACAATTTGAGGAGACGGGCATGGAAGCCTGCAGTGGGAGACAAGGTGTGGGCGAAACAACACCATTTGTCAAATGCAGCTGAGGGTTTCGCTGCAAAGCTAGCCCCAAAATTCTCTGGTCCATACACTATAACAAATTTCGTATCCCCAGTTATAGTGAGACTGAGAAGCCAAACTGAGAAAAGGTGAACGGACCGCTCACATTTCCGACTTAACACCACATAGTGAGGAAGCGGACAAGGGGCAACGCAAGTCGCAGTAATCAGTTTTAGTCGTTTTTTTTTTTTTTAAAAAAGCCACAAAACAATAACTGAACAAGTCGTGGGAATTTTTTTTTGGTTGTTAAAATTGTTTTTTAATAAGGGGGACCATGTAAAATTTAAAAAAAAAAAAAATAAATAAAGGGGTGACCATGTAAAATTTAAAAAAAATATAAAGTAAAGGGTACGTGTCTCGCAGCTAGGATGGCTGGACACGTACCGTTTATGTGGAGGACAAAGAGCCGTTGGTGTGTGAGCAGTACGATCACCGTTTATAGTGATCGCTGTCATACCAACGGCAGGCGTGAGTCGATACGGCCAGGCACCGTTGTTGCTAGGTGCCAAAACGGCCATCACGCCACCTTTGCCCCTTCCGTTGACATTGACACTGACAGGCCCCGGTCCAGCGAGGTAGCAGCGCGTATAAAAGGAGCCGCCGACCGACCGCGAGGGACAGTAGAAGTCGAAGTGATCACGTGAAAACTGAAATACGGCCGGTACGAGTATTAATAAACGCGTCGAAGACAAGTGCGGAAGGATACAACGTGCCTCAGTGAAAGTGGAACAAGGCCTACAAGGACCTTTGCAAGGACTTTTATGCTCTACACAAGGAGCCAGAAGTAGTTCTAAGAGTTTGTGAAATATCATAAGTGCATAGAAGCATAGATAACACTCTAAGTTACAAAAGTTGTACATTATCTAAGTGCGGTTTCGTGACTGACTGAGGTCAACCATTACGAAAGACTTGCTCTGAGGATACATCTTGCAAGGCGAATCCTTGCCATCCTCGTGTCGATTTAGTGAGCCTGGCGTAAGGCAAGGTGAAGCGCACGTACACCAGCGGGAAGGAGTGCTATTGGTAGCTTCTTGCGGAGACAAGAGAGCCAATTGCGAAACCTGGCGTAGCTGGCGTAGTGGGCAATAGAACCTAGTCCCGTAGGCGAGACTAAAACGATCGTTGACTGGCAGGAGAGCACATTGTAAGGTTTTCCAAAGCAAGGGTAATAGTACCGTGAGGCTAGTCCAGCACGCAGCCAAACTAGGTTCAAGAAAATACAAGTGTATCAAACAGACAAATAGCACGCAAAATACAAATACATTACATAAACCAAAACCACCAAATGTTCTCAGTATCGCAGCGCCACAAATACAAATTTGTTGGCACGTACCCTCAGCACCGCAAGAGCTAGCCCAGCTTATATTCGGGACAACCGAAGGTTCGTTACAATACTTAAAATGTCTCTACTATCCGCCTCACTACATTTGCTTTCTACAGCTTGTCTGGAAATTTTGTCCACTTGGTGTGGAGACCACAAACCTTTGCAAGAAATGCAAGCCTTATCAGGGCCCTGTTTTACTATTCTATTGAATACGACAATAAAGGCATCTAAATTAATGCCTTTCGCCTGACGCCGATCTTCTGGAAAGGTATTCGCACGTTGATCTCTGTTCTGGCTCGCATTTCGGCTATTTTCGGCTAACCTATTTTCGTGATTGCTCCTATACTGACTAACTCTTTATGACAAATTTCTTTGGGCTTGAAGAGCCGCCTCTCGTGCTTAAAGTCGAGCACTTCGCCTTGCACCTGTGTTTCGTGCCTGTTCAATAATTCTACGTATGAGATTGTACCTAACTTGAGCCCTTTGACTCCTATTCCGTGCACGCTCTAAAATTCTATTTTCGATGTCAGTTCGTCGATTAGCGTGCTGTACAGTGTTTTGTCGCTGATCGGCGTAGTTTATTGTCAGTTTGTTCTTGTTGTCTTAGTTCAGAATCTGTCCGGCGCACTGCAAGTCGAGCAGTGTCTTGTCCCTGTTCATCTGCCCGAAATTCTGGGTCTTGTCTACGCCTCGATCGGCGTAGAGTATTGTCAGTTTGTTCTTGTTGTCTAAGTTCAGAATCTATCCGGCGCAATGCACGTCGAGAAGTGTCTTGTCCCTACTCAACTGTCCGAAATTCTGGGTATTGTCTACGCCTCGATAGGCGTAAAGTATTGTCAGTTTGTTCTTGTTGTCTAAGCTGGGAATATGTCCGGCGTACTGCACGTCGTAAAGTATTGTCAGTTTGTTCTTGTTGTCTACGTTGAGAATCTGTCCGGCGAACTGCATGTCGAGCAGTGTCTTGTCCCTGTTCATTTGCTCGAAATTCTGGGTCTTGTCTACGCTCTATTTGGGATAAACTATTACTTATTCTTTCCTGCTCAGCGTAATCAGAGTCAGACCTATTCAACAGATTTCTTGTTCTATTCCTACGAGACCTAGTGGCTGCTGAAACTCTGTTTACCCTAGGCATGGTTAGTCAAGTTTTGTCAAGGGTAGGTGAAAAAATAATAATTATGGTATATAAGATGTAAAAAATAATAATGATTTATAAATCTGTAAAAAATAATAATGGATTATGAATCTGTAACAAATAATATCGATATACTATAAAGCTGCAACAAATAAGAATGCTATATAAATGTAAAAAACAAAAAAATTTAAAAAAAAAATGATATGAAGTCTTGAAAAAGACTTTTACAGATTTGAAAAAAAATCAAAGAAGACTTGCGTTTTTATTCCAAATCCTTTTGTGGAGGGATAATTAATACGCGAACCACTTGTAAGCAATTACGTTAAAAAACACAGTAAATTACTTAGCACAATCACAGAAATAATCACAGTAGATTTTTTACACAACCGTACGGAACAAAAATTTGCAGTTAAGTTAAAAGCACCCCCTATTAGGCAAGTATTACCAGGTATGCAGGTAGATTACTAAGTGGAAGTGCTGACGCAAGAGGTTTTTTTAGGTCATACGTTTTGTGGCTAACACAGGTACAGGTACACAGGTCGTTCAAAGCGGCCTGTGTCTTATTCATTACCAACCTTAGATTTTAGAAAAAAAAACCCAGGCCCGCGACATTTGCTTACCCTTTTACCTTATTGAACAACAGATCTACATATGTGTAATTTTGCCCACTTCGCACGCACCTAACGCTGCACTTTTCGGACACACATGGTACATTTGCCTGCATATACAGAAAACGCTTGTGCCTCCAGCTATCTGGTTTGGCTTTTGCGATTATACTTTTTGGCATACCTTCGGTGTTTTTTAGCCGGTTATAGTGAACATTTTAGAGATGATCAATATAATGTAGGAGTATTTTAAAATTACTTCACTTTTAAAATTGTTCACGATTTTATTGTAATCAGTTGCATGTGTATATCGAAAACAGGAAGAGTTCTCGATAATAATGTTATAAGAGAGCTTATATTTGAAACCTAAAGTCACAAAACCATTTCATGGGCTCGTGTGCCTGCACTATTGCATGCTGACTTAACTTCAATCGATTCAATTCGATATCTCCGGTGTTTCTAAACCGATTTCGATGAAATTTTGTGAAAAGTTCTATCGTTACCCATTATTTCAATCCCCATGTTTACATTTTCCAAATTCGAGATTTTTTTGTAATCGATTCCATGTGTATATCGGAAACCAGAATAGTTATCGATAATTTGAAACAAACTTGTTCCGCTCATGGTATAGGAGAACTTATATTCAAAATCTGAAGTCTCTAGCTCTTGTAGTCTCTGAGACAGACGGACATGGCTATATCGACTCGTCTGTTGATGCTGATCAATAATATATATACTTTATAGGGTCGGAGATGCTTCCTTCTGCCTGTTACATACTTTTGCACAAAACCATTATACCCCTTTTACCCATTTCATGGGTTCGGGGTATAAAAAAGTATAATCATCGGAATCGGTTGAGAAACACCAGAGATGTCGAAGATTGAAGTTTGGTCACAGATACATACAGACAATGATAGTACGCGATAAGTATAGGGTTCAGGGTATCTCCTAGTCGGGAAATCTTGACTAGAGCCTTCTTACTTGTATTTTTTGGAGCTATGCAAATATATATATATATAATAACTTGTTATTGATTAACGAAATCCTAAATATGTTTTAATCTTTTTTGATCGCAGCCGTAAGATGGTATGGTAATTGTAACAGTATGATCGCGTGCTAGTGAATAAAACAGGGCGTAGAGAAGCGAGTACTCAACGCCATAAGAGTTTCGCGTGAACAACAACAAATTATTAGGCTAGCACCGTCAGTGGAGATATACTGTAAAAAGTCGGGTTATCTGTTGCTCGTTTTTATATTATGTTAGTACACGTGCGTATGCTTTTAACAACGATCGTGAGAGAGTAGCAGAAACCCCGACATAAACCGGCGAAGTAGCAAGAGCATAGCTAGAAGTGCACCCCGCGAAATCTTCGATTTATTATTGATTATTTTTGTTTGGAGAAATCGATTCAAAAGAATGGATTTAGAATCGATTTTAACCAATTTAAAATCATTACTATAATAGGAAATGCATTCATTCAAATTTTTTTAATATTATTTAATTATAAAATTCTACCGCAAGTGTATAAAAAACAAAAAATCAACTAATTTCAATGCCCGTTCGTTTCTTAAAATGTGGCCTTATTAATACGGTTACTTGCAGCTGCATTGTCTTTCGCAACTGCTTTTCTGCCGGTATGTTCTTGTCCACTGCGGATATGGCTTCTAAAAAAATAAGTTTATTGGTATTATTATATTTATTTTGTTATAGTGTGCACTTGCGGTACTTACGTACATATTAACGCAACCGAATCAGAAGTTGTGCTAATGCGCCAACCAAACGCAATTTTGTTGTTCGAACTTTGCCCTTTGCATTATACATACTTAATACGATTTTTCAGCTCAATTTGCAAATAAAACAACAACATACAAAAAATTTTCGTTCGAGGAGACGCGTCATTCATAAAGGTTACATTGACACTTAAAATTATAGAGCGAGAGAGTAATTTAGCGCGCATATACGAAGCAATATCCATACCCTGCCGCATTCTTAAGAATCGATTCTGAATGATTCCAAAGAATCAATTTTTCACTTAAGACAAGGAATAAATTTATACCAGCCGAACTGAAGGATATGTATCCCATTTGTACATTTTATCATAGTAAACTTGCTTGAAACTTGCTTTAAGCATCGCGCACACCAGAGCGAATAATCCGTAGCGGCAGCGGCACGAATATATAATTACATTACGTCTTATGAACGCACGCACACCAAAGCGGGGCGAATTCGTTTTGACAGCGAATCTGCAGCGTTTTTTTCTGCTCAACATTGACAACCGTGCATGCAGCGTTTTTTTCGCTTGCCGCCAAGAACGATAAAACTCAGATTGCGCAGAAACTTGTTCATGTTCTGCGCTGATGACGTCACATGTGATGCATGTGTTGAATTTTTGACTTGTTTACACGTTAAATTACTATATTTTGGCTTTAAATACAATTTAATAATAATAATATAATAAGAGAAGCAGTTTTTAACTAATTATCATTTACTTTTATTTAAAAAAATATTTATAAACAAGTAAAAACGTTGCAGTCGGACGCAACTGACTGCGGAATACTTTGATACCAGTAAAAGAACGGTTGATAAGGAAGAATGCAGGGGCGAAGGGAGTGGGCCATGTGGTAAACATCGCCAGCTATCATGTTACCAAATTTGGTGACTTTAGCTCAAAAGCTGTGGAAGATAACTTAACTCCCAAATTTAAAAGGTGGGCGGCAGAGGTAGGCGTGGCATCTTAATTTTTGAATCAAATGTTTTTAACTGTCACCTCTATATTCATAAAAAGTTTGGTGGCTCAGGCTCAAAAACTGTTAGAGATATAGCCGATTCCGATTTTATAAGGCGGGTGGCTTAGGTGGGCGTGGCATCCAAAATTTTGATGCACATCTTTGGTAGATGCTGCATTCTATCTTTCTACCCAATTTACGGGCTCTAGCTTAAAAACTATAAGAGATATCGAAATTTCCGATTTTAAATAGTGAGCGGCAGAGGTGGGCGTGCTATCCAAATTTTTCATGCAGATCTTTTGTAGATGTCACCATATATCTTCCTACCAAATTCGGTGACTCTAGCTCGAAAAATGTAAAAACTATTGGCGTTTCCAATTTCAAGTAGAAGGGGGGTTGGGATCGGAATCATGGGGCGTGGCATCCAAAACGTCAATATCTATCTTCACACAAAATTTGGTGGCTCTAGCCCAAAAAATGTGAAAACTATAGGCGTTTCCAATTTCTTGGTGAAAGGGGGATGGGGGCGGAATCAGGGGGCGTGGCATCCAAAATGTTGATGGATATTTTTGGGGAACGTCAATATCTATCTTGACACAAAATTTGATGGCTCTAGCCCAAAAAATGTGAAAACTATAGGCGTTTCCAATTTCATGGAGAAGGGGGATGGGGGCGGAATCAGGGGGCGTGGCATCCAAAATGTTGATGCATGTTTTTGGGGAACGTCAATATCTATCTTGACACAAAATTTGATGGCTCTAGCCCAAAAAATGTGAAAACTATATAATTAAATTTTAATTTTAAAAAACTTCAAAAAATGTAAAAAATGTGAAAACTATAGGCGTTTCCAATTTCATGGAGAAGGGGGATGGGGGCGGAATAAGGGGCGTGGCATCCAAAATTTTGATGCATTTTTTGTGGGGAACGTCAACATCTATCTTCACAAAAACACAAAATTTGGTGGCTCTAGCCCAAAAAATGTGAAAACTATAGGCGTTTCCAATTTCATGGAGAAGGGGGATGGGGGCGGAATCAGGGGGCGTGGCATCCAAAATTAGCATAAGTTTTGATGGGGAACGTCAGTACCTATCTTAACACAAAATTTGGTGGCTCTAGCCCAAAAAATGTGAAAACTATAGGCGTTTCCAATTTCATGGAGAAGGGGGATGGGGGCGGAATTAGGGGGCGTGGCATCCAAAATTTTGATGCATTTTTTTGGGGAACGTCAATACCTATCTTAACACAAAATTTGGTGGCTCTAGCCCAAAAAATGTGAAAACTATAGGCGTTTCCAATTTCATGGAGAAGGGGGATGGGGGCGGAATTAGGGGGCGTGGCATCCAAAATTTTGATGCATTTTTTTGGGGAACGTCAATATCTATCTTGACACAAAATTTGGTGGCTCTAGCCCAAAAAATGTGAAAACTATAGGCGTTTCCAATTTCATGGAGAAGGGGGATGGGGGCGGAATTAGGGGCTGGCATCCAAAATGTTGATGCATATTTTTGGGGAACGTCAATATCTATCTGACACAAAATTTGACCTAAAAAATGTGAAAACTATAGGCGTTTCCAATTTCGTGGAGAAGGGGGATGGGGGCGGAATCAGGGGGCGTGGCATCCAAAATTTTGATGAATTTTTTGGGGAACGTCAATATCTATCTTGATACAAAATTTTGTGCCTCTAGCCCAAAAAATGTGAAAACTATAGGCGTTTCCAATTTCATGGAGAAGGGGGGATGGGGGCGGAATCAGGGGGCGTGGCATCCAAAATTTTGGTGCATATTTTCGGGGAACGTCAATATCTATCTTGCCACAAAATTTGGTGCCTCTAGCCCAAAAAATGTGAAAACTATAGGCGTTTCCAATTTAAAGGAGCAGGGATGATGGGGGCGGAAGGAGTGGGCGTGGCATCCAAAATTTTGATGCAGTTTTTTCATGGACATGACTAGCTATCTGCGTGCAAAATTTGGCAACTCTAGCTGTAAGAATGTGTGAAATATTTGGTTTTATCGGTTTTCAGTTATCGAATTTATCGATTTCCCAGCCTCCTAGTAGGCGTGGCACCCCAATCTTCACACTTTATCTGTACCTTCTATGGATAAACATAATCGCAAAGTTTCAAGTCTCTAGCTTTACGGGTGTCGAAAAAAGTTGCGTTCATACGGACGGACAGACGGACAGACGGACAGACAGACACCATGACGGACATTGCACAAAACCAATATACTATGAGACCTTCGGTATCAAAGTATAAAAATTCATCACATGTGACGTTTCGAACTGCTGTTTATGCGTAATGTCTTTCTTCATGGCTTCCCGCAATATTTGCTGTCATACATATGGGCACTAATGTTAAACAATGGCAAAAGTGGAGCTGCTTATTGAATTAGTGAAAAAACATAAAATATTGTACGATTTAGCGGACAAGGACTATAAAAACATAAGAAAAAAGATAAGATATGGGACGATCACACTTGCGATTTTGGCGCGGAAAATATCACGCGGTTTATTCATGCCGCTGCCGCTGCGGATTATTCGCTCTGGTGTTCGCGATGCTTTAAACGAATATATATAGAACAGAAACAAAATGTTAAATTTCAGCAGGCAAATATTAACAAAGTAAAACGCAGCAGTCGGACGCAACCGACTGTGGAATACTTTGATACCTGTTAAAAAAAAAAACCGATGGTATGCATGCAAAGGGGAATGCGGGGGCGGTAGGGGTGGGCCTGTGAAAGCTATAGGTGTTTCCGATTTCAAAGAGCAGGATGGCCGGCGGCGGAATGAGTTGGCGTGGCATCCAAAGCTTTGATGCAATTTTCTGAGAGACGTGTCCGGTTATCTTCGTGCACAATTTTGTAATTTTAGCTGTAGTGTGAGAAATAAATAGTATCATCGGCTTTTAGTTATCGACCAAAATCTTGACACTTTATCGGTCGCGCCTATAGACAAAGATAATAGCTTTATAATTCCAGAAAATTGTTGCGATCATTCGGATGGATTGACGGACAGACACCATGACGAAAATTGCACAAACCAATATACTAGATACTTTCAGTATCAGAGTATAAAAATTATTAGTTTAGTCCAACAGGCCACTTTTAGCTAAAAACCACAAATTCGACATTTGGATTATTACATTACATTTCATTAAAAGAAGGATGCCCACCCAAAACATAAAGTTCGGTAGTCTTTTTGAAACTGGAATGCCTGAATCTTTTAGAGTTCATAAACCACAAGGATAAACAAAAAAAATTTCCAACTTCACATTACCGCCTCAACTCAACGCCTTCCAATAACGGGAAACATTTTTAGCTTGAGTCACATTCTTTGATGGAACGATAGCTGGCGATGCCCCTCAGGGTTAGCATTTAAAAATGTTTTAGTGCCACGCAGATCTATCCCCCCAAGTCCCTCTTTGCAAACAAACTGTTAAACACATATGTATATTACTTCAGATATATGTATGAGTATTTTGCAGTCGGTTGCACCAGACTAGAGGTAGGCGCTGGCCTATTTTCTGAGGCACGGGCCCGCACGAACACCAAGTCTTTCTTAAGTGGCCCGGCCCGACCCGGCACGACTTTTTTCATGGAGACCCGGCTCGGCCCGAAATTAATACACATGAATGTACATATAAAAACCATATGCATTTGAAGATATGGATTAATTTGTTTAGAAATGCACTTATTTTAAAATACAAACTCAAAATTATTTATTTACTTAGTATGTAATACATTACTTAATAAAACATATCTGCAACACTTGTGGTTTTATAAATAGAAGTCCTAATTGCTCCTATTTACAGGGGAGGTCATAAGTATTTACACAACACTTAAAGTTGAATCTTTTCATAGCTTGAACTTCTTCATGTGAAGTATGGTACCAATGAAACAGTTATTTTAAATCCATCTAAATGTTAGAATACTTTCCTTAGCCCATTAAGTACTCATTGAATATTAAGATTTGTAAAAGTCTAATTTTGAAACGATTTTTGATGCAAATACTTTTCCCAAACAATTCATAACTGCACAATTATTTTTTTTTCAAAAATCTCTTTGTTAGTATTTCTTATGATTTTTTTAAAATTGCTAAAAATAAATATTTTAACCACATTTCATACACAACTATTTAGAAATTAAAAGCTAATAAAAATGGTTTGTGGTTTCTTGACGGGCTTTTTCGGGCCTTACCGGGCCGGGCCTTTTCGCTGAGGCCCGAGCCAGTTGTTTAAGCTGCCTTCACACGATCGGTTTTTATCGGTTTTTTTTTTTTTAAAGCCAGCGCTCTCGTGTGAACACACAACATTTTTTAGGTCCGGTCGAAGACCGAAGCAAAAATGAGAAAAATATAACGTGTTCTATTTCTGCTATTTTTTGCGTCGGTTAAATATGTGCCACTAACATGTTTACGTAAAAAAGGCGTTTATGGTGTTTTTTTAGTAATTGTTGGCAAAAAATAATGTAAACAAACTTAAAAATATGTCGCCAAAGTTAAGTAATATAAACATGTTTGATATTTAATATTATACAACGTATTACATTCAACCTTTCATACAATATTTTAGAAGATTATATGGACCGCAGAGTCAATTAAATTGTTAATTGATGAATATGTGCGCCATCCCAATCTCTACGACCCAACAAGTACTATGTACCACAACAAGCACTGCCGCAACGGGTTATTTGATGCCGTATTGGAAACAATGCGAACCATGATTGACAATATTAAAGTGTCCGACATTAAAACAAAAATAGGAGCATTAAGAAGCCAATACTTAATGCACTTAAAGAAGCAGGCAAAAACGAATTGCAAAAGCGGAATGGGAACAGACGAGAAGGTGAACAATTTTTGGCTGAAAAATTTAGATTTTTTGAAGCCCCACCTTAAAATAAAGGAAAATAGAACATCAAGTTTCAATGTGAGTATAGTTTGCTATTTTTTATGTATAAAATGTGCCTATATTGAACATACTTTCAACAGATTCAAAGCGACACGATGACTTCGGACTCACAAGATGTGGTCGAAGAGGCTTCGATATTGGAATCGTCCGGTTGCTCGACTCAGGCTGCCGAAGAATCTGAGCCATCAGCAGAGAGCGTGTTCAAGACTGCCAGTGAAATGCTGGGTGATATAAGAAACAAGCGCAAGTTCGAGCACGACGTTGACTCGTTTGGCGAGCTTGTTAAAGCGGAGATGGCTCGCATCGAAAACCCAAACAGGCGGATGGAAGCCAAGATGCAAATACTGGATGTTCTTTACAAAAATTATAATTAATTTAATTATTATAATTAATAATATTTAATATTTGGCTCAATACTTGAAGAATGTGATATTAATAAAGCATTTTCTTTTTATTAAAAATTGAACTTTTTGATTGCATCAGCCTGCCAGGAAACAGCGCCGGTTGAGTTAAAATATTTTGTTAGCTCGTCACGGACGATTCTGGGCTCTTCCGCGCTCCTATTGCCCTCTGGAGCAAGACCTGTTAAGGGCTGCATAGAGCGCCACTCTCCTGGCGTGAACAATACCTCATCCGTGTTCTCATTATCCATTCAGATAATTATGTAGAATGCAAGCCGCATAAACAAGCTTTTCTACTTTTTCGGCGCTCAGGTTTATTGTCGTTTGCAGTATTCGAAAACGATTTTACAAAATGCCAAACGTATTTTCAACAACTCTGCGTGCTCTGCTCAAGCGGTAGTTGAAAATTTTATTTTCATTGCACGTTCTTTGCCGATGAGGTTTCATCAACCACCTTTGCAGCTTGAATGCTTCATCGGCAACAATTACATATGGAAGTTTTGTGCCATTTTCTTCCAATTCTGCATCGGGTGGAATGTTTAGTTTATTTTGTTCTAAAGCCGAACAAAGAGATGGGGCATTGAACACGGATGCATCGTTTGCTCTTCCATTGCAACCGATGTGAACATACAACAAGTTGTAGTTGGCATCGACAAGTGCAAGCAAAACAATGCTGTTAAAGCCTTTATAATTAAAATAAAGGGAGCCGTCAGACTTCTTGGCACGAAATGCAATATGTTTTCCATCAGTAAAATTTATATTGCATTAAAAAATTATTATAATATATGTTTTAAAGTCTTTACCTAGAGCACCCAAACAATGCGGGAAATTCCATTGAACGTTAAATTCGTCCGAGACTCGCAACCAGTCTTCTGTCGTCTTGGGCAACTGAGAAGTACTTGAAATTAAATATGTAATATAACATGGTACTTGTTTTTGACAAACCTTTATATAATCTCCAGCAAGTGAACTTATAATAGCTTCAACACCTTCCTGAATAATTAAAGTTATTGCAAGGACAGATACCCGAAATCATAAGCAGTCTCGTTTCTACTAGAATCGCTTGCCTCATTACAGTATCCTGCTTTTGAATTTTGCATCGCAGTTTTCCCAAAAGATGGTGAAAAGTAGATGGGGACATTCTATTGAAGTTGCGAAAAGTTTCCAAATCCTCATATTGGAGCTCCTTCATTACCAATGCGACCATGTCCTTCCCCTGGTCGCGACGCATGGCCAAAATCTGCTCCAGACAGTGCGTGGTTTATTTTTCTTCTCTTTCACTTTCACAGCTCGGGCAGTAACAGCATTTTTAGCTTGAGCTACCGCGGTTAAAATACAAACAACATCTAATATGTCTTCGACTGCATACATTTTGAGGTTGTTTACGTTTTTTATATATGTTTGTGATGAATTAAATAGAGAAGTGTGACCAGATTGTGTAACAATAAAAAGTGAATGGAATTTGGATTTAACCGATGCGAATAATGTGAATGCCAACATTTTTGGTCGGTTAAAAAAAGCTACAGTAAAACCGACCGTGTGAAGGCAGCTTTAGGACTGTGTCGCAACCAAAATTTTGATGCATTTCTTTGAGGGCACTCAAACCGGAGAAACGCGCGTTCAGCCGAACGGACACCATGACAAACATTGCACAAAACCAAACCACAGAGTATAAAAAAAACAACTCGGCTGTTGTTGCTAATCAAGAATATAAATTCTTTATGGGGTCGAAGATGCTTTCTTCTGCCTATTAAATTCTTTTGCACAAAAACATTATACGATTATAAGTGAAAATTGTTCATGGGTTCAGGTTTTAATGAGTGTTGAAAAAAGGGTTCAGGGTATCTCCTAGTCGAGCATCCTCGACTTGAGCTTTTTTTCTCGTTTTTCGTTTTTGTTGTATATAAACAATTATCCGTTGGGTTTTTCATAAAATCGGAAAAAAATGTTCGTAGGGCCGCCATTTTATTAATTTAAAAAAGAAAAAAAGAAATCGCTCGGTCACTCACTAGTTTTTCATGTTTTCAAAGAGCGGTTTTCGAATTACAGTGATCAAATTTTATAATTTTTTAATGATGCAATTTTTTAATTTACTGGAAAAAAAATATTATTTATTATTAAATACACAAAATACAAAAAAACAAAAAATCAATTAAAATCAAAAAAAATATTTAAGACATGCTTTTACATGCTTTCTTGCATACAATGCATAGCTAAGTCAAGTTAAATAAAAGCATGTGAAAAAAGTTTAATTATTAAATATAAATAACATAAGTAAAACAAGTAAGAAGGCTCTAGTCGAGATTTCCCGACTAGGAGATACCCCGAACCCTATACTTAACGCGTACAGTCATTGTCTGTATGCATCTGTGACTAAACTTCAATCTTCGATATCTCTGGTGTTTCTAAACCGATTTCGGTGATATTTTCAGAAAAGTTCTATCGTTACCCATTATTTCAATCCCCATATTTTACATATTCCAAATTCGAGATTTTTTTGCTATCGATTCCATGTGTATATCGGAAACCAGAAAAGTTATCGATAATTTGAAATAAACTTGTTCCGCTCATGGTATATGAGAACTTATATTCAAAATCTGAAGTCTCTAGCTCTTGTAGTCTCTGAGATCGACGCGTTCATACAGACGGACAGACGGACGGACAGACGGACATGGCTATATCGACTCGGCTGTTGATGCTGATCAATAATATATATACTTTATGGGGTCGGAGATGCTTCCTTCTGCCTGTTACATACTTTTGCACAAAACCATTATACCCCTTTTACCCATTTTATGGGTTAGGAGTATAACAAGTAGAAACGTTGCAGTCGGATGCAACCGACTGCGGAATACTTTGATACTAGTAAATGAACGGTTGATAAGGGGGAATGCAGGGGCGAAGGGAGTGGGCCATATGGTAAACATCGCCAGCTATCATGTTACCAAATTTGGTGACTTTAGCTCAAAAATGTGGAAGATAACTTAACTCCCAAATTTAAAAGGTGGGCTGCAGAGGTAGGCGTGGCATCCAAATTTTTGTATCAAATGTTTTTAAATGTCACCATCCATATTCATAAAAAGTTTGGTGGGTCTAGCTCAAAAACTGTTAGAGATATAGCCGCTTCCGATTTTATAAGGCGGGTGGCTTGGGTGGGCGTGGCATCCAAAATTTTGATGCAGATCTTTGGTAGATGTTGCCTTCTATCTTTCTACCCAATTTATGGGCTGTAGCTTAAAAACTATGAGATATATCGAAATTTCCGATTTTAAATGGTGGGCGCCAGAGGTGGGCGTGGCATCCAAATTTTTGATGCAGACCTTTTGTAGATGTCACCATATATCTTCCTACCAAATTTGGTGTCTCTAGCCCAAAACATGTGAAAACTATAGGCGTTTCCAATTTCTTGTAGAAGGGGGGAAGGGGGCGGAATCAGGGGGGCTTGGCATACAAAATTTTGATGCATTTTTTTGTGGAACGTCAGTATCTATCTTGACACAAAATTTGGTGGCTCTAGCCCAAAAAATGTGAAAACTACAGGCGTTTCCAATTTCAAGGAGCAGGCAGGATGGGCGCGGAAGAAGTGGGCGTGGCATCGAAAATTTTGATGCAGTTTTTTCAGGGACATGACTAGCTATCTGCGTGCAAAATTTGGTAATTCTATCTGTAAGAATGTGAGAAATATTTGGTTTTATCGGTTTTTAGTTATCGAATCAATCGATTTCCCAGCCTCCTAGTAAGCGTGGCAACCCAATCTTGACACTTTATCTGTCTCGCTTATAGACAAACATAATTGCAAAGTTTCAAGTCTCTAGCTTTACGGGTGTCGAAAAAAGTTGCGTTCATACGGACAGACGGAAGGACACCATGACGGACATTGCTCAAAACCAATATACTATGAGGTATATGGAGGCTCAAAATGGAGGCTCATGCCCATCTCTACAGGGTATATAAGATGAGCACGTGCTCCTTTTTGCCAAACATCGTGATAAGCAAGGCGCAAACAATTTGACAGTTTAATGTGACGACATCACAACCTGCAACCACAAACTGGCTTCGTGAGTCGCTGACAACATTAGCCAGTGCCGAGCAGGGAGTGATGGAGTAGAGTCTGTAATTATAATTCCATTACCATTGGCAATACCTGTGCCACTGTTCGGGCAAAGAAGGCGCGAGTGCGAGCATCGGCGCAGGGCTCATTTACTTGAAGGAAAAGAAAATTAACACAGCGCGATTTGAAAGGTGCAGCAAGCTACGTCTCAGATCCTGTGTAGTCATGTCAAAGACAATTGTAGTGGCGTAATTGCTAAAAAAAAAAAAAAAAAAAAAAGAGGGCCAGCTAATGATGGCCATTTGAGCCCTTGCTGAGGATAATGCGGGCAGCACTTCCGAGCCTCGCTGCTAAAGTGCGCGCGTCAAAGAGCAGGTGAATCAGTTGCCTTCACCCTCGCCCTTAGTTGTCGGGTGCGGAAGTATGCATTTTTTGTTTGATTTGACGATTCGATCAGAAGTTCTTGCCGAGCACTACCTCAGTTACAGTTGTTGTTTCTTTCTGTTTTCCTTGCAGAGTATTGCATGTGCCAATTACAAGTATGTTCTGCAGCTGTATCACACTTGATTCGAAGAAACAAAAGATACATTTATTTTGTGTTTGCTAGCTTTTGCTTATACGTCAGCACACACTTTTAAGGTAGATTCAAATTGCAAATCGGAAATTTTTTTGTTTTTTTTGAAATTAATTGTACACTCTTCTGGATAGATTTATCCATGAAGTTAATGTTGTTTTACTAAACAGATATTTATAATTTTCGTAGTTAACGCTTTAGGAGTACTGTCGCCAAATCAGCATCAATAACTTATTTCAGTCAGAGATACATAGACTCCGCTGATGAACTAGTCGAAACAAAGGCATACTGATAAAGTTGTTAAATTTATTTTTACTACCACAGATATTTGACCACCTTAAAATTTGAACCATGGGTCAGGTCAACGCAATGTTTAAGGTTTACTTATCCCTGATTGCTGGCAAACACAATTGCAATACATGTGAAGTCGCCTGAAACCTTGTCCTACAGCACCTGGACAGTACCTGACTGTGAAGCCTATAAAAAATGTCACAGTTTAAGGCCTTTTTGGAAGTTTATCTATCCCATTCATTGCAATGTATTGGTAAATATAATGATAATGCATAGCAAAGCAGAGGTATACAAACATTTGTATTTTTATTGCCCTACATTGGATATTAACCAGTTGTCGAACGTTTCAAACAAGAACAAAAGTGCTTCTGTTGCCGTTGACTGCTAATTAACCTTTTCCCATGGAAGCTCTTGTTTTGTTTGCCGCTTTTAAAGGTTTAAGTGCGTTCACAGTGGTTGGACATAAAAAGCGTCGAAATCAATCTCGAGAAGTGTTGGCACATTAGGCGCATTACGATGATCTTAAGGTCACCAGTTAATGTTTGGTCGGGTGCATTAATGTGAACCTTAAGAAATTCTCCACAAAAATGGCTTTATATAAGCAAGCAAACTAACGCTTGCAAGAAGCGGAAGGTAGACGACCAGCATGTCAAAGGTAAGAAGAGAAAACCGAAAGCTGCGAAGAGTAAATATGAATATGGGGCAAAGTATAAAAAGCATAAGTCAACTAGGCTTTAAAATTTTTTAACAATGAAATTTAAAACAGGTGAGAAGGCTCGAAACGAGATTTCTCGACTAGGAGATACCCTGAACCCTACTTAACGCGCACAGTCATTGTTTGAACTTATCTGTGACTTAACTTCAATCTTGAATACCTCTGGTGTTTTTTTTTTAATTTTACTATGTGGGTTTTAACCACAAAACGTAGTAAATTGAACTTTAAACAAGAATGAAGGCTCTTGTCGAGATTTCCCAACTAGGAGATACCCTGAGTACTTAACGCGTACAGCTATTTTCTATATGTATTAGTGACTTATCTTCAATCTTCGATATTTCTGGGGTTTTTTTTTACCGATTTCGATGAAAATTTCACAGATTTTGATTATTTTGAAATTTAAAAACGCATTTCACATTTTTCAAGTTCATTATTTTATTGCTATCAATCACATATGCATATCGAAATTAGAAAGAGTTACTGATAATCGGAAACTGCCTAAGACTTAAATGAACTTACGGTAAAAATCTTAAGGTCTCCAGCTCCAGCTCTCCAGCAGACGCACAGACAGACGACTGCTTATGCTGACCAATATATATATACTTTATAGGATCGGAGATACTTCCATCTGCCTGTTACATGCTTTTGCAAAATAAAACGCTATACAATTTTTACCTATTTTATGGGTTAAGGGTATAAAATTGTTGATTCGACTAAAATCATAGTTAAACAGCCAAACGAACATGAAACGTATTTACATGAAAGTGCGAGCATCCTAAAACAATATGCGTAAACTTCAAAATTGTATTCCATGTTATTTATACTCCCCAACTTTCGTTGTACATCAAAACTTACTGCATACAAAATGTGTATTTTTATTTGGTAAGTTCGATATAAAACTGATTATCGTCCTATTTATCAAGCATTTTTATACTTTGATACCGAAGGTCTCATAGTATATTGGTTTTGTGCAATGTCCGTCATTGTGTCTGTCCGTCCGTCTGTCCGTCTGTATGAATGCAACTTTTTTCGACACCCGTAAAGCTAGAGACTTGAAACTTTGCAATTATGTTTATCTATAGACGGTACAGATAAAGTGTTAAGATTGGGTTGCCACGCCTATTAAGAGGCTGGGAAATCGATAAATTCGATAACTGAAAACCGATAGAACCAAATATTTCTCACATTCTTACAGCTAGAGCTACCAGATTTTGCACGCAGATAGCTAGTCATGTCCCTGAAAAATCTGCATCAAAATTTTGGATGCCACGCCCACTCCTTCCGCCCCCATCATCCCTGCTCCTTGAAATTGGAAACGCCTATAGTTTTCACATTTTTTGGGCTAGAGCCACCAAATTTTGTGTCAAGATAGATATTGACGTTCCCCAAAAAAATGCATCAAAATTTTGGATGTCACGCCCCCTGATTCCGCCCCCATCCCCCCTTCACCATGAAATTGGAAACGCCTATAGTTTTTAAATTTTTTCGGCTAGAGCCACCAAATTTTGTGTCAAGATAGGTACTGACGTTCCCCATCAAAACTTGGATGCCACGCCCCCTGATTCCGCCCCCATCCCCCTTCTCCATGAAATTGGAAACGCCTATAGTTTTCACATTTTTTGGGCTACCCAAATTTTGTGTGAAGATAGATATTGACGTTCCCCAAAAAAATGCATCAAAACTTTGGATGCCACGCCCCCTGATTCCGCCCCCATCCCCCCTTCTACTTGAAATTGGAAACTCCTATAGTTTTTACATTTTTCGAGCTAGAGTCACCGAATTTGGTAGGAAGATATATGGTGACATCTACAAAAAATCTGCATCAAAAATTTGGATGCCACGCCCACCTCTGCCGCCCACCATTTAAAATCGGAAACTTCGATATCTCTTACAGTTTTTAAGCTAGAACCCGTAAATTCGGTAAAAAGATAGAAGGCAACATATACCAAAGATCTGCATCAAAATTTTGGATGCCACGCCCACCCAAGCCACCCGCCTTATAAAATTGGAATCGGCTATATCTTTAACAGTTTTTGAGCAAGAGCCACCAAACTTGGTAGGCAGATATATAGTGACAGTTAAAAACATTTGATTCAAAAATTTGGATGCCACGCCTACCTCTGTCGCCCACCTTTTAAATTTGGAAGTCAAGTTATCTTCCACAGTTTTTGAGCTAAAGTCACCAAATTTGGTAACATGATAGCTGGCGATGTTTACCACATGGGCCACTCCCTTCGCCCGTGCATTCCCCCTTATCAACCGTTCATTTACTGGTATCAAAGTATTCCGCAGTCACTTGTTAAATTATTAACAAGTAAAGACGTTGCAGTCGGACGCAACCGACTACAGAATTCTTTGATACCAGTAAAAGAACGGATGGTAGGGAGTCTGCTTGCAAAGATGGAATGCAGAGACAGGAGGGGTGGCCCGGGTGGTAAACATCGCCAGCTATCATGTTACAAAATTTGGTGACTTTAGCTCAAAAACTGTGGAACTGTGGAAAACTGTAAGGCTTTGGTGGGCGTGGCATCCAAATATTTGATTCAGATCTTTGGTAGATGTTACCATCTATCTTCGTACCGAATTTGGGGGCTTTAGCTTAAAAGCTGTAAGAGACAGCAGAATTTCCGATTTTAAAAGCCGGTTTGGGCGTGGCATCTAAAATTTGATGAAAATTGTTGGAAAACTTTATTACCTATCTTGACACAAAATTTGGTGCTCTAGCCCAAAAAATGTGAAAACTATAGGCGATTCCAGTTTCAAGGAGCAGGGAGGATAGGGGCGGAAGGAGTGGGCGTGGCATCCAAAATTTTGATGCAGTTTTTTGAGGGAAAGGACTAGCTATCTTCGTGTCTCTAGCTTTAAGGCTGTCGGAGAAACGCGCGTTCAAACAGACAGACAGACGGACAGACACCATGACGGACATTTGACAAAACCAATATACTATGATACTTTCAGTATGAAAGTAAAACAAGTAAAAACGTTGCAGTCGGACGCAACCGACTGCGGAATACTTTGATACCAGTAAAAGAACGGATGGTAAGGAGTCTGCTTGTAAAGAAGTGGGACGGGTTGTAAACATCGCCAGCTATCATGTTATCAAATTTGGTGACTTTAGCTCAAAAACTGTGGAAGATAACTTAACTCCCAAATTTAAAAGGTGGGCGGCAAAGGTAGGCGTGGCATCAAAATTTTTGAATCAAATCATTTTAATTGTCACCATTTATCTTCCTACCAAGTTTAGTGGCTCTAGCTCAAAAACTGTTAAAGATATATCCGGTTCCAATTTTATAAGGCGGGTGGCTTGGGTGGGCGTGGCTTCCAAAATGTTGATGCATATCATTGGTAGATATTGCCGTCTATCTTTCTACCGAATTTAGGGGTTCTGGCTTAAAAACTGTAAGAGATATTGAAATTTCCGATTTTAAATGGTGGGTGGCTGAGGTGGGCGTGGCATCCAAATTTTTGATGCAGATCTTTTGTAGATGTCACCATATATCTAAGGCGGAATTAGGGCTCGTGACATTCAAAATTTTGATTAATTTTTTTGGGGAACGTGATTACCTATCCTTACACAAATTTTGGTGGCTCTAGCCCAAAAAATGTGAAAACTATAGGCGTTTCAATTTCAAGGAGCAGGGTCTGTAGGGGCGGAAGGAGTGGGCGTGGCACCTAAAATATGTATGCAGTTTTTTGAGGGACGTGAATATATATCTATATAAATATATGGTTTTATCGGTTTTTAGCTATCAAATTTATCGATTTCACAGCCTCCTAGTGGGCGTGGACACCCAATATTGATACTTTATCTGTCTCGCCTATAGACAAGCATAATTGCAAAGTTTCAAGTCTCTAGCTTTACGGGTGTCGAAAAAAGTTGCGTTCATACGGACAGACGGACGTATATCAGGAACTTCAAGTGCTATACATAATATCTCAATGTGCTTTTGATTTGGGGGATCACATATGGAATATTAGTCCTTCTAATCGACGGGTTCATACATGATCACAGACAGAAATACGGACATGGCTAATTTGTATGACTGTTCATGATAATCAACAAAAAATTTATATTTAATTATAGCAATGACTCACGGATCCCAATTCGTATTGAAGCCACGCAATTCTCTATGAATTGTCAAACATATGAATCTGCTAATCGCGTAAAACATAACACCATTACCGCCATTAAATAAATATTTCTTGCATCGGTTGGCTTCCCTGTCAACAGCTTTTGCTCATCTGTACGATACATCGTTTTTATTTTGATTTATGCCGTAAATGTGTGGTAGCCGCAAAAACCAAAACACAAACGATAGCAGGGCAACGAAACTTTGCGACAATAAAGGCAATACGAAACCAGCTTCCTGAGCACCAAAATAAGATTCTTTTGGTAGAAGAATTGTACATCCAGTATGCGCGTAAATATATATTTGTTTTTGTAGCTGAGCCGTACAAAAACCTCAAAACGAGCGAGAAATCCAAATGCTCAGCAAAGAGAACGGCTCGAGCGTTTTTTGTCGCTTTCAACCCACCAAGGCGTTGCAAAAAACGTCTTGGATCGGAAATCGAGCGGTCGAACTACAGATCTGTACGGCCCTGATATTGCTACTGCTGTCTGCCATCGTGCCTGCCTGCCTACCTCATTTATATTTCGAACGCGAGCGTATAAAAATATTCTGTTGCCCCGGTATCTTGGCCCAAAAGTTGAGCGAGACAATTACTAACCAAAGATTGTAATGTGTGTTCAACGTAGACAACCAAGTGCTGCAAGCTGTGCCCGCTCGAAAACAAAATTTTTTATAAAGCCAAGCCAAGTATACAACCTGTCAGTCATAGTCATGCCTGATCATTCCATTGTGGGACTTTCTGGCTCAGAGCCTGCTGGCTGAGGTGCTGGTTGCTTTAAGTAAGGCTTTCACACTGTGCTGCATTCTTGACCACCAGTTTTCTTGTGCGCCTTTAAGCGTTGTTTATAAAGTACAATGCTCCTCCTGCTCTCAGGCCGTGATACAATTATAGATGTGGGTACACCCTAACGCATGAAATGGGTAAAAAAAAATATGAAATGTTATGAAACAGATAGAAAAAAGCGTCGCCGACAGCAGTATATAAATTATTGATCAGCATCAACAGCCGTATCTCAGAGACCTATATCAGATTTTACACCTAAGCTCTCCTAACCTATAGGCATTAAAATTTTTTTTTAATATCGATAACTCTTCATGTTCCTGGTATTCACTTGTGATCGTGAAAATGTAAAGTTGAGAAATAACAGAGATATCGCAGACTAAAGTTATGTCATAAGACAATAAAAGAACGCCCTAAGTTCATGGTATCTTCTAGTCTGGAAATCATTACTAGAGTCTTCTTATTTGTTTTCTTTTTATACCCCGAACCCATGAAATGGGTAAAAGGGGTATAATGGTTTTGTGCAAAAGTATGTAACAGGCAGAAGGAAGCATCTCCGACCCTATAAAGTATATATATTCTCGATCAGCATCAACAGCCGAGTCGATATAGCCATGTCCGTCTGTCCGTCCGTCTGTCCGTATGTATGAACGCGTCGATCTCAGAGACTATTAGAGCTAGAGACTTCAGATTTTGCACATAAGATCATCTAAGTCCTAGGCAGTACAAGTTTGTTTCCGATTTTCGATAACTATTTCCGTTTCCGATATACACATGAGATCGATAACATAAATATATGGAATATCGAAAATCTGAAACACGTTTTAAAAACTTGATAGAAAAAAACGAAAATCTGTAAAATTTCATCAAAATCGGCTGAAAAACATCAGAGATATCGAAGATTGAAGTTTAGTCAAAGATGCATACAGACAATGAATTATTTACGCGTTAAGTATAGGGTTCGGGGTATCTCCTAGTCAGGAAATCTCGACTAGAGCCTTCTTACTTATTTTTGCTAATATCATGTTTGATTTCATTGGATTTTGCTTCTTGTGGACCCTAATGTTCAATAATCATAATGGGGTCTTAGGATGTAATAGCTTTTCTTTATGAATATAATTATTTTTATTATGCTCTCACTTCTTTATTTCTTTTACTTGTTGACGTTGCTTATACAATGAAACCTAACTAGCTTAGCTTATTCAGGGTACTTAATAAATCTGCATGTTTGCACCAATGTTATTAACAGGCTCTACTGGTTGTTGTTTCACTCTTTTATTAGCACCAGAGGCAAAACGCATTCCGCTTTTTATCTGCTTTAAAATTCAGCTTACAATGCAGCCCCTGCAGAGCACATCAATATTATTGTCGCCTTCTAAGTCTTCTTCGTACAGTGGGCCAGTATTGTAGATTAATAAAAAATAAAAAAAGTATTTAAAATTAAGTATTTTTTAAACTAGTTGTTTATCTTATTCTTAATATATATATAAGTAATATATAAGTATATATATTTGTTAATTTATGTACATACATTTGTATATTTTTTTGTATAAATATTTTTTTAAATTTATTCCAAAAAAAAAACTCCAAGTTGACTTACCACTTAAATCACTTTGGTCTTTTGTTTAGCCAGTGCAACAAAGAGAACTAGGCGGTGGAAACTGCCCCAGCTATATTCCCAAAAGTTTTGGTGACTCAAGCTGTTAAAATGCATAAAATATGTGTGCTTTATCAATATTCCTCTACAGCGATGAGAAAGAAGGATACATTATTTATTTGCTCTTACAAAAAATCATTATTTATAAAATATTAAAAAAAAATTTATTGCTAAGAACTAGCTGTTTGACTACAGTGTTATAAAGTAAATGTTGTCGTCGCTCAACCAGAGACGTGTGTTGCAACTTTTAACGCCCAGCTACCATCGCAAGCGTACCATAAATGTGGCGTGTCAGACATCTTGTAATTTAATTCTTTGCTATGATTTTAAGTCAATACTTTTTGCAACTTGTTGACACTTCATTCGTGCGCAAGTTAATTAAAGACCTGCAAGATGACGCGCGAATGCGCCGCTTTGCGACCACCACGAAAGTAAATGAAAACAAGTAAAAACGTTGCAGTCGGACGCAACCGACTGCGGAATACTTTGATACCAGTAAAAGAACGGATGGTGAGGAGTCTGCTTGTAAAGAAGAGGGACGGGTGGTAAACATCGCCAGCTATCATGTTATCAAATTTGGTGACTTTAGCTCAAAAACTGTGGAAGATAACTTAACTCCCAAATTTAAAAGGTGGGCGGCAGAGGTAGGCGTGGCATCCAAATTTTTGAATCAACTCTTTTTAATTGTCACCATTTATCTTCCTACCAAGATTGGTGGCTCTAGCTCAAAAACTGTTAAAGATATATCCGGTTCCAATTTTATAAGGCGGGTGGCTTGGGTGGGCGTGGCTTCCAAAATGTTGATGCATATCTTTGGTAGATGTTGCCTTCTATCGTTCTACCGAATTTGGGGGCTCTAGCTTAAAAACTGTAAGAGATATCGAAATTTCCGATTTTAAATGGTGGGCGTGGCATCCCAATTTTTGATGCAGATCTTTTGTAGATATCACCATATATCTTCCTACCAAATTTGGTGACTCTAGTTCAAAAAATGTGGAAGATACACGCATAACCGTTTTAACAACGGCGGGTGATGGGGGGCGCAAGGTGTGGGCGTGGCATCCAAATTTTTTTTGCAGTTTTTTGGAAAACTTTACTACCTATCTTGACAGAAAATTTGGTGACTCTGGCTCAAAAAATGTGAAAACTATAGTCGTTTCCAATTTCAAGGAGAATTCGGATAAGGCGGAATTTGGGGGCGTGACATCCAAAATTTTGATGCAGTTTTTTCAGAGACATGCCTAGTTATCTGGGTGCAAATTTTGGTAATTCTAGCTGTAAGAATGTGAGAAATATTTGGTTTTATCGGTTTTCAGCTATCGAATTTATCAATTTCCCAGCCTCCTAGTAGGCGTGGCACCCCGATCTTAACACTTTATCTGTACCGTCCATAGTTAAACATAATTGAAAGTTTCAAGTCTTTAGCTTTACGGGTGTCGAAAAAAGTTGCGTTCATACGGACGGACAGACGGATAGACGGACAGACAGACACCATGACGGACATTGCACAAAACCAATATACTATGATACTTTTAGTATCAAAGTATGAAAACCAGATAAAATACTTTTTGTACACTTAATAATAGCCTTATAATGATGTAATAATTTTTTATTGCTTGCTGAACCCATAAAGGGTAAAGAGGGTATACTGGTCTTATGCAAAAGTATGTAACAGGCAGAATAAAGTGTCTCTGAACCTATAAAGTCTATATATTCTTAATCAGCCGTTTGTCCGTCGGTCTGTCCGCTGTACGTATGAACGCGTCAATTTTAAACTAAAAGAGCTACAGACTTCAAATTTGTACCGTTTAAGTTCTACACAGTAAAGATTTGTTTTCGATTATCGACAGCTCTTTCCGTTTCCGATGCACACATTTGATAGATAACATACAACCTTAAATTTGATAAATGTTAAATGTGTTTAAGAAACTTTGAAGAAAATAATGAAAATCTGTGAAATTTTCATCGAAATCGGTTGAGAAACACAAAAGATTGTAAGATTAAAGTTACGCCACAGATCCATGCAGGCAATGACCGTACGCGTTAAGTACAGGGTACAGTGTATCTCTTAGACGGGAAATCTCGAATAGAGCCTTCTACTTGTTTTGTCAGAATGTTTTTAACAGTTCAAAGCAGATATGCAGATATTTTCTTTCTAAACCCTCTAGTTTAGTTTAAAGTGAATGTAATAACTGCATTTTAAACACATGTATGACTTCTGGGCTTATGGTTTTTTCATTTGTAAAATAAATTTATCCGTAATTTTAAAGTGTTTAGAACATTTATCTGCGATTAAAAATTAGATCTTTAGAAATTAAATTTTTAGTGCTACCCCCTACAACAAAAATCCCTATAATGAAAAAATCAGGGGAACAATAGCTATATTTTAAAATATATAATTTATTCATATCAATATCCTTCTTCACAAAATATTATATTAGAAAATAAAATATAAGTACTTGAATGTGTTCCGTCTAAGTAAGCCAAACACTATTTATAGCCATTTTTAAGATAGATACTTATTATTTACCCACATGAAAAAAAAATAAATAATTAAAATTTCAAATTGTATCGGCTTAATCTAGTGGACATAACAAAACTCTCGAGAAAAGTTATAATTAATTTAAAAACAAGTTTTAAATAAATTTATATACATGTACATAAATATAGTTGCTTAGATTTTATTTCGATTAAATAGTTATCACGGTTATGGGATCTAAAGTAAGCACATTTGTTCAAACTGAAAATTTTTAACTTAAATGAATGCAAATTTAGTTGACTACCTCAACGCTGCAATCTTCCTCCATGTCAGCTACTTCTAACTGTGGCTTAGTCAGTGTGGGTGTGTCTTCGGAAATGGTAATGCTACTGTTGCTCTCGCAGGAAATGGAACTTGAAGTTATGAATTCCAAATTATCGTCTTTTACTATACATTCCTCCAAACTCGCCTGTGACTCGGTGCTAAGTCGTAAACGCTTTTCTGGCTTTTTTAACAACTCCTCAATGGAGTACGGATTTCGTTTTTCACTGTTATTGCATTTGCGCAAAGCGTCTGACGTGCTTGCGCTAGCTGAGGTCAGCGACAACGCTATCGGCGAAGATTTCCCTGAATCGCAGTCACTAAGTGTATCACCAATGGTGCTAGGTTTGGTTAAATCAATGGAGCTTTCGGATTTAATTAAACCAACTCCAAGCGCATAATCTCTTGTCGAATCTGCAGAAACAGGCACTATGCTAGTGGCGCTATTTGGCATGAAGACGTCACTGTAGGGTAAAACATGACCGCCCGTTGTTGCTGAAACCTGAGCCGCCTGTAAGTGCGCTTGGGTATAGTAGAAAAACGAAGGATTCCAAAGCCAGTGCTTGTGCAAGGCCGAGTAGCTAAGATCTAAGCCTCCTAACTGGATTGGAGCAACACTTGCCATCCCATGACTGTGACCCTGACTGTGATTTTGCCTGCTTCTATGAGTGGAAGGAAGCTTGGTCACTGGTCTGGGGGATAGCCCAACGCCACGCAGTAATGACGGCGTCGGCGATGGTGACAGTGAAAGGCCTGTATAGTGAGTTGCTGGCGTAGTTGAGACGGTTGAAGTAGGTGGCGCACCAGGTGCAGCCGTAGCTCGTGTAGCTGATTGGACTTCTGCTGCATTGCCGACGCCTGCAAACATCACTGTGGGTGTGGCATAGTCACTTGATGTTAGGGCTCCATTGCCAGAAATGTGATGCGTGGCTGCTACAGCTGCTGCTGCCGCCGCATTTTGTTGGCTTGAAGTCATTTCGTCTGTCCAGAGCCCACTATTCCGCAGTATACGATTAATAGAGCTGATCGACGGTACTGAGCTAGGGTCACAGACACGTTGTTGCTGTAGCTGCTCTCGAATTTCCCAAGCAAACAATCCGCTATTTTCTTCCTTAAGCCTTATAATTTTCTTAACCACCGTAGGCGTGGCTACTTGCTATGAAGAGAACAAACAAAAAGTTTTTGGCTTAAACACTACAAGTCTCTGGCTACAGCTTTAGTAAATTTACTTTTAAATCCTGTTATAAAAATTTAAGCATAAAAAGTATGCATCTATTTAATGTAAATGCTGCCCCTAACTAAAATTACTAGTTGTTCAGTATTGACTTGTACCGAGCATTCAGTGCAGTGAAATTCAATAGGGAAAGCAAGTAATATATATTTTCAGACCTCTTGAACACATCTATGTATTTGTGGTCTTAGGGCAAGCAAACACCCGCATTTGCTGTTTAATTAAATAGATATCTATCAACTCGTATTTTAAGCAATATGTTAATTTGCAAAGCAATTTAGGAACTGTGCACGCCGTTCTTGTCCAGCTTAACGTTCACGTGTGACGCGGCAATTCATTAAAAATTCATAAATACTTTTATATTTGATAGTCGCCCCTATGGTTGCCAACATTTACATCACAGATCTTATCGAATCAAGAACACGAATGCGCTTTGCAGGCGTATGGACACCTAACGCATGCTTTGTTTACTGCCCACTGCCCCTGCTATTCTTATTCTGTCCCCACTAAGTTTTTTTCCCTAGGTGACACTCCATTATTGACCTAATGTAGGTGTTAAATGCACGTTTTGTTACAGCAAGTGTAAGCAGTTATTGAATCACCATATAAAGCGCCTGGTTGGGGTGGAGTGTAGACACAACCTGCGGTAAGTAGTAACCTTAAGGTGCTCTTAAATAACTGTAGTTACAAATTAGATTTGGAGTTACAACCGTTGTCAAACTGTTCGACAAACCTAAGTATGCACAGATGTTTGTGATTTCCTCCATAAAAATTAGCTTTTGTGATGAAAGTTGCACGGTAGCTGCAGGTAGCTGATTAAACATGAGAAATAAAGCAGCTGACTCAAGTCAAGGATTGTGGTAGTTGTAGTGACAAAAGCGTGCTATCACTTTATCAATAGCAGTAAATGAGATTGATTTGTTGTGCTTGCCAGCGTCACCACAAACAAAATATAAAAATTGTTATTCAAAACACACGTAAACTAGAGGTTTTATCTGCGATACTTAATGAACTGACTGCACTGCGTTTGATTTTTATTCATATATTATTTGTTGATTAAACGGCGCGGACATATGCCATATCCCACGAAGCCCAACAATAAATCCAATCCAACAGCTACTTACCTTCGTTTTGCTACCTCCAATAGATCCCGGTCGTATGGATCCAGTCTCATAAAAACGCGTCAAAATTTTGGAAACGCAGCCTACCAGGAAGAGCAAAGCAGAAAAGCCTTTTACTGGATTTGGTTTTTACTACATCACTTGGCTGCCACACACTTACCATGGGACACAAGCAGCTGTCTAGAAATGTCACACGGCCTAACACCGCATATCGCCAGATCCACGATGCGTCGACGCACACAATCTGGCAATGGGCGTCCATTGACAAAGACGCCGCCCAACTGATTGACACCAGCCTGACCTGAAAGTGAAACAGCAAACAAAAGTCGCAATTATTAGTTTTAGTTCGATAGTGTAAGCCAGTGTTAAGGAGCATACAAAATCAAAAGGTCTCATTTGCTATGGTACAAAATTGAAACAAACAAAATCATGAAATTGAGTCATGCATCTGAACGGGTTCAAGGAGTAACTTCAGTTTGGGATGTCATTTCGATGCAAATTATTTTAATAATCTAAATTTAGTCCACTTTTTATAAATTTCTGTTATTATTGTATATAATTTTTAAATGGGCTCAAAGTGGAGGTTAATTTGGCCAAAAAAAAAGGCTTACAAAAATTCAGATTTTTCTAATCACATCAATTATTTTGTGTTTTTGCTGATCAGCACGAACAGTCAAGTCGATATAGACATGCACGCGTCGATCTCGAAAGCTCTAACGGCTAGAGATTATGGATACTACAAGTTTGTTTTAAATTATCGATAAGTCTTTCCGTTTAAAATATACATATAGTTTCGGTAACAATAAAATCTTGAATTTGGAAAATGAGAAATGTAAGTTTTGATGAATTTCTCTTAACTGTTTATGCACTTATTAGTAAAAAAAAAAAGCTTCATAACGGGTGCACATATGATTCTGCGTCTATCTGGCGAAATATCGCATGTATAGTCAGTAGCGAAGATGTGGCTTTAGATGGCCAAGTAGACTTTCCCCTCAAAGCATTCTTTTTTTCGCAAGAAAAGCCATTTCTTAATTATAACTTTTCAGAAACTGGAACTACCCCAGGAACCAACTGGCTTTAATATCCTAACTTAATATCTTAATCTGTAAAAATAAGCTTATGTGCAACATCTGAAGTCTCTAGCTCTTATAGTCTCTGAGATCGACGCGTTCATACATACGGACAGACGGACGTACAGACGGACATGGCTATATACTTTAAAGGGTCGGAGATGCTTCCTTCTGCCTGTTACATACTTTTGCACAAAACCATTATACCCTTTTACCCATTTCATGGGTTCGGGATATAAAAAATAAACAATGCAAGTGTCAGCTTGAGTCAGCTGTTCGCCTTACGATGATTATATTGATATTTATATATCGGGAATTAGCATCGGTATAAGTAGTAACCGGATAAGCAAGTGCTAACCGAACATTGAGAAACTCAAATTCGACTAAACTTAGAATAAGTTGACTAACCGGACATTGAAAAAATCGAGCCTTAAGCAGGTGGGAGTTATTAAGTACAGTTTAGCCAGCAGTTCAGTTATTTTTTCGAGTCCATAAACTTTTCACAAATTTTTACCGATCCATTCATAATTCACCAGCTCTAAACTAGTTATAAATGCACAATTGTACTCAACTACTCCGGGCGGTACACAGAAATAAAAAGGTTTATGCATTTTGGGATTACATTTCAAGAACGAATTTTGGGCCAATGACCTTAAATCAAGTTCATTATACTTAGATATAAGTCGAACGTACTAAAAACCAACATTTAAGACAATTTAGGCTCAATTTATTTACAAAATACTTGAATCTACTGATAGAAAATGAATGTTTCCAAATTCGCTCTCTTGCATACATAAAATGTTTATCTCTCTCATTAGAGAGACAATCGGTATTCATATATTTGGGTCGCGATGGTCGTTTTAATAATTTGTTTGAGCCAAGTGTTAATTTTGAGAGAGAACCCTTTTGACATGCACCAGAATAAGGTAATTCGTTCATAAGATATTGGAAAAAACCAAAAAAAATTATTTTGTTTAAACTTACCTCGCCGGTATTCGAACCTGAGACCGCGTTTTTATGCGGCAGGTGCCTTAGCTGTTGCTGCTTATATTGTGGGCAGCATACATGATCTTAGTAAATACACCAATATAGCTTCATCTAAAATGTAATTGGCAATAGCTCAGCAGCTAAGGGACGCTCCGCATTATCGAGAGGTCTCAGGTTCGAATCCCGGCACGGGTAAGTAAATACAGAAAAATTTGTAATGGTTTTTAGTTTAATTTTTTACATTTCTAGCTGATGCATGAGAATGATTAACTGTTAAAAAAAAAAACTCTTTAAACAATTGGTTAATAAGTTATATGTTCAAAATGTTCTTCAATTAAGAAGCAATGGATTTTTTGGTTTAAATTGAATACCAGTGAGTTTAAATTTAATTCGTACTTCGAACTCAAAATCGGCCGTTCTTGAATTTAGCCTGTATTGGGATTGGCTTAAGTCTGAAACGGATTAAAATCAATCCCATTACGCATAAAACGGGCTATTATTAAGAATTCCAGAATTAAAAAAAAACCTACTTAAATTAAGTATTTTGCTGTCCGTATTAGAATTTCCGACATTAACGAACTTTTGACAGTTTTGACATTTAAATACATATGACTTGATTTTTATTTCTGTGTACTTTAAAATGTTATGCAGTACAAAATTCATGTTTTCTAGAGAGTTGCACTAGGTGCGCTAAGGCTTCGAGTATTTTAAAGCTGTCCCGTAAATTACGAACCAAATATACAATATGTTCTTAGTTTACTTTTGTTTGTTTTTAATATGATCGCCTTAAACGCATTGATTAAAATACAATAGGGATTCAAAACTCACCTGTATGTGGCATGGTTGAATTCCCAGTCAACCCCTAACGCTTTTGATAACTTTTTAATGTGAGTAACGTATCTTGCGTGAGTTTCGTGAATACGGTTTTGGGTTTGGCTCAAGATTTGCCTAATCGTCGAACTGTAATCAAATTTAATGTAAGAACATCATAAAACCGTTCAACGAAGCGTCGTTATTCGTTAGTTCTGTTTGTTGTGATGTTGACGTTCTTTTGTCCCGGTTGAGTTGGTTGCTGATATTTTTACGGCTTCTACGAAATCTCTGCACACGTTCATCAGACGGAAATCGGATCGGCTAAAGTCTAGTAAGAAAAAATACATAAAAATTAATTATTTCATAAAACTAGTAAGGTAGCCACTGGTGGTAGTATTATATGGTATAGCATTTTAGCGTTTTTGGTTTTGTATTGGTGTTGTTTGTGTAAACATATCTCAAATTAGCTGCTTATCAGGCACATTCTAGGCTCAGCGGGAACGAGCCTTTAAACAGAGCTCTGTGACTGCCGAATTCACATTGCATGTTTAGCTGACTAAGTTAGTACTTAGAAATATGCAAATAGCAAGCAATTAAAAAAAATTTGGCCAATTGCTCATTTGGAACATACTTGAATATGCAAATTTTAAGCTTGACGACAGCAAGTCACCCGCTCAGCGCTTTCCGCTTCCCGTTATAATAGTCCGCCAGTTTAACAAAATACTCCGTGGGTAACCTGTCGCCAGTCTGTCAGAGGCATGAAAACGCGCCCCGTAGAATCGTATAAATCAAAAATGATTAACCACCCTTGGCCATTTTATTATGAAAATCACATAGATTTAATTGCTAAATGTCCTTATGATTTAACTTTTCGAATATTTTCAAGCTCGTAAAAGCCACCAAAAGCGCGTGTGGAAAGCTGCGTGGCTGCTTAAAGGAACAAAATTAAGTGGTTTTATTATACCCTGAACCCATAAAATTTGTAAAAAAAAAAAAAAAAAAAAAGAGCTATAATGGTTTCGTGCGAAAGTATGAAATAGGCAGAAGAAAGCATCTCCTATCGTATAAAGTCTATATATTCTTGACTAGCGTTAAGAGACGAGTCGAGTTATCCATGTCCGTCGGTCCCTCTGTATGGATGTATGAGCGCCTCGATCTCAGAGACTATAAGAGGTAGAGAGTAAGATTTTGAACATAAGCTCACGTAAGACCTAGGCAGTACAAGTTTATTTCAAATTATCGTTTACTCTTTCTGTTTTCGATATACACATGGACTGGATAAAAATAAAATCTTGAATTCGAAAAATGTGAAATTATATTCAAGATAATGAAAAGCTGTGAAATATTCATTGAAATCGATTGAGAAACACCAGAGATATCGAACACTGAGGTCTAATCGCAGATATTGACACATTATGAATGCACGCGTTAAGTATAGTGTTCAGGGTATCTTCTTGTCGGAATATTTCGTCTAAAGCCTTATTATTGTTCTTATTAAGAAACAGAAAGATTGTTATTTAATTTATTTAAAAATAGAACCATAGTGACGATAATGTATGAATTTAGTCAGTGTACCATGTAACCATGTGGCATCCAACAAAAAATCTTCAAATTGAAAAATAAAAAAGAAACTTTAAGCAATGAAAATCTGCCAAAATTTGAACATAATCAGTTGAGAAACAGCAGAGACATCGCAGATAAACTGAAGTTTAGTCACAGATATAAATAAGTTCAGATTTCTCGACTAGAGCCTTCCTACTTGCATTATATTGGTATCATAGTATTCTACATTCGGTTGTTTGATGAGATGCATAATATAAAGACAACGTAGTATACGATAGCAATTTGACCGTAAATTATAGGGAAATAATCTTGCAAAGCTATGTATTTAATTGATACTAATTGTGGGGTTGGATCTGCATTCTCATTCTTTAAAACGAATTCAGGATAAAAGGCTTTTCTTATCTTAAATAAAATACTTTTACATGTATATGTAAGTATATATGCTTATTGTTACACTAGTATTGAACTTTAAATATGTTGAAACAGACCTTTGGGACACGTTACCAAATTTGATGACATTAGCTCAAATAATACACTTATAAGATAAGATTGGGAGGGCGTGGCATTACAATTTTGAATGCAGTTGTTTAAGGGACGTCGATAGCTAGTATCGCTTTTAAGGATTTCCAAGCTTTTAGTGGGCTTAAATGTATTACTCTATCCGACCAGTCCATAGACAAATATATTTGAAAAGTTTTAAATCTCTAGCTTCTAGTGTGTCAAAAAAGTTGCGTTCATCCAGACTTACAGACGGCATAACTAACTTTGTACAAAAAAAAACCCCATTGCACCCATACCTTCTTTGTTTTTGGTAATTGCTCTTAGGCATGGGCGATCAGTTTATGTATACATAAACTGATCTTTCCATAAGCAATGAAAAATAAACTTACACTTTTTCGCATTTGTTGTTTCTTTGCACTAAAAAAATTAAGTTTACTTGTATTAGTGTATTTTCTATATCTTTCTCTTATTTTTATACCCCTAACCCATAAAATGGGTAAAAGGGGTATAATGGTTTTGTGCAAAAGTATGTAACAGGCAGAAGGAAGCATCTCCGACCCCATAAAGTATATATATTATTGATCAACATCAACAGCCGAGTCGATATAGCCATGTCCGTCTGTCCGTCCGTCTGTCCGTCTGTATGAACGCGTCGATCTCAGAGACTACAAGAGCTAGAGACTTCAGATTTTGAATATAAGTTCTCATATACCATGAGCGGAGTAAGTTTGTTTCAAATTATCGATAACTATTCTGGTTTCCGATATACACATGTAATCGATTACAAAAAAATCTCGAATTTGGAAAATGTAAAAATAGGGATTGAAATAATGGGTAACTTTTCTGAAAATTTCATCGAAGTCGGTTGAGAAACATCAGAGATATCGAAGATTGAAGTTTAGGTCACAGATGCATACAGACAATGACTGTTCGCGTTAAGTATAGGGTTCGGGGTATCTCCTAGTCGAGAAATCTCGACTAGAGCCTTCTTACTTGTTTTTTCTAGTTTATTAACAATCAAAATTAAAAAGCCCTTTGCTCTCTGCAACCTAATAACGAAAAACAGTCAAAACAATATTACAATCAATAGAATTTTGGTCAGATAGCCACGCTTAATCAAGTCAAATAAGTTGTTGAGTGGCTCTTGTATGGAAGAGAGCATTAAAAATCAATTGGCTATAATGACAGTCGACATGATAAAGAATTCATTTGCATATGATTTTTAAGTTCTGCCGCTGCTCCATGGGAAAAAGTTATGGACTTATCTATAAATTTATAGATTCCGGCGGAAACTCAATTAACATTTGACTTTTCGGTCGCTCGGCAATGCAAAATTTATAGCTTATGGAGTTAAAGCAATACCCATGAATTAATACAATTATTTTTAAGTACCGTTACTTTGCCGCTCATTATGAAAATTAAGCAATTCCTCAAATTTAACCAAACACTTACGAAGCGATTTGATTTTATACAAATTTGATTTTGTAAAACAAATATTTTAATTACGGGTATTGGGAATTTCAAACTACGAGCATCCGACTAGTAAGTTTCAAACTTTTTAGTTATACGCAGAGAAGATATCCATTGGGAGCACTTTTGTTATTTTTTCTCACCTTTTAAATTTTTTTTATATCACCAATATATACAATTAATTCAATTATTCACTTGCACAAATTTTGAATATAAATTTATTAACACAAATTCTACGGCTGCATCCTTTGTAGGATATAAGACGTTCATTAAATGACAAGGGTCTTGCCGTTCGATCGCGACGACGCTTACTCACCCTGTCACTTGACCGACACAATTCCAACTAATACTTGCGATTCGAGCTGGCAACACACAAAGCATCAATATACTGTTTTGTTATTTCCGTGTCCGATGCCCTGCCGTTTTCCATTCAGTCAACTTTGGGCTACTGCTGCAACCGCAAACCGAAACACACACTGACAAATGTTCACGGCCTCTCAACGGCCACAGGGCGGTCGAAACGTTTATCTGGTATAACCAGTTTCACGACAACAGCAAAAAAAAAAATAATAATAAAGAATAAAAACGACAAGTAGCAGCAGCGACAGCCCCGGTAGAGCGATTTATTGGCCAATCACCAGTCGCTTGATAATGCGCATGTGCTGCGATGGCATGGACTCTTCTCTGATTGGTCAGAGCCGTGGCACCAGCGATACCCTTAAAGGTCTTACACAACGCACTGTGAAACTGCATGCATCAATACGTGACAACAGTAACAGGTGCAAGTAAATAATATAAAAACTGGTTATTCAAATTTTAATAAAGTGTTAATAAAATATAAATTATATAATAGCCTAAATCATCTTTTACTAATATAAATTTAAATTTTTTTATAGCTCTAGGTACGTGTCAGTCATTTAGTTTTTATTTTTTAAATTTTAACATAGTTGTATAAACCATTGTTTCCTGAGCTCGAAACGTTGCGGTAGCCGTATCCGTAGCCGTTGCCGTTGCAGTCGCGCTTCGGCCAATCGGCAGTGGCACTGCAACACTCCAAAATATGTCCATGTACGTCGAAGTGGTTTTGTTTGTGTTTGGCGGAGCTGCTACCCCGAGCGAAACGGCTTGTCGTGGCACAACTGCGCCACACCCCCTTCGCTTTTAGCGAACTTTGCTTTGGAGTGGTTAAATTGTGTTTTGGGTGGTGGGGAAGTGTTTCCTTTCGGTGGAAAAGCGTTAATTGAATACCAAAACTTTCGACTGCATTGCAATCAATGGGCAAAAGCTACAAACATAAGATAAAAGTTAAAGTTTTTTTTTAAAAAAAAATTAAATAAAACAAGTAAGAAGGCTCTAGTCGAGATTTCCCGACTAGGAGATAACCCGAACCCCATAATTAACGCGCACAGTCATTGTCTGTATGCATCTGTGACTAAACTTCAATCTTCAATATCTCTGGTGTTTCTCAACCGATTTGGACGAAATTTTCAGAAAAGTTCTATCGTTACCTATTATTGCAGCCCATGCTTTTACATTTACCAAATTCGAGATTTTTTTTAATCGATTTCATGTGTATATCGGAATCCAGAATAGCTATCGATAATTTGAAACTACCTTGTTCTGCTTATGGAATAGGACAGCTTATATTCAAAATCTGAAGTCTCTATCTCTTGTAGTCTCTGAGATCGACTTTTTCATACAGACGGACGGACAAACGGACAGACGGACGGACAGACGGACATGGCTATATCGACTCGGCTGTTGATGCTGATCAATAATATATATATGTACTTTATAGGGTCGGAGATGCTTCCTTCTGCCTGTTACATACTTTTGCACAAAACCATTATACCCATTTTATGGGTTCAGGGTATAAAAAACAGGAAGAGTTATATATTGTTGAAAGCAAACAAGTTTTGGCTATGGTATAGAGTTTATATTTAAAAATCTACCTTTTATAGTCATGGCTAAATCGACTCGGCTGTTAATGCTTATAAATAATATATATATACTTTATGGGGTATGAGATGCTCCATTATTCCTTTTACATACAATTGCACGAAATACATTTTTATTTATTTATTGTCAATTACGATCAAGTGAAAACGTTGCTGTCGGACGCAGCCGACTGCGAAATACTTTGATAACAGTAAGAGAACGTTTGGTAAGGAGTCTGCTTGCAAAGGGGGAATACGTGGGCTGCCGGGGTGGGCCGGGGGTCAAACATTGCCAGCTACCATGTTACAATAAAATTTCGAGAGTAGCTCAAGAACTGTGAAAGATAATTCAACTTCCATATTTAAAAGGTGGGCGGCAGACTTGAGTGTGGCATCAAAATTGTTAATGCAGATCTTTGGAGGATGTCACCATATCTTACTACCAAAGTTGGTGACTCTAGCTCAAAAAATGTAGAAGAAACACGCATGTACGTTAAATATATAATATACTATGATACTTTCAGTATCAAAGTATAAAAATTAAATTAAAGAGTTTTAACTTGGTTTCTGGAGTAGATTACCCTCGTATTCAATTAGGCTCCTTTTAATTAATCTTCTCGCTTTCAAGGACGCGATAAAGTGGTGAACCATACAGCGAGCAGTAAGCAATATGAGGAGTTCTTCTACTGAATGACATGATTTTACCAGCTAAATCATAATAACATAAATACAAGCGAGTTAGATAATAACGCTAAGAGATCGTTAATAAATAGATTAAATAGTTAAGGTCCAAGGTCCCTTGGAGAAAACCAGAGGTCACAAAAATATATATATACGATTTAAAAGCAACTTTTTGTGACTACAACATGGCTACAAAATTGATATATGGATTGATATTTTTAGCCAATACTAGTAATTACCAAAAATCAATGAAATTTTACAAAGTTTTACAATGCACTTAGGTGCAAGGCATATGCAATCCAAAGTGTACGGCACATAATTTTTGTTATGAAACATAAAAGTGGGACTCTTTTGACTAAAACCCTGTCACTGAAACTCCTGCAAGGAAGAGATAAAACTGTCAAAAGAGCGCAAGGCCCAAGTCGAGTGGGTCACACAATAGTCTTTGTCACTGGTTGTTGTTTTCAACACAAACAACCAGTAGCAGCTGGCTTTTCTTTTCTCATTCAACGAAGCGAGGAGTAATAAGATCAAGCGAGCCAGCCATCTGTATGAAAGCGACGCCCAACACACGAGTTTGTAGCTAACAACCCACCAGCACCCACTTTGTGTGTGCTAATGCCTATTTGGTACGCAGACAGCTTGTTTATATGACCATAAGCTTTTGAAGTGGCTACAATTACCCAATCTCTGCCCGAAACACGCCCCAATTAAGCTTGTCACACAAATCAGTGTGGGAAGTTCAATTTATAATCCAACAGTTAAGCTCGGGATATTTTGCAAGGAGCGGGCATCATTTCGGCTTAACTTCTTCCAATTGACTGACGTTTGTTTTATCGCATTGTTTGTCGCGATGTCAAACTTTGATACAACATTAACTTATGTTGTAATTGAAATTAAATCCACTTGTAATCACAATCTTATGCCTAAACTGGTACAAACTGGCTGACACACAGCCATTTGTGTATGGATATTAAATAGTTCAGTGTATTGCACCCTCTTAATTTCCAGGAAGCCAAGTTCGGAGCGCTTCGAGTTTTGAAGCTTAAGAGGGTTTTTGGAGCACATTCAGTGCTCTTTAAGCAAGGGCTTATAGCATTATCGGAATAAAAAAAAAATGCAAATAAATATATTGTTAAGAAGTTTTATACTCTTTTTACTACTTTTTTCTACACCCGTAAAGCTAGAGACTTGAAACTTTGCAATTATGTTTGTCTATAGTGTCGTCAGATTAGGTGTTAAGATCAGGGTGCCACACCTACTAGGAGGCTGGGAAACCGATAACATCGATAACTGAAAACCGATAAGACCACATATTTCTCACATTCTTACAGCAAGAGTTCACAAATTTTGAACGAAGATAGCTAGTCACGTCCCTCTAAAAACTGCATAAAATTTCAAGATGCCGCACCCACTCCTTCGAACACCAGCCCATCTGCTCCTTAAAACTGGAAACGTCTATGGTTTTTACACCTTTTGGGCTGTAGCCAAGTTTGGTGTTAAGATAGTTAATTACGTGTTCAAAAAAACGGCATACGCCTTTAACCACCGTCTTTTTAAACATTTTTTGAGCTAGGGTCATCAAATTTTTTAGGAAGATAGATGGTGACATCTACCAAAGATCTTTATCAACAAGTAAGAAATCTCTAGTCGAGATTTTCCGACTAGGAGATACCCCGAACCCTGTACATCATAACGCTTACAGTCATTGTCTGTATGCATCTGTGACTAAACTTCAATCTTCGATATCTCTAGTGTTTATTAACCGATTTCGATGACATTTTCAGAAAAGTTATATCGTTACCCATTATTTCAACCCCCATTTTTACATTTTCCAAATTCGATAAATTTTTGTAATCGATCACATGTTTATATCGGAAACGGAAATAGTTATCGAAAATCTGAAACAAACTTGTACTGCCTAGGACTTAGATGAGCTTATGTGCAAAATCTGAAGTCTTTAGCTCTTATAGTCTCTGAGATCGACGCGTTCATACATACAGACAGACGGACAGACGGACGGACGGACAGACGGACAGACGGACATGGTTATATCGACTCGGCTGTTGATGCTGATCAAGAATATACATACTTTATAGGGTCGGAGATGCTTCCTTCTGCCTGTTACATACTTTTGCACAAAAACATTATACCCCTTTTACCCATTTCATGGGTTTGGGGTATACAAATTTGGATGTCATGCCCGTAACCTAGGCCTCACTTCCCTACGTTTTTAAAAAATGGGAGGGCATGTATCATTTAGAGTTTTTGAGTAAGAGTCACCAAATTTAATATCAAGTTATCATATTGGATTTCCTTAACATCTGCTACCACAGCCCTCCGCTCTACAAAAACGGAAATGCGTATATTTAATATCACCACGAAGCTAGAGTCATTCACGGGGGTGTGCCAGAAATCACCGGAGATTTTGGCTTGAGCTGGTTTTCAAATTTAAAAAAAAAAAACCGTCGGTGTGCCAGAAGTTAGGGAGATTTCATTTTTCGGTAAAATGTTTCGGAGCAAATACGTAAAACGAAAATGGCCAAAAAGAGTGGCTACCTTTCAAAAATGAAAATTGCCTAAAATGTATTTGCTATTTTTGTCTTTGTTTTCAAGGTTGGGCATTAGTGTTATATTTAATAAATGGTTAAATAAAAATATGTTAGGTTTTATCTCTTGTAGTTCTTATACAAAACAAATATTTAATATTTTGCCCGCCAAGTAACTCATGTTGCTTGACAGCCCTGCCGTGATAGCTTGCTTGAACAGCTGTTCTACGTACTTCGTAAATGGCGAATCTGGTTTTGTTTACATTTTAAAAGTGCAAAAGGTGAACGGTGTTTTCCCCTATGGACAAATAATAAAATAAATGTAGAACAAATAATTAAATGCAATTTTAATTTAACCTACATTTTGGCTGCTCAATGACTTTCCATAAATTAAATTCTTCTTCTTACTGAAGACATTTACACACCTAACAAACACCGCCACCTCACCACCGTTGCCACCTCATAAAAAAAGAATTGCTGCAATAACTTACTTAAATTTACAACAAACTGTACACTGCTGAACCATGCAATTTTGTTACCCTAAAGTACCATTTTTATACCCCGAACCCATAAAATGGGTAAAAGGGGTATAATGTTTTTGTGCAAAAGTATGTAACAGGCAGAAGGAAGCATCTCCGACCCTATAAAGTATATATATTCTTGATCAGCATCAACAGCCGAGTCGATATAGCCATGTCCGTCTGTCCGTCTGTCCGTCCGTCTGTCCGTATGTATGAACGCGTAGATCTCAGAGACTATAAGAGCTAGAGACTTCAGATTTTGAACATAAGCTCATCTACGTCCCAGGCAGTACAAGTTTGTTTCCGATTCTCGATAACTATTTCCGTTTTCGATATACACATGGAATCGAATACGAAAATTTCTCGAATTTGGAAAATGTAAAAATGGGGGTTGAAATAATGGGTAACGATATAACTTTTCTGAAAATGTCATCGAAATCGGTTAAGAAACACCAGATATATCGAAGATTGAAGTTTAGTCACAGATGCATACAGACAATGAATGTACGCGTTATGTCCAGGGTTCGGGGTATCTCCTAGTCGGGAAATCTCGACTAGAGCCTTCTTACTTGTTTTATGTTTATTTGTCACAAAAAATTTTCTTTAAAATTGATCTATTAAAGACTCCGAATAATAGTTATTGTTAACCAAACAATGTGGCAATGTCCCTTTGTTACAGAACGGCAAATAGTCTTAGAGATTTGTTAAAGATTTATTAATATCGAAAATCATGAAGTAAAAAATGTATTAAATTCAAATGTATTTGCAATATGCAACTAAGCTTAAAATTACCTTTTGAAAAAGTAACAGTTGTTATGCATTAGACAATATTGCTTAAATTAACCAAATCTCGGGCCAAATTTGTTGAGGTTTCAAAATCATCTCGAACTTGGCTCTGGCGCACCTAAAACCAGCTCGAGGTTGGTTTTAGGTTGAAATCGGGTTGGTTTTGATGGCTGGCACACCCCTGACAAGAAAAGTGCCTAAAACTTCAACAGTTGTAGTAAACTTTGACGACGAAAGCCCTACTATAATAGAACCGATAAAAGACACTGCCTTTGGGACGCAAATTATCATAATTGGAAATTTGCAATTTGGCAATCTTGTGCCTGAAGACATTTAGTCTACCAAAATGACTGAAAGGCAGATTTCATGCTCATTAATAAGTACCTTTACCTGCCGTTAGTGCTACTGTCTGCACGGTTAACCAACTACCCAAATTCGGCTTTCGAGACAGAAGAATTTGGGATTTGTTGCGTGGGTGCCTTGAGCATTTAACCAAATTAGTTGTTTTATTTTTATTGTTCTTCCACGACTGACATTTAAAGGCGTAAGAATGGTCAGAAAAAAAACATATTCTCTAATAACAGGGGCGGTCTAATATAGGGTTCGGGTTAGAGTTTGCGCTCCGTGTTGAACCATGTAATCAGCAGATGCATTAAACAGCATTTTTGGTTGAAACAAACCCAATACGAGCCGCAATTTGTGCGGGCCAAATTGGCTTAGGTTCCGCATGCGCCTCAAATCATGAACATCAGATTGTCTTTGTCTTGTAGCTGTCGCTTTAACGCGACGTTCTTTATGAACGCATCATTTGGGCCGACAAAGTAATTGCAGCAGGCTCTTAGCTGCACCTTGCGCAAGGGACGTAGACACGCGTCCAAACCAACAGCAACGCTTTGGCAGAAAAGGCAGTGAGTAGCCAGTGCAAGCAGGCACAGACCCAATTAGGCAATATAGGTTACAGTTGCCGACAAACGATAAGATAAGTTAAAGAGAAATACAGGAACTTATACAATGTTAGGAGTTGTGCGTGAACGTCTGTTTTAGTGTTTTTTCCCGCCTACACGCAATTTTCAACTGTCAAACAAGTGAAAACGTTGCAGTCAGACGCTACCGACTACGGAATACTCTCATAACCTTTTTAAAAACGGCGGGTGCTGGGGGGCGGCAGGTGTGGACGTGTCATTCAAATTTTTATACTGTTTTCTGGGAAACGTCATTACCTATCTTGACATAAAAACTGTGAAAACTATAGGCGTTTCCAATTTCAAGGAGCAGGGTCAGTAGGGGCGGAAGGAGTGTGCATGGTATCCAAAATTTTGATGCAGTTTTTCGAGTAATGTGACTAGCTATCTGTGTGCCAAATTTGGGAACTCTAGCTGTAAGAATGTGAGAAATATTTGGTTTATCGGTTTTCAGTTATCGAATTTATCGATTTCCCAGCCTCCTAGTAGGCGTGCCACCCCAATGTTGACACTTTATCTGTCTCGCCTATAGACAAACATAATTGCAAAGTTTCAAGCCTCTAGCTTTCCGGGTGTCGAAAAAAGTTGCGTTCATACGGACGGACGGACGGACAGACACCAATTCGGACATTGCACAATACCAATATACTATGATACTTTCAGTATCAGAGTATAAAAACAAAAAAACCCACAATTTGGCTGTATTTGTCGCTTCTTGTCTATTTGGACCAAATGGTCTATTAATTAAAACGTAATTTCTACAAAGTTTGGCAGGCATCACCTGCGCCAGTGGGACGAAGGGTCAGCAAATCTAGATAAGAAATAAAACAATTACAGAAGACTATGCCAGCACCCCGAATTGAAATATTTACTCACATCAAAAGACAAAACTAAATACTCTAATAACAAGTAAGAAGGCTCTAGTAGAGATTTCCCGACTAGGAGATACCCCGAACCCCATACTTAACGCATACAGTCATTGTCTATATGTATCTCTGACTAAACTTCAATCTTCGATATCTCAGGTGTTACTCAACCGATTTCGATCAAATTTTCAGGAAAGTTCGATCGTTACACATTATTTCAACCCCCATCTTTACATTTTTCAAATTCGAGATATTTTTGTAATCGAATCCATGTGTATATCGGAAACCAGAATAGTTATGGATAACTTGAAACAAACTTGTTCCGCTCAAGGTATAGGAGAACTTATATTCAAAATCTGAACTCTCTAGCTCTTGTAGTCTCTGAGATCGACGCGTTCATACAGACAGACAGACAGACAGACGGACGGACAGACGGACATGGCTATATCGACTCGGCTGTTGATGCTGATCAAGAATATATACACTTTATAGGGTCGGAGATGCTTCCTTCTGCCTTTTACATACTTTTGCACAAAATCATTATACCCTTTTTACCCATTTTATGGGTTCAGGGTATAAAAACACAAAATGGCCAGCGAAGACGCAGGTCACAAACTATTCGCGTGTTAAAAGCCTGTCGAAAAAAGGTCAATGCTGACATAATTATGTATATGTACATATGTATATATGTATACCTACGGATATATGTATATGTATGTATGCTCACTGTTCAGTTGTTCTTTACTCACTGTTCAGTTATTCACTGCTCATTTGTTCGTTCACCTGTTCACTGTTCAATGTATACCTAATCTCATGTAAACTCCCATTTAAATAATAAAAACCTTTTTTTTTATATTTTTTCTACGAAAATAAGGAACTTTAGTTTATTCAGCATTCAATGCTCATAATACTTAAAATATAAATATAATTTAAAAAAATATAAAGAATAAAATCAAAATGAAAACTAAAAACCAATTGATTTATATATTGAATGTCTTGGCATTCATGGTGTGTGTATGCTGTTTACTAAAGTTATGGTGCCAATGGCAGGAAATTTGTTTAAGCTGAAATAAAGCTGAGTTAGTTTTTTGTAAGATTAAATATGTCATCTAAGTTATTTACCTTTCAGCATCTTTTACATATTATTATGCAAAAATTTAAGGTTATTAACTTGCTTTGGCTTTAGCAGTGTTCGCCTCTTTGTGATGGTCTGTACCGCACTCGAAAATATTCTTTCGCATGGCACTGATGTGGCCAGGCGTTTCATCATATATTGGTATAGGTGTGGATATTACCCCTTTCTCTGTTCCCACCATTTTAATGGACCATCCTTCCGATTTAAATACTCTTCAGAAAGGTATTTGTCTATTTCTCGTATTGATGCCGCTGTGTTGTTTGATGGCTTGCTCACTTTCTGGAATAAGTCATCGTTTTCCTTCCAATATAGTCGTCTGTTGTTTTTGGCACGATTTCTTCTTCCACGGTGTTCTCAGGAGTATCGTTTGCATGGCGCTGGATGTTTTTTTTAATGTTAGAAGCCGAGGTTTCTAAACACTCGCCCTTTATATCGGAAATCCAAAATCGTGCTTTCCGCAAACAATGGGTTTGACTCCAAGTCCTTGAACCGGTGCTCCATCTCCTTCATTAGTACAGTTCCCACTGCAGCGGCTGACTCGTTTAAGCCAAAACTAATGCTGGCAATCTTTTTTTTGCAGAATTCCTGCCAAAACTATCACTTTTGATAGTGTTAGATTTTTTTCCGCAGATATTTCAGTTGTAACTTGCAAAAATGGTTGCAGTATGGGTTGTACTCCTTCAATAACTTCAGAGTCTTGATTAGTTAAGCCCAGATCGGGTCGCAGAATCGCTATCACCAGCATAACAGCTTCCTTCAATGTTGTTAAACGTTAAAACATTTTGAACGTGGAGTTCCAGCGAGTTGGCACATCCTAACTAATTTAATATCCGGAAGTTGCTCTTCCATATAGCACTTTGTGGTCGAGACATTTTAAATTTTGTATTTGCGTTTTTCAACAATTAAAACAAACGGGAATTTAGATGCTTTAAAACAATGTTACCAAATGAAATACGAAAAACGGCTGCAAAGGCGCCAAATCACAGTTATATTTTTTTGATCTTTAGTTAACCATGTTTTATTTTAAAAAATATAGAAATTAATTGACATAGTAAAAAATAAAATATAAATCAAAACACTCCATTTTTTCACAAAATCTCTAACGGCTAAAATAAACTTGGTATTTTTAAAGTAAGCGATAGAAGTAGTGTTGGGTTGTGTTTGGTTGCTTATTGGTGAAAATGTTCCCTTGCTGAACACTGAACACAGTGAACAGCTGAACAGTGAGCAAGTGAGTAGTGAGCAACTGAACAGTGAACAAGTGAACAACTGAACAGTGAGCAAGTGAGCAGCTGAGCAGCTGAACATGTTCACTCTCTCAGTTTAATGAACAACTCTTTTTTGTTCACTCACTCATAAGCAACCCAACACTAATTGAAATGTATGCGTAGCAATTGTCTTGGCAATTCTTGACCTATCTCAACTTTTATGATTTTCAGCAATTTTAAAAAAAATTAAAGACACATATAAAATTAATGGTAATAATTTAACAATTTTTGTTTAATTTTAAAATTCATGTTCATCATTAAGATGCATAGTGCAAAGTTGATCACATGACTAATAATAATTAATTATAGCTCTTGACCCTTGAATATCATAAGTAAATACATATATATTAAATGCCGACAGACAATTGTAGAAAAGACTTTCAAGACAGGCAATTTCTGTTTTGCACTTTCTGGTCATACATTAGTGGAGTTCACGATGTATTGTAATCGTTACAAAACACGAGTCTAGCAAGTTTGCACAAACAGCTGTTTGCTATTACTATCGATCAGTTTATTATTGTGAATGTAATTTGAGTTTCTGCTAAAAAATATATCGCTACACCTCTTCACTTCCACTGTAATTAAGTAATTAAGTTTTTTCATGAAAATTAGCAAATCCAGCCCCCACTTACTTTTAGCAGTTGGGCAGAATAACAGAAGTTTGTTTTGATTAAGCACATAAACTACTAAGTTACACCAAACAAGTAAGAAGGCTCTAGTCGAGATTTCCCGACTAGGAGATACCCCGAACCCTATACTTAACGCGTACAGTCATTGTCTGTATGCATCTGTGACCTAAACTTCAATCTTCGATATCTCTGGTGTTTCTCAACCGATTTCGATGACATTTTCAGAAAAGTTCTATCGTTACCCATTATTTCAATCCCCATTTTTACATTTTCCAAATTTTTTTTGCTATCGATTACATGTGTATATCGGAAACCAGAATAGTTATCGATAATTTGAAACAAACTTGTTCCGCTCATGGTATATGAAGTCTCTAGCTCTTGTAGTCTCTGAGATCGACGCGTTCATACAGACGGACAGACGGACATGGCTATATCGACTCGGCTGTTGATGTTGATCAATAATATATATACTTTATGGGGTCGGAGATGCTTCCTTCTACCTGTTACATACTTTTGCACAAAACCATTATACCCCTTTTACCCATTTTACGGTTAGGGGTATAAAAATACCAGGCGACTTTTGCAACACTTGTCACGTTTTTATTGTTGTTTAACACTTATGTGTACTAAACTTGCAACGATTTTTGTAGTCAAGTGTCGGGGTCTAGCAAAAAGTGCAAGCTTGACCCAGTAAAAATTGTTGTTGGAGAGGCTTGCACATTTGCACTTTTGCAACGAAACAATACATCGTGAACTCCACTAGTCTATCAAATATTTAACTATATGACACCAGCAATCAATTTTGCAACACAACTACTATACAGTTGCGCATTTACATACATACAAAATATGCAATCATTATTTGAACTTACTTTATAAAAAGTTTGGTATCAATGGAAAGGTCATTAAAATTCCGTTTAAATGATACAAAACTTTTCTTATGCCCAATTTTTCAATGTCCGGTTAGTCAAACTATTCAAAGTTTAGTCGAACTTGAGTTTCTCAATGTTCGGTTTGCACTTACTTATCCGATGCCTGGAAATCCAGTCACCACTTATACCTATTAGGGATGGGTATCGCCAGCATAAGTATCGGTATCGTGGGATCGATACGAATTAGACCACACCGATACTTGGTGTCGATATGTTAGATTTCAAGTATCGATAGTATCGTGGTATCGATATTTTGCGCTTTTTTTTTAATTAACTGGTAAAATAAACTTAAATTACTTTTATTGAATGCTTAAACATTTCAAATGTTTTGTAAACTTATTTTATTTTTACTCCCACATGTTTTGTGGGATTTTCGCCAGAAAAAATTCGTTGCTGAAGGTGTTCCGCCTGCAAGCGAAAAAAGTCGCTCACTTGGTACCGAAGTTGCTAAGATCGGCAAATAAATTTGTGAAAATTTAAAGATGTGGGGATACAGTGGTTTCGAGCTAACCCACACATCAAACGGATTTGCCGATCTTGGCGATCGAATTCGGTTTGTAAATGACTTAATTTGAGACTTGGCAGTATTATCTAAATCGTCGACTATTTGGGCTCTACTGCTTTGAATCTCTTCATCATAATTAGCCCAAATGCTTTTTGATTTTTTTGAGGTGGTGCTTGATGTTCTTCTTCGTTTTGCAGAAGTTGAGCATTTTCCATCTTCAGTTCTTCGATTATTTTTGTTTCTAAGAATGAGGTAGTTTTTGCCACTGAAAACGCACTCCTGAAACATTTTTTCCCAAAACGAGGATCCATCAAGGTTGCCATTGCCAGTATAATATTGTCTTCGATATTGCCCACGCGTCTTTTCAATTCTTTTAGCAAGAATTCTCTGAACTTTAGCGCAATTTCATCATTTCGTGGAAGTTCGATATTATTAATTGCCTGAAAAAATAAAATTTTTGATTTATTGATAACATTTGATATTTTTTAAATCTAAGCAATATATTTTTTGAAAAGAATCTTGTGTTTACTTACTTTGAAAATCATGGTAATAATTGGAATGATAATACTGGCAGTCTCGTTTTTTTCAGCTGATACTTCAGAAGTAGCTTGGTAAATGGAACCCAAAATGTCCCTAGTTGCAGCCAAAGTAGCCGATTCCGATCCAGTTAGCATACTGACTTCTGGAAAATCGCCGGCTGCTGCTGCTCAAATTCCCTGCATTGCTAAAAATCTGTCGCACATGTTGTATGTGGGGATCTACGCGTTTTAATGCTCTGGATAAGTCGCAGCGTTGTTCCCTCGGTGCTGCCTTTTTCGCATTGAATTCATTTTATAGAATTCGCAAAATTGTAGCTATTGTGAGAGTATGTGACAATTTTTTTTTTATTTTTTCAAAAGCTCTGGAACACCGCGAACATTGGGAGTCTCTTCACCATTCACTTTTGCCGAACCTAGCGCAGCCAGAGGTACTAAATTTATTATATGTGCGAAACATCCAAGATGTTTGTCACTTCCAAATGCTTCTTTTGCAGCACCGACGATATTAGGAGCATTATCGGTTATTATAGCGGATACTTGCTTCTTTGCTATACCCCACTTTCCCGAAAATTCCAATGCTTTCCTTTTTAAATATTCTATGTTATGCCGTTCTGTCAAAAGCTCCACTCCTAAAACCACAGACTGCATATTCACATTTTGCAGATAATGAGCTGTCATGCCCAAATAACTCGAAGTTGTGTGTGACTCGGTCTAAGCATCCATAGTGAGACAGACCGAAGAAACATCAGCTAGGACTTTTTGACTTTGTCAGAAATAACAGCATATTTGTCTTCGAGACGCTTGGTTATTGTCGCTCTGCTTGGAGGTTTCCAAAGAGGCACGGCTGTTTTGCAAAAATTTAAAAACCCTTCCTTTTCGCTAATGGATAAGCATAAGTTGTCCTTGCAAATCATATATATGAGAGCTTCATCAAGCTTGGCTGCCTGAACACCACCTGCTGCGGAAAAGTAAAACATTTTGATAACATCTCTATTTGAAAAGTTCTATGCACTTTGGAAATAACAAGGGCAACCAAAAATATGCCATGGCATATCTTTATGAAAAAACATGCCATTTTATTCCCGTTATGAAACTTCAATGCCATGCCAAGAGTTGCCACCGTACATATTTTTTCTCACTTATATTTAGGACATAATATTTATACCCAAAACTAGTGATTTTTGTTTCTTTTGGCAACCCTGAAAAAATCATTTGTTTTAATGCCGTTGCTCTCCATTTTCAACCAATAGAAGCTATGGAAATATTAGCCACTTATAATACAAATTATTAATATTATCCCAGATAAACCAAATAAATAATTGAACACTTGTGTGCAGTTTAATTTTAGGTGCACGCCGAACTATGTGTATATGCACAAACACAAGAAGTAAAAAGAAACGGCTTGTGCAAAGTCCCGTTACATTTTCTTCGTGTTCCCTTTTTTTTTTTGCCTATTCACACTTTTCAACAGAAGTTAATTGCATATTTGTTTGGTATATATATATATATATATATATATATATATATATATATATATATGTCTTTTATACAAAATTGGCATGTTTTGGGTTGCACTAGAAATAATAATATGTACCTTCATACGATTTGCCTCGAGCAAATAATGTTTCTATAGTTGGTTGAAAATCATTGCTTCTGCTGCTGCTCAATTTTCCATCGCAGGAATCTGCTTGGTTCGAAGCTTCCGAAGTATCACACAAATTTCCCTCTTTTTCTATTTTGTGATACGTTTTTAAGTGCTTCCAAAAATTAGATGTGTTTCCGCTAAATTTGATTATTTTTTGGCACAGTGTGCATGTGGCCTCCTTGCCACTTATTGTAAAATAATCTCTGGCTTTTGTCACTTTTGCCTTCGGCAGGGTTACGTCGACTTCCTCGAGTTCAGACATTTTTTAATATTTGCGGAACACTTATACAGTTGTATTAAATTGTGCTGTTCCAGTGATGTGATCTGTCGACGATACCTTGAGTATCGACTACCAAAATATCGATATCGATAATATCGTCCAACGCAAGTATCGTCGATATCGTATCGACGATACTGCGATAAAACAGACGATACCTCCAGTATCGTATCGATTCCTGCCATCCCTAATACCTATGCTAAGTCCCGATAAATAAATATCAATACTATCATCGTAAGTATCGTATCAAGCTGACATTGCATTGTTTACTTTTCATACTTTGATACTGAAAGTATCATAGTATATTGGTTTTGTGTAATGTCCGTCATGGTGTCTGACCGTCTGTATGAACGCAACTTCTTTCGACACCCGTAAAGCTAGGAGTTTTCCAAAAAACTGCATTAAAAATTTGGATGTCACGCCTTTCGCTACCGCCGCCCAGCCACCGCCGTTTTTAAAACGATAATGGGTGTATCTTCCACATTTTAGACCTACTGTCACCAAATTTAGTAGGAAGATAGATGGTGACATCTATCAAAGATATGCATTAAAAATTTGGATGCAACGCCCACCTAAGACACCCACCTTATCAAATCGGAATCGTCTAAATCTTTAACAGATTTTAAGCTAGATCCAGCAATCTTGGTAGGAAGATAAATGGCGACATTTAAAAAGAGGTGATTAAAAAATTTGGATGCAACACCCACGTCTTCCGCCCACCTTTTAAATTTTGAGTTGTTCAGTTATCTTCCACAGTTTTTGAGCTAAGGTCATCAAATTTGGTAACATAATAGCTGGCGATGTTTACCACCTGGCCCACCCCTTCCGCCCCTGCATTCCCCATTTGCAATAAGACTCCTTATCATCCGTTCTTTTACTGGTATCAAAGTATTCCGCAGGTGGTGGTGCGTCCGACTGCAACGTTTTCACTGGTTTTTTTTATGAAGCAAAGTTTGAGTCTTCTAGATCCACAAACACATGATCCTCAACAACTAACAAGTTTTCCCTCATTGCCGTTTACAACAGGGCTCATAGAAAGTAATTGTATAAATATTTTGATGTGCAACATGCAGCAATTTGGGAGTCACAGGCAAAAACGAAACCAAAAGAACAGCTGAATCCTCGTTAAGGTTGGCAGCACCATTAAGCGATAGGGATAAGGTAACTTTAGCTTAGAGAAAACAAAATTGCTTATCTCCCGGATAGCTCGAGCAACCTAGTAATTCCGCAGTCAACTAACTGCAAGCTTAACTGGACATTGAGAAATTGGGCTTTAACCGATTCAGTCTTAGGATGCCACGCCCACTCCTGCCGCCACCAGCCCCCTTTCAAAAATAATAATGCATTTATCTTCCACAGTTTTTAAGTTAGGGCCACTTAATTTTATAGGAAGACAACTGGTGACACATCCAAAAGATTTGATTCAAAAATTTGGATGCAACGCCTACCCATGCCGCCCACCTTTAAGAATCGAAAATTCTGATTTCTCTCACAGTTTTTAAGCTAGATCCTCCAAAATTAAATATATTTTTTTAAAAACTTTGCTGTTTATTTTTTGGTTTTATCCCTTATGAAAAAAAAAACAACAAAGAAATGACCTAAAGTTTACATACAAATCTTACAAACATTAATTAGCTAACAGTTACTTTTGGACTGGTAGCTTAAGATCGCGTTCCTCAACTCATCGCTGGGTAGGGAGGTCATTCCGATGAAGACGGGATCGGCTGCACGTGTTTGTGAGGCCTCTCGCGAGATTGTTTGGGTGCGATGAGAGCTTGCTCAAGTACCTTTCCTTGTATTCCGCTATTACGTCCCTGACTGGTGGGACGTTAAAATCTTTTTGGATGTTTTTGTTGCGTACGTACCATGGTGCCCTGGTGATGGTTCTCAGGATCTTCGTCTGGGCTCTTTGGACGATGTCGATGTTACTGCTGCACGCGTTACCCCATAGCTGGCAGCCATGGGTCCAGATTGGTTTCAAAACGGAGTTGTAGAGCAGAACCTTGTAGTCCAAACTTAGCGGAGAGCGAGCGTTGAAAAGCCAATGGAGGCTATTGGGTTTGAGTTTAAGTTGTGTTCTCTTAGCTTCAATGTGCCTGAGCCATGTAAGTCCTCTGTCCAAGTGTACTCCCAGGTACGTTACTTCGTTTGCTTTCGGGAGTGGGGTGTTGTTTAGCGTGAGTGTTGACATCTTGTGACAATCTTGCCTGTTTAGGGTGAAAGTTACATGTTTGCATTTTTGTTCGTTTACCTTAATTAGCCAGTCGGATAGCCAGTTTTCTACTTTAACCATATGATGAGGAAGCTGTGATGTTGCTTGCAGTGAGCATCTGGAGCGGCTGAGAATAGCTGTATCGTCAGCAAAGGTTGATGTTGTTAGGCCTCTGCATGTTGGGATGTCTGCTGTGTAGAGAACGTATAGTGTCGGCCCAAGTACGCTGCCCTGAGGAACGCCAGCTTCAATACGGTGTTCGTCGGATATTGCAGAGTTGCATCGGACTACAAACTTTCAGGCGTAAAGGTAAGACTGTAACAGTTTATGTGTGTTGACTGGGAGCGTTGTTTTGATCTTATACATCAGACCTTCCAACCAGACTCTGTCGAACGCCTGAGACACATCCAAAAATATTGCAGTACAGTATTCTCGATTTTCGAACGCGCCTCGTATTTCTGATGTTATGCGGTTGACCTGCTCAATAGTTCCGTGTTTTTCACGAAAATCGAATTGATGTGATGGGATTATGTTATGGACATTTAGGAATTGATTAATCCGAGTCAGCAAACATTTTTCGAAGAGTTTTGATAGACACGATAAAAGGCTTATAGGTCTATACGACGAGGGGACTGTTCGATCTTTACCCAGCTTTGGAATCATTATAATGATAGACTTTTTCCATCTCTCTGTAAAGTGGCCGAGTTTTGTGATTGAATTGAATAACTGGGCAATGAGGTTATTTATAATAATGGTTGATAATTCTTGCGACTTCATTCGGGCGAAATAAAATTGGCTCATGTTGAAGCTGAGAGTCGTTTAATACGGTCGTTAGTGCGAACGCGTTTGTAGCATTATTAGGTTTGAATACTTATTGCAGATGATCCTCAAATGTGTTGGCTCTGTCTTCATCGCTCCGGGCCCAGCCGCCTGCATTGTTTCTTAAAGGCATCACTGTTTCTGTCGGTGGACTTAGAGTTGGGTGAGCTTTCCACAAAGAGTTTTTAGTGCCAGATGTTGATAGTTGCTCAATGTATCGGCGTTGGGCATATTCTTCTTCTCGCTTTAACGCTTTGGTGAGTTTACGTGTGGCTCTTCTTAGATTTTGCTTTGCTGACGGCGATCTGTGGGATTGCCAATGTCGCCTGAGGCGCCGCTTTTCATGAACGAGCTGTTCAATTTGGGGGTTTATTGTCATTTGGGCGTGTACTGCATTTACTGGTGTTGGTGTTGAGATGCGAGCTGCTTCGACGAAGACTGACTCAAGTTTGTTTGCCATAGAATCGATGTCAGATTCCATATTCAGATGCGGATCCAGTTCAATGTGTGAACTTATATATTTTTTGTATTTGAGCCAGTTAGTTTTTTGTGTGGTCAACTTACCGGGGCGATTTACAAACTCTGGGTGGCGTAGTAATTGTATAAGAACAGGCGAGTGGTCGGATGAAAGATCCGAGAGGCTTTCGGCGCTTATCAGACTGCGGGGAATATTTTTGGTAACTGCAATATCAATCAAGTCGGGTAGTTTCTTGGGGTCTGTGGGCCAGTAAGTTGGTGTGCCAGGAGAGACGTGGCCGAGCCTGTTGTTTACTTTTACAAGTGCGTTGTACAGCTGCTTTCCCTTTGGATTCACAAGGCGAGATCCCCAGTGTGTGTGCTTGGCATTGTAGTCTCCTGCTGCTATAAAGTGTTCTCCTAATGAGTTGAAAAATTCCATAAATTGGTCTTCAGATATGGTGAATCGAGGGGCTGCTAGTGCAATTTGGTTACCACTATCAAGATGTATTTTTAAAGATGTGGCCTGTAGGTAGTTTCTGGCGAACACTTTGTGGTAGTGGTGTTTTAGCCGGCTTGTCGAGTAGGAATTGAGCTAACTCAAGTTTATGCTGTGAAACGCCGTTAGCATTCCACGTAGATATACTTAGCGAAGCCATTGATTATTTTGACTGTTGTGATACAAGCATTTGTACCAAAAGACTTTGAAGTTGCTTTGTGGCTGCTCTTGTGGCTTGTTGTCTTGTGCCGTATTTTGATCCACATGCATTGCTTGTGTGTACGGTGCAGTAGAGGCAGGAGGCACCAGACCAGATCTTAAGGCGCTTGCATAAGTCGCGTTTTCGATACGGATACGGGACCAATGGAGGACCTGGCTGCAGTCGAGAAGAAGACGTCTGGGTTGCTTTTCGATGGAATGTAGTTAGGCTGTGCGCTTTGCGTGCGTGCTGTGATCACGCGCTGGTGCGAGGACTTAAGTTCTTTGTAAATTGGGCAGCCTCTATAGTTAGCTGTGTGATTGCCGCCGCAGTTGCTGCACTTTTTTTTGCTAGAGTCACCTTTGCTTGCTGGGCAGCGCGACGACTCATGAAGATCGCCACAAACTACACATACCTGGCGCAGTGTGCAGTAAGTCCTTGTGTGGCCGTATTCTTGGCAGTTCATGCATTGTACCGGGCCGTTGCGTTTATGTGGCTCTTCAACGGTGATTCTACGGTGCAGTAGAAACTGAAGCTTGTAGATGGGGTGCGCCTCATATTTTTTAGTTGTCTGCGTCTCAGGCTCAAGCTCAACTTTGAAAAGTGGTTGTGGCTGTCTGTTCTTGTTAAGGATGTTAAGAACTTTTTTAACACGGAATCCTTTCTCATTTAGTGCCTCTTGGATTTCATTTGGCGTGACATCCGACTCTATACCTTTAAGTACAACTTGCTGGCCCTTGATGCTTTTTAGTTGGTACGTGTAAAAGTTTTTTTTGCTTTCATTTAAGTATTTTGACAACACTCTAAAGTTGTCTTCGGTCTTTGTCTGCACTTTAATCTCCTGGATGTTACCCCTCTTTAGGGGATGATGATGTGGAAATTATCATGACCAATTAGCTCTACAACTTTGCTTACAAAAATACTTGAGCTTTTCTCTCGAATGAATATTGGTGGTGGCTTTGGCTTTTTTTTGTCACCTCCAACTGATTCTGGCGGCAGGTCGACAGCATTATCTGCCAAGATTTGAAATCTATTGGTGGTGTTTGGACTTTCGCATGAGTTTCCACGAGAGATTTTCGATTTAATTGTAGATTTTTGGGGGCTCAACATACGCTTTATCTGTATGTAGCGATCCATACCTGTCTGTATGGCCGGCTTTACATTTGCGTTGGCTGCGGAATGTTTTGCTGACGGCGCGTCAGTCTTTGTGTTTTGAGAGAGGGCCGTCGGCACCGGTGCAATTGTTGTTGCAGTAGCTGTTTCAGCCGTCGTGGACAGAAGAGACAGGGAGCATGATCGAACTCTGTCGCGTGCTACGTTCAAGAGTTCGTTGGTCGTGTTAGGTGTAGGTGACCGCGCGCAGTCGGATTTCGTCGAGAGTAGGGACGGAGAAGGGGAGCACGAACGTGCACTGTCGTGCGCTGAGAGCAAGAGTTCTTTTGTTCGCTCGCGCTCGGTTTCTTCGGCGACATAGGCAAAGTACGCGTTGTTCCGTTGCAAAGAGAGCCGTCGCTCGTCTTGCTCGCGCTGTCGCTGAGAGCGAACGTCGTGCTGGCTCATTGTATTGAGCAGGGCTAAGCTACTGATTTTTGTCTGTTATTTTAGTTTTGTTTATTTGTAGATAGTTAAATTGTGTTCACCAAAATAACTTTTTGATGTGCATTTTATTGCATTTTTTGGTTTTTTAGGCACTTCACTCTTGTGATTATCAATTTGAAACCGGAGCACAAAGAAAACACGTCTGCTTGCGACGGCAATTAATCACAATTTTGACAATTAATTTAATACCGAGACCCTTCAACTCATCGCTGGGTAGGAAGATCATTACGATGAGGAGGGATCGGCTGCACGTCTTTGTGAGGCCTCGCGCGAGATTGTTTGGGTGCGATGAGAGCTTGCTCAAGTACCTTTCCTATTGTTCCGCTATGACTTCCCTGACCGGTGGTAGGTTTAAGTCCCTTTGTATGTTTTCGTTGCGAACGTACCACGGTGCCCCGGTGATATTTCTCAGGATCTTCGACTGGGCTCTTTGGACGATGTCGATGTTACTGCTGCACGCATTACCCTGTAGCTGGGAGCTGTAGAGCAGAACCTTGTAGTCCAATGTCGTCTGAGGCGCCGCTTTTCATGAATGAGCTGTTCAATTTGAAGATTTGTTTTCATTTGGATGTGCTCTGCATTTTCTGGTGTTGGTGTTGAGATGCAAGCTGCTTAAAAGACTGACTTAAGTTTGATTGCCATAGAGTCGATATTAGCTTTTACTTTCAGATGCGCATTTAGTTCAATATGTGAACTTATAGATTTTTTGTATTTGAGCCAGTTAGTATTTTGTGAGGTCAACTTACCGGGCCGATATAAAAACTCAGGGTGTCGTAGTAATTGTATAAGAACAGGCGAGTGGTCGGATGATAGTTCCTAGAAGCTTTCTGCGTTTATCAGGTTGCGGGGATTATTTTGGGTAACTGTAAAATCAATCAAGTCGGGTAGTTTCTTGGGGTCCGTGGGCCAGTAAGTTGGTGTGTGTAAAGATCTGCATACAAAGTTTTCATTATTTCCGTCAACGATCTTTTGTCATGTGGTCTATTTAATAATTTGTTGGCGTCCAAATCTAATGAAGCTAGGCCTTCCAAACTGTTGACTAGACTTAGTGCCACATATAACTTTAATATATGGAAGGTTATCGATACTCTCTACTACCAAAACTAAACCAGCTTTATGTTGTGTCAGTGATAACTGTTCAGCTATTTCCACAACATCCTTTGCAAATAAAAAGACCTGCCCCTTACACCAAATTTGACTAAAACGCTTATAAATTTAAACAATCTTTAAAAATAGTTTAATGAGACTTAAAAACCGTTCTTCAACACTTGTCAAATTAGCTAATTTAGGAGGTACTTCTTCAGGCATCATTTTTTTCCAGTATGCAGTTGTTGGAATTCTCCTTTTCTTATATTATTTTTACAGCGAGTGCAGGTAGTTATTGTGCCTAAAGCAATCAGTTCTTTAGGTAATAGCATACTGTGCAAATTTGCTCGTTGTTGTGTCGCTGTGTGGATAATGAGCTCTTTTGCAAACGGCACATGGTATATCAGAAAAAATATTAATTGCAGCTTAAAAAGATTGTTCATTTATAATATCCCTACAAACGTGACTGATTTGTTTCATTCTACCTAGTCGAAGTGAACGAGCTTCAGGTGTTTAGTTGGTTAAACTATCGTTAACTTATCATATACGGTGGTCACGCTACCCCTCCGTCTCATTAGATAGACGATTATAGAATAGGCCGACACTGTGTCTCATTTAGTAGGTTAATCCAGCAGAGACAGAGACTACATGTTTCAATCGATTCCCTGTTTAAAACTCCTTTCATGTAAAGTCGCTTTTCGAAAGTCTATTTTTTTAAATAGATTTTCTCTACTGCGTTAGGCGTTTCTCCCTTCCTATGTTAGTTTCATTTAAACGATGCTGGTCTATTCAAAATTACTAAAAATTTAAAAACTAAACAGCAATTTTAACAAAAATAAAAACCAACTTTAAAATAACTAAAATGGCCTAAGAAGTATAAAAATATTTTCGTTTCCTTCTACAAGTAGTAAGACCTATTGTTATTTTTGGAGACGGTGTCAGAAAACGAGAAAAATGTTCGTAATCAAGTGACTTACTGAATGAAGTCTAAATAAGTCTAACATAATTGGAGAAGGATTCATACCACGCTCAAAACGTTAAAACCAGGTGTGAATGTTATGCCAGCATTAGTCCAGTTGAGAAGGTTTCATACATTGCTCACAAGCCTAGAACTAGTTGTGAATTTTAAGCCAAAAAAAAATCTTTACAACTTTTAATGGAGCTCCGCACAATACGCAAAAATTGTAGAGTTGTTTCATACCGCTATCTTGGATGCTTCATATTGAATAGATTGATAAATAGCCATTCTGTAGTAAGAGAAAATCCGTTGCGTAAATGATTGAAATGGAAACTTTGAAAGCTTTTTTCTCGAAACTACGTTTTGCGAAACTGTGAATTTGAGCTTGTCAGTTCTACTGAACCGTGAGAAATGGGTCTTTAATTATGCAGAACTAGGAAGTGTCCTGCTTGCTTCGCTGCGCCGATAGTTGATATTAATTTAAGCAATAGTAGATAGATATGAAATAAGTAAATTATAAAATATTTAACAATATATTATAGCAAAGTATTTAATATTCTCTTTTCCTGATTAGCCTGAAATCTTTTTGATGCTTCTATGTGCTTATCCCTATTTTTATGAAGATATTTTTCAACTTAATGTTTTCGTGAATTTTTTTTTTGTTTAGTCAGTGAACCGACTACGTCTTTTAACGGGATTTTTGACATTTTCAGTTTTATATTCACTTGACGTATCAGAATCTTGAGTTAATACTTCCTCTAAAGGAATATAAACATCAAAATGTTCATTCATTAATGGACCGGTAAAACGCAATCTTTTTACAGGATGCATAATATTTCCAAATGCTTGTAATAAATTTCCATATTGAAAAACTTGAAAATGTACAGCATAAATTTCTGCTGCTGCTTGAAGCTCACATGCAGTACCATAGGTATATGAATTTTACATAGCGCACTCATATTGTTCAGAAGAGCTATAACACTCTCCATTTAAGTTTAAGCTGAAGCAAGCAAAAGTTTCCCAGTTGGTTACAACATGGGCTACAATATGTTGGCGTATGGTGCCATGGAAGCCTTGCCGACCAAATAAAAGGTAGGAAATATATTTAAAACTGCAGGCACCATCACCAATTATGGCAACAACTAAATGCGGCACCAAAAAACCACTAATAGATTTTCTTCTCTCTGTTATATTACTGTGTCTACGAAATATAAGAAAACTTTGTTTTGCAAGCAATCGATGCGTAAAATATTACATTATTTATACTTTGATACCGAAGGTCTCTTAGTATATTGGTTTTGTGCAATGTCCGTCATGGTGTCCGTCCGTATGAGCGCAACGTTTTTCGACACCCGTAAAGCTAGAGACTTGAAACTTTGCAATTATGTTTATCTATAGACGGTACAGATAAAATGTTAAGATCGGGGTGCCACGCCCACTTGGAGGCTGGGAAATCGATAAATTCGACAACTTAAAACCGATAAAACCATATATTTCTCACGTTCTTACAGCTAGAATTACCAAATTTTGCATGAATATAGCTAGTCACGTCCCTGAAAAAACTGCATCAAAATTTTGGATATCACTCCCACTCCTTCCGCCCCCATCCTGCCTGCTCCTTGAAATTGGAAACGCCTATAGTTTTCACATTTTTTGGGCTAGAGCCGCCAAATTTTGTGTCAAGATAGATATTAACGTTCCCCAAAAATATGCATCAAAAATGCCACGCCCCCTGATTCCGCCCCCTTCTCCTTGAAATTGGAAACGCTTATAGTTTTCACATGTTTTGAGCTAGAGCCACCAAAGTTTGTGTCAAGATAGGTAGTGAAGTTTTCCAACAAACTGCATAAACGCCCCCATCCCCCGCCGTTGTTAAAAAGTTATGCGTGTATCTTCCACATTTATTGAACTAGAGTCACAAACTTTGGTAGGAAGATATATGGTGACATCTACAAAAGATCTGCATCAAAAATTGGGATGCCACGCCCACCTCTGCCGCCCACCATTTAAAGTCGGAAATTTCGATATCTCTTACAGTTTTTAAGCGAGAGCTCCTAAAATCGGCAGAGAGATAGATGGCAACATCGACCAAAGATCTGCATCAAAATTTTGGATGCAACGCCCACCCAAGCCACCCGCCTTACAAAATTGGAATCGGCTATATCTTTAAGAGTTTTTGAGCTAGAGCCTTTAAACTTGGTAGGAAGATAAATGGTGACAATTAGAAAAGATTTGTACAAAAATTTGGATGCCTCGCCTACCTCTGCCGCCCACCTTTTAAATTTGGAAGTTAAGTCATCTTCGACAGTTTTTGAGGTAAAGTCATAAAATTTGGTAACATGATAGCCCGGCCCACTCCTTTGCAAGCAGACTCCGCAGTCGGTTGCGTCCGACTGCAACGTTTTTACTTGTTATACCCTGAATCCATGAAATGGGTAAAATAGGGTATAATTGTTGTGTGCAAATGTATTTAACAGGCAGAAGTAAGCATCTCCGACCCCTTTAAGTGTATATATTCTTGATCACCATCAACATCCGAGTCGATATAGCCATGACCGTCTTTCCGTCCGTCTGTCCGTCTGTATGTATAAACCCGTAGATCTCGAAGACTATAAGAGCTGGAGACTTCAAATTTTGAGCATTACTTCTCCTAAACCATAGGCAGATCTAGTTTATTTCAAACTATCGATAAGTATTCTGGTTTCCGATATACACATGCAAACGATAACGAAAAATCTTGAATTTAGAAAATGTTTAAATAGGAGTTGAAACTATCGATAACTTTAACTTCTGGGAAAATTTTGTCTAAATCAGCTAAGAATCACCGGAGATATTTTATATTAAACTTAAGTCAAGAAAAACTGCTCTGCTGCAAGTCATTTTAATACACGGGCTCAGGGTATCTTTTAGTCGGGACTTCTCTACTAAAGCGATCTTACTTGCTTTTAGACTCGCTCATTCTCGTGCTGTAGTGATAGTCGGCATATTCGGCACCTGCATCATGAATCTTTGCATGTTTGCGTCATACGTGTGAGTCGCACTCTTGGTCCCAAACTCAAAGAAGCGGCTTAATGCTTGAACACGCGCGCGCATCGCTCTTCATGTTAAATCTCGCTCCCATCATGTGCCTTTGTTGTTGCCCATTTTGGCTCACTCTCTTATGTATGCGCGCGCTCTGCATGTCAAACAAAAAGCTTAGTATCTGTACCTTTTTCGCACGCACTGAATCAAAGAAAATCATATCTAAGAGGCTGCAGTTAAGTGAATTGCATAGTCTAAACTCACACGTACTCGCGATCATCTGCATCATGAATCACGTTTACCTGCCTTTAGCTTTGATTTAGTGTGTGCGGAGGAAGTAGGGTTATAAAACTTTATGAATGACATGCAAAGCGCGCATTAAAAAGAGAGCGAACGTAAATGGGCAACAACAAATTCGCATTATCGGAGCGAAATTTTAAATTATTTGATATCTAGCGCCGGTCATAAGAGCGCTCTGTAAAGTTTTAAGCGGCTCTTTGGGTTTGGGACCAAGAGCGTGATTCACACGTACGACGCAGGCATGCATAGATTTGTATACAAACTTATGTGAACGTCTTTGCTTGTTCGAAATTGTATATCAATAATGTTAGTGTATATGCAGCAAGTAGCCAAATCCATCCCTCTACAAAGGTGTTCGAGATTATTTATTTTCGCGCAAAGGCACAGTGGGCGATGCCATACAAGTTGGCACACAATAAGTCAAAAAATAGATTGTGGAATTTTACTAATTTTGTTTATGGAATCGTTATAACACATCTCTACTACATTAAATTCGATATTTATATATTTTTCCTATCGATACTCACGAAGTTGTAAGCACGCAAAGTTGAAATTTGTTTCACATCTCTAACACTACTATTCCCGCCTTTTTTGGACAAGCTGATTGAACTTGTGAAAAGTTAAGTTTTAATAATTTTGGTGAAAATAGTGTTGCAAACCCACATAGTTGGTATGTATTTGATGTAAAAAAAATGTTTTTGTTCAGTGCTTATGTGTATTAGCTGAAAACTATCTTTAAAGTTAACATTTCCTTTAGAATGATATTTTTCACGTACTAAAACTTTTGTAGTATATAACTTTTAATATTCGCAAGTATTCGCCCAGAACTCTTTTTTATTTATACTAATGGTCTTTTGTGAATCGTCCAGTGTCATAATGAGCTGCCAATACTTGCCAATCACAAGTACAGATTATTTTATAGTTATAATGTCTGCATCAATAAAAGCACTTTTTGCAATATGGTACAAGCAGAGCAAGCAAAATAATTGAAGCTCTTAAAACCTATGTTTTCACTGAGATAATCGGGAACAACAATTGTACGGAAGAGGAGCGCCTTTCAGTTAATAAAAAACTAGACAACTTTGCTGCCAAGCTTGCAATGAAGTGGAGGAAGTGTAACAGATCACTGGCATATTTTGAAAAATCAAATGCTGAATGGTTAAACGGTTTATTAATGCTAATTGAACCATGCACAATCAATATGCCTGGACGTCCGGCTAAATCGTTCTCAGATTGCACAAACAATCGACAACTTCAAAGAGTATCTCATATAGTGAAGGCAACACCGTGCGAAGAATTAATGGTAGCCGCTCGGGTGAGCATGTATAATTGTGGAAAAAGGAGTGGTTCTCGAGTACTATCAGAAAGCCCTGCAAAGCTAAATAAGACAGAGTCTGCAAACCCAAGAAATTTTACCCAAGAGGAAGCTTTATCCCTTTTTGTTGATGGAGACTTTACCGTTTGATGCAGAGCTCCGTAAAAGAAAATGGATCCAAAATGTTTCCGTGCTACGATATGTTGAGTGTTGCGAAAAAGCGTGCTATCCAAACGGCATCCAAATATCGGAAACTTCAGCTGAAGTAAATTTGCAAACTTTGGTTGACCATACTTGTTGCCGCACAACGCAGCAAGTCAGCTATGGCCGAGCTCTAGGGTCAGCAAACCGTTTTTTACGCCGAGCCAATTAACAGAAAACGCGGTGTTTATGTTTTATATTCAACTTGGTTAAAGAATTTATTTAATTTTATTACGTTACGATGAGATGGTTTAAAAGTGTTATGTAGAATATATTTTAATGGTGTGGTGTAGTGTTGGCGTGTGTGCGAAAAATTAGTGCTCGCTGTGGACAACCAACCACGATCGCTTCACTTAACTACTCTTCAATTCATGTGCCTATGTCTTTTCTATGCGTTCTTTTTCTTAGGTTACAGCTAACTATAATACAGTTAGAGCTCTCTCACTGGAATGTACAGTAAAAGCTCCCTTCTTGGCTTCATTGCCTACTTCATTTCTTAAGTCTCTCATTCTAATGGCGTGACGCTGTGACGTCACTAATGGTCAGCGCTCTTCTCGGCTGACAATAATAATAAACTGTGCGAGCATTTTACCCTGCAAGGGCTGCATCGCAGTTTTGCGCGGTAACATTCCCCCCCTTGCAAACTCTTACGCTCGACTGTGAGTTTGCACCTCCTGTGCTCGAGCTCGAACTCTAAGCTTTGCCAGTTTGACGATAGGGTGAGTTAGCGGCCCAGCAGCTGTGCGCACCACAGCGCTGCGTGCTTGGCCATCCTTCGCGATATGTAGCTCCAGTACTACGCCTTTTTTCCAGTGCATCTTCGGATGTGTTTCGTCCACGATGATTACTACGTCGCCGCATTCAATGGGCTCAGCCGGCTGGTCGCACCATTTCGCCCTCAGCGTGAGATGTGGAAGGTACTCCTTTATCCAGCGTTTGCGGAATCTTTCTGCAATAGTCCCTGCAACTCTGTAGGATTTTGACAACAGCACACCCAGCTCGCCTTGGTCGTCTTTTAGCGCCGTTGCGCAGGTCTTGCCTTGCAAGAAGTGGTTCGGTGTCAACACGTCAGCATCTGCCGACTCCAGTGGGATGTATGTTAACGGCCTGGCGTTCAACGTACTTTCGATTCTAGCCAGCGCAGCTCTCAGCACTGGCTCTGCTACATACTTCTCATCCAGTATATCCGTCAGCACGGACTTCACTGAGCGGATCATTCGCTCCCACGCGCCACCCATATGTGGCGCCCCTGGCGTAATAAACGTCCACTCGATATCGGGAAATTTCTGCTCCAGCTCATCTGTCGATATTCGTTCAATCTCTTGTGCTAGCACTTTGCTAGCGCCTCTAAAGTTCGTCCCGTTGTCAGACATGATTTTTCTTGGCACTCCTCGTCTCGCTACGAACGTTTCGAACACCAATAGAAAGGCATCCGTTGAAAGCGAGTTAGCTAGTTCGATGTGCACGGCTCGTACCGTCAGGCACGTGAATAGTACACCCCATCGCTTCTCTCGCCTTCTGCCCACCGTCACCTCCATTGGGCCAAAGTAGTCAACTCCAGTGTAGGAGAAGGGAGGCATGCTTACAGCCAATCTTTCTGGCGGCAAATCGCCCATTTCCGGAGCTGTAGGCGTGGCTCTCTTGTTGCGACATCTCTGACATGCTTTGATCACGGCACGCATCCTGGCCCTCAGCCCTTGTATACAGAACTGCTGCCTCATCTCGTTGATCGCAACCTCACTTAGATGGTGGTGAAACTTGCGATGGTAAAAATCCACTAGCAGGAGCGTGATACTATGCTGGCCCGGCAATATCACTGGTCGTTTCGTTGCCAAAATAACGCCTTCAATTGCGTCAATCCTTCCGCGCACTCTCAATAGTCCATTTTCGTCGAGGTAAGGGGACAGCTTGAAGATTGAGCTACTTCGTCTAACGCAGCTCCCCCTTTGCAAGCAAGCGATTTCCTCAGCGTATGCCTCTGCCTGCACAACTTTATAGATGACGTTGTATACGTCAATCATGCTGTTTGAACGTATCAGGCTTGTAGTCTCATTCTCTGTTTTCCTTTTGTAAATTTTGTCCAGAAATCGCATAGCGTATCTTAGTGCATTTCTGAACCGCTCCCATTTGCTGAAACGGGTCACGTCGGGCAGCACTGCTGCTAATCCAGATTTTGTCTCGTGGGACACGTGTACCAGATGTACACTGTCAAGTCCGGTATCTTTGTAGTCCAGGTTTGTTATGGGCCAGTTGTGCGGGTCCTCCGCTAGGAATGCCGGCCCGGCAAACCATCTTGCGCTGCAGTGGAATCGCAGCTCCTTTGTCCACTTGGTGCCATCATCTGCTACGTTTAAGTGTGACGGCACCCATCTCCACTCGTCTATGTCTGAAGCCTCCAATATTTCGCCGATTCGCAGGGCCACAAATTGGTGGTATTTCCTCGCGTGTCAGTCCAGAACGTTCGTTTCTGCACTTTTACAGATATCTGCGCTTCTAAGAAGCTGGCTAAGCGTAGACCCAGTATAGCTGCCATTAGTTCCATGCGTGGAATCGAAATCGGTTTCAGCGGCGCTACTCTCGTCTTGGACGCTACTAGGGAGCAGAGTACAATGCCATCCCTCTCAGTTCGCAGGAATGCTACAGCTGCGTATGCGTCTATACTTGCGTCTGTAAATATGTGAAGTTGTACATTACTGTTGCTTGTTACGTTTAAACAACGTTGTATCTTAATGTCGCCAACTAGATGAAGTTGGTTGAGCCAATGACGCCATTTTGAGTTTTCGTCTTCGTTTATGGGCTCGTCCCAGCCCACGGCTGATCTCCATATGGCTTGAAGTATCATTTTTGCTTGGATAATGTAGAATCCAAGGAGTCCTAGTGGGTCAAACACTGACATCACAATGCGCAGCACTTCGCGCTTTGTTGTAGGGATTTTCTCGTTGTATATGGACTCCTTGAACTTCAGAACGAACGTGAACTCGTCCGTAGCTGGTGTCCACCACATTTCCAGAACGCGTTCGTGCTGCAGCTCCTTAGCGTCGATTCTCCAGGCTTCTTGTTCGGCCGCCGCTTCGCCTGCCAAGGCGCAAGCAACCTTATGCGAGTTAGATTGCCAGCTACGCATTTCAAATCCACCTTCAGCATGAATGAATCTGACTCGTAGCGCTATCTTAGAAACTTCATCCTCCGTCTCGCCACTTTGCAGCCAATCGTCCACGAATCTATTTCTCACGATTGCCTCTGCTGCCTGGGGGTAGTCCTTGGCGAAGCGTTCTGCGTTCTTGTTCTTCACGAAGTTTGCCGCTACTGGGGAACAAGAAGCACCAAAAGTCATTACTTGCATAATATACCTATCTGGTTCACGTGTGCGGTCTCCATATCTCCATAGAAATTGTTGTGCAGCTTGGTCCTCTTGGCGGATTCTTACTTGGTGGAACATCTCTTTTATGTCGCCACACACTGCGATGGCTTTCTCTCTGAATCGAATTAGCACGCCAACTAACGATGGCGTCAAATCCATCCCTTTTAAAAGCGATGAGTTGAGAGCGACCCCGTCTACTCTGGCGGCGGCGTCCCATACTAGTCTCAGCTTGCCCTTGTTCGGATTGCTGATCACGAATATCGGTAAGCACCATGATCGTCCTTCATCGAGATTCTCGCGCGCTTTCAGTTTGCGCACATATCCCTGTTCCTCGTAACGCTTTATTGTAGCGTTCACGAACTCTCGAAGATTCGCATCGCGCTCCATTCGAGTCTCCAGACTCTGAAGCCGGTGCATTGCCATGCCCCAAGATTTGGGCATGGATATCTTTTCCTGCTTCCATAGCAATCCTGTTTCCCATCTCTTTTCATCAACCAGATACCTTGTAGTACTTTCCAGTATCTCGAGCGCTCGTTGCTCCTCCTTGGACCGAAGCGTGCCCTTAGGGGTGCTCACGCCAATCGCATCCAGAGCAAAGTTCGCTTTCACGATATCGTCTAGGCGTCTGTCGTTGTTGCACTCACATACATGCATCACTCGTAATACTGATGAATCGTGCCGCTTGCTGCGTCCATAGAGTGACCAGCCTAGCCTGGACTTGGCAGCGATAAACTCAGCATTCTCTGATTCCTTGACCACTAGGGGTACTCCCAGCTTTGCGTTGTCCAGTCCAATTATAATCGTTGCTCGTTTTTCCTTATATGCCTGTATAGGCACCCTTTGCAGATGCCGATGAGCTTGTAGAGTAGCAGCGTCTAAAGTCTGGCACGGCAAGTCCAAGTTGCGTATGGTGCGCACATCACTCAACGAGTATTTGCGCGCTTCATTGCCTCTCGCAGATATGCAGAACAAAACTCTCTTCGAAGCAGGTTCCCTCTGTGTAATGTCACCTGTCCACTTCAGGCACAGTTCATCTGATGGTCCATTGATTTGCAGCTCCTCGGCCACTCTCGCTTCTAATAGTGTACACGCTGATCCTTCATCTATCAGCGCATATGTGTGCACCATCTTAACAGGTCCGTACAATGTAACGGGCACGTACCGGAACAACGCTTTGTCGCTCTGGCCTGTGTGTAATATAACTGCGCTATTAGCACGGGTCTCGGGATCTGTACTCACGTTTCCGTATCCGTTCTCGTGGAGCAGCGGATGGTGTACTCTGGTACACCCGTCAACTCCGCATCCCTCCCTCGTCTTGCAGTGCTTTGAAAAGTGTTTGCCAAAGCAAAGCCAGCATAGCTTGTTCTCCTTAACAAACTTCCATCTGCTTTGTACATTCATATTTTTGAATCTGTTGCAGGATTCCAACTTGTGATTCTCTTCACATTTGTGACATCCTCCCAGTTTCGTCGGCTCTTTCTCGTTGTCGTTGTGAATCATAAGCCTGGCACGTACGTGCTTGTTGTTCGTCTTGGTCTCGCGTTGATCGGCTGCTACTGTTATTGGCATAACGGAACTAGCACATGATGCCAATTTAAACAGCCACTCGTCGAATGCCGCCATATCTACCTTGGCTAAGGTACAGCTATGGCGTCCCCAATCCAGCCTCAAGTCACACGGCAATTTTTCCAGTAAATTGCGCAGAAGCATTGGGTCTCTGAGGTAATCAGCAAGCCCTACTGCGCATACTGTTGCACAGTAATTTTGCACTGCTAGCGCCAGACGGACCAAAGACTCCAGATTGCCACCTCGTACCGGCGGCTCCATTCTTAACTTTGTATGTAGACTCTCGTAGATAGCATCTGGTCTGCCGTAAAGCATGCGAAGCGTTTCCATAGCCTTTGTCACTGTAGCTGGCACCATAAGCTTGCCGCGCACAGCTTCAAGGGCGGCCCCGCGGAGACTTTTTTGCAGTCGTATAAGGTTCTCCTGGTCCGTGAACCCGCACCTCGCAGTCGACTGGTCGTAGTTAGCGATAAACATCGGCCACTCCTCCGGGCTTCCTGTGAAGCTAGGCAAGTCTCTGCTGATCACTTGTCTTGTCGCTAGCTGGGATGCTGTAAGAGACACATCCTGAGTAGTATTAATGTTCGCAATACGTGTCGGTACGTGTCGCACTTGATCTTCCAGCCTGCGCTTGCCCTTCATCGATGAGCGCATTCCCATGTCTCGCAGAACCAGCACAGCCACACCTGTTTTCGTTTAGCATTGCACCTTCAGCGTCAGTCGGCGTGATTGTCTGCGGGGCTCGCGTTGCTCTTTCGATCACTGTTGGTCGGTCCCATTCCTCACCGACTCCACATACTGTTGAATGCAATATGCCGTTGTGCAGAGTTAATCCTGGGCATGCCCTTGCTGTCTGGCTGGCCCCTCTGTGGCATATTGGAGTCACGTGTTGCTCTTCCCATGCTGCAGTTTCAGGCTGCGTCCTAGTAGTAGCCTCCCTTGTAACACCGTTAACTTCTCGGGACGCGCTACAGCCGGGTCTCGCTCCTAGCTGTGCCCATGTGACTTCAGCAGCTGTGGACGTGCTGGCTGTGGCAATTGTATCCACCGAGGTCACGCCTATGTGCGTACCGCCTGCTCGATCCATTTCCACACCGCTGTCTGCATTCACCTGCGATCCCAGTGAAGTGGCTCTATTAACCACTGTCCCTGCACCGAATTGTAAATGCATGTCCTCTTGGGCCCCAGATACTGGCAGCATGTTTTCGTTCGTGTTCGCCATAGGCGTACCGCGTGGTTGGTTGATCCGAGGTTATGTCCGTATACTGCACCTCGTGCAGTGGTTCGTGTTTAACCTCACTTTCTCACTTAACCTTGCTCACAAGTGTATAGCCTTCCAAAGTGTCTTCCACGAATGCTGTTCGTCCTATACTCTTTCGAACGGTATTCGACTTCAAGTAATAACAATTTGTAATTTTTTCGAATGTTGCCGCACAACGCAGCAAGTCAGCTATGGCCGAGCTCTAGGGTCAGCAAACCGTCTTTTACGCCGAGCCAATTAACAGAAAACGCGGTGTTTATGTTTTATATTCAACTTGGTTAAAGAATTTATTTAATTTTATTACGTTACGATGAGATGGTTTAAAAGTGTTATGTAGAATATATTTTAATGGTGTGGTGTAGTGTTGGCGTGTGTGCGAAAAATTAGTGCTCGCTGTGGACAACCAACCACGATCGCTTCACTTAACTACTCTTCAATTCATGTGCCCATGTCTTTTCTATGCGTTCTTTTTCTTAGGTTACAACTAACTATAATACAGTTAGAGCTTGGCTTCATTGCCTACTTCATTTCTTAAGTCTATCATTCTAATGGCGTGACGCTGTGACGTCACTAATGGTCAGCGCTCTTCTCGGCTGACAATAATAATAAACTGTGCGAGCATTTTACCCTGCAAGGGCTGCATCGCAGTTTTGCGCGTTAACAATACTGTTTCCAGGATAGTTCAAGGAAATGAAGCAGGTTTTAATGAAATGGAGAACTTTTCACCTTTTTTTGAATTGAAAGCCATTTATAAATGGGGGTGTGATGGAAGTAGTGGACATTCCACTTACCGTCAGCGATTTTCAGACACCGAAGTTGGCATAGTTGACGACCATATTTTTTCTATTTGCTTGGTACCGTTGCAGATTTTGGGCAGGAATAATAGAATTCTTTGGCAAAACGAGCGTCCCTCATCCACTCGCTTTTGTAGACCCATAAAAATAAAATTCCAGAAAGAGTCCGCATGTCTAATTCGAGAAGAGATCGCCTTTGTGGAAAATCAAATTCAAGAGATTCTGCCAACGTCGTTAGATCATTTCCAAGTCAATCACGAGTTTCATTTAACAATGATTGATGGAAAGGCATTCAACTCTATTTCAGAAACGTCCTCACAAGTCTGTGGGATTTGTAATGCAAGTCCCAAAAATTTCAATAATCTGGAAATATTTTCTTGTAGTACATCTAAAGATCATTTGTACAAATACGGACTATCAACCCTTCATGCATGGATTCGGTGTTTTAAGCATATTTTTTATAGATTGCCAATTAAAAAGTGGCAAGTCCGCGAAGCCAATAAAGAAGTTGTTGCTGAAAGGAAAAAAAAAATGCATACTGATCTTCGAAAAGAAATGGGAATTTTAGTGGATATACCTACGGCAACATCAGGAAATACCAATATTGGCAATACAGCCCGAAAATTCTCCCAGCAACCAATCTTAGCTTCTGATATTACTGGAGTAATTGTTGATTTAATTAAACGACTCAGCGTAATTCTACGAACAATGGCATGTGGATATGAAGTTGACATAGAATCTTTTCGTCAATATGCATGGGAAACAGCGTAACTGTTTGTAAAGGAGTACCCTTGGTTTTACATGCCATCGTCAGTACATAAAATTCTTGTGCACGGGGCAGATATTATAAAAACAGTATCCCTGCCAATTGGAATGATGTCAGAGGAAGCTCTTGAAGCACGCAACAAGGATATGCGTAATTATCGTGTGAATCACACTAGAAAAAATTCTCGCTTAAACACAATGGCGGATTTATTTAACACACTTTTAGTGACATCAGATCCACTAATATCATCAAAATCAAAAATAACTCTAAAAAATTATTATATTAGATGACGGAGTTATTAATCTTTTGAAAAATAATCCTGCGTCATAATTGATATTTAATTTTAAATTATTTTATAAATTATAATTAATTCAAAATGTAGCTTGTCTTTCGTTGGTGACGGTTGTGTTTCTGTGTGATCCGTGGAATTGATAACTTTGTGAGTGTTTAAACTGTGTTTTATTTAGTATTATTGTGCTAAGCAATTGTAACAGTGATTGTCATTGTACTTTGTATGTATTTACGTGTGCATATTGCGATTTTTGTTTATAAAATTGATTATATTTGCAGTGCCTAAACACACTTTTTATACGTACATAAATATATTTTGCTTTCGCTTGTTCTGTGTTTTTATCTACTAAAACAAAATACTTATTTACGCGCTCTTGCTCTCTCACGCACTTGCGGTTTTATTAGTCTACGCTCTGACATTCAAAGTTCATGAGGCTGACCTTCAATTACTTCAAAGTTGTCCGAAATAATTTCGATACGCTTCGTGGCAGTATTAAAGAGTTGGAAGACCACATTAATACTGCTAAAACGTTAAATGACTCGCCGAAGCGCAAAAAGACTTCGGGCTCTTGTCCGCTTGCAGTCCCGCTGGTGTTGCCCCCCAAGCCTCTTGTGCCGGCTAGTGCCTTTACCCCTGCTGCCACATCCAAGCCTCCCCTAGCGGCTATTGTTAGTACCCCTACGCCTGCTGCCAGCCCGTTAATGGTATTTAACTCACCGGCAACTAACCCAATGTTACTTAAAACTAATGTTCTTCCCGTAGATCCCTGTAGTTCAACCGAAAGTCAGCCTTCTGATTCTACGTTAGGTGCAACTCTTAAGCCCATTAGGGTTGTACCTCAAAGTAAATTTGTTTTTGTTTCTAGGCTCGCTTCCGATAATTCTGCGGAAGATTTAAGCGCCTATATAAAAGGTAAAATTGATTCCCCGCGAATTGTTGTCGACAAATTTAAATTCAAGCTCGCCCGCGATATATCGTCCTTAAAGCTGAGTGTTCCGCCAGAACTTTTCTCAACGATTTGTTCTGAAAAGTTTTGGCCGCCACACATCATAGTAAAGGAGTATGTCAGTAGGCGAAGTAATAATAATAACAATGTTAGGATCAGTAGTGCTCCGCCTGTTGCATCCACTTTAGTAGCAAAAAACTAACACAGTTGATTACCTCCCTCTTACTGGGTTATCAGAATGTAAGAGGACTTTGTAGTAAACTTAGTACTTTGTACCTGAATAGTCATTCTTTTACCTTTCATGTCGTTGCCTTCACCGAAACGCGGTTAAGACAAGACATACTTAATTCGGAAATATTATCAAACAGATTCTGCATCTATAGAAAGGACCGTACTCTGCGCCGAGGTGGCGGGGTGCTTATTGCTGTTGATGTGGACTTTCCCTCTGAGACAGTAATATTAAGTGGCTCTATAGATATAGAGTTTGTTGCTGTAAAGTTGAATATTAATGGTGTTGGTATTTACATTTCGTGTTTTTATATACCACCTTTATCTGACAACTCTGTTTACAGGGAACATTTGTCAGCAATACTTTCCATTTCTTTTATGCTTTCTGATCGCGATATACTCGTGGTTCTTGGTGATTTTAATATTGCTGTGGCCACCTGGATTTCAAGCGTTTTTACCCCCATGGTGCAGAATGATTTTCTAAATGGTTTGTTTGGTATGTCATTGAGTCAAATCAATGGTATTGCGAATTCTCTTGGTAGAATGCTTGATTTGGTTTTTGTTTTGGATCCATCCACTCTATCTGTGTCAAGATCCTTTCCCATATATACTCCTGAAGACTCATACCACCCGACGTTGGAGGTGTTGATCACTTTGCCTGCCTGTGCCTTACGCCAGTGTAGTGAACCATTCAGCCGAGTACGTCAATTTCGGAAAACCGATTTTGTAAAACTTACCCGGCTCTAAGCACTAGTTGACTGGTCGCCTCTCTATGGTTCTGAGGACTTGGATTCGGCAATCAGTATTTTTTATAGCTCCTTAGACAATTTATTTGACATGTGTGTCCCTTTTGGTAGGCCAAGTAGGAAAAACAAACCTGCGTGGCTTACACGAGAGTTGACTGCCCTTAAAAATCGAAAATCTAAGCTTTATAAGAGTTTCAGAAAATCTGGCTCTTCTGTTCATTACTCATCATACATGATTGCGCGTTCCAGTTTTTCAGTCGTGAATAATTCATGTTATAAAAATTACCTAAGTCGGTGCAGACTACAGTTTCAGCAAGATCCTAAGAGGTTCTTTGACTTTGTTAATGCGAAGCGAAAGTCATCAACACTTCGATCTAATGTATCTTTTGAAAACAAGTCGGCCAATTCGGATCAGGCCATTGCCGATTTATTTGCCGAATTTTTTCAAACAACGTAAAGTTCAATAGATAATCAAATTGATCTGCCTTAGCCGTATCAGGTTGATGCCTCTAATTGCATTTTTGAACCAAGTATCAAGGAGTGTTCATTACTACGTGATCTACAGGGTATTAAGCCTGTATTTTCCCCGGGACCCAACGGCGTACTTAAGTACTGTGCTGATGGTCTCTTAAAGCCTTTGCATAAATTGTTGAGTTTGTCTATTGAGAAATGTTTAATTCCTAGTATCTGGAAAGAATCATTTAGTATTCCGCTTCATAAACAAGTAAAAACTTTGCAGTCGGACGCAACCGACTGCGTAATACTTTGATACCAGTAAAAGAACGGGTGGTAAGGAGTCTCCTTGCAAAGGAGTGGGCCGGGTGGTAAACATCGCCAGCTATCATGTTACCAAATTTGGTGACTTTAGCCCAACAACTGTGTAACATAACTTAACTTCCAATTTAAAAGGTGGGTGGCAAAGGTGGGTGTGTCATCCAAATTTTAACTGTCACCATCTATCTTCCTACCAAGTTTGGCGGCTTTAGCTCAAAAACTGTTAGAGATATAGCCGATTCCGATTTTAAATGGTGGGCGGCAGAGGTGGGCGTGGCATCCAAATTTTTGATGCAGACCTTTTGTAGATGTCACCATATATCTTCCTACCAAATTTGGTGTCTCTAGCCCAAAAAATGTGAAAACTATAGGCGTTTCCAATTTCTTGTAGAAGGGGGGAAGGGGGCGGAATCAGGGGGCGTGGCATACAAAATTTTGATGCATTTTTTTGTGGAACGTCAGTATCTATCTTGACACAAAATTTGGTGGCTCTAGCCCAAAAAATGTGAAAACTATAGGCGTTTCAATTTCAAGGAGCAGGGTCTGTAGGGGCGGAAGGAGTGGGCGTGGCACCTAAAATATGTATGCAGTTTTTTGAGGGACGTGAATATATATCTATATAAATATATGGTTTTATCGGTTTTTCCGATTTTAAATGGTGGGCGTGGCATCCAAATTTTTGATGCAGATCTTTTGTAGATGTCACCATATATCTTCCTACTAAATTTGGTGACTATAGTTCAAAAAAGTGGAAGATACACGCATAACCGTTTTAACAAAGGCGTGGTGTAGGGGGGCGGAAGGTGTGGGCGTGGCATCCAAATTTTTGATGCAGTTTTTTGGAAAACTTCACTACCTATCTTGACACAAAATTTGGTGGTTTCCAATTTCAAGGAGAAGGGGGGATGGGGCGGAATTAGGGGGCGTGATATCCAAAATTTTGATGCAGTTTTTAGGGACGTGACTAGCTATCTTCGTGCAAAATTTGGTAATTTTAGCTGCAGGAATGTGAGAAATATATGGTTTTATCGGTTTTCAGTTATCGAATTTATCGATTTCCCAGCCTCCTAGTGGGCGTGGCACCCCGATCTTAACACATTATCTGTACCGTCTATAGATAAACATAATTGCAAAGTTTCAAGTCTCTAGCTTTACGAGTGTCGAAAAAAGTTGCGTTCATACAGACGGACCGACGGACGGACGGACAGACGGGCAGACACCATGACGGACATTGCACAAAACCAATATACTATGAGACCTTCGGTATCAAAGTATGAAAAGGAGACAAGTCTAATGTTTAAAATTATAGGGGTATCTCCAAATTGTCTGCTTTACCAAAAATGTTTGAGAAAATAATAACTTCTCAATTACAACATTTTTGCAGATCTTTATTTCACCGTGCCAGCATGGATTCATGAAACAAAGATCTACAGCCACTAACCTGTTAGAACTTACTTCACAAGTTGTTAATGGTTTTCAATATAAAATGCAAACGGATGTTATTTACACTGATTTCAGCAAGGCATTTGACTCGGTTAATCACTACCTTTTACTTCATAAACTTCAACTTTTAGGTTTTCCAAGCAATCTTATTCGGTGGATAAGGGAATATTTAATTCATAGAACACAGAGAGTCAGTTTTAATGGCGCTGTCTCTAAGGTGGTTCATGTCACTTCCGGTGTTCCGCAAGGAAGTCACCTTGGACCTTTATTATTTACACTTTTCATCAATGATCTTCCATCTGTTATTGACCACTCTCGAGTGCCGTGGTGTCGTGTTAACTTACTAAATCTTAATTGCAATAAATGTAAAGTCATATCTTTTTATATACGCCTTCCTTTTTCAAATATATATTTTCTTGATGGAAGCCCACTCGATCGCATTGAATGGGTTGATGAATTAGGTATCCTTTTTGATCCGAAACTTAAATTTCACAAGCATATCTCTTCAGTTGCAAATCGAGCCTCTAGTACCTTGGGGTTCATTAAGCGCTGGTCGAAAGAATTTGACGATCCCTACATAACCAAAACACTTTACACGTCTTTGGTACGTCCTGTTCTTGAATATGGATCTTGTATCTGGTATCCCAAATACAGGATTCATCAGGATAGAAAAGAATCAGTACAAAAACAATTTTTGCTCTTTGCCCTTGGGAGATTTAACTGGGATACTAACAGACTTTTAATAATAAATCTTCCTTCTCTTGCTGATCGCAGAACAATGCTTGGTGAAGTCTTTTTACATAAACTAAAAAATTGTGAAATTGATTCCTCGGAATTAATCAGCCAAATTAGTTTTGCTGTTCCGATCAGAAGGACAAGGAATTTTGTATCCATTGCTCTTCAAGCTTGTCACTCTAACTATGCTATTCATAACCCTTTTCGGGTTTTATGTTCAAACTATAACGAATTTTTCCACTTAATAAACGGTGTCACTTCTATTAGTTCTCTTAAAAAGTTAGTCTTATGTCATTTGTCTACATTTTCGCGATCTACGTAACCGTACGCTATGCAGTGTGCTCCTCGGTCGGTTGGGCGGGAGGTTGGTTGCTTTTTGCTTGGTTCCGCGCGTTAACAAGCCGGTGCTTGGTATCGTTGGGCCACTTGAATGTACTGTCTTTTTAGTACGTCTACCTCCAATAACACAACTAACTTCCAGAGGACCGGAAACAGATGTTGCAACATCCATAGGACAGATGGCATTCTCATCTGCTTTCTCGCCAGTATAATTAAGAGGGACAGAAGATTCCTTAGGGTTTAGATTTAAACCAGGAACTTTGGGAGCTCTCTTCGGATAAATAGATATGGGAGATCCAGGAGACCGATTGCCTTTTTACGCTTTGGCGAATTAGTCCAGATAACATTGTTCTTGAAATTGAATTCCAAAGCGGCAAAACTTTCGTTTACCTTTTCGGATCAGCTGAAACTTGTAAAAAGCCTTGATATGTCTGCCTTATAAATTTTAAGATCTGCTTAAAAATTTTGAATGCCACGCCCTCCCAAGCCGTACAAAGTCGGCATCGGCTATATCTCTAACCGTTTTTGAGCTAGAGCTACCAAACTTGGTTGGAAGATACAAATTTGGATGACACCCTAAACTCTGCCGCCCACCTTTTGAGATTGGAGTTGTTCAGTTATCTTCCACAGTTTTTGAGCTTAAGTCACCAAATTTGATAACATGATAGCTGGCGATGTTTACCACCCGCCCCACTCCTTTGCAAGCAGACTCCTTACCATCCGTTCTTTTACTGGTATCAAAGTATTCCGTAGTCGGTTGCGTCCGACTGCAACGTTTTCACTTGTTACTTCTTGTGTTTGTGCATATACACATCGTTCAGCGTGCAGTTGAAATTAAGCTGCACACAAGTGTTTAATTATTTATTTGGTTTATCTGGGATAATATATACATATATGTATTATAAGTGGCTAATATTTCTATAGCTTCTATTGGTTGAAAATGGAGAGCAACGGCATTTGAAACAATGATTTCGGCAGGGTTGCCAAAAGTCAAAAAAATAACTCGTTTTGTGTATAAATATTGTGTCCTAAATATAAGTACGAAAAAATATATTTGGTGGCAACTCTTGGCATGGCACCATTGACGTTTCATAGCGGGAAAAAATGGCATGTATTCTCATAAAAATATGCCATGGCATATTTTGGGTTGCCCTTGTTATTTCCAAAGTACATAGAACTTTTTAAATTGATATGTTATCCAAATGTTTTACTTTTTTGCAGCAGGTGGTGTTCAGGCAGCCAAGCTTGATGAAGCTCTCTTGTTTATGATTTGCAAGGACAATTTATGCTTATCCAGTAGCGAAAAGGAAGGATTTGTAAATTTCTGCAAAACAGCCGTGCCGCTTTGGAAACCTCCAGGCAGAGCTACAATATCCAAGCGTCTCGAAGACAAATGTGCTGTTATTGCTGACAAAGTCAAAAAAGTCCTTGCGAATGTTTCTTCGGTCTGTCTCACAATGGATGCTTGGACCGAGTCACACACAACTTCGAGTTATTTGGGCATGACAGCTCATTACCTGCAAAATGTGCATATGCAGTCTGTGGTTTTAGGAGTAGAACTTTGTACAGAACGACATAACATAGAATATTTAAAAGGGAAAGCATTGGAATTTTCGGTAAAGTGGGGTATTGCAAAGAAGCAAGTATCCGCTATAATAACCGATAATGCTCCTAAGCCTTTGGAAGTGGCAAACATCTTGGATGTTTCGCTCATATAATAAATTTAGTACCTCTGGCTGCACTAGGCTCGGCAAAAAAGCATGGTGAAGAGACTCCCAATGTTCGAGGTGTTTCAGAGTTATTGAAAAAAGTCAAAAAAAATCGTCACATTATCTCACGATAGCTACAATTTTGCGAATGCTATCAAACGAATTCAATGCGAAAAAGGCCGCACGGAGAGAACAACGCTGCGACTTATCCAGAGCATAAAAACGCGTTGGGGATCTACATACAACATGTGCGACAGATTTTTAGCCATGCAGGGAATTGTAGCAGCAGCAGCCGTCAATTTTCCAGAAGTCAATATGCTAACTGGATCGGAATCGGCTCTTTGGCTGCAATTAGGGACATTTTAGATTCCATTTATAAAGCTACTTCTAAGGTATCAGCCGAAAAAAACGAGACCACCAGTACTATCATTCCAATTGTTCCCATGATTTTCAAAGTAAGTTTTGCTTCACTCTAAACACAAGATTCATTTTTAAAAATAAATTGCGTAGATTTAGAAAATATGAAATGTTATCAATAAATCAAAAATTTTATTTTTTCAGGCAATTAATAGTATCGAACTTCCACGAAATGATGAAATTGCGCTAAAGTTCAGAGAGTTCTTGCTAAAAGAATTGAAAAGACGCGTGGGCAATATCGAAGATAATATTATACTGGCAATGGCAACTTTGATTGATTCTCGTTTTGGGAAAAAATGTTTCAAGAGTGCGCTTTCAGTGGCCAAAACTACTTCATTCTTGGAAACCAAAATAATCGAAGAACTGAAGAAGGAAAATACTCAACTTCTGAAAACAAAGAAGAACAGCAAGCACCACCTCAAAAAAATCAAAAAGCAATTGGGCTAATTATGATGGAAAGATTCAAAGCAGTAGAGCCCAAATTGTCGGCGATTTATCCAATACTGCCAAATCTGAAATAAAATCATTTTCGATCGCCAAAATCGGCCAATTCGTTTGATGTGTGGGTTAGTTTAAAACCATTAAGCCCCCACGTCTTTAAAATGGCAAAAATTTATTTAGCCATCTTGGCAACTTCAGTACCAAGTGAGCGACTATTTTCGCTTGCAGGACAAATAATGGAAGATAGTGGCTCGCGTCTAACGGCGGAACACCTACAACTAAAACGCATTTTTTTTTTTGGCGAAAATCCCATAAAACTTGTGAGAGTAAAAATATAAAAGGTTTACAAAACATTTGAAATGTTTGAAAATAGAATAAAAGTAATTTGAGTTTATATTACCATTATTGTGCATTTTATTTTGAATTGAAAAAAAACCGCAAAATATCGATACCACGATTATATTGATACTTGAGATCTAACATATCGACACCAAGTTTCGGTGTGGTCCAATTCGTATCGATCCCACGATACCGATACTTATGCTGGCGATAGCCATCCCTATCTCGTAGTCGGGAAATCTCGACTAGAGCCTTCTTACTTGCTTTTGTAGCAGCTCTTTGGTATAGGCGAGCAGTTTGCGTATACATAAACTGGTCTTCCCATAAGCAATGGAAAATACAAGAAAAATTTTGCGTTATCTTTTTTGTTTGTCTGTTCGCTACCTATGCTCTGCAGCAAAGTAACGGGGCTTTCCTATTTTTGTTGTTGCGCTACGAAATTTCAAGGGATTTTGTTGCTTTATAGGCGAGACTGCACTAAAAAAGTGTTTATGACAATCGGTTTACGCACAAAACTACATGAGTGAAGGTCATTATTATTACTTTTTGTTGTCATTCAAATGCATAAATCATTTTTTTCAGTGATACCTGCTTCACTTGTATAAGTGTATTTTCTGCATTTGTATTAGTGAAGCTCTTCCATAAGCATCGTTTTGACGTATCTGGCCTAGAACTTAGATGAGCTATTGTTTAAAATCTGAAGTCACTAGCTCCCATAGTCTCTGAAATCGACGCTATCATACATACGGACAGACGGACATGGCTATATCGACTTGGCTGTTGATGCTGATCAAGAATATATACACTTCATAGGGTCGGAGGTCCTTCCTTCTGCCTGTTACATACTTTTGCACAAAACCATGATACCGTTTTAATCCATTTTATGGGTTAAGGGTCTAATAAAAAAACCTTTATTAAGAAGATTATTATTATTATTTATTATTCCAAAAGAACTACCATGTAAACAGATTTCATTAAGCAGGTATCAAATGGAACTTTTTAACGCAAATATAATATAAGTGTGACCTTTTTATCTTTCGCTGATTTTGTAATTGCATTTTAAAAGCTCAAATAAAATTTTTATTGTTAAGTGCTTCACAAAAACAAATTGAATTTTACGCTTGTCTAGGCAGTAGCTTACCAGTCAGTGGCAGTTTCTCTAAAAGTGTTAAAATAGTCGTTAAACTGTAACCTCTCGTTAAATTCAGAAAGCATTGGATTTTGTGTTTTTGGATTTGTGCGATATTTTTACGAGCCACAACCACGCCTCTTCGCATTGTGAAACAGAATGAACCAATCTCGTTTGGCTGTGGCATCAGTTCGTAAAGCCCTTGGCGGAAAAATGAAACATAGTCAAATACAATACAGCTCGACTAATTGAAAAACAAGTGAAAGCGTTGCTGACGGACGCAACCGACTGCGGAATACTTTGATACCAGAAAAAGAACGGACGGTAAGTAGTCTTATTGGAAAGGTGGAATGCAGGGGTGGGCCAGTAGGTAAACATCGCCAGATATTATGTTACCAAATTTGGTTACTTTAGCTCAAAAACTGTGAAAAATATCTGAGCAACTCCAAATTTAAAAGGTGGGCGGCAGATGGATTGCGGAATCCAAATTTTTGAATCAAATCTTTTTAAATGTCACCATTTATCTTCCTACCAGGTTTGGTGCCTCAAGCTCAAAAACTGTTTAAAGATATAGCCGATTCCGATTTTTTAAGGCGGGTTTCATGGGTGGGCATGGCATTCAATATTTAGATGCAGATCTTTTGTAAATGTTGCCATCTATCTTCCCACCGAATTTGGGGGCTCTAGCTTAAAAACTGTAAGAGATATCGGAATTCCCGATTTTTTTTTAATTTTGGGCGGCAGAGGTGGACAATGCATTAACGTTTTAAAAACGGTAAGGGCTGGAACGCGGTAGTGGTGGGCGTGACTTCAAAATTGTTGATTAATATTTTATTGGAAAACTTCATTAACTATCTTGACACAAAATTTGGTGGCTATAGCCCAAAAATGTGAAAGCTATAGGCGTTTCCAATTTCAAGGAACATAGACGTTTCAAATTTCAAGGAGCAGGGAGGATGGGGATGAAAGAAGTGGGCACGGCATCCAAAATTTTGATGCAGTTTTTTCAAGGAACAGGGAGGATGGGAGCGGAAGGAGTGGGCGTGGGATCAAATACTTTGATGCATTTTTTTGAGGGACGTGACTAGCTATCTTCGTGCAAAATTTGGTAACTATCGTCTGCAGAAATGTGAGAAATATTTGGTTTTATCCAGGTATCGCAAACATAAAGAACTTTTTCGCATTCTGTTTTAACAACATATAATATAATCGTTACAGTCCCTGGTTTTATCGGCTTTCGATTATCGAATTTATCGATTTCCCGGCCTCCTAGTAGGCGTAGGCACCCCAATCTTGCACTTTTTTGAAAAACATAATTGCAAAGTTTCAAGTCTCTAGATTTACGGGTGTCGAAAAAAGTTGCGTTCATACGGATGGACAGACGGAGAGACACCATGACGGACATTGCACAAAACCAATATACTATGATACTTTCAGTATCAAAGTATAACTATAGTTGTCCAACGACTAAGACTTGAAGCGAAAACTTGCACACCTCGATCAAACCATATAATATCAAGTAAAATAAAATAAAGTTTCAAAATTTCCTGGCAGTAAAAAATCGTACTTTAAGGGTTTGTGTGGGTTTCAGAGGTTCAAAAAGAGGGTATTTTTACTTATTTTTTTTAATATATAAAATCATATAGTTTATTTTATGAATTCAGTATATCAAAGATACATATTTAAACATTATTTTCTGAAAATTTCATTCGAAAATTCCAAAAACTCAGCCGTTTGTACCACATCTTCCAAAAAAATCCTGGAAGGATATTCGTGATGGTTCATCCAAAAAAAACCAAAATTATTGGAAAATTATAACGAAAAAAATTAAATTTAAAAACAAAAAAAATTTTTTTTTTTTTTTTTTTCTTTATTTTTTTTCCAAAAAATTTTTTTAAAAAAAAAAAAAAAAAATCCTTCGTTCAAAAAAAATTCAAAGGATTTAAAATACACCGACTTTAAAAATTAAGTTTTGAGATAACCGCGCTATAAGTTTCACACTGCACTGACAATGGCCAAATGGGCGGGACTTCTGAAGGGTCTTTCTCTTAGAATTTTACTCGGATCGATTTGAAATTTTGGGAGAATATTTTAAACATATTGTACAATTTAATAAGCAAAAATTTTTTTTTTAAATTTTAAAACCCATTTAACCCCTTAAGGCATGACTTTAGGAAATGAACCACCGATTTATTCCTGTGAGAAAGTTTCTTTAATATATATAACCTTCATATTATCCTATAATACAAGAAATATACAGCTTTACACGCCATGCAATCAATTCTTTGTTGTAGTTTGTGCTAGTCTAAACACGTGAAGAATGTGTAAGAAAAGATAATCATAAATATTCGCATTATACTGAAAACAAGTTCGCTAAAAGAGAGCTTTAGATCGCTTCTGCTAAAAATCACTTCTGCTTTTTTTTTTATGTCAGTTTATATCCTTGATTATGTATCACTTGCTTATAATCTTGACACACGCGGTTGTCTTACGCAGCTGCTGTTCTCGACAATTGCACTTGCCCTTACAGCCCCTACATCATGTCTCCAGGCATTCGCACCAAGTTCTTTGGCAAAACAAAAAAAAAGATTGCATTTAGGGCTGATGTTGATCAATTGCTAGGTGTGCAATCAGTTCAGCGATCTGTTAAATTTTCGAATTGGTTTTGGGATCGAGAGCCTTGGGCTGCGTGTGCAAGCAGGGTTAAAGTCAGACCTGCGTCCCCACACAACAGGCTTGGCGTTTAATACATAACTACATTAAGAGCTGTTGAAAATTTACCAGCAGTGCTATACTTAAGACGTTTTTAAATATGTGTCAAGCCGATTTTCAAATATTTATACATTTCCTCCCAGTCAATTCACAGCCGTTTATAATGTCTAAGCAATATATTACCCGTTACGAGGACTTACAGCACACAAAAGAATGTACAACATTTGAAATTGAAAAATTTATTGCCCTAAGAACATAATCATAATCCCATCAAAACAATAGCTGAAATAAACCCGCAACATGCTGCCATGATAAAGACAGCAACAACAATAGATCGGGGTAGACCGCAATAGAGATGCATTTGCACCCCTGGGCTCGATTTAATTTATTTGTTTCATGCTTGAAACGCTTGGATACATTTTGAAGGTGTCAGGATAGGTACAGAATGTTATTATTAGAATGCGTTGACATCCCTAATGCGTGCGGTATCAAAATTGATTTTGCTATTGCCAGTTCGAAAGTTACGTATCATTAAATCGAAGCAACTATTGTTGACACAGCTATGACAATTCACCAACCTAGTGTAATTGAAGTGTCAATATGAACATTTTCGCGACAGGTGTCAGTTATGCCGAAATACAAAAAGGCTAGCAGAATTTCATTATTATGAAATTCACTGGCAGCAGCAAAACAAAAGCAGCAGTGGTAACTATAATGTTCACACATTTGCAGCTCATCAATTTTAATTTATCATGTGAGTGTATCAAGTTCATTCAACTTGAGTAGGTTGTCGGTCCATGTTTAGCGCCGTGATGTTGACTTAATCGTGATCAATTTGATTTGCGCAAAGCTGTACAACTTTAACTTTTGTCGCCCAAACATTTTGAAGGTCCCGCTGTTCCTGAGCCCGCTGATCACCACATTATTAAGCCATAAAATTGAAAACTTAATATAATTACATAAACGTTCGCATCAACGCCCAAAGCACAATTTTGTGTTCGATCTCAGAATATGTACCTTCCGATTTTCATGGCACACGCTACATCCTTGCAATGTGGTCTTTGTGTACCATGCATTTAATGACCAAAGCTTAATTTACCAGAACATTTTAAAGCAGTCGAAAACTAACCGGAAAGCCATCGAACCTGGACACAGGCAATGGTTACCTCTGGTCAAAATAAGAGGCTTTAATAGTGGTCCAGACATGCTGCCGCAACGTTATACTACAGTTATCGCCGTCAAAATTAGCCTTAGGGCTACCATTGCACAAAATGCAAATGCATGCAATTTAATTGCTGAAACTCACCAATAAACAATGTATCGAATTGTATGCTATATTTTATAAAAATGAAAATCATCTGTTAAAAGCTGGATTGAGTTTTTATGTTAAACTTATTAAAAATTAGTTTATCAAATGTACGTAAATACATGCTAACTTCGAGTGTTTGCTGCTTATAAAGTGTAACGTTAAACAAGTAAAAACGTTGCAGTCGGACGCAACCGACTGCGGAATACTTTGATACCAGTAAAAGAACGGATGGTAAGGAGTCTGCTTGTAAAGAAGTGCGACGGTTGGTAAACATCGCCAGCTATCATGTTATCAAATTTGGTGACTTTAGCTCAAAAACTGTGGAAGATAACTTAACTCCCAAATTTAAAAGGTGGGCGGCTGAGGTAGGCGTGGCATCCAAATTTTTAAATCAAATCAGTTTAATTGTCACCATTTATCTTCCAACCAAGTTTGGTGGCTCTAGCTCAAAAACTGTTAAAGATATAGCCGATGCCAATTTTGTAAGGCGGGTGGCTTGGGTGGGCGTGGCATCAAAAATGTTGATGCATATCTTTGGTAGATGTCAGCATATATCTTCTTACCAAATTTGGTGACTCTAGTTTAAGAAATGTGGGAGATACACGCATAACCGTTTTAGCAACGGCGGGGGTGGGGGGCGGAAGGTGTGGTCGTGGCATCCAAATTTTTGATGCAGTTTTTTGGAAAACTTCAATACCTATCTTGACACAAAATTTGGTGAACTATAGGAGTTTCCAATTGCATGGAGAAGGGGGCAGAATCAGGGGGCGTGGCATCCAAAATTTTTCTGCTATTTTTTTGGAACGTCAATATCTAGCTTGACACAAAATTTGGTGGCTCTAGTCCAAAAAATGTGAAATTTCAAGGAGCAGGGGGGATGGGGGCGGAAGAAGTGGGCGTGGCATCCAAAATTTTGATGCAGTTTTTTCACGGACATGCCTAGCTACATATCTGCGTGCAAATTTTGGTAGTTCTATCTGTAAGAATGTGAGAAATATTTGGTTTTATCGGTTTTTAGTTAGCGAATTTATCGATTTCCCAGCCTCCAAGTGGGCGTGGCACCCCGATTTTAACACTTTATCTGCAGTGTCTATAGATAAACATAATTGCAAAGTTTCAAGTCTCTAGCTTTACGGGTGTCGAAAAAAATTGCGTTCATCGGGACAGACGGACAGACACCATGACGGACATTGCACAAAACCAATATACTATGAGACCTTCGGTATCAAAGTATAAAAATTAACAAGTTAGAAAGCTCTAGTTGAGATTTCCTGACTAGGAGATACCCTGAACCCTGTACTTCAAACTCGGCTGTTGATGCTGCTCACGAATATGTATACTTTATAGGGTCAAAGATGCTTCCTTCTGCCTGTTACATAGTTTTGCACAAAACCATTACATACAACCTTTTTACCCTTTTTATGGGTTCAGGGTATAAAAATGGGGCATCTACAAGAGCTCACAACTTTAAAGTTATGTTCTATAAGATATAAGCGGCTTATATCTTAAGCTACCACCCTAATAGATTGTCAATTTCTTAACTCAGTTTTAGTCCTCTTTCAACACCACTGTTGATTTTACCACTCAAAAACTGTAAGGAGTGGGCGGCTACGGTAGGCGTGGCATCCAATTTTTTAAATCAAATCCTTTAAATTGTCACCGTGGGTGGCTCTAGCTCAAAAACTGTTAAAGATATAGCCGATTCCAATTTTATTAGGCGGTCGGCTTGGGTGGGCGTGGTAACTCTATCTTTAAGAATGTGAGAAATATTTGGTTTAATCAGTTTTCAGTTATCGAATTTATTGATTTCCTAGCCTCCTAGTGGGCTTGGAAACCCGATCTTAACACTTTATCTGTACCGGCTTTAGATAAACATAAGTGCAAAGTTTCAAGTCTCTAGCTTTACGGGTGTCGAAAAAAGTTGTGTTCATGCGGACGGACAGACGGACAGACAGACACCATGACGGACATTGCACAAAACCAATATACTATGATACTTTCAGTATCAAAGTATAAGTTGCAGTCGGACGCAACTGACTGCGGAATACTTTGATACCAGTAAAAGAACGGATGCAGGGGCGGAAGGGGTGGGTCAGGTGGTAAACATAGCTATAGTTACCAAATTTGGTGACTTTAGTTCAAAAACTGTGAAAGATAGCTCAACAACTCCAAATCTAAAAGGTGGGCGGCAGAGGTGGGTGTGTCATCCAAATTTTTGAATCAAATCTTTTCAAATGTCATCATTTATCTTCCTACCAAATTTGGTAGCTCTAGCTCAAAAACTGTTAAAGATATAGCCGATTCCGATTTTAGAAGGCAGGTGTCTTAAGTGGGCGTGGCATCCAAATTTTGATGCAGTCTTTTGAGGGACGTGACTATCTATCTTCGTGCAAAATTTGGTAACTCTATCTGCAGAAATGAGAGAAATATTTGGTTTCATCGGTTTTCTATTATGGAAATGATCGATTTCCCAGCCTCCGAGTATTCGTGGCACCAAATGCAAGACACTTTAAATGTCCCGGCTATATATAAACATTATTGCAAAGTTTCAGGTCTCTAGGGTTTGCTGCAGTAGCTTAGTTAAATTTACAACAAACTGTACACTGCTCAACCATGCAATTTTGTTACCATAAGTACGATATTTTTATGTTTAGTTGTGACAAAAAAGTGTCTTTAAAATTGATCTATTAAAGACTCCGAATAATAGTTATTGTCAACCAAACAAGATGGCAGCTCCTTTGTTAGGGACGGATAAGCACGCTTACACAGAACAGCAAATAGTTTTAGAGATTTGTTAAAGACTTATTAAAATCAAAAGTCATGAATGAAAACATGTATTAAACTCAAATGTATTTGCAACATGCAAATTACCTTTGAAAAAGTAACAGTTGCTTAAATTATTCAAATCTCGGGCCAAATTTCTTGAGGTTTCAAAATCATCTCGAACTGGGCTCTGGCACACCTAAAACCAGCTCGAGGTTGGTTTTGGGTTGGAATCGGGTTGGTTTTGATGGCTGGCACACCCCTGTATAAATTACTTGGCTGAATCTTCCGCCATTCGCTCCATAACCGCCAATTTCCGCTCCTCAATGGCAACTAATTTTGCGGAGTTGTCGACCCGCCGTCGCTTTGCCCCTGAACATGACGGCTCTGTCATCGAGTTTTCGCTGCTGCAAGGCTCCTCATCAATTAACCGCGAGAAGTCTGTAAGAATTGTATTATATTAAATATATGCAATAGTTTTAATTCAATATATTACCTAGGCTATCGGCTATGGGATGGTAGCCCACAGTGTCCGACATGTTCAGTGCACTGGCCACGCTTTCAAAATACTCCCACGAAGACGGCGTGCCACCGGAAGGTCCCACCTTTGCACATTCAGCCCTATAAATACATTTATGGAAATAAGTAATTAACATAAGTTAATCAAAAAGCTGTCTTTTTTTAAACTTTCCTGTATTTTTTCATAAGGTTTTCCACCTTGTTTTTAATCTCCATGTGCGATGGTCCATAATCTTTCATTTTCTCCGCCATTTCCTTATAAGTATGGGAGTTCTTTCTGGCTTCCCGAAACCCATCAATGTTATCCTGCCAAAGTTCTATAAAAGCTTTTGTTGTGGCAGTCGACCACAAAAATCTCTTATCATAACCTGTAATTAAGTTAAAATGGGCTAAACATACATATAATATTAAAAAACAAGTAAAAACGTTGCAGTCGGACGCAACCGACTGCGGAATACTTTGATACCAGTAAAAGAACGGTTGATAAGGAAGAATGCAGGGGCGAAGGGAGTGGGCCATGTGGTAAACATCGCCAGCTATCATGTTACCAAATTTGGTGACTTTAGCTCAAAAGCTGTGGAAGATAACTTTACTCCCAAATTTAAAAGGTGGGCGGCAGAGGTAGGCGTGGCATCTTAATTTTTGAATCAAATGTTTTTAACTGTCACCATCTATATTCATAAAAAGTTTGGTGGCTCAGGCTCAAAAACTGTTAGAGATATAGCCGATTCCGATTTTATAAGGCGGGTGGCTTAGGTGGGCGTGGCATCCAAAATTTTGATGCACATCTTTGGTAGATGCTGCATTATATCTTTCTACCCAATTTACGGGTTTCTAGCTTAAAAACTATAAGAGATATCGAAATTTCCGATTTTAAATAGTGAGCGGCAGAGGTGGGCGTGGCATCCAAATTTTTCATGCAGATCTTTTGTAGATGTCACCATATATCTTCCTACCAAATTCGGTGACTCTAGCTCGAAAAATGTGAAAACTATTGGCGTTTCCAATTTCAAGTAGAAGGGGGGTTGGGATCGGAATCATGGGGCGTGGCATCCAAAACGTCAATATCTATCTTCACACAAAATTTGGTGGCTCTAGCCCAAAAAATGTGAAAACTATAGGCGTTTCCAATTTCTTGGTGAAAGGGGGATGGGGGCGGAATCAGGGGGCGTGGCATCCAAAATGTTGATGCATATTTTTGGGGAACGTCAATATCTATCTTGACACAAAATTTGATGGCTCTAGCCCAAAAAATGTGAAAACTATAGGCGTTTCCAATTTCATGGAGAAGGGGGGATGGGGGCGGAATTAGGGGCGTGGCATCCAAAATTTTGATGCATTTTTTTGGGGAACGTCAACATCTATCTTCACAACAAAAATTTGGTGGCTCTAGCCCAAAAAATGTGAAAACTATAGGCGTTTCCAATTTCATGGAGAAGGGGGGATGGGGGCGGAATTAGGGGGCGTGGCATCCAAGTTTTGATGGGGAACGTCAGTACCTATCTTAACACAAAATTTGGTGGCTCTAGCCCAAAAAATGTGAAAACTATAGGCGTTTCCAATTTCATGGAGAAGGGGGATGGGCGCGGAATTAGGGGGCGTGGCATCCAAGTTTTGATGGGGAACGTCAGTACCTATCTTAACACAAAATTTGGTGGCTCTAGCCCAAAAAATGTGAAAACTATAGGCGTTTCCAATTTCATGGAGAAGGGGGATGGGGGCGGAATTAGGGGCGTGGCATCCAAAATTTTGATGCATTTTTTTGGGGAACGTCAATATCTATCTTGACACAAAAATTTGGTGGCTCTAGCCCAAAAAATGTGAAAACTATAGGCGTTTCCAATTTCATGGAGAAGGGGGGATGGGGGCGGAATTAGGGGCGTGGCATCCAAAATTTTGATGCATTTTTTTTGAGAACGTCAATATCTATCTTGACACAAAATTTGATGGCTCTAGCCCAAAAAATGTGAAAACTATAGGCGTTTCCAATTTCGTGGAGAAGGGGGGATGGGGGCGGAATCAGGGGGCGTGGCATCCAAAATTTTGATGATTTTTTTTGGGGAACGTCAATATCTATCTTGATACAAAATGTTGTGCCTCTAGCCCAAAAAATGTGAAAACTATAGGCGTTTCCAATTTCATGGAGAAGGGGGGATGGGGGCGGAATCAGGGGGCGTGGCATCCAAAATTTTGGTGCATATTTTCGGGGAACGTCAATATCTATCTTGCCACAAAATTTGGTGCCTCTAGCCCAAAAAATGTGAAAACTATAGGCGTTTCCAATTTAAAGGAGCAGGGATGATGGGGGCGGAAGGAGTGGGCGTGGCATCCAAAATTTTGATGCAGTTTTTTCATGGACATGACTAGCTATCTGCGTGCAAAATTTGGTAACTCTAGCTGTAAGAATGTGTGAAATATTTGGTTTTATCGGTTTTCAGTTATCGAATTTATCGATTTCCCAGCCTCCTAGTAGGCGTGGCAACCCAATCTTCACACTTTATCTGTACCTTCTATGGATAAACATAATTGCAAAGTTTCAAGTCTCTAGCTTTACGGGTGTCGAAAAAAGTTGCGTTCATACGGACGGACAGACGGACAGACAGACACCATGACGGACATTGCACAAAACCAATATACTATGAGACCTTCGGTATCAAAGTATAAAAAAACAATTGCTTACCATTTTGTTGCGACATGCTTTTTTTTTTTTTTTTGTTTGCCGGCAAACCGTTTTTTGAATTAGTGGTGATAGTTGAGAACGATATACGAAAATATGCAGTTCTTTTTGAGTCAATCGAATGTATTAGTTACGTACATTGAATACACGCAACTGCATCCAAACTAGACTCAACTTTTTGTCACCACTAGGCCGCTATGTTATTTGTATGGGCAAGAAACTGCTTGTTGGCATTTAACGCAAAACGCAACCGTAGTGTGAACACCATATTATTGGTGTCTGGGAAACGCGCGTTCATTCAGACGGACAGATACCATGACGGACATTGCGCAAAACCAATATACTATGATACTTGAAGTATCAAAATACAATATGCTTGCAAAACAGCATGATTTCAGATCGTGATTTTTTAAAAAAATATAAGCATAAACACAAAATCATGACTTCTTCTACACACGTATTTTGACTATGATTTTTTGGAAAAATCATGATTTTTTGTTGAAAACAGTCTGGCAACACTACCGTGTAAAAGCAGCTGCCCTGCACTGAAGATATTGTAACAAAAGAATAAATACGTTAAATATGGAAAGCAATAGAAGCCACTTGACGTCTGCGGAGACGAAAAAGCTTCTTAGTATCGTTAAAGAAGGCAAAACAAAACGCAATAATATAATATATAAAAGCATTGCAGGTGGCTCCGCCTCTTTATCAAAATCATGATATTTAAACAAGTAAAAACGTTGCAGTCGGACGCAACCGACTGCGGAATACTTTGATACCAGTAAAAGAACGGTTGATAAGGAAGAATGCAGGGGCGAAGGGAGTGGGCCATGTGGTAAACATCGCCAGCTATCATGTTACCAAATTTGGTGACTTTAGCTCAAAAGCTGTGGAAGATAACTTAACTCCCAAATTTAAAAGGTGGGCGGCAGAGGTAGGCGTGGCATCTTAATTTTTGAATCAAATGTTTTTAACTGTCACCATCTATATTCATAAAAAGTTTGGTGGCTCAGGCTCAAAAACTGTTAGAGATATAGCCGATTCCGATTTTATAAGGCGGGTGGCTTAGGTGGGCGTGGCATCCAAAATTTTGATGCACATCTTTGGTAGATGCTGCATTCTATCTTTCTACCCAATTTACGGGCTCTAGCTTAAAAACTATAAGAGATATCGAAATTTCCGATTTTAAATAGTGAGCGGCAGAGGTGGGCGTGGCATCCAAATTTTTCATGCAGATCTTTTGTAGATGTCACCATATATCTTCCTACCAAATTCGGTGACTCTAGCTCGAAAAATGTGAAAACTATTGGCGTTTCCAATTTCAAGTAGAAGGGGGTTGGGATCGGAATCATGGGGCGTGGCATCCAAAACGTCAATATCTATCTTCACACAAAATTTGGTGGCTCTAGCCCAAAAAATGTGAAAACTATAGGCGTTTCCAATTTCTTGGTGAAAGGGGGATGGGGGCGGAATCAGGGGGCGTGGCATCCAAAACGTTGATGCATATTTTTGGGGAACGTCAATATCTATCTTGACACAAAATTTGATGGCTCTAGCCCAAAAAATGTGAAAACTATAGGCGTTTCCAATTTCATGGAGAAGGGGGATGGGGGCGGAATCAGGGGGCGTGGCATCCAAAATGTTGATGCATGTTTTTGGGGAACGTCAATATCTATCTTGACACAAAATTTGATGGCTCTAGCCCAAAAAATGTGAAAACTATAGGCGTTTCCAATTTCATGGAGAAGGGGGATGGGGGCGGAATTAGGGGCGTGGCATCCAAAATTTTGATGCATTTTTGGGGAACGTCAACATCTATCTTCACAAAAAATTTGGTGGCTCTAGCCCAAAAAATGTGAAAACTATAGGCGTTTCCAATTTCATGGAGAAGGGGGGATGGGGGCGGAATTAGGGGGCGTGGCATCCAAGTTTTGATGGGGAACGTCAGTACCTATCTTAACACAAAATTTGGTGGCTTCTAGCCCAAAAAATGTGAAAACTATAGGCGTTTCCAATTTCATGGAGAAGGGGGGATGGGGGCGGAATCAGGGGGCGTGGCATCCAAAATTTTGGTCCATATTTTCGGGGAACGTCAATATCTATCTTGCCACAAAATTTGGTGCCTCTAGCCCAAAATATGTAAAAACTATAGGCGTTTCCAATTTCAAGGAGCAGGGATGATGGGGGCGGAAGGAGGGGCGTGGCATCCAAAATTTTGATGCAGTTTTTTCAGGGACATGACTAGCTATCTGCGTGCAAAATTTGGTAACTCTAGCTGTATGTGAGAAATATTTGGTTTTATCGGTTTTCAGTTATCGAATTTATCGATTTCCCAGCCTCCTAGTAGGCGTGGCAACCCAATCTTCACACTTTATCTGTACCTTCTATGGATAAACATAATTGCAAAGCTTCAAGTCTCTAGCTTTACGGGTGTCGAAAAAAGTTGCGTTCATACGGACGGACAGACGGACAGACAGACACCATGACGGACATTGCACAAAACCAATATACTATGAGACCTTCGGTATCAAAGTATAAAAAAACAATTGCTTACCATTTTGTTGCGACATGTTTTTTTTTTTTTTTTTGTTTGCCGGCAAACCGTTTTTTGAATTAGTGGTGATAGTTGAGAACGATATACGAAAATATGCAGTTCTTTTTGAGTCAATCGAATGTATTAGTTACGTACATTGAATACACGCAACTGCATCCAAACTAGACTCAACTTTTTGTCACCACTAGGCCGCTATGTTATTTGTATGGGCAAGAAACTGCTTGTTGGCATTTAACGCAAAACGCAACCGTAGTGTGAACACCATATTATTGGTGTCTGGGAAACGCGCGTTCATTCAGACGGACAGATACCATGACGGACATTGCGCAAAACCAATATACTATGATACTTGAAGTATCAAAGTACAATATGCTTGCAAAACAGCATGATTTCAGATCGTGATTTTTTAAAAAAATATAAGCATAAACACAAAATCATGACTTCTTCTACACACGTATTTTGACTATGATTTTTTGGAAAAATCATGATTTTTTGGAAAAATCATGATTTTTTGTTGAAAACAGTCTGGCAACACTACCGTGTAAAAGCAGCTGCCCTGCACCACTAACCAAATAATGTTATAGATGGGACATTTCTAGTACTGTTTTGGTTTCCACTACACTGTGAACGAGAGTGACCCATGATTGTTAACATTATGTTATGCTCGCTCAAAATGTTAACACATAGCAGAGAGACCCAAGTCTGTTTCAGTTTGTATTCACTTTCAGCGGCTTTTAGGGGAAAGGGGGAAGCGGCGGCGGAAAGCAAGCAACGGTTAAAATACATTAGTATTTGTATACGTGTGCATTTGCTTCATACTTTGGTGGACTAGTAATGTTTGAGATTTTACAAATTTGTCTTTTTCAATGCCCTGCATACGCATGTGTGTGTGCAGGAATGTATATGCAGAATGTTTATATGTATTCGAGCCATTTGTTTTGGGATTTATTGACATGCCTCAACATCTATGATTTAATTTCTAACAGGTCAAGGGCGGGCTTTTGGTATTGCAAATATTCTTTTTATATTTAAAAAATTTAAAAATATTTGGCCGACTATTTTTTCAAGTACATCTATTTATTTTACAATTATTTTTTGTATAGATTATACCACACAACTAAAAATATGTACTTAGGTTCATTCTGCATATACATTCATGCACACACACATGCGTATGCAGGGCATCGAAAAAGACAAAAGTGCAAAATCTCAAACATTGCTAGCCCACCAAAGTATGAATGCCCAGCATATTTATTAAGACTGACTAGGAGATACCCTATGCCCTAAACATTATTCGTTCATATATTGGCAAATCGACATGGACATTGATGCTGAACAAGAATATATATATATAATGGGGCCGTAAATAATTTCCTTCTGCCTGTTACATACATTAGCACAGGCCAATATACCCGTTCCATCAATAGAAAAGTTATAAGTCCTCATCTAATTTCACAACAAGCGGCAGCGTGATGTGTGTGTGTACACAAGAGTGATCATTTATGTATGTATGTATATCTATCATTCGAGTGTATACACATCGAGAATGGGCAAATGCAATAACAGCACTTGCTGGTGGCTGAGACGCAAAAACAGCACAACGTAAAAACTACCCTTTGTTTGAATATTCAATTATTGTTATATTATTATATAAAATTTATTTTAAGTATTCAAATACAAAACAAGTTTATTTTATTTCGTATTTATTATGTTATATTCAACGTGTTAGATGATTTAATAATGCCCTACCTAATATCCAAAATATTAGTAAACATATATTATACATATCATATTGCTTTTATCTAGTTATTAAACGAAATTTAAAGTAAAGTCAAACTACCCTTCCTTGCTAGGCAGCAACAAGCGGATTGAAACAAAAACCTCGGCAAAGCTTGCCCAGCAAAATATGAAGCAAAGGCACACGTATACAAATACAAATGTATTTTTACCGCCGCTTCCCCCTTTCCCCTAAAAGCCGCTGAAAGTGAATACCAACTGAAACATACTTGGGTCTCTCTGCTATGAGTTAACATTTTGAGCGAGCATAACATGATGTTAACCATCATGGGTCACTCTCGTTCACAGTTTAGTGGAAACCAAAACAGTACTAGAAATGTCCCATCTATAACATTATTTGGTTAGTGCCTGCACTGAAGATATTGTAACAAAAGAATAAATACGTTAAATATGGAAAGCAATAGAAGCCACTTGACGTCTGCGGAGACGAAAAAGCTTCTTAGTATCGTTAAAGAAGGCAAAACAAAACGCAATAATATAATATATAAAAGCATTGCAGGTGGCTCCGCCTCTTTATCAAAATCATGATATTTAAACAAGTAAAAACGTTGCAGTCGGACGCAACCGACTGCGGAATACTTTGATACCAGTAAAAGAACGGTTGATAAGGAAGAATGCAGGGGCGAAGGGAGTGGGCCATGTGGTAAACATCGCCAGCTATCATGTTACCAAATTTGGTGACTTTAGCTCAAAAGCTGTGGAAGATAACTTAACTCCCAAATTTAAAAGGTGGGCGGCAGAGGTAGGCGTGGCATCTTAATTTTTGAATCAAATGTTTTTAACTGTCACCATCTATATTCATAAAAAGTTTGGTGGCTCAGGCTCAAAAACTGTTAGAGATATAGCCGATTCCGATTTTATAAGGCGGGTGGCTTAGGTGGGCGTGGCATCCAAAATTTTGATGCACATCTTTGGTAGATGCTGCATTCTATCTTTCTACCCAATTTACGGGCTCTAGCTTAAAAACTATAAGAGATATCGAAATTTCCGATTTTAAATAGTGAGCGGCAGAGGTGGGCGTGGCATCCAAATTTTTCATGCAGATCTTTTGTAGATGTCACCATATATCTTCCTACCAAATTCGGTGACTCTAGCTCGAAAAATGTGAAAACTATTGGCGTTTCCAATTTCAAGTAGAAGGGGGTTGGGATCGGAATCATGGGGCGTGGCATCCAAAACGTCAATATCTATCTTCACACAAAATTTGGTGGCTCTAGCCCAAAAAATGTGAAAACTATAGGCGTTTCCAATTTCTTGGTAAAATGAATATTTTCAATATCATCACACAATGATGCAGCCCAAAAACGAGGAGAAGGGGGATGGGGGCGGAATCAGGGGGCGTGGCATCCAAAATGTTGATGCATATTTTTGGGGAACGTCAATATCTATCTTGACACAAAATTTGATGGCTCTAGCCCAAAAAATGTGAAAACTATAGGCGTTTCCAATTTCATGGAGAAGGGGGGATGGGGGCGGAATTAGGGGCGTGGCATCCAAAATGTTGATGCATGTTTTTGGGGAACGTCAACATCTATCTTCACAAAAAAATTTGGTGGCTCTAGCCCAAAAAATGTGAAAACTATAGGCGTTTCCAATTTCATGGAGAAGGGGGATGGGGGCGGAATTAGGGGCGTGGCATCCAAGTTTTGATGGGGAACGTCAGTACCTATCTTAACACAAAATTTGGTGGCTCTAGCCCAAAAAATGTGAAAACTATAGGCGTTTCCAATTTCATGGAGAAGGGGGATGGGGGCGGAATTAGGGTGCGTGGCATCCAAGTTTTGATGGGGAACGTCAGTACCTATCTTAACACAAAATTTGGTGGCTCTAGCCCAAAAAATGTGAAAACTATAGGCGTTTCCAATTTCATGGAGAAGGGGGGATGGGGGCGGAATTAGGGGCGTGGCATCCAAAATTTTGATGCATTTTTTTGGGGAACGTCAATAACTATCTTGACACAAAATTTGGTGGCTCTAGCCCAAAAAATGTGAAAACTATAGGCGTTTCCAATTTCATGGAGAAGGGGGGATGGGGGCGGAATTAGGGGCGTGGCATCCAAAATTTTGATGCATTTTTTTTGAGAACGTCAATATCTATCTTGACACAAAATTTTGTGCCTCTAGCCCAAAAAATGTGAAAACTATAGGCGTTTCCAATTTCATGGAGAAGGGGGGATGGGGGCGGAATCAGGGGGCGTGGCATCCAAAATTTTGGTGCATATTTTCGGGGAACGTCAATATCTATCTTGCCACAAAATTTGGTGCCTCTAGGCCAAAAAATGTGAAAACTATAGGCGTTTCCAATTTAAAGGAGCAGGGATGATGGGGGCGGAAGGAGTGGGCGTGGCATCCAAAATTTTGATGCAGATTTTTCAGGGACATGACTAGCTATCTGCGTGCAAAATTTGGTAACTCTAGCTGTAAGAATGTGTGAAATATTTGGTTTTATCGGTTTTCAGTTATCGAATTTATCGATTTCCCAGCCTCCTAGTAGGCGTGGCAACCCAATCTTCACACTTTATCTGTACCTTCTATGGATAAACATAATTGCAAAGTTTCAAGTCTCTAGCTTTACGGGTGTCGAAAAAAGTTGCGTTCATACGGACGGACAGACGGACAGACGGACAGACAGACACCATGACGGACATTGCACAAAACCAATATACTATGAGACCTTCGGTATCAAAGTATAAAAAATAGCATAAACAGGCGTATTTTAAAAGCGTGATTTTAAAAAATCATGATACAGCAAGCATAAACGTAGTAAACACACTCAAAAAACTCTGATTTTGCGGTCTGACTAATTTTTATACCCTGAACCGAAAAAATATGTAAAAAAAAAAGGTATAGTGGCTTTGTGCAAAGGAAGCATCTCCGACCCAATAGAGTAAACATATTCTTGATCAACATCAACAGCCGAGTCGATATAGATATGTCCGTCGGTCAGTATGTACGTACGCGTCGATCTCAGAGACTATAAGAGATTTTGAACATGAGCTCATCTAAGTCCTAGCAGTTGGTTTCAGATTATCGGTAACTCTTTCCGTTTCCGATGTACACATGCGACCGATAGCAGTAAATTCTTGATTTTGGAAAAAGTGAAATATGTTTTAAAAAATCAATGCAAAATAATATAAATCTTAAGATATATAAACTACGTGTCACGTTGTTTGTTCGCTATGGACTCCTAAACTACTTAACCGATTTTAATCAAATTTTGACTTCGTGTGCAGTCTGATCAAACATACCAGATAGGATAGTTTTTATCTCAATTATTTCGTTTGGATACCGTGATACAATAATTGTAATTTATAGTCTATAATTGTGTCATTTATGGTTTAGTTCTATAAATCATAGATGGCGGTGACGTAAACATCAAAAATTCAGTCCTGGGGTTTTAAGTTTGTGTATGGAATCATTATTCGATCGTCATAAAAGCTGACAAAGTACCATTAGGTGAACATGCTGGCAGATTCAACGCTCCAACTGTTGATGAGTTTGCTGTTATTATGGTTGGTGATCCAGTTGACAAAAGAGCCATTAAAATTACACGGCGAGACAACACTGTCAGTACGATTTTGGATCTACACCGTTCATATGACGCACTACAATATCCATTAATACTTTGGCAAGGACAGGATGAATATCACCTTAACATCAAACAGTGTGATTCAAATACCGGTAAATGTGACAATTAACTATTTATTATTTTTTTACTGTATGTACGAGTTTTAGTTTCGTATTTTATTTTTTTTATATTTTTTAGGTGCTTATGGAAATAAAAAAGTTAGTTCAATGAACTACTACGCACACCGATTGATGATTATACTAAATCAGGACAACTATATCCTTCGATATCGTCAGCTATTCCATCAATACATTGTTGATATGTTTGCAAAAGGTTGAAAGCGAACGCTTGCGATTTATTCGATTCAACAAAGAATATATTCACATACGAGATGCTGTTGCTGGAAACATCGACGGAAATTTAAATCTCAATGACATCGGTAATGCTTTCATTTTACTTTCAAGCTACATCGGCAGTTCACGAAAGATGCAGGAATACATACAAGATGCGATGACTTACGTACGTCATTACGGCCGACCGGATTTGTTTATTACTTTCACATGTAATCCGAATTGGAAAGAGTTACAAACTTTACTATTACCAGGACAACAAGCAATTCATCGTCATGATATAACAGCACGTGTGTTCAAACAAAAATTGAAATCCTTAATTGATTTGATCGTTAAATATTCAGTTTTTGGTATCACACTTTATTGGCTGTATTCGATTGAGTAGCAAAAGCGAGGTTTGCCTCATGCCCACATTTTAATTTGGCTTCAAGATAAAATCCGTCCAGAAGAAATTGATCAAATAATTTCAGCCGAAATTCCAGACCCATTAATTGATCAAGAATTATTTGATATTGTTACCAAACACATGATCCCTGGGCTGTGTGGTGCTTTCAACATGACGTCACCATGTATGGAAAATGGATGATGTGACAAAAATTTCCCAAAGCCGCATACGAATGACACTATCATGGATATTGACGGCTATCCAATGTATCGCCACAGAAATACTGAGAATGGTGGACACACATCCAATATGCGACTGCCGAGGCTCAGTTATCGGGCGATTTTGGCAGCCAAAAATGTTGATGTTGACGAAGTTAACTTCTAGATACAACAGTTGTTACCAGGCGATCTGATGTCTTTTAAATCAATCGATACTGTTGTTGATGAAAATGAAAGTGTAAATTTTCCAGTTGAATTTTTAAATTCACTAGATATACCTGGAATGCCACCACATAATCTTCGATTAAAGATTGGTTCCCCTATTATTCTCCTACGTAATTTGAATCCACCTCAATTATCACCGGAAATATTCTTGAAGCAACCATTTTAACTGGGAAGTTTAAAGGAAAAGTGGTCCTGTTGCCACGTATTCCAATGATACCGTCTGATTCTACTATACCCTTCAGAACGCTACAATTTCCAATTCTTTTAGCTTTTGCCATGTCTATAAATAAGTCTCAAGGCCAAACAATGACCATTTGTGGTTTAGATTTGGAAAATCCATGTTTTTCTCATGGGCAACTATATGTTGCATGTTCACGTGTAGGGAAACCGTCGAACCTATTTGTGTTAGCTAAAGACAGGTTAACAAAAAATATTGTGCACCGATTAGTGCTAAATTAAATTTAAATTAAAAGTATTTATAATTCAAAATAATAAATATTATTGTTAAAGATGTAAGACTATCTTTCCTAGTTACTAACAACTTTGTAATTTACTCATTTGTTACAAACTTGAATAAAAATTAGCCGCTGCAACGCGTGGCTGGGTCAGCTAGTGTAATATATAAAATTCTCGTGTCACAAATTTCGTAATTGAGCTCCTCCGAAATGGCTCGACCGATTTTCGTGAAATTCTGTGTGCTTATCGGTTAGGTCTTCATGTTAGAACTGTTAGATATTGGCGATGGGAAAATTGCTGTACATGAAAATACTGGATGCATAAAACTACAGACGGACTTCAGCACAATCATCGATTCGCAAAATACTCTCATCGATAACATATTTCCCGATGTACACTCACAACATGAAAATCATAATTGGCTGGCAGAAAGAGCGATTTTGGCAGCAAAAAATGTGGACGTTAATGGGTTAAATTTAAAGATACAATAGTTGTTGCCTGGGGAATTGGTGTCATACAAATCTATCGATGCAGTTTGCGATACCAACGAAACTGTGTATTATCCGATTGAGTTTTTAAATTCATTGGATTTGCCAGGCATGCTACCACACTTTTACAATTGAAAGTTTGATCCCCGATCATTCTGCTTCGTAACTTAAACCCACCACGGCTGTGTAATGGCACACGATCAGTCATTAAAGAACAAATGAAAAACGTTATTGAAGCCATAATTTTCATTGGAAAGTTTCAAGGCGAAAATGTGTCCTTTTTTTGGGAGGTTCCCGAAGGAGTGGTCTGATCGAGTCAAGATTTGGTGTGCATAAGTTTTTTACACTCCCTTATGTTTTGACAAAGTTTGATTCAGTTTTAAGGCATATCATCGTGGGAAGCGCCCATCGCCATCTGAAGCTGCAGCACCTGTAAAACCCAGAAAAGTGTTACTTCGGTTACCAAGGTAATCTCGCCAATCTGACCCAATCGGAAATGTGGCGTCATAAAATTCAAAGAAAATTATTCGTTTCATCTCGGAAGCGAAAACATCAAAAAACAAGTAAAAACGTTGCAGTCGGACGCAACCGACTGCGGAATACTTTGATACCAATGAACGGTTGATAAGGGGGAATGCAGGGGCGAAGGGAGTGGGCCATATGGTAAACATCGCCAGCTATCATGTTACCAAATTTGGTGACTTTTGCTCAAAAGCTGTGGAAGATAACTTAACTTCAAAATGTAAAAGAAGGGCGGCAGAGGTGGGCGTGGTATCCAAATTTTTGAATCAAATGTTTTTAACTGTCACTATCTATCTTCCTACCAAGTTTGGTGGCTCTAGCTCAAAAACTGTTAAAGATATAGCCGATTCCAATTTTATAAGGCGGGTGGCTTGGGTGGGCGTGGCATCCAAATCTTTGGTATATGTTGCCTTCTATCTTTCTACCGAATTTACGGGCTCTAGCTTAAAAACTGTAAGAGATATCGAAATTTCCGATTTTAAATGGTGGGCGGCAGAGGTGGGCGTGGCGTCCTAATTTTTGAAGCAGATCTTTTGTAGATGTCACCATATATCTTCCTACCAATTTCGGCGACTCTAGCTCGAAAAATGTGAAAACTATAGGCGATTCCAATCTCAAGTAGAAGGAGGGATGGGGGCGGAATCAAGGGGCGTGGCATCCAAAATTTGGATGCATTTTTTTGGGGAACGTCAATATCTATCTTCACACAAAATTTGGTGGCTCTAGCCCAAAAAATGTGAAAACTATAGGCGTTTCCAATTTCTTGGAGAAGGGGGGATGGGGGCGGAATCAGGGGGCGTTGCATCCAAAATTTTGATTTAGTTTTTTCAGGGACATGACTTGCTATCTGCGTGCAAAATTTTGTAACTCTAGCTGTAAGAATGTGAGAAATATTTGGTTTTATCGGTTTTCAGTTATCGAATTTATCGATTTCCCAGCCTCCTAGTAGGCGTGGCAACCCAATCTTAACACTTTATCTGTACCATCTATAGATAAACATAAGTGCATAGTTTCAAGTCTCTAGCTTTACGGGTGTCGAAAAAAGTTGCGTGCATACGGACGGACGGACAGCCGGACAGACAGACACCATGACGGAAATTGCACAAAACCAATATACTATGAGACCTTCGGTATCAAAGTATAAAAAATCTTATAATCGAAAGCACATAAAATTTCACGAAAATCGGTTGAACCGTTTTAGAGAAGTTTCATTACAAACATTGTGATACGAGAGTTTTATATATTAGAGCAATGCCAAAAAGACGCAAAGGAGCCAATTTGAGTCGTCAAACGATCAGTGCGAGCCGTGCGAGATATTTATAAGTACGAATTTCAGGTGAACTAATCCAAGAAAACAATGCAGATGAGCGTGTGAGCATGGCGCAGTTAAGTGAATCACAATCGCAAGAGGCCCGAGATGAACTAAATCAACAAAGTCAACAAGAACGAAGAGTAACGCGCAGATACATAGTCGACAGACGTAGAGGAATTGACAAACAACGCCACAGACGTAGAGGACTTGACCAACAACGCCAAGTTCATCGAGCATTTACATCAAAGTTATTACTTTGACTAGCATTCCAGTATGAGCCTGATGTTGAATATGAAGCTCATTCTAAGGTGGTTATTGGTACTTTGGAAAAGGAATGCCCGCATTGTCATGCACTGGAATTTGAAAATGAGCCAATTGGGATCTGTTGCTCATCAGCAAAAGTACAAATAACCGAAATTGAAACACCACCTGAGCCATTGCGCGGTTTAATTATCGGTACAGATCCAGTTACTAACATGTTCCTGACGTCAATTCGCACATTAAATTCATGTTTCCAAATGACATCATTTAGCAACAGCAACAGCAGAACTGGCACGAGTCAAACAGCACAGCAGAGGACAGCACAGTAGAGGGCGAGAGCGAGAGCAAAGCCACCCGCAGCAGCAGAATGGCACGAGCCAAACGGCGCGGGCAGCAGCCACAGCAGAGGACAGCGCAGCGCAGCCACCCGCAGCAGCAGAATGGCATGAGCTGAACGGCGCGGGCAGCGGCCGCAGCGACAGCATGCAGAAAAGGGTTGGCGATCGCATTCAAAAATATAGAGAGATCAGTCTAGTTTGGGTGGCCGTGGTTGTGAGTCGACACCAGCGCGAGTGCGAAAATAAGTCGAAGTAAGCTCGAGGAGAACAAAGGAACAACCAAGGGAAGACAGCACAAGGACAACAAGGACTACGAGGAACACATAGGTAGGGCCTTAGGAAATCCTGTGAGAAAGAAAAGAAATAAAAACAAAGAATAACAATGAAACCAGTGCTATTGAGAATTAATTTTAACGAGGCAAGCGAAGTGATAGTGCAAAATACGGTGCGTGTGGCTTACCCACCGCTTGAGACTCCGCTGACTGTACGCCGGTCAATACCGCGACAGTCCGCAATGTTTTCAAGCGGCGCATGCATATCTCCGAACTTGGTGCCGCCTAGGTTAATACCAGGGGCATTCGAGTCGGAGTCGGCAGGGGTGGCTACACTGCCGCAACGGCACTTGGGCAAATCACCGGATCACCGGTGTCGACCCTAACTTCCTTACAACCCCTTTTTCCGAGCACGGTGTCTCACTCCCCCACTCTCCTGATCCCAGCAACCTACAAATTTCTTGTAAGGTGGCCCTGGAGAGACTGAACTACCTCAGCCATAGAAAAAAGCTACCTTACAGGTGGCGCCCGAGCAGGGACTCTGGGATTGTGGTGTTTCATATATATATATATATATATTTTTCGAAAAGGGACACCGAAATAGTCTAAAAAGCTAAAGCGAGGAAAAGCGTGCATAGGTAGTGATTTTTTTCAGCAGAAAATCAGAAGTGGTGGTTCTGCAGGGGTGCGCAATAGGCAGTGGTCCGACAGGGGTATTAACATAGCGGGTCCATGCTGCTGCATATACACACGGACACATATTGCAAGGCGGCCGGGAAAAACGCCGTTAGCCTAGTCTGTTGTCGTTTTCTATGTAGCTGCATACGCGGTCACGTAGGCACAGTTTTACAAGCATTGGCAGGGTGCGCATTATAGATTTCTCTTGAGTTTTGTCGTGGGGTGTTTATTAACGTTCGCCGGTCCGCTTACACATAAGTGCATTTTAAAACGCTGTTACGTGGGCACAGTTTTGCAAGCACCGGTAACCACCGTGGGCAAAACAAGGCCACATTAGTTTTTTTAGTCGACCACCCCGATCGCAACATTTGGTACAGCTTTATGCAGAGTTTGTAGGTACAGTTGTAGGAGAACTGTGAAAACCCACGACACGTGGGCACAGTTTGAAGGTCATTGGGAAAAAAATTTGTTTTTATTTTTTGCACAGGGGTGCCGGCACGTTTTTTGCAGCTTGCACAGTTTGGCAAGCGATAACATGTACCGGGAAGGGGTATGCGCGCGCTAACATACACATTTATGGGCAGACCCAAAAGAAATTTTAAATAAAGAAAAAAATATATATATATAAAAAAGGGGTTACTGCCGATATATGTGTGTGTGTGCACGTACTAATTTTTTTTGAAGAAAAAAAAGGGGTAAGCCGGTACATGGGGAAAATGCATCAACCAGGAGTAAACGTGGTCGGGTAAATAGTTTTTTTTTCGAGCACACGAGGCGATGCAGCGTACGAGTACATAGACAGCGCAGAGGTACATATATTTAGGACAATATATATGTTTTGATATCTACGACCAGGAGCAGAGAGAGAGTAGAGAGAGAGAGAGGAGTTTTTTTTTTGGGAGTCGCATCTACGAATGACAGAGGAGGGAGGCGGACGACGCGAAGCTCGTGAACCCGCGGTCGCGATCATTCGTGAGCGGACGAAACTGTATAAATTGAGCCAGCACGGCACAGAAGAAGAGAGTCGACCCAGAACCATTAAGCAGTGAACATCGTGCCTAGTATTTTTTATTAATCGTTAAAAACAAGTTTACCAGAGCAAGCACAGGATATCGCACAGGACTAACACTAGTACAGCAGGGATACTAGTCGGGTATTCACAACCAAGCACAGGACATCGCACAGGACTAACACTAGTACAACAACAGGGATACTAGTCGGGTATTCACAACCAGGCACAGGACATCGCACAGGACTAGCACTAGTACAACAACAGGGATACTAGTCGTACACTCACAATCCAGGCACAGGATACGAGCTAGCATACAGCAAGGGTACTAGCCGCACACACGTCAACCAAGAAAAAGGATATCATACCGGGACACATTAGCAGGCAGCATATAGCAGCATGGTTGGAGTAGCATGGATCTCATACAGGCGTAAGGCGGAACTGGAGGCATTCGCTGACGAGTTCGGGTTTGGGCGTGAAGGCACCGTGGAAGAGCTGCGAGGCCGCATGTCTGCTTTTGTGGGTCGTGGTGGCCATTCGGCTGCCATCCAGGCACTTTTAGAGGAGCTCGAAGCCGTTTTTGGAAAAGCCCGGACGCCCGACACCAAGCCAGACACCCAACAACGATCTCGGAGCCTGTCGCCTACCACAAGTGGGAACGGATCCCATGCAGAAAAGAACACGACGAGTTTACCGGAGCAACGAGTGGCACCTAGCAGGTCTCCGCCACGGGAACCAGGCAGCCCGGGTATGCAGTACCTTAGCATACCGGTGCCGGTTCAACACCAGCGCTTGTCACGAGCACACGAGAGGGTAACATCGGCGATGCTACCAAGCCGACACGACGTCTCTGGAGCCATGGGAGTAGAACGCATGCAGCGCTGGGGAGTCACATTTGACGGTACCACAAACCCCTTACGATTTATCGAGCGTTTGGAGGAGCGAGCCATATCACACCGCGTGGACACCTGAAACTTGGCCCAGGGGGTACCAGAACTTTTACAAGGTACCGCCGAGGACTGGTTTCGCACAAGCCACTTGCAGGGTGAACCATGGAGCGTGTTCCGGAGGGAATTTCTGGAATTTTTCCTACCGCCGAGATATTTCCAGAGGTTAGAAGACGAGATCAGGATGCGCTACCAGAGGGAAAACGAAGGCTACAAACAGTACCTCGTGGACATTCGCCTCATGATGAGCTGCCCTGGTTACTCAGCAGCCCAAGAGCTAGAACGGGTGTATGAAAACCTTCTGCCGGAATATCAGTTGTACGTGAGACGAATGGACTTCCGCACGTTCAAGCAGTTGACCCAACTAGTGGTCAATTTTGAAGTCACCCGGGAACGAGCGGATGGGTCACTCGACGCCCAGCGCCTCTCATCGAACCCGGAACAGGTGAGAGTGCCGACGAGCGAGTTCTGGAACTAGCGGGCGTTATCCGTTTGAAGGATGGCCGGCTTGCTGCAGAGACGCGCATCGAGACCGAGGCGGTGATAGCTACGCTGGACACGGGTGCCACGCGGAGCTTCCTCAGCGAGCAGAAGGCACGACTCATCGAGACCCCGGCCAACAGACGAGCGGTGAGGACGGTGATAGCCTTGGCAAATGGGACAAGGATGGAGCCGCGAGGCGGTCGCCAACACCAGCACCGAGACGACGTGGAACCAGAGCACGGGCGACGCCTGCAACCGCGAGGCGCTCGCAAATAGCCAGAATAGGATACAAAACCAGGATGGCGCTCGCAACCGCGAGGCGACCACGACAATCGGGCGTGACAAGATTTGGGGAGGCGCTCTGGGCCCTGCACGGCTGAGAGCCACCAAAAGGAGCCCCTTTCGTACCAGATCAAACGGCCAGGAATCCAAGGAAAGATCTGAACCACGAGGAATAATAGCCAGCATAACGGACGCGTTGTCAACAACAGTCACGAGCCAGCCCGGACCAGGCTCAGCTGAGTTGATGGCGCCGTGGATTCAACAATTCCTAGAGGAGGAATTGTCCAAATTCGATGGTATGACGGGCGTGTCCAACATAGCGGAGCACGTCATAGTTATGCGCGACGAGCGCCCAATACAGCAAAGGTACTATCCTAGGAATCCAGCGATGCAAGGGATAATCCATGCGCAAGTGGATGAACTACTACGAGACGGATGCATCGAGCCGTCCAAAAGTCCACACAGTACATCCATTGTATTGGTGGGCAAGAAGACCGGAGAGACGGGCATGTGTGTGGACTTTCGACAACTCAATGCCAGATCCGTACCAGATGCATACCCTCTACCACGGATAAACGCGATCTTGGAGAGACTACGGAACGCGAAATATATCAGCACATTGGATTTGAAGAGCGGGTACTGGCAGATACCCATGGCCGAGGCAAGCCGCGAGTGTACCGCTTTCACGGTACCAGGACGGGGTTTGTTCCAATGGCGCGTTATGCCGTTCGGACTGCACTCGGCCCCCACCACGTTTCAGCGAGCACTCGCCAGCGTCATCGGAGCAGATATGGAGCCACATGCCTTCGCGTACCTTGATGACATTATCGTCATCGGGACTTCGCTGGAGGAACACGTCGAGAATCTCAGAGAGCTGCTGAGGCGCTTACGACAAGCGAATCTCAGGCTAAATCGAAAGAAGTGTGCCTTTTTCAAGCGCAGGTTGGTGTATCTGGGACACGTCGTTAGCGAGAAAGGAATCCACAACGACCCGGAGAAGATCGCCGCGGTACAACAGCTAGCAGCCCCTACCAATATACGAGAACTTCGCCGATGCCTAGTTTTGCGGCAGTGGTACAAACGATGTCTCAACTCCTGCGGAAAGGCAAGAAGTGGGTCTGGGAGACTCAGAAACAACAGGCGTTCATGAAGCTCAAGAAACTACTGACCGAGGAACCCGTTCGCGCGTGTCCAAACTTTGCGGACAAGTTTTCCCTGCAGACCGACGCTAGCGACAACGGGCTTGGAGGAGTGCTAACCCAGCAGTGTGACGACGGTAAGAGAGTCATTGCATACGTGAGTCGGAGGTTACAGAGGGCCGAGGAAAACTACTCCGCTACCGAGAAGGAGTGCCTAGCCATCGTCTGGGCCATCAGAAAGCTGCGTTGCTACTTGGAAGGGTACAGATTCGACGTCGTAACCGATCACTTGGCGCTCAAATGGCTCAACACGATAGAAAACCCCACGGGTCGAATTGCGCGTTGGGCACTGGAACTGCAACAGTTCCAGTTTGATATACACTATAGGAAAGGACGACAGAACGTAGTGGCAGACGCTCTGTCACGACAACCTCTCGAAGCCCTGCAGACAGCCATAAGAAAACCAAGCACATGCGCATGGGTACAGCGACGCACGCGGGAGATGCAGCAGTAACCAGAGAAATACCCGGATTATACACTGGAGAACGGACAACTGTATAGGAATGTAGGACAACGACCGCTGGAGGAAGATTTCATACCTTGGAAGCTGTGTGTGGGCAAGGAACAACGGCAGCGCGTGTTGCAGGAGTGCCACGACCAGCCAAGCGCAGGACATCTGAGGATACGCAAGACAACGGCGCGAGTGTGTCAAAGGTATTACTGGCCAGGAATTTTCCGGGACGTCGCCCGCTACGTAAGGAGATGTGCTGTGTGCCAAAAGCTTAAAGCACAACAAGCTAAACCGGCAGGGAAGATGTTAACTCGGCAGGTGTCTGAGCCCTTCGTCACCATTTGCGCGGATTTGGTGGGACCTTTGCCTAGATCCAAACAAGGTAACACCGTATTGTTAGTTTTCTTTGACATGTTTTCCAAGTGGGTCGAACTGGTACTTTTGCGCCGAGCTACGACGCCACTCTTGGAAAAAGCTTTTCGGGACCGGATTCTCAGTCGATTTGGAATACCACGCAAGTTCATCTGCGACAATGGGACCCAGTTTACCAGTCGTTCGTTCAAGGCGTTTTGCAAGCGGGCGGGTATGTCGTTGGAGCATACGGCGCCGTACAATCCCCAACAAAACCCAACGGAGCGGGCCAACCGAACCATCAAGACTATGATTGCGCATTACATCGAGGGACCACACAACACATGGGACACCTTGCTACCGGAGATTGCATTGGCGATCAACAGCAGCGTGTCGGACACGACGGGATTCAGCCCGGCGTTCTTGGTCCAAGGACGGGAGCCGAGACTGCCAGGGGCCTTATATGACGAGGTGACTCCAGGGTCCGGAACGGTCGCCACTGATCCGGCCACCAGGGCAAAACAATTACTGGACATTTTCCAGACAGCGAGGGATAATACACAGCGAGCATCGGCGGAACAGGGTCGTCAGACGGGATTGGAGACCGACCATCGGCAGCTTGGTTCTAGTGAAGCAGCATGTACTCTCGAAAGCCACCGACGGGTTTGCCACCAAACTAGCCCCACGTTTTGAGGGCCCGTATAAGTACCCCAACAAGAAAAACCAGTAGAAAAACATGGAGTTCGGCGAAGAACCCAGGCGACAGTGGGCAGCAGAGCAGCAACAACAGTGTGGCTGGGTTCCCCAATACCAGCGCCGATTAGAGGAACCACCGGATGAGGGCAACGAGGCCGAGCCCGCTCGAGGCAGGTCGCGGTTCGACGACGTGAGCACGGAGATTTGGCCCGACTCGCCAAGGGCACAACGGCGGCTCTTGTACCCCTCCCCGGACTCTTGGCTGGTACCGGACCCCGGAGACCCACTACAATATATATATATATATATATATATATATATATATATATATATATATATATATATATATATATATATATATATATATATACATAAATAAATGAAAAAACAAAATACAAAACAAAAACCTTTAAATTAAAAAAAATTTATAATAAATAATAAAAGAGATAGCAACATAGAATATAAAATAACTACACTAAGTTACGTTATTTTTCAAAAGGAAGGAGATGTAGTATGCATGACAATCTGTCATATACCCACTATATTGCAGGGTATTTAACCTTCAGACATAGTAACACTTTGTTACCATCTATATACAAATATAACGCAACTACACAAACGGTCAGCGCACTTGAAATCTGATCGGCCACTTATGAGCGGGCCGATCGCGAAGTGTGGGATCCGCAACGTAAGCGCTTTAGCCCTTACGAGCCAGTGCTTGCCTTATATGTATATGTATATTAAATGTATATGCATTCTTTGCCTTCTGCATATACACATATACATATTCTCCAACTCTGTCTCTCTCGACCGCTGCAGCCGGCGATCAAATTAATACACAAACATACATATACATAAGCCGCTCTGCTGCGACAGAGCTTTATACATAAGCAACCCAATTATGTATTTAGGCTAAGAATTCTTTTGATTGAAATAAAGAGAGCATTCAAAAACCTAATACGAAACAGCACAGAAGTGCTCGAGTTTTATATACAAAAACAGTGTTACTATAGTCCGTCATGGTGTCTGTCCGTCTGTCTATCCGTATGAACGCAACTTTTTTTGACACCCGTAAAGCTAGAGACTTGAAACTTGCAATTTTGTTTGTCTATAGGCGAGACAGATAAAATGTCAAGAATGGGGTGCCACGCCTACTAGGAGGCTGGGAAATCGATAAATTCGGTAACTGAAAGCCGATAAAACCAAATATTTCTCACATTCCTGCAGCTAGATTTACCAAATTTCGCACAAAGATAGCTAGTCACGTCCCTCAAAAAACTGCATCAAAATTTTGGATGCCACGCCCACTCCTTCCGCCCCCATCATCCCTGCTCCTTGAAATTGGAAACGGCTATGGCTTTCACATTTTTTGACCTAGAGCCACCAAATTTTGTGTCAAGATAGGTAGTGAAGTTTTCCAACAAACTGCACCAAAAATTTGGATGCCACAACCAAATTTTCCGCCCCGACGCAACCGACTGCGGAATACTTTGATACCAGTAAAAGAACGGATAGTAAGGAGTCTTATTTCAAAGCGGGAATGCTGTGGCGGAAGGGGTGGGGCCGTGTGTTAACATCGCCAGCTATTATGACACCAAATTTGGTGACTTTAGCTCATAACTATAGAAGACAACTGAATAACTCGAAATTTAAAAGGAGGGCGACAAAGGTAGGCGTGCCATCCAAATTTTTTTATCAAATTTTTTTAATTGTCACCATTTATCTTTCTACCAAGATTAGTGGCTCTAGCTCAAAAACTGTTAAAGATATAGCCGATTCCAATTTTATAAGGCGGGTGGCTTGGGTGGGCGTGGCATCCAAAATTTTGATGTAGATCTTTTGTAAATATCACCATATATCTTACTACCAAATTTGGTGAACCTAGTTCAATAAATGTTGAAGATACACGCATATCCGTTTTAAAAACAGCGAGGTTGGGGGGTGGCAAGTGTGGGCGTGGCATTCAAGTTTTTGATGCAATTTTTTGGGCAACTTCACCAACTATCGTGCCACGAAATTTGGTGGCTCTAGCCCAAAAAATGTGAAAACTATAAACGGTTACAATTTAAAGGAGCAGGGAGGATGGGGGCAAAAGGAGTGGGCGCGGCATCCAAAATTTTGATGCATTTTTTTTGGGAAACGTCATTTCCTAGCTTGACACAAACTTTGGTGGCTCAAGCCCAAAAAATGTAATAACTATAGGCGGTTCAAATTTCAAGCAGCAGGAAGGATGGGGCGGAAGAAGTGGGAGTGGCATCCAAAGTTCAACTGCATTTTTTTGAGGGACGTAAATGGATATCTTCGTGCAAAATTTTGTAATTCTAGCTGTGTGAATGTGAGAAATATTTGGTTTTCTCGGTTTTTATACCCCTAACCCATAAAATGCGTAAAAGGGGTATAATGGCTTTGTGCAAAAGTATGTAACAAGCAGAAGGAAGCATCTCCGACCCCATAAAGTATATATATATTATTGATCAGCATCAACAGCCGAGTCGATATAGCCATGTCCGTCTGTCCGTCCGTCTGTCCGTCCGTCTGTATGAACGCGTCGATCTCAGAGACTACAAGAGCTAGAGACTTCAGATTTTGAATATAAGTTCTCATATACCATGAGCGGAACAAGTTTGTTTCAAATTATCGATAACTATTCTGGTTTCCGATATACACATGTAATCGATAGCAAAAAAAACTCGAATTTGGAAAATGTAAAAATGGGGCTTGAAATAATGGGTAACGATAGAATTTTTGAAAATTTCACCGAAATCGGTTGAAAAACACCAGAGATATCGAAGATTGAAGTTTAGGTCACAGATGCATACAGACAATGACTGTACGCGTTAAGTATAGGGTTCGGGGTATCTCCTAGTCGGGAAATCTCGACTAGAGCCTTCTAACTTGTTAGTTATCGATTTTATTAGTAGGCGTGGCAACCCGATCTTAACACTTTATCTGTACCGGCTATAGATAAACATAATTGCAAAGTTTCAAGTCCCTAGCTTTACGGGTGTCGAAAAAAATGCGTTCATACGGGTGGACGGACGGACAGACACCATGACGGACATTGCACAAAACCAACATACTATCATTAAGCACTCATACATAGAGGAGTCATACGCAAAAAATACAATAGCCTAATTTGTCCAATTTGCGGAGTAGCCACCCGCATTCGGCTGCTGAAAGCAGCGAGCCGATCGCAAATTTTGACTCGGTACAGACAGCAATTTGCTGAGTATACGTCTGTATGTCGGCGACAAGATCGCCGTTAGGTGTATATATGTATGTATGTTTCTGAATGTGTGTGCATATATTGTATGTAAATGCGCAACTGCATGGTATTTGTGTCACAAAATTGTTTGCTGGTGTTATATAGTTAATATCTCGAAAGAGTATGTATGACCAGAAAGTGCAAAAACAGAAATTGCCTGTGTTTTGTAGGCAGATTCAAATGCGCGCCAAATTTTAATTTTAAATATTGGCTGTCGGTATTTAATATAGATTTAATTATGATTTATTATGGTCAAGAGATCACATAAATATATAATATATAATTATATACATATATATATTGAAATATATAAATTATTATTAATCATATTATGAACTATGGACAATGCATCTTTATGATTAAGATGAATTTTATAAATTAATAAAAAATTATGAATTTATGACATTATTTTTATAGCTATCCTTACTTTTTATAAAATTGTTCAAAATCATATAAATTGATGCAGGTCAAGAATAGCCAAGGCAATTGCTACGCATACATTCAAATGTGCTGCACATGAAAATACACATCCACACACACATGGATTTGCGTTGCTAGAAAAGTAACAAAATCCCAAATCACTTGAGAGCCACCAAAAACTGAAAAAATATGCATGCGCACATACACACACACATATATATGTGTATTTAGGTATACATTCGCCCCAATGATTTTTGCTTCATTTGAGCTCGGAGCCACCAAATACAGAAAAAATGCACATGTGTTGTTGTTGTTCGCACTCTGCTGCTGCTATCCCCCTTCCACAATATACAGCAGCTCAGAGCAAACAGCATACAGAAACATACATACACACATATATACACCTAACGGCGATCTTGTCGCTGACATACAGACGTATACACAGCAAATTGCTGGCACTCCGTCTGTACCGAGACAAGCGCCGGCGCATGAATGACTTGCACTTTTTTAGCTACGCAAATGGTCTGCAAAAGTTGCGTTCGGCTCGCTGCTTTCAGCAGCCGAATGATGGTGGCTCCTCCACAACGCATTTTTTCGGCAGTTGGAAAAACGCGATTTGACTCCTCTACGTGTACCTACTTAATGCTATAACCTTACTATATATATATAATACGATGAAGAAGTGCAATATTCGCTTACCTTTACTTGACCTTTCTTTCACTAGCCTGCTCACTATTACCTCTCTTACTTATTGCTTTTCTTTTTCGTCTCGAACTCTCGCACGTCTGTTCGCTTGCACGCGTATCACACCAACTACCCACTCGGTCGCGCTCCAGCCTCCGCGCAAGCTGCATTTCTTCAACTCCCCACGCTTATCCGGTCACAGCTGGCAGGCTGCACTCAGCGACCTTGCGTTTTTGGGCGGTTGGTTTGAATTCCCTTCTTAAATTTAGGCCGTTAGGCGTTTACCATTGATTAACTAATTCCCAATTTGTTTCTTTTAACTTAACTTTTATATATACGATGCTAGAAAACAATTTAATACTTTGGCTCCTTGCCTCACAATTTAACAATAATACTAATAATGAAATTATAAAAAATGATAAAAATACAACAATCAACCAAAAATATATCCGCGCTTCTTGCCTTAAACTAAATTATGATATAATAAATGAAAAATAAGATAAACAACCTTTAATATGTACGCGCTTCTTGCGCTTTAAATAAAGAATATGATAAACAATTTTAATATGTACGCGCTTCTTGCGCTTAAATCAAACTGTGAAGAGGCCTGGCCATGGCCTACTTTACAGCCCCCCCCTTTCTTTGGTAGCGTGATCGTTACGCGGCCTTTCCCGGTTACCGTCACGCCGTGAGGTTCCCCGTCGACCAGCACCTTGAACCGTGAACGGCGGCCCCTCAAACCGTTACTCTGCAACGCCTTCCCTATGGCCTCAACGGCGGTCTCGGACAGCTCGTCCTCGTCCGGGAAAACGGCCAAGTTGGCTGGGCGTACTGCCCACCCCCTCGGCGGCACTCCCTGCCTTTTCGGGAGCGGCTCTGGTGTTTCGGCGGGCGTAACCTCGCACACCACCGCCTCCAGGCCCTCTTCCCATAGGTCGACTACGTCGTCCGTTTGGCTGTCCGCGTCGCTGGTTTGGGCTCCTTAATCTTCCACGGTCTTCCCCTCGTCCAGTGCCTCGTCTCCATTGCCTCCTCCACTTGTTGCGGGCATCGCCTCAGGAGGGGCGTTCCCCCCCAGGGGCCAATCCATAGGGATCTCCTCTATTTCTAAGCGTCTGGGAGGTGACGCGGGCTCTTCTGTGTAGGAGCGCAGTGCCCGGAAGCTGGGGATCTTGACAAAGACAGTGGTGGTCTCAACCGTCATCAGGACAATGCCTCCGTCAACGACACTCGCTGTGTCCTCCCGAAGGTGAAACACCGTGTGCTTGGCCTAAGGCGGCTGTGGTGCATCGCCTTTCTGCTCCTGATACCGGGGGTGGGTTTTTCGCGGGTCCCTCGACCGCTCTCGCCGTTCCGGCTCTGGGCTCGGGATCGCGTCTGATCCGCTCTCCTCGACGTCTTCCACCCGGACGTTGGTGTCCTCCGCCTCGTCACTACTGATCATGATCGTGTCCGGTACCTCTGCCATCTTGTGTACTCTGTGGAATTTATAAATACAAAAGATTAGTTTTACTTGCCAGATGGGTTCGGTGAATTCAAATCTTGATAGTGTTAATAAGAGAAAGGGGAACAATAAAATGATTAATTTAGATTGTGACCCGTCTGGCTTTCGTCAGGCACTCAGTCGGACCGGTCGTCTTCCTCGGGTTCTTCACCCTCGTTATAGAACGGCTTCACCTGGGCAATGCTGGCAAGTTTTATCTTCCGTTGCCCTTTCTTCACCAACCGCACGATATTCGGCGATACGAACTTTTTCACGAGGAATGGGCCTCTTCTCCTGAGGTTATAGTTCCTCCCTTGGTCTTTCGATACCCGTTGTAGATTCGTTATGACGATGCTGAACACTTCCCGTAACCTCTTTGCTCGGTCCTCGGGCTCTTGCGGCATGTTTCCCGAGCCAGGCGTCATCTCGTCATATAGAGCGGCTGGTAAGCGGGGTTCCCTACCCTGCATCAGAAAAGCTGGTGAGAATCCGGTAGAGTCTGCCACACTAGAGTTAACCGCTAACGAAATTTCGGGTAATAACTCGTCCCACGAACTTTATTGTCCCGATACAAATTGTGCTATCATCATCTTCACGGTACGGTTCGTCCTCACCGTCGGATTCTTCTGAGGGCAGTATGGGGCGGTGTGCGCCTAGCGAGCTCAAAAACGACCTAAAATTTCGACTAGTAAACTGTACACCGTTATCGCATAAATATTTTCCTGGGTATCCCGAATCGACATAATTTGCGCTCACGGAACGCTTTCTGCGACTAGGCCGCCGTCGCTCGTTTTAGGGGGACCAATTCCACCCATTTCGACAACGCATCGTGGAATACCAAGAGCATCGTGTTTCCGTGTTTTGAGCGCGGCAAGGGTCCCACAAAGTCGGCGCACAGTACAGCCATGGGCTCACCTGTTCAGTCTTAAATTTCTGACACAACTCGCAGCGCTTAACATTCTTGGCCGCGTCTCGGAACATTCCAGGCCAGTAGTAGCGTTGGGACAACCGCATTATCGTTTTCCGTACTCCTTGGTGCCCAGCCGTCGGCGCCGTGACATTCTAACAGCACCCGTTTCCTTTGATCCTCGTCGACACATAGCTTCCGAGGTATGTAGTCGTCGTCGTCTGCACGATGTCCGAGATGCCTTTACTGGGTCCTTGGCTATCCTTTCTCTCACTTTCTCGATCCACTTGCCGCGCGATTTTTCCTGTTTGCTTGCTGGATGTTCTCCACGGGTTGCCGGGATAGGGCATCTGCCACTACGTTGAGTTTTCCACGCCTATACCGCATGTCAAACTGATTCTGCAGAAGCTCCAGTGCCCAGCGCGCTATCCTTCCCGACGGGCTCTCTATTGATTTTAACCATTTCAATGCCATATGGTCTGTTATGACCTCGAACCGGTAACCTTCCAGTTAGCACCTCAACTTTCGGATTGACCACACAATAGCCAGACACTCTTTGTCGGTCGCTGAATAATTTTCTTCGGCCTTATTCAGCTTCCGACTCGTGTAAGCTATGACGCGTTCCGTCTGTTTAATTGTCTGTGTAAGCACCGCTCCGAGGCCAAAATCACTCGCGTCCGTCTGCAGAACAAACTTCTCCGAGAAGTCCGGACACGCCAGGACGGGTGCGGTAGTCAGACTGTGCTTGAGTGTTTCCAACACTGTCTGCTGCTCCGCTCCCCACGACCATTTTTTTTTTTTATTATTATTGGACGTAGATGTACTAAAAAAAGACAGTACATTCAAGTGGCCCAACGATACCAAGCACCGGCTTGTTAACGCTCGAACCCAAGCAAAAAGCAACCAACCTCCCGCCCAACCAACCGAGGGGCACTCCGCATAGCGTACGGTTACGTAGATCGCGAAAACGTAGACATATGACATATGACTAACTTTTTAAGAGAACTACTAGAAGTGGCACCGTTTATTAAGTGGGAAAATTCGTTATAGTTTGAACATAAAATCCGAAAAGGGTTATGAATAGCATAGTTAGATTGACAAGCTTGAAGAGCAATGGGTAGAAATTCCTTGTCCTTCTGATCGGAACAGCAAAACTAATTTGGCTGATTAATTCGGAGGAATCAATTTCACCATTTATTTATTTATGTAAAAATACTACACCTAGCATTGTTCTGCGATCAGAAAGAGAAGGAAGATTTATTAGTAAAAGTCTACTGTGGTGGGAAGGTAGGTTAATGTTAGTATCCCAGTTAAATCTCCTAAGGGCAAAGAGCAAGAATTGTTTTTGCACTGATTCTATTCTATCCTGGTGAATCCTGTATTTGGGATACCAGATACAAGATCCATATTCAAGAACAGGACGTACCAAAGACGTGTAAAGTGTATTGGGTATGTATGGATCGTCAAATTCTTTCGACCAGCGCTTAATGAACCCCAAGGTACTAGAAGCTCGATTTGCAACTGAAGAGATATGCTTGTGAAATTTAAGTTTCGGATCAAAAAGGATACCTAAGTCATCAACCCATTCAATGCGATCGAGTGGGCTTCCATCAAGAAAATATATATTTGAAAAAGGAAGGCATCTATAAAAAGACATGACTTTACATTTGTTGCAATTAAGATTTAGTAAGTTAACACGACACCACTTTTGAAAATTATCTAAATCAGTTTGTAGTTTTTGAGCAGACAACAGAGCAGTACCCGACATGCATAATTTTACATCGTCAGCATACATCAGCACTCGAGATTGGTCAATAACAGATGGAAGATCATTGATGAAAAGTGTAAATAATAAAGGTCCAAGGTGACTTCCTTGCGGAACACCGGAAGTGACATGAACCACCTTAGAGACAGCGTCATTAAAACTGACTCTCTGTGTTCTATGAGTTAAATATTCCCTTATCCACCGAATAAGATTGCTAGGAAAACCTAACAGTTGAAGTTTATGAAGTAAAAGGTAGTGATTAACCCAGTCAAATGCCTTGCTGAAATCAGTGTAAATAACATCCGTTTGCATTTTATTTTGAAAACCATTAACAACTAGTGAAGTAAATTCTAACAGGTTAGTGGTAGTAGATCTTTGTTTCATGAATCCATGCTGGCACGGTGAAATTAAAGATCTGCAAAAATGTTGTAATTGAGAAGTTATTAATTTCTCAAACATTTTTGGTATAGCAGACAATTTGGATATACCCCTATAATTTTGAACATTAGACTTGTCTCCTTTTTTATGGAGCGGAATAATAAATGATTCTTTCCAGATATTAGGAAATGAACATTTCTTAATAGACAAACTCAACAATTTATGCAAAGGCTTTAAGAGACCATCAGCACAGTACTTAAGCACACAGCTTGGTACGCCGTCAGGTCCCGGGGAAAATACAGGCTTACTACCCTGTAGATCACGTAGTAATGAACACTCCGTGATACTTGGTTCAAAAATGCAATTAGAGGCATCGACCTGATACGGGTAAGGCAGATCAACCTGATTATCAATTGAACTGTATGCTGTTTGAAAAAATTCAGCAAATAAATCGGCAATGGCCTGATCAGAATTGGCCGACTTGTTTTCAAAAGATACATTAGATCGAAGTGTTGATGACTTTCGCTTCGCATTAACGAAGTCATAGAACCTCTTAGGATCTTGCTGAAACTGTAGTCTGCACCGACTTAGGTAATTTTTATAACATGAATTATTCATGACTGAAAAACTGGAACGCGCAATCAAGTATGATGAGTAATGAATAGAAGAGCCAGATTTTCTGAAACTTTTATAAAGCTTAGATTTTTGATTTTTAAGGGCAGTCAACTCTCGTGTAAACCACGCAGGTTTGTTTTGCCTACATGGCCTACCAAAAGGGACACACTTATCGAATAAATTTTCTAAGGTGCAATAAAAAATACTGATTGCCGTATCCAAGTCCTCAGAACCATAGAGGGGCGACCAGTCAACCAATTCTAAGAGCCGGGTAAGTTTTACAAAATCGGTTTTCCGAAATTGACGTACCCGTCTTAATGGTTCACTACACTGGCGTAAGGCACAGGCAGGCAAAGTGATCAACACCTCCAACGTCGGGTGGTATAAGTCTTCGGGAGTGGATATTGGAAGGGATCTTGACACAGATAGAGTAGATGGATCCGAAACAAATACCAAATCAAGCATTTTACCAAGAGAATTTGGAATGCCATTGATCTGACCCAACGACATTTCAAATAAACCAACCAGAAAATCAGTCTGCACCATGGGGGTCAACACGCTTGAGTCCGGACTTGAAATCCAAGTAGCATCAGCAATATTAAAATCGCCAAGAACTACAAAAATATCACGATCAGAAAGCATAGAAGATATGGAAAGTATTGCTGACATATGTTCATTATAAACAGAGCTGTCAGATAAAGGTGGTATATAGGAACAAGAAATATAAATACCAACACCGTTAATATTTAACTTTACAGCAACAAACCCAATATCTATAGAGCCACTTAATATTACTGTCTCAGAGGAAAAGTCCACATCAACAGCAATAAGCACCCAACCACCACAGCGCAGAGGGCGGTCCTTTCTATAGATACAGAATCTGTTAGATAATACTTCAGAATTAAGTATGTCTTGTCTTAACCACGTTTCGGTGAAGGCAACGACATGAAAGGGAAAAGAATGACTATTAAGGTACAAAGTACTAAGTTTACTACAAAGTCCTCTTACATTCTGATAACCCAGTAAGAGGGAGGTAATCAACTGTGTTAGTTTTTTGCTACTAAAGTGGATGCAACAGGCGGAGCACTACTGATCCTAACATTGTTATTATTATTACTTCGCCTACTAACATACTCCTTCACTATGATGTGTGGCGGCCAAAACTTTTCAGAACAAATCGTTGAGAAAAGTTCCGGCGGAACACTCAGCTAAAAGGACGATATATCGCGGGCGAGCTTGAATTTAAATTTGTCGACAATAATTCGCGGGGAATCAATTTTACCTTTTATATAGGCGCTTACATCTTCCGCAGAATTATCGGAAGCGAGCCTAGAAACAAAAACAAATTTACTCTGAAGTACAACCCTAATGGGCTTAAGAGTTGAACCTAACGTAGAATCAGTAGGCTGACTATCGTTTGAACCACAGGGATCTACGGGAAGAACATTAGTTTTAGGTAACACCGGGTTAGTTGCCGGTGAGTTAAAAAAAATTATTGGAAAGTCGCCTCGAACGATACCGGGTTTTTTATTTAAAAAAAATACCTAAAAAAAATTTATATATCTATCTCTGTCGCACAGTGGTACACATACGGTCCGAAACGAGAATATTTTTTTTTATTTCTATTTGACGGTTTTTTTTATGGTCGTCCGCGCGGAACGAAGTGAAAATAAATGGAGAAGCCTGCGACGAGTGAACCCGCCGGAATGGATGCCGGAGACAGCAGCAACCCTGGCGTGGGCATGCAATGGGTCTACCACTGCCATAAGGAGGATTTGGAAAACATCGCCAGGGATTTTGGATTGGATAAGTGTGCAACGCTAACTGACTACCGGAAACTGGTATGTACATTTATAAGACGGGGTGGTCATACTACCGAGGTATGGACCCGGCTGGCAGAGTGGGAGTTGCAGTTCGCGAAGACTCCAGTGTCACCCGCCCTGACCGCCACTTCTGTTGGAGGAACCCGTCCTCGACATAGCTGAGCACAGAATCATCATGAAGGACGACAAGCCCATCAATTAGAGGTATTACCCCAAAAACCCGGCGATGCAAAAGGTAATCAACGACCAGGTAGACGAGCTGCTGCAAGCTGACGCGATAGATCCCTCCCGGAGTCCGCACAGTGCACCGATCGTGCTTGTCAGGAAAAAGACCGGCTTGTGGCGAATGTGTATCGACTACAGGCAGGATTAATCACATTTTGGAGCGATTAAGGCACGCGCGGTACATCTCAACTCTCGACCTCAAGCATGGTTATTGGCAAATTCCTATGGCTGCGGATAGTTGGGAATGCACGGCTTTTACGGTGCCCGGCAGAGGCCTGTTTCAGTGGCGCGTGATGCCGTTTGGATTGCACTCGGCCTGTGCTACCTTCCAGCGGGCTTTGGACACGGTTATCGGACCAGATATGGAGCCTCATGCATTTGCCTATCTGGACGACATAGTAGTGATCGGAGCGACGAAGGAACAGCACGTGACCAACCTCAAGGAAGTTTTTAGACGCCTAAGAGCAGCTAACTTGAAGTTAAACCGGAAAAAGGGTTCGTTTTTTCAGAGGGAGCTGGTATACCTGGGGCACCTGGTGAGTGGCGATGGTATCAAAACAGACAACCCTAATGGGCTTAAGAGTTGAACCTAACGTAGAATCAGTAGGCTGACTATCGTTTGAACCACAGGGATCTACGGGAAGAACATTAGTTTTAGGTAACACCGGGTTAGTTGCCGGTGAGTTAAAAAAAATTATTTGGAAAGTCGCTTCGAACGATACCGGGTTTTTTTATTTTAAAAAAAATACCTAAAAAAATTTATATATCTATCTCTGTCGCACAGTGGTACACATACGGTACGAAACGAGAATATTTTTTTTTATTTCTATTTGACGGTTTTTTTTTGATGGTCGTCCGCGCGGAACGAAGTGAAAATAAATGGAGAAGCCTGCGACGAGTGAACCCGCCGGAATGGATGCCGGAGACAGCAGCAACCCTGGCGTGGGCATGCAATGGGTCTACCACTGCCATAAGGAGGATTTGGAAAACATCGCCAGGGATTTTGGATTGGATAAGTGTGCAACGCTAACTGACTACCGGAAACTGGTATGTACATTTATAAGACGGGGTGGTCATACTACCGAGGTATGGACCCGGCTGGCAGAGTGGGAGTTGCAGTTCGCGAAGACTCCAGTGTCACCCGCCCTGACCGCCACTTCTGTTGGAGGAACCCGTCCTCGACATAGCTGAGCACAGAATCATCATGAAGGACGACAAGCCCATCAATTAGAGGTATTACCCCAAAAACCCGGCGATGCAAAAGGTAATCAACGACCAGGTAGACGAGCTGCTGCAAGCTGACGCGATAGATCCCTCCCGGAGTCCGCACAGTGCACCGATCGTGCTTGTCAGGAAAAAGACCGGCTTGTGGCGAATGTGTATCGACTACAGGCAGGATTAATCACATTTTGGAGCGATTAAGGCACGCGCGGTACATCTCAACTCTCGACCTCAAGCATGGTTATTGGCAAATTCCTATGGCTGCGGATAGTTGGGAATGCACGGCTTTTACGGTGCCCGGCAGAGGCCTGTTTCAGTGGCGCGTGATGCCGTTTGGATTGCACTCGGCCTGTGCTACCTTCCAGCGGGCTTTGGACACGGTTATCGGACCAGATATGGAGCCTCATGCATTTGCCTATCTGGACGACTTACCATAGTAGTGATCGGAGCGACGAAGGAACAGCACGTGACCAACCTCAAGGAAGTTTTTAGACGCCTAAGAGCAGCTAACTTGAAGTTAAACCGGAAAAAGGGTTCGTTTTTTCAGAGGGAGCTGGTATACCTGGGGCACCTGGTGAGTGGCGATGGTATCAAAACAGACCCCGCCAAGGTAGAAGCGATCCGGAGTTTGAAAGCCCCATCTAACATCAAGGAGGTGCGACGTTGCTTGGGTATGGCTTCGTGGTATCGACGGTTCGTGACGAACTTCGCTACAGTGGTCCAGCCGATAACAACTTAGTTAAAAAAGTCGAGGTGTTGCCCCCCAATCCTCTTCTGCCGGCTACTGCCTCTACCCCTGCTGCCACATCCAAGCCTCCCCTAGCGGCTATTGTTAGTACCCCTACACCTGCTGCCAGCGCCGCAAACACTGTCAAATCCCGCAGCCTCGAACGCGACCCGTTAGGTTGATCGGTGAATTTGTTTCAACCGTCAACTTCATTGCGCCGCGACAGATTCAACCTGTACTGATCCCGTTCGCTCCCGGTACGCACACTTTCGACCACTTTTCGTTGTGCCGCGACGATTGCACAAAAACCACGCACGTTATTGCTGGAAACCGTTTTACATACGCTTATGAAAAACAGTGTATCAGCGGGTATACACGACACTTTTAAGTGTTACTTTTTCTTTTGCCTTCATATCAAAAAAAATTCCCAGTCACTTGTTAGTGGTGTTGCTGGGCCTTTAATTCCAGCGCACACCACGCCTACACGCTTCAGGTCCCTGCTCGGGCGCCACTTGTAATGGAGTAATTTGGCTGGGGTATTCTACGCAGTCTGGCCAGGTCTATCTTACAAGACTAATTGTATTTGTCAGAGACTATAAAACGTAGGGGAATAACAAGGAAAAAAAACCACTATTAAGAGCCACGACAGGGCATTAGCGGTTGCGAAGGGTCGTGCCGCTTCGCGCCTCTGGCCACACGTTCGGGATTATGGGTCGATTAGACGGGACTATAACCTCACACCGCACATGCCGGCGCGTTATGATGCGAGGGCACGGGCACGTGCAAACAAACGCAAAGAAATTACACGCACAAAATACTTTCTTCACTTATCGCGGAACTCTTCCAGCGATTCGATTTATTAGTGGTTCTTCCAATCTTACCCTATAACCTTACTATATATATATATATATATATATAATACGATGAAGAAGCGCAATATTCGCTTACCTTTACTTGACCTTTCTTTCACTAGCCTGCTCACTATTTTACAAAATCGGTTTTCCGAAATTGACGTACCCGTCTTAATGGTTCACTACACTGGCGTACGGCACAGGCAGGCAAAGTGATCAACACCTCCAACGTCGGGTGGTATAAGTCTTCGGGAGTGGATATGGGAAGGGATCTTGACACAGATAGAGTAGATGGATCCGAAACAAATACCAAATCAAGCATTTTACCAAGAGAATTTGGAATTCCATTGATCTGACCCAACGACATTTCAAATAAACCAACCAGAAAATCAGTCTGCACCATGGGGGTCAACACGCTTGAGTCCGGACTTGAAATCCAAGTAGCATCAGCAATATTAAAATCGCCACGAACTACAAAAATATCACGATCAGAAAGCATAGAAGATATGGAAAGTATTGCTGACATATGTTCATTATAAACAGAGCTGTCAGATAAAGGTGGTATATGGTATAGGAACAAGAAATATAAATACCAACACCGTTAATATTTAACTTTACAGCAACAAACTCAATATCTATAGAGCCACTTAATATTACTGTCTCAGAGGAAAAGTCCACATCAACAGCAATAAGCACCACACCACCACGGCGCAGAGAGCGGTCCTTTCTATAGATACAGAATCTGTTAGATAATACTTCAGAATTAAGTATGTCTTGTCTTAACCACGTTTCGGTGAAGGCAACGACATGAAAGGGAAATAATGACTATTAAGGTACAAAGTACTAAGTTTACTACAAAGTCCTCTTACATTCTGATAACCCAGTAAGAGGGAGGTAATCAACTGTGTTAGTTTTTTGCTACTAAAGTGGATGCAACAGGCGGAGCACTACTGATCCTAACATTGTTATTATTATTACTTCGCCTACTAACATACAAATCGTTGAGAAAAGTTCCGGCGGAACACTCAGCTTAAAGGACGATATATCGCGGGCGAGCTTGAATTTAAATTTGTCGACAACAATTCGCGGGGAATCAATTTTACCTTTTATATAGGCGCTTACATCTTCCGCAAAATTATCGGAAGCGAGCCTAGAAACAAAAACAAATTTACTCTGAGGTACAACCCTAATGGGCTTAAGAGTTGAACCTAACGTAGAATCAGTAGGCTGACTATCGTTTGAACCACAGGGATCTACGGGAAGAACATTAGTTTTAGGTAACACCGGGTTAGTTGCCGGTGAGTTAAATACCATTAACCGGCTGGCAGCAGTTGTAGGGGTACTAACAATAGCCGCTAGGGGAGGCTTGGATGTGGCAGCAGGGGTAGAGGCAGTAGCCGGCAGAAGAGGATTGGGGGGCAACACCTCGACTTTTTTAACTAAGTTGTTATCGGCTGGACCACTGTAGCGAAGTTCGTCACGAACCGTCGATACCACGAAGCCATACCCAAGCAACGTCGCACCTCCTTGATGTTAGATGGGGCTTTCAAACTCCGGATCGCTTCTACCTTGGCGGGGTCTGTTTTGATACCATCGCCACTCACCAGGTGCCCCAGGTATACCAGCTCCCTCTGAAAAAACGAACCCTTTTTCCGGTTTAACTTCAAGTTAGCTGCTCTTAGGCGTCTAAAAACTTCCTTGAGGTTGGTCACGTGCTGTTCCTTCGTCGCTCCGATCACTACTATGTCGTCCAGATAGGCAAATGCATGAGGCTCCATATCTGGTCCGATAACCGTGTCCAAAGCCCGCTGGAAGGTAGCACAGGCCGAGTGCAATCCAAACGGCATCACGCGCCACTGAAACAGGCCTCTGCCGGGCACCGTAAAAGCCGTGCATTCCCAACTATCCGCAGCCATAGGAATTTGCCAATAACCATGCTTGAGGTCGAGAGTTGAGATGTACCGCGCGTGCCTTAATCGCTCCAAAATGTGATTAATCCTGCCTGTCGATACACATTCGCCACAAGCCGGTCTTCTTCCTGACAAGCAAGATCGGTGCACTGTGCGGACTCCGGGAGGGATCTATCGCGTCAGCTTGCAGCAGCTCGTCTACCTGGTCGTTGATTACCTTTTGCATCGCCGGGTTTTTGGGGTAATACCTCTAATTGATGGGCTTGTCGTCCTTCATGATTATTCTGTGCTCAGCTATGTCGAGGACGGGTTCCTCCAACAGAAGTGGCGGTCAGGGCGGGTGACACTGGAGTCTTCGCCAACTGCAACTCCCACTCTGCCAGCCGGGTCCATACCTCGGTAGTATGACCACCCCGTCTTATAAATGTACATACCAGTTTCCGGTAGTCAGTTAACGTTGCACACTTATCCAATCCAAAATCCCTGGCGATGTTTTCCAAATCCTCCTTATGGCAGTGGTAGACCCATTGCATGCCCACGCCAGGGTTGTTGCTGTCTCCGGCATCCATTCCGGCGGGTTCACTCGTCGCAGGCTTCTCCATTTATTTTCACTTCGTTCCGCGCGGACGACCATCAAAAAAAAACCGTCAAATAGAAATAAAAAAAAAAATATTCTCGTTTCGGACCGTATGTGTACCACTGTGCGACAGAGATAGATATATAAATATTTTTTTAGGTATTTTTTTAAAATAAAAAACAAGCTATCGTTCGAAGCGACGTTCCAATAATTTTTTTTAATTAAAAAAATTATTTATTTTTGTTCCGATATTATTGCCTTTGTCCCACTGTACCACGACAAAAAAAATTTTTGACTTCACCGTTACCGTTTATTATTGTTTTATGCTCTTAAAAAAATTGTATTTTTTTTCTCTCAGTGTCGCACACTTGTACCACTGGTTTCCCTTCGGAGACACACCGTTGGGCTTCCCGTTTAAATAAACAAAAAAAAATCGGCGACGGAAAAATAAATATATTAATCTTTCCACTGCACACTTTCGCGATCGAGGCCCACTGTGCAACGACTCAACGTTGACTCGTTATCGAAACCGTACGATGGGACACCGCCACACACATTAAAAAATATTTTCACTTTTCGCGGTTCTTGTCCCACCGTGCCACGACTTTTGCCCACACGTGTACTGGCGGTTCGACGCTCTGGCAACACAGTTCAACGACCGCTTGTATGATCTGCTGTCCCTTCGTCGCGCCAGCAGATGTTCGCTATCACAAACGCTTTTGAACGCGAGCCGTTATGTTGATCGGTGTATCCTCTTCCACAGTCAACTTCGTTGCGCCGCAAACACTGTCAAATCCCGCAGCCTCGAACGCGACCCGTTAGGTTGATCGGTGAATTTGTTTCAACCGTCAACTTCATTGCGCCGCGACAGATTCAACCGGTACTGATCCCGTTCGCTCCCGGTACGCACACTTTCGACCACTTTTCGTTGTGCCGCGACGATTGCACAAAAACCACGCACGTTATTGCTGGAAACCGTTTTACATACGCTTATGAAAAACAGTGTATCAGCGGGTATACACGACACTTTTAAGTGTTACTTTTTCTTTTGCCTTCATATCAAAAAAAAATTCCCAGTCACTTGTTAGTGGTGTTGCTGGGCCTTTAATTCCAGCGCACACCACGCCAACACGCTTCAGATCCCTGCTCGGGCGCCACTTGTAATGGAGTAATTTGGCTGGGGTATTCTACTCAGTCTGGCCAGGTCTATCTTACAAGACTACTTGTATTTGTCAGAGACTATAAAACGTAGGGGAATAACAAGGAAAAAAACCACTATTAAGAGCCACGACAGGGCATTAGCGGTTGCGAAGGGTCGTGCCGCTTCGCGCCTCTGGCCACACGTTCGGGATTATGGGTCGATTAGACGGGACTATAACCTCACACCGCACATGCCGGCGCGTTATGATGCGAGGGCACGGGCACGTGCAAACAAACGCAAAGAAATTACACGCACAAAATACTTTCTTCACTTATCGCGGAACTCTTCCAGCGATTCGAATTATTAGTGGTTCTTCCAATCTTACCCTATAACCTTACTATATATATATATATATATATATAATCCGATGAAGAAGCGCAATATTCGCTTACCTTTACTTGACCTTTCTTTCACTAGCCTGCTCACTATTACCTCTCTTACTTATTGCTTTTCTGTTCGCTTGCACGCGTATCACACCAACTACCCACTCGGTCGCGCTCCAGCCTCCGCGCAAGCTGCATTTCTTCATCTCCCCACGCTTATCCGCGAACGCGGTGGATTTTCCGGTCACAGCTGGCAGGCTGCACTCAGCGACCCTGCGTTTTTGGGCGGTTGGTTTGAAATCCCTTCTTAAATTTAGGCCGTTAGGCGTTTACCATTGATTAACTAATTTCCAATTTGTTTCTTTTAACTTAACTTTAATATTTACGATCCTAGAAAACAATTTAATAGTTTGGCTCCTTGCCTTACAAACTAACAATAACACTAATAGCGAAATTATAAAAATTGATAAATATACAACAATCAACCAAAAATATGTCCGCGCTTCTTGCCTTAAACTGTAAAGTAGTGATTTGCCTGGGTACAGATCTCAGTCTGGCCAGGCTCAACTTACAAGAAAATTTGTAGTTTGCTGAGGTTTTAAAACGGGTTTTAGTACAGTTTAGGGAGGAATGGGAAAGTTAGTGGGCCTAAAATAGAGATGTCTCCAAAATGACGAGGGGCGCGGAAGAGCGAACCACAACCACTCCACGAGTCACGCGGTCGGGGTTATGTGTTAACCACAGGGCGGCAAAACCTCCACACAAGCAACAACACTAACACGAACAATTGGCACCGCCGTGCACAACCCACAGAACCCACAAAAAAATATATATATCTGTTTTAACAGGCGTGCTCGCTCGAACACAAGTTCGCCGACGGTCACTTTATTGTCTTTTTACTTTTCTTTTATCCTAACTCTTTCTATAACTATTCTAACCTAACGCCCTTTCTTATTTATTACTTACAAAAACTTTTCGGGTGTCTCCGGGCAAATCAAAAACAAACAAATCAAAAACTCCTCGCTCCTCGCGGTCCGGTAAAATAATAATAAAACTTACGAAATCATAATCAAAAATCAAAATATTACTTTTCTCTTATATACTACAAATTAAAATCTACAAATTCTGGACTTAAATGACTACAAACTAAATCTACAAACTGATGCTGTGAGGGAGGCCAGGGGCCTATTTCACACCCCCCCCCTTCTTCGGGAGGGTGACGGTAACGCACCCATTGGCGTAGGCCGTCACCCCATAAAGCTCTCCCTCGACGGTCACCTTGAAGCAGGTGCGTCGTGGCCCCTTGCAGCACCTCCTGATCGCCTGGGTGATCTCCTCCTCGGCCGTCTCCGTCAGCAGGTCCTCGTCGGGGAAGACCGTCCAACTTGCCGGACGTACCGCCCACCTCCTCGGAGGTACGCTCCGGTTCGATTCCGGCTGTGCGTCGGCCGGCCTCTCGGGTTCCAATGTTGCCTCCAACCCCTCCTCCAAGCCTTCTTCCCACAGGTCTACCACGTCCTCCGGCTGACTTGCCGTGTCATAACCGTGGGTTTCCTCGCCGGGTCGTTCCGAGTCCCATGCCGGTTCGTTTTCGGAGGGCGGGACGGGTACCCCCTCCTCAGCCCCCGGGTGCTGGGCGGCGACGGTGGCTCTTCCACATAGGGCGGCGGTGGCCCGGAAACTGGGCTCGGCGATGAAGATGGTGGTAGTTTCCACCGTCATTAGGATGACACCTCCATCGACAATCGTTGCCGACTCCTCCCGGCGGGCAAAGACAGAGTGGCGGCACGATGGCGGGCGCTCTTTCCGGTTTTCCCTATAACGCGGGTGGCGGGATCTTGGGTCCCTCGACTCCCTTGGCTGAGTATTGTCGCTCATTATGTGTGGTTTTATCTGTGGAATTTAAAAGAAATGCAATGATTAGTCTTAATCTTCGAAATGGTTCTGAGACTCTGAAATTTGGTTAGTGTTATCTAAGCGAATTCGAAGGGGGAACATAAAACGTATTAGAACTGCAGGGCTGTTTGATCGGGCTGGTCGCCTTCCTCCCATTCCTCTGTCTCGTGATAGAACGGTTTCAATTGCGCGATGCTGGCGAGTTTGCTTTTCCGATGACCTTCTTTTACTAATCGTACGATGTTAGCCGACACAAACTTCTTCACCAAGAACGGTCCGTCATACTTAGGGCCGAGCTTTGCCGCAAACCCCTCACTGGCCTTCGACAGCTGGAGCGTCCTTAGCAAAAATAATGCGTTGAGTCCTGGCCACCACTCTCTCCGCCTGAGGTTGTAGCTCCTTCCATGATCTTTCGAGGCACGTTGCAGGTTGGTTTGGACTATGCTGAACACCTCCTTCAGCCTCCTCGCCCTGTCCTCTGGCGCTTGCTGTGTGCTTCCTGATCCGGGCGTGCTCTCGTCATATAAGGCGGCCGGCAAGCGGGGCTCTCGTCCTTGCATAAGAAACGCGGGCGAAAATCCCGTCGAATCTGCCACACTGCAATTAACCGCCAACGAAATTTCGGGTAATAGTTCGTCCCACGAACTCTGTTTTCCTGTTATGAACTGGGCGATCATCGTCTTCACGGTCCCATTCGTCCTCTCTGTCGGGTTTTCCTGCGGGCAGTAAGGGGCGGTATGCTGCACCTCCACCCCCAGCGACTTCAAGAATGCCTTGAAACTGCGACTTGTGAACTGGACACCGTTATCACACACGAATTTTCTGGGTATCCCAAATCGACATAAGATACGTTCGTGGAACGCTTTTTGTAGCTGTGCCGCCGTCGCTCGCTTTAAGGGGACTAACTCTACCCATTTCGAAAATGCGTCATGGAATACTAGGAGTATGGTACTCCCATGTTTCGATCTGGGTAACGGACCCACAAAATCGGCGCAAAGTATACCAGGCATACCGGTATGAAGTGAGCGCCAAGATACAAATGTCTCGATAGGGAACATTTTTTGTGAACGAGCCTTTATTTTTTTTTTGTTTGTTTGCTATGACATCTGTGAAACATATTAAGTATACATCAAGTCATTGAACAGACAACATCATATTTTTTCATCGTGTTAAAAATGTCGAATTTTGTACCAGAAAGTGATGATTTGCGGAAAGCATACATTTTTTGTTTTCATTTGAAGAAAAGTGCTGCAGAGTCGCATCGAATGCTTGTCGAGGCATATGGTGATTATGCTCTATCAGAAGCAACATGCGAAAGATGGTTTCATCGGTTCAGAAATAATGATTTTGATGTGAGAAATGAAGAACGTGGAAGACCACCAAAAAAGTTTGAAGACGCCGAATTGCAAACGATATTGGATGGAGATGACACTTTGAGTCAAGCAAATGGCAGAAATGTTAAATGTTGCACAACAAACAATTTCTGACCGTTTAAAAGCTATGGGAAAGATCCAAAAGTGTGGAAAATGGGTGCCACATGAATTGAATGAAAGACAGATGGAAAACCGAAAAAACACTTGTGAAATTTTGCTTCAAAGACACGAAAGAAAATCGGTTTTGCATCGGATTGTTACTGGCGATGAAAAATGGATTTATTTTAAGAATCCTAAACGGAAAAAATCATGGGTTAATCCGGGACAACCATTAACATCGACTGCAAAACCAGATCAATTCGGCAAGAAGACAATGCTGTGTGTTTGGTGGGACCAGAAAGGTGTGGTGTACCACGAGCTCCTAAAACCTGGTGAAACCGTTAATGCTGATCGCTACCGACAACAAATGATCAATTTGAACCATGCATTGATCGAGAAACGACCAGAATGGGCCAGAAGACACGGCAAGGTAATTTTGCTCCATGACAATGCACCTGCACACAAAGCAAAACCGGTTCAGGATACAATCAAAACACTTGGCTGGGAGCTGCTACCCCACCCGCCGTATTCACCAGACTTGGCTCCTTCCGACTACCATTTGTTTTCATCGATGGGACACGCATTGGCTGAGCAGCACTTTGATTCCTACGAGGAGGTCGAAAATTGGGTGTCTGGTTGGTTTGCTTTAAAAGACGAACAATTTTATTGGCGTGGTATCCACAAATTGCCAGAAAGGTGGTCAAAATGTGTAGAAAGCAATGGCCAATACTTTGAATAAAATGTTTTTTACTTTCCGATTAATAATTAGTGTTTAATTTCACAAAAAAACGCTCATTTCATACCGGTACACCTGGTAGTCATAGGCTCGGCCACCTGACGCGTCAACATCTGTCCCGCCGGTTTGACTTGCAACGTCTTGAACCTCTGGCATGATTCGCAGCACTTAACATACCTGGCTGCATCTCGGAACATCCCGGGCCAGTTATACCTTTGTGATAGCCGCATTATCGTCTTCCGTACCCCTTGATGCCCAGCCGTCGGTGCTTCGTGACACTCCAGTAAGACTCTTTTCCTTTGATCCTCACCAACGCACAGTTTCCACGGAATGTAGTCGTCATCGTCCGCGCGGTGTCCGAGGTGTCTATATAGCTGGCCATTTTCCTCCATGTAATCCGGGTACTTTACCGATTCCTTCGCGATTTTCTCTTTCATTGCCTCTATCCACTTGCCGGGTGATTTCTCCTGTACTGCTTGCTGAAGGTCTTCCAAGGGTTGCCGCGAGAGGGCGTCCGCTACCACGTTGAGCTTCCCCCGCCTGTAACGTACGTCAAACTGGTATTGTTGGAGCTCTAAGGCCCAACGCGCGATCCGTCCCGACGGGCTTTCGATTGAATTCAGCCACTTCAACGCCATATGCTAGGCACTACTTTTCGGTCGCTGAATAATTTTCCTCCGCCTTGTTCAGCTTCCGACTCGTATAAGCTATCACACGCTCCTGCTGATCAATCGTCTGGGTCAGCACCGCTCCAAGACCAAAATCGCTTGCATCAGTTTGCAGGGTAAACTTCTCTGAGAAATCCGGGCATGCCAGTACAGGGGCAGTTGTCAGACTGTGCTTAAGGGTCTCCAACGTTGTTTGCTGCTCCTCGTCCCACGACCATTTCCATGACTTCTTTAATAAAGTGGTCATCGGTTGCACCACTGTCGCGAAATTCGGCACGAATCGCCTATAACACGAGGCCATCCCCAGACAACGTCGCAATTCCTTGCAATTTGCCGGGGCCTTCAGATTCCGGATGGCTTCTACTTTGGCGGGGTCCGTCTTTATCCCATCGCCACTCACCACATGTCCCAGGTATACCAGCTCCTTCTGGAAAAACGAGCACTTCTTGCCGTTCAGCTTCAGATTTGCAGCCCTGAGCCGCCTAAGCACTTCCTTGAGGTTCGCTACGTGCTCTTGCTTAGTTGCTCCGATCACTATTATGTCGTCCAGATAGGCAAACGCATGGGGCTCCATATCTGGTCCGATAACCGTGTCCAAAGCTCGCTGGAAGGTAGCACAGGCCGAGTGCAAACCGAAAGGCATTACGCGCCACTGGAAGAGACCTCTGTTAGGTACCGTGAAAGCGGTACACTCCCTACTATCCGCAGCCATGGGAATTTGCCAGTATCCGTGCTTAAGATCGAGCGTCGAGATATACCGCGCTTGCCTTAGTCGCTTCAAAATGTGGTTAATCCTGGGAACGGGGTATGCATCCGGTACGGAGTGTGCGTGGAGCTGCCGGTAATCTATGCACATCCGCCACTCGTCTGTTTCCTTCCGGACGAGTACAATCGGGGCGCTGTGCGGACTCCGCGATGGCTCTATTGCCCCGGCCTCCAGTAGCTCATCCACCTGCTCGTTAATCACTCTCTGCATTGCTGGGTTTTTGGGGTAGTATCTCTGTTTTATCGGCAAATCATCCCTCATGATGATCCGGTGCTCCGCTATATGAGACACGCCCTTGAGTCCATCGAAGAGAGCTAGTTCCGCCCTCAGGATTCCCTTGATCTCTGGTTCCAAATCTACTGGCCACTTCTCTTCCTCGGTGGCGGCAATTTCCGACTCGGTTGCTGTGCGGCCGGTCGTATTGCGCCCTCCTACCTCGCCTAGCCGTTGCACTTCGACGGACACCGCATCCCGCCTGGCTTCCTGGGTCGCCCCCACGTCGAGGCCCGGCCGAGGTGCCCCCAGGACTCCCTCCTTTGGCCTCGGACTCCCGCTGCTCTCCGATCCTTCTGCTGTCGGCTTACGTTCCGCGCGGGTCTGGTCTGGTTCCGTGTCTAACGAAACTTCTCGTAGCCCCCGTATCTACTGTCGCGGTCGCTACCTGATCACCTACGCTCACGGTAGCGACTATCCGCCCTTCTTCCACTCTAAGGGGATACTCTAACTTTGGGACTGGGTCGCGTCGGCTCCCACCGGATCCCGTCCCAGATGGTGCCGCTGACCGTTTCCCGCCCCCGTCTTCTGACAACACTGGCCGGTACTGACACCCTTCTCCCCGCACTGCCTACAAAATAGTATTCGTGGGTTGGGACATCCCTTGGCAAAGTGCCTCTCTTGCGAGCAGTTATAACATACCCGTCTTCCCTCGAGCACTCTTGGCTGGTCTTGACCGATCATACCGTTCGTGATTACCCCTGTCGGTAGGAAAGAAGGGGTACCTGCGCTATTGCCGCTCGCCCCGGGCTGCGGCTGTGCCCTAAACGGGTTAAAATGCTTCGGGGGTTGAGCCTCGCCGACTTCCCTATCTGGGAACCTAGGGGCCCCCGCCCGACTGCGTGCTGCACATTCACGACTTTGTTGTCGTACGCTCTCATTTTCTGACGCCATCTGTGTCAACTGTGCTAGCGAGGAGAAGTCATGCCTACGAATGTACAAGCGATATTCGGGCGCCAGGTTCTCGTACACCCAGTGCAGCTCCTGGTCCCCCCTGTAACCAGCCTGGTACATCATACCCCTTAATTCTAGCAGATAGTCCTTAAACGTTTCGTCCTCGCGCTTTCGTCGCGCCCGGATACTGTCCTCCAACCGGTCAAAGTATTGCGGGGGTAGAAAGAACTCTAAAAATTCCGATTTAAACGTTGCCCATGTCGAGTCCCTAAGCCTACTCACAGTTAGCCACCGTGCTGCTTTTCCGGTTAACGCTTCACTCATCGCCCGGGGCAAACGATCTAGACCTATGTCGTAGGATAAGGCCCGGTCCCCTACAGCCTCCAAGAAGGCTAGCGGATCAGCGCACCCATCGAACCTGATTCCCCACTTTCGGACTAACTCGGGGACTACCATCCCACCCCTGTGGGCACTGTTATTTTCGTCGTAGTGGAGAGGGAGATTCGCCCGTCTCACCGGGGTGTCTTCCCCGGATGCAAGGGGCGAATCGATACGTATATCCGGGACACGCGGAGTATATTCGGGGTAGGTGGCACCGTGGGACGGCGAGAGCAGGTTCCCTGTGGCGCTTGCCCGTACCGCGGGGATTACCGCATCGGATTCCGATTTCTGTTGTGGTTTTTGTTCCCCGCCAACGAAAGTATCGGTCGGGGCAGGCGACATTGGGGTTTTTGCGAAACGCAACTCCCACTCGGCCAGTCGGGTCCATATTTCGGTGGTATGACCACCTGACTTTGTGAAACTACATACCAGCTTCCGGTACTCGTTTACCGTTGGGGCACTTCTGTAACGGGAACTCCTGCGCAATGCTCTCCAGATCCTCCTTGCGGCAGTTGCAGACCCATTGAACACCCACGCCGGGGTTACTGTTGTCTCCTGCCTCCACTCCGTCGGATCCACTCGTCGCTGTTTTCTCCATGTTCAAAAAACAAGAATCTTTTCAAAAAAAAAACCATTAAAATTTTTCCTTCGAATATTATCAGCTTTTTTCCACTGTACCACGACCGAAAAATATTTTCACTTCACTTGGTACCGTGTGTTATTGTTTTCCACGTTTTTTTTTTCAAAAAAAAATAAATATTTTTTTGTTCCGTGTCGCACACTTTGTCCCACTGTGCTCCCTTTGGGCAAGCCGTTGGGCTTTCCGTTAAAAAAAAAAACAAAAAGAAATCGGCGACGCAAAAATATTTATATTATTTTTTTTTGTTGTTGTTCCCACTGTGCACTTTCGCGGTCGAGGCCCACTGTGCAACGACTCAACGTTAACTCGTTATCGAAACCGTACGATGGGACACCGCCACACACATTAAAAAATATTTTCACTTTTCGCGGTTCTTGTCCCACCGTGCCACGACTTTTGTCCACACGTGTACTGGCGATTCGACGCTCTGGCAACACAGTTCAACGACCGCTTGTATGAACTGCTGTCCCTTCGTCGCATCAACAGATGTTCGCTAGCCCAAACGCTTTCGAACGCGACCCGTTAGGTTGATCGGTGAATTCGTTTCAACCGTCAACTTCGTTGCGCCGCGACAGACTCAACCGGTACCGATCCCGTTCGTTCTCGGTGCACACGCTTTCGAACACTTTCGTTGTGCCGCGACAAATGCACAAAAACCACACACGTTATTGCTGACCACCGTTTTACATACGCTTATGAAAAACAGTGTATCAGCGGGTATACACGACAATTTTTTTTTTTTTTATTAGTTTCACTTTTTTCTCTTATTAACCAAAAAAAAAATTCCCTGTCACTTGTTAGTAGTGTTGCTGGGGCTTTAATTTCAGCTCACACCACACCCACGTTTTACTAGTCCCTGCTCGGGCGCCACTTGTAAAGTAGTGATTTGCCTGGGTACAGATCTCAGTCTGGCCAGGCTCAACTTACAAGAAAATTTGTAGTTTGCTGAGGTTGTAAAACGGGGTTTAGTACAGTTTAGGGAGGAATGGGAAAGTTAGTGGGCCTAAAATAGAGATGTCTCCAAAATGACGAGGGGCGCGGAAGAGCGAACCACAACCACTCCACGAGTCACGCGGTCGGGGTTCTGTGTTAACCACAGGGCGGCAAAACCTCCACACAAGCAACAACACTAACACGAACAATTGGCACCGCCGGCACGTGCGCAACCCACAGAACCCACAAAAAAATATATATATCTGTATTAACAGGCGTGCTCGCTCGAACACAAGTTCGCCGACGGTCACTTTATTGTCTTTTTACTTTTCTTTTATCCTAACTCTTTCTATAACTATTCTAACCTAACGCCCTTTCTTATTTATTACTTACAAAAACTTTTCGGGTGTCTCCGGGCACGTGTCAAAATTCAATCTCCTTTTCGTTTCGATCTTTTTTTCCGCGCGCGTCTGCACTTTGGCACCGATCGTTTCCTACTCCCGACTCGCCCACGCTTCAGCTTCGGCCAGAGCTGCCGTTGCCAAACTCCCCACGCTCGTTCGCGAGCGTGGTGGGTTCGAAGCCCACAGCTGGCGCGCTGCAACCCTTGCGACTCTGCGTTTTCTGGCGGTCCATTCAAACATATTAATTAAACTTATCTTATCATCTAAATCCATATTTAATACTTTCTTTTATCTTAACCTAGCGGCGCTCCTTGCCTGTGAAAAATATACATGATATATTTTAATATAATAAAATCAAATCAAAAACTCCTCGCTCCTCGCGGTCCGGTAAAATAATCATAATAACGAAATCATAATCAAAAATCAAAATATTACTTTTCTCTTATATACTACAAATTAAAATCTACAAATTCTGGACTTAAATGACTACAAACTAAATCTACAAACTGATGCTGTGGGGGAGGCCAGGGGCCTACTGCACAAAACTAAAATATGATATAAGAAATGAAAAATACGATAAACAACCTTTAATATGTACGCGCTTCTTGCGCTTTAAATAAAGAATACGATAAACAATTTTAATATGTACGCGCTTCTTGCGCTTAAATCAAACTGTGAAGAGGCCTCGCCATAGCCTTCTTTACAACATGATGTTTATGCTTTGATACCGAAGGTCTCAATGCAATGCTCGTCATGGTGTCCGTCCGTCTGTATGAAAGCAAATTTTTTCGACATCCGTAAAGCTAAAAACTTGAAACTTTGCAATTATGTTTGTCTATAGGCGCGACAAATAAAGTGCCAAGATTGGGTTGCCACCCCTACTAGGAGGCTGGGAAATTGATAAAATCGATAACATAAAACCGATAAAACCAAATATTTCTCACATTCTTGCAACTATAATTACCAAATTTCGAACGCAGCTAGTCACATCCCTGAAAAAACTGCACCAAAAATTTGGATGCCACGCCCACTCCTTCCGCCCCCACCCTGCCTGCTCCTTGAAATTGGAAACGCCAATAGTTTTCACATTTTTTGGGCTAGAGCCACCAAATTTTGTGTAAAGATAGATATTGACCGTCCTCAAAAAAAATGCATCAAAATTTTGGATGCCACGCTCCCTGATTCCGCCCCCATTCTCCCTTCTACTTGAAATTGGAAACGCCTATAGTTTTCACAGTTTTTTAGCTAGAGTCACCAAATTTGGTAGGAAGATATATGGTGACATCTACAAAAGGTCTGTATCAAAAATTAGGATGCCACGCCCACCTCTGCCACCCATCATTTAAAATCGGAAATTTCGATATCTCTTATAGCTTTAAGGCTAGATCCCGTAAATTGGGTAGAAAGATAGAAGGCAACATCTACCAAAGATCTGCATCAAAATTTTGGATGCCACGCCCACCCAAGCCACCCGCCTTACAAAATTGGAATCGGCTATATCTTTAACAGTTTTTGACCTAGAGCCACCAAACTTGGTAGGAAAATAAATGGTGACAACTAAAAACATTTGATTCAAAAATTTGGATGCCACGCCTACCTCTGCCGCCCACCTTTTAAATTTTGAATTTAAGTTATCTTCCACAGTTTTTGAGCTAAAGTCACCAAATTTGGTAACATGATAGCTGGCGATTTTTACCACCTGGCAAGCAGACTCCTTACCATCTGTTCTTTTACTGATATCAAAGTATTCTGCAGTCGGTTGCGTCCGACTGCAACGTTTTTACTTGTTTTAATACATGTTTACTTACATTTTCGCAATTAAGTATTGCATTATTTGGATAAATATGTTGAATATAAATACGGAATAAAATAAACGTATTTTCTATTTAAATACTTCAAATAAGTAATATCTATATGAACAATATATATTAGGAGATTTCATTGATTATACTTAAATATAGATACTAAGGGTATTTTAACGGTGTGCAGTTTTTACGACTCAGCAACCAGCAAATGATGTTGTTTCGTTCTTTTGCATTTGCCCATTCTTTTGCATTTGCCCATTCTCGATGTGTATACACACAGCATTGTACAGACGAGTACATATATACGAGGGTATATTGGTTTTGGGGAATGTATGTAACATGCAAAAGGAATTATTTCCGACCAAATTATATATATATATATTATTGATCAGCATCATAAGGCGACTCGATTTGGCCATGTCGTTTTTTATAGCATTTAGGGTATAGGGTATCTCCTAGCGAGCTAGTCAAGTCCATTGTGGAAACAAAATTACGAAAATCTCGGCGAAGCTAGTCCAGAAAAAAAATGAAGCAAGTGACACGTATACAAATACTTATGCATTTTTAACCACTACTTGCTTTCCGCTGGCACTTCCCCCCCCACCCACTGACCAACAATCACATTGGCATAGATGCACTGGCTGGCGCGCAGCAATTACCACACGCAAACGCACATCGTTATTCATTTCGTTAATCGGCAAATTCCTTTTTGTATTTCAATACATAGACACTTGCATATTCAAGGGCATAGAGGAAGAACAAAATTACGAAAATCTCGGCGAAGCTAGCGAAGGCAAAAACCACAACCTCCACAAAAAAAAACAAAAAAAAAAACAAATGTATTACATATACACATACAATGACCATATTATACAGGCAAGGCTATCGTGGCGCGCAGCAATGCAAACACACAGCGTTATTCTTCGTTGTTATCGGCATATTGCTTCGCGCTTCGACCGCATACACAGCCACATACAGCCATGCTGCTGCATACACTGCCACGCTGCTACACAGCTACACAGCTGCTACTCGTTATTACTAGCTAATCCTATCTGCAGAAAATTCCAGCGAGTAAAAAGAGATTGAGAGCGATGTCAAGTCTACCTAAGTGTATTGTCGATGCGTATACACAGCAAATTGCTTGCACTCCGTCTGTACCAAGTCAAGCGCCGGCGCATGAATGACTTGCACTTTTTTAGCTACGCAAATGGTTTGCAAAATTTGCGTTCGGCTCGCTGCTTTCAGCAGCCGAATGGTGGTGGCTCCTTCACAACGCATTTTTTCGGCAGTTGGGAAAACGCGATTTGACTCCTCTAAGCATACCTGCTTAATGATACTTTGATACTTTCAGTATCAAAGTATAATTAACAGATATTTTGTATAAACATATGTATGTATGTATGAATATCTGTACGTGTTATTTTGTCTCCTCTTTACTGAGTAACACATGGAAATTCGAATTTTGACAAAGTTACATTAAACAAGTGAAAACGATGCAGTCGGACGCAACCGACTGCGGAATATTTTGATATCAGTAAAATAATGGTTAATATGGGGGAATGCAAAGGCGAAGGGAGTGGGCCATGTGGTAAACATCGCCAGCTATCATGTTACCAAATTTGGTGACTAGCTCCAAAACTGTGATTCAAAATCAGTGGGCGTGGCATCCAAAATTTACATGCAGTTTTTTCAGGGACATGACTAGGTATCTGCGTGCAAAATTTGGTGACTCTAACTGTAAGAATGTGAGAGTTATTTGTTTTATCGGTTTTCAGTTTTCGAATTTATCGATTTCCCAGCCTCCTAGTAGGCGTGGCACCCCAATCTTGACACTTTATCTGACTGGTATATACAAATATAATTGCAAAGTTTCAAGTCTCTTGCTTTACGGGTGGCAAAAAAAACTTGCGTTCATACGGACGGACAGACGGACAGACACCATGACGGACTTTGCACAAAACCAATATCCTATGATACTATGATAATCATATATTATTTTTTGGACCGAACACTTTAATAAAAATGGAACCTTTCGGCTTGCGGTTCCGATACGTTGCTTGGGTTCGGTGTCACACAGCGTGGAACCCGCAGAGAAGCGGTTCCACAGGGTTCGGTTTCGGACCGGTTTGCAGCTCTGCTTATTTCTTCATTTCCGATTACATACCCAATTTATTAGAAACTTGGCTTAAAAAATTAACACTTCGTTATATTGAATGGAAACCCAGCACTATATAGCTTCTGTAATTCTTTTTCAAGTCTATCATAAGCCTCCTTTTTAGTAGCAGAAACAATTTAAACATCATCAATATACACGATAGCAAAGTGCATCCAATGTTGGCTGATTTGTTGACAGAGATGTGCGTTGATGCTGTCCTGACCATTGCGAACGAGAAGATGCAACCTGTGGACCTGCACATGGTCGAGCTAATCGAGATGCAGTACAAAACCGACACCGACACACAGTTGGTACGTGGTCTGGTTATGGATCATGGCGCTCGCCATCCCGATATGCCCAAGCGACTGGAGAAAGCCTACATTCTCACGGCCAATGTTTCGTTGGAGTACGAGAAGGCTGAGGTTAACTCCGGCTTCTTCTACAACACGGCTACGGAGCGCGAGGCGTTTGTGCGCGCCGAACGCGAATTCATTGATCAGCGTGTCAAGAAAGTTATCGAGCTAAAGCGTGCCGTCTGCGATGGCACCGACAAGACCTTCATGCTGATCAATCAGAAGGGCATCGATCCCATCTCGCTGGACGCATTGGCCAAGGAGGGCATTCTGGCGCTGCGCCGTGCCAAGCGCCGCAACATGCAGCGTTTTGCTTTAGCCTGTGGTGGCACTGCCATGAACTCCTTTGATGATCTGCAGGAGGAGCACCTGGGTTATGCTGGTTCTGTTTACGAGCATGTGCTTGGCTAAAACAAGTACACGTTTGTGGAGGACTGCAAGCATCCGATGTCTGTGACAATTTTGATAAAGGACCCCAACAAGCACACAATCACACAGATTAAGGATGCCATTCGGGATGGTCTGCGCGCCATCAACAATACGATGGGTGACAAGGCATTAATTCCTGGTGCTGCACTGTGGGCGAAACGGCGGATCTAGCGGCGCGAAAGTCAAATTTTCACTTTTCAAATTACGGCAATTATTAAATTCCTTTTGATTTTCAATTCTTCAGAGAGCTTGGAAAGCTTTCGCGAAAGCTTTTACATGGAACTCTGTCTTGCTGGAAGCTTTTAAATTTGATGTATTTTTGACCACGTGGTTAACTTAAAATTGCTGGCAAATTATAAGGGTTTTAAGATCGATTTTAAAACCTAAAATATTTACTTCTACGGTTAAGTAACTTTTTATTACACTATTGTAAGGTATGTATTAAAAAAATAAAATGTGTTTGTGATCCGTCAATTCGTGTGTAGTTATACTTTGATACCGAAGGTCTCATAGTATATTGGTTTTGTGCAATGTCCGTCATGGTGTCTGTCCGTCTGTCCGTCTGTCCGTATGAACGCAACTTTTTTCGACACCCGTAAAGCTAGAGACTTGAAACTTTGCAAATATGTTTGTCTATAGGCGAGACAGATAAAGTGTCAAGATTGGGGTGCCACGCCTACTAGGAGGCTGGGAAATCGATAAATTCGATAACAGAAAACCGATAAAACCTAATATTTGTCACATTCTTACAGCTAGAGTTACCAAATTTTGCACGCAGATAGCTAGTCATGTCCCTGAAAAACTGCATCAAAATTTTGGATGCCACGCCCACTCCTTCCGCCCCCTCATCCCTGCTCCTTGAAATTGGAAACGCCCATAGTTTTCACATTTTTGGGCTAGAGCCACCAAATTTTGTGTCAAGATAGATATTGACGTTCCCAAAAAAATGCATCAAAAATTTGGATGCCACGCCCACTGATTCCGTCCCCATCCCCCCTTCTCCCTGAAATTGGAAACGCCTATAGTTTTCACATTTTCTGGGCAAGAGCCACCAAATTTTGTGTCAACATAGATATTAACGTTCCCCAAAAAAATGCATCAAAATTTTGGATGCCACGCCCCCTGATTCCGCCCCCGTCCCCCCTTCTCCGTGAAATTGGAAACGCCCATAGTTTTCACATTTTTTGGGCTAGAGCCACCAAATTTTGTGTCAACATAGATATTGACGTTCCCCAAAAAAATGCATCAAAATTTGGATGCCACGCCCCTTGATTCCGCCCCCATCCCCCCTTCTCCCTGAAATTGGAAACGCCTATAGTTTTCACATTGTTTGGGCAAGAGCCACCAAATTTTGTGTGAAGATATATATTGACGTTCCCCAAAAATGCATCAAAATTTTGGATGCCACGCCCCTGATTCCGCCCCCAACCCCCTTATACTTCACATTTTTCAAGCTAGTGTCACCGAATTTGGTAGGAAGATATATGGTGACATCTACAAAAGATCTGCATCAAAAATTAGGATACCACGCCCACCTCTGCCGCCCACCTTTTAATTTTGGGAGTTAAGTTATCTTCCACAGTTTTTGAGCTAAAGTCACCAAATTTGGTAACATGATAGCTGGCGATGTTTACCACATGGGCCACTCCATGGGCCACTGCATTCCCCCTTATCAACCGTTCTTTTACTGGTATCAAAGTATTCCGCAGTCGGTTGCGTCCGACTGCAACGTTTTTACTTGTTTTTAAATTGTATTTGAAGTAGCTGTTTTAGATGCTTGGCTTAAGTTGCCTACCCCTGTGTTTAGTGGAGTTCAACTAACACTATCCACCTTCATTAACGCAAGTATCAGTTGTTTTTAAAAGTTTCATTCCGTGTGGTGCTAATTTGTCCAAAATGAAGTGCAACTTCAAGCTAGTTCTTAACAATTTTTTAATTTTCAGGCGAGATGTCCGTATCTAGGCGGACACTATATTTGATGTGCCACAACGAAAGAAGCGTTGCAAAAAAAAAGAGGTTAAGAAGTCCTATGTATTTGACACTGTTTTAAAACCCAGAAAATGTAATGAGAAGGAAGGTAATGTAATGAATAGAAAGTTGGACAATTTTCGAAGCAGACTTACTGAAAGATGGAAGGCATGCAAGCGAGTCAAGAACATTTTTGAGAAGAAGTATGGCTAGATGGATCAGTTCATCTAATTGATCAAAATGAAAATTCGGAGCTGGGTCGTCCGCAAACAGATTTTTCCGAACTATCTTTAAAACGACAGGTTAAAAAAGTTGCACCCTTAGTTGAAGAAATACCACGCGATCAATTGATGGTGGCAACGAGCTCCAGCTTGTACAAGGCTGGAAAGCGAAGTGCGTCCAAAGTTGTTTCACTATTGAATGCTGATGAGAATTCTGGTGTAAAAATTCAAAAATCGTTAGATTCTCAACCAAATCTTCCAATTCCGTATACGCCCGAGCAAGCGCTGGCACTTTATATTGACGTGGGCCATACCAAGCACACATACAAGCGGACGCAGGCCAGCGCAAAAGTTCAGAATGCAAATATATATTCTTCCTACGATGCATTGCGCCTTGCAAAAAAGAAGTGCTACCCTACTGGACTGAGAGTAAATGAGTATTCCGCTGAAGTACCTCTGCAGAACTTAGTGGACCACACCATTATGCGAATTATACAAGCGAATCCACTGACTTTTGTAAACAGTCTTAGCAACAGCAACAATATCACACTAACTGCAATTTATAAATGGGGCTGCGACGGCAGCAGTGGCCATTCAACTTACAGACAAAAATTCAGCGATACTGAGGCTAATATGATTGATCAACATTTATTTTCAGTTTGCATTGTACCCTTACAAGTGAAAATGGAATCAGACATCTTGTGGAAAAACACGCGACCATCTTCAACTAGATATTGCAGGCCACTGAAATTACTCTGCAAGAAAGAATCAAATGAATTAGCTCGATCTGAAATTGAAAATATTAAAAGCCAAATTTCTGATATTGTGCCAACAAAGATATTAAATTTTGAAGTTAACCATCAATTCTACATGACAATGATTGATGGAAAGATATTCAATGCTATTGCGGAAGCTCCTTCGCAAATTTGTGGAATTTGTAAAGCAACGCCAATAATGATGAACGATTTAACTTTAATTCAAAAACGATCCAATAATACTAATTTATTTGAATATTGCCTTTCAACTCTCCACGCCTGGATAAGGTTCTTTGAGTGCGTCTTACACATTTCATATAGACTTCCAATAAAGAAGTGGCAAGTCCGAAAACCTAACAGGAGCATTTTTGAAGAAAACAAATCAAAAATACAAGACAAGTTAAGGAAGGAAATGGGCTTGTTGGTAGACATACCAACTGCTGTTAGTGGCAATACCAACAACGGAAATACAGCCAGGAGATTCTTTCAAAATCCAAACTTAGCTGCGCAAATAACTGGAGTGAGTGAATCAATTATATATCGCTTTAGTGTTATTTTACGTGCAATGGCTTGCGGTTTCGATATAGATACGGATGCATTCGGCTCGTACTGCACAGAAACAGCATTAATTTATGTCCAGCTTTATCCATCTTTTTACATGCCTTCGTCAGTTCATAGAATATTGTTGCATGGTGCAGACATTATAAGTCAAATTTCTCTCCCAATTGGAATTATGTCAGAGGAAGCTCTTGAAGCCAAAAACAAAGATTGCCAAAATATACGTGAACACCACACACGAAAGAACTCCAGGATAAATACAATGGAGGATGTTATAAACGCACTTTTTGTTTCCTCTGATCCTGTCATAACTTCTTTATTCAAAAGCTCGTCCAGATGTTCAAAAGAAGATATTTTTTTAGATAAAGATGTCAAAAAGTTACTGATAATTTCAAGCACACAAAGAGAAACCTCGATTTCCGATATTTCGGATTCAGAATAATTTTTTTCTTATGTTTTTTTTTTATATTTATCTTGTATATGAACTGTTACATTTAAATATTTATAAGACTCCGAGTGAAGTACCGATGAAATATTTTTTGTTGTCATTATTTAGTTGAAAGTTGAAAAAAGAATATTAAAAAAAAAATTTGTTTAAAAAATAAAAATAAAAAATAAAAAAATTTTTTTAAATTTAAATAAAAAATAAATAAAAAAAATCAATGTTGGCTGTTTTTTTGTTTCAGAAAAATTATTAATCTTAAAAAATATGTAGAGTTATTTAAGTTATTAATTATGCTCAGCTAGATCCGCCGTTTCGCCCACTGTGTGCTGGTGCTTTTGAGGTGCGCGCCTATAACGAGCTCACCCTGTTCAAGGATACCATTAAGGGCAAGGCACGCCTAGCCGTGCAGGCATTTGCCGATGCCTTGCTGGTTATTCCCAAGACGCTGGCCATCAACAGCGGCTACGATGCACAGGACACCATTGTTAAGCTAACGGTCGAGGACCGTCTCAGTCCGGAACTTGTCGGTCTTGATCTGTCCACTGGCGAGCCCATGAAGCCCACCGACCTCGGCGTTTATGACAACTATATTGTCAAAAAGCAGATCCTTCATTCCTGCTCTATCATTGCCAGCAATCTGCTCCTTGTCGACGAGGTAATGCGAGCGGGCATGACCAGCCTCAAGGGCTAGTTGACCCTGTTCGCCAGCTGGTGTAGCGATTATCAGTTTCATCTAATACTTATTAACAAGGCTTAACTACACACATACACAAACACATACACCTGCTTAAACAACAATAACAACTAGAAACTCAACTATTCACGAGTTGCCTTTAAATGGGCAATCGTTATCGCTGCCTCGATACCTTTTCGAGCTGAAAGAGTGTTAAATATGCTTCTAAATAAAAACAACAACAAACACTAATGTTCATCAAGTATTTCTCAACATTTATATTTCGACTTTTTTGTTGTCACATGTTTACTTAATACAAACCATGGGTTTAAAATATATAAAACATATGAATATGCCAATTCTCCTTAGGCTCGAGTAATTGCTCGTTGAAAAATGGGCGAAACATTATTAAAGCCAAATGGCATAGCCACACTTTCATATTGGCCTTCCGTTGTCACGAAAGCCGTGCGTTCAATAGAATCGCAATGTGTCGGTATCTGATACAAACCACTTGCCATGTTGAGACTTGAAAAATACTTGCTGCCTCGCAATCTATCGATTTGATCTAATATTAATTGCAATGGGTATTTATCGGCGATAGTACTTGCGTTCAGTTTACGATAATCGATACATAGTCGATCACTACCATCATTTTTCTTCACTAATAACATTGGATTCGCAAATGGTGAACAACTGGGTCGTATAACCTTGGATACTAATTATTCTTGTATTTTGCCTTTAACAGGCAACTTTTCTTAAGAACATAGTCTGTATGGACGCCTCAATACAGTCTTATTATTATCGATCAAACGAATTTCGAACTCACCAGTGGTTACGCGTCTCTCTGGAATACCGTTAATAAAAGTTTGAGCATATAATTTTAATAGCTCTGCAAGTTTGACTTTATCAGCTTGGCTCAAATCCCCATTCTTGTTTATTGCTTCCATAAAGTCAAATTTAACCATATTGAATAACGTATTGATAGATTTGATCTTGTATATGATGAACTTGTTGGCCTCACTTACTACCCCTACACCTTGACGGAGAATGTCACGACCAACTAGCACGTCGTGTCTTTCATATTTGTGCAAAATCACATGAGATAAGATTTCTAAGGAGAAGTTACATATGGTTACAGTGGCAAGGATTTGGATTGTACACATTATAGAGTTTTCGCCAATGCCACTTATGACTACTGTATTATATGTACGTTTGCCCATGAACCTATTGGCAAGCTTTTTTTTTATTATTGAGCACTCAGCTTCCGAATCGAAAAGGAATGGAACGGGCTCACCAAATTGATATAATGTCCCTTTCGGCTCGTCTATTTTGCGCGTATCCACTCGTCTCTCGTATGCAGCACCCTTGTCTGATGATGTACCCACTGTGCACATTGACGAAATGTGTCCAGGCTTCCCACATTTAAAGCAAGTCACAGCTGGCCTGTCTTTATTTGATGTTTTGTCGAGGTTAAACTTCGGTAGCGTCACTTTTTTGCTTGCGTGCGCCGCCATTTTGGAAATATGCATTGATTTTAGAAATTCCATAAATTGTCTAATCTGCGACTCGTATAGGGCACGCCAATTATTGTCAGATGATCTTGTGGCGAGGCTGATCCCGATCCCACCTCTGATGTCGAAAGGGTCTCTCTTCTTCTTTTCTTTTTTATTAACATTGCCATTCTATTCTCACGCAAAAGCAACTCAGGCGCCATGCCCATCTGATACGAATCTCACACTCGTACTCAAATGGTGCTTTTACTTTGCAGGGAAACAATACAACAGGGTTTCATTACTTTGTCGATTATGATTATTAACCGATTGCTTAACAGAATACAAAACTCATAGCTCATAATCTCCGACATATACATACATACAGAGTATGACCGCACACACGGTGCTTTTTTGAAGCAGCTTCTTTGGGATTGTGGGCAAGGGAGGTGAGGAAAGCAGTGTTGATAAAAAGTTGCACTATGACGAAGACCTGCAACTCTTAACGTGCGTTACGCTTTGTGCTCATTCCGATTTTTTGCCTGCAGGGCTGTTATTTTCAAAATTATTTTAAAATTTGGTTATTTGTTGTGAATGTTTAAGGTGACAAGGCATTAAATAAAATATATGCACGAACACCAACTTGGAATTGCTATTAATGCAATACCAGCAGCATAAAAATCATAATAACCTTAGGCATATGCCGACTGCGCTGCTCGAGACATTTTTCCTTTGCACAGTGCATACGACGCTGCCGACCCCTCGTATAAGCATGCGAACTTGCAGAATATTATATTTATGACAAGTTTCTCGCTTTCTGCATTTCGCTGTGTTGTTTAAAGTTTATTGATGAGCTTTATTTAGTTACATATACATTATGTAATCAATAAATTTTTATCTTTTGTGTTGAGTTCATTTTGTGTGGGCACCAGACATGTTTTCCTTTTTATACCCTGAACCCATGAAATGGGTGTAATGGTTTTGTGCAAAAGTATGTAACATGCAGAAGGAAGCCTCTCCGAACCCATAAAGTATATATATTCTTGATCAGCATCAACAGCCGAGTCGATATAGCCATGTCCGTCTGTCCGTAAATCTGTCTGTCTGTCCGTCTGTATGAACGAGTCGATCTCAGAAACTATATATATATATATATCTCCTATACCATAAGCAGAACAAGTTTGTTTCAAATTATCGATAGCTATTCTGCTTTCCGATATGCAAATGCAATCGATTCCAAAAAAATCTCAAATTTGGAAAATGTAATGAGTAACGATAGAGCTTTTCTCAAAATTTCATCGAAATCGGTTGAGAAACACCAGAGATATCGAAGATTGAATTTTAGTCACAGATGCTTAGGGTTCGGGGTATCTCCTAGTCGGGAAATCTCCACTAGAGCCTTCTTTATTATAATAATACATAGAACAAGGAGTTAGATCTACTAAGGCTTTGTTAATGAAGCGTGTGTGCCTGCCGCCGCGCCGAGCTGACTCAGCCAGTGGGAGTTGGCAGTCACTTGCCGACTACCGAAGACCGACCATACGTGGCGAAGAGCCACATCCTGCTCGAGGTGCCCCCGCTCTAGACGAAATATGGCGGATCTATAGAGGACAACTCGAAAAAACCCGTAATCACCGGTGTTACCGTACCGTGCCCCTGTGATGAATGGCACTACGTTAGTGTGCCTTTTAACGGTGGCTTCCGGATACCTGGCACCTCCGGTCGTATAAGTGCCCGATCCGGGGTATGAGGCTCTGCCCCGGGGGATACTCCTTCCTCATTACTCGTGGGACCAACTTATGGAAACTATTATAAAAACACCCCCCCCAAGAAACAGGGTGCTCTAGCAGCCCCAAATCGACCAACGTCGAACCTATCTGGGAGCCCGAGGTAGCTATGGACATCTGTTCACAAAGCTCCGGCACCGACACCATCACCAAGGAAGACGAAGAAGCCCTTCTCGCCTCTCCCAAGACTGAAAAGCCTAAGCGCATCGCGCTATCAGGCGCTGCAAGGAAGAGGTTGCGCAGACACCTTGCGAACGGCATACCCATGGATGAGGCCAAAAGGCTCGCTCAGAAGCCTATTGACCCTCCTAAGGCAGTGCCCAGCAAGTGTGACGCAAACAACAAGAGAGGTAGATCGGCCAACACGACCCCAGAAGAGGTGTCGACTAAGAGGGCCATGACGGAAACCGCGGCACCCAGTGCCCTGACGAAGGGTGTTCCTGCAAGCGTATTGCTTGTCACGGGGGCTCCAGTAGCCTACACAGCCGCAGCTGCGGCTGGGCAAGTAACACAGGAGCAGTCTCCCCAAGTCGGTGTCATGGCCTCCTATGGGAATGTTGCCAGCTCGGTGAAGATGGCGATACTCCCTGCCGACTACCCCTGCAATCTGCTCACGACGGAGCAGCTCAGCAGCATCCAGACCGCCATACTGTCGAGGGTGATGGCTCTGAGACACGGCTCTGTGAAGCCGCTGTTCTCTGGCTGCACTTTTCGACCAGGATGGATGGCCATAACATGCGGGAATGCGGAGACAGTAGAGTGGCTGTGCACAGAGGTGCCTAAGCTCAGGCTGTGGAAGGACGCCCACATTAAGGTAGTCCCCGAGGCAGAGTGTAGTGTGTATATGTATATAAATAACACCCTGTATTCAAAAGACAAGTATGTGACACTTTGTTGCATACAATAACAAATATTAAAGACTAAAGCGCTGAGCCATTTGAGTTTGTTGACTCATTATTACGTAGCGCGGACCGCTAGCCGGCCGTTTAGCTGACGGCGCATATCCCACGCTACACTTATGTAGCGCATACCAAGAGTATGCATATTTGTAATTAACAATGTATGCATATACCACACACTCTCTCTCAAATATGCTCTGCTGCGCCAGACGTATATAAATTATATATATTCTAAGGTTTCGAGGCGGACTTAAAAACAAATAAAGAATTATTCAATAAAACCACTGATGTGCCTATGTTGTATCACTCAACATTTTACATGGCGACCGTGCCAAGTGCGCGAATCCTTAATAATTCATTATTAACAAAGCCTAAGTATAGACAAACACAACAGGCGTATATATATCTTGTTGTTGTAAATGGCTTCGGAGTGTTCAACAAAAAGTGAACAAACTCATTCAACTAACAACGCAAAGTGAACCGACAATAGCCATGTCAAAATCCGCAATCAAATAATATCAGCAGCAACAACAACAATAGTGGCAGCATCATATGCATCAGCAGCAACATCAACAATAATAGCAGCATTAAATGCAACAGCAGCAAGATCAAAAATCGGATCACCTTGTTCTCAAGGATTCTGCTCCTGTCGAGCAAAGGGACGCACCAACGTTATAAGAGGTGCTTAAGGTGTGTCCATTCGATGGACCACGCCCACTCACAATAGCTGAGTATCGGGCACGACAAGCAAAGAAACCCAAGCCGACGAAGAAAAGGGGCGGCAAAAAGACTCCGTCTCCTACAGGAGAGACGACTACTGAACGATATGGTCCGGACAACGAAGGACGAAAAAGAGCAGCACAACTACAAGGAAATGTTAGCAGCAAAGGAAAAGGAACCTCGCACTGTTGCGAAGCAACGCACTAAGGCGGCATTTAATAATGCAAACGCCTGAAATGCCAAATTATATTTAAAAAAAAAAAAAAAAATTTTAAGCCGATGCGTTTACGCTACTTAAGTAAAACTAACAAAAAACTCCTGTTCAAAATTAACAAACACTTTGTAGTGTAAACTTAGTTTAAGTAAAATATTGTAAACCTGACACTTGCAAATGTAAACTACAAAGTGTTCCCCTGTTGTTTTCCATTTATACTCAAATTTTTTTTTCTCATTAATATTTTTATTTCAATTCAAAAAAAAGGAATTTTCTTAAATTCAAATCAAAAAAATTAATTTTAAAATAGAACTCAAACAGATAAAGAAAAAACCAGTTTCCAATTCAAACTGGATTTGCCTATAAAAATAAGTTTAGCTTTGGCCAAAATGGGCCTAATAGATACAAAGACGGTGGACTCCACCGCTAATGTAATAAATAAAGTCGAAGTGGAAACACCAGACTTAAAAATAGTCAACAGTCTCTTAATAGTTATTGTTGTACTTATGTGCATTAATCTGTTTTTCAAGTTGTACAAAGTACACAATAAGTGTATTAAAAAGAAATACCTGAGTCGTGCAAACGATTTAGATAAAATATAAAAAAAAAAAATTTATTAATATTTTTTTTGATATGATATTTTCTTTTTGGAGTTAGGCAACAATTAATTACTCGTTAGATTCAGTTAGATTCAACAGGCGAAATAGAACTATAGATAACACAAAATGGTAGAACTTAAATATCTAGCTAAATAATTTCCGCTTCTCGTCTTCGCAGTGGAACATGGACATACGCATCCAAAATTAAAACTTATCCTAAAGTGGATAACTTCTAATAACATAGTTAGGATATATATATAAACAAATAGAACGTATAATTATATTGAGATACAAACTCTTACTAAGGCAAAACGTTCGTATGCCCAAATCAATTCATGATTTATTTGTTAGTCAAATAGTCAAAATAGAACCATTGAGTTCAGAAAGTGATGATTCCGATGTGCAAGTAATCGACTAGCGCAATATAATTCCATAGTCCGCAAGTCTAATCGACTCCCATATGGAATGGACAGAATTTAGAAACCTTATTGTCCAAAAGCGCGAGAAATTTGTAAAATCGTACAAGTGCTTAAATAAAAATATTCCAATAAGAACTAGAACGATTATTAAGCATTCCCACATATTAGTACAGAAGTACAACGAATGTCGGGAACTTGTACAAGTAAATTACGACAGACTTAAAAGCCCACACCAGTTACAAGCAAAGGAAATTATCGACAGATTATGATCCGCGTTAATTTCCTTAGATACAAGATACAACCTTAATCTTTTCCTACCTTCGGTACTAAGCGTACCAGTAACATTCGATCCATCTGTACTAGACGATCGAATGCCGGATGAAGAAGCCGATATTGATTTTGATTCTGAAGAAGAAATCAAACCAATAAAAATGGCACAAACGCCCGCAAGCTTTCTAAAATTAGCCTCATCACTCTTACCAGAGTTTGATGGAAAGGCGGAAAACTTACAAAGCTTCATAGATGCTTTAAGCCTTATAGACACACTAAAGGAAAGCCATGAAGCAGCTGCCGTTCAACTGGTAAAGACAAAACTAAAAGGCCATGCAAGAAACTTGATAAGCAATGAGCAAACAATCGCTCAAATCATTGCAAAATTATCAAGCACAGTAAAAGGCGAATCAGTAGAAGTATTGTCAGCCAAACTACTTAACTTGCAACAAAGAAGCAAAACTGCTAATCAATACACACAAGAGGTTGAGCAGTTAACAAAAGCTTTAGAAGGTGCGTTTATAAACGATGGTTTATCACCAGAACTGGCCCATAAATATAGTACTGCCCACGCAGTAAAAGCTATGACCAAAAACTGTTCCATCGATAAGGTAAAACTTATCATGCAGGCAGGCACATTCGACACCATGAATGATGCCATATCCAAATTTGTCAACAGTTGCACAGAAGCAACTGGACAATCCAATACAGTTTTATATTACCAAAATTACACTCAACGCGGCGGAAACCGCGGCAGAGGTAATAACAGAGGCCGTCCCTACAACAGAGGCGGCCAACGACAATATTACAATAATAACAATTATTATAGTAATAACAGAGGCAATACTCGAGGTGGCCACCACAGAGGCGGCTCAAACAGAGGAAATAGCCATCCAAATCAGATTCGAGTTACACAAGGTAACTCGGAAAACGAACAAGCCCCCTTGAGCTCTCAACAGTAAAAATACTGCACTTAAATCTAAGTCTCAGTAGTCTCATTAAAATAAGAAAAGGTAAAAACAATTTTCCATTGACATTACTTATAGATACTGGAGCAAATGTCACAATTCTAAAAAACAATTGCGTAGATTCGACAATAAAGACAATAAGAAAACGAATATATCAGGAAATGGACAGGGGATAATACAGTCAGTGGGACAATCTTCAATTGACTTACTTTTCGATTACTTTGTAATCAGTTACGACTTTAAAATAGTTAACAACGAATTCCCCGTACCATGCGATGGAATTCTTGGACTCGACTTCATGAGAAAATGCAATTGCGTCGTAGATTATCAATGGGCGCATCACGCGCGGAACCGGGCGCGTAAACAAGGGTGCGAGGCGCACGCTTAAGGAAGAGGCCCTTCTGCGCACGAACCGAGGCCGGAAGATGGCGGCCAGGGGCCGCAAGATGGCGGACTAATGTCCCGTCCACCTCCCCCCACCCTTCCCAGCACCCGGAGACACGTCAGATGTCTCCAAGCAAACCTACACCACGCAAAGACCGCATCTGACGTCCTTTGTGAGAAGTTTGCTACAATGGACATAGCATTTATCCAGGAACCATGGGTTAATGCCGGACGTGTCCTGGGGCTAAGCACCCCATCCGGTAAGCTGCTATATGCAAACGACCAGCCTCGCCCTAGAGCGGCGTTGTTAATTAACAAAAACCTAACATATGCTCCCCTTTCACAGTTCATCACTGAGGACCTGGTGGCAGTTTGGGTTAAAATACCAACTGCCCATGGCGAGCAGGAGGCAGTGCTGGCCTCCGCCTATCTACCCGGCGACTCGGACGCTGTGCTTACGGCGGCTACCTGTGCCCTAGTAGAGCACTGCCAGAGGAACCGGCTCCGGTGGATAATCGCTTGCGATGCCAATGCGCATCACACGGTCTAGGGGAGCAGTGACATCAACAAAAGAGGTGAGTGCCTTCTTGAGTACATTATTAGTAATAACGTAGGCTTACTAAATCGAGGCAGCGAGCCTACATTTATCAATGCAATTAGAGAGGAAGTCCTCGACTTAACTGTAGTATAAACATGTTGTCCGTTGTCTCAAACTGGCACGTAGCGAGTGATATCACTATGTCAGATCACCAGCACATTAGATTTGATATAGGATGCGCCTTGCAATGCAGCCTAGTTACTAGAAATCCCAAAAACACCAACTGGGATCTTTTCTGTTTTGAACTTGGGCAATCCAGAGACTGCTCCATCCGTCCGATAATATCCATAGACGAGCTAGAGCGTGAAGCTACTGTGCTTCATACGTACATTGAATCGGCATATCACGCCAGCTGCGAACAAAAGGTTCGCAAGATCAAAAGGGCTGTTCTCTGGTGGAATAAGGGCCTTGACGATCTTAAAAAGGCTGCGCGAAGGCTCTTCAATAAAGCGAAGAGTGGGAAAGCCACATGGGATTCCTACAAATCTGCTTTAACGCTCTACAACAAAGAGCTGAGAAGGTCAAAACGGGCCACATGGCGCCAACACTGCGGGCAGATTTCAACGCTCCCGGAAGCTGTCAGGCTACAAAAAGCTCTCTCCAAGGACTACTCAAACGGCATCTGTACGCTGAAAAAGCCAGATGGAACATACACAAACAACCTAAAGGAAACGAGCAGTCTACTCCTGGCTACTCACTTTCCTGGGTGCGTGGCTGTGGAGCAACCCATCTCAGAGAATGAGGCACCAACCTACATCTCGGGGATTGGAGACTGCCCACACCTGCGTGTGGCTATGGTGGCAAACTCCACTAGGGCTGAGGGAAGGGAACCCCCCTATCGCTCAGAACGTGTTGGAAACATGCCCTATAGACTGTTTTATCAAAATAGCGTAAAATGGGCTATACAGAGTTTCAGTCCATACAAATCCCCTGGACCAGATTGTATTTATACGTGCTTGTTGCAGCGGGGACTGCACCAACTCGCACTCCCCCTGGTCTGTTTATTCCGAGCTAGTCTCTTGTTTGCCCTTAATATAGCCAGCAGATGGTGCCAGGACTAAGGATTGTCCATAAGTTCCATTTACCAGGAAAAGGTCTCTTTCTCTAACAAGACCATCCCTAAATGAATCCATCATTGACTTCTCAGCTGAAGCCAACTACTTAGGTGTTACACTCGACTCCAAGCTCAACTGGAATGTACACCTTGAAAAGACCATAAATAAAGCCACTCGAGCATACTTTGCTTGCAACAGGCTTTTCGGTAGAACATGGGGTCTAAGTCCCAAAATGATCTACTGGTCTTTTAACACTGTGGTTAAACCGATCTTAACCTATGCATCTCTTGCTTGGTGGACGAAATCTATCCAGAAGACAGCTGCGGCTGCACTTACCAAAATACAACGACTGGTCTGCATAGGCATTACTGGAGCCATCCGGACATGTCCCACTGCAGCACTTGGAGTCATAACTGGCATACCCCCTCTACACATCACCCTGAAAAAGGAGGCCTGCCTGGGGGCACTTCGCCTCCAAAACATCACCAATATAAAAAGTGGTGATCTTACCGGGCCTCTTCGGGTTCTCGAACCCCTAATAAACGAGCCCATTCTGCGCGTAACTGACGAACAGAAACCAAAACTTGTTTTCCACAGAAACTTCTCTGTAATCCTGCACACCAGACATGAATGGAAAACAAAATCAATATCTCTGCCCAGTGGATCACAAACGTGGTACACTGACGGGTCGAAACTGGAAAACGGGGACACTGGGGCTGGTATTTTCGGACAAAGGTTCAATAAATCCATAGCCATGCGAAAGTCTCCAACCATTTTCCAAGCAGAGATATGCAAGGCGCACGGATTTACATCTTCTCTGACAGTCAGGCGGCGCTCATATCGCTGAGATCCATCACGATCTCCTCCAGACTTGTAGATAACTGTTTCCAGCAGCTGAACGCCCTTGCCTCCAAAAACAACTTAACGGTGGGCTGGGTGCCAGGGCATGAAGGCCATATAGGAAACAAGGTGGCAGACTCCCTAGCTAAACGCGGGGCGATGACACCACTAATCGGCCCTGAACTGTTCTGTGGACTTTCGAAAGGACACAAAAGAGAACTGCTCAGGAAATGGGAGAAAGCGGAGATAAGTCGCCACTGGACCGACTGAGACAAGCCAAACAATTTCTCGTCACCCAGATGACGCGATCATCATCAATTTAAAAAAGAGCGAAATTCGCACTCTAACAAGTTACCTTACGGGTCACTGCAACCTGAGGTATCACCTTAAGAAATTATAACTCTCAGAAGTCGACACTTGCAGATTCTTCGAGCTGGAGCAAGAAACATCAGAACATGCTCTGTGTGAATGCCCCTCGCTAGGCAGGCGTCGACTTCTACAACTACGAACTGAACTTATCACCCCCTTCAGGATTTGGGTATAGAGGCTCTACCCTAATCCTACAGGCCGGCACAAAAGACCTAACATCTGGACGCAGTGCAACAAGGCCCTTGTAATAATAATAATAATAATAGATCTACATAGCCTTTTAGCTATGACTAATATACGGCGGAACTACCGTGAGGCATTGCTTCGCCCGATCTGCACGCCTCATTATCCTCCGTTTCTTTTTTTTTATCTACTAGATCTGGCTTTTTATACTTTGATACCGAAGGTCTCATAGTATATTGGTTTTGTGCAATGTCCGTCATGGTGTCTGTCTGTCCGTCTGTCCGTCCGTATGAACGCAACTTTTTTCGACACCCGTAAAGCTAGAGACTTGAAACTTTGCAATTATGTTTATCCATAGAAGGTACAGATAAAGTGTCAAGATTGGGTTGCCACGACTACTAGGAGGATGGGAAATCGATAAATTCGATAACTGAAAACCGATAAAACCAAATATTTCTCACATACAGCTAGAGTTACCAAATTTTGCACGCAGATAGCTAGTCATGTCCCTGAAAAAACTGCATAAAAATTTTGGATGCCACGCCCACTCCTTCCGCCCCCATCATCCCTGCTCCTTGAAATTGGAAACGCCTATAGTTTTTACATATTTTGGGCTAGAGCCACCAAATTTTGTGTCAAGATACATATTGAAGTTCCCCAAAAAAATGCATCAAAATTTTGGGTGCCTCGCCCCCTGATTCCGAACCCATCCCCCCCTTATCCATGAAATTGGAAAAGCCTATAGTTTTCACATTTTTTGGGCTAGAGCCACCAAATTTTGTGTCAAGATAGATATTGACGTTCCCCAAAAAAATGCATCAAAACTTGGATGCCACGCTAACTCCTTCCGCCCCCATCCCCCCTTCACCAAGAAATTGGAAACGCCTATAGTTTTCACATTTTTGGGGCTAGAGCCACCAAATTTTGTGTCAAGATAGGTACTGACGTTCCCCATCAAAACTTGGATGCCAAGCCCCCTAATTCCGCCCCCATCCCCCCTTCTCCATGAAATTGGAAACGCCTATAGTTTTCACATTTTTTGGGCTAGAGCCACCAAATTTTGTGTCAAGATAGGTACTGACGTTCCCCATCAAAACTTGGATGCCACGCCCCCTGATTCCGCCCCCATCCCCCCTTCTCCATGAAATTGGAAACGCCTATAGTTTTCACATATTTTGGGCTAGAGCCATCAAATTTTGTGTCAAGATAGATATTGACGTTCCCCAAAAAAATGCATCAAAATTTTGGATGCCACGCCCACACCTTCCGCCCCCCACCCCCCGCCGATGTTAAAACGGTTATGCGTGTATCTTCCACATTTTTTGAACTAGAGTCACCGAATTTGGTAGGAAGATATATGGTGACATCTACAAAAGATCTGCATGAAAAATTTGGATGCCACGCCCACCTCTGCCGCGCACTATTTAAAATCGGAAATTTCGATATCTCTTATAGTTTTTAAGCTAGAGCCCGTAAATTGGGTAGAAAGATAGAATGCAGCATCTACCAAAGATGTGCATCAAAATTTTGGATGCCACGCCCACCTAAGCCACCCGCCTTATAAAATCGGAATCGGCTATATCTCTAACAGTTTTTGAGCTTGAGCCACCAAACTTTTTATGAATATAGATGGTGACAGTTAAAAACATTTGATTCAAAAATTAAGATGCCACGCCTACCTCTGCCGCCCACCTTTTAAATTTGGGAGTTAAGTTATCTTCCACAGTTTTTGAGCAAAAGTCACCAAATTTGGTAACATGATAGCTGGCGATGTTTACCACATGGCCCACTTCCTTCGCCCCTGCATTCTCCTTCATCAACCGTTCTTTTACTGGTATCAAAGTATTCCGCAGTCGGTTGCGTCCGACTGCAACGTTTTTACTTGTTATACTTTGATACTGAAAGTATCATAGTATATTGGTTTTGTGCAATGTCCGTAAAGCTGGGGAATTGAAACTTTGCAATTACGTTTGTCTATAGGCGCGACAGATAAAGTGTCAAGATCGGGCTGCCACGCCTACCAGGAGGCTGGGAAATCGATAAATTCGATACCGTATACCGATAAATCCAAATATTTCTCACATTTCTGCAGGCTAGTTTTACAAAATTTTGCACGCTGATAGCTTGTCACGTCTCCCAAAAAAATGAATCAAAAATTTTGGATGCCACGCCCACTCCTTCCGCCCCCATCCTCCCTGCTCCTTGAAATTGGAAACGCCTATAGTTTTAACATTTTTTGGGATAAAGCCACGAAACTTTGTGTCAATATAGGTAATGAAGTTTTCCAAAAAACTGCTTCAAAAATTTGGATCCCACGCCCACCCACCAGCCGTATAAAGTCGGAATCGGCTATATCTTTAACAGTTTTTAAGCTGGATGGTGACATTTAAAAAGATTTGATTCAAAAAATTGACTGCCGCCCACCTTTTAAATTTTGAGTAGTTCAGTTATCTTCCACAGATTGAGCTAAAGTCATCAAATTTGGTAACATATTAGCTTGAGATGTTTACCACCTGGCCCACCCCTTCCGCCCCTGCATTCCACCTTTGCAATAAGACTACTTACCATCCGTTATTTTACTGGTATCAAAGTATTCCGCAGTCGGTTGCGTCCGACTGCAACGATTCCACTTGTTTTCATATGCCATTGCGGGAAAAAATTCAAAAATAGCGGGTTGCGGGAATTCTAGCTTTAAAATAAATTTATTCAGCCTATTTTTAGCTTATCTTTATTTTTCACCATAATTTCACCGATGAATGTAATGGTGTGTCGAGCTGACCTATCTAAAGATTGAGGTGACGCAATAGCTTTTAGACTTGCCCAACTTCACTATGTAAGAATTGTAAAAGAGAAAAGCACATGAACGATTAAAATACAGAACTAAAATATGTTAAATCGAAGAACCGGCCACAAAATGTCCAAAATGTATAAACAAAGTGTACACGAGGTGTGGCTGCAGAGCGCCGAATTCAAAGAGAGGCTTCGGAAAGATATTAAAGACTCCACAAGGGCTAGGGTTACCAACTCTCCGGGTTTCGAGGATGACCTACGGGTCTCCGGGTATAACGTGAATTTCTCCGGGCTTGAAGCCAAACAAGACAAAACGTGCTCAATGTCTGTAAATATTTTTTTTCTGTTTGTGTATTTTTTAAAATTCCCGCCACAACTTTCGGAGCGCTGCTCGCTCGGGCAATAAGTTGAGCTTAATCATATAAGACATATGTATGATATATGTTGTAAATATAATTACATATTATATAGAGGTTATATGTCTTCTGTGTAAAAGATCGATAGAGACCAGATTGCGACATCCGAGTGTGTTCCCTGTTGGAGTAGATTTAGATAGATACATAGTAGCATAGCATAAGATAGAATAAGAGAAAATTGAAGTACTCTTGAAATGTTAACCGCAAGCCGATCGGCAATCTGCCGTCGGCAATTTGCATTGCGTGCAGCCGACTGTGGCTCACGCTTACTACTTAATGTTAAGCTACGTTTACTTGTCGTTGTATGCCTGAAGCCACCGCATTAAAATTGTCGCCAAACTATTGAAAAAACCGCGTCTCTTTTTTATATTATATTTTGTTAAAATCTAAAAACTATTAGATTTTTCATTGGCGCCCGAGCAGGGACATCGGTTTTTTTTCTTCAATATACTTTGTTTGTTTTCGCGGTGGTGGCTTAGGCTTCGCGTGTGATAATCCACGAATTTCGCTACTTTGGATTTTGGATTTGCTGGATTTGCCCTTTTGGACTTTCGCCATCTTGGACGCTGCCAAATTTGAAGTGCCAATGGAGAAAACCAACAGGAGATCACTTTCTATTGATTCGCTAGAAAGTCTGCAGGTATTCTGTGCCAAAAATTGAGCTTCAATAACAAATTTCGTTGTGTCGCTGCGGTCGACAAAAAACATCAAACTACTTGTGATATATGTGCGTGTGTATGTACATTCGGTCATACACATAGAAAACAGCTCAATTTCTGGCACCTTATTTTTTGATTTCATTGGCCAAAAGCACAAATTTATGTGCATAACAAGTAAAGTAATACGTACATAAATAATTTCGCCAAATTATTTTAACAAACATACATACATACATACGTATATTCGTGCACTAACCTTTACTTAAATTTAACCTAACAAAACGGCAACATATATTTGATAATAAATAAATAAAAATACAAAATATATGTTTCAATTTCATTTACAAACGGTGGTCTATTTATTGCATTTTATATTATTCGTGTGTTTGTGCATTTGCAAAGTGTCGCAGTTTCTTGCGGTTTTCGCTCTTTCTACTTAACCGCTACGTACAAATATACGTACATACATACAGACATATGCTTGCACTTGCACATACACACAACTCTTGTTAAAGTTTTTTTTTGGGCGTTAACAGCTGATTGTTAGTGCGTTCGTTAACCTTTTTCGCTCTGTGCTTGCATCGGTTCAATATATTAGTTTGTGTGTGCGTGCGCTCGCGCCAAATTTTCTCGCTTGTTCTTTTCATCCCCGTTTGGCAAGCTTGGCTTGATCGTCTGTGTAATACATTCGTTGTTGTGCTTGCGCTCGCGCCAAATTCTCTCTCTCTTGCTCTTTAAAACCCCCGCACCCCGCATTTTATAGCTGTTGCCTACAAAGTGGCTGCAGCAAACGTTTCACTTGCTTATTTTCGGTCGCTTGGACCGTTTTTTCGTTTGTTTGATCACACATTGCGCAGAGTGCGTGTGTGTGTTTAGTAAGCAAGCTTAGCGTTTCGTTACATAGTTGCGGTGCGTGTGCGAGGGTAGCTCACAAAGTTAGTTGAACTTTTGAGTGCGTGTTCATAAATAGTTTTTTCGTCAGTTTAATCATGTCTGAGTCCGAAAAGCCAACAGCAGCTAAGCTAACCAAGCTGGCATTATGTCAACAAAGATTTGACAAGGTCAGTGCTGATATTGCTCGCATGCAAACAGCATTGAAGCTTAAGCAAATTTCATCTGATAAAACAGAACTAGCTTGTCGCTTAGAACTTTTAGAGGGGTATATTGAAAAGGCTATGAATCTACAGGCAGAGTTGGACCTTTTGAGTCCAAGCAATGAAAGTAGAGGGCCGTTAGAGGATTTGTGTGTCGTAACAAAAGCATTGTTTATGAATGCAGCCAAGCCAAGGGCCGACACACATACGCAAAATGACTGCTCAATGAATTCGAGCCAGCGATCTCAGCTGCCGAAAATGCGTTTGCCAAAATTTAGTGGCAAACATTCGAGTACAAAAATTTTATGTGCCTTTTCCAAAGTCTCGTTGATGACGATGCTTCTTTGACAAACGTAGAAAAATTTAATCATTTAGTGTCGTGTTTGTCAGATGAAGCATTGGGCGTAGTTAAACCATATCAAATGACAGATTGTAACTACCCTAAGGCCCTAGCCAGTCTAAATTCGGTTTATGACAATAAATGTCTAATATTCTTCGATACTGTTGCTCAGTTATTCGATTTGCCAAGCATGACCAAGCCATCTGCATCGAGTTTAAGGTCGATGATAGATACAGTGTCTGCGATATATTCATCGCTGTCGTCTTTGGGTGACGACAGAGACATTGCGAATGCAATGATTATTCATATGGTCATGGCAAAGGTAGACCATATGACCAAGTCTCGTTTTGAGGAGCAGCTTGACTACGATAAGCTGCCGTCTTGGGAAGAATGTGCTAAACAGCTGAATAGGAGGTACCAGTACTTGGCAGCAGAAGAGTCAACTCGTGACAAATCAAAGTTGCGTACTGAGGTGAGAAAACCTCAACACAAATCTTCCTTTGCCTGTGCTAATGCAGGGCATAAGGCGTCGTCTGCATGTACTTATTGCAAGTCTGCAGACCACAATATATATTCTTGTCCGTCATTTAGTGCCATTTCCGTTATGCAACGTTTTGAGTACGTTAAAACTCAAAAAATGTGTCTCAATTGCTTGACCGTGGGGCATACAGTTTCGACTTGCAAGGCGTCAAAGTGTCGAGTGTGTTCTAAGCCGCACCATTCTCTGCTTCATAGGTATAGTGCACCAGTGCAAGGTGAAGCAGCGGCACTTCAAGCCTCAACTTCGGAGGCATACGTGGGTCACGTGCTTAATGCAGATCAAGTCGTTCTTGCTACTGCTATAGTAAATATTAAAGATAGATTCGGACAGTTGCATCCGGCAAGAGCTTTGCTCGATAGTGGCTCACAGATAAATTTGATATCTGAGAGTATGGCACAGAGGCTTCGGCTTAAACGTGAGCCAACTTCCCTCGCTATTGCAATGGTAGGTGGTGCAACAACGGATAGCAAACATAAGGTTTGTGCATCAATTCAATCTCGTTTGAATTCCCACACTTTTGCCGCTGAGTGTTGGGTATTAAAGTCAATTTCCACATCTCAGCCTGGACAGTCTCTTTCCACATCGAACTGGAAAATCCCAAAAAATATTAAGTTGGCAGACCCCGAGTTTTATAAACCAGCTAAGGTGGATGTTTTATTGGGAGCTGAGCTGTTCTATGGGTTATTGTGCGTTGGGCAAATAAAACTGCATTCCGAGCTGCCTATTATGCAAAAAACATTGCTCGGCTGGATTGTTGCGGGCAAATGTACTGGACAGGCGCCTCGGCAACAGTTTAGTAATAGTTCGGTAGCTCAAGTGTATAGTTGTTCTCTCGACTCCTTAGTAAATCGTTTTTGGGAATTGGATCAATGTCCAATTGAGTCGAAGGCTGTTCGCCAAACAGCTGAACAACAGGCCTGTGAGTTGTATTTTAAAAAAACTGTACAACGGCTATCTTCCGGTCGCTTTCAAGTAAAACTTCCTTTTAAGACCGATCCTAAAGTTCTTGGCCTGTCCTTTCAAACTGCTGAAAGGCGTTTTTTGCAACTTGAGCGCAAATTGTCACGGGATGACACACTTAGAAATATGTATCATGACTTCATGAAAGAGTATTTGGATTTGGGACATATGTCCGTTCTGAAGTCTGCTCCTCTCGAACAGCATTATTATATTCCTCATCAATGCGTTCTGAGACCTGAGAGTACCTCAACCAAACTTCGTGTTGTTTTTGATGCTTCCAGCAAAACATCAACAGCAGTTTCGCTTAATGAAACACTAATGGTGGGGCCCACTATTCAGAGGGAGTTGTATTCAACATTGGTCAACTTTCGGTTGAACAAATATGCCGTAACTGCCGACATTTCAAAAATGTACAGGCAGATTAATGTTTCTGAGGAAGATAGAGACTTCCAACTTGTCTTGTGGAGAGAAAACACTTCACAAAGCGTACAGGCATACAGATTGAATACTGTTACATATGGTACAGCGTCAGCACCCTTTCTGGCTGTACGTTGTTTGTTTGAATTGGCAAATATATACGCACAATCACATCCCATTGGTGCGGAAGTGATTCGAAATTGTTTTTATGTTGACGATATGCTGGCAGGTGCAGACAGTTTAAAGGAACTGGACACCATTTGCAGCCAGGTTCGTGACATATTGCTCGCTGGAGGATTTCCATTGGCCAAGTGGGCTTCCAATTGCCAGGCTCGGTCTGGTGAAACTGAGGAAATCAGTATAAAAATTGATGAGCAAAGCTCAGTTAAGACGCTTGGAATGCGTTGGGCACCTCAAGAGGATGTGTTTAAATACCATCTTGACGTGGATAGTTTTGCCTCCCTGAAACCAACAAAACGTAACATTTTGTCAATAGCCTCTCGTTTGTTTGACCCTCTTGGCCTATTATGTCCAATTGTCACTAAGGCAAAAATGTTGCTACAGGACTTATGGAGGCTAAAGGTAGATTGGGATGAGGCTATTCCTATGAGTTTACACACCGCATGGAATAAGTTTACCACTACCTTGCGGGATTTGCACAAAATTTCAATTCCCCGTTACGTGTGTTTGACTTGGTACCAACGGGTTCAAATTCACGGCTTTGCTGACGCGTCCAGTCACGCCTATGGTTGTTGCATATACGTACGAACATGCAACAACGAAGACGTTCGCGTATCCTTGCTCACGGCAAAGTCTAGGGTAGCTCCGCTACATGTGAAAACAATACCCCGGCTAGAGCTTTGTGCAGCACTATTACTGGCCAAACTTTGGCAACAAGTGTCAAGCACAATGACCAAATTCACGATAGAAAGCGTGAATTTCTGGTCAGATTCGCAAGTCACGTTGTATTGGTTGGAGCGTGATTCGGGTACGTTGGGTACATTTGTCGCGAATCGAGTCGCAGAAGTCCAAGAATTGTCAACTGGAGTCGTGTGGCGTCACGTTCCAACGGATGATAATCCAGCAGACTTGGTGTCAAGGGGAACCGATATTAATGAAATTGTGAGTTCCTTATGGTTCAATGGACCAAGTTTTCTAATGGCAGAAAATGATCGATGGCCTCAACTTCATCAGTTCGAGATAGCGTCAGAAGTTAAAACTTCTGAAGACAAGAAAAGTGCAATTTTCTGTGCACTAGGGGTATCTGACGCTGAATCTAATTGCATCGTGCAACTGATAAACCGTCAATCAAGATTTTCTAAGCTGGTCCGTATAATGGCTTACGTACTTCGATTTTGTTTCAAGCAGCTTAGAGGTGATGCGCTTATTGTGTCTGCGTCAGAAAGAAGAATTGCATTCTTAAAGCTGATCGCAGTCGTACAAAGCACAACATATACCGATGAATATAAATTGTTGAAAAAATCGGCAGTATTAGTTCCAATGCTGCAGTCATTGAGTCCTTTCATCCACGAAGTTGAGGAAAATGGCATCAAATTCAAGTTGATTCGAGTAGGAGGGCGTTTGCTGCACGGCCCTATCTCGTATGACGCTAAGTTCCCCCTGTTACTACCTAAGAGTTCTGAGCTTGTCCGCCTTTTTGTCAGGCATTTGCACCTTAGGCACTATCATGCAGGTGCAAAGGTTCTTGTGGGATTGTTGAGGCAGCAAGTTTGGGTGGTCAATGCCCGAAGCTTGTGTACTGCACTTGTGAGAAGTTGCGTACACTGTTTTCGATACAAACCAAAGTTGTTGGGGCAAATAATGGGAAATTTGCCAGCAGACCGCCTTCGTGAAGGGCGGCCATTTAGAGTATCTGGCGTAGATTTCTGTGGGCCTTTTTATGTAAGCTACAGAATTAGAGGTAGACCACCCGTAAAAATGTACGTTGCCGTTTTTGTTTGTTTCGCCTCAAAGGCAGTTCATTTAGAGCTTGTCACTGATCTGTCCACTGATGCATTTTTGAATGTTTTTAAAAGGTTCGTTGGACGACGAGGGCTGCCGGAGACGATGTACAGCGACAACGCGACGAACTTCGTGGGAGCGAGCAACGTGCTGAGGGAGTTGCAAGTGGCGTTTCTCCACAGCAAGGAGAAGCTTCAGGAGTGCGCAGCGGAGAGAGCTGTGCAATGGAGGTTTATCCCTCCGAGGGCACCGCATTTCGGCGGGCTGTGGGAAGCAGCAGTAAAGGCTGCCAAACACAGGCTGGTGCGAGGGGCAGGCAACGCCAACCTTACGCCGGACGAATTGAGCACGCATCTGGTGGATGTCGAAGCGTTGCTCAATTCCAGGCCCCTCGTGGCGGACACCAGCGATCCGAGCGACGGAGAGGCTATAACGCCAGGGCACCTGCTCATCGGCCAGCCTTTGCTGGGGCTGCCGCAAGGATCAACGCCCGAAGAGCCCAACAACAAGCCCGTACCCGCATATTTGAAGCGGTGGCGACAGTTGTTGGGGCTCAAACTGCACTTTTGGCGCAAGTGGTCCAGGGACTACCTGCTCAGCCTGCAGCAGCGAGCTCAGTGGAGCAGAGGCAAGGCCAATCTGGTCGAAGGGGCGGTCGTCCTAGTGCACGAGGACAACACACCTCCGCAACGGTGGATAACCGGGCGCGTAACGCGCGCAATAGCTGGAGAGGACGGCAAGGTGCGGGTGGCCGAAGTAAGAACGCCGGCCGGCGTTATTAAACGACCGGTGCACAAGCTGGCGCCGATCCCTATCGAATGATGTTTGTTGAAGACCGGAGCTCATCAACGGGGCCGGAATGTTGGAGTAGATTTAGATAGATACATAGTAGCATAGCATAAGATAGAATAAGAGAAAATTGAAGTACTCTTGAAATGTTAACCGCAAGCCGATCGGCAATCTGCCGTCGGCAATTTGCATTGCGTGCAGCCGACTGTGGCTCACGCTTACTACTTAATGTTAAGCTACGTTTACTTGTCGTTGTATGCCTGAAGCCACCGCATTAAAATTGTCGCCAAACTATTGAAAAAACCGCGTCTCTTTTTTATATTATATTTTGTTAAAATCTAAAAACTATTAGATTTTTTTTTTCCCGTTATAATACGTCATTGGTTTCATTTGAAGAGTTGCCACCGTATAACGATTTACTTATACAAATTTAGGTTATACAAATTATAAACAAAACGAGTGAATTTTATGTTGTTTGGTAACCCTAAAGAAAACACTAAATGAAGTGCACAGTGGGCGGTTGCAGCCAAATATAGAAAAAAAAATATATATAAGTAATTTGTAATTCAATTAGAACATGGAATGTTTTATTTAGGTATTGGTTGCTATATTTTAAATAAATAACAATAGCTAAGACTTTAATGAGATAGTTCATGAACTAAGTGCTATTAAAAATAATATAAAATTTGAAACCTTGTCCTACTGTCGCACGGTTTGCACATTTTTTAAATGCGTGGCGTCAGTGGCCGCCTCCACCATTTTCAGCTCGTGATGTCGCAATCTAGTCTCTATCGTTCTTGTACTGTGTATATGTCTAAAGCTCAGTTTATATTAGTTCAGCTGATCAGCTGTAATTCGGTGATCACAGCTGATATTCGCGTATACGATATTCAAGTGTAACATACATGTGGCGTGTGCAATAGTGCAATGCAAGTATAAACCCGATTCCTCTCTGTCGTTCTTCAAGTATAATTAGACCTCTACCATAGTTTTCACTCAATGTATTGCACAAAACTTGTAAGTATTATCCTTTTTACATGCTTTAATTTAACTTGACTTGTCTGTTTGTCCTGGAATCTTGTAATAAAATTTTCACCAAGTTCCCGACTAGATAGAGCTCTGCAATTTCCACCAAAGATGTGTATCAGATGACAAAATATGTTTTTAAAGTTTTTGGCACGATACAATATATATTATATCATGTAAAAAGTTACGTTAAGTTAAGGTAAGTTACTAATTTGACTAACGAAATTCATAAGCTGTGGTGGCATGGAGGGAAGACTGCCGCTTCACAGGCCGAAGGTCATGGGTTCGAGCCCCAACCGAGAGACATTCTGTTTTTATGTTTTTTATTAATTATTGCATGGATGATGGTAAAATCTCGATTACAAATGTATGCAAGAAAGCGTATAAAAGCATGTCTCCAAAATTTATTGTGATTTACTTGTTTATTTCTTATACTTGTTATTATTGTGAAATTAATTTTGTGGAAGATGGAATATTCATATGTCGAATATGTTTATTTTTATTGGTTAGGTTCGTTGATGATACAAAAATGTCGAAACGGGCAAGTGTGGACGGTGGACCTCCGAAGAAAAATAAATATTTCTGTAAATTTTTAGACGAATGGCTAAAAGTTTAAGCTTATAAAGAGTGGTTAAAAAAAAAACACTGACACGGCGGAGAGCAGAAAGTGTAATGTCAGATTCACAGCTAAGCATTATGCGGAAAAGCTGTTAAAGCCCATATGAAAAGTGTTTCTCACTTCAAACCTACGCAAACGATTCAGACTAATCAACTTATGACAGCTTTTATGTCTGTCAAAGTAAACGATTTATTTATTGATTTATTTACATATAGACTCTCACCGCCTTGCGTGAACACCGGCTAACATGAACATAATTTTTTTACACTGACCATCTGTAGCGTGAACACGGTGAGAAAGCCCTATAACGTGAACAAATTTAAAATACATTCAACATAGAAAACGTTGTTTTCTTTTCTACGTATCTAGGTTATGCGAATCGTGTTTATAAAACGGGGCAAACCCGAAAATGATTGCTCTTGTGTATACTCAAGAATGATAGAGACCAGATTGCGACATCCGAGCGTGCTCCCGTTATTATACGTCACTGGTTTAATTTGAAGAGTTGCCACAGTATGACGTTTTTCTTAAAAAAAAAAAATTTAGGCCATTCAAATTATAAACAAAACGAGTGAATTTTAAGGTGTTTGGTAACCCTAAAGAAAACAGTAAATGAAGTGCACAGTGGGCGGTTGCAGCCAAAGGCAGAAAAATAAGTGTAAAAAATATGTAGTTCAATTAGGACATGGAATGTTTTATTTAGGTATTGGTTGCTATATTTGAAATAAATAACAATAGCTAAGACTTTTATAAGATAATTCATGAACTAAGTGCTATTAAAAAATAATATTAAATTGGAATCCTTGTCCTACTGTCGGACGGTTTGCACGTTTTTTAAATGCCGTTGCTTTTAAATATTTAGCCAATAGAATCAAGCGAACAGTGACGTCAGCGGCCGCCTTCCACCATTTTGAGCTCGGGATCCGAAATAAAAGAAATATGTATATATGTATATAGTAATTTGAGTTAAAAAACAGTTCGTAGACATGAACACCTCGAAAACGTGAACACGCTCGAATTTTAATAGTTCACGTTACCGCGAGTCTACTGTATATACTAGGTGACTTGGGCAGACGCTGTTCTGCCACGCAACAGAACAATTCTTGTTATTAAATTGGCTTGTTTGTAGCAGGTATTCATTTTATCTATCTCTTACATTATTGTTAAAAATTGACTTTTAGAAAGCAAAATCTCTTCCCTACATGTGTACCATAAGTTCTCCTAGGAACACAATTTTTTTTTACTCTCCGCGAATTTGGGTAAGTGCATCGCACCTGTCTGCAGCAGCAACTTTTTAATCTTTTCTTCGGATTTAAACAAACCTCCTCGGCCACTGGCAAATTTCTAAATAATAGCTTATTTCCTTCCTCAGGCTCTGGACTATGGGTACACAGAATTTCATTTGAAATTAATCAAAAGTTTTTATTCTCTTTGATGTTGACGTCACCGCCATCTATGATTTATAGATCTAAACAATAAATGCCACAAAAACATTAAATTACAATAATTTTTTTTCACGGTATCTAAACGAACACGGTGTGAAAATTTGATTAAAATCAGTTAAGTTGTTTAGGAGTCCATAGCGAACAAACAACGTGACACGTTATTTATATATATTAAGATATTTATACATAAATTTTTTTATATATTAATTTCGTAATTCGAAAGGACTTGGTGTATTAAAGAAGTATGTGTTAACAATTGTTTCACTACATTGAAACGTAGAATAACCATAGAATTTGGTTTAAGAATTTTCGATATATATAATATGGTGTTACTTCTAAAAAAAACTGATAAACATTCAAGAAAATATTGAACATTATAAAAAAATATTAAAATTAAACTAGGTTAATTCTGAAATTTTGGGATATACTTCCGACATTTTTGCTTGAAAATCTGAAAAATAAGATATTTCCAATTTTTAAATTTCATTAATAGCTGTTAATTGTTGATAAATAACATCGAACGTGGGGGGAGATTTAGATTTTTCAAGTCTAAATTATTGAATTTCAGACATGCTTTAAAAAAAATTCCATAAGACCCTGTCCCACTCCACCTATAAAATGGTTTCGTGTACGGTTTCATAAAATCTCATATATGTACAGGAGAAATGATAAAAATTGTTTCCTCCCAAGATACTCTATATACATTATAGTCACATTATATTGTCAACAAATAACAGAAAAATTCTAGAAATAAAAAAAGAATAATTTCAATAGGTATGCCGGAAGATTTAAAAATTGCCAAGGCTGAACTTGTCCAAGTTTACCATGGTATCAATCACCACCACAGTTATCTCAGTATGGATTTTGGTATGAAGTTATGCAGCAAATTACACTTTGATAGCAGCATTGCGAGGAAGCTACAATGTGGCAAAACGTAGCGGAAATGCTCGTGAAAAATATTTTGGCACCCAAAAGCATCGAAATGGTTCTCGCAGAAATGAGAGTAATTTATTTTCTATCGCGACAGATGCATCCAACAAGGGAAATCGAAAGCTGTACCCCATCGCAGTTATGTGGAGAAAGTCTTTTCCATAATGGGTAATGTGTGGACTGATTTATGTCATCGATTGCGTGTGGAAGTCGTCAAAGCTGAACTGGCCATCAAATTGAACTACGACATGAGTTGTGACGAGTTCGAGAAATTTTTATCACAGCCGGACAAATTCCACTTCTCATAAATCCATGACACAGGAAAAATATTCCAGGATAAATTCAAATAAGGTGAATGACTTTAAATATCCATATATTAAAAATATATATTTCAGAATCATCAACTAATTGTGCACTTTCGTTGTTACAACATGGAGCAAAAAGCGGCAATACTAGAAGATAGAAAGCCCGAAGAATGGTACGACTTGCTGTATTGACTCTTGACTGTGATTACTGCCAAACATTTGCAATTGTATTATGAACTTCGTGTAGTGAATATATTACAGAATTTATTAAATTAGTGCAAATAAAACTAGACTACGTGTTTTAAAATAATATAGTATACAGTGGAAGTGATGGAAATTTTTTCCAGAAAATGTACGGACCTCAGGGATGACGTTGGAAACGCCAAATTTAGTTTGATTCTAGACGAATCAACCGACATAAGGTTTACAAAGCTCCTCGGTAAATAAAATTGATTGTTTGATCACTTGATCTATTTTTAAAAGTTTAATGATTTTTAATATAAGTGCATGTATATATTTTTATTTCTAAATAAAATTCGTTTCTGTTAAGCGTGGAGTGATTGTTTCTACGTTCCTAATCTTAATTTCTTTAGAAAGTGGAAATGCATTGTACATAGTTGAAGGAGTAAAGCAAGAACTTATTAACTGGAAATTATAAATAAACAATTTGATAGGCATCGGCACATACAACGCCGGTTTTTAATAAACAAAATAAAACATATTCCAAAATATTTTAATTTATTCTAAATTTTAAATACGGACTTAATCGAAACAACAAATGCTGCCCGGTCTTGCCATTGCTCGATACTTCTTTCTCTGGCTTCCTTCTTGAATGACGATTGTGATTTGCGCACTCTACTCACCCTATTTTCACGGAGTATTTCGACATGCTGCCATTCTCCACGATGATTGCGCCAGGGCGCACATGTTTTGGTTTCTGAGCCGTTTTCCTCTGCTTTTTGACGGTTTGCTACTGGGTTTCTGACGCGGTGCTTACTGGCAACTCCTTCAGGGCCTGCTGCGATGCTGCTACACTTGTGCCGGCCTGTAGGCTTTTCGACCTTCTCGGCGACGACTTTTCGATGCCAGCGGGTTCGTCCCTTTTCCTTTTCGGTATGACGCTGGGTTTCTGCCGTTGCGCTTGGACATCCTTTTTGACTTCCGATTGGGAAGACTACGTGCCTGCTTGATATGCAGCACAAATTCGCTATCCCTTTGGGGTATGCAATAATATTTTTTCGTCAGCACGCTTACCTGGTACACAAACCAGCCTTAGTTATGACACCTCTTATTAGAAAGCGCCACCTGTTGACAAATAAGGGTACCCGATCGGCGCATTTTTACTCAGTTGGCACTGCTACATAAAACCAGCCCCACAGCATCATAGACGAATAAATGTAAACAGACTGGTAACCAGAATTGTTCATGTTAATGCCCTGTAAACAAAAACGCAAGACCCAAACGCTTGTTCCCCTTCAACGAAACTTATCTGGTTTCGTTTTGACATTGGCTTCGATGTTTATTTTTCGTTCGTGTTTGTGTATTGTTCTGCGCATACACACGGCACAGAGTATATGTATGTATGTATTGACGCGTATCACAGCGTCTTAATTAAAAGAATGCATAATGAATATATTGCATTGGCCTAAGTTGTTATTTTAATGCATGGTTTAAAAATAAATAAGATAAATTGCATAAACGATAATTTGCCGGCAGCAAAGCAATTATTTTTTATTTTGTTGAATGTTTTGCTTTGCAGGCTGCACTTCTTCGACCTCGGGTTCAACACCGCGTTCCGACATTTGTTATAATATATACCATATATATCTTTTTTCCTGACTTTTAAGTCCTCCTAGAAAAAGAATGTAAAGAAAATTCTCATGTTTCGAACTTGTTTGAACTTAGTTTCCATGTTTATATGGATTAAACAATTTAAAGTTAGTAAAAAAAATAATATAAACATTATCTGTAGGGTTTTAGTTTTAAGAAAAACTGATTTTAAGAGCACTTTTGTGGAACACTTTTACATCGAACACAAAATGACACTAACCTCATGTCATCCACCTGCAAGAGCGGTCGTGGCGCAGTGGGCTAGATGCTTGTTTGTAAACAAATTTTATGACCCGAGTTCAAACCAAAGTCAAATTAATCAAATTTTTTTTCTTTCTTTTTTTTTGCATTTTTATTTTGAAATATATAGTACATTCGTGTTTTATGTTCAAATATTATAATATTAAATACAATTATTTATTTTAAAATAAAATCGGCGGCTGACTTTCAAAGCGTAGTCTGACCCGTCTTTGTGTGTAGAAGAAAACGCACGAAACGTAGCCAAGGTCACCCAGCAAGCAATTGGAAGATTGTTTTGCTCAGAAACCCCATTACGAGTCTAATTCGAGTCATTTTGAGCTTTAAAAACGATTAATCGCTTGTGCGATTAAGGCGCGACCCGAAAACGACTCGCATTTATGCCTTAAATATGATGAATCGCGCAAAATTTGAAGCAATCAAAAATTGAGCATGCCTGCGATTGAAGTATGCTTACTTTGTCGCGACGTCGGCATGCACGTTTATTTTGAACAGCTTGGCGACTCAAAAGCGACTCGCTTGCATGTTCAAAATATGATTCCATGCACGAAATGAAAGGAAATCAAAAATTGAGCATGCAGGTGATTGAAATATGCTTTGTATCATAAATTAATCTTATAGGCAATTATACCATGCTAGTCAATGACGCTTGATGGTCGTGCTGCCTAAGACGCCGCACAAAACGGAAGTCCCCGGTTCAAACCCTCGTTGGGTAAAAAAAAAGGTAAGTAAAACTTGCGTAATTTATTATAAGCATTTAAATTAACACTAACATTAATATTAATATTAACATTAACATTAACACTAACACAATTATAATACATAAAGGGTACTGTTAACCAAATTGTAATAAATATCAACAATAAGACTTAGAATAAAAAAAATTGTTAATCTGATAATAAAAATAATAAAAAAAACAAACAAAAAATTTTTTTATTTGTTAACCAGCTATCAAAAAATGCGACTCGAAAAAGAATCGCTTTAGCTTCGAAATGAGAGTCGAAATTGATTTGAAATATGACTGGTTTCTGACTCGAAGAAGACTCGCTTTTGATTCAAAATACGAATCGAAAATGAGTCGAAACTGCAGACACAAGCGACCCCTCAAGAAGTGTCTCGTTCGGGAACCGTTTTCTCCCGACGGGAGTATCATTTTCGATCAGAAAATGAGCTCATATATGCTTATTGTAACCAGATTGACGACTCGAAAAAGACTCGCTTGTGATTCAAAATGCTTGCTGGGATTGCTTTGAATTTTGCTGTTTTGCTTATTCTTGCGAGCTGGGTCTGTTTCTTTATGCGAAAAAATCGTATAGTGGCTGTGTACAAGAGTATGCAACAGGCGGAAGTAAGCATCTCCGACCATAGATTAATAAACTTAACATATATATGTAATAAGCGGCGGTAACTTTAACAGAAATCATTAATACGCTTCAAACGAGCGCGGTTGAGCAAAAGTAACACTTATCGAAAAACTTGCTTGCTGAAATGCTTTACCGTTTTGTTTACCATCAGCTGGTGCTGGATAAACGGCTAAGGCTGGATAGTAAACATAAGTCGGCCATTATTGTTTTTGGCTTTTGTTTTGATTGGAAATGGTGCGATGCGAAAGACATAATTAAACGTTGCCTTCCTTCATTTCTCTTGTTGTTGTTAGTTGTTGTTACAGAAATTGAGTTTTGCAATTTCAGAGTTTTGCTTCAATCTGGTTGCTGCTACCCTAGATAGGAGGGTAGTATAACTTTGCATGAACTTTGCGCAATTGAATAAATAAACACGAGATACCTAAATATGGTACATAATATATTTTTACTTGTGTTTTGGCAATTAGTAAGCTCGTTTTAAATTAAATAAACGTAATAAATATGACTTAATGTAAAGCTTAAACTAACGCTAAAATTAGCATTATTTGGTATTTAAATACTTATATAAATTAATAAAATTGGCAAACACAAATAAATACATTTCTTATTAACAACCAAGCCGATATAGCCATGTGCATCCGTCTGTCTTTATGTATGGTTCGCTTTATGTATAGGGTAAAGGGTATCATAGCTTTGTTTTACTCTCGATGGGTAAACATACAAGAATGATAGAGACCAGATTGCGACATCCCGAGCTCAAAATGGTGGCAGGCGGCCACTGACGTCACTGTTCGCCTGATTTTATTGGCTAAAAATTTAAAAGCAACGACATTGGGACAAGGTTTCAAATTTGATATTATTTTTTAATAGTACTTAGTTCATGAATTATCTCATAAAAGTCTTAGCTATTGTTATTTATATCAAATATAGAAAAAAACATAAATAAAACACTCCATGTCCTAATTAATTTACAAATTATTTGCACTTTGTTTTCTGTCTTTGGCTGCAACCGCCCACCGTGCACTTAATTTTGTGTTTTTTTTTTCAGGGTTACCAAACAGAAAAATGTTATACGGTGACAACTCTTCAAATGAAACCAGTGACGTATTATAACGGAAACACACTCGGATGTGGCAATCTGGTCTCTATCATTCTTGGTAAACACATGTAAGGACAGAAAATATAACAATAACAACACACACGCTGTGCCCGATCATGTTCCCACATACATACATACTATGCGCCGTTCTTTTATGTATGCATGTGAGCGCTTATGCAGCAGTTCAAAGAGTAGTCAAAGAACTAAAAATACACACACTGACGGCCTTATCAAAATATGTTTTTTTTGCAGTCAGCAAAATACAAATTATATTATATATATAAATAAGTACATATTGAAAAAAAAACGAATCATATTTTATATTTAAATTTAATATTAAAGAAAAAAAATAATTAATTTTGGCGTTTGAACTAGGGTGGGTGGGTGACTTTTGTCGATATGATCCAGCACTTTAGCAACTGCGCCACGATCGTCTCCAAAGAATGGTTGATCAAATGAGCATTTTATGGAATCCTATTCTTTTCTCTTGTGCCAAGTGGATAATAGGAATGGAAATAAAGAGAATTAGAAAATGTTATTTTCACGCATTATTCGCGTTTCTCTTGCATTTGTGCTTACGATTACAACGATTCGGTCGAGTTTACCTAAGCTGTCAAAATTTGCAAAGAATATAATAATTTTTGAAAATCTTTAGCCGATACTTGCTATTAATAAAGTATTTATCATATTAATAAAATGGAAAACATTTCCAAAAAGAACCTTTTTAAGTGTGTAGTGAAAGGCTGCGTTGTTGGTAACATACTTTTCGTGTACCGTATGGACACGATAAGGAGTGGTGTGATAACCTCAACATTCCCATTTCCCAAATTAAATCGCGAACGCGTGTGTGTAACCTGCATTTTGAGAAGGTGTGCGTTATGCAGAAGAAACTTAAAGGTGGTTCTGTGCCGACCTTGCTGCTAGGTAAGTGTGAACATATGTGTTTTTTATACCCCGAACCCATAAAATGGGTAAAAGGGGTATAATGGTTTTGTGCAAAAGTATGTAACAGGCAGAAGGAAGCATCTCCGACCCTATAAAGTATGTATATTCTTGATCAGCATCAACAGCCGAGTCGATATAGACATGTCCGTCTGTCCGTCTGTCTGTATGTATGAAGGCGTCGATCTCAGAGACTACAAGAGCTAGAGACTTCAGATTTTGAATATAAGTTCTCCTATACCATGAGCGGAACAAGTTTGTTTCAAATTATCGATAATTTTCCTAGTTTCCGATATACACATGCAATCGATTACAAAAAAATCGCGAATTTGGAAAATGTAAAAATTAGGGTTGAAATAATGGATAACGATAGAACTTTTCTGAAAATTTCATCGAAATCGGTTAAGAAACACCAGAGATATCGAAGATTGAAGTTTAGTCACAGATGCATACAGACAATGACTGTACGCGTTATGTACAGGGTTCGGGGTATCTCCTAGTCGGGAAATCTCGACTAGAGCCTTCTTACTTGTTTTTTCATGATTTTTTATGATGAATGTTTGTAATGAGAGACAGAATGCATTGACATTTGGGCGGCAGAGGTGGGCGTGTCATGAAAATTTTTGATGCAGTTTTTTGGTACATTTCACCATCTATCTTCCTACCAAATGTTGTGACTTTATTTTAAAAAGTGTAAGAGATGAATTTATTTCAGATTTTAAGGAAGCCAATGTTGCGTGCGACCTGTAGCGTGCGATCTTGATTAAACTTAAACAAAAAAGAAATTACTTAATATTTTTGAATGAAACCAAAAACAACAAGTAAAAACGTTGCAGTCGGACGCAACCGACTGCGGAATACTTTGTTACCAGTAAATGAACGGTTGATAAGGGGGAATGCGGTGGCGAAGGGGGTGGGCCATGTGGTAAACATCGCCAGCTATCATGTTACCAAATTTGGTGACTTTTGCTCAAAAGCTGTGGAAGATAACTTAACTTCAAAATGTAAAAGGTGGGCGGCAGAGGTGAGCGTGGCATCCAAATTTTTGAATCAAATGTTTTTAACTGTCACTATCTATCTGCCTACCAAGTTTGGTGGCTCTAGCTCAAAAACTGTTAAAGATATAGCCGATTCCGATTTTATAAGGCGGGTGGCTTAGGTGGGCGTGGCATCCAAAATTTTGATGCACATCTTTGGTAGATGCTGCCTTCTATCTTTCTACCCAATTTACGGGCTCTAGCTTAAAAACTATAAGAGATATTGAAATTTCCGATTTTAAATGGTGGGCGGCAGAGGTGGGCGTGGTATCCTAATTTTTGATGCAGACCTTTTGTAGATGTCACCTCTAGCTCGAAAAATGTGAAAACTATAGGCGTTTCCAATTTCAAGTAGAAGGGGGGGTTGGGAACGGAATCATGGGGCGTGGCATCCAAAATTTTGATGCATTTTTTTGGGAACGTCAATATCTATCTTCACACAAAATTTGGTGGCTCTAGCCCAAAAAATGTGAAAACTATAGGCGTTTCCAATTTCTTGGTGAAAGGGGGATGGGGGCGGAATCAGGGGGCGTGGCATCCAAAATTTTGATGCATATTTTTGGGGAACGTCAATATCTATCTTGACACAAAATTTGATGGCTCTAGCCCAAAAAATATGAAAACTATAGGCGTTTCCAATTTCATGGAGAAGGTGGGGATGGGGCGGAAGGAGTGGGCGTGGCATCCAAAATTCTAATGCAGTTTTTTCAAGGACATGACTAGCTATCTGCGTGCAAAATTTGGTAACTCTAGCTGTAAGAATGTGAGAAATATTTGGTTTTATCGGCTTTCAGTTATCGAATTTATCGATTTCCCAGCCTCCTAGTAGGCGTGGCAACCCAATCTTGACACTTTATCTGTACCGTCTATAGATAAACATAATTGCAAAGTTTCAAGTCTCTAGCTTTACGGGTGTCGAAAAAAGTTGCGTTCATACGGACGGACAGACGGACAGACAGACACCATGACGGACATTGCACAAAACCTTTGGTATCAAAGTATAATAAAACAAGTAAGAAGGCTCTAGTCGAGATTTCCCGACTAGGAGATACCCCGAACCCTGTACATAACGCGTACAGTGACTAAACTTCAATCTTCGATATCTCTGGTGTTTCTAAACCGATTTCGATGAAATTCGAGAAATTTTTGTAATCGATTACATGTGTATATCGGAAACGGAAATAGTTATCGAAAATCGGAAACAAACTTGTACTGCCTAGGACTTAGATGAGCTTATGTGCAAAATCTGAAGTCTCTATCTCTTATAGTCTCTGAGATCGACGCGTTCATACATACAGACAGACGGACAGACGGACATGGCTATATCGACTCAGCTGTTGATGCTGATCAAGAATATATATACTTTATAGGGTCGGAGATGCTTCCTTCTGCCTGTTACATACTTTTGCACAAAACCCTTTTACCCATTTCATGGGTTCGGGGTATAAAAAATCAACCATTATTGCTTAAAATTTAAAAGAAAAGTCGCAATAAAATATTCTGTCAGGTTTTGCTAAAATTTGTATTCGAACTGTTTGGATTGAAAGCGACTTATAGTTTTATCGTGTGCAAGCCTAATGGTTTTTTAAAATTATCTCGACAACGATCACTCGCCTAAAAATCTATTTGTACAAAAAAAAAGTACTAATCATAAGCTATAAGTTTGGCCTTTTGTAAAAATACAAATTTTGTCCGTAAATGGTTTGCGTTGTTCCTTTTGAATGCATATGGAAATGCCCATATACATATGTATATGATTTATTTATTTAATATTTATGATTTATTTGTTTCTATTTATAATGAAATTATTTTATATTTAAAAGAATTATGAGATATTTATTTAATTTTTATAAGTTGTTAATTTAATATTTAAACTATTTAATGATTTTTGTCAATTTTTTGGTCATTGAATTAACCAAGGCACACAAGCCATTTTAAAATTAAAGTACCAATCAGGTACTGTTGCATAATTGACTGCAACAGCAGCAACCCCCCTTCACTTTTACATTATTTTCCTAGCAACCCAATAAAAAAGGTGGAGTGGGTGTCAATGTGTGATATGAAGCCTGGCTTCAAAGATCACAGCCGGCTTTTTATATGTGGAAAGCATTTTCACCCAAGTGACATAAAGAAAAACAGATTGAAACGAAATGTGCACCCTATTATGAAGGTGCAACAAAAAAATGTCACTGATGGCGAAGCCGATGAGGCAATTAATGTAGCAGAAAGTCCACTTGAAGATAACCATGAAGTTAACAACGAAGATAAGGACGTATTCTGCGCTCGCTGCGAAATATACTATCGCAACGAGACTTTTTAGCGAAAAGCTCATTTTGACATGCAGGCCAAATATAATAACTTGTTGGCAGAATTTTAAAACAATTCAGACAGAAAAGGCTCAGCTGGAGGAAAAAATAAAAGAATTGAAAAACGATTGGGAGCTGCGGTGCATAGACATAGCAAACAGCTCATTAACGGTTCCCGACAAAATTAATGAGGAGTCCAAGTTTTTTGCGTATGGCAGAAAGTATAGTGAAATGGAGAAAAACCTCCTCATGAATATAAATTACCGATCGTCTAAAGGCTATCAATTTATGCGTGATGCCTTAGCTTTCAATCTGCCAAGTCCCAGAACCTTATATAACTGGACTCCAAATAAAATTATTACTCCAGGAATAAATGAAAAGGTGTGCCAAAATGTATACAAGCATGTCCAAAAAATGTCGGAGAGCGAACGAAATTGTGTGCTCATATTTGATGAGATGCACGGTCGTCTTGAGCTTGAATATAATAGCACAACCGACCAAATAGATGGCTTCATAGATATCGGTAAGGGAAACCGTGAGAAAACACTTGCAAACAGCTTTCTATTTTTCCAGATAAAAGGCATTATTCAGCCTTGGAAATATAAATTTTAATTTTATTGCACCAACAGACTGGGTCCAGAGACACTCGAAAAGTGTTTTGCCGAAAATATGAAAGTCTTACGTGACATATGACTCAAAATTAGAGCAGCTATATGCGACCAGGGTGGTGTAAATCTTAGTCTAGTCCGTCTTTACAGCAAAACTCCTTACAATAGTTACATTGAGCCAAATGGCAATGAATTCTATTTTATGTATGACTATGTTCACCTTTTTAAGATCTTAAGGAACTGCCTCATAACAAATCGAATAGATACTCCAAATGGATTAGTTGACTGGAGTGTTATACGAGAGCTTTACGACATCGATACCAAGAGCAGTACAACGCGGATGGTACCAAAGCTTTCAGAAAAACACATATGCCCATCGTTCAGTGAAAAAATGAATGTAAAACTGTGTGTGCAAGTGTTTTCCCGATCAGTTGGTAAAGCAATACGAGTCTGCCACCAAAATAAATTGTTCTCTGTCAACAATATGAAAATGGCATTGGCTACCGCTGATTTGGTTGAAAAAATGAATGATGGATTTGATCTCCTGAACTGCAAGTCATTTAAGAATGGCTACAAAGATCCCTACAGTATAGCCAAGAGAGGGAATTTGACAGATTTCCTAGCATACATTGAAAGCATAAGGCTGTTAGGCGTCAACAGATGCCATCGGGACTTAGTGAACACCCTGCGTAATATTTTAAAACTTACTGATGAGCTTTTGAGCGAGAATACTATCGAGTATGTATATACTAAAAGATTTAATCAAGATAGTATAGAAAATTTCTTTGCTGCTCTGCGCTCAAAAATGGGGAACAAACCCCTCAGTAAGAGAAATACAGTATATTACAGCCAGATTGCTGTCAATGAAACTAATCACAACTTCATACCTAAACAAGTTAGATGGCTCTAGTCGAGATTTCCTGACTAGGAGATACCCCGAACCCCATACTTAACACGTACAGTCATTGTCTGTATGCATCTGTGACTAAACTTCAATCTTCTATATCTCTGGTGTTTCTTAACCGATTTCGATGAAATTTTCAGAAAAGTTATATCGTTACCCATTATTTCAATCCTCATTTTTACATTTTCCAAATTCGAGAAATTTTTGTAATCGATTCCATGTGTATACCGGAAACGGAAATAGTTATCGAAAATCGGAAACAAACTTGTACTGCCTAGGACTTAGATGAGCTTATGTGCAAAATCTGAAGTCTCTAGCTCTTATAGTCTCTGAGATCGACGCGATAATACATAAAGACAGACGGACAGACGGACATGGCTATATCGACTCGGCTGTTGATGCTGATCAAGAATATACATACTTTATAGGGTCGGAGATGCTTCCTTCTGCCTGTTACATACTTTTGCACAAAAACATTAGACCCCTTTTACCCATTACATGGGTTCGGGGTATAAAAATACGAATTGTGAGGATGATGACATTGACTTAGATATGAGCTGGATTCTAGAGCCGGATGAGCAAAAGGATCATATACAAGGCAGCAAATCAGGAAATACCAGAAATTGAAAATCTGGAACTTACTGCGATGTAAGTGATGATGAAGAAGTTGCATCAAGTGCGCCGGTAACTGTAGCTGAACTTAACTCACGCAGATACTTCGACGGATATTTGGTAGCAAAGAAAGAGTTTAACTGTCCACACTGCGATATAGCATTTAGCCCGGTGGAGACATTGGCAGCTGACCAAACCGACGATTTGATTCTTGCACGAAATTTCTCCAAAAACGAAATGTGCTTGACAAATCCGTCTGATACACTCTTCCAGGTATGCAACCTGCACTACGAGGCATTTGCTGAAATATTTAATAAATCGCCCTACAAGCAAGAGCTATGTCAAGTTATTATTAAAGAGTGTGTTATCCGAACAAATGAGAAGTATCCGAAATGGTTTGAAGTTGAAAACAGCTGCTACCAACATCGCATTGAAATCCTGAAAAGACTAGTCATAATTTTAGCTAAAAAGAAAGCAAAATGGCTATTTCAGGAGTTGCAAAGGGGAATGCCAAACAAATTTAATGGCCCCCTAGCAAAAAAATTAAAAATATTAGGGCAATAGTTAAATGGCCCGTTTAACAATGCACCAGCTGACCGCAGATGACTGGTCACAAAGACCATATACCTCATATACACCTGACTTCTCTCGGTGATCATAAGCTTTGCTTTTGATTGTTTTACTTTTACCTGCCCGTATTTGATTGTGCCTTTTGATTTTGCGTTTGTTTTCAATTTTTATACCCCGAACCCATGAAATGGGTAAAAGGGGTATAATGTTTTTGTGCAAAAGTATGTAACAGGCAGAAGGAAGCATCTCCGACCCTATAAAGTATATATATTCTTGATCAGCATCAACAGCCGAGTCGATATAGCCATGTCCGTCTGTCCGTCCGTCTGTATGTATGAACGCATAGATCTCAGAGCCTATAAGAGCTAGAGACTTCAGGTTTTGAACATAAGCTCATCTAAGTCCTAGGCAGAACAAGTTTGTTTCCGATTTTCGATAACTATTTCCGTTTTCGATATACACATGTAATCGATTACAAAAATTTCTCGAATTTGGAAAATGTAAAAATGGGGGTTGAAATAATGGGTAACGGTATAACTTTTCTGAAAATTTAGAAATCGGTTTAGAAACAACAGAGATATCGAAGATTGAAGTTTAGTCACAGATGCATACAGACAATGACTGTACGCGTTATGTACAGGGTTCGGGGTATCTCCTAGTCGGGAAATCTCGACTAGAGCCTTCTTACTTGTTTTTGCAGCGTTTGTTGCTGGGACTTATTAACACAGCATTGTCGCTGACGCTGCCGCTGCTGCTGTCGCTGACGCTCCTGACGCCGCTGTGGCTCAGCTGACTGCCGCTGCTGCTGATGATACAATTGCACCTGCTGTTGCTGCAAAATTTTATGCTGCTGCTGTTGCAACATTATTGGCTGCTGCAGTGGCAAAAACAGTTCCTGCTGTGGCAAAAATAATTGCTGCTGTGGCTGCAGCGCCACTTGTTGATTATAATAATATTGCGGTACTTGGCCCACCACAGGCAAACCGTTATTCCAATTATTTACATTCATGACGTCTGGTTAGATTGCCTTCAAGTTTAATACTGACATGAAGCAATGCGAAAAAATCACTCTTAAGTGAACATTTATGAATTCACCGAGAGCAAAAAGGGATACAGTTATAACTGTACATCTATTTACTACGCGACAAAACCACAAAGTCCCCCCACCCTCTTCCTTCTGCTACAGTGAAGTTTTCTTAAGAGACCATCACAATTATGACAAAAATTCCATTTTTATATGAATTTTAATTAATTCATTTTTGTTATATTTTGTTTTATTTTATTATTTTCAATGTACATTTTTATACATTTTATTTCGTTGATTTCATTAAATATAATGATTTTAAAAACAATTATTATACTTTGATACCGAAGGTCTCATAGTATATTGGTTTTGTGCAATGTCCGTCATGGTGTCTGTCTGTCCGTCTGTCCGTCCGTATGAACGCAACTTTTTTCGACACCCGTAAAGCTAGAGACTTGAAACTTTGCAATTATGTTTATCCATAGAAGGTACAGATAAAGTGTGAAGATTGGGTTGCCACGCCTACTAGGAGGCTGGGAAATCGATAAATTCGATAACTGAAAACCGATAAAACCAAATATTTCACACATTCTTACAGCTAGAGTTACCAAATTTTGCACGCAGATAGCTAGTCATGTCCATGAAAAAACTGCATCAAAATTTTGGATGGCACGCCCACTCCTTCCGCCCCCATCATCCCTGCTCCTTTAAATTGGAAACGCCTATAGTTTTCACATTTTTTGGGCTAGAGGCACCAAATTTTGTGGCAAGATAGATATTGACGTTCCCCGAAAATATGCACAAAAATTTTGGATGCCACGCCCCCTGATTCCGCCCCCATCATCCCTGCTCCTTTAAATTGGAAACGCCTATAGTTTTCACATTTTTTGGGCTAGAGGTACAAAATTTTGTATCAAGATAGATATTGACGTTCCCCAAAAAAATTCATCAAAATTTTGGATGCCACGCCCCCTGATTCCGCCCCCATCCCCCCTTCTCCACGAAATTGGAAACGCCTATAGTTTTCACATTTTTTGGGCTAGAGCCATCAAATTTTGTGTCAAGATAGATATTGACGTTCTCAAAATAATTGCATCAAAATTTTGGATGCCACGCCCCTAATTCCGCCCCCATCCCCCTTCTCCATGAAATTGGAAACGCCTATAGTTTTCACATTTTTTGGGCTAGAGCCACCAAATTTTGTGTCAAGATAGATATTGACTTTCCCAAAAAAATGCATCAAAATTTTGGATGCCACGCCCCTAATTCCGCCCCCATCCCCCCTTCTCCATGAAATTGGAAACGCCTATAGTTTTCACATTTTTTGGGCTAGAGCCACCAAATTTTGTGTTAAGATAGGTACTGACGTTCCCCATCAAAACTTGGATGCCACGCCCCCTAATTCCGCCCCCATCCCCCTTCTCCATGAAATTGGAAACGCCTATAGTTTTCACATTTTTTGGGCTAGAGCCACCAAATTTTGTGTTAAGATAGGTACTGACGTTCCCCATCAAAACTTGGATGCCACGCCCCTAATTCCGCCCCCATCCCCCCTTCTCCATGAAATTGGAAACGCCTATAGTTTTCACATTTTTTGGGCTAGAGCCACCAAATTTTTTGTGTTAAGATAGGTACTGACGTTCCCCATCAAAACTTGGATGCCACGCCCCCTAATTCCGCCCCCATCCCCCTTCTCCATGAAATTGGAAACGCCTATAGTTTTCACATTTTTTGGGCTAGAGCCACCAAATTTTTTTGTGAAGATAGATGTTGACGTTCCCCAAAAAAATGCATCAAAATTTTGGATGCCACGCCCCTAATTCCGCCCCCATCCCCCCTTCTCCATGAAATTGGAAACGCCTATAGTTTTCACATTTTTTGGGCTAGAGCCATCAAATTTTGTGTCAAGATAGATATTGACGTTCCCCAAAAACATGCATCAACATTTTGGATGCCACGCCCCCTGATTCCGCCCCCATCCCCCCTTCTCCATGAAATTGGAAACGCCTATAGTTTTCACATTTTTTGGGCTAGAGCCATCAAATTTTGTGTCAAGATAGATATTGACGTTCCCCAAAAATATGCATCAACATTTTGGATGCCACGCCCCCTGATTCCGCCCCCATCCCCCTTTCACCAAGAAATTGGAAACGCCTATAGTTTTCACATTTTTTGGGCTAGAGCCACCAAATTTTGTGTGAAGATAGATATTGACGTTTTGGATGCCACGCCCCATGATTCCGATCCCAACCCCCCTTCTACTTGAAATTGGAAACGCCAATAGTTTTCACATTTTTCGAGCTAGAGTCACCGAATTTGGTAGGAAGATATATGGTGACATCTACAAAAGATCTGCATGAAAAATTTGGATGCCACGCCCACCTCTGCCGCTCACTATTTAAAATCGGAAATTTCGATATCTCTTATAGTTTTTAAGCTAGAGCCCGTAAATTGGGTAGAAAGATAGAATGCAGCATCTACCAAAGATGTGCATCAAAATTTTGGATGCCACGCCCACCTAAGCCACCCGCCTTATAAAATCGGAATCGGCTATATCTCTAACAGTTTTTGAGCCTGAGCCACCAAACTTTTTATGAATATAGATGGTGACAGTTAAAAACATTTGATTCAAAAATTAAGATGCCACGCCTACCTCTGCCGCCCACCTTTTAAATTTGGGAGTTAAGTTATCTTCCACAGCTTTTGAGCTAAAGTCACCAAATTTGGTAACATGATAGCTGGCGATGTTTACCACATGGCCCACTCCCTTCGCCCCTGCATTCTTCCTTATCAACCGTTCTTTTACTGGTATCAAAGTATTCCGCAGTCGGTTGCGTCCGACTGCAACGTTTTTACTTGTTTTTATATATAAAATATTTAAATATGTAATAGAAATAAAATTTCCCTGCGGTACGGCTGGTGTCAAGGCATACCAAGTTTCAGTCCTGTGATGCATCACTAGTAGCTAGCTAAATCGCTAGGTACTGAAAATGCATAAGATCGTTAAGCAAATAAACGAAAAGCACAAAAAACAATCCTATGGTGCATCACTGGTAGCTAGCGACCAGTAATGCACCAAGTCGCTAGGCAAATAAAACAAAAAACACAAAATAACAATCAAAGCGACAAAGCAACGGAACAAGACAAAGCGTGTATGACAAAGTTAACTGTTAATTAACTGGTTATAACCAGAATTTTGTAAATTTTTGTCTTTAAATTTGCATTGTCGCGAGCGCATTTTTCGGTGCAGTCATTAGAGAAAAGTTATCAAGCAAGTGCGGGTCAACATATAATTCTATAAATCCTCAATTCAATTAATAATCAATTATTGTAATTGTATGTACATAATTCAATATTATTTTAATAAAAGTAGAATAAAGTTAAAATCAAAGGAAACAACAAATTATAATAATAATAATATAATACAATTTTTTCACTAATGTGTTTAATATTTATTGATTTTAAAAAAATGAATTTGCAACTTTGAGCTCACAGTTCCAAGTTGTTTTAAAAGAGGTGGCTGAGCAAAAGTTTTTATTCAGCAAATGCTCCGGGAGAAAAGGAAACAGACGAGCAGGAAATCTGTTTCCAATTTCAAACAAAGAAGAGCTACTTAAATTGGATAAATCTATTGAGCTCGGCAACAGGAATATATTTGTAAGTAAAGACGATTTATATTATTCTATATTGCTTTTTTTAAAATCAAATTATACTTATTTCAGATGAATACGATGGCAAGGTTACTTGGTCCTTCTGGGCCAAAATCAAATTTAAAATATATTTTAATAGATGAACTTTTAATGGAATACAACGTAGATGGTGTTTTGGGGAAAGACTCATTGAAATAGATAAGTTTTTTCTGTACATCGTTAATAGGTAAAAAAAACAACAGTGAAAAGACATACAAATCAAATTAAATTTAATCTCTTTTTACATTACAGACGCAATTTCTAAGTGCGATGTAGGGCCGCCGGAGCCGGAGCTGCGTAAGGCGATGCAACTTAAAAAAAAAAAAGAATAATTAAGAAAAATAATATTGAGCCTTTGTAACACTTTTTCTTTTATTCAAAATTTAAAATTAAATTAATTTTGCTAATATTTTAATTACAAATGTGTCTTCGTTTATATTTTGTACTAGCGTAAATATAAGCAACTTGTACTAGCGAAATAGGTCCTAACGATATTCCTAGGCCTTTCGTACCAGATAAATCGCTAGCGATTACCTTACTCGAAGTGTCTAGTGCAATAGCCCTAGTCAAATACCTAGGTACCTTCGAAATAGCTAAGTATAGCGTCCTAACGATATTACTAGGCCTTCGGTACCAGGGAAATCGCTAGCTAGTTGTAATGCACCGCCGTACCGCTCGGTACGCTCTGCGGATATTCTCTAAATAAATTCGTTTGGTAAATTCATTGCTGGTGGTGCGAGTGTGCACCAGTACTCATCAATGAGTTCTAGGCATATCGCTGGTCTGGCACCGGGCCTGCGTACTGCAGGGTTCTATCAAAACAAACGCTGTGTGCTCACATGCATACATACTATCAGGTGTGCTTGTATGTATGCATGTCAGCGCTCATGCAGTACACAGCGAAATAACAGCTATCCATAATCAGAACAAAACAATGGTAAAAACAAATCAGAAATGGCGGGATCACGCGAATAGTCAACACTGCAGCCAGAATCAAAACAAAATCAGCTGCGCTTCGTTGAGTAGTAAAGCAGTGTTGCGTTAACATAGACGCGCTCGTTTGGATCATAGACCAACTAAATAACAAGACTGGAAATAAGCACTGCTCTGTACTGTTAACTAACATTCTGCGTGATGGGAGTGCCAACAGGGGAAAATTGAAATTATTCGTTCAGTTGTTTCGTCGATTCTCGGTGACAACCAGCGGCCATTATTGTTTTGATTTTTTTTTTTTTATAAAAAAGTGCGAGGTGCCGGACAAAGATGGTTTGTTGCCGCACTTCATTTCTCTTGTTGTTGTCGCAGAAATTGAGTTTGCAACTTTAGACTTTTGCTTGAATTTGGTTGCTGCTACCCTAGCAAGGAAGGGTAGTTTGACTTTATTTAAACTTTGCGTTATTAAATAGATAAACGCAATATACTTAATTATGCTATTTTTAAAATGTGTTTTGGCCATAAGGAAGGGCACTTATAACTAATTAAATGTAATTTATATATCTTAATGTGAAATTTAAAACAACATTTAAAAAAACGTACTATGCTATCAAATACTTATCTTTCTATACTAATCTTATATTTGTGGTTTTATAGACAATAACTAATTATTGTGACATAGGGTATTTTAAATCTGTGCAGTTTTAAATGTCAGCAACTGCTACTTTAGCTGCCTTATTGCGTTTTCTTATTCTTGTTGTCCACATACACATTGTGTATTACACATGCATACACACAAACACGAGCCTGACCTTGGCTACGTTTCGTGCGTTTTCTTTGCCTAGGTGTCCACCACAATATGCATACACACAAAGACGGGCCAGACTACGCTTTGAAAGTCAGCCGCCGTGTTTATTTTAAAAGAAATAATTGTATTTAATATTATAATATTTATATAAAACACGAATGTACTATATATAACAAAATTAAAATGCAAAAAAAAAAAAAAGAAAGAAAAAGTTTGATTAATTTGGCTAGGGGTTGAACTTGGATCATAAAAATTCTTTACAAACAAGCATCTAGCCAACTGCACCACGACCGCTCTTGCAGGTTGATGACTTGAGATTGGTCTTATTTTGTGTTCGATGTAATGTAACACAAAAGGAAATCAAATCAAAAACAAAAGTTTACGCGCGTTAGAATAAGTGCATAAAGAGAAAATAAATTAAAAAATTGCGCGCTTTTAATGAATTTTTGTTACTTTGGTGCTGACGATTGAAGCAATGAGTTCAAATCTAAAGCGATTTTACAAAAGTGCTATTAAAATCAGTTTTTATTAAAACTAAAACCCCACATATTATTTATTATTATTATTTTATTAACTTTATTGTTAAATCCATTTAAAAATGGAAAATAAGTGCAAACGAGTGCGTTTCAAGAAAAAAGATAAATATATATATTATAAAAATATCTGAACCCGGTGTTGAGCCCGGGGTCGAAGAAGTGCAGCCGTTAAAGCAAAACATTTAAAAACGTAAAAAATATTTGCTTTGCCGCCGGCAAATTCTTCTTTTACTGAATAATATAATTATATATTATATTATTATATTATAATACACAACTTAGGCCAATAAACATACTATTAATTTCATAGCGCAATTTATTTGATAATTCAATACATTTCATATACGCTGCTCATTCATTCTGTGTTCGTCCATGCATATACACACATACATATACTCTGTGTCGTGTGTGCGCAGAGCAATACACAAACACGAACTAAAAACAAGTAAAAACGTTGCAGTCGGACGCAACCGACTGCGAAATACTTTGATACCAGTAAATGAACGGCTTATAAGGGGGAATGCAGGGGTGAAGGGAGTGGGCCATGTGGTAAACATCGCCAGCTATCATGTTACCAAATTTGGTGACTTTTCCTCAAAAGCTGTGGAAGATAACTTAACTTCAAAATGTAAAAGGTGGGCGGCAGAGGTGGGCGCTGCATCCAAAGTTTTGAATCAAATGTTTTTAGCTGTCACTATCTATCTGCCTACCAAGTTTGGTGGCTCTAGCTCAAAAACTGTTAGAGATATAGCCGATTCCGATTTTATAAGGCGTGTGGCTTAGGTGGGCGTGGCATCCAAAATTTTGATGCACATCTTTGGTAGATGCTGCCTTCTATCTTTCTACCCAATTTACGGGCTCTAGCTTAAAAACTATAAGAGATATCGAAATTTCCGATTTTAAATAGTGGGCGGCAGAGGTGGGCGTGGCATCCTAATTTTTGATGCAGACCTTTTTTAGTTGTCACCGTATATCTTCCTACCAAATTTGGCGACTCTAGCTCGAAAAATGTGAAAACTATAGGCGTTTCCAAATTCAAGTGGAAGGGGGTTGGGATCGGAATCATGGGGCGTGGCATCCAAAACGTCAATATCTATCTTCACACAAAATTTGGTGGCTCTAGCCCAAAAATGTGAAAACTATAGGCGTTTCCAATTTCTTGGTGAAAGGGGGATGGGGGCGGAATCAGGGGCGTGGCATCCAAAATGTTGATGCATATTTTTGGGGAACGTCAATATCTATCTTGACACAAAACTTGATGGCTCTAGCCCAAAAAAATGTGAAAACTATAGGCGTTTCCAATTTCATGGAGAAGGGGGATGGGGGCGGAATCAGGGGGCGTGGCATCCAAAAATTTTGATGCATGTTTTTGGGGAACGTCAATATCCATCTTGACACAAAATTTGGTGGCTATAGCCCAAAAAATGTGAAAACTATAGGCGTTTCCAATTTCATGGAGAAGGAGTGTTGGGGGGATGGAGGCGGAATCAGGGGACGTGGCATCCAAAATTTTGATGCATTTTTTTGGGGAACGTCAATATCTATCTTGACACAAAATTTGGTGCCTCTAGCCCAAAAAATGTGAAAACTATAGGCGTTTCCAATTTCATGGAGAAGGGGGGTTGGGGGCGGAATCAGGGGGCGTGGCATCCAAAATGTTGATGCATATTTTTGGGGATCGTCAATATCTATCTTGACACAAAATTTGATGGCTCTAGCCCAAAAATGTGAAAACTATAGGCGTTTCGAATTTCATGGAGAAGGGGGGATGGGGGCGGAATCAGGGGGCGTGGCATCCAAAATTTTGATGCATGTTTTTGGGAACGTCAATATCCATCTTGACACAAAATTTGGTGGCTATAGCCCAAAAAATGTGAAAACTATAGGCGTTTCCATTTTCATGGAGAAGGGTGGATGGGGGCGGAATCAGGGGGCGTAGCATCCAAAATTTTTATGCATTTTTGTGGGGAACTTCAATATGTATCTTGACACAAAATTTGATTTCTCTAGCCCAAAAATGTAAAAACTATAGGCGTTTCCAATTTCAAGGAGCAGGGATGATGGGGGCGGAAGGAGTGGGCGTGGCATCCAAAATTTTGATGCAGTTTTTTCAGGGACATGACTAGCTATCTGCGTGCAAAATTTGGTAACTCTAGCTGTAAGAATGTGAGAAATATTTGGTTTTATCGGTTTTCAGTTATCGAATTTATCGATTTCCCAGCCTCCTAGTAGGCGTGCCAACCCAATCTTGACACTTTATCTGTACCGTCTATAGATAAACATAATTGCAAAGTTTCAAGTCTCTAGCTTTACGGGTGTCGAAAAAAGTTGCGTTCATACGGACGGACAGACGGACAGACGGTCAGACGGACAGACGGACAGACAGACACCATGACGGACATTGCACAAAACCAATATACTATGAGACCTTCGGTATCAAAGTATAATAAACAGCGAAGCCCAGTCAAAACAAAAACGGCAAGTTTCGTTAAAGGGGAAGTGGTTCTTCGGTCTTGCGTTTTTGTTTACAGGGCCTTAACATGAACAACTCTGGTTACCAATCTTGATGTTAATTGGTCTATGGTTTGGATGCGTTTTAATAAACAGGGCTGTAAACTGGCCACTGTTAATTTCCAATCTATGTTAAGTTTATTAATCTATGTCTCCGACCCCATAAAACATATATATTCTTGATCCGCCTGTACATTAGAATGAACACATAGATCTTGGCGACTATTACTCAATACAAAATATTGAAAATCGGTGACAACTTATCATTCATCGAAATCGGTTGAGAAACAGCATAGATATTGTTGACTGAAGTTAAGTCACATAATACACAAAAAATGACCATTAAGTATATGTTCAGGGTATTTTCTAGTCGGGAACTAGAGCTGCGATAGTGGCACACAAACCTTGCCGGGTTCATACAGCTACTTTTAAAAATGGCGACAGACTGACGCACAAGCTGAGGGTATGATCGCGAGCGAACACATATGTACATAAATGCATCGAAAATAGGCAAAACACAACTAGACGCACAAAATGCACAAAGAAAAATACCCTGTGTCCCAATATTCAGTTATAGTCCATGAAATCACATATATATATATTCTCCAACTATTTATTCTCAAGATATAGACAATTTATTATATGTGTGCTTGTATTTAAAGCTATATATCTTGCGTTTAGATATTTATTAACGAAAAGTTAACTTTAGTCTATACAACCCTCCTGCGTTACGCAGCAGCAAGCGGATTGAAGCAATAGGCAAAACGCAACTTTTTAAACTGGCGGCAGACTGACGCACAAGCTGAGGGTATGATCCACGGGCATGGATGCCACGCCCCCTGATTCCGCCCCCATCCCCCCTTCTCCATGAAATTGGAAACGCCTATAGTTTTCACATTTTTTGGGCTAGAGGCACAAAATTTTGTATCAAGATAGATATTGACGTTCCCCAAAAAAATTCATCAAAATTTTGGATGCCACGCCCCCTGATTCCGCCCCCATCCCCCCTTCTCCACGAAATTGGAAACGCCTATAGTTTTCACATTTTTTGGGATAGAGCCATCAAATTTTGTGTCAAGATAGATATTGACGTTCTCAAAAAAAATGCATCAAAATTTTGGATGCCACGCCCCTAATTCCGCCCCCATCCCCCCTTCTCCATGAAATTGGAAACGCCTATAGTTTTCACATTTTTTGGGCTAGAGCCACCAAATTTTGTGTCAAGATAGATATTGACTTTCCCCAAAAAAATGCATCAAAATTTTGGATGCCACGCCCCTAATTCCGCCCCCATCCCCCCTTCTCCATGAAATTGGAAACGCCTATAGTTTTCACATTTTTTGGGCTAGAGCCACCAAATTTTGTGTTAAGATAGGTACTGACGTTTCCATCAAAACTTGGATGCCACGCCCCTAATTCCGCCCCCATCCCCCTTCTCCATGAAATTGGAAACGCCTATAGTTTTCACATTTTTTGGGCTAGAGGCACAAAATTTTGTATCTAGATAGATATTGACGTTCCCCAAAAAAGTCATCAAAATTTTGGATGCCACGCCCCCCGATTCCGCCCCCATCCCCCCTTCTCCACGAAATTGGAAACGCCTATAGTTTTCACATTTTTTGGGCTAGAGCCATCAAATTTTGTGTCAAGATAGATATTGACGTTCTCAAAAAAATGCATCAAAATTTTGGATGCCACGCCCCTAATTCCGCCCCCATCCCCCCTTCTCCATGAAATTGGAAACGCCTATAGTTTTCACATTTTTTGGGCTAGAGCCACCAAATTTTGTGTCAAGATAGATATTGACTTTCCCCAAAAAATGCATCAAAATTTTGGATGCCACGCCCCTAATTCCGCCCCCATCCCCCTTCTCCATGAAATTGGAAACGCCTATAGTTTTCACATTTTTTGGGCTAGAGCCACCAAATTTTGTGTTAAGATAGGTACTGACGTTTCCCATCAAAACTTGGATGCCACGCCCCCTAATTCCGCCCCCATCCCCCTTCTCCATGAAATTGGAAACGCCTATAGTTTTCACATTTTTGGGCTAGAGCCACCAAATTTTGTGTTAAGATAGGTACTGACGTTTCCCATAAAAAACTTGGATGCCACGCCCCCTAATTCCGCCCCCCATCCCCCTTCTCCATGAAATTGGAAACGCCTATAGTTTTCACATTTTTTGGGCTAGAGGCACAAAATTTTGTATCTAGATAGATATTGACGTTCCCCAAAAAAGTCATCAAAATTTTGGATGCCACGCCCCCCGATTCCGCCCCCATCCCCCCTTCTCCATGAAATTGGAAACGCCTATAGTTTTCACATTTTTTGGGCTAGAGCCATCAAATTTTGTGTCAAGATAGATATTGACGTTCCCCAAAAACATGCATCAACATTCGAATCGGCTATATCTCTAACAGTTTTTGAGCCTGAGCCACCAAACTTTTTATGAATATAGATGGTGACAGTTAAAAACATTTGATTCAAAAATTAAGATGCCACGCCTACCTCTGCCGCCCACCTTTTAAATTTGGGAGTTAAGTTATCTTCCACAGCTTTTGAGCTAAAGTCACCAAATTTGGTAACATGATAGCTGGCGATGTTTAACACATGGCCCACTCCCTTCGCCCCTGCATTCTTCCTTATCAACCGTTCTTTTACTGGTATCAAAGTATTCCGCAGTCGGTTGCGTCCGACTGCAACGTTTTCACTTGTTTTTATATATAAAATATTTAAATATGTAATAGAAATAAAATTTCCCTGCGGTACGGCTGGTGTCAAGGCATACCAAGTTTCAGTCCTGTGATGCATCACTAGTAGCCAGCTAAATCGCTAGGTACTGAAAATGCATAAGATCGTTAAGCAAATAAACGAAAAGCACAAAAAACAATCCTATGGTGCATCACTGGTAGCTAGCGACCAGTAATGCACCAAGTCGCTAGGCAAATAAAACAAAAAACACAAAATAACAATCAAAGCGACAAAGCAACGGAACAAGACAAAGCGTGTATGACAAAGTTAACTGTTAATTAACTGGTTATAACCAGAATTTTGTAAATTTTTGTCTTTAAATTTGCATTGTCGCGAGCGCATTTTTCGGTGCAGTCATTAGAGAAAAGTTATCAAGCAAGTGCGGGTCAACATATAATTCTATAAATCCTCAATTCAATTAATAATCAATTATTGTAATTGTATGTACATAATTCAATATTATTTTAATAAAAGTAGAATAAAGTTAAAATCAAAGGAAACAACAAATTATAATAATAATAATATAATACAATTTTTTTCACTAATGTGTTTAATATTTATTGATTTTAAAAAATGAATTTGCAACTTTGAGCTCACAGTTCCAAGTTGTTTTAAAAGAGGTGGCTGAGCAAAAAGTTTTTATTCAGCAAATGCTCCGGGAGAAAAGGAAACAGACGAGCAGGAAATCTGTTTCCAATTTCAAACAAAGAAGAGCTACTTAAATTGGATAAATCTATTGAGCTCGGTAACAGGAATATATTTGTAAGTAAAGACGATTTATATTATTCTATATTGCTTTTTTAAAAATCAAATTATACTTATTTCAGATGAATACGATGGCAAGGTTACTTGGTCCTTCTGGGCCAAAATCAAATTTAAAATATATTTTAATAGATGAACTTTTAATGGAATACAACGTAGATGGTGTTTTGGGGAAAGACTCATTGAAATAGATAAGTTTTTTCTGTACATCGTTAATAGGTAAAAAAAAACAACAGTGAAAAGACATACAAATCAAATTAAATTTAATCTCTTTTTCATTACAGACGCAATTTCTAAGTGCGATGTAGGGCCGCCGGAGCCGGAGCTGCGTAAGGCGATGCAACTTCAAAAAAAAAAAGAATAATTAAGAAAAATAATATTGAGCCTTTGTAACACTTTTTCTTTTTATTCAAAATTTAAAATTAAATTAATTTTGCTAATATTTTAATTACAAATGTGTCTTCGTTTATATTTTGTACTAGCGTAAATATAAGCAACTTGTACTAGCGAAATAGGTCCTAACGATATTCCTAGGCCTTTCGTACCAGATAAATCGCTAGCGATTACCTTACTCCGAAGTGTCTAGTGCAATAGCCCTAGTCAAATACCTAGGTACCTTCGAAATAGCTAAGTATAGCGTCCTAACGATATTACTAGGCCTTCGGTACCAGGGAAATCGCTAGCTAGTTGTAATGCACCGGTAAATTCATTGCTGGTGGTGCGAGTGTGCACCAGTACTCATCAATGAGTTCTAGGCATATCGCTGGTCTGGCACCGGGCCTGCGTACTGCAGGGTTCTATCAAAACAAACGCTGTGTGCTCACATGCATACATACTATCAGGTGTGCTTGTATGTATGCATGTCAGCGCTCATGCAGTACACAGCGAAATAACAGCTATCCATAATCAGAACAAAACAATGGTAAAAACAAATCAGAAATGGCGGGATCACGCGAATAGTCAACACTGCAGCCAGAATCAAAACAAAATCAGCTGCGCTTCGTTGAGTAGTAAAGCAGTGTTGCGTTAACATAGACGCGCTCGTTTGGATGCGTTTTAATAAACAGGGCTGTAAACTGGCCACTGTTAATTTCCAATCTATGTTAAGTTTATTAATCTATGTCTCCGACCCCATAAAACATATATATTCTTGATCCGCCTGTACATTTGAATGAACACATAGATCTTGGCGACTATTACTCAATACAAAATATTGAAAATCGGTGACAACTTATCATTCATCGAAATCGGTTGAGAAACAGCATAGATATTGTTGACTGAAGTTAAGTCACATAATACACAAAAAATGACCATTAAGTATATGTTCAGGGTATTTTCTAGTCGGGAACTAGAGCTGCGATAGTGGCACACAAACCTTGCCGGGTTCATACAGCTACTTTTAAAAATGGCGACAGACTGACGCACAAGCTGAGGGTATGATCGCGAGCGAACACATATGTACATAAATGCATCGAAAATAGGCAAAACACAACTAGACGCACAAAATGCACAAAGAAAAAATACCCTGTGTCCCAATATTCAGTTATAGTCCATGAAATCACATTTTTTGGGCTAGAGGCACAAAATTTTGTATCTAGATAGATATTGACGTTCCCCAAAAAAGTCATCAAAATTTTGGATGCCACGCCCCTAATTCCGCCCCCATCCCCCCTTCTCCATGAAATTGGAAACGCCTATAGTTTTCACATTTTTTTGGGCTAGAGGCACAAAATTTTGTATCAAGATAGATATTGACGTTCCCCAAAAAAAGTCATCAAAATTTTGGATGCCACGCCCCCTGATTCCGCCCCCATCCCCCTTCTCCACGAAATTGGAAACGCCTATAGTTTTCACATTTTTTGGGCTAGAGCCATCAAATTTTGTGTCAAGATAGATATTGACGTTCTCAAAAAAATGCATCAAAATTTTGGATGCCACGCCCCTAATTCCGCCCCCATCCCCCTTCTCCATGAAATTGGAAACGCCTATAGTTTTCACATTTTTTGGGCTAGAGCCACCAAATTTTGTGTCAAGATAGATATTGACTTTCCCCAAAAAAATGCATCAAAATTTTGGATGCCACGCCCCTAATTCCGCCCCCATCCCCCCTTCTCCATGAAATTGGAAACGCCTATAGTTTTCACATTTTTTGGGCTAGAGCCACCAAATTTTGTGTTAAGATAGGTACTGACGTTCCCCATCAAAACTTGGATGCCACGCCCCCTAATTCCGCCCCCATCCCCCTTCTCCATGAAATTGGAAACGCCTATAGTTTTCACATTTTTTGGGCTAGAGCCACCAAATTTTGTGTTAAGATAGGTACTGACGTTCCCCCCCATCAAAACTTGGATGCCACGCCCCCTAATTCCGCCCCCATCCCCCCTTCTCCATGAAATTGGAAACGCCTATAGTTTTCACATTTTTTGGGCTAGAGCCACAAAATTTTGTGTCAAGATAGATATTGACGTTCCCCAAAAAAGTGCATCAAAATTTTGGATGCCACGCCCCCGATTCCGCCCCCATCCCCCTTCTCCATGAAATTGGAAACGCCTATAGTTTTCACATTTTTTGGGCTAGAGCCATCAAATTTTGTGTCAAGATAGATATTGACGTTCCCCAAAAATATGCATCAACATTTTGGATGCCACGCCCCCTGATTCCGCCCCCATCCCCCTTTCACCAAGAAATTGGAAACGCCTATAGTTTTCACATTTTTTGGGCTAGAGCCACCAAATTTTGTGTGAAGATAGATATTGACGTTTTGGATGCCACGCCCCATGATTCCGATCCCAACCCCCCCTTCTACTTGAAATTGGAAACGCCAATAGTTTTCACATTTTTCGAGCTAGAGTCACCGAATTTGGTAGGAAGATATATGGTGACATCTACAAAAGATCTGCATGAAAAATTTGGATGCCACGCCCACCTCTGCCGCTCACTATTTAAAATCGGAAATTTCGATATCTCTTATAGTTTTTAAGCTAGAGCCCGTAAATTGGGTAGAAAGATAGAATGCAGCATCTACCAAAGATGTGCATCAAAATTTTGGATGCCACGCCCACCTAAGCCACCCGCCTTATAAAATCGGAATCGGCTATATCTCTAACAGTTTTTGAGCCTGAGCCACCAAACTTTTTATGAATATAGATGGTGACAGTTAAAAACATTTGATTCAAAAATTAAGATGCCACGCCTACCTCTGCCGCCCACCTTTTAAATTTGGGAGTTAAGTTATCTTCCACAGCTTTTGAGCTAAAGTCACCAAATTTGGTAACATGATAGCTGGCGATGTTTACCACATGGCCCACTCCCTTCGCCCCTGCATTCTTCCTTATCAACCGTTCTTTTACTGGTATCAAAGTATTCCGCAGTCGGTTGCGTCCGACTGCAACGTTTTTACTTGTTTTTATATATAAAATATTTAAATATGTAATAGAAATAAAATTTCCCTGCGGTACGGCTGGTGTCAAGGCATACCAAGTTTCAGTCCTGTGATGCATCACTAGTAGCTAGCTAAATCGCTAGGTACTGAAAATGCATAAGATCGTTAAGCAAATAAACGAAAAGCACAAAAAACAATCCTATGGTGCATCACTGGTAGCTAGCGACCAGTAATGCACCAAGTCGCTAGGCAAATAAAACAAAAAACACAAAATAACAATCAAAGCGACAAAGCAACGGAACAAGACAAAGCGTGTATGACAAAGTTAACTGTTAATTAACTGGTTATAACCAGAATTTTGTAAATTTTTGTCTTTAAATTTGCATTGTCGCGAGCGCATTTTTCGGTGCAGTCATTAGAGAAAAGTTATCAAGCAAGTGCGGGTCAACATATAATTCTATAAATCCTCAATTCAATTAATAATCAATTATTGTAATTGTATGTACATAATTCAATATTATTTTAATAAAAGTAGAATAAAGTTAAAATCAAAGGAAACAACAAATTATAATAATAATAATATAATACAATTTTTTTCACTAATGTGTTTAATATTTATTGATTTTAAAAAAATGAATTTGCAACTTTGAGCTCACAGTTCCAAGTTGTTTTAAAAGAGGTGGCTGAGCAAAAAGTTTTTATTCAGCAAATGCTCCGGGAGAAAAGGAAACAGACGAGCAGGAAATCTGTTTCCAATTTCAAACAAAGAAGAGCTACTTAAATTGGATAAATCTATTGAGCTCGGCAACAGGAATATATTTGTAAGTAAAGACGATTTATATTATTCTATATTGCTTTTTTTAAAATCAAATTATACTTATTTCAGATGAATACGATGGCAAGGTTACTTGGTCCTTCTGGGCCAAAATCAAATTTAAAATATATTTTAATAGATGAACTTTTAATGGAATACAACGTAGATGGTGTTTTGGGGAAAGACTCATTGAAATAGATAAGTTTTTTCTGTACATCGTTAATAGGTAAAAAAAACAACAGTGAAAAGACATACAAATCAAATTAAATTTAATCTCTTTTTCATTACAGACGCAATTTCTAAGTGCGATGTAGGGCCGCCGGAGCCGGAGCTGCGTAAGGCGATGCAACTTCAAAAAAAAAAAAAATAATTAAGAAAAATAATATTGAGCCTTTGTAACACTTTTTCTTTTATTCAAAATTTAAAATTAAATTAATTTTGCTAATATTTTAATTACAAATGTGTCTTCGTTTATATTTTGTACTAGCGTAAATATAAGCAACTTGTACTAGCGAAATAGGTCCTAACGATATTCCTAGGCCTTTCGTACCAGATAAATCGCTAGCGATTACCTTACTCCGAAGTGTCTAGTGCAATAGCCCTAGTCAAATACCTAGGTACCTTCGAAATAGCTAAGTATAGCGTCCTAACGATATTACTAGGCCTTCGGTACCAGGGAAATCGCTAGCTAGTTGTAATGCACCGCCGTACCGCTCGGTACGCTCTGCGGATATTCTCTAAATAAATTCGTTTGGTAAATTCATTGCTGGTGGTGCGAGTGTGCACCAGTACTCATCAATGAGTTCTAGGCATATCGCTGGTCTGGCACCGGGCCTGCGTACTGCAGGGTTCTATCAAAACAAACGCTGTGTGCTCACATGCATACATACTATCAGGTGTGCTTGTATGTATGCATGTCAGCGCTCATGCAGTACACAGCGAAATAACAGCTATCCATAATCAGAACAAAACAATGGTAAAAACAAATCAGAAATGGCGGGATCACGCGAATAGTCAACACTGCAGCCAGAATCAAAACAAAATCAGCTGCGCTTCGTTGAGTAGTAAAGCAGTGTTGCGTTAACATAGACGCGCTCGTTTGGATGCGTTTTAATAAACAGGGCTGTAAACTGGCCACTGTTAATTTCCAATCTATGTTAAGTTTATTAATCTATGTCTCCGACCCCATAAAACATATATATTCTTGATCCGCCTGTACATTTGAATGAACACATAGATCTTGGCGACTATTACTCAATACAAAATATTGAAAATCGGTGACAACTTATCATTCATCGAAATCGGTTGAGAAACAGCATAGATATTGTTGACTGAAGTTAAGTCACATAATACACAAAAAATGACCATTAAGTATATGTTCAGGGTATTTTCTAGTCGGGAACTAGAGCTGCGATAGTGGCACACAAACCTTGCCGGGTTCATACAGCTACTTTTAAAAATGGCGACAGACTGACGCACAAGCTGAGGGTATGATCGCGAGCGAACACATATGTACATAAATGCATCGAAAATAGGCAAAACACAACTAGACGCACAAAATGCACAAAGAAAAAATACCCTGTGTCCCAATATTCAGTTATAGTCCATGAAATCACATATATATATATTCTCCAACTATTTATTCTCAAGATATAGACAATTTATTATATGTGTGCTTGTATTTAAAGCTATATATCTTGCGTTTAGATATTTATTAACGAAAAGTTAACTTTAGTCTATACAACCCTCCTGCGTTACGCAGCAGCAAGCGGATTGAAGCAATAGGCAAAACGCAACTTTTTAAACTGGCGGCAGACTGACGCACAAGCTGAGGGTATGATCGCGAGCGAACACATATATAAATGCATCAAAAAAAGGCAAAAAACAACTAGACGCACAAATTGCACAAAGAAAAGTATTTAGAAAAATCTTGACTAGGAGATACCCTTTATTTTATTATTTATTAATCTATGACCAGCCCTTGTAGGCATAGATAAATGAACCTAACATAGATATGTAATAAGCGCCGGTAACTTTAACAGAAAATATTAATACGCATCTACTCTGGCGGTTTGTTTACGATCAGCTGGTGCTGGATAAATGGATAAGGCTGGATAGTAAACATAAGTCGGCCATTATTGTTTTTGGCTTTTGTTATACTTTGATACCGAAGGTCTCATAGTATATTGGTTTTGTGCAATGTCCGTCATGGTGTCTGTCTGTCCGTCTGTCCGTCCGTATGAACGCAACTTTTTTCGACACCCGTAAAGCTAGAGACTTGAAACTTTGCAATTATGTTTATCTATAGACGGTACAGATAAAGTGTCAAGATTGGGTTGCCACGCCTACTAGGAGGCTGGGAAATCGATAAATTCGATAACTGACAACCGATAAAACCAAATATTTCTCACATTCTTACAGCTCGAGTTACCAAATTTTGCACGCAGATAGCTAGTCATGTCCCTGAAAAAACTGCATCAAAATTTTGGATGCCATGCCCACTCCTTCCGCCCCCATCCCCCCCTTCTCCGTGAAATTGGAAACGCCTATAGTTTTCACATTTTTTGGGCTATAGCCACCAAATTTTGTGTCAAGATGGATATTGACGTTCCCCAAAAACATGCATCAACATTTTGGATGCCACGCCCCCTGATTCCGCCCCCATCCCCCCCTTCTCCATGAAATTGGAAACGCCTATAGTTTTCACATTTTTTGGGCTAGAGCCATCAAATTTTGTGTCAAGATAGATATTGACGTTCCCCAAAAATATGCATCAACATTTTGGATGCCACGCCCCCTGATTCCGCCCCCATCCCCCCTTCTCCATGAAATTGGAAACGCCTACAGTTTTCACATTTTTTGGGCTAGAGCCATCAAATTTTGTGTCAAGATAGATATTGACGTTCCCCAAAAATATGCATCAACATGTTGGATGCCACGCCCCCTGATTCCGCCCCCATTCCCCTTTCACCAAGAAATTGGAAACGCCTATAGTTTTCACATTTTTTGTGTCAAGATAGATATTGACGTTCCCCAAAAAAATGCAACAAAATTTTGGATGCCACGCCCCCTGATTCCGCCCCCATCCCCCTTCTCCATGAAATTGGAAACGCCTATAGTTTTCACATTTTTTGGGCTAGAGCCATCAAATTTTGTGTCAAGATAGATATTGACGTTCCACAAAAATATGCATCAACATTTTGGATTCCACGCCCCCTGATTCCGCCCCCATTCCCCTTTCACCAAGAAATTGGAAACGCCTATAGTTTTCACATTTTTTGGGCTAGAGCCACCAAATTTTGTGTGAAGATAGATATTGACGTTTTGGATGCCACGCCCCATGATTCCGATACCAACCCCCCCTTCTACTTGAAATTGGAAACGCCTATAGTTTTCACATTTTTCGAGCTAGAGTCACCGAATTTGGTAGGAAGATATATGGTGACATCTACAAAAGGTCTGCACCAAAAATTAGGATGCCACGCCCACCTCTGCCGCCCACTATTTAAAATCGGAAATTTCGATATCTCTTATAGTTTTTAAGCTAGAGCCCTAGTAAATTCGGTAGAAAGATAGAAGGCAACATCTACCAAAGATGTGCATCAAAATTTTGGATGCCACGCCCACCTAAGCCACCCGCCTTATAAAATCGGAATCGGCTATATCTTTAACAGTTTTTGAGCTAGAGCCACCAAACTTGGTAGGCAGATAGATAGTGACAGTTAAAAACATTTGATTCAAAAATTTGGATGCCACGCCCACCTCTGCCGCCCACCTTTTACATTTTGAAGTTAAGTTATCTTCCACAGCTTTTGAGGAAAAGTCACCAAATTTGGTAACATGATAGCTGGCGATGTTTACCACATGGCCCACTCCCTTCGCCACTGCATTCCCCCTTATAAGCCGTTCATTTACTGGTATCAAAGTATTCCGCAGTCGGTTGCGTCCGACTGCAACGTTTTTACTTGTTTTGATTGCAAATGGTGCGATGCGCAAGATATAACTAAACGTTGCCTTCCTTCATTTCTCTTGTTGTTGTTACAGAACTCGAGTTGTGCAATTTCAGAGTTTTGCTTCAATCTGGTTACTGCTACCCTAGATAGGAGGGTAGTATAACTTTGCATGAACTTTGCGCAATTCAATAAATAAACACGAGAAACCTAAATATTTTATACATAATATATTTTTACTTGTGTTTTGGCAATTAGTAAGCGCGTTTCTAATTAAATAATCATTGTTCAGACGCCCTATAAAGAGAGTTTACTCGCCCTGCGCGGCACTCTTTATTATTCTAAGCACAGAGCACCTGCGATCGCCTTACCTTTATGCTTATGCTTTATCCGCAATGCATCGGCACGCTCTGCACGTCGCCGCTTTGCTCGCTTCGTTCAGTTGTTAAAACACATTCGGTGCGATCAATTCATTATCGTTGTTATTAAAGCTAAGCAGCAGACAATTCGGTCTATGCTAACGCAAATAAACTATACATTGGAACTTAAAATATCTTCTTGAGTTTCATTATTATAGTGACTTTCATTCGGAGAAAAAGCGTTAGAAAACATTAGCGCTCTAAACATTGGTGACCCCGACGTGATTTTTCGTTCCGAACTTTTTTTACTCATCGGTTCGGTTTGGTCTTGCGTCTACACAATAACGATTCGGTTATGTGTAACTTTATATAAAACGTTTGGACTAGCTTAAAGAATAAGCTCGTACAATATCATTCGGTGATTAGTGCGTAAACATACATACATAACCATAGTTCGGCCTATGTACATGTATTTACCCATGCTTAATTGACCACCTGGCACTTTCGGTTGCTGCCTTTTCCTAACCCTTCGTACATAAGAAGCTGTACGCTGGCTAGTCGCATGTTATGCATTGCAATCGGACACGTGTATAGCGTTCGCTTAAACGATTGAACAGTGGCGGTGCGCAATATTAGTACAAGGTAGGCCATTTAAACTTGACCCATTTGTTTCTGAAAAAATAAGAACAAAAAAAACAATGTTTTTTTTTCATTTCAAAAATAATTTATTTTGGTCCAAGGAGATTTGTTCTAGCTAATTTTTAAAAATTATATCGCGTAAATGGGCACCTTTAGCTTTGACAGCTAAATGCACTCTTTTTTCGGCATTTTCCATGACTTTTGCCAATGTTGCGACCGATATGGCAGCGATTTCACGTGTTATGTTGGTTTTAAGCTGAGCCAGAGTCTGTGGCTTGTCAGCGTACACTTTGGACTTCAAGTAGCCCCACAAATAAAAGTCTGGTGGCGTCAAATCTGCTGATCTCGGTGGCCAGTCAAAATCACCATTTTTCGATATCAATCGCCCGGGGAACAATGGTCGCAATAAATTGATTGTTGCTGAAGCTGTATGGCATGTAGCCCCGTCCTGTTGAAACCAGAAGTTATCCATGTCATTTTCGCGAATAATGGGTATCAGAAAATCCGTTATCATGGCTCGATAACGCTCACCATTGACTGTTGTCGTGGCTCCATTATCGTCTTCGAAAAAATACGGTCCGATGATCATATTCGCGCAAACACCGCACCAAACTGTTAATTTTTGGTCGTAAAGAGGCTGTTCTTCAATTAATTGAGGATTTTCGGTGGCATAAAATCGACAATTTTGCTTGTTTACGCCTCCATTCAGCGAGAAATGTGCCTCGTCTGACATGATGAGTTTTCGCCAAAAGTCAAGTTCGTTTTCAGCCATTTCGATGGCCCATTTGCCAAAATTAAGGCGTCGCGGATAATCAGCTGGGTTTAGTTTTTGTGCCATTTGAATTTTATATGGAAACATCTTCAAATCGTTATGAATTTTGCGTCGGAGAGTGGTGCGAGAGATGTTTAATTCCTGAGAGCGGCGATAACTCGATGTCGTTGGAGTCTCCTCAATACTGGCTCGTACAGCTTCGATATTTTCATCAGACCGTCTTGTTCGTTGTCTGGATGCATGACTGGCATTACAGACATTACCGGTGTTCACAAATTTTGCGTATAAAGACTTAATTGTGTTCTTAACTGGAGCACTTTTCACTTTATTTTTTTTGCGAAACGCACGTTGAGTTAACACAATTGAAAAGTTATTTTGAATATAAAGCTGAACAACTTCAGCGCGTTCTTTTGGAGTGTACTGTTCCATGGTATAAATTGTCTTCGAATGACGCTTCTAAAGCGGTATGAAATTAGCTGATCTGTCAGCGCTGTCAAAAGTTACAGCGTTGCCAGATGGGTCAACTTTAAATGGCCTACCCTGTATATGTCTGCAACTAACACTAACTAATAATTAACGCGCAACATTAACACATGTACGCATATATTGTGCTGAACACAATAAAGCAAACATATTCGGCCGTCCCATAAGTACAGTGTCAGTGCAAATAACAAGGGCATGCTCATATGCAGCATCCACTTAATCATTTGAACAGTCGCGGCGTGCAATGCAAACACACTTACTGATTATTTGTGGGGTATATACTAAAACAAACATTTTTCGAATCGTGAATTGCATTAAATCGTTGTATTTGTCACTTTACGTTTAAAGTTGACAATCACACCTGCTTATTAATAAAACTAACTATGGCAACTGAGGCTTGCAAAGAGCCTGCCTCTGATTCGAGATCGCAGCTTTACAAGAAAAGGTCAGAGTCTTTCTTTCAACAACTGCGACGGCTCGACGCTATAACAACACCTGACAATTTCAAATCGTTTTCTATCGTTGAACTTAATAGTCGGTTAGAACTCCTTAAAAAGCTTGAGTCTAGTTTCAATTCGGCTCATGACAATCTTGAAGAATTAGATTACGATGATATCGGTAGTGAGTTGCGCGAAACTTTCGACAAACTTGTTATAGACGTAATCACTCGAGTGCGGTCCTGCCTTGGCGTGCATCAATCGCGTTTATCTTCGTCTCCGACAACCCATAACAATTTGGATGGAACTCAGGGGCCAATCTTCAGCACATTCGCATCCAGCGATCGACCACGTCGAGCTCGATTACCGGCTCTTAAGGTGCCGCATTTTTCTGGAGGTTTTACAGAGTTCACCAGCTTCATCTCTGTTTAAGTCCATCATAGACAAGGACCCGGATTTAACTGACATCGAGCGTTTTCAACACTTGCGCTCATGTTTGTCGGGCTCAGCACTTGATGCAATCTCATCACTTGAGCTTTCTGAGGCTAACTATCAGGCAGCTCTGAGTATATTGCCCAAACGTTTTAATAATAAACGCCTTATATTTCAGTCGCATATCAAGGGTATCCTAAAGCTTAAGAAGGTAGAATCGTCGTCGGCTGAGAAACTTCGAGAATTTTCGGACGCGGTCATTTCCCATATGCGGGCGTTAGAGACACTCGGAAGTAAGACGGAGATTGCTGGATGCATGCTAGTTCATTTACTACTTTCTAAAGTGGATATTGCCACGCAAACCAGCTGGGAGGAGAGCATCGCCCTGGACCAGATTCCCTCATCGGAGGAGTTTTTTTACCTTCCTTGAGAGCCGTTGTCATAGGATGGAGACAGTACAGCAGGCTTTGCAAAGTTCCCATGGGGGAAAAGGCAGTTCAACTTCTCAGCTAGGCAAAAAGTCGTTTGTCGCTACGCAAGCTAACAACGCATGCCCCTTTTGCGGCACACCAGGACATAGTTTGTATGCATGCTCCAAATTTGGAAATTTACCACCACTTACACGGTTTAAGGAAGTAAAGAAATTGGGCCTTTGTATTAATTGTTTAAAGAAGGGCCATCAAGCGCATACGTGCTTAAGTCGCAATTGCCAAACTTGCAATGCGCGGCATCATACACTGTTGCATTTTGATCAGGCTACGGTCTCAAACACAACGTCGTCAACTTCCTCATCGACGACTTCCTCAGCTCTTCACGTTTCTACCTCTCTTACTGCCAAGGATTCCTCTGAAGGTAGTGCGTTGTTGGCCACAGCAATTGTTCTGCTAAAAGATGGTTCTGGATCCTTAGTTCCGGCGCTCGCTTTGCTGGACTCGGGTTCCCAGCTTCACTTAATCACATCTCGTTTGGCCCAGCAACTTCGCCTGAAGAAAATTCGGTCTTCAACAACTATCTCTGGTTTAGGTGACGCAAACGTACCCACAGCAAAGTCCACTGTCAATGTCGGACTACAGTCTCAACATACGGACTATGCTACCTCAATCAACGCATTAGTGGTACCAAACATCACTGACTGCCAGCCTAGTCTTTCTTTCGACATTTCGACATGGAGCATTCCTTCTAACATTAAATTAGCAGATCCAGCGTTCTACAAGCGACAGCACGTCGATCTCCTTATAGGAGCCAGCATGTTTTATGATCTGCTTTGCGTTGGCCAAATTAAACTGTTACCAGGTATGCCTCTGTTGCAGAAAACCCGACTGGGTTGGGTTGCCACTGGAGGATGTAAGACACACCTAAGGGCATCTTTAGTGGCGGTTTGCGAGCAACCCGAGGAGAATTTCACTTTGGATGATAGGCTTGAGCACATAATCAAGCGGTTTTGGGAAGTCGAAAGCTGCGGTGAGAGTGATTCGAAGGCAACTAAAAAAGAGTTGCAATGTGAAGAGCACTTTACAAAAACTGTCTCTCGCTTTTCCTCTGGCGAATACTCTGTTATGTTGCCATTTAAACCAAACGCTGGAAATTTAGGGGATTCTTATACTCAAGCCTATCAGCGTTTTCTAAGCCTGGAGCGTAAGCTTGAACGCAATCCTAACATGCAGCAACAATACTCGGCATTTATTAAGGAATATCTAGATTTAAAACACATGTCACTTGTCCACCTAAGCTTGCAAGCTCCTGTCGCTATTTCTTGCCTCACCACTGCGTATTAAAGGAAGATAGCACAACAACAAAGTTGCGGGTAGTCTTCGATGGATCCGCTGCAACTTCTTCTGGTGCATCTCTGAACGATTTGCTAATGGCTGGCCCTGTCATACAGGCAAAGCTTTTCAACTTGCTTATTCAATTTCGCACTTATGCTCTCGCACTCACTGGGGACATCTGCAAAATGTATCGATGTGTTCGAGTGAATTGTCCTGACACATATTTTCAATGCATCTTGTGGCGCACCTCTCCAAGAGAAGACCTAAACATCTACAAGCTAGACACGGTGACGTACGGAACGAAGTCTGCTTCGTTTTTATCGGTTCGGACAATGCATCAATTAGCTCACGATGAAGGGCGTCTGTTCCCTCTTGGTGCCTCAGCTGTCTTAAATGACTTCTATGTCGATGATTTAATATCGGGCGGGAATTCTGTTGTTGAGGCTGTAGAAAAGTTGCGACAGACGACTGAGCTCCTTGCTCGAGGCAACTTTAGGCTTCGGAAAATATGTTCGAGTCATTCGACGATGTTACAAGAAGTGGCTGAGTCTGAAAGAGAAACTTGTCTTAAGTTCGATGATGACTGCAACATCATAAAAACAATCGGTCTCTTATGGGATCCTGGATCGGATCAGCTCTTGTTTTCTTCAGTACCGATGCAGTCAGCTATAAAGCCCTGCAAGCGCTTTATTCTATCGACCATAGCACACTTCTACGATCCTCTTGGCCTCATTGGACCGGCCATTGTGAAGGCAAAGGTGTTCCTGCAGCATTTATGGAAGGCGAAGCTTGACTGGGACGAAAGTTTGCCGCTTGACCTCAGCACATCTTGGATGGAGATCTTCAATGGCTTTAACAACTTTCCAAGTTTTTTGTTCCCTCGTTGCGTCGTGTCCCAGGATTGCCCTATAGAAATACACGGATTTTGCGACGCCAGTATAGACGCGTATGGAGCCTGCATCTATGTCGTTTCCAACGGTCAGCAGCCTTCAAGCTATTTACTATGTTCAAAGTCCCGTGTCGCGCCTTTAAAGACACTTTCTGTACCGAAGTTGGAGCTATCTGGAGCCAGGCTGCTTGCTCAGCTTATGTTTGAAGTTTTCCAATCTGGACACTTCAATGCTTCCTATTATTGCTGGTCTGACTCGTCCATAGCACTGTCATGGATCAACAGTGAGCCGTCTCGATTTAATGTTTTCGTGGCAAATCGGGTAGCCGCTATTCAGGAACTGACGCAGAACATGCAGTGGCGTCATGTTCTCACAGATGTCAACCCGGCAGATATCCTTTCTCGCGGAACTCTTCCAGATCAACTTGCTCAGCTCGATCTCTGGTTGTACGGTCCTCAATTCTTAAAGTTGGGTAAGGATTCCTGGCCTTTACTATATGCTGTCGATGAGCCGACTGCAAATTCATACATTCCTTCTCCAGCCTTCAACGTGTATTCGCTTACATATCGAAATTTGTCAAGAGGATAAGGCGTACTGGACTTATCCTGAGTGATATTCATTATGGCACTCAAATGATCTTAAGGATTGCTCAAGGACGAAGCCTAAGCCATGAGATTAACGACTTGAGGGCAAAGGGAGAAGTGAGAAGTTCCAGTTGCATTGCATCTTTATCTCCATTCATCGATGATTTTGGACCACGTGTGCTTCTGGCAAACATTAGGCTTCAGTATTGGCCAATAGGTGGTTTGAAAACCATAGCCAAAGGTCATCAATAAATGCATAAGATGCTTTCGGGCAAGGCCTCGGCTCTTAACACACATTATGGGTGACCTTCCAGAGGAACGGTGCACAAGATCGCGTGTCTTTGAGGTTACTGGTGTGGACTACTGTGGTCCCTTCTTTTACAGCCCTTGAGTTCGTTCAAAGCCCCCGATTAAATCATACATATGCGTCTTCATCTGTTTTAAGACCAAGGCGGTGCACCTGGAGCTCGTCCGCGATTTGTCTACACCAACCTTTCTTGGCGCACTTAAACGATTTATATCTATTCGTGGGAAACTGAGTCAGATCTGGTCTGACAACGCTACAAACTTTGTTGGAACAAAAAATGAGCTGTTGGATTTGAAAAAGCTTCTCCTAAGTGAATCTCATCAGGACGCAGTACATAGATTTTGCCTCTCTGACAGCATTGACTGGCGTTTCATCCCTCCTCGCTCTCCTCATTTTGGTGGATTGTGGGAGGCAGCCGTCAAAACTGCAAAGCATCATCTTTATCGTTCCCTTGGCCGATCCACTCTACGCTTCGATGAACTTCAGACTCTCGTTTGTCAGGTGTCAGCAATCATTAATTTTCGACCATTAGTTTCAATTACAGAAAACCCGGAGGACCTGGACGTGTTGACGCCGTCGAATTTTTGTTTGGTGGTGCTCCAAGAACTATAATTGAGCCTGACTTGTCAAAGGTTGATTTCGATCGTTTGAATGGTTGGCAAAAAGCTGCACGTATGCAACAAGTCTTCTGGGATCGATGGCGGGAAGAATATCTGACCTTGCTGCAGCAACGGACAAAATGGAAAACGCGCACAGATCCATTGTGCGTCGGCGACCTGGTCCTCATTAAAAAGGAGAATGTTCCGCCCATGCACTGGCCACTTGCCCGCATACTTCAGCTTATCCCTGGAAACGACGGGGTATCAAGGGTAGTAGAGCTGAAAACCGTTAATGGACCGGTTCGTCAAGCAACAGCTAAGCTTTGTTTGCTGCCTTTAAAGGATTCTGTTGAAAGCGTGGTTTCAACGGGGGGAGGATGTTCAGACGCCCTATAAAGAGAGTTTACTCGCCCTGCGCGGCACTCTTTATTATTTTAGCACAGAGCACCTGCGATCACCTTATCATCTTTATGCTTTATGGTTTATCCGCAATGCATCGGCACGCTCTGCACGTCGCCGCTTTGCTTGCTTCGTTCAGTTGTTAAAACACATTCGGTGCGATCAATTCATTATCGTTGTTATTAAAGCTAAGCAGCAGACAATTCGGTCTATGCTAACGCAAATAAACTATACATTGGAACTTAAAATATCTTCTTGAGTTTCATTATTATAGTGACTTTCATTCGGAGAAAACGCGTTAAAAAACATTAGGGCTCTAAACAATTATAGTAAATATGACTTAATGTAAAGCTTTAACTAACGCTAAAATTTGCTTTATTTGGTATTTAAATACTTATCTTAATTGATTAAATTGCCAAACACTAATAAATACATTCCTTATAAACAACCAAGCCGATATAGCCATGTGGATGCGTCTGTCTTTATGTATGTTTCGCTTTAAATATAGGGTAAAGGGTATTTCCTAATCAAGATTTTTCTGACTAGAACATTCATGGCTGGGTTTTACTCTCGATGGGTACGCACATGCAAGTACACAAAATTTTACAATAACAACACACACGCTGTGCCCGATCATATGCCTACATACATACAAGAATGATAGAGACCAGATTGCGACATTCCGAGCACAAAATGGAGGCCTGATTCTTTTGGCTAAAAATGTAAAAGCAACGGCATTAAAAAAATGTGCAAGCCGTGCTACAGTAGGACAAGGTTTCAAATTTGAAATTATTGTTTAATAGCACTTAGTTCATGAATTATCTCATAAAAGTCTTAGCTATTATTATTTATTTCGAATATAGCAACCAATACCTAAATATGACATTCCATGTCCTAATTGAATTACAAATTATTTACACTTTTTTTTCTGTCTTTGGCTGCAACCGCCCACTGTGCACTTCATTTTTCTATAGGGTTACCAAACAACATAAAATTCACTCGTTTTGTTTATAATTTGTATGGCCTAAATTTTTATAAGAAAATCGTTTTACGGTGGCAACTCTTCAAACTAAACCAATGAACGGGAACGCACTCGGATGTCGCAATCTGGTTTATCATTCTTGACATACATACATACTATGCGCAGTTCTTGTATGTATGCAAATGTGTACTCGCTTTTCTCGTTGCGTTTTGCCTATTGCTTCAATCCGCTTGCTGCTGCGTAACGCAGGAGGGTTGTATAGACTAAAGTTAACTTTTCGTTAATAAATATCTAAACGCAAGATATATAGCTTTAAATATAAGCACACATATAATAAATTGTCTATACTTGAGAATAAATAGTTGGAGAATATATATATATGTGATTTCATGGACTATAACTGAATATTGGGACACAGGGTATTTTTTCTTTGTGCATTTTGTGCGTCTAGTTGTGTTTTGCCTATTTTCGATGCATTTATGTACATATGTGTTCGCTCGCGATCATACCCTCAGCTTGTGCGTCAGTCTGTCGCCATTTTTAAAAGTAGCTGTATGAACCCGGCAAGGTTTGTGTGCCACTATCGCAGCTCTAGTTCCCGACTAGAAAATACCCTGAAAATATACTTAATGGTAATTTTTTGTGTATTATGTGACTTAACTTCAGTCATCGATATCTAGTCCAGTCATCGATATCTGTTTCTTAGCCCATTTCGACGAATGATAAGTTGTAACAGATTTTCAATATTTTGTATTAAGTGATAGTCGCCGAGATCGATGTGTTCATTCAGATGGACAGACAGATCAAGAATATATATCTTATATGGGGTCAGAGCTGCTTACTTCCGTCTGTTGCATACTTTTGTACACAACCACTATACGATTTTTTCGCATAAAGAAACAGACCCAGCTTGCAAGAATAAGCAAAACAGAAAAATTCAAAGCAAACGCTGTGTGCTCAACTGCATACATACTATGAAATGTGTTTGTATGTATGCATGTCAGCGCTAATGCAGCTCAAAGCGAAATTCAATAACAGCTATCAATAATCAAAACAAAACAATGGTAAAAACAAATCAGAAATGGCGGGACGTCGCGGATAGTCAGCATAGCAGCCAGAATCAAAACAAAATCAGCTGCGCGTCCCTGAGGTGTAAAGCAGTGTTTCGTCAAGTCAGACGAGCTGGTTTGGATGCGCTTTAATGAACAGGGCTGTAAAACTGGCCACTGCTAATTTCCAATCTATTTTAGGTTCATTTATCTATGCTTGTAGGGTGTGCGATCAGCTGTCAATGTGGTCATCCTAAAAGATCAGCTGCACACCACCAAGAGATTGTTTTGTTTGTGTTAAAGCGCACAAAAACTGGATATATTTTTATACGAACACCGCAAAAATTACGCGCGGACAAGCTGCCCCCGATGGAAGCCCTACGCGAAACCTTGTACAACGCGTAAGGAGTCACACTTGTTTTGTTTTTTTTTAGCGCGACTTGTCGTAGAGAAAAACACAACTAGACGGACCTGCGTGGGTAACAAACGTCTGTCTCTTACAAGCGTTACATTATGTATGCAGCCTACGAAAAACAGAGCGTTTATACATTTGTGCGCGGTCGTCTGCCAGTCGTGACGTCTGCTTATTCGTATGTATGTAAACGACTTAAAGCACACGCGTAACAAATGTACATATGTATGTACAAAAACTATACACTCAAGCATTAATGTACAACTATTTCTAGCTGCCCAAACTTCATATTACACTTTGCAGTACTTTTAAAAGGACGACAACAAGCAGGTGATTCCGCAGCTTGGACTACAAATTGAATTTCGAGAGAAACTTTTCATGTGGAAGAAGCAGCAAGTAAGAGGTATAATGGTTTTGTGCAAAATTATGTAACAGGCAGAAGGAAGCATCTCCGACCCTATAAAGTATATATATTCTTGATTAGCATCAACAGCCGAGTCGATATAGCCATGTCCGTCTGTCCGTCTGTATGTATGAACGCGTCGATCTCAGAGACTACAAGAGCTAGAGACTTCAGATTTTGAACATAAGCTCATCTAAGTCGTAGGCAGTACAAGCTTAGGTCTGTTCGATAGCTGCACTAGGTTGCCCTATTGTACACTAGTTCACAAAAAACTGTTCGATAGCTGCACTTTTTTACACTAAACTATTCTGCCCTGTGTTTTTTAGTGTGCCCTGACTAACACTTTTCTACACCACCAAAAATCAAGAGCAGAAAAGTTTAGAACAACAAAACAGCTGTTTTGTGTCAGTTATTTACTGTATGTGGCCGAACAGCTGTTTTCTGTCAGTTAAGTTTTTGATCTCTTCTTTAATTGACTTGAACATTGCAAGTTTTAATAATAATAAAAAATGTCAAATGAGAATGATTATTTCATGGAAGAGGACTACTTGGAGTTTTCAATTGAAGGTTGTATTTAATAAATTCTTTACTTTTCTAACTTTTTATACAATATGCAGAGCCTGAAGTATATTCAGAGCAGGAAGCAGCAGCTGCCGCACCCATTGAAAATAAAGAAATGGCTTTTTGGATGAATTCCAGCACAAAGCTCCTAATCGAGCTTTACAGGAAGTGCAAGCCAAAGTTAGGCCACAGTCTACTGATTAAAAATAGAAAAAAAAACGTGGCTGCAAATTGCCAAGGAGTTGAAGGAGCATGGTAATAACTTTAGCACAAGCCAAATCGAAAACAAATGGAAAACGCTCGATCGAAGCTTCAAAGATAATTTAAAAAATACCAATCAAACTGGCAGAGCTCGCTCCACGTGTGCATTCCAAAAGTTAGTGTTTTATTCAAAATAACCCATAAATTTAAGTTAAAAAAACTGTCTTATTTACTTTTAGTGAGCTATCAGAGATTTTTGAAAACAATGACGCTGTTTTCCCGTCCTTCGTTTTAAATGCTCACGGTCCGGGACAAAGTATGCTATTAAAGCTATTCATTTGCTAGGATCAGTGCGTACTAAATAGTGTTTCTTCCAGCAACATCACATTCTAATAAAGAGTCGACTGATGACTTATCGGAATCATTTAATGGCATACGTACTGCAGTGCGGTCCTCCACCCCATTGAATGCACCAAACCCGAATAAACCAAATAAACAGTCTCTTATGATGGAGCTCCTGCAAAAGCAAAAAGAGCGTCACTTGGAAAGAATGGAGCAAAAGGCTGAGGCACTAGAGGCATATAAACAAAGAACAAAGGCCATAGAACGAAAAAACGAACTGCTGGAGCAGCTTCTTTCCAGAAAAAAATAACTAAAAATCTAAAAAAAAAAAACACAAAATAATTAAAAATGGTTGTAGTGGTTGATTTTTTATTGATGAAAATATAAAAAAAAACTTACGAAAAATTCATTTGATTTTTATTAAAATAATGTTGGTAAAGAGCAAAAAAAAACCACCTAACTCCTTATATTCTTAAACATTATATTACATATTTGATCCCTTCACTCGGCAGCCTTAGCTGATGAAATATGCTCTTCCCCGCATGTAGGTGCACTTTCTTCTTCTGAAATAGGGCTCTCTTCACTTAAAAATGAATTGTCGTCGCACATGTTGTGTAAAACGACACAAGCTCGGATGAAATGACAAATTTTCTTATTGCCTCTAAGCTTGCAGTAATACAATGGTCTAAATCTTTGCTTTAATATTCCGAAAGCATGTTCGATAACTACTCTACATGAACTTAACTTGCAGTTGAACTCTTTCTGTTGCCTTGTCTAATGACCATTGTCACGATATGGTGTAATAACATTATTTGAGCATCCATATGCAGAATCAGCCAAAATGTAGTGTTCACCAAGAGCTGATACTTTTGAATAAGCGTCGGAGTTTTCGAATACACGATTGTCATGAACCGATCCCGGATAACCAACAAAGATGTCGACGAATCTCATTTTTTCATTGCAAATAGCTTGCATTTGGATTGAAACGTCTCCCTTTCTATTTATATACACATCCTTGCCGCTTCGAGGAGGAGAAATGCGTATGTGCGTTCCATCCATGGCACCTAAAGCCTTGTTATCGCATACAACGGAAACCGAAACCGAAACTGAAACCGAATCCGATTTTCGGTTTCGGTCGGTGGCTGATTTTGCGTGGGTTGCGACATATAACTGAAACTGAAACTGAACGGAAAATTTCTTCTTCTTTTCATTCGCTAATTTTCATCCGCATCGCGTTTAATCACTTGCAAAATGGAAAATTATTCATCGGAGCAAAAAAGAGTCGCAGCGTTCCTTGCTGCAAATGATAGTTTTGAAAAAGATTTTTTAATGTTGTTCATGTTGTTCGGCAACAAAGTTAATAAGAGGAAAAGCCCACACAAAATATACAGGGAAAGATCCGAAGAAGGGGCTGTGAACATTTTGATAGAACGTCATTTGATTGACGACGACACAAAGTTCCGCGAGTACTTTCGAGTGACCCCGTTTTTGTTTGGGAAATTGTTAGATGTGTTAAAAGAAGATCTTGAAAAAAATCCAACGACTTGGGTGCGCAACCCAATAGGCGCCCAGCATAAATTGTGCCTTACTTTGCGGTATTTGGCAACTGGCGAAACATTTCGATCCCTATCCTTTCAATACCGTGTGCACCATTCCACTATTGGGCGAATAGTAGAAAAATGCCTAAACTCCCTCATTGTGCATTTCCTCGAAAAATCCATCCCCACACCGACGACCGCTGATTTTGAAACAATCGTCGATGATTTTTACTCAAAGTGGAATTTCCCAAATTGCTGCGGGGCGATTGACGGCAAGCACGTCCGGATAAAATGCCAGCCAAAAGCGGGTTCAGTCTATTTTAATTATAAAAACTTCCATTCAACTGTATTGTTAGCAATCGTTGATGCCAACTATAAATTCATTGCAGTAGACGTTGGTTCATATGGAAGAGAAGGAGACGCAAGTAAAAAATCGATACTTATTTCCAAAAAAATTTCAAATTGATTTTGAATGCAAATTTTCACAGGCATTTTCCTAAAAAGTGTAATGGGCAAATTGATCAACAGTGGAATTTTAATATTCCGCCTCCTGCTGCTCTGCCATTAACCAACGTTGAATTGCCAAACGTTATGCTTGGTGATAAAGCATTTGCTTTGAACACTTCCATGATGAAACCATATCCAAAAGCACAGTCGCTGCACGATACAACAAAAGCCATCTGCAACTATAGACATTGCCGTGCAAGAAGAACAACTGAAAATGTATTTGGCATTATGTCGTCGTATTTTCGGATTTTGTTCACACCAATTCAAACAACACCTGAAAAAATTGACAAAATTGTACTCGGTAGTTGCATTCTGCATAATTTGATGCGCAAGGAAAAAATCCCAAGTCCATCGGAATCGATATTCGAAAACACCGATAATGTGGCTTCACCTTCAGAAAATTTGATTGGAATAACAAGTGCAATTGGTAGGCCCACGAGCGAAGGAGTAGCCATTCGAGATAAATTTAAAGATTTTTTTAATGGAGTTGGTGCAGTGCATTGGCAAGAAAACATGATTCAATGAATAAAAAAATACAAAAAAATTTGTTATTCAAAATTTATTATAAATAAAAATGAAATCAACCGAAATCACGTGTCCACTTCAGTTTTATTTGTTTCTTCTTCTGGTCGTTGCTCTTGTTCATCCTCATCCAAATAAATGAATTGAACGTTGTCATTCTGTTCCGCTGCCCAACTCATTTCCTCTTCTCCGACCAATTGGTTTATTTTCATTTTCACTCGGGCAAATCGCAACCGATCAAATTGGCGCAATGTTACTGCAAGCGAATCGCAGAAGCTTTGGGCAGCATCGGGTGGATTTAGCGGCAAAAAATCAGCTGGCTTTGGGCGATCTTTTAAAAAATCACTTAACAATTGCTCCATACACGAAGCCCTCTGTTTCTTTGCCGCAGAGCCAAGCGGTTCAGAACACGAAGAATTGGTATCCTTCATCAGTGGTGAGCCAACGTTTGACATGTCCAATGACATGTCTTCTTCGAACGGCGATTCAGTGCTTTCATCAACACCAAATGCCGCTGCTGCTGCTGCAGCACTGGTCGACGGTACTGATGACAAAGTTCCGAAAACAAAAAACAAGAAAGCAAAATACATCGAAATTAATTACAATTAATTACAAACAATTCAACAATAAAACTTACTTTTTCTTTATTATAGATGTTTGCAGCAAAAACGAGAGCGACTCGTCTCTTTTGGTGGGTGCTAGCGCTGCGGAGCCGGTTATTTTTTTCACATTATTTTTTACAAAATAGTCTCGCATGGCTACCCATTTCTTCTTCAAGACATCAACTGTATTAAAATATTTATGAACATAAAACAAAACATTGACATGAAATTACTTTAACAAAAAAAAAAATATATTACAAAGCACGCAAAATACATTACCATCCATAGACAATTCGTTTGCCAACTTCAACCACAAACGATTTTTGTGTTCTGTGTCGCGAAATTGCTTGTGCTTCACACAGTACAACACTTCGTTCGATTTAACGAACTCTATCAATTTCTCCTCATCCTCCACACTTAATTTGACATTATTATTGTTAAACATTTTTCCAATTGTCACCACACGCATGAAAAACACAAAGAAATGACCAGCGTCACGCGAAAAAAATATCAATACTTGTTGGTATCGATATGATCGTCATTGATACCGATATTTAATACTCGATACTTTTGTTTCGATATCCTGTCGTTTCTATAAATCAGCTGATCGCATGACGTCTCGAACACAGGGCAAATCAGAGGAAAACAAATTAATTAATTAAATTAACAACATGTAAAAATCATACGCAAAGACGTTACATTCGGTTGGCAACAACCGAATAAAGTCAAAAGTGCTTGTTTCGGTTTCGGTTGAAAGTGTACTGAATTCGGTTTCAGTAGCTAGCAACGGAAAAATTTTCGGTTTCGGTTTCAGTTTCGGTTGCAGTCGCAAATGTACTGAATTCGGTTTCGGTTTCCGTTGTATGCGACAACAAGCCTTAAGAAAACAATATGTATTTTAGGAATGTAATTTTAAAAAACGATTCTTACCTATAACTCCTGTAGCAAAATCTTTTCCACTGTTCAGTCCAGCATAATAAGCAGATTTTGTTTGCTTTTCTATGTCATTCGGCCAACGAATCATGTTGTCTGACAAAACACTCACGAAAAAAGTTACTCTGCGAATTATAAGGCTTGCCGTGCTGATGGCAACATTAAATCTGTCGGCTACATCCCGAAATGAGCAAGCCTCATGACCGGCAAACCACAAAAACAGCATAACATGCATATCTGGTGAATGCGCTCTGGTTGTGTCAAGATTCGCATACTCCGAGGATTTTTCAAACTCCTACGACAGATACTGGAAAATTCCTCTTGTAACTCGGAAATGCGTTTGAAATTCTTTATCCGTGTAGGTTGGAATAGTTTTTGTCAAATAGTCCATCACAAAATTTCTTTTTCCCAACGGGAAATCTAACATTTGCATCATTAACAGTTCTTCTTTTTCGTCGCCACTTGGATCTGTGGAGCTTGCAATAATTTCATCATCACTATCGTCATCAATTAACTCACTTATAGTGAAATTTTCATTGTTATTCAAACTCATGCTCAAATTTAAATTTAATCAATACGTTTTACAACTGCAAATTTGCTCAACACCTGTTTTCTGCTGTCACAGTCAGCTGTTGTTTGCTTCATTTGCTCTAACTTACACCTTTTTTGTGCGATAGTAGTTCTACACTTTTTTACACTTAAAATTTTCAGGGATGTATTTTTCGTGTTCTGTCCTGCACTGCACTACCCTACACTTTTTACTATCAAACAGACCTTTTGTTTCCGATTTTCGATAACTATTTCCGTTTCCGATATACACATGTAATCGATTACAAAAATTTCTCGAATTTGGAAAATGTAAAAATTAGGGTTTAAATAATGAGTAATTAATGAGTATGTAACGATAGAACTATTCTGAAAAGTTCATCGAAATCGGTTGAGAAACACCAGAGATATCGAAGATTGAAGTTTAGTCACATATGCATACAGACAATGGTATCTCCTAGTCGGGAAATCTCGACTAGAGCCTTCTTACTTGTTTTATATTAATTTTGTATTATTTGTTCAAATTTCTTAGTGTGGAACTCATGACACTATCTCTCAGCAGTCAAAAGTATGAAATCGGTTAAATCAACCAGATGAGATCACGCTATAAGTCAACTATTATTTAGGAATAGACTCCAACAATTTTAAGTTATGCAAAATAATTCAAAGGGTATTTGCAAAAGTCTTAATAATATACACATGTTGTGTAAAGAAATTACAATTAAGTGCTTTACAGCCGTTTTAGGGCGTATGAAGATATTAACGAAACTTTGGTTAAAAACATTAACGGTTTTTCTACCCCCCGCAATTCATTTATACCTATTAAATAAACAAAAAACTTTTTTTTAGAATTTAGCTTTTATAACAATGGTGAACAATAAATTTTACGTAGTTTTAAGATGAAAACAATGTTTTGATAATTTTATGATTAAATATAAGTAAGTAGTATATATTATATTGTATATAAGCTTAAAATAACTCAAATCAAGTCTGCATTTTGGGTTACATTTAATACCAGTGCGTTTAAACTAAGTTCGTAAATTGAGCTCAAAATAGGCTGGCTGTTCTTGAATTTAGCCTGTATTGGGATTGGTTCAAATCTGAAACACAGGCTAAAATCAATCCCATCACGCTAAAAACTGGCTATTTTTAAGAATTTCGGAATTAAAAAAAAACTTACTTAAATTAAGTATTTTGGTGTCAGTTTAAGAATTTTTGACCTTACGAAACTTTTGACCGCGTTGGGCTGCGATTTAAATACGTTTGATTTGATTTTTTTTCGGTGTATATATAAAAATTAATCGCATCAAATATTAATTTATAAAATGAGATAACAAATAGATATAAAAACAAACTAGAAGCGCTCCAGCACACTGTGGGAGAAACGGCTGATTTAGCAGCGATTAATTCAAATTTAAACTTAAGTCTATGCGCCAATATCGTTTCGTAATCGATTATTAATATATCCGACCAAGAACACTTATCGTTTTGCTGAAATTTGCATATACACTTGGCCCTCGCTTAGCACGGGGTTACGTTCCTAGAAAACCTCGTGTTAACCGAAATCGTCTTAAGCGCAACATGAATTCAGTACAAAATAAGGGGTTACGTTCCTCAAATTCAAAATTGGCAACAAAAATTTTTTTAAATTTTAAATTTTGGTCTGTTTATATTTAAGTCTCCTATATTTGTTCAAAATTAACCAAAAGTTACTTATGTATATGCCTTAAGTATATGTAGAATATTCACATTTTCAAAATTAAAAGTTGGTATTAAATTTAAAAAGATACTTCATATAATTAGTTAACAGGTTAAACTTTTTAAAAACTCAAAAATTTTAAAAACTAAGAAGATCATATGTTTCATTTATAGATTAAGCCGTTTTGTTTTAGCATGTTTTCTTTTTTGGTGGTTCCTTTAAAAAAAATCAGTAATTTTCGATCCTTGGTGGCATTTAAAGCTTCTTTATAGCACTCCTTATAAGGCAAAAGTATTCTTTCCAACTCTCTCTTAAACTGAAGTCGTCGTTCGATGACCGGATCTGAATTTAAAAAGCACGATTCCATGCTGCTAGCATATGCGAATCCTTCTTGGAGCTTTTCTATTGTTAAACAAATCGGATCGGTTTCTTCAGAGCTGCCGTCATCTGATTTCGAATTGTTTGCTTCACTCACAGCAATCTCAAGCAATGATTCGATATTAAATCCTTCATCTTCAAACAACTCTTACATATCATCAAATACCATGTCGTCGAAACCTTCACCTTCAATTGAATGAGCAAGGTCCAATATATCCTGGAATCCACATTTTGGCACTTCTATTTCATTGCGTTTCACAACCTCTGGCCATAATTTTCTCCAGCATCTATTTAATGTTGACACCTTAATCTCTTTTAAAGATAAGTTTACCAACTCAAGGCTATCTTTTACAGAAAATTTCTTCCAAGCACTGGTTACAACGATGGAGTCAGTTGCAGTTGTATCAAAAATCCAGCGTATAGAGCGCCTAATGTAATATGTCTTGAAAGTGTAAATTATACCATGATCCATAGGCTGCAGTAGTGATTAGGTGGAAGAAATTTTATAAAAACATTCGGATGGCTTAAGTCTTTCGGATGACCTGGGGCATTGTCCAACAACAAAAGTGCTTTAAAGTGTAAATTCTTATTTTTTAAATATTTTTCAACTTCAGGAACAAAACAATTTTAGAACCAGTCTTTAAATAATTCTGCAGTTACCCAAGCTTTGGAATTTGCTTTCCAGTAAACGGGTAATATTCTCTTGTCTATACCTTTAAATGCACGGGGATTCAAAGACTTATAAACAAGCATTGGCTTCACTTGGAAGTCGCCTAATGCATTACTACACAGCAAAAGTTTAAAGCGATCTTTTTGTGCCTTAAAGCCGGGAGCTACTGTTTCATTCTTTGATAAAAAAAAATATATATGATACAAGCACAAAGGCACTAACGCATCAATTGACAGCAAAAAAAAATATATCGATATTTTGCAATCGTGTAAGAACGAGGTTTTCAGCGTGTTAAAAGAGGAAAGTGAGCAAATTTGTAACCGTGTAAGACCGAGTTCGTGCTAAAAGAGTCCGTGTTAAGCGAGGGCCAAGTGTAATTTGATTACATAGTATTACAACTCAACTTTTTGCAATTTTATAAAGAAAAAGGTATGTAATTACTAACAAAATATTTGTTTGTGACCTGTGATTGTGTTTCGTCCCAAAATTCTATATTCATTGTAGTGCTTGTAAGATATTTAACGTTTGCTATTAAACTAAGCTTTCGTAGAGCTGAACTTTTGAGGATTGACCAGGTTCGGTATAAATGTTTTTTTTTTTTTTTAATTTTTCAATGTTTTGCGCTGTGAAAATGTCCGCATATTATTTTTAAATGTATTGATTTAGCTTCAATGTCAGTACCCAAGCGAGTGCTATTTGCAGTATGGCATATGGAAAATGATGCATCAAAAAACTTTAAGCGGTGGAAACATATATCTACAGCAACATTTTAGATAAAACTATATATATAGATAGTAACTGCGCCTTAATAGCTGCGAAAATAAAAAATTTTACCAAAACATTGGCATTGTAGTGGAGAAGAAACCATCGAATTCGCAAGAATTTTGAAATAAACAAGTAAAAACGTTGCAGTCGGACGCAACCGACTGCGGAATACTTTGATACCAGTAAAAGAACGGTTGATAAGGAGGAATGCAGGGAGTGGGCCATGTGGTAAACATCGCCAGCTATCATGTTATCAAATTTGGTGACCTCAGCTCAAAAACTGTGGAAGATAACTTAACTCCCAAATTTAAAAGGTGGGCGGCAAAGGTAGGCGTAGCATCCAAATTTTTGATTCAAATCTTTTTAATTGTCACCATTTATCTGTCTACCAAGTTTAGTGGCTCTAGCTCAAAAACTGTTAAAGATATAGCCGATTCCAATTTTATAAGGCGGGTGGCTTGGGTGGGCGTGGCATCACAAATTTTGATGCAGATCTTTGGTAGATGTTGCCTTTTATCATTCTACCGAATTTGGTGACTCTAGTTCAAAAAATGTGGAAGATACACCCATAACCGTTTTAACAACGGCGGGGGTTGGGGGCGGAAGCAGTGGGCGTGGCATCCAAAAGTTTAATGCACTTTTTTGAAGAACGTCATTTCATATCTTGACACAAAATTTGGTGCCCTTAGCCCAACAAATTTAAAAGCTATAGGCGTTTCCAATTTCAAGGAGCAGGGAGGATGGGGGCGGAAGGAGTGGGCGTGGCATCTAAAATTGAGATGCAGTTTTTTCAGTGACATGCCTAGCTATCTGCGTGCAAATTTTGGTAATTCTATCTGTAAGAATGTGAGAAATATTAGGTTTGATCGGTTTTTAGTTATCAAATTTATCGATTTCCCAGCCTCTTAGTGGGCGTGGCACCCCGATCTTAACACTTTATCTGTACCGTCTATAGATAAACATAATTGCAAGGTTTCAAGTCTCTAGCTTTACAGGTGTCGAAAAAGACGCACAGACAGACACCATGACGGACATTGCACAAAACCAATATACTATAATACTTTCAGTATCAAAGTATAACAAGTGAAAACGTTGCAGCCGGACGCAACCGAGTGCGGAATACTTTGATACCAGTAAAAGAACGGATGGTAAGAAGTCTGCTTGTAAAGGAGTGGGACGGGTGGTAAACATCGTTAGCTATCATGTTATCAAATTTGGTGACTTCAGCTCAAGAACTGTAGAAGATAACTTAACTCCCAAATTTAAAACGTGGGCGGCAAAAATAGGCGTGGCATCCAAATTTTTGATTCAAATCTTTTTAATTGTCTCTATTTATCTTCCTACCAAGTTTGGTGGCTCTAGCTCAAAAACTGTTAAAGATATAGCCAATTCCAATTTTATAAGGCGGGTGGCTTGGGTGGGCGTGGCATCCAAATTTTTGAAGATGTCACCATATAATTTCCTACAGAATTTGGTGACTCTAGTTAAAAAAATGTGGTAGATACACCCATAACCATTTTAACAACGGCGGGGGGTGGGGGGCGGAAGCAGTGGGCGTGGCATCCAAATTTTTCATGCAGTTTTTTTTTAAATTTCAATACCTATCTTGAAACTAAATTTGGTGGCTCTAGCCAAAAAATGTGGAAAACTATAGACGATTAAAATTTCAAGGAGCAGGGAGGATGGATGCGGAAGGAGTGGGCGTGGCATCCAAAACTTCGATGCAGTTTTTTGAAGAACGTCATTACCTATCTTTACACAAAATTTGGTGCCCTTAGCCCAAAAAGTTTGAAAACTATAGTCGTTTCCAATTTCAAGGAGCAGGGTGGATGGGGGCGGAAGGAGTGGGCGTGTCATCTAAAATTGAGATGCAGTTTTTTCAGGGACATGCCTAGCTATCTGCGTGCAAATTTTTGTAGTTCTAGCTGTAAGAATGTGAGAAATATTTGGTTTTATCGGTATTTAGTTATCAAATTTATCGATTTCCCAGCCTCCTAGTGGGCGTGGCACCCCGATCTTAACACTTTATCTGTACCGTTTATAGATAAACATAATTGCAAGGTTTCAAGTCTCTAGCTTTACGGGTGTCGAAAAAGTTGCGTTCATACGGACGGACAGACAGACAGACACCGTGACGGACACTGCACAAAACCAATATTCTATGATACTTTCAGTATTAATGTACAACAAGTGAAAACGTTGCAGTCGGACGCAACCGACTGCGGAATACTTTGATACCAGTAAAAGAACGGATGGTAAGGAGTCTGCTTGTAAAGAAGTGGGACGGGTGGTAAACATCGCCAGCTATCATGTTATCAAATTTGGTGACTTTAGCTCAAAAACTGAGGAAGATAACTTAACTCCCAAATTTAAAAGGTGGGCGGCAAAGGTAGGCGTAGCATCCAGATTTGTGAATCAAATCTTTTTAATTGTCACCATTTATCTTCTTACCAAGTTTGTTGGCTCTAGCTCAAAATCTGTTAAAGATATAGCCAATTCCAATTTGATAAGGCGGGTGGCTTGGGTGGGCGTGGCATCCAAATTTTTGATGCAGATCTTTGGTGACTCTAGTTCAAAAAATGTGGTAGATACACCCATAACCATTTTAACGACGGCGGGGGGTGGGGGGCGGAAGGTCTGGGCGTGACATACACAATTTTGATGCTGATTTTTGAAGAACGTCATTACCTATCTTGACACAAAATTAAGTGCCCCTAGCCCGAAAAATTTAAAAATTTTGGGCGTTTCCAATTTCAAGGAGCAGGGAGGATGGGGGCGGAAGGAGTGGGCATGGCATCTAAAATTGTGATGCAGTTTTTTCAGGGACATGCCTAGCTATCTGCCTGCAAATTTCGGTAATTCTAGCTGTAAGAATGTGAGAAATATTTGGTTTTATCGGTTTTTAGTTATCAAATTTATCGATTTCCCAGCCTCCTAGTGGCCGTGGCTCCCCGATCTTAACACTTTATCTGTACCGTCTATAGATAAACACAACTGCAAAGTTTGAAGTCTCTAGCTTTACGGGTGTCGAAAAAGTTGAGTTCATACGGACGGACAGACGGACAGACAGACACCATGACGGACATTGCACAAAACCAATATACTATGATACTTTCAGTATCAAAGTATAAAAAGTGAAAACGTTGCAGTCGGACGCAACCGACACGCAATTTGGTACCTCAGCCAAAAAGTACGGAAAACTATAGACGTTTACAATTTCAAGGAGCAGGGTGGATGGGGGCGGAAGGAGAGGGCGAGCCATCAAAAATTTTGATGGAAATTTTTTGAAGAACGTCATTACCTATCTTGACAAAAAATTTGGAGCCCCTATTCGCTTTCAATTTCAGGGATCATGGTGGATGGGGGCGGAAGGGTAAGCGTGGCATCCAAAATGGAGATGCAGTTTTTTCAGGGACATGCCTACCTAGCAAGTAATTTTTTAGTTCTAGCTGTAAGAATGTGAGAAATATTTGGTCTTATCGGTTTTTAGTTATCAAATTTATCGATTTCCCAGCCTCGTATTGGGCGTGGCACCCCGATCTTAACACTTTATCTGTACCGTCTATAGATAAACATAATTGCAAAGTTTCAAGTTTCTAGCTTTACGGGTGTCGAAAAAGTTGGGTTCATACGGACGGACAGACGGACAGACAGACACCATGACGGACATTGCACAAAACCAATATACTATGATACTTTCAGTATCAAAGTATAACAAGTGAAGACGTTGCAGTCGGACGCAACCGACACTGGCTCTAGCCAAAAAATTTGAAAACTATTTCAAGGAGCAGGGAGGATGGGGGCGGAAGGAGAGGGCGTGGCATCAAGAATTTTGATGCAGTTTTTTGAAGAACGTCATTACCTATCTTGACATAAAATTTGGTGCCCCTATTCGCTTTCAATTTCAAGGATCATGGTGGATGGGGGCGGAAGGAGTGGGCGTGGCATCCAAAATGGAGATGCAGTTTTTTCATGGGACATGCCTACTAGCTGCGTGCAAATTTTTTTAGTTCTAGCTGTAAGAATGTGAGAAATATTTGGTCTTATCGGTTTTTAGTTATCAAATTTATCGATTTCCCAGCCTCGTATTGGGCGTGGCACCCCGATCTTAACACTTTATCTGTACCGTCTATAGATAAACATAATTGCAAAGTTTCAAGTTTCTAGCTTTACGGGTGTCGAAAAAGTTGGGTTCATACGGACGGACAGACGGACAGACAGACACCATGACGGACATTGCACAAAACCAATATACTATGATACTTTCAGTATCAAAGTATAACAAGTGAAAACGTTGCAGTCGGACGCAACCGACACTCAATTTGGTGGCTCTAGCCAAAAAATGTGAAAACTATAGACGTTTACAATTTCAAGGAGCAGGGTGGATGGGGGCGGAAGGAGAGGGCGTGGCATCAAAATTTTTGATGCAGTTTTTTGAAGAACGTCATTACCTATCTTGACACAAAATTTGGAGCCCCTATTCGCTTTCAATTTCAAGGATCATGGTGGATTGGGGCGGAAGGAGTGGGCGTGGCATCCAAAATTGTGATGCAGTTTTTTCAGGGACATGCCTAGCTATCTGAGTGCAAAATTTGGTAGTTCTAGCTGTAAGAATGTGAGAAATATTTGGTCTTATCGGTTTTTAGTTATCAAATTTATCGATTTCCCAGCCTCCTAGTGGCCGTGGCACCCCGATCTTAACACTTTATCTGTACCGTCTATAGACAAACATAATTGCAAAGTTTCAAGTCTCTAGCTTTACGGGTGTCGAAAAAGTTGCGTTCATACGGACGGACAGACGGACAGACAGACACCATGACGGACATTGCACAAAACCAATATACTATGATACTTTCAGTATCAAAGTATAACAAGTGAAAACGTTGCAGTCGGACGCAACCGACTGCGGAATACTTTGATACCAGTAAAAGAACGGATGGTAAGGAGTCTGCTTGTAAAGAAGTGGGACGGTTGGTAAACATCGCCAGCTATCATGTTATCAAATTTGGTGACTTCAGCTCAAAAACTGTGGAAGATAACTTAACTCCCAAATTTAAAAGGTGGGCGGCAAAGGTATGCGTGGCATCCAAATTTTTGAATCAAATCTTTTTAATTGTCACCAATTATCTTCCTACCAAGTTTGGTGGCTCTAGCTCAAAAACTGTTAAAGATATAGCCCATTCCAATTTTATAAGGCGGGTGGCATGGGTGGGCGTGGCAAATTTGGTGACTCTAGTTCAAAAAATGTTATAGATGCACCCATAACCATTTTAAAAACGGCGGAGGGTGGGGGGCGGAAGCAGAGGGCATGGCATCCAAATTATTTATGCAGTTTTTTTTTGAAAGCTTCAATACCTATCTTGACACTAAATTTGGTGGCTCTAGCCAAAAAATGTAAAAACTATGGACGTTTACAATTTCATGGAGCAGGGAGGAGAAGTGGGCAAGGCATCCAAAATTTTAATGCACTTTTATTAAGAACGTCATTACCTTGGTTAGGTTTGGTTAGAGCGGTTACCAAGGAGGGATACCCCCCTTAGCGCACTTAGGCCGCATTCGGCCCATTGTGATGCCGCGAAGGCTCTTAGACCCCTCTATTACTCCTGGTATGAATCCGCCTCAAGAGTCCATCCTGCGGCTTGGATGAACCTTGCTACATCTTTGGGTCTTTTGCTCGCGAGTTCTGATAGATTTTCGAAGAAAAAGTCACCAAGGATTCTTCGCCTAGTTTTACATAGGGCTGGGCATATGCCAAGAAGGTGAAGAACTGTTTCTTCTTCCTCCTCATCCCGACAACTTCTGCAGAAGTTATTGTGTGGGACCAGTAGTCTGGCCGCATGTGCCCCCACAAGCCAATGCCCGGTCATCACTCTGGTGACAGTTGAGCACTTTTTCCGGCTTAGAAGGCAGAGCTCATTTGATCTATTTCGGCATCGAGTTGGCCAGGTTTGATGAGCAATGCGTGAGTTGAGGTTGGACACCTGCCATACTTTGTTGGCTTCTGTCTCGAAGAAATCTCTTAATCTGAGTTTGCAAGATGCCATAGGTATACCAATGCTCTCTTTATCTGGAAGGAGTTCCATGGTAGTTCCTAATCTGGCCAGTTGATCCGCGATGCAGTTGCCTTCTATATCACTATGTCCTGAGACCCATATTAGGCATATGTTAAACTGCTGTGCCATCTCGCATAGAGATTTGCGGCAGTTATGAACAGCCTTGGAGTTCGATGTGTTCGACTCCAGCGATCTAATTGCTGCCTGGCTGTCTGTGAAGATGTAGATTTCATTGGCATTGCACATATGTGGTATGCAATTTAGCGACTCCTGAATTGCTAGCACTTCAGCCTGGAAGACGCTGCAGTGATCAGGGAGTCTGAAAGCCTTGCGTAGGTCAAATCTGGCGCAGAAGATGCGCCTCCTACTTTGTTATCCAACTTAGAGCCGTCTGTGAAGATTTCTACGGCTTCCGCAGGTCTTGCGGGCAAGCCCTCTTCCCAGTTCTCTCTCGTTGGGATTAGGGTATTAAAGGGAGTGTCTATATACACCTGTGGGATCTGGTAGTCTGTGTTGTCTGGTATGAGTGGATTGTCTTCCAAGATTCTTGAATGTCCAAAACCCTGGCCTATCCACTGTTTGGCTTCCCTCATTCGAAGCGCTGACATATTTGCTATTTTCCGCCCCATCATTTCGACAGGTAGGAGATGCAGTATGGCGTCGAGAGCGTTACCCGGGGTCGTACGTAAAGCTCCTGTAATGCAGAGTGCAGCAGTACGCTGCACCCTTCCTAGTTTTTTGGTGACTGTTACTTTGTCGAGTGCAGGCCACCAGACAGACACTCCATACAACAGTATCGGTCTGACTACCGCAGTGTAGAGCCAATGGACGATTTGTGGATTCATGCCCCATTTAAGTCCGATTGATTTCCGACAGGCGTATAGGGCAACATTTGCCTTTTTTATACGCTCCTCAGTATTGAGGTTCCAGTCCAATTTCTTGTCTAGAATTAGACCTAGGTACTTAGCTGAGTCACTAAAGGACAGTTCAACCCCATTAAGGATCGGAGGTTGAAGAGACGGAATTTTGTATTTCCTTGTGTACAAAACCAGTTCCGTCTTTGCAGGGTTGACTCTTAACCCAGATCTTTCCGCCCAGCTGGAAAGCCTCACAAGAGATTCCGTCATACGGTCACATAACATCTGCGGGAATTTGCCTGAAAAGGCAATAGCAACATCATCTGCATAGGCTACCACTTTGCACCCTCCCCCATCCATGGATCGTAGTAGTTGGTTGACTGCTACGTTCCATAGAAGAGGCGAGAGGACTCCGCCTTGTGGGGTTCCACGATCGACGGATTTGGTGACAGTCGCTGCCCCCAGTGTGGCCTTTACGATCCTGCATTGTAGCATCTGATCGATCAGGTGCACCGTCAGGGAGCCGACCCCCAAATCCGTCAGCGATCCAGTGATAGTCTTAGGAGTGACGTTGTTGAAGGCTCCCTCTATGTCTAGGAAGGCTACTAGCGTGTAGTTCTTTTCATGTAAAGACTTTTCGATGTGTGCAGTAAGCGCATGCAATGCAGTCTCGGTAGACTTGCCTTTAGAGTAGGCGTGCTGAACAGGTGAGAGAAGCGATATGGGAATAGTACTTCTCAGATGGAGACAGAGCAGCCTCTCCATCGTTTTCAAGAGAAAAGACGAGAGACTGATAGGTCTAAAATCTTTAGCTGTTGTGTGTGATTGTTTCCCGGCTTTGGGAATGAATACAACTTTCGATTCCAGCCATAGCCCTGGGATTGTACCACTTTTGAAAAACTTGGAGAAGATGTCTTTTAGCCAGTTGATGGCCGTTTTCCCCGCGGATTGTAATTGAGCAGGAATGATATTATCCGTCCCCGGCGATTTGTAGGGTTTGAAGCTCTTGATTGCCCAATGGATATTCCTATCGTTGAGCAGTAACAATAGCTTCTGTGTCTCCCCTCTAAAGTGCAGATCACAAGGTCTTGGTGATCTGTTTCCCCCCGGAAAATGTGTGTCCATGAGTAGGGTCAGTGATTCTTCACTGGATGATGTCCACCCACCGCAACTTCCTAAGTCTGGCTGCTTCGGAAGTGCTTTCTATCTCCGAACAGAAAGTTTTCCAAGAGGTCCGCTTTGCTTTGCGAAGCCCCTTTTTGAAAACGGAGAGCCCTATCTTATAGTCAGCCCATGATTGTTCGTCATTTTTAGCCTTGGCTTTATTAAAGAGTTTTCTAGCTGCTGCCCTCAACTCTCCAATTTGAGCAGACCACCAAGGGGGTTTCTTTTTCCTTTTTGGTCTGCTAACGGGGCAAGATTCATTTAGGGCGTTTTCACACGCTTTGTTGAATACTCCTGTGAGCTGAGTTGCATACTCGGCGGTATCTGGCCCTTCAGGCGGAGTTTCAGGGAGCTATCTTTGCAGTGAAACAGTGAAGGTCTTCCAATCAGTTCTTCTTAAGTTTCTGAACTGGATTGGTTTGGGACTACGGATCTGTAGTATATTTTCAATATATCTATGATCAGAGAAGGAGTGCTCATCTAGCACCCTCCAAGAGAGAATTTGATCCCATAAAGAGGCAGAGACTAGAGTGAGATCTAGAACTTCCCTGCGGTTTTTAACAATAAAGGTCGGCACGTCCTTCCAATCGACAGCCTCCAGTTTGGCCCCAGGGTAGACCTCACCCAGGGCGGAAATGGCCTCCTTGTACAATTGGGCAGATTGTACATCGGCACACGCGATGACCTTAACGCAGCCTTGATGCCAGCCGGCATCTTGGCAAACGGGCGGTGGACATCCCTTCTCCACGATAGTGCGCATGAAGGCACCCTGCAACTCGTTCTCCACCCACGGCCACTGGTTTCTCGGGATTTGGCCCCCCTCTTTGCCCTTGTCCAGGACACCGAGAAGGACCTTACCCTTCGTCACCTCGGCGTAGGATTTGACTCCTAGCTGCTGACGCGGCCGTTTGGCTTGCGGTGCGCTCATTTCCGTTGGCTGTCGCTTGGGCTTAGCGTCAGCTGACTCCTTCGCTGGCGCTGGCTTGAAATCGGGCAAATGGATTTTGCCCACTCCACCAGCTGCGAACCTTCTGGCGATGTGTCTGCGCCAGACAAGTTCCGGGTGAGAATACCCGCAGCGCGTTTCTTATCGCTATAAGATGGCTTTGATGGTCCAGTCGTGCTAGACCTTGTCGAGGTTGAGGCTCGGTTTGGGGTGGAGGTTGAGCCCGCCGCATTTCTGCTCTGCGGAGCTCTCGCTGGCATCTTATATCCGGGCCTTGCCCCACGACTCGGCTGCCTTACTGGAGCCATGCCACGTGAAGCTGGAGTGACGCTGTCCGCTGGCTTACCAGGCAGCGCAGAATTTGAGGGAGTGTTAGTCCCATCCGACTTTGGGCGAGTGTCGGCCTCATTGTTTATGTTGTTAGTAATTTGGTTCATAGTTTTGTTCCCACGAGTAATAGGGAAGGGGATCGTCACCCGCGGCAGAGCCCATGTACCGCGGAAAGCCTAATTAAAACAGGGTGGGTCGGCTGTTCTCCCTGAGTCCGCATACTAGCGACCGAGCTCCCCTCGGCCACGCAACCATCGGTATATGCTGTTCCACCTTGGCTTGGGGTGATTTGGAGAGTTGTCTTCTCTCGCCCGACTACAATTAGCCAGCACTCATTGGCAGAGACATGACCTTACCAAGAGCCTGTTTCCAGCCGCCCTCACGAGGAGAGTATAGTCGCACTTCCACCACTTAGATACCAGTACAAGTGCCAGCACTAAACACGAACGATCATCCCCCTGTAGTACCTGACGACTGACGTCATTACCTATCTTTACACAAAATTTGCTGCCCCTAGCCCAAAAAAATTTGAAAACAATAGGCGTTTCCAATTTCAAGAAGCAGGGAGGATGGGGTCGGAAGGATTGGGCGTGGCATCCAAAATTGTGATGCAGTTTTTTCAGGGACATGCCTAGCTATCTGCGTGCAAATTTTGGTAATTCTAGCTCTAAGAATGTGAGAAATATTTGGTTTTGTCGGTTTTCAGTTATAAAATTTATCGATTTCCCAGCCTCCTAGTGGGCGTGGCACCCCGATCTTAACACTTTATCTGTACCTAATTGCAAAGTTTCAAGTCTCTAGCTTTACGGGTGTCGAAAAAAGTTGCGTTCATACAGACGGACAGACAGACAGACACCGTGACGGACACTGCACAAAACCAATATTCTATGATACTTTCAGTATTAATGTACAACAAGTGAAAACGTTGCAGTCGGACGCAACCGACTGCGGAATACTTTGATACCAGTAAAAGAACGGATGGTAAGGAGTCTGCTTGTAAAGAAGTGGGACGGGTGGTAAACATCGCCAGCTATCATGTTATCAAATTTGGTGACTTTAGCTCAAAAACTGAGGAAGATAACTTAACTCCCAAATTTAAAAGGTGGGCGGCAAAGGTAGGCGTAGCATCCAGATTTGTGAATCAAATCTTTTTAATTGTCACCATTTATCTTCCTACCAAGTTTAGTGGCTCTAGCTCAAAAACTGTTAAAGATATGGCGATTCCAATTTTATAAGGCGGGTGGCTTGGGTGGGCATGGCATCACAAATTTTGATGCAGATCTTTGTAGATGTCACCATATATCTTCCTACCAAATTTGGTGACTCTAGTTAAAAAAAATTTGGTAAATACACCCATAACCATTTTAAAAACGGCGGGGGGTGGGGGGCATCCAAATTTTTAATGCAGTTTTTTTTGAAAGCTTCAATACCTATCTTGACACTAAATTTGGTGGCTCTAGCCAAAAAATGTACGAACTATAGACGTTTACAATTTCATGGAGCAGGGAGGATGGGGGCGGAAGGAGTGGGCAAGGCATCCAAAATTTTAATGCACTTTTATTAAGAACGTCATTACCTATCTTGACACAAAATTTGCTGCCCCTAGCCCGAAAAATTTGAAAACTATAGGCGTTTCCAATTTCAAGGAGCAGGGAGGTGGGGGCGGAAGGATTGGGCGTGGCATCCAAAATTGTGATGCAGTTTTTTCAGGGACATGCCTAGCTATCTGCGATCAAATATTGGTAATTCTAGCTGTAAGAATGTGAGAAATATTTGGTTTTGTCGGTTTTCAGTTATAAAATGTATCGATTTCCCAGCCTCCTAGTGGGCGTGGCACCCCGATCTTAACACTTTATCTGTACCTTATTGCAAAGTTTCAAGTCTCTAGCTTTACGGGTGTCGAAAAGATGCGTTCATACGGACGGACAGACAGACACCATGACGGACATTGCACAAAACAAATATACTATGATACTTTCAGTATCAAAGTATAACAAGTGAAAACGTTGCCGTCGGACGCAACCGACTGCGGAATACTTTGATACCAGTAAAAGAACGGTTGATAAGGAGGAATGCAGGGAGTGGGCCATGTGGTAAACATCGCCAGCTATCATGTTATCAAATTTGGTGACCTCAGCTCAAAAACTGTGGAAGATAACTTAACTCCCAAATTTAAAAGGTGGGCGGCAAAGGTAGGCGTGGCATCAAAATTTTTTAATCAAATCTTTTTAATTGCCACCATTTATCTTCCTACCAAGTTTAGTGGCTCTAGCTCAAAAACTGTTAAAGATAAAGAAGATTCCAATTTGATAAGGCGTTTGGCTTGGGTGGGCATGGCATCAAAAATTTTGATGCAGATCTTTGGTAGATGTTGCTTTCTATCTTTCTACCGAATTTGGTGACTCTAGTTCAAAAAATGTGGAAGATACACGCATAACCGTTTTAGCAACGGCGGGGGGTGGGGGGGCGGAAGGTGGCATCCAAATTTTTGATGCAAATTTTTGGTAAACTTCAATACCTATCTTGACACTAAATTTGGTGGCTCTAGCCAAAAAATGTGGAAAGCTATAGACGTTTACAATTTCATGGAACAGGGAGGATGGGGGCGGAAGGAGTGGGCGTGGCATCCAAAATGTTGATGCAGTTTTTTGAAGAGCGTCATTTCCTATCTTGACACAAAATTTGGTGCCCATAGCCCAAAAAATTTAAAAACTATAGGCGTTTCCAATTTGAAGGAGCAGGGAGGATGGGGGCGGAAGGAGTGGGAGTGGCATCTAAAATTGTGATGCAGTGTTTTCAGGGACATGCCTAGCTATCTGCGTGCAAATTTTTGTAATTCTAGCTGTAAGAATGTGAGAAATATTTGGTCTTATCGGTTTTTAGTTATCAAATTTATCGATTTCCCAGCCTCGTATTGGGCGTGGCACCCCGATCTTAACACTTTATCTGTACCGTCTATAGATAAACATAATTGCAAAGTTTCAAGTTTCTAGCTTTACGGGTGTCGAAAAAGTTGCGTTCATACGCACGGACAGACGGACAGACAGACACCATGACGGACATTGCACAAAACCAATATACTATGATACTTTCAGTATCAAAGTATAACAAGTGAAAACGTTGCCGTCGGACGCAACCGACTGCGGAATACTTTGATACCAGTAAAAGAACGGTTGATAAGGAGGAATGCAGGGAGTGGGCCATGTGGTAAACATCGCCAGCTATCATGTTATCAAATTTGGTGACCTCAGCTCAAAAACTGTGGAAGATAACTTAACTCCCAAATTTAAAAGGTGGGCGGCAAAGGTAGGCGTGGCATCAAAATTTTTTAATCAAATCTTTTTAATTGCCACCATTTATCTTCCTACCAAGTTTAGTGGCTCTAGCTCAAAAACTGTTAAAGATAAAGAAGATTCCAATTTGATAAGGCGGTTGGCTTGGGTGGGCATGGCATCAAAAATTTTGATGCAGATCTTTGGTAGATGTTGCTTTCTATCTTTCTACCGAATTTGGTGACTCTAGTTCAAAAAATGTGGAAGATACACGCATAACCGTTTTAGCAACGGCGGGGGGTGGGGGGCGGAAGGTGGCATCCAAATTTTTGATGCAAATTTTTGGTAAACTTCAATACCTATCTTGACACTAAATTTGGTGGCTCTAGCCAAAAAATGTGGAAAGCTATAGACGTTTACAATTTCATGGAACAGGGAGGATGGGGGCGGAAGGAGTGGGCGTGTCATCCAAAATGTTGATTCAGTTTTTTGAAGAGCGTCACTTCCTATCTTGACACAAAATTTGGTGCCCATAGCCCAAAAAATTTAAAAACTATAGGCGTTTCCAATTTGAAGGAGCAGGGAGGATGGGGGCGAAAGGAGTGGGAGTGGCATCTAAAATTGTGATGCAGTGTTTTCAGGGACATGCCTAGCTATCTGCGTGCAAATTTTTGTAATTCTAGCTGTAAGAATATGAGAAATATTTGGTCTTATCGGTTTTTAGTTATCAAATTTATCGATTTCCCAGCCTCGTATTGGGCGTGGCACCCCGATCTTAACACTTTATCTGTACCGTCTATAGATAAACATAATTGCAAAGTTTCAAGTTTCTAGCTTTACGGGTGTCGAAAAAGTTGCGTTCATACGCACGGACAGACGGACAGACAGACACCATGACGGACATTGCACAAAACCAATATACTATGATACTTTCAGTATCAAAGTATAACAAGTGAAAACGTTGCAGTCGGACGCAACCGACTGCGGAATACTTTGATACCAGTAAAAGAACGGATGGTAAGGAGTCTGCTTGTAAAGAAGTGGCACGGGTGCTAAACATCGCCAGCTATCATGTTATCAAATTTGGTGACTTCAGCTCAAAAACTGTGGAAGATAACTTAACTCCCAAATTTAAAAGGTGGGTGGCAAAGGTAGGCGTGGCATCAAAATTTTTGATTCAAATCTTTTTAATTGTCACCATTTATCTTCCTACCAAGTTTGGTGGCTCTAGCTCAAAAACTGGTAAATTTATAGCCGATTCCAATTTTATAAGGCGGGTGGCTTGGGTGCGCATGGCATCAAAAATGTTGATGCAGATCTTTGGTAGATGTTCCCTTCTATCTTTATACCCGATTTGGTGACTCTAGTGGCACCCCGATCTTAACACTTTATCTGTACCGTCTATAGATAAACATAATTTTTTTTTTTTTTTTTTAAACTTTGCTATTTATTTTTGGCTGTATCCCTTAACATAAAATTAGGAAATGTCAAAAAGTTTACAAATCTTACTAACATTACTTATCTACCAGTTACTTTTTGGACTGATTGCTTGGAGTCGCGGTCCTCAACTCATCGCTGGGTAGGAAGATCATTACGATGAAGGCGGGATCGGCTGCACGTAATTGCGAGGCCTCTCGCAAGATTGTTTGGGTGCGATGTGAGCTTCCTCAAGAACCTTTCCTTGTGTTCCGCTATGACTTCCCTGACCGGTGGTACGTTTAAGTCCTTTTGTATGTTTTCGTTGCGAACATACCACGGTGCCCCGGTGATAGTTCTCAGGATCTTCGACTTGGCTCTTTGGACGATGTCGATGTTACTGCTGCACGCGTTACCCCATAGCTGGCAGCCATAGGTCCAGATTGGTTTCAAAACGGAGTTGTAGAGCAGAACCTTGTAGTCCAGACTTAGCGGAGAGCGAGCGTTGATAAGCCAATGGAGGCTATTGGCTTTGAGTTTAAGCTGTGTTCTCTTAGCTTAAATGTGCCTGCGCCATGTAAGTCTTCTGTCCAAGTGTACTCCCAAGTACGTTACTTCATTTGCTTGCGGGAGTGGAGTGTTGTTAAGCGTGAGTGGTTGACAGTCTTGCCTGTTTAGGGTGAAAGTTACATGTTTACATTTTTGTTCGTTTACCATAGTTAGCTGTGTGATTGCCGCCGCAGTTGTCACACTTTTTTTTGCTGGAGTCTCCATTGCTTGCTGGGCAGCACGACGATTCATAAAGATCGCCGCAAACTACACATACCGGGCGCAGTGTGCAATAAGTCCTTGTGTGGCCGTATTCTTGGCAGTTCATGGATTGTACCGGGCCGTTGCGTTTATGTGACTCTTCAACGGTGATTCTGCGGTGCAATAGAAACTGAAACTTGTAGATGGGGTGCGCCTCATATTTTTTAGTTATCTGCGTCTCAGGCTCAAGCTCGACCTTGAAAAGTGGTTGCGGCTGTCTGTTCTTGTTAAGAATATTAAGAACTTTTTTAACGCGGAATCCTTTCTCATTTAGCGCCTCTTGGATTTCATTTGGCATGACATCAGACTCTATTCCCTTAAGTACAACTTGCTGGCCCTTGCTGCTTTTTAGCTGGTACGTGTAAAAGTTTTTTTTTGTTTTCATTTAAGTATTTTGACAAAACTCTAAAGTTGTCTTCGGTCTTTGTCTGCAGTTTAATCTCCTGGATGTTACCCCTCTTTAGGGGATTGATATGGAAATTATCTTGACCAATTAGCTCCACAACTTTGTTTACAAAAGCACTGGAGCTTTTCTCGCAAATGAATATTGGTGGTGGCTTTGGCTTTTTTTTCTCAACTTCAACAGATTCTGGGGACAGGTCGTCAGCATTATCTGCCAAAATTTCAAATCTGTTGGTGTTGTTAATTGTTTCGCTTGAGTTGCCACGAGTGATTTTTGGTTTATTTGTCGAGTGTTGGGGGCTTAGTTTTCGCTTGATTTGTATGTAGCGATCCATACCTGTCTGTATAGCCGGCTTTAAATTTGCGTCGGCTGCGGAGTGCTTTGCTGTCGGCGCAGCAGTTTTTGTGTTTGCAGAGCGGGCAGTCGGCACCGGTGCAATTGTTGTTGCACTAGCTGTTTCAGCCGTCGTGGACAGAAGAGACGGGGAGCATGATCGAACTCTGTCGCGTGCTACGTGCAAGAGTTCGTTGGTCGCGTTTGGTGAAGGTGACCGCGCGCGGTCAGATTTCGTCGAGAGTAGGGACGGGGAAGGGGAGCACGAACGCTCTCTGTCGTGCGCTGAGAGCAACGCTTCGTTTGCTCGCTCGCTGTCAAGTTCTGGGGCGACATAGGTAAAGTACTTGTTGTTCTTTTGTATAGAGAGCCGGCGCTCGTCTTGCACACGCTGTCGCTGAGAGCGAATGTCGTGCTGGCTCATTTTCTTGAGCGGGGTTAAGCTACTGTTTTTTTTCTGTCTGTGATTTTAGTTTTGTTTATTTGTAAATAGTTAGATTGTGTTCACCAAAATAACTTTTTATGTGCATTTTACTGCACAAAGCGTCTTTTCGCGTAAATTATAATATAATTTTTTGGTGTTTTAGGCACTTCACTCTTGTAATTATCAATTTGTAACCGGAGCAGAAAGAAAACACGTCTGCTTGCGACGTATGTAACAGTAGTACCAAATCTTTTTAATTGTCACCATTTATCTTCCTACCAAGTTTGGTGGCTCTAGCTCAAAAACTGGTGAATATATTTTGATGCAGTTTTTTCAGGGACATGCCTAGCTATCTGCGTGCAAATTTTGGTAATTCTAGCTGTAAGAATGTGAGAAATATTTGGTTTTATCGGTTTTTAGTTATCAAATTTATCGATTTCCTAGCCTCGTTGTGGGCGTGGCACCCCGATCTTAACACTTTATCTGTACCGCCTATAGATAAACATAATTGCAAGGTTTCAAGTCTCTAGCTTTACGGGTGTCGAAAAAGTTGCGTTCATACGGACAGATAGGACGGACAGACAGACACCATGACGGACATTGCACAAAACCAATATACTATGATACTTTCAGTATCAAAGTAGGAGTGGGCGTGGCATCTAAAATTGTGATGCAGTTTTTTCAGGGACATGCCTAGCTATCTGCGTGCAAATTTTGGTAATTCTAGCTGTAAGAATGTGAGAATATTTGGTCTTATCGGTTTTTAGTTATCAAATTTATCGATTTCCCAGCCTCGTAGTTTGCGTGGCACCCCGATCTTAACACTTTATCTGTACCGTCTATAGATAAACATAATTGCAAAGTTTCAAGTCTCTAGCTTTACGGGTGTCGAAAAAAGTTGCGTTCATACGGACGGACTGACGGACAGACAGACACCATGACGGACATTGCACAAAACCAATATACTATGATACTTTCAGTATCAAAGTATAACAAGTGGAAACGTTGCAGTCGGACGCAACACACTAAATTTGGCTCTAGCCAAATAGAAAACTATTTCAAGGAGCAGGAGGATGGGGGCGGAAGGAGAGGGGGGAAGGAAGGGCGTGGCATCAAAATTTTTATGCAGTTTTTGAAGAACGTCATTACCTATCTACACAAAATTGGAGCCCCTATTCGCTTCAATTTCAAGGATCATGGTGGATGGGGGCGGAAGGAGTGGGCGTGGCATCCAAAATTTTATGCAGTTATGTGAAGAGCGTGATTTCCATCTGACACAAAATTTGTGCCCCAGCCCAAAAATTTAAAAACTATAGGCGTTTCTAATTCAAGGAGCAGGGAGGATGGGGAAAGTGGGCGCGGCATCTAAAATTGTGATGCAGTTTTTCAGGGACATGCCTAGCTATCTGCGTGCAAATTTTGGTAATTCTAGCTGTAAGAATGTGAGAATATTTGGTCTTATCGGTTTTTAGTTATCAAATTTATCGATTTCCCAGCCTCGTAGTTTGCGTGGCACCCCGATCTTAACACTTTATCTGTACCGTCTATAGATAAACATAATTGCAAAGTTTCAAGTCTCTAGCTTTACGGGTGTCGAAAAAGTTGCGTTCATACGGACGGACTGACGGACAGACAGACACCATGACGGACATTGCACAAAACCAATATACTATGATACTTTCAGTATCAAAGTATAACAAGTGGAAACGTTGCAGTCGGACGCAACCGACACTAAATTTGGTGGCTCTAGCCAAAATATGTGAAAACTATTTCAAGGAGCAGGGAGGATGGGGGCGGAAGGAGAGGGGCGGAAGGAGAGGGCGTGGCATCAAAAATTTTTATGCAGTTTTTTGAAGAACGTCATTACCTATCTTGACACAAAATTTGGAGCCCCTATTCGCTTTCAATTTCAAGGATCATGGTGGATGGGGGCGGAAGGAGTGGGCGTGGCATCCAAAATTTTGATGCAGTTATGTGAAGAGCGTGATTTCCTATCTTGACACAAAATTTGGTGCCCCTAGCCCAAAAAATTTAAAAACTATAGGCGTTTCTAATTTCAAGGAGCAGGGAGGATGGGGCGGAAGGAGTGGGCGCGGCATCTAAAATTGTGATGCAGTTTTTTCAGGGACATGCCTAGCTATCTGCGTGCAAATTTTGGAAATTCTAGCTGTAAGAATGTGAGAAATATTTGGATTTATAGGTTTTCAGTTATCAAATTTATCGATTTCCCAGCCTCCTAGTGGGCGTGGCACCCCGATCTTAACGCTTTATCTGTACCGTCTATAGATAAACATAATTGCAAAGTTTAAAGTTTCTAGCTTAACGGGTGTCGAAAAAGTTGCGTTCATACGGACGGACTGACGGACAGACAGACACCATGACGGACATTGCACAAAACCAATATACTATGATACTTTCAGTATCAAAGGTGGCTCTAGCTCAAAAACTGTTAAGGATATAGCCGATTCCAGTTTTATAAGGCGATGTGCTTGGGTGGGCGTGGCATCAAAAATTTTGATGCAGATCTTTGGTAGATGTTGCCTTCTATCTTTCTACCGGATTTGGTGACTCTAGTCCAAAATGGAGGATGGGGGCGGATGGAGTGGGCGTGGCATCCAAAATTGTGATGCAGTGTTTTCAGGGACATGACTAGCTATCTGCGTGCAATAGCTCAAAAACTGTTAAAGATAAAGCCGATTCCAATTTTATAAGGCGGGTGGCAGGGGGTGGGCGTAGTATCCAAATTTGTTATGCAGATTTTTGTAGATGTCACCTTATATCTTCCTACCAAATTTGGTGACTCTAGTTCAAAAAATGTGGCAGATACACGAATTACCGTTTTAACAACGGCGGGTGGTGGGGGGCGGAAGGTGTGGGCGTGGCATCCAAATACCTATCTTGACACTAAATTTTGTGGCTCTAGCCCAAACAAGTAAAAACGTTGAAGTCGGACGCAACCGACTCCGGAATACTTTGATACCAGTGAAAGAACGGTTGATAAGGGGGAATGCAGGGGCGAAGGGAGTGGGCCATGTGGTAAACATCGCCAGCTATCATGTTACCAAATTTGGTGACTTTAGCTCAAAAACTGTGGAAGATAACTTAACTCCCAAATTTAAAAGGTGGGCGGCAGAGGTAGGCGTGGCATCCAAATTTTTGAATCAAATGTTTTTAACTGTCACTATCTATCTTCCTAATAAGTTTGGTGGCTCTAGCTCAAAAACTGTTAAAGATATATCCGATTCCGATTTTATAAGGCGGGTGGCTTTGGTGGGCGTGGCATCCAAAATTTTGAATGAAATGTTTTTAACTGTCACTATCAATCTTCCTACCAAGTTTGGTGGCTCTAGCTCAAAAACTGTTAGAGATATAGCCGATTCCGATTTTATAAGGCGGGTGGCTTAGGTGGGCGTGGCATCCAAAATTTTGATGAATTTTTTTGGGGAACGTCAATATCTATCTTCTCACAAAAGTTGGTGGCTCTAGCCCAAAAAATTTGAAAGCTACAGGCGTTTCCAATTTCTTGGAGAAGGGGGGATGGGGGCGGAATCAGGGGGCGTGGCATCCAAGTTTTTATGGGGAACGTCAGTACCCATCATGACACCAAATTTGGTGGCTCTAGCCCAAAAAATGTGAAAACTATAGGCGTTTCCAATTTCACGGAGAAGGGGGGAATGGGGGCAGAAGGAGTGGGAGTGGCATCCAAAATTTTGATGCAGTTTTTTGAAGAGCGTAATTTCCTATCTTGACACAAAATTTGGTGGCTCTAGCCCAAAAAATGTGAAAACTATAGGCGTTTCCAGTTCAAGGAGCAGGGAGGATGGGGGCGGAAGGAGTGGGCGTGGCATCTAAAATTGTGATGCAGTTTTTTCAGGGACATGCCTAGCAATCTGCGTGCAAATTTTGGTAATTCTAGCTGTAAGAATGTGAGAAATATTTGGTCTTATCGGTTTTTAGTTATCAAATTTATCGATTTCCCAGCCTCGTATTGGGCGTGGCACCCCGATCTTAACACTTTATCTGAACCGTCTATAGATAAACATAATTGCAATGTTTCAAGTCTCTAGCTTTACTTTCCCGAAGCTGAAGCTCACCATCATTCCCCTGTTCTTGAGGAGTGAGAGAGCTTCGTCCTCCACGCCAAGTGTCAGCACCTTGCCGCCCTTGGTCTCTAAGCGCCTGAGCACGCGCCACGTCTCGGTGAGAAGACCCTTGTTCTGCTCAATGAGCAGCCCAGCCGTGCGTGGCAGGTAGAGCGTGACGATGTTCGTCTCCGGGATCTCCTCTTGCAGGCATGTGCGGAGTTCCACACCCACTGCGACACTGATGCTGGGCACCTTCAGCTCCAGCCACTTCCTGGCATCCTCGTCCAGACAGTCCACTAGGACTAGACCGTCCCGGAATTGGATGCCATTAAAGTTGAGGCAAGGGCTGTCTCCACCGCCGACAGCTCCTCCTTGCTCAGCCGCTTCCTCGGGAAGCTTCGAGCCAGTATAGCTAGGTTGGTACCCTTGGCTACACTGGCGTAAGTGGCCGCCTTCGATCGTTTCGGGCCGCTTGAGGTACCTTGGCCCTCCGGAGCCGTGTTGCCTCCACTCTTCGTCCTCTTGAGGTCCTTGGGGAGTTCAGATGGCGACGTATGGTGGAGTTTTCGTCTCCTCCCTGCCACGGCCTGGCCGTCGGTTCGCTCAATTGGAGACGCGTTTAGGGCCCGATGCTCCAGTGCTCTTCTGCGCGCCTCTTCCGGCTTCAAGCCACGCTCGAGGTACCGGAGGTACCACTTGTGACCGGCTCCTGGTCGCCAGAGCCGCCAGGCTGGACTGGTGCCGGTAGAGGCGGCTTCTGCTGCAGCCTCTTCTGTGGTGCAGAAGGGCCTGTTGCGGCGTCTCTCCTACTTGCTGTGATAGCCCGCAGGGCAGCCACCGGTGCAGTGCCGGGCACTGCCGACCCACCCCCTAAGTCCGTCCGTGTGGCGGCCTGCTTGACAGCCACTAGAGACTTGAAAGTCTCTGCACTCTTCGAGGTGCTCGGCTTCGGGGACGAGCCCTTCGGCTGAGCAGTATCAAAGTATAACAAGTGAAAACGTTGCAGTCGGACGCAACCGACTGCGAAATACTTTGATACCAGTAAAAGAACGGATGGTAAAGAGTCTGCTTGTAAAGAAGTGGGACGGTTGGTAAACATCGCCAGCTATCATGTTATCAAATTTGGTGACTTTAGCTCAAAAACTGTGGAAGATAACTTAACTCCCAAATTTAAAAGGTGGGCGGCAAAGGTAGGCGTGGCATCAAAATTTTTGATTCAAATCTTTTTAATTGTCACCATTTATCTTCCTACCAAGTTTGGTGGCTCTAGCTCAAAATCTGTTCAAGATATAGCCGATTCCAATTTTATAAGGCGGGTGGCAGGGGTGGGCGTGGCATCCAAATTTGTGATGCAGATCTTTGTAGATGTCACCATATATCTTCCTACCAAATTTGGTGACTCTAGTTCAAAAAATGTGGTAGATACACCCATAAATTTTTGATGCAGTTTTTTGGAAATCTTCAATACCTATCTTGACACTAATGTGGCGTTTATACTACAGCGAGTTTGCTATCGATATCGTCATCGACACAATAACGCAGAATTGGTGTTCACAGTGGCACAAAAGTGGGTTATGCGTTATACGTGAAGTGAGCAGCAGCTGCATTGTTTTGATTTCGCTGATAGAAAATAATTTTATTGAAAGAAAAATATGAATTCAAGCAATCTTTTGGAATTATTATGTGCAATGGAGCAGAATAATGCAATGTTGACAAAATGCATGAATATGGCGGGAACTTTTGCAGCAACATTTGATTTGCTGGGTGACCCAGAATGCCGTCGTAGCATTTGGACACTTGTGGGCAATATGAATGCTAGTGCCGAAGCAGTTCGTCAAGCTTCAGCTATAGAGTTTTTAAATAATAATGAAAATTAAATAAACAATTCAAATTTAAGCCATTATTTTTAATTTTATTATAAATTACTCCGCATGACGGGCTCTAAGAATATTTAAAACTTCTTTTTGAAACTTGGCTGAATCTTCCGCCATTCGCTCCATAACCGCCAATTTCCGCTCCTCAATGGCAACTAATTTTGCGGAGTTGTCGACCCGCCGTCGCTTTGCCCCTGAACATGACGGCTCTGTCATCGAGTTTTCACTGCTGCAAGGCTCCTCTTCAATTAGCGAGAAGTCTGTAAGAATTGTATTATATTAAATATATGCAATAGTTTTAATTCAATATATTACCTAGGCTATCGGCTATGGGATGGTAGACCGACATGTTCAGTGCACTGGCCACGCTCTCAAAATACTCCCACGAAGACGGCGTGCCACCGGAAGGTCCCACCTTTGCACATTCAGACCTATAAATACATTTATGGAAATAAGTAATTACCATAAGTTAATCAAAAAGCTGTAATTTTTTTTAAAAACTTGCCTGTATTTTTTTCATAAGGCTTTCCACCTTGTTTTAATCTCCATGTGCGATGGTCCATAATCTTTCATTTTCTCCGCCATTTCCTTATAAATATGGGAGATCTTTCTGGCTCCCCGAAACCCATCAATGTTATCCTGCCAAAGTTCTATAAGAGCTTTTGTTGCGGCGGTCGACCACAAAAATCTCTTATCATAGCCTGTAATTAAGTTAAAATGGGTTAAACATATGAAAAGTTTCAAATTATTATAAAAATACTTAACGATGGTTTTTATTTTCTTCGATTTCACTTTTGGTGCACAGCAATAGCGTGCGCTTGCCATCAGGTTCACCGGAAGAAGAGACAGAGCCACGATCAGTGTGACCTAACGACTCTTTTTTAATAACACTTAATACTATCATCAGTACCTTAAACACTAACTTACGATACATCGGAATACACTAAAATAAGCATTGAGTATTAAAACCAAGAGACGATGATAACACAAAAGTACTCATTTGGTTTTCTACACGATGGTGAGCTGATTCTGGCTCGGCCAAAGTAACGAGCGGCAATTTCCCTTGACGAATCAGCCGTTTTCGTTCTTGCCGTTTTGCTGTGGCTGCGCGCCATATTTGAATTGTTTTGTTTTGATTATAGCTAGCTGTTAGTGAATGTCGCTTACAAGTGCATGAGCGCTGACATGCATACATACAAACACATCTCATAGTGTGTATGCATTTGAGCACACAGCGTTTGTTTTGATAGAAATTTTGGTACTATTATATAATTAAATATTTTATAAATAAAAATCATTGTTTTTAAAATTCTTATAATTTATTGAAACTAATTTTAATTTATAAAAATGTACATTTCAAATAATAAAATTCAACAAAATATAACAAAAATTACTTAATTGATATTCATAAAATAAAAATAGAAGTTTTGTCATTATTTCGATTGAAATTATTAAAAATTTCCCCACTAGGCACAAAACAAAATAGTATTCGCTATTAATTATTGTATGTATAATACATTTGTTTATTTTTTGCATTGACTAGCTTTGATTTTCATAATTTTGTTATGTCTCTATGCCATTGAATATGCAATTGTGTGTGTACATGCACACACATTGCTTTCAAATTCACAGACCTTCCGCAACAATAGTTATTTTGCAGATATATGCAAATCTATTAATAACGCAAATATGTATATTTTATTGTTTTTATTTTTAATTGATTTTAAAAATATATTAAAGTCATGTTTTAGGTTACTAGTTAATAATAATTCTAGTCTAAGGTTAAGAATATGCAATTAGAAAGAGTACATCGCATACAACAAGATGATGTTTAAGCCAACGACCGTAACGGGAGATCATGGCGCAGTAGTATAAGCGTGTGCAATATTGAGCATTTACGTCCCCCAAATCCCGTGTTTGAATCCGCAATAAGAATTTTTTTTATTTTTTTATTTTTTTTATTTATTATTGACTTTATATCTTACAAATAAATTATAAATCAAATAACATTATTCATTTTTACATACTAATACATTTTTACCATCTAAACTTGACACACTGTCTGTGCTTGCTTTGTTTTTGTTTTGGGCCAGTTCGTCTATTTTGCAAACGCACCAGCCGCTTATTCGGCAAAAGGGCAAAGCAAAATATCTATTTATAGCTTTCAAGGACAGTCAAATGTAAGAATAAGAAGTGAGCAAACGCCACTAGCCAGCTTGGCGTGTGCTTACGTTTGCTAGGGCGCATACAAAAAGCAAGTGCAGCTGGCTTTGGCTGTCTGTTATAGGACAGGGGGAGCGCCAGCGGAAAGCAAGTAATGGTAAAAAATGCATTAGTAATTGTATACGTGTGCATTTTGTTTCCATTCTTGGTGGGCTAGCTTTGCCGAGATTTTTGGATTTTTCCTGTCTCATGCCCTTGCATATGCAAGTGTGTGCATACATGTACATGTACACGCAGTACGTTAAAGTGTATGCGTAGCAATTCACTGTTTCGGCATTTTTTTTACCTACCACAACATTTAGGATTTTGTATATACATATTTATAAAATGCAAATATGTATATTTTTTTATTAAATACATATTTATTATTATTAAATAACTTTTAAAATTTGTACATGTTTATTCTATTTTAAGTTATAACTTATGTTTAAATTACAAAGATATATAATTATGTACTGTCGGCCCTAGAATGTTAATAGCAAATAAACATGAAATTCCGTCGGCATTTCAATATTTATTTAATTGTTTAGATTCAATTAATTTGTTTTTGGTGCATATTATATAATTATATTTAAAGTTATTATTTATTTTAAAACAACATAAATTATTATCTACTTGCTTAGTAAATGCCGGTAGCCAATATTTATAATTCTAATTTGGAGCGCACTTGACTCCGCCTACAAAGTACAAATACGAGTAGTAAAAATAGAATGCTCTAGTTAAAAAAGTCGACTAGGAGATACCATAAGTCCTACACATTATCCGTACATATATGGCCAAATCGACTCGCCTTATGATGCTGATCAAGAATATATATATATATTTGAGTCCGAAATATTTCCTTTTGCCTGTTACATACATTCGCACAAACCAATATACCCGTCTCGTTTACAGAAAATCAAAATGTTCTCGTCTAATTTCACAACAGGCAGCAGCGTTTTGTGTGTATACACATCGAGAATGGGCAAATGCAAAAGAGCAAAACAACAACACTTTGCCGGTTGCTGAGACGCTCAAACAGCACAAAGTAAATCTACCCTTTGTTCCAATATTCAATTATAGTCAATAAAACCACTTAATAAATAATTTTCAAATAAATACAACTTGTTTTAAGTATTTAAATACAAAATAAAATTATTTTATTGCGTATTAATTATTTTTTATACAACTTTATAAATGAATTATTATGCTCAAAAATATAAGCAAACATGTACTATGAATGTCATATTTATTTAACTTGCGTTTATCTATTTTAATACGCAAAGTTTATTTAAAGTCAAACTACCCTTCCTTGCTAGGGTAGCAGCAAGCGATTGAATCAAAACTCTAAAATTGCCAAACTCAAGTTCTGTAACAACAACAAGTGAAATGAAAGACGGCAACGTATAATCTGTTCACATGCCTCACACTTTCAGCCATTATGGCTGTTTAGTTAGACACAAAACAAATTCTACAAAAATTATGGCAAGTTATGGACTACAGGTCACTTCCCCAGGCACCAGCTGGCTGTCGACGAGTACTTTGAACGAAACATAAGCAAACGGGATGGTTACTCGTTGGACCGAGCCAGCTTGGCGCACCATCTGTTTCGAGTACGAGTACTTTTGTGCTATCATCGTCTCTTGGTTTTAATACTCATTGAACATAGCATAGGCAATCGATAGTCACAAACATAAGTACTTTACAACTCGGCCGTCCTGGCAGGGAATCGACCTCGATTCCACTTACTCTGAATCACGGAAGGCTTAGGGCCATACCAGACGGTGCGGTATTGCCTGCGGTCAGACGTCAAACTCACAATTTGCTGTTGTAGTTCCAGGATTTCCTTCTGTTTACGCAGATTCACCAAGTGCTCACCTAAGTTCAACAACACTGAAAGCGGGGTTACCGCCAGGACAGCAGACGGCAGAGCAGCAACAGGAACAGCGGACGGCAAAGTTAACGCTGGAACAGCGGACGGCGAGGCAGCAACAGGAACAGTTGACGGCAAAGTTAACACTGGCACAGCGGACATCAATTCGGCAGCAGGAGCAGTGGACGGCAACGTTGACGCTGAGACAGCGGACAGTGAGGCAGCAATAGGAGCAGTTGACGGAAAGGTTGACGCTGGAACAGCGAACATCAAGGCGGCAGCAGGAGCAGTGGACGGCAACGTTGACGCCGGAACAGCAGGCGGCGAGGCGGCAGCAGAACCAAATGACAGCGAGGCTGACGCCAGAACAGCAGACGGCGATGCGGCAGCCGGAGCAGTTGACGACAGGGTTAATGCTGGAACTGCAGACAGCGAAGCGGCAGCCAGAGCAGTTGACGATAAAGTTGGCACTGGGACGGCAGATAGCGAGGCGGCAGCAGAAACATGTGACGGCGAGGTTGTCGCCGAAACGGCAGACGGCGATGCGGCAGCAGGATCAGTTGATAACGGCGTTGACACTGTGACGACAGACGGCGATGCGGCAGCCGGAGCAGTCGACGATAAAGTTGACACTGGCGCGGCAGATAGCGAGGCGACGAAACAGCAAACGGCGATGCGGCAGCAAGAATAGTCGATAGCGAAGTTGGCGCAGTGACTACAGACGGCGGCGTGGCGGCAGGAGCAGTTGGCGACGAGGTTGATACTGGAACGGCAGATTTAACGGCGGCAGCAAAAACGAGTGAGGCAGCGGCAGTTGATAATAAAATTGATGCTGGGGCGACAGATGGAGAGGCGGCAGCAGACTTTGACTTCTCTGACACTAGTCTGCATATCTCTGCCAGCAGGTTCATCATTTTCTCTTTACTCAAGGCCATTGTTGTGGATTGGGCGTCGAAATAATTCTGGGGCGTTGAAGTTATCCTACTTCTGAGCTGAAAAGTCTCAATTTATTCTAAAAATACTTAACGATGGTTTTTATTTTCTTCGATTGTTTTTATTTTCTTCGAGTTCACTTTTGGTGCACAGCAATAGCGTGCGCTTGCCATCAGGTTCACTGGAAGAAGAGACAGAGCCACGATCAGTGTGACCTAACGACTCTTTTTTAATAACACTTAATACTAACATCAGTACCTTAAACACTAACTCACGATACATCGGAATACACTAACATAACATAGGCAATCGATAGTCACAAACATAAGTACTTTACACATACATATAATATTTAAAAAAAAAAAACAATTGCTTACCATTTTATTGCGACATGTTTACAATTAATTATTTTTTTTTTTGCCGAAAAACCGTTTTTTGAATTAGTGGTGATAGTTGAGAACGATATACGATAATGGGCAGTTCCTTTTGAGTCAATCGAATGTATTAGTTACGTACATTGAATACAAGCAACTGCATCCAAACTAAACTTAACTTTTTGTCACCACTAGGCCCCTATGCTATTTGTATGGGCAAGAAGCTGCTTGTTGGCATTTAACGCAAAACGCAACCGTAGTGTGAACACCATATAAGTCTGACGTAGATGTCTATTTGTGATATGTTTCGGAAAAATTTATCAGAACAAAAGTTTTTTTTAGAGTGTTGTACACATTTCCATCAAAACTTTCTTCTCTTACACAATGTCATGTCTACTAACCATACACATTTCCGGCATTTTGATCACGTCTCCTCCCTAGATGGATACACATTTACATATATATATATGTTTAAAACTGTTTCTAAAGCCCAAAGATACATAGAATAATCAGTGCTTATTGATGAAAATAACAGATGAGCAGTAACGCTATAGTTTTCGACTGTGTCGCGATCCATACATGGATCGCTTAAAAACTATAACGTTATTTCACTTCTGATCGTCGACACATCAATCCTGCCCTCGGCTGAACCCGAAACGATCAGAACTTTGACCTGCTTTAGGGAGCTCACACTCACTATCCACACAGTGAATGTTCTATTTATTCTTAACAATAAATATAATAATCAGTGCTTGGATAGAGTGTGAGTGCTCACTGTGCAAGTGCATGCACGCTATAGTTTTTAAACGATCCAGGTATGGATCGCGACACAGTCGAAAACTATAGCGTTAGTGATCATCTGTTATTTTCATCAATAAGCACTGATTATTCTATGTATCTTTGGGCTTTAGAAACAGCTTTAAACATATATATATATGTAAATGTGTATCCATCTAGGGAGGAGACGTGATCAAAATGCCGGAAATGTGTATGGTTAGTGGACATGACATTGTGTAAGAGAAGAAAGTTTTGATGGAAATGTGTACAACACTCTTAAAAAACTTTTGTTCTGATATATTTTTCCGAAACATATCACAAATAGACATCTACGTCAGACTTATACTACATTATAAAGAACAAAAGCGGAAACTAAATTTAAATTATGAAAAACTAAAAAACAACCCAAGAATGCAATAGAATTCTGGACTACTGCTTGTAAAAAGTTGAAAGTTGTCTTGGCAGACATAGATGTGTACGTGCTATACTATATATACAACAATTGTTTAAAAATAACACACATCAATATAAAAGAAAGATTGAAATGATATTGTTAATTTTTTTATTTTAGACATGACATAAAACAATATCTAGAGTCAGCTTCAGAAGGGGTATACACTAAGCCGGACAACTAAAATTTGTAAAGTCGGTTATTGTTTGGAAACGAGCAAAACTTATAGACATTCATAAGTGAAGATATGTGTAAATGTGTAAAGTGTAGTGGGTTCAGTATTATGTAACTTGACCTTCTGAATATGCCAGTTGAATTACATTTTTGAGTACATTGAGTACTTTGCTGCTTTGTGTTTTAATAAAGTCTTTGATGGTTAGATATTAAAATTTTGATCTGTCAAATTTTCACCGAATACTTCTTGTTCGTCAATTATTCATTGATTGTGAACATACAGAGCAAGTTTTGTTGGTGGATGTGTTATAAAAAAAAAAGATGCGCTCATTGCAACGTATTTGCGAGCAATAGAAATCGTTGGACTTAAAAGCGTAGCAGAGAAGAGCTAAATTATTAAAAATCGAAGAATAGCAATGGAAGGTAAAATTAAGAATGTTTCAATAATAATAAAAAAAAAATAAAAAAAAAAATATAAATAAAAAAAAAGACACGCGGAAATAAGACGGCTACAGGCAAGCCGTTTCCAAATTGTATATAAATTAGAAAGATGGTCCAGGGACCCAATTGATATCATTAACGCATATAGGTCGCAGTGGAAAGACCGTGTTGCGCTTAGCTGTGGGGCCGGATGAGGAGATGTAGGTGTTCGAGTCTTAAACGAAAGTTTGCGCGCCGAAGTCGAAAAACGACATGGAACCAAACACGGCAGAATTACGTAAGAAATGGAGCATCCCGTTTACATCACTGGGTGCACCTTCTGCGTCGGTGAGCAGCAGCCAACCATCCGTCATTGCGGAACTTGGATCGATGTTAATTATATAAGAAGACCTAAATAAGTGAATTTTAATATTTTTGAAACACAAAATATATTTTTTTTTAAAGACAAAACAAACGTAATATTTTAAAGTAAAACAGCTATCTCGTTTTATGGGTTTTATAGAAAACGGAGCTCGGTCATACAGAGAAACAGACCTCGGCCAAACAGAAAAAGAACACAGTTAAGCCGCACGGCTAACAACACGGTCAACAAAACGGTTAAAAACACGGCTAAATAGGAAAACAGGAAAACAACTTGGGAAAACAGCACAGCGAAAGAACACGGTAAACAGCCCGGTAAAACAGCTCTCTGGTTAACAACAACGGCTCCCGGTTTATAAAAAAGATCAACCCGGTAAACAACAAACGGCTCCCGGTTTACAGCAAACAGCTCCGTGGTTAACAACAACGGCACCTGGTTTATAAAAAAAACATCAACCCGGTTAACAACAACGGCTCCCGGTTTATAAAAAACATCAACCCGGCTAACAACAACGGATCCCGGCTTTTAGCACGGTATTCAAAATGAATGAGAATATATTGAAGGAACTGACAAAATCAAGGAATGCGCTGAAAAGAAAATTTCAAAGTATTAAACTGGGTAGAGCTGCGAATGAATATCAGTTGGAGGAAACATTTAAGCCTTTAACAGTGCCACTTAACAAAATTATTAAAGCGAATCTAGACATCAAACCATCCACGCGATGCAAAAAAGAAGAAATAAATTTTTAGTTATAAGATGTATTAAGTAACAATATAATATTAAAGAGGTAAAAAATAAAAATAAAAAATCAGTAATGAAAGGAGAAATTCAGCTGAATAACTTTTAAGCAGAGGCAAGCAAATTTTATCCTTAAAACGGCAAATGGGAGAATATTTAAAACAAGGAGATCAAATAGACTGCAAATTGGTATTATGGATAGCGTTTATGTAAAGATTATCATGAAATGCGCAATAAAGGCTTTGGAAGTTATTTAAGTGGAATTTTTATCTATAGATTTGTGTATCTTAAAAACGAGTTTCAAAGTAGGAAAAATTACTGAAAATACAATTATTAAAATGATAACAATAGCTGAAAACTATTTCAAATGCAAAATGAAGTCTAGGTCTCGGTGTTAGACTTTAGGAAAATTACTTGTTTTGGAGCTGCTGCATACAAATATGGTGTAGTGCTTACCTCTTCAATTAACCTACTTTCCCAGAGCAAAGCCTTGCGGATCATCATACAATAAGTTCACCATGCCCAGCCATATTAATATCAGTTGGGTTACAGACGAAATTGTTAGACTGAGCACGCTGACAGACTCCACAACAACCTTAACAACCTGGCTATCAACCTTCTGGACACCAGCACCACGATTCTCAATGTTTTGATATAAAATGTAATTACTGTTTAAAAATTAGCGATTTTAAATTAAATAGTTTAGAATTTATAGAAAAAATTAGAAACAAAACAATTTAATAAAGGAAATAGACTAAGTCGAATAACAGGAAAATACAAAACAATTTGTGGTATAATAAAGCTTGATGTAAAACACTTCTTGTGAAACATCCCTAATCACTTAAAACAAGCGATGAAAATTGTTAAAGTAAAAAAGTGGACAAATCTGAGTGATTTTAAGCAACGGGCTAACAGTAGCTAAAAGAAGATTCTGAGCAAACTTTCATCTCGGTGGCTAACAAGTAGTAGGTAAGTGTGCAAAAAACTGACGGAAAAACCTAGTCAGCCTCCAATGCTGATCAAGAATATATTTGCTTTACATGTTTTATTTACACTTCGTGAAATGGGAAGTAGTCACTATTCATTATAAAAAGCCTACTTCTCTGTGCTACAGTATTGGAAAGCAAACATTTAAATTCAAAGGCAGTTAATTCATTAAAATAAAAACAAAAAAAGAAAAAAATTACATAAAAATCCAAATTTTTACGATAACAAATTGGTACTTTAAGCAAGCTCACTCCATTAATAGTTCATAGCAAAGAAAATGAGTCGAATAAATAAACTTGTATTCTAATCTAGCTGACGTAAGAAATGGATATAATATGTATAGGAATTAACAAATACGTTTACCCATTCATTTGTTGTATGAGCGGTAAGCCACATAAAAATCATACGAGGTGAAAAACTTTCATATGCCACTTTACCAAGCACAAAAGTCTCCTGCATTATCACACACAAAGAATAGAGCTTAATGGTTAATAATAAAAAAAAAGGCAAGTTCAATAGCCTTCTCGCTGGTGTTAAGAGCACTAACAAATATGCAACTAAATAAGCTGCAGCAGCTTTACTATTATCAATCAATTGATTTTAATAAGAATCACACCGAAACCTGAAAGCACTATACCTACGATGACCATGTAGTAGCTCACGAGCCTTGTCGGGCTCGTTCAGTGACTTTTTGAAATTGTCGATCAAGCTGAGGGTCTGCGTTGCCAGATAGAAGCACAAGCATATTAATGCAAATGTAAAATACAGCCTCATGAATGAAGTTCTAAACAAAAGTGTATATCTGCTTTTAAAAGAACTAGTTCACAAGTTGAAATGTCTAATTGTTTGTGTATGTATTAAGTCATACAGTGTCCACATTTTTCTTATATTATTGCGCCGCTAAAACTGATTTATGACCAAAATAGCGGTTGATGTTGTTGTCTGGCTGCTCTGCTATTTTGTTTGACCTTTTTGGCACTAGACAATTAAAAACTTCAAATACAAGAATACCTTCTTGCCCTTTCTATAGCAAATAACAATCTTTATTTTGTCATGCAAATCCAAGATTAAAACAAATCACAAAATATTATACCGATATCATTTCTTTTAGAATAGATCAAGACTAACATTTTTAATTCTGTTTTAAGAGCTGTTGAAAATACATCTGCTTGAGAAAAAACAAAAAATTGAGCAAAAATTCAATTTAAAACAGAATATTAATAAAACCTTATAATAAAACACCTGCTTTGCAGCTGCCCTGCACTGGCAGCGAAACGACTTCGACACTTCCACACACCCTTCCTTCCAACACTTGAAGAAGTGAGCAGCCAAGAGCCTAAAACGCTTCTGGCCTTTGCAAGAGACACACACACGCCGCAGGACAACGTTCTATAGGACCCCGAGTGGCATATGTGTGATACTCCTCATGGAGGGTCAGCCGGCACAACCTAACCTAACCTAATAATAAAACCATACAGGCCCTAATATTATTGTATCTAGCACACTTAGAGGGTTTCGAAAAGAGGAAAAAACTTCAGGAAATAAGTAAAACTAAGGCGGATAAAAGTAGTAAGCAATTAAATGTTTAGAAACTAATCAATCAAAAAATTTTAAAATTGTATGGAAACGTTCTAATCAAAACATCTAACAAAACCTAAGTTTTGAAAGAATGTTTGATAAATCTTTCAAATTCATAAGCAAGTTTAATGCAGTACTTTACCTAATATGCGAACGATTGTCAGAATAATGATTTAATAATCTATGATAATAATAATAACAAAAAATAGATGGATTGTCATTACAGAGAAGGAGGCACTGCGACCGATTGGTTTTTTTTTACCTAAATGTTGTTCCCTAAATTGACTAGAGCTGTTTCGTTTCCCCTATGAAAGCAAGCACATCTCTTGTCGAGGCATTCCTGATTTGCGTGTTTGTTAGAAACTTGCTATGCAGGTGCCTTCTTCTTAGCCAAATAATGGGTGGACATTCACAGAGAATGTGATTTGTCGTTTCGTTGTCCTCTTTGCAGAGTCTACACCTCACATTGGGGGATAAACGCATTTTGTGAAGATGGTATTTAACAACGTGGTAGCCAGTGAGGTAGGCAACTAGTAGTTTCATGTCCGTCCTGGAACACCCTATATTGTTTCTATCTATAAATGGTTGCATCAGCTTCTTAGCTTGGTGGCATTCAATTTAGAGATTTAGTACTAGACTTTCTCTCATTTGCTCCACCCTTCTACCATTGTTTTGGTAGAGGCCCAATCAAAGCCACAGAAAGCCTTCAGATCCTGTAGAGGAGTCGCGAAACCAGCCCTAGCCAGCTCGTCCGCAATATTCAATGCTAAGAATACTACAAATTTCCTAGATTTAGTATCGGGATGGAACATTTTAGTAATCAGCTACCCAATAAATGAATCAGTGAAACGAAATTTGAATGAGTCATTAGGAAGAGGCATGTAGGTCGAGAGTAAAAATGAAGCAAAGCAATTCCGAGAGAAAAATAATAATAAATTTGAAAACAATGAAAACATTCTCTAGACAATTAACTAAGTTAAAGAGAAAAATTGTAAGAGTACTTATTTAGTTAGGCTAGATATTGTTAAATCGAACAATATACGGTATCAGCATTACATCATCAGGAGATTAATTATCTTTACTAAGGCCCAATTTCTCAATGTCCGGTTAGTCAACTTATTATAAGTGTAGTCGAACTTGAGTTTCTCAATGTTCGGTTAGCACTCACTTATCCGATGCATGGAGGTCCGGTTACTACTTATACCGATGCTAAGTTACGATATATAAATATCAATACAATCATCGTAAGGCGAACAGCTGATCCAAGCTGACACTTGCATTGCTTATTTTTGTTTCTATGAATCAAATTTACAAAATGCGTATTTGAGTCTTCTAGGTCCACAAACACATGCTCCTCAACAACTAAAAAGTTTTTCCCTCGTTGCCGTTTACAAAAGGGCCATAGAAAGTTATTATATATACATTTTGATGTGCAACATGTAGCAGTTTGGGATTCACAGGCAAAAACAAAACCAAAAGAACAGCTGAATCCCCGTTAAGGTTGGCAGCACCATTCGGCGACAGTGATATACTGATGATAGGTTAATTTGGCTTTGAGAAAACCAAATCAGTATAGCTCGGGCATAAAAGTTATTCTGAAGTTAACTTATTCCAAGATTAACTGGACATTGAGAAATTGGGCCTAAATGAGCTTCAAACTAATTCTTTATACCTGCTTATTGTAAACAACACACTAGGAAAAACAAAAGTAAAAACATACCCGTTCTAACAAAACTAACAAGCTCTTTAGAAAATTAGTCATTTTAAAATATTTTAAAAATATCATGTCTTTTACTCTATTAATTTCCCTTATGTCGCTACTTAAATCAATCATAATTCTACATTTGAAATGTGAAGTAAAGTATTCTGAAACAACTGCATAGACAATTGAAGATTTTGTTAATGAGTTTTCTAAAATGATTTTTCCCGAGCATTGTAAATTTGTTGAAGAATATCGAGAATCTTTCTTGAAGTTTCCTAGCTTTAGTCTAGTAAATTCGAAATTTGGCGAACATCTTACAACGTGTTCCTGGTCATCCGATGAAGCTACAAAAGGAGTTGAGCAAAACTGGAAGCTGCCTACAGGTGACAATTTTAGAAGCATTCGCACTAGAAAAAGAGTGTGTGCAAGAAAGGGAGGGCGTCAAACAATTAAAATGTTGCGACTAAAGGCACTGGTCTTGTTGACCTGCCTTCAGGTAACAAGGTTAGAAGCATACGCTCTAAAAAATGAGTACTTAAAAAAAAGGGGAGTGGGAACAAACATTTAAAATGTTGCGACTATATGAACAGATCTTGTTGACCTGTCTCCAGGTAAAAAGGCTAGAAGCATGCGCACTAGTAAGTGAGTGCGTGCAAGAAAAGAGATGGTGTCATACAATTAAAATGATGCGACTAAAGGAAGTGATCTTGTTGATCTGCCCACAGGTAACAAGCCTAGAAGCATGTGCACTAGAAAATGAGTGCGTGCAAGAAAGGGAGGGCGTAAAACATTTAATAAATCAAATCCTGAATCGGAAAATGTGGTTGTGTTATTCGCTAAAAAATTAAATACAAACTTAGCAATACACATGTTACAACAAAAAGGAGAAAAATGCTAGACCACTAAAAGAAAAATGAAAACAAATCAGGAATATGAAAATAAATATGTGTATTAACTTATATATGCAAATTCAAGAATTTTGCTAAAAATAAATGAGTCATACTTAACAAATCTAATTAGCTCTTTAAAAGTACTAGAAGCTAATGTAGGATATACTATTTTGCTTGTGAAATTTAACTAATAATAAAGTCTGTTATAATTAAACAATGTCTTATAAGGCTAAAGGCCAAATATAAATACAGCTAAAAGGAATCAATCAATTAAAACCTGCATATCAATGCATTACAGGCGCACGTGTATTATATCGCATAAAAGATGCCGCTCTTCACTTACAAGGGTGTGGGTATTTCTATGCACAAAGAAGAAGAGTCAAAAGAGTAACATAAAAAATCACTTTTCCCCCCACTCCTCTCACACTTTCTAATCTATACAAAAGAATCAAGACTACATAATAGTCAAAATTTTTTCCCTTTATGATTCTCACTGTTATGACAATCCACAGGTGTTTCCTTTGATTTGATCTTGACGCTCGTGAGAAAGAAAATTTTACATGTACACGTGCAACATCCTTAACCGCTGATCCCCGCCCCCTTGTCCTTATGCAACATACCAAACAAAGGCTTAGCCACCTTGCTTGTGTCCCAATACCAAACAAATCATAACATGTACGCACACACACACGTCCGCACACAGTTTTGATCGCTGATCTCCGCCCCCTTGCCCTCTTGCAACATACCAAACAAAGGACACCAAATATGGAGGGGCAACAAAGGAACAATAGGGAGGGGTCAACAAAGGATCAATAGGGAGGGGTCAACAAAGGATCAATAGGGAGGGGTCAACAAAGGAACAATAGGGAGGGGTCAACAAAGGATCAATAGGGGTAATAAATGATGATGGGGGTAATAAAACTGTCAAATTTTAAACAGGTCATAAATTGGCGACGAACCACCAGTTCCCTACTACTTACGTAATTTTCTATCTTGACGTAAAATTTGGTGCCCCTAGCCCAAAAAATTTAAAAACCATAGGCGTTTCCAATTCCAAGGAGCAGGAAGGATGGGGGCGGAAGGAAGGGGCGTGGCATCTAAAATTGTGATGATTTCAGGGACATGCCTAGCTATCTGCGTGCAAATTTTGGTAATTCTAGCTGTAAGAATGTGAGAAATATTTGGTCTTATCGGTTTTTAGTTATCAAATTTATCGATTTCCCAGCCTCCTATTGGCCGTGGCACCGATCTTAACACTTTATCAGAACCGTCTATAGATAAACATAATTGCAAAGTTTCAAGTCTCTAGCTTTACGGGTGTCGAAAAAGTTGCGTTCATACGGACAGACAGACGGACAGACAGACACCATGACGGACATTGCACAAAACCAATATACTATGATATTTTCAGTATCAAAGTATAACAAGTGAAAACGTTGCAGTCGGACGCAACCGACTGTGGAATACTTTGATAACAGTAAAAGAACGGATGGTAAGGAGTCTGCTTGTAAAGAAGTGGGACGGGTTGTAAACATCGCCAGCTATCATGTTATCAAATTTGGTGACTTTAGCTCAAAAACTGTGGAAGATAACTTAACTCCCAAATTTGAAAGGTGGGCGGCAAAGGTAGGCGTGGCATCAAAATTTTTGATTCAAATCATTTTAATTGTCACCATTTATCTTCCTACCAAGTTTAGTGGCTCTAGCTCAAAAACTGTTAAAGATATAGCCGATTCAAATTTCATAAGGCGGGTGGCATGGGTGGGCGTGGCATCAAAAATGTTGATGCAGATCTTTGTAGATGTCACCATATATCTTCCTACCAAATTTTTTGACTCTAGTTCAAAAAATGTGGTAGATACTAGAGAGCTGCATGAATGGCAAAAAAAGGGCATTCGAGTATACAATGCGTAAAATGGATTAAATGGTATTGAGTACTTTGACAAAATTGTGTAGGTGAACGCTGTGCGCTGGCAACGTACGCAGTCGCAACACATCCAAACGTCAGGCCACGGATCAAATAAAGGAAAATTTACAGCTATATTTGAGTAGTACTGAAGCAACTCGAGTATACATTTTGCTATGTTTGTATGTACATAATTTTGTATTTTTTTTGCCTTACATATATATGGATGTGCATATGCCGTTAGGTCATAAATCGATTGTCAGCTTCGCGAAAATATCACCAAAAATGTGTGCACTGAGCGAAGTGATATATGCACAAAAATATGACAATTTAATTTGCCAGCGCATCGTTGACTTATTTGCCTATGCACGCATTCTCTAAGATGCAGGTCTAGAGAATTTTTATAAGTGCACACACAGAACACTTTTTTTTATGACCCTGTGCCCGAGCTGCTTGTGCGTCTTTCTGACGAGGCGACGCTTGCGATCAGACCGTCAGCTTGTGCGTCAGTCTGGCGCCGAGCATACATATATACGTAATTTCTCTAGGCCCACGAAATGACTGGAATCAATACAAATGAGTGGAATCAGTCTACGCTTTAGTATGTTTTGCGTTTTCTACTCATAGTATTCAACTTCAATGTCATGAATTATGATGAATATTAGTATCGACACATGCTACTATTCATATTCACCCATATTATGTTTTGTCTGCCACTCATTCTACGCTATTCAACTCGAATACATTCTATTAAATTACAGTTGTGAATGGACTTATGCAGCTCTCTAGTAGATACACCCATAACCATTTTAACAAATTCTTATGCAGTTTTTTGGAAAACTTCAATACCTATCTTGACACTAAATTTGGTTCCCCCTAGCCCAAAAAATTTAAAAACTATAGGCGTTTCCAATTTCAAGGAGTAGGGAGGATGGGGGCGGAAGGTGTGGGCGTGGCATCTAAAATTGTGATGCAGTTTTTTCAGGGACATGCCTAGCTATCTGCGTGCAAATTTTGGTAATTCTAGCTGTAAGAATGTGAGAAATATTTGGTTTTATCGGTTTTTAGTTATCGAATTTATCGATTTCCCAGCCTCCTAGTGGGCGTGGCACCCCGATCTTAGCACTTTATCTGTACCGTCTATAGATAAACATAATAGCAAAGTTTCAAGTCTCTAGCTTTACGGGTGTCGAAAAAGTTGCGTTCATTCGGACGGACAGACAGACACCATGACGGACACTGCACAAAACCAATATACTGTATAGTAGTAATTTGGCAGGGGTATAAGACTCAGTCCGGCCAGGTCTAACTCACAAGAAAATTTGTATTTTTTTATGAGAGATTATAAAGCGCGTGACTTACAAAGATTGGGAAACGCGTGTCTACCGCTAAGTCCATGACACGGGATTAGGGACTGCGAAGGGTTGGGCTACTTCGCACCTCTAGCCACGTGGTCGGGATCTCTGACTAGTCTAACAATAAGAGGAAACGCCCCGTCAATCAACAAAGATATCGTGGAACACACTAAGCTGAGGAACCGATGAGCACACCGCGTACACTTGTACTTCGACAAGTCAGGGTACGCGTGCGTCCGAGCTGTCAACTATCACCAACGTGTTGAGTCCTGGTCGCCACTCTCTTCTCCTGAGGTTATAGTTCCTCCCACGGTCTTTCGATGCCCGCTGTAGATTCGTTTGGACAATGCTGAACACTTCCCGCAACCTCTTTGCTCTGTCCTCTGGCGCTTGTGGCATGTTTCCCGCCCCAGGTGTTTTCTCGTCATATAGAACGGCTGGTAAGCGGGGTTCCCTACCCTGCATTAGAAAAGCTGGTGAGAATCCGGTAGAGTCTGCCACACTAGAGTTATTCGGGTAATAACTCGTCCCACGAACTTTGATGTCCCGATATAAATTGCGCGATCATCATCTTCACGGTACGGTTCGTCCTCTCCGTCGGATTTTCCTGAGGCCAGTATGGGGCGGTGTGCTGCAATTCTACGCCTATTGAGTTCAAAAACGACCTAAAAATTTGGCTAGTAAACTGTACACCGTTATCGCATAAAAATTTCCTGGGTATCCCAAATCGACATAATATGCGCTCACGGAATGCTTTCTGCAGTTGAGCCACTGTCGCTCGTTTTAGATGGACCAGTTCCACCCAGTTCAACCAGTTCAACGCATCGTGAAATACCAGGAGCATCGTGTTTCCGTGTTTTGAGCGCGGCAAGGGTTCAGCCACTTGCCGCTTCAACATTTGTCCTGCCGGCTTCACCTGTTCAGTCTTAAAATTCTGACACGACTCGCAGCGCTTAACATACTTGGCCGCGTCTCGGAACATTCCAGGAAAGTAGTAGCCTTAGGAAAACCGCATTATCGTTTTCCGTACTCCTTGGTGCCCAGCCGTCGGTGCATCGTGACATTCTAACAGCACCCATTTCTTTTGATACTCGTCGACACATAACTTCCAAGGTATGTAGTCGTCGTCATCCGCACGATGTCCGAGATGCCAATAAAGTTGACCATTCTCTTCCATATAATCGACGTATTTTACTGGGTCCTTGGCTATCTTTTCTCTCATTTTCTCGATCCACTTGCCGTGCGATTTTTCCTGTACTGCTTGCTGGAAGTCCTCCACGTGTTGCCGGGATAGGGCATCCGCCACTACGTTGAGTTTCCCACGTCTATACCTCACGTCAAAATGAAATTGATGGAGCTCCAGTGCCCAGCGCGCGATCCTCGGTAACCTTCCAGATAGCACCTCAACTTCCTAATCGACCACACAATAGCCAGACACTCTTTCTCGGTCGCTGAATAATTTTCTTCGGCTTTATTCAGCTTCCGACTCGTGTAAGCTATGACGCGTTCCTGTTGGTCGATTGTCTGTGTGAGCACCGCTCCGAGGCCAAAATCACTCGCGTCTGTCTGTAGAACAAACTTCTCCGAGAAGTCCGGACATGCCAGGACAAGTGCGGTAGTCAAACTGTGATTGAGTGTCTCCAACGCTGCCTGCTGCTCCTCTCCCCATGACCATTTCCTTGACTTCTTCAACAAGTGGGTTATCGGCTGCACCACTGTAGCAAAGTTCGGCACGAATCGTCGATACCACGATGCCATGCCCAAGCAACGTCGCAACTCTTTGATGTTAGACGGGGCCTTCAGGTTCCGGATTGCTTTCACCTTGGCGGGGTCTGTCTTGATACCGTCGCCGCTCACCAGGTGCCCCAGGTATATCAGCTCCTTCTGGAAGAACGAACACTTGTTCCGGTTCAACTTCAAATTAGCTGCTCTTAGACGTCTGAAAACTTCCTTGAGATTGGTCACGTGCTGTTCCTTCATTGCTCCGATCACTATTATGTCTTCCAGATAGGCAAATGCATGAGGCTCCATATCTGGTCCGATAACCGTGTCCAAAGCTCGCTGGAAGGTCGCACAGGCCGAATGCAATCCAAACGTCATCACGCGCCACTGAAACAGGCCTCTGCCGGGCTTTGTAAAAGCTGTAAATTCCCGACTATCCGCAGCCGTAGGAATTTGCCAGTAACCATGCTTGAGGTCGAGAGTTGAGATGTACCGCGCGTGCCTAAATCGCTCCAAAATGTGATTAATCCTGGGCACGGGGTATGCATCGGGTACGGAGTGTGCGTTGAGCTGCCTGTAGTCGATACACATTCGCCACAAGCCGGTCTTCTTCTTGACAAGCACGATCGGTGCACTGTGCGGACTCCGGGAGGGCTCTATCGCGTCAGCTTGCAGCAGCTCGTCTATCTGCTCGTTGATCACCTTCTGCATCGCCGGGTTTTTAGGGCAATACCTCTGTTTGATCGGCTTGTCATCCTTCATGAGGATCCTGTGCTCAGCTATGTGGGACACGCCTTGAAGCCCATCAAAAAGGGCCAGTTCCGCCTTCAAAACTTCCTTGATCCCGGGTCCTAAATCCTCTGGCCAATCCTGGTCTTCCGCCATGGCACTCTCCACCGGTGTTGTTGCGGGGCCGGGTATAACGCACCCTCCTACCTCGCCTAACCGTTGTGCTCCAATTCCTGACGTTACGTCCTCGCTGGCTTCCCTGACCGTTCCCACGGCGATCTCCGGCTGAGGTGCCCCCAGGACATCCTCCTTCTGCCTCAGCTCGCCGTCATCCTTCGATCCTTCCGCAGCTGGCTCACGTGCCGTGGGGATCCGCTCCAGCTCCGTATCCTGAACTTCCCTAGTTTCCAAAATTAACCTAGTCTTGCCACCCTCGATGGTCGTCCCCACCCGGCACAAATAGTCTATCCCTAGTATCACGTTGTCTGGCATCGAGGGCATCACGAGCATACTTATCATGACCTCTGCCCCCGCTAGACCGACCTTTACCCTCTGTAGCTTTTTCACCTCTAAGGTGGACCTATCGGCCAAGCGAATTTTCGCGCCCGCGGCCAACGTCTCGCAGATGTTGCCTACCTTACAGGCAAATTCATCACTCACAAAACTCCGGGTCGCACCTGTGTCTACCGTCGCTGTCACTACTTGGTCCCCGACTCTCACAGTAGCGACTATACGCCCGTCTTCCACTCTTAAAGGGTATTCTAGGTTCGGGACTGGTTCGCGCCGGCCCCCATCGGATCCTGTCCCAGATGGTGCCACGGATCGTTTCTCGCCCTTGACTGCCGACAACACTGACCGGTGTTAACCCCTTTGGTTCCGCACTGCCGACAAAACTGTACCCGCGGATTGATACACTCCTTGGCAAAGTGCCCTTCCTGCAAACAGTTGTAACTTACGCTTTTCCCGTCTGGTACTCTCGGACGCTCTTGGCTGATCATGCCATTTGAAATGACCCCTGTCAGGGTGGTGTCTGGGTGTCTGGGCGGCGCCCCTAAAAAATTGTCGGTTGGTCCTTGCTGGGGTTGCGTCCGGAAAGCGTTGAAATTACGAGCGGGAGCTGCCTCGCCGACTAACCCGTCGGAATACCAGCTTGCCTCTGTTCAGCAGCGGACTATGCACTCCCGGCTTTGCTGTCTTACATTCTCGTACTCGGCTGCCATCTGGGTTAGCTGTGCCAGAGAGGAGAAGTCTTTCCGGCGAATGTACAGCCGGTATTCCGGTGCCAAATTCTCGTACACCCTATGTAACTCCTGCTCTAATCTGTACCCCGCATGGTGCATCATACGCCGAAGCTCGAGCAAATATTGCTTAAACGGCTCGTTGTCACTTTGCCGTCGTGCCCGGAAACCGTCCTCTAACCTGTCGAAATACTGTGGGGGTAAGAAGAGCTCCAAGAATTCGATCCTAAATACCGCCCACGTCACATCTCTGAGCCTGGTCACCGTTAACCAACTTGCTGCGTCACCCGTCAGAGCTATGCTCATTGCCCGTGGCAAGCTGTCTAAACTTATGTCGTATGACCTCGCACTATCCTCAATTGCCTGTAGGCACCACCACTATCGCTGTAATGAAGAGGGTAGTTCGCCTGTCTCACCGGGGTACTGGCCTCCGGTGCTACAGGCGGATCTACTCGTATATCAGGGACAAAAGTTGTTTGGCGCGAGGTGTACTCACTGTGGCTGGCGCCACTGGGAGGCGAGAGCAAGTTTCCCGTGACACCTGTCCGTATCGTGGGTACTACCTCATCGGATTCCGACTTCTGTCGGGGTCGGCTTCCTCCGACAGAGGTGGTAGTCAGGACAGGTGACACTGGGACCTTTGCGAACCGCAACTCCCATTCCGCCAGTCGGGTCCATACCTCGGTGGTATGACCACCTCGTCTTATGAATGTACATGCCAGCCTACGGTAGTCAGTTACCGTGGCACACTTATCCAGTCCAAAATCCCGGGCGATGCTCTCCAGGTCCTCCCTATGGCAGTGGTGGACCCATTGCACGCCCACGCCAGGGTTTTTGCTGTTTCCGGTCTCCATTCCGGCGGGTTCACTTATCGCGGGTTTCTCCATTTTCACTTTAAAAACAAGTAAAAACTTTTCAGTCGGACGCAACCGACTGCGGAATACTTTGATACCAGTAAAAGAACGGCTGATAAGGGGGAATGCAGGGCCGAAGGGAGTGGCCCATGTGGTAAACATCGCCAGCTATCATGTTACCAAATTTGGTGACTTTAGCTCAAAAACTGTGGAAGATAACTTAACTCCCAAATTTAAAAGGTGGGCGGCAGAGGTAGGCGTGGCTTCCAAATTTTTGAATCAAATCTTTTTAAATGCCCCTATCTATCTTCCTACCAAGTTTGGTGGCTCTAGCTAAAAAACTGTTAAAGATATAGCCGATTCCGATTTTATAAGGCGGGTGGGCTTGTGGGCGTGGCATCCTAAATTTTGATGCAGACCTTTTGTAGATGTCACCATATATCTTCCTACCAAATTTGGTGGCTCTAGCTCGAAAAATGTGAAAACTATAGGCGTTTCCAATTTCAAGTAGATGCATTTTTTTGGGGAACGTCAATTTCTATCTCCACACAAAATTTGGTGGCTGTAGCCCAAAAAATGTGAAAACTATAGGCGTTTCCAATATCTTGGAGAAGGGTGGATGGGGGCGGAATCAGGCGGCGTGGCATACAAGTTTTGATGGGGAACGTCAGTACCTATCTTGACACTAAATTTGGGGGCTCTAGCACAAAAAATGTGTAAACTATAGACGTTTACAATTTTAAGGAGCAGGGAGGATGGGGGCGGAAGGAGTGGGCGTGGAATCCAAAATTGTGATGCAGTTTTTTCAGGGACATGCCTAGCTATCTGCGTGCAAGTTTTGGTAATTCTAGCTGTAAGAATGTGAGAAATATTTGGTCTTATCGGTTTTTAGTTATCGAATTTATCGATTTCCCAGGCTCGTAGTGGGCGTGGCACCCCGATCTTAACACTTTATCTGTACCGTCTATAGATAAACATAATAGCAAAGTTTTAAATTTCTAGCTTTACGGGTGTCGAAAAAAGTTGGGTTCATACGGACTGACAGACGGACAGACAGACACCATGACGGACATTGCACAACACCAATATACTATGATACTTTCATTATCAAAGTATAATGATACTTTCAGTATCAAAGTCCCGTTACATTTTTTTTTGTGTTCCCTTTAAATATTTGTTTTGCCTATACACACTTTTCAACTAAAGTAAATGGCATATTTGGCATTTTTGGGCTTATACATACATATATACCTTTTATACAAAATTGGCATGTTTTGGTTTGCACTAGAAATAATAATATGTATGTCGAGATTTCCCGACTAGGAGATACCCCGAATCCTGTACATAACGCGTACAGTCATTGTGTGTATGCATCTGTGACCTAAACTTCAATCTTCGATATCTCTGGTGTTTCTTAACCGATTTCGATGAAATTTTCAGAAAAGTTCTATCGTTATCCATTATTTCAACACCTATTTTTTGTAATCGATCACATGTGTATATCGGAAACGGAAATAGTTATCGAAAATCGGAAACAAGCTTGTACTGCCTAGGACTTATGTGCAAAATGAGCTTATGTGCAAAATCTGAAGTCTCTAGGTCTTATAGTCTCTGAGATCGACGCGTTCATACACACAGACGGACCGACAGACGGACATGGCTATATCGACTCGGCTGTTGATGCTGATCAAGAATATATACACTTTATAGGGTCGGAGATGCTTCCTTCTGCCTGTTACATACTTTTGCACAAAACTATTATACCCCTTTTACCCATTTCATGGGTTAGGGGTATTAAAAGTAAACAAACCCACAAACAAAATAAAAAAGAAAAGATGAATAGCTCGAATATGCCTATTCCGTTGTTGGCAGCATATATTGTTGCAAGAGAGAGCGAGGAGCATCGAAACCGTCAACGGCGACAGCACGCGTTATGTACAGGGTTCGGGGTATCTCCTTGTCGGGAAATCTCGACTAGAGCCTTCTTACTTGTTTTAAAAGTGAGGTTTGTAATTTCCACCTCGGTTGCCGTGGCTACATTGCTTGGGAGTTTATTAAGCAGGTCGTTCCATTACGGCAAGATATTCCGGGTATTTTTTGTAACATTGAGAACCTCTTCAAACATTTTAACAATACTATCAGAATTCTTTGGCTGGTCGCCGTCCAATCTTCGTTCTTTTGCAGAATTGGCTTGCTGCAATTACTATTTATTATTATTATTGGACGTAGATGTACTAAAAAAAGACAGTACATTCAAGTGGCCCAACGATACCAAGCACCGGCTTGTTAACGCGCGAACCCAAGCAAAAAGCAACCAACCTCCCGCCCAACCGACCGAGGGGCACACCGCATAGCGTACGGTTACGTAGATCGCGAAAACGTAGACAAATGACATAAGACTAACTTTTTAAGAGAACTACTAGAAGTGACACCGTTTATTAAGTGGGAAAATTCGTTATAGTTTGAACATAAAATCCGAAAAGGGTTATGAATAGCATAGTTAGATTGACAAGCTTGAAGAGCAATGGGTAGAAAATTCCTTGTCCTTCTGATCGGAACAGCAAAACTAATTTGGCTGATTAATTCGGAGGAATCAATTTCACCATTTATTAGTTTATATAAAAATACTACACCTAGCATTGTTCTGCGATCAGAAAGAGAAGGAAGATTTATTAGTAAAAGTCTACTGTGGTAGGAAGGTAGGTTAATGTTAGTATCCCAGTTTAATCTCCTAAGGGCAAAGAGCAAGAATTGTTTTTGCACTGATTCTATTCTATCCTGGTGAATCCTGTATTTGGGATACCAGATACAAGATCCATATTCAAGAACAGGACGTACCAAAGACGTGTAAAGTGTTTTGGTTATGTAGGGATCGTCAAATTCTTTCGACCAGCGCTTAATGAACCCCAAGGATACCTAAGTCATCAACCCATTCAATGCGATCGAGTGGGCTTCCATCAAAAAAATATATATTTGAAAAAGGAAGGCATCAATAAAAAGACATGACTTTACATTTGTTGCAATTAAGATTTAGTAAGTTAACACGACACCACTTTTGAAAATTATTTAAATCAGTTTGTAGTTCTTGAGCAGACAACAGAGCAGTACCCGACATGCATAATTTTACATCATCAGCATACATCAGCACTTGAGATTGGTCAATAACAGATGGAAGATCATCGATGAAAAGTGTAAATAATAAAGGACCAAGGTGACTTCCATGCAGGACACCAGAAGTGACATGAACCACCTTAGAGACAGCGTCGTTAAAACTGACTCTCTGTGTTCTATGAGTTAAATATTCCCTTATCCACCGAATAAGATTGCTTGGAAAACCTAACAGTTGAAGTTTATGAAGTAAAAGGTAGTGATTAACCGAGTCAAATGCCTTGCTGAAATCAGTGTAAATAACATCCGTTTGCATTTTATTTTGAAAACCATTAACAACTAGTGAAGTAAATTCTAACAGGTTAGTGGTAGTAGATCTTTGTTTCATGAATCCATGCTGGCACGGTGAAATTAAAGATCTGCAAAAATGTTGTAATTGAGAAGTTATTAATTTTTCAAACATTTTTGGTATAGCAGACAATTTGGATATACCCCTATAATTTTGAACATTAGACTTGTCTCCTTTTTTATGGAGCGGAATAATAAATGATTCTTTCCAGATATTAGGAAATGAACATTTCTCAATAGACAAACTCAACAATTTATGCAAAGGCTTTAAGAGACCATCAGCACAGTACTTAAGCACACAGCTTGGTACGCCGTCAGGTCCCGGGGAAAATACAGGCTTAATACCCTGTAGATCACGTAGTAATGAACACTCCATGATACTTGGTTCAAAAATGCAATTAGAGGCATCAACCTGGTACGGGTAAGGCAGATCAACCTGATTATCAATTGAACTGTATGTTGTTTGAAAAAATTCGGCAAATAAATCGGCAATGGCCTGATCCGAATTGGCCGACTTGTTTTCAAAAGATAAATTAGATGGAAGTGTTGATGACTTTCGCTTCGCATTAACGAAGTCATAGAACCTCTTAGGATCTTGCTGAAACTGTAGTCTGCACCGACTTAGGTTATTTTTATAACATGAATTATTCATGGCTGAAAAACTGGAACGCGCAATCAAGTATGATGAGTAATGAACAGAAGAGCCAGATTTTCTGAAACTCTTATAAAGCTTAGATTTTCGATTTTTAAGGGCAGTCAACTCTCGTGTAAACCACGCAGGTTTGTTTTTCCTACTTGGCCTACCGAAAGGGACACACTTATCGAATAAATTTTCTATCCAAGTCCTCAGAACCATAGAGGGGCGACCAGTCAACCAGTTCTAAGAGCCGGGTAAGTTTTACAAAATCGGTTTTCCGAAATTGACGTACCCGTCTTAATGGTTCACTACACTGGCGTACGGCACAGGCAGGCAAAGTGATCAACACCTCCAACGTCGGGTGGTATAAGTCTTCGGGAGTGGATATGGGAAGGGATCTTAACACAGATTGAGTAGATGGATCCGAAACAAATACCAAATCAAGCATTTTACCAAGAGAATTTGGAATTCCATTGATCTGGCCCAATGACATTTCAAATAAACCAACCAGAAAATCAGTCTGCACCATGGGGGTCAACACGCTTGAGTCCGGACTTGAAATCCAAGTAGCATCAGCAATATTAAAATCGCCACGAACTACAAAAATATCACGATCAGAAAGCATAGAAGATATGGAAAGTATTGCTGACATATGTTCATTATAAACAGAGCTGTCAGATAAAGGTGGTATATGGTATAGGAACAAGAAATATAAATACCAACACCGTTAATATTTAACTTTACAGCAACAAACTCAATATCTATAGAGCCACTTAATATTACTGTCTCAGAGGAAAAGTCCACATCAACAGCAATAAGCACCCCACCACCACGGCGCAGAGGGCGGTCCTTTCTATAGATACAGAATCTGTTAGATAATACTTCAGAATTAAGTATGTCTTGTCGTAACCACGTTTCGGTGAAGGCAACGATATGAAAGGGAAATAATGACTATTAAGGTACAAAGTACTAAGTTTACTACAAAGTCCTCTTACATTCTGATAACCCAGTAAGAGGGAGGTAATCAACTGTGTTAGTTTTTTGCTACTAAAGTGGATGCAACAGGCGGAGCACTACTGATCCTAACATTGTTATTATTATTACTTCGCCTACTAACATACTCCTTCACTATGATGTGTGGCGGCCAAAACTTTTCAGAACAAATCGTTGAGAAAATTTCCAGCGGAACACTCAGCTTAAAGGACGATATATCGCGGGCGAGCTTGAATTTAAATTTGTCGACAACAATTCGCGGGGAATCAATTTTACCTTTTATATAGGCGCTTACATCTTCCGCAGAATTATCGGAAGCGAGCCTAGAAACAAAAACAAATTTACTCTGAGGTACAACCCTAATGGGCTTAAGAGTTGCACCTAACGTAGAATCAGTAGGCTGACTATCGTTTGAACCACAGGGATCTACGGGAAGAACATTAGTTTTGGGTAAAACCGGGTTAGTTGCCGGTGAGTTAAATACCATTAACGGGCTGGCAGCAGGTGTAGGGGTACTAACAATAGCCGCTAGGGGAGGCTTGGATGTGGCAGCAGGGGTAGAGGCAGTAGCCGGCAGAAGAGGATTGGGGGGCAACACCAGCGGGACTGTAAGCGGACAAGAGCCCGAAGTCTTTTTGCGCTTCGGCGAGTCACTTAACGTTTTAGCAGTATTAATGTGGTCTTCCAACTCTTTAATACTGCCACGAAGCGTATCGAAATTATTTCGGACAACTTTGAAGTAATTGACGGTCAGCCTCATGAACTTTGACTGTTCCTTCTCTATCTCATTGCAGGTGTGGCAATACCACTTAAGACCAGAATCAACTGCTAAGCTGTCCCTGATTTTGGCATTGAAACTAGCACATTTCATGTGAATCATGTTATCACACGCCCTACATAGGATAAAATCTTGGGTGGATCCACCAGAAATTTAACAGTTTTTACTGCAGCAGACAAACATGTTAAAAGAAATATGTAAAATAATTTGAAAAGCTTAATAATGTGCAAAATAATATGCTTGATCAAAAAAAAGTAGGGTACATGTGCAATGAGCGTAATATAACGGACACAAGAGAGAGAGAGAGAGAGCGCTTACGTTAGAGAACGTCAGAGCGTAGGCTAATAAAAACCGCAAGTGCGTGGTATAAGAGCGTGAGAGCAAGAGCGCATAAATAGATATTTTATGTTAGTAGGCACAGAACAAGCGAAAGCAAAATATATGTATGTATGTATGTACGTGTGTTTAGGCACTGACTGCAAATTAAAACAATTTAATAAAGCAAAATCTCAATATCCACGCGTAAATACATACAAATTACATTCACTATCACTGTTACAATTGCTTAACACAATAATACCAATTAAAAACACAGTTTAAACACTCACAAAGTTAGAAATTTATAGGCGCACACAGAAACACAAATGTCACCAAAGAAAGACAATGACAATTTGTTGTTATTTGCTTTAAGTATTTGTACCAGTTATAAGGTACTCACATATGAATATGAAGACGACATGCTTGTGTCGGCTTCATCACCGACTGCTCCTGTCTCTTCTGTCGTGGAGATGGCGTCTGGGCTGCATGTCGGGCTGTCCACAAAAGATACGCTACTAGTTTTTGTACTGTAAAATGTGTTAATCAAATGTTTGAAAAATGTGTAATTTATGTATATACACTTACCGTCTCTTATGCGACAAGATTGGAAGAAAAGCCATCTGATTCGCATATTGCCAGTCCACACAATCGCTTATCTTTGGCGACTCCGAGCGGATTCCACCAGCACTTCCGCTTCTGGCGAGCTTAGTGCGCTGGTATCATAAGCTGTCACGCAGCGACGTCCAAGCGCTCTTGCACTCATTCGCTAACAACGATATTTTTGATTAATAATATATTTAATAACATATTAATATGTTAACTTACGATCTTTATCCAACTCAGTGCCAACACTTTCTTTCCCATGCCTGTCTCACCGAAATAAAGTCAAAATGTTTTTTGTCGGTCAACCTCCAGAGGCATGGTCGCGACAGATTTTATAAGTAAAATCTTCTCCTCGTGGTTAAAAATTTCCACCCGCTTTTTTGTTTTTCTTTCAATTTAAGTTGTCGTTTGACAAATTTTGTTGCCCTGGGCACAAAATAATATATGATTTAGTATTTCCTGAGCCTAGCGCCAGTGTGTACGTATTGTATTTAATCGATACTATCGATAGGCAGTTCAGTATTTTTAGCTAAGTTGCTGGACACCTAGAACACACGCATCCAAAAAAAAAAAAACAATTCCTGCTGCGACGATTTTGTATGGAAACTTTTTTTTTCGCTGTCCTGTACAGACCTTTGGTTGCAAATTCTGGCTTCTGCTGCTGCTCGATTTTCCATCGTAGAAATCTGCTTGTTTCGAAGCTTCCAAAGTATATCTTACATTTCCTCTTTTTCGATATTATGGTACGTTTTCAAATGTTTCCATTTGATAATTTTTTGACACAGTGTGCATGTCGCCTCTATCCCACTTAAGCAACTGTTCATTGAATTGTGCGGTTCCATGCAAACAGTGATGTTATCCTTCGACGATACCTTGAGTATCGACACTAACCAAATAATGTTATAGATGGGACATTTCTAGTACTGTTTTGGTTTCCACTACACTGTGAACGAGAGTGACCCATGATTGTTAACATTATGTTATGCTCGCTCAAAATGTTAACACATAGCAGAGAGACCCAAGTCTGTTTCAGTTTGTATTCACTTTCAGCGGCTTTTAGGGGAAAGGGGGAAGCGGCGGCGGAAAGCAAGCAACGGTTAAAATACATTAGTATTTGTATACGTGTGCATTTGCTTCATACTTTGGTGGACTAGTAATGTTTGAGATTTTACAAATTTGTCTTTTTCAATGCCCTGCGTACGCATGTGTGTGTGCAGGAATGTATATGCAGAATATTTATATGTATGCGAACCATTTGTTTTGGAATTTATTGACATGCCTCAACATCTATGATTTAATTTCTAACAGGTCAAGGGCGGGCTTTTGGGATTGCAAATATTCTTTTTATATTTAAAAAATTTAAAAATATTTGGCCGACTATTTTTATTTAAGTACATCTATTTATTTTACAATTATTTTTTGTATAGATTATACCACACAACTAAAAATATGTACTTAGGTTCATTCTGCATATACATTCATGCACACACACATGCGTATGCAGGGCATCGAAAAAGACAAAAGTGCAAAATCTCAAACATTGCTAGCCCACCAAAGTATGAATGCCCAGCATATTTATTAAGACAGACTAGGAGATACCCTATGCCCTAAACATTACTCGTTCATATATTGGCAAATCGACACGCACATTGATGCTGAACAAGAAAATATTTATATAATGGGGCCGTAAATAATTTCCTTCTGCCTGTTACATACATTAGCACAGGCCAATATACCCGTTCCATCAATAGAAAAGTTATAAGTCCTCATCTAATTTCACAACAAGCGGCAGCGTGATGTGTGTGTACATAAGAGTGATCATTTATGTATGTATGTATATCTATCATTCGAGTGAATACACATCGAGAATGGGCAAATGCAATAACAGCACTTGCTGGTGGCTGAGACGCAGCACAACGTAAAAACTACCCTTTGTTTGAATATTCAATTATTACATTATTGTTATATTATTATATAAAATTTATTTTAAGTATTCAAATACAAAACAAGTTTATTTTATTTCGTATTTATTATGTTATATTCAACGTGTTAGATGATTTAATAATGCCCTACCTAATATCCAAAATATTAGTAAACATATGTTATACATATCATATTGCTTTTATCTAGTTATTAAACGAAATTTAAAGTAAAGTCAAACTACCCTTCCTTGCTAGGCAGCAACAAGCGGATTGAAACAAAAACCTCGGCAAAGCTTGCCCAGCAAAATATGAAGCAAATGCACACGTATACAAATACAAATGTATTTTTACCGCCACTTCCCCCTTTCCCCTAAAAGCCGCTGAAAGTGAATACAAACTGAAACAGACTTGGGTCTCTCTGCTATGTGTTAACATTTTGAGCGAGCATAACATAATGTTAACAATCATGGGTCACTCTCGTTCACAGTGTAGTGGAAACCAAAACAGTAGTAGAAATGTCCCATCTATAACATTATTTGGTTAGGGGTATCGACTAGCAAAATATCGATATCGATTATATCGTCCAAGCCGATATCGTATCGACGATACTGCGATAAAACAGACGATACCTCCAGTATCGTAACGATACTTGCTATCCCTAGTATATACTTTATGGGGTCGGAGATGCTTCCTTCTGCCTGTTACATACTTTTGCACAAAATAATTATACCCTTTTTTACCCATTACATGGGCTCAGGGTATACAAATAATGTAATATTTGCTTGCAAACCAAAGTTTTCTTATATTTTGTAGCCCCAGTAAGATAACAGAGAGAAGAACAAAGAAGAATAAATGTAACGGTAAATGGAACTCACTGCGAGCAGCATACACAGCTGAGCGAATCTATGCATGTCTGCAACCTACGTGTGAAGTGGGTAATACACGTGCAGCAAGCTGCGCGCAGCCGCGTGTCCGTTTGAATTTAAGCAAAGCATCTCTCTTTGCTTAACTCTCTCACATGTGACCTTAATTGGTTATGTAAATTATCAATAAGTGCGGGGTCCCGCGCTGTTATTCAATGTTATGCGGAGAATCCCGTTGTTATCCAATGTTATCCGGAGAGTCCCGCGTTGTCCTCCTTGATCCGGAGATGTTCTGTTGAATATGTTGTGGAGTTAACTAGCTCCTATTGCTGGCCTTGGGCTCAGACAATAATAAAAGATATGATTTAACGACGAGTGCCGGAGCAGTATATTTATTATGCGAGTTATGCTTTGCGCTCTTCATATAAAACTAAACATGCAAATCAAAAATGCTTAACTCTAAAGCCAAGTCTTACACGCGCATTACGCCACAATGTCATGGTCGGCAAGCCGACTCAGCATAATCATAGGCAATAAGCGGAAGACTCTTGCGACAATAACAAAAGTGTCCGATTACCGCCGCTGACCATTGCAGCTATAGAATGTTGATGTAGACGCTTTGCGCTGTGATTGCTTATGGCAATCCAACAACAGTTATTACATTAGCTTATCAGTTAACTTGTATGTGCGAATGAGAATGATTTGCATGTGATTTGTTTTTGTTTTGTTTATAGTAAATAAAACTGTTCTTTTAAATGAAATTTCAATTATTTATATTAGAGGGCTTGTTATGATTTTTTTTTCTCATTAGTAGCTTGCTCATTAATAAGTGCAGTTTACAATGTCGTTTTCAAAAGAAGTGCCGTGTGGAATTGCTAATGCAATATCGGAAATGGAGGAAGAGCAAAAAAGAATAAGAAAACGTTTTTCGATGAAAGAGTTTTATAAAAAAAGGGCAAGGTTTTCCCATCAGAATATGCTGGAGGAGCTTTGTGTGTCATCGCCGGATGATCTGCGCAATTTTTGCGCATGAGTTCATGTATTTGTGATGAGCTTCTGGCGCTTGTAAGGCCCAGTATAAAAAAAGAGGATGCCGCAATGCGAGCGGCGATTCCAGTTGAGCAGCGCCTCTCTATTACTCTGAGGTATCTTGCAACTCGCAACAGTTTTATGGATTTGAAGTTTTCCAGTGCTGTGTCAGATAGTTGTGTGGGGAAAGTAGTTATCGAAACATGCGAAGCCATCGTACTTAAACTGAAACCATACATAAAGGTAAATATGAACAAATATATATATATATATTTTATTTTTAAATATTACTTTAAAGCAGTGTCGTTAGTAGATAATATTTAATATTTAAACATAAAACGAGTTATTTTTTTGACTTTTGGCAACCCTACCGAAATCATTGTTTCAAATGCCGTTGCTCTCCATTTTCAACTAATAGAAGCTATAGAAATATTAGCCACTTATAATACGTATATGTATGTATTATCCCAGATAAGCCAAATAAATAACTAAACACTTGTGTGCAGCTTAGTTTCAACTGCACGCCGAACGATGTGTATATGCACAAACACAAGAAGTAACAAGTGAAAACGTTGCAGTCGGACGCAACCGACTGCGGAATACTTTGATACCAGTAAAAGAACGGATGGTAAGGAGTCTTCTTGCAAAGGAGTGGGCCGGATGGTAAACATCGCCAGCTATCATGTTATCAAATTTGGTGACTTTAGCTCAAAAACTTTGGAAAATAATTTAACTTACAAATATAAAAGGTGGGCGGCAAAGATAGGCGTGGCATCCAAATTTTTGAATCAAATCTTTTTAATTGTCACCATTTACCATCCTACCAAATTTGGTGGCACTAGCTCAAAAACTGTTAAAGATATATCAGATTGTAATTTTATTAGGTGGCTTGGGTGGGCGTGGCATCCAAATTTTTGATGCAGATCTTTTGTAGATGCCACCATATATCTTCCTACTAAATTTGGTGACTCTAGTTCAATGTGGAAGATACACGCATAACCGTTTTAACAACGGCGGGGGGGTGGGGGGCGGTGTAGTATGTGCATATATTGAGGGTACACTGTACCAATAAAGCATAAATATATCAGCAACACATTGTTGCAATACACAAACAAAACCATTTCAAGTGAGCGTGCAATATGATCGCCCGCTTATGAGCTAAGCTAAGTCAGCAGTCCACGTTGACCACTTGAAGCATATATATATATATAGATGTATATATATCTAGACACTAAATTTGGTGGCTCTAGCACAAAAAATGTGAAAACTATAGACATTTACAATTTCAAGGAGCAGGGAGGATGGGGGCGGAAGGAGTGGGAGTGGCATCCAAAATTGTGATGCAGTTTTTTCAGGGACATGCATAGCTATCTCCGTGCAAATTTTGGTAATTCTAGCTGTAAGAATGTGAGAAATATTTGGTTTTATCGGTTTTTAGTTATCAAATTTATCGATTTCCCAGCCTCCTAGTGGGCGTGGCACCCCGATCTTAACACTTTATCTGTAGACTCTATAGACAAACATAATTGCAAAGTTTCAAGTCTCTAGCTTTACGGGTGTCGAAAAAGTTGCGTTCATACGGACAGACAGATAGACACCATGACGGACATTGCACAAAACTAATATACTATGATACTTTCAGTATCAAAGTATAACAAGTGAAAACGTTGCAGTCGGACGCAACCGACTGCGGAATACTTTGATACCAGTAAATGAACGGATGGTAGGGAGTCTGCTTGTAAAGAAGTGGGACGGGTGGTTATCATCGCCAGCTATCATGTTATCAAATTTGGTGACTTTAGGTAAAAAACTGTGGAAGATAACTGAACTGGGCGTGGCATCCAAATGCATCCATTTTATGCAGTTTTTTGGAAAACTTCAATACCTATCTTGACACTAAATTTGGTGGCTCTGGCCAAAAAATGTGAAAACTATAGACGTTTACAATTTCAAGGAGCTAGGAGGATGGGGGCGGAAGGAGTGGGCGTGGCATCCAAAATTTTGATGCAGTTTTTTGAAAAACGTCATTACCTATCTTGACAAAAAATTTGGTGCACCTGCTGTGATGCAGTTTTTTCAGGAACATGCCTAGCTATATTCGTGCAAATTTTGGTAATTCTAGCTTTAAGAATGTGAGAAATATTTGGTTTTATCGGTTTTTAGTTATCGAATTTATCGATTTCCCAGCCTCCTAGTGGGCGTGGCACCCCGATCTTAGCACTTTATCTGTACCGTCTATAGATAAACATAGTAGCAAAGTTTCAAGTCTCTAGCTTTACGGGTGTCGAAAAAGTTGCGTTCATTCGGACGGACAGACGGACAGAGACACACAATGACGGACATTGCACAAAACCAATATACTGTAAAGTAGTAATTTGGCCGGGGTATAAGACTCAGTCCGGCCAGGTCTAACTCACAAGAAAATTTGTATTTTTTTATGAGAGATTATAAAGCGCGTGACTTACAAAGATTGGGAAACGCGTGTCTACCGCTAAGTCCACAACAAGGGATTAGGGACTGCGAAGGGTTTGGCCTCTTCGCACCTCTAGCCACGTGTTCGGGATCTCTGACTAGTCTAACAATAAGAGGAAACGCCCCGTCAATCAACAAAGATATCGTGGAGCACAAAAAGAAGCTGAGAAACCGATGAGCACACCGCGTACACTTGTACTTTGACAAGTCAGACATTGTCATTGTTTTTTATACCCCTAACCCATAAAATGGGTAAAAGGGGTATAATGGTTTTGTGCAAAAGTATGTAACAGGCAGAAGGAAGCATCTCCGACCCCATAAAGTATATACATTCTTGATCAGCATCAACAGCCGAGTCGATATAGCCATGTCCGTCCGTTCGTCCGTCTGTCCGTCCGTCTGTATGAACGCGTCGATCTCAGAGACTACAAGACCTAGAGACTTCAGATTTTGAATATAAGTTCTCCTATACCATGAGCGGAACAAGTTTGTTTCAAATTATCGATAACTATTCTAGTTTCCGATATACACATGGAATCGATTACAAAAACATCTCGAATTTGAAAAATGTAAAAATGGGGGTTGAAATAATGGATAACGATAGAACTTTTCTGAAAATTTCATCGAAAGTGGCTGAGATACACCAGAGATATCGAAGATTGAAGTTTAGGTCAAAGATGCATACAGACAATGACTGTGCGCGTTAAGTATAGGGTTCGGGGTATCTCCTAGTCGGGAAATCTCGACTAGAGCCTTCTTACTTGTTTTTCTTTGTTGACGGTTGTGTTTCTGTGTGCGCCTATAAATTGCTAACTCTGTGAGTGTTTAAACTGTGTTTTTAATTGGTATTATTGTGTTAAACAATTGTAACAGTGATAGTGAATGTAATTTGTATGTATTTTGCTTTATTAAATTGTTTTAATTTGCAGTCAGTGACTAAACACACGTACATACATACATACATATATTTTGCTTTCGCTTGTTCTGTGCCTACTAACATAAAATATCTATTTACGCGCTCTTGCTCTCACACACGCACTTGCGGTTTTTATTAGCCTACGCTCTGTCGTTCTCTAACGTAAGCGCTCTCTCTCCCTCTCTTGTGTCCGTTATATTACGCTCATTGCACGTGTACCCTACTTTTTTTTGATCAAGCATATTATTTTGCACATTATTAAGCTTTTCAAATTATTTTACATATTTATTTTAACATGTTTGTCTGCTGCAGTAAAAACTGTAAAATTTCTGGTGGATCCACCCAAGATTTTATCTTATGTAGGGCGTGTGATAACATGATTCACATGAAATGTGCTAGTTTCAATGCCAAAATCAGGGACAGCTTAGCAGCTGATTCTGGTCTTAAGTGGTATTGCCACACCTGCAATGAGATAGAGAAGGAACAGTCAAAGTTCATGATGCTGACCATCAATTACTTCAAAGCTGTCCGAAATAATTTCGATACGCTTCGTGGCAGTATTAAAGAGTTGGAAGACCACATTAATATTGCTAAAACGTTAAATGACTCGCCGAAGCGCAAAAAGACTTCGGGCTCTTGTCCGCTTACAGTCCCGCTGGTGTTGCCCCCCAATCCTCTTCTGCCGTCTAATGCCTCTACCCCTGCAGCCACATCCAAGCCTCCCCTAGCGGCCAGCCCGTTAATTGTATTTAACTCACCGGCAACTAACCCGGTGTTACCTAAAACTAATGTTCTTCCCGTAGATCCCTGTGGTTCAAACGATAGTCAGCCTACTGATTCTACGTTAGGTGCAACTCTTAAGCCCATTAGGGTTGTACCTCAGAGTAAATTTGTTTTTGTTTCTAGGCTCGCTTCCGATAATTCTGCGGAAGATGTAAGCGCCTATATAAAAGGTAAAATTGATTCCCCGCGAATTGTTGTCGACAAATTTAAATTCAAGCTCGCCCGCGATATATCGTCCTTTAAGCTGAGTGTTCCGCTGGAAATTTTCTCAACGATTTGTTCTGAAAAGTTTTGGCCGCCACACATCATAGTGAAGGAGTATGTTAGTAGGCGAAGTAATAATAATAACAATGTTAGGATCAGTAGTGCTCCGCCTGTTGCATCCACTTTAGTAGCAAAAAACTAACACAGTTGATTACCTCCCTCTTACTGGGTTATCAGAATGTAAGAGGACTTTGTAGTAAACTTAGTACTTTGTACCTTAATAGTCATTATTTCCCTTTCATGTCGTTGCCTTCACCGAAACGTGGTTAAGACAAGACATACTTAATTCTGAAGTATTATCTAACAGATTCTGTATCTATAGAAAGGACCGCCCTCTGCGCCGTGGTGGTGGGGTGCTTATTGCTGTTGATGTGGACTTTTCCTCTGAGACAGTAATATTAAGTGGCTCTATAGATATTGAGTTTGTTGCTGTAAAGTTAAATATTAACGGTGTTGGTATTTATATTTCTTGTTCCTATACCATATACCACCTTTATCTGACAGCTCTGTTTATAATGAACATATGTCAGCAATACTTTCCATATCTTCTATGCTTTCTGATCGTGATATTTTTGTAGTTCGTGGCGATTTTAATATTGCTGATGCTACTTGGATTTCAAGTCCGGACTCAAGCGTGTTGACCCCCATGGTGCAGACTGATTTTCTGGTTGGTTTATTTGAAATGTCATTGGGCCAGATCAATGGAATTCCAAATTCTCTTGGTAAAATGCTTGATTTGGTATTTGTTTCGGATCCATCTACTCAATCTGTGTTAAGATCCCTTCCCATATCCACTCCCGAAGACTTATACCACCCGACGTTGGAGGTGTTGATCACTTTGCCTGCCTGTGCCGTACGCCAGTGTAGTGAACCATTAAGACGGGTACGTCAATTTCGGAAAACCGATTTTGTAAAACTTACCCGGCTCTTAGAACTGGTTGACTGGTCGCCCCTCTATGGTTCTGAGGACTTGGATAGAAAATTTATTCGATAAGTGTGTCCCTTTCGGTAGGCCAAGTAGGAAAAACAAACCTGCGTGGTTTACACGAGAGTTGACTGCCCTTAAAAATCGAAAATCTAAGCTTTATAAGAGTTTCAGAAAATCTGGCTCTTCTGTTCATTACTCATCATACTTGATTGCGCGTTCCAGTTTTTCAGCCATGAATAATTCATGTTATAAAAATAACCTAAGTCGGTGCAGACTACAGTTTCAGCAAGATCCTAAGAGGTTCTATGACTTCGTTAATGCGAAGCGAAAGTCATCAACACTTCCATCTAATTTATCTTTTGAAAACAAATCGGCCAATTCGGATCAGGCCATTGCCGATTTATTTGCCGAATTTTTTCAAACAACATACAGTTCAATTGATAATCAGGTTGATCTGCCTTACCCGAACCAGGTTGATGCCTCTAATTGCATTTTTGAACCAAGTATCATGGAGTGTTCATTACTACGTGATCTACAGGGTATTAAGCCTGTATTTTCCCCGGGACCTGACGGCGTACCAAGCTGTGTGCTTAAGTACTGTGCTGATGGTCTCTTAAAGCCTTTGCATAAATTGTTGAGTTTGTCTATTGAGAAATGTTCATTTCCTAATATCTGGAAAGAATCATTTATTATTCCGCTCCATAAAAAAGGAGACAAGTCTAATGTTCAAAATTATAGGGGTATATCCAAATTGTCTGCTATACCAAAAATGTTTGAGAAATTAATAACTTCTCAATTACAACATTTTTGCAGATCTTTAATTTCACCGTGCCAGCATGGATTCATGAAACAAAGATCTACTACCACTAACCTGTTAGAATTTACTTCACTAGTTGTTAATGGTTTTCAAAATAAAATGCAAACGGATGTTATTTACACTGATTTCAGCAAGGCATTTGACTCGGTTAATCACTACCTTTTACTTCATAAACTTCAACTGTTAGGTTTTCCAAGCAATCTTATTCGGTGGATAAGGGAATATTTAACTCATAGAACACAGAGAGTCAGTTTTAACGACGCTGTCTCTAAGGTGGTTCATGTCACTTCTGGTGTCCTGCATGGAAGTCACCTTGGTCCTTTATTATTTACACTTTTCATCGATGATCTTCCATCTGTTATTGACCAATCTCAAGTGCTGATGTATGCTGATGATGTAAAATTATGCATGTCGGGTACTGCTCTGTTGTCTGCTCAAGAACTACAAACTGATTTAAATAATTTTCAAAAGTGGTGTCGTGTTAACTTACTAAATCTTAATTGCAACAAATGTAAAGTCATGTCTTTTTATTGATGCCTTCCTTTTTCAAATATATATTTTTTTGATGGAAGCCCACTCGATCGCATTGAATGGGTTGATGACTTAGGTATCCTTGGGGTTCATTAAGCGCTGGTCGAAAGAATTTGACGATCCCTACATAACCAAAACACTTTACACGTCTTTGGTACGTCCTGTTCTTGAATATGGATCTTGTATCTGGTATCCCAAATACAGGATTTACCAGGATAGAATAGAATCAGTGTAAAAACAATTCTTGCTCTTTGCCCTTAGGAGATTTAACTGGGATACTAACATTAACCTACCTTCCTATCACAGTAGACTTTTACTAATGAATCTTCCTTCTCTTTCTGATCGCAAAACAATGCAAGGTGTAGTATTTTTATATAAACTAATAAATGGTGAAATTGATTCCTCCGTATTAATCAGCCAAATTAGTTTTGCTGTTCCGATCAGAATGACAAGGAATTTTCTACCCATTGCTCTTCAAGCTTGTCAATCTAACTATGCTATTCATAACCCTTTTCGGATTTTATGTTCAAACTATAACGAATTTTCCCACTAAATAAACGGTGCCACTTCTAGTAGTTCTCTTAAAAAGTTGGTCTTATGTCATTTGTCTACGTTTTCGCGATCTACGTAACCGTACGCTATGCGGTGTGCCCCTCGGTCGGTTGGGCGGGAGGTCCGTTCCATTTCGCTTTTAATTTTCAACTCCCGAGTCGGTCGCGCTCCAGCCTCGGCGCGAGCTGCATTTTCGTTACTCCCCACGCTTATTCGCGACCGTGGTGGGTTTGAAGATCACAGCTGGCGCGCTGCACCTTGCGACCCTGCGCTTTGGGCGGTTACATTTAAATCCCTACTTCAAAATTTCGGCCGTTATGTATTTATTAGATACTAGCTTACATACTATACAATTAATTATAAATCGCTCCTTGCGTTTACTAATACTAATACCTAATACTACTGTTTATGCCAAACAGCGGAAAATCCGCTAACCGCTCAGCACTGCTGCCGTCGCTATAACGGACATATATATTCACCTCATCCGAGCCCCATAGCCGACGACAGCCTTTCACACCGGCTTCGCTCCACGAAGCCTAAGCGGCTGAAATCAGTTCTAAATTTCAAGTGTCAACTAGAGGTTACGCGACAATAAAGTTACAAACAAGTTACGACATAATTAAAAAACCTGAGTGCTTTTAATCCGACGCAACAACCCCCTACAAGCCTAAGTGCGAAGCCCCCCGACATTTACATGGTCCTTCGAGCCGGATTTTAAGAATTCATATATAGTTTTCGGCAGCACGAGGATAAGAATGAAGATAAGTATAAAATACATTGAAAATATTGGCATATGATCCGCCATATTTGTTCCGTCCGCAAAAGTGTTTAACAAGTAAAAAGGGGAAACTATTCCTTTGCTTTCCACTGTCAATTAGACTACTTGTTAAACGATATTCCAATTAGACATAAATATGCGCAAGTTTGTCTGCGCGATTTAAACATTTCCATCCATGTATGTATATACATACACACCTGCGCGCAGATAAATTCCGTTCTGTTATCCGAGTTCCACTTATTAAGTGTTCCAGAACAGCACAAATCATAAATAAAAGACGATAAAAATACGTTTTTATTAATATTTTATATATTTGTGCACACTTGCATACATATGTACAAACCACCACCAGTTGATCGGCACTTTTAAGCGCGCAAGCGTACATGTACATATGTATGTATGTACATATGTTTATCCATACACAGAACACGTAGCACTTTTACATAATTGCTATTTTTTAATACATTACTCCAACATCCACACATATATATTCCATATACTTTCCACTTTACATATGCAACACACAATAATTACATACTCAATTAAACAATAAAAGCCGCACTTGCAAGTGAATTATTTCCAACACTTGTCAAGTCGCCGGCACTCCATAACATAAACAAAATACATAGTGCAATATAATCTTTACTTGAAAATATAAAATAAAACACTGGCCGAGCATACAAAGAGATTAAAATTTAATAAAAACTTTATTTTTTGAGTGTTTTTTGCCGGCACAAATTACAATAACACCACATAATTAAACATATGCATATGTAAGCTTTGCTAGTTCCGCTCTTGTGAACTGGTAAAGTGTGACAAACAATACTTTTTATAGAGGCGCTAACGTGTGTAGTGCGATATATCGTGTTCGTCAACATTCCGACATTTGACTTAGTTTTAAAAAGAATTAATTATAATTTATAATTAATTTCTCAATTCCGTTCTGTTTTTTCCGTTCGTATTTTTTCTTTGTTCCGTTTCCATCTCGTTCCGAGTGGAAGATTCCAAATAATTTATAAATATTCGTTTATAAATTATTTTAAGTCCGTTAACGGGTAAAATTGTAAATATTCTTTTACAATATTAAGTTTTCTTGTTCCGTTTCCATTTCGTTTCCGAGTGGGATATTCTAAATAATTTATAAAAATTCGTTTGTAAATTATTTTAAGTCCGTTAACGTGTGAAATAGTAGATATTCTTTTACAAGTTTATTTTCTTTGTTCCGTTTCCATCTCGTTCCGAGTGGAAGATTCCAAATAATTTATATATATTCTTTTGTGAATTTTTTTAAGTCCGATAACGGGTGAAAGGTTGTTAATATTCTCTTACAATTTTCTCTCCGTTCCGATTCCATTTCGTTCCAAGTGAGTGGAATATCCGAATAATTTATAAATATTCTTTTATAAATCATTCTAAGCCCACTTATCAGGGCTATATTTGTGAATAGTCTTTTACAAATATTTTTCTAGTCCGTTTTTATTATGGTCACTTCCGACTTAAATAAATATCTCTCCAAAAAGACCCAGAGGTTCTCTTGTTTGGTACCTGATCCAACCCATAAGAATTTATTAATAATTTTTGTGGACGGATAATGCCGATAGGGCCAGGTCAGGGAGAGAAAAAACAGTTGAGCGATCCGTCCGTATAGAGCACAAGAAGAATTTCGCTTTCTTCACCAAATCTCCCGGTGAAGAAAACCTCCAGCGCCGTTACACCCAAGTCCAAGGCCCTCACGCCACTTGCCAAACCGCCCATTTCGAGTTTGAAGCAGATAGCCACTCGGGCCGCTACCAATCTCAACTCCGAAGCAAGCATGGCAATGTCCGACTTCATTTCCGCTTCCGACAAGCTGATCCAATTCGAGACACGAATTAATGGTCCGTCAGCTACAGAACCCTCATTTTACACGCTTCAAGTCCGTCGCGACCACGTAAAGGTTCTGTGGGAAAAGGTCGAAAAAGAGTTCGAGAGTAGCTCAAGGTCACTCAGCCAAGGGTGTGGGAGTAGCGATGCTGTCGCGTTAACGGCAACGTACGACAATTGCTACACTGTATACGAGCGGTGTACAACACAGTTATGCGAAGATATAGAGAGGCTAAACTCCATTAATAGGCAGCCCGCAGTCCCGATAGCGTCTGTTTCTCGAGGCTGTAGTCTCCCGCCTGTTGACACAGAAGTGTTCTATGGAGACTACCTAAAATGGCCAACTTTCCGAGACCTATTTACTGCTATCTACATCGACAACCCCCGACTAACTCCAGTCGAAAAATTGTTTCACCTCAATTCAAAAACTGGAGGTGAAGCAAAGGCAATCGTCTCCAAATCCCCGCTCACTCATGATGGTTTTGCCTCTGCGTGGCAGGCGTTATATGAGCGGTTCCAAAACAAGAGACTTCTGGTTAACAGCCAGTTAAAAATACTTTTCAACTTGCCTACAGTCAGCGTAGAAACCGCTTCCGCTCTCAAAGAAATTCAGACCACTATCCAGAGTTGTCTCACAGCTTTGGAACATTCCGATGTGTCGACAGACAATTTGGACTGCCTTCTTATATTATTATGCTCTTCCAAACTACCAAAAGGTACACAGTCACTGTGGGAACAGTCCCTAACAGATAAAGCGGCAATTCCGAAGTGGGAGGAATTAAATAGTTTTTTGGGTGAACGCTATAGGACGCTGCAAGCTATCGAGGATGTCAAGCCTAGTTCCAGCGTTCAATCCAATTCAAGGCCTTCCAAACCTCAAGCGTCTTCGACGAACCTCCAAACCTTTGAAGCGAAGGTACATTCACAGGTAAAATCTTGCAATGTTTATTCCAAAGAAAACCACCCAATCCGCTTATGTCCGAAATTCCTTCAAATGTCAGTTACCGATAGAGCCAACCTCGTGAAACAGCGGAGTTTATGTTGGAATTGTTTTGCAAAAAACCACCAACTTAAAGACTGCAAAAGTGCGCATAATTGTTTCACGTGCAAGGGCCGCCACAACACGCTTTTGCATAAGGACGGCCCCCCTTCCGTGCCCGCTATGTCAGTTCCTCAATCGCAAAATAATAGACCACCTCAGATACAGTCCACTTCGAACCAACCCTGCGTTCAAAACTATTTTGCATCTGACATACGTGGTGTGCTCTTAGGTACCGCTCTAATAAATGTTATCCATTTGGGCACTAAGTTCACGGCGAGAGCACTCATAGATTCAGGCTCAGAAGCCACATTCATTTCCAAGAGATTGTTCGACAAAATCAAAATGCCCTTCCAAAGGGTTGAAGTCAACGTCTCGGGGCTTAATCAAGCGGTTGCAGCCCACCCCCGAAAGCTATGCCACTTCCATGTGAGATCTCCTATAAGGCCAAGACTTCAAATTGAAGTTTCGGCATATGTGCTCCCAGAACTGTCGGGAAATCTCCCGTCATATTCCATTCCTCCAACCTTATTAAAGGATCTTCCAGACTTCCAACTGGCAGATCCGACCTTCTTCCAAAGTGCTCAAATAGATGTGCTACTAGGGGCGGATATCCTTCCGTCCATTCTTCTGGGTGCGTCGCGTCCAAATGTATGTGGCACTCTTTTGGGTCAAGAGACGGTGTTTGGCTGGATACTCAGCGGCCCGATCTCAAAGACCACACCCAATTCCATCTCGTCCTTCTCCACGCACGTTTCGGTCAAGACAGAGTCGCGACTAGAGCAGCTTCTCACAAAATTTTGGGAGGTGGAGGATTTGCCGGCAAGACCGGTTAAAGAATCTGACTCTTTTTGTGAGAAAAACTTTATCAAACGACCACAAGAAACGCAAAGGGGAGATATGTGGTGACGCCCAGTTCACTGCCAAGTAGGTCACTCCATATCCATGGCGCTCAATTTCTGAAGAATGAGCAAAATCCAGCCGACTTGGTAAGTAGAGGCGTTTCACCCAACGAGCTGGTCAACAGCGCCTTGTGGTGGAATGGGCCCTAGTGGCTGTTTAGCCCAGAGATCAATGGCCAACTCCAGTCGAGATCGCTCACGATACCACGGTCGAACAACGTGCGATCAAATGCAACATGACACAGAAGGCTTCAGATTTCGATTTCCTTGATCGTTTTTCGAGTCTCCATAGCGCGCTTCGAGTCCTGGCCTACATCCTAAGGTTCACTCAACGATGTAGGGGGAAAGCGCTTTCCTTTCCGAGTGAGCTTAGCAGCAAGGAATTGTTCGACTCCCAAGAAAGGTTGATAATCCTCACGCAGCAATCAGGTTACTCCCAAGAGCACTGCTGTCTTCTCCAAAAGAAGCAGATACAAAGGTCAAGCAGCATCTACAACCTGAATCCGTTTCTCGACCAAAAGCGAATCATGAGAGCATGTGGAAGACTAGGTCGTTCCGAAACTTTGACATACGACGAGCGCCATCCGATTCTCCTCCCATACGAAGTTCGATTTTCGCGCCTTCTGGTGCAATTTACTCACCGTATATCGCTTCATGGCGGGAACCAATTAACGATGCGCCTCGTCCGGTCCAAATACTGGATTCCAAAGCTCAAGAATCTAATCAAATCCGTGATTAGCTCCTGTAAGGTTTGTGTGATTCACCGTAAGAAACTCCAAACGCAACTTATGGGAGACCTACCCGTTTATCGAGACACTTTCTCCAGGCCATTCACTCACACGGGTGTGGATTTCGCGGGGCCCTTTGATATAAAGAACTATACAGGCAGAGCCTGCTTAATTACTTAGGGGTATGTGTGCGTTTTTGTATGTTTCAGTACATAAGCGATTCATCTTGAAGCCACCAGTGATTTGCGGCTTTCTCGAGATTTGCAGCCCGACGCGGCTGTCCCCGTCACGTCTACTCCGATAATGGAAAAACCTTTGTGGGAGCCTCAAAGATACTGTTACGAGAATTTGTAGAAGTCTCTAAAGCCGCCATCATGGCAAAATACAGTCAGTCCGGCCTATCCTGGCACTTCAATTCGCCAAGTGCACCGCACATGGGGGCTCTGGGAAGCAGGGGTTAAAAGCTTCGAGGCCCTGTTCTACAAATCTACGTCGGCCACAAAATATACGTTTAAAGAACTTTCAACGCTCCTATCCAAGGTCGAAGCGTGTCTCAATTCCAGGCCCATTTCCCCCATGTCAGAGGATCCCAGCGATCTTCTCGCACTTACCCCCGGTCATTTCCTCACGGGAGGCCCCCTTCTTTCCATATCCGAGCCAGAAACTAATGAAACAGCTTCGTCCATCATTAACAGATGGCAACGGTTAAAGGCGTTAAATCAGCAATTTTGCAAACGCTGGAAAGAAGAATATCTAAAAGAGCTCCACAAGCGCAACAAGTGGCAGTCCCCGACACGAGATCTTCAGATTGATGATATGGTTATCGTGAAGGAAGATAATCTCCCAGCCAAAGAGGGGCGTCTGGGCCGTGTCAGGGTCACCTATCCTGGTTCGGACAATAAGGTCCGGGTGGTGGATGTCCACACCAGCCATGGAGTGTAAAAGCGACCCGCTGCCAAACTACTCCTACTCCCTATGGACACTTCCGTTCCTAAATCCTAATGTTTTTCTATGTACTCCCGACCTGTGTGCATCGTCCAGGGGGTAACATACGAGTGCACTTATGTTTCTTTACACTTTCTTTTGTTTTTGTTTACACAGAATGGCACCCAAGAAGGCACAGGCGCTGGATTCACGTCGGGCACGCGGTGAACAATCATTCCGCTGCCGTATCTGCAATGGGATCCACCCCCTGCGGAAATGCAAAAGATTTCTGCGTTTGCCGGCTGACAAGTGGCTGCGTGTGGTGCTTCTCAACAAGTACTGCCCGAATTGCTTGGCACACCAACATTCGGGGGATACCTGCCGCAGCAAAGACAAATGCCGAAAATGTAAGGAGGACCACCACACGCTGCTCCACTTGTCCGAGGCGGTCCGACAAGCAGCCTCTCGTTCCAGCACCCCTTCCGCAGTTCAGCTTCGCTTGGAGCTAGCCAGGGAGCGGACCACGTCACCAGCCAAAGGTCCCCAGTCGGCGATGTCAACCTCGTTGGTGTCGCTGCTGGAATTTAAAAGGACTACGCTGCTTCCCACCGTCTCTCTTTTCCTTAACAACGGCGTCACGTCGTACCAGCTGTCCGCACTCGTGGACCCATGCAGCCCAATCAGCCGCATCAGCGCTTCCCTGCCATAGGCTTTCGGGCTATCCGTCACCATCGTCGGTGCGAATGAGGCCTGTACGGTTTTCCTCCACGACCGTGCGGCGACTTTCATGAGAGAGGCGGTGCTTAAGGTGGAGGAGGGCGTGGATGTGAAGACGCCCGCCAGAACGATCCCGGAGAGCGTCCAGGCACATTTCGCCAACATTGTGCCATCGGACGCAACCTGGTTTCGTCCAAAGCGGATTGCCCTGGTGCTAGGAGCTGATCTGTTTCAGGAGCTCTTGGTGCCAGGACTCGTTCCCGGCCAGAACGGCCTTCCGGTGGCACAAAATACCATTTTCGGGTGGATGCTCTCGGGATCGTGTCCAGCGTAACTTTTCCAAAAGAGGTCGGCATCATTTCCGCTCCCCCCTTCCGTCCTAATCTTGCAATCCTTGCAAAGGGGGGGAGTATGCTATAACGGACATATATATTCACCTCATCCGAGCCCCATAGCCAACGGCAGCCTTTCACACCGGCTTCGCTCCACGAAGCCTAAGCGGCTGAAATCAGTTCTAAATTTCAAGTGTCAACTAGAGGTCACGCGACAATAAAGTTACAAACAAGTTACGACATAATTAAAAAACCTGAGTGCTTTTAATCCGACGCAACAGCCCCCTACAAGCCTACGTGCGAAGCCCCAATACATTTACAACTACAAATCAAATAATAATAATAACAACTTTCGCTCCTTTGCGACTTTTCCTTATACTTATAATAATAATAATAATATAATAATAATAAGGATGCGCTCCTTTGCGACTTTTCCTTATACTAATGACAATAACTATATAATGATAATAATGATGCGAAGAGGCCCGCATTGGCCTACATCACACCCCCCCCCCTTTCTTGTGTACCGTGATGGTCACTCCAGCTTTCCTGTTCGTCGTCACACCATGGAGTTCCCCTTCCACCTCCACCTTAAATCGGGAACGACGGCCCTTCGATCGCCTCTTCCTCGCCTCCCCTATGGCCACGACGGCAGCCTCGGATAATTCGTCCTCATTGGGGAAGACGGTCCAGTTGATCGGGCGTATCGCCCACCCCCTCGGTGGTGGGGATCTTAACGAAGACGGCAGTGGTTTCCACTGTCATCAAAATTATTCCGCCGTCAACGACGCTACCCGTCTCTTCCTTCCGGTGGAACACCGTGAGCCTATATGTTTGTGGGGGCACATCTTGGCGCTCCTCCTGGTACCGGGGATGGTTCCTCCGGGGGTCCCTCGGCGCTTCTTTGGATTCAATTCTGGTTATTATTAATAAGAGGAAGGGAGAAAAACAAAATTATAAATTTAGATTGAGATCCGTCTGGCCTTCGTCAGGCACTCGGTCGGCTCGGTCGTCTCCCTCGGGTTCTTCACCCTCGTGATAGAACGGCTTCAGTTGTGCAATGCTGGCAAGTTTACTCTTCCGTTGTCGTACTTGGGAGCGAGTTTTGCCGCGAATCCTTCACTGGCCTTCGACAGTTGGTGTGTCCTCAGTAACACCAACGTGTTGAGTCCTGGTCGCCACTCTCTTCTCCTGAGGTTATAGTTCCTCCCTTGGTCTCTCGAAGCCCGTTGTAGATTCGTTAGGACGATGCTGAACACTTTCCGTAACCTCTTTGCTCTGTCCTCTGGCGCTTGTGACGTGTTTCCCGTCCCAGGTGTCTTCTCGACACTGGTAAATGGGGTTCCCTACCCTGCATCAGAAATGCTGGTGAGAATCCGGTAGAGTCTGCCACACTAGAGTTAACTGCTAACGAAATTTCGGGTAATAACTCGTCCCACGAACTTTGATGTCCCGATATAAATTGCGCGATCATCGTCTTCACTGTACGGTTCGTCCTCTCCGTCGGATTTTCCTAAGGGCAGTATGGGGCGGTGTGCTGCAATTCTACGCCTAGTGAGTTCAAAAACGGCCTAAAAATTCGGCTAGTAAACTGTACACCGTTAACGCAAACGAATTTCCTGGGTATCCCAAATCGATAGCACCTCAACTTCCTAATCGACCACACAATAGCCAGACACTCTTTCTCGGTCGCTGTTGGTCGATTGTCTGTGTGAGCACCGCTCCGAGGCCAAAATCACTCGCGTCTGTCTGTAGAACAAACTTCTCCGAGAAGTCCGGACATGCCAGGACGGTTGCGGTAGTCACACTGTGATTGAGTGTCTCCAACGCTGCCTGCTGCTCCTCTCCACATGACCATTTCCTTGACTTCTTCAACAAGTGGGTTATCGGCTGCACCACTGTAGCAAAGTTCGGCACGAATCGTCGATACCACGATGCCATGCCCAAACAACGTCGCAACTCTTTGATGTTAGACGGGGCCTTCAGGTTCCGGATTGCTTCCACCTTGGCGGGGTCTGTCTTGATACCGTCGCCGCTCACCAGGTGCCCCAGGTATATCAGCTCCCTCTGGAAGAACGAACACTTTTTCCGGTTCAACTTCAAATTAGCTGCTCTTAGACGTCTGAAAACTTCCTTGAGATTGGTCACGTGCTGTTCCTTCGTTGCTCCGATCACTATTATGTCTTCCAGATAGGCAAATGCATGAGGCTCCATATCTGGTCCGATAACCGTGTTCAAAGCTCGCTGGAAGGTCGCACAGGCCGAATGCAATCCAAACGGCATCACGCGCCACTGAAACAGGCCTCTGCCGGGCTTCGTAAAAGCTGTACATTCCCGATAATCCGCAGCCATAGGAATTTGCCAGTAACCATGCTTGAGGTCGAGAGTTGAGATGTACCGCGCGTGCCAAAATGTAATTAATCCTTGGCACGGGGTATGCATCGGGTACGGAGTGTGCGTTGAGCTGCCTGTAGTCGATACACATTCGCCACTCGCCGGTCTTCTTCCTGACAAGCACGAGCGGTGCACTGTGCGGACTCCGGGAGGGCTCTATCGCGTCAGCTTGCAGCAGCTCGTCTATCTGCTCGTTGATCACCTTCTGCATCGCCGGGTTTTTAGGGCAATACCTCTGTTTGATCGGCTTGTCATCCTTCATGAGGATCCTGTGCTCAGCTATGTGGGACACGCCTTGAAGCCCATCAAAAAGAGCCAGTTCCGCCTTCAAAACTTCCTTGATCCCGGGTCCTAAATCCTCTGGCCAATCCTGGTCTTCCGCCATGGCACTCTCCACCGGTGTTGTTGCGGGGCCGGGTATAACGCACCCTCCTACCTCGCCTAACCGTTGTGCTCCAATTCCTGACGTTACGTCCACGCTGGCTTCCCTGACCGTTCCCATGGCGATCTCCGGCTGAGGTGCCCCCAGGACATCCTCCTTCTGCCTCGGCTCGCCGTCATCCTCCGATCCTTCCGCAGCTGGCTCACGTGCCGTGGGGATCCGCTTCAGCTCCGTATCCTGAACTTCCCTAGTGTCCAAAATTAACCTAGTCTTGCCACACTCGATGGTTGTCCCCACCCGGCACAAAAAGTCTATCCCTAGTATCACGTTGTCTAGCACCGAGGGCTTCACGAGCATACTCATGACCTCTGCCCCCGCTAGACCAACCTTTACGCTCAGTAGCTTTTTAACCTCTAAGGTGGACCTATCGGCCAAGCGAATTTTCGCGCCGGCGGCCAACGTCTCGCAGATGTTGCCTACCTTACAGGCAAATACATCACTCACAAAACTCCGGGTCGCACCTGTGTCTACCGTCGCTGTCACTACTTGGTCCCCGACTCTCACAGTAGCGACTATACGCCCGTCTTCCACTCTTAAACGGTATTCTAGATTCGGGACTGGTTCGCGCCGGCCCCCATCGGATCCTGTCCCAGATGGTGCTGCGGATCGTTTCCCGCCTTAGACTGCCGACAACACTAACCGGTGTTAACACCTTTGGTTCCGCACTGCCGACAAAACTGTACTCGCGGATTGGCACACTCCTTGGCAAAGTCCCCTTCCTGCAAACAGTTTAACACACCCTTTCACCGTCTGGGACTCTCGGACGCTCTTGGCTGATCATGCCATTTGAAATTACCCCTGTCTGGGTGGTGTCTGGGTGTCTGGGCGGCGCCCCTAAAAAATTGTCGGTTGGTCCTGGCTGGTGTTGCGTCCGTAAAGCGTTGAAATGACGAGCGGGAGCTGCCTCGCCGACTAACCCGTCGGAATACCAGCTTGCCTCTGTTCGGCAGCGGACTGTGCACCCTCGGCTTTGCTGTCTTACATTCTCGTACTCGGCTGCCATCTGGGTTAGCTGTGCCAGAGAGGAGAAGTCTTTCCGGCGAATGTACAGCCGGTATTCCGGTGCCAAATTCTCGTACACCCTATGTAACTCCTGCTCTAATCTGTACCCCGCATGGTGCATCATACGCCGAAGCTCGAGCAAATATTGCTTAAACGGCTCGTTGTCACTTTGCCGTCGTGCCCGGATACCGTCCTCTAACCTGTCGAAATACTGTGGGGGTAGGAAGAACTCCAAGAATCCGATCCTAAATACCGCCCACGTCACATCTCTGAGCCTGCTCACCGTTAACCAACTTGCTGCGTCACCCGTCAGAGCTATGCTCATTGCCCGTGGCAAGCTGTCTAAACTTATGTCGTATGACCTCGCACTATCCTTAATTGCCTCCAAGAACACTAACGGGTCAGTACACCCATTGAAACGGATACCCCAATTCCGAACCAGTTCTGGGACGACCATCCCGTTTCTGTAGGCACCACCACTATCGCTGTAATGAAGAGGGTAGTTCGCCTGTCTCACCGGGGTATTGGCCTCCGGTGCGGATCTACTCGTATATCAGGGACAAAAGTTGTTTGGCGCGAGGTGTACTCACTGGGAGGCGAGAGCAAGTTTCCCGTGACACCTGTCCGTATCGTGGGTACTACCTCATCGGATTCCGACTTCTGTCGGGGTCGGCTTCCTCCGATAGAGGTGGTGGTCAGGACAGGTGACACTGGGACCTTTGCGAACCGCAACTCCCATTCCGCCAGTCGGGTCCATACCTCGGTGGTATGACCACCTCGTCTTATGAATGTACATGCCAGCCTACGGTAGTCAGTTACCGTGGCACACTTATCCAGTCCAAAATCCCGGGCGATGCTCTCCAGGTCCTCCCTATGGCAGTGGTGGACCCATTGCACGCCCACGCCAGGGTTTTTGCTGTTTCCGGTCTCCATTCCGGCGGGTTCACTTATCGCGGGTTTCTCCATTTTCACTTTAAAAAAAAAACACGCGTGAACAAACGAAAAGAAAAAAACGTCGAAAATTTAATTCACAAAAAAAAAATATAATTTTCCCGTTTCGGACCGTAAGTGTCCCACTGTGTGGCAGAAATCAAAATATTTTTTTTTTGTGTTAATCCGGTACTGTTTAATGCGACTTACTGTTTGAAAAAAAATTTATTTAAAAAATATTATCGCCTTTGTTCCACTGTACCACGACAAAAAAATTCCACATCACTTGGTACCGTTTATTATTGTTTGTATTGTTTTCCGAAAAATATTTTTCTTTCCCGTGTCGCACACTTTGTCCCACTGTGCTCCCTTTGGACACGCACAGTTGGACTTCCCGTTTAATCAAGAATCCAAAATTAACACACAAAAAAAATCCGCGACAGAAAATTTTTTTTTTTAAATCACTCCGCGATCGAGTCCCAGTGTGCGACGACTTAACGTTGATTCGGTATCGAAAATGCGCGATGGGACACCGCCACACAAAAAAAATATTTTAACCTTTTCGCGGTTCTCGTCCCACCGTCCCACAGTTCAGTGACCGGCTTGTATGCTCTGCTGTCCCTTTCGCCGCGCCGGCAGGTGTCCGCTATCACAGCCGTTTCAAACGCGAACCGTTATGTTGATCGGTGTATCCTCTTACACCGTCAACTTCGTTGCGCCGCAAATACTTTCAAGACCCGCAGCCTCGAACGCGACCCGTTAGGTTGATCGGTGAAATCGTTTCAACCGTCAACTTCGTTGCGTCGCGCCAGATTCAACCGGTACCGATCCCATTTGTTCTCGGTGCACACGCTTTCGCTCACTTTCGTTGTGCCGCGACGATTGCACAAAACCACGCACGTTATTGCTGACCACCGTTTTACATGTGCTTATGTAAAACAGTGTACCAGCGGGTATAGACGACACTTTTAAAAAAAATTTTCTTTTATTAAGAGAAAAAAAAAATAATTTTCCCCCCTTCACTTGTAGATGGTGTTGCTGGGGCTTTAATCCAGCTCACTCCACGCCTACACGATTTAAGTCCCTGCTCGGGCGCCACTTGTAAAGTAGTAATTTGGCCGGGGTATAAGACTCAGTCCGGCCAGGTCTAATTCACAAGAAAATTTGTATTTTTTGATGAGAGATTATAAAGCGCGTGACTAACAAAGATTGGGAAACGCGTGTCTACCGCTAAGGCCACGACAAGGGATTAGGGACTGCGAAGGGTTGGGCCACTTCGGGCCACTTCGCACCTCTAGCCACGTGGTCGGGATCTCTGACTTGTCTAACAATAAGAGGAAACGCCCCGTCAATCAACAAAGATATCCTGGAACACACAAAGAAGCTGAGGAACCGATGAGCACACCGCGTACACTTGTACTTTGACAAGTCTGGGTACGCGTGCGTCCGAACAACCAAAAAAATAAGAACACGAGGGAATATCCACACTATGGGTCACGGTTGTTCCTATGACCCCACCTTTATTATACCACTAAACCAATTATCACCTAGATATATATATTAAAGTATATATATATCACGTACCTTTGTTTCAGTTTTTCGCCGGCACGTGTTCACTATCTGCGTCTGTCTCTTCTAACCCTTTTTTTTGTCAAATCAAAATTCCCGCGTGCGTCCGTTCCATTTCGCTTTTAATTTTCAACTCCCGAGTCGGTCGCGCTCCAGCCTCGGCGCGAGCTGCATTTTCGCTACTCCCCACGTTTATCCGCGACCGTCGTGGGTTTGAAGATCACAGCTGGCGCGCTGCACCTTGCGACCCTGCGCTTTGGGCGGTTACATTCAAATCCCTACTTCAAAATTTCGGCCGTTATGTATTTATTAGATACTAGCTTACATACTATACAATTAATTATCAATCGCTCCTTGCGTTTACTTATACTAATACCTGATACTAAAAATCAAATGATAATAATAACAACTTGCGCTCCTTTGCAACTTTTCCTTGTATTTATAATAATAATAATAATATAATAATATTAATAATTATGCGCTCCTGTGCGACTTTTCCTTATACTAATAACAATAATAATATAATAATAATAATGATGCGAAGAGGCCCGCACTGGCCTACTTCACAATACTATGATACTTTCAGTATCAAAGTATAACAAGTGAAAACGTTGCAGTCGGACGCAACCGACTGCGGAATACTTTGATACCAGTAAAAAAAACCGATGGTAAGGAGTCTGCTTGTAAAGAAGTGGGACGGGTGGTAAACATCGCCAGCTATCATGTTATCAAATTTGGTGACTTCAGCTCAAAAACTGTAGAGATAACTTAACTCCCAAATTTAAAAAGTGGGCTGCAAAGGTAGGCGTGGCATCCAAATTTTTTAATCAAATGTTTTTAACTGTCACTATCTATCTGCCTACCAAGTTTGGTGGCTCTAGCTCAAAAACTGTTAAAGATATAGCCGATTCCAATTTTATAAGGTGGGTGGCTTGGGTGGACGTGGCATCCAAATTTTTGATGCAGTTTTTTGGAAAACTTCAATACCTATCTTGACACTAAAGTTGGTGGCTCTAGCCAAAAAGTGTGGAAACTATAGACGTTTACAGTTTCAAGGAGCAGGGAGGATGGGGGCGGATACTTTCAGTATCAAAGTATAATGATACTTTCAGTATCAAAGTCCCGTTTCATTTTTTTTGTGTTCCCTTTAAATATTTGTTTTGCCTATACACACTTTTCAACTGAAGTAAATGCCACATTTGGCATATACATACATATATGCCTTTTATACAAAATTGGCATGTTTTGGGTTGCACTAGAAATAATAATATGTTCCTCGTACGATTTGCCTCGAGCAAAAAATTTTTCTAAAGTTTAGGTCCGTATCCAGCACAGTAAAAAAATTCTGGCCGGAATTTGCGGTATATTTTTGAAGCGTGGGCACAAGATTTTACAGTGTGACCATAGTCTCCCAATCTGTGGTAAAAATATGCCATTTTGATTTAAATAGCTTAAAAGTACTTGGTCATACTGAGGAATCAAATTAAAAAAGTAAACAAACCCACAAACAAAATAAAAAAGAAAAGATGAATAGCTCGAATATGCCTATTCCGTTGTTGGCAGCATATATTGTTGCAAGAGAGAGCGAGGAGCATCGAAACCGTCAACGGCGACAGCACAAATGGTGGGTCAACCCATATTTGCAGCAAAGGCAACAAAAAGGAAGATTTGTGAACGACGCAACGTAAGCATTTTAAATTAACATATACATATTTTATAGAACATATTACAAAGGTTTCTGCATTTATAGTTTAATAATATGGTACAAAATCCAATGGTCTTCATACAAAATTTTCACATGACGAAAGGTCAGTTCAATTATCTGTTCTCTTTGGTGGAGCCGCATATGGTTGCGAATCGCAGCACACGCTAGACGCGATACCTTTAAAAGACAAATTTGCCGTTGTTCTTCAGTAAGCTCATTGCAAGTACTTAACGTAGCATAAAATTAGTACTAAATTGTTGTATTCATTAGATTTTTCGCAACTGGAGATTTGCAATGCCACTTGTGGTCCATTTACCGGGTCAGCAAGCAGCACTTTGTTACGCACTATAAGTCTAGTTTGCAACGCCATCTCCTTAGCGCTGCGCGACGAGTTCCCAAAATGGAACTCGGCAAACATGTTGAACTGGGCAGAAGACTACATGGATCGATGGAATTTTCCAAATTGCATCGGTGTCATTGACAGCACACATTGCGCAATAAGGGCACCACCCAACAGCGGCAGCGCATTTTATAATTATAAAGTGTCATTGCAAACGAATTATATATACATACATAATTTTTAATGTGTTCCCTTACATAACAGGGATTTCATTCTATTGTCCTAATGGCTGTGTGTGACACGAATTACAAGTTCACGTACATAGATGTCGGAGCTTACGGTAGCGAAGGTGATATGAATGCATTTTCTAATTGCACCCTGGGACGAGCAGTGTTGTCGGGCGAGATCTCGGTTCCCAATGACAGCCACATTAATGGAGTACGAATGCCCTACTACATTGTAGGAGACGATGCATTCCCGCTACACAAGCGGATAATGAAGCCCTTTGGTTCGCGTAATCTTTCTTCAGAGGAAAGAATTTTTAACTACCGGCTGAGCCGCGCTCGTCGTTGCATAGAAAATGCATTCGGCATTTTGTCGATGGCAGGCCGTGCAGGGTACATTGCAATGCTCACCAGAAAGAGTACAAAGCATTGTAGCCGCATGCTGCTAACTGCACAACTTTATGATGCGAACGGACGCGTACTCGAATATTGAATGGCAGTCAGGACGGCTGGAAGGAAATATGGATGCCGAAGCTTATCGAGGTCGGGTCCAGGATTACCCGAAGCATGTGAGAAACACCATAAAAGACTATGTCAACTCAGCAGCCGGTGCAGTACCATGGCAGAATGAGTCAGCGGGTGTAACACAATAAACACTAACATTTTCGATATATATTCATGTTCAATAAATTTAACTTATGCTATTTGTGCTGAATGTTCTTGTATATTTTATACCCCGAACCCATGAAATGGGTAAAAGGGGTATAATGTTTTTGTGCAAAAGTATGCAACAGGCAGAAGGAAGCATCTACGAGTGCACTTATGTTTCTTTACACTTTCTTTTGTTTTTGTTTACACAGAATGGCACCCAAGAAGGCACAGGCGCTGGATTCACGTCGGGCACGCGGTGAACAATCATTCCGCTGCCGTATCTGCAATGGGATCCACCCCCTGCGGAAATGCAAAAGATTTCTGCGTTTGCCGGTTGACAAGTGGCTGCGTGCGGTGCTTATCAACAAGTACTGCCCGAATTGCTTGGCACACCAACATTCGGGGGATACCTGCCGCAGCAAGGACAAATGCCGAAAATGTAAGGAGGACCACCACACGCTGCTCTACTTGTCCGAGGCGGTCCGACCAGCATCCTCTCGTTCCAGCACCCCTTCCGCAGTTCAGCTTCGCTTGGAGCTAGCCAGGGAGCGGACCACGTCACCAGCCAAAGGTCCCCAGTCGGCGATGTCAACCTCGTTGGTGTCGCTGCTGGAATTTAAAAGGACTACGCTGCTTCCCACCGTCTCTCTTTTCCTTAACAACGGCGTCACGTCGTACCAGCTGTCCGCACTCGTGGACCCGTGCAGCCCAATCAGCCGCATCAGCGCTTCCCTGCCAAAGGCTTTCGGGCTATCCGTCACCATCGTCGGTGCGAATGAGGCCTGTACGGTTTTCCTCCACGACCGTGCGGCGACTTTCATGAGAGAGGCGGTGCTTAAGGTGGAGGAGGGCGTGGATGTGAAGACGCCCGCCAGAACGATCCCGGAGAGCGTCCAGGCACATTTCGCCAACATTGTGCCATCGGACGCAACCTGGTTTCGTCCAAAGCGGATTGCCCTGGTGCTAGGAGCTGATCTGTTTCAGGAGCTCTTGGTGCCAGGACTCGTTCCCGGCCAGAACGGCCTTCCGGTGGCACAAAATACCATTTTCGGGTGGATGCTCTCGGGATCGTGTCCAGCGTAACTTTTCCAAAAGAGGTCGGCATCATTTCCGCTTCCCCCTTCCGTCCTAATCTTGCAATCCTTGCAAAGGGGGGAGTATGCTATAACGGACATATATATTCACCTCATCCGAGCCCCAGAGCCGACGGCAGCCTTTCACACCGGCTTCGCTCCACGAAGCCTAAGCGGCTGAAATCAGTTCTAAATTTCAAGTGTCAACTAGAGGTCACGCGACAATAAAGTTACAAACAAGTTACGACATAATTAAAAAACCTGAGTGCTTTTAATCCGACGCAACAGCCCCCTACAAGCCTACGTGCGAAGCCCCCATACATTTACAACTACAAATCAAATAATAATAATAACAACTTTCGCTCCTTTGCGACTTTTCCTTATACTTATAATAATAATAATAATATAATAATAATAATGATGCGCTCCTTTGCGAATTTTTCTTATACTAATGACAATAACTATATAATGATAATAATGGTGCGAAGAGGCCCGCATTGGCCTACATCACACCCCCCCCTTTCTTGTGTAGCGTGATGGTCACCCCAGCTTTCCTGTTCGTCGTCACACCATGGAGTTCCCCTTCCACCTCCACCTTAAATCGGGAACGACGGCCCTTCGATCGCCTCTTCCTCGCCTCCCCTATGGCCACGACGGCAGCCTCGGATAATTCGTCCTCATTGGGGAAGACGGTCCAGTTGATCGGGCGTATCGCCCACCCCCTCGGTGGTGGGGATCTTAACGAAGACGGCAGTGGTTTCCACTGTCATCAAAATTATTCCGCCGTCAACGACGCTACCCGTCTCTTCCTTCCGGTGGAACACCGTGAGGCTATATGTTTGTGGGGGCACATCTTGGCGCTCCTCCTGGTACCGGGGATGGTTCCTCCGGGGATCCCTCGGCGCTTCTTTCCGTTCCGGCTCGGGACTTGTGGCTGCGTCGCTGCTGCTGCTCTCCTCGGCGTCCTCCACCCGGACGTTAGCATCCTCCTTCTCGTCGCTGCTGATGACCAATACTTCTGGCTTCTCGCTCATCTTGGGTATTCTGTGGAATTTACAAACACAAGCGATTAGGCAAATTTGCCTAAGCGATTAGGCAAAATTCGATAAATAGGTTCTTTTGGATTCAATTCTGGTTATTATTAATAAGAGGAAGGGAGAAAAACAAAATTATAAATTTAGATTGAGATCCGTCTGGCCTTCGTCAGGCACTCGGTCGGCTCGGTCGTCTCCCTCGGGTTCTTCACCCTCGGGATAGAACGGCTTCAGCTGTGCAATGCTGGCAAGTTTACTCTTCCGTTGTCGTACTTGGGAGCGAGTTTTGCCGCGAATCCTTCACTGGCCTTCGACAGCTGGTGTGTCCTCAGTAACACCAACGTGTTGAGTCCTGGTCGCCACTCTCTTCTCCTGAGGTTATAGTTCCTCCCTTGGTCTCTCGAAGCCCGTTGTAGATTCGTTAGGACGATGCTGAACACTTTCCGTAACCTCTTTGCTCTGTCCTCTGGCGCTTGTGACGTGTTTCCCGTCCCAGGTGTCTTCTCGACACTGGTAAATGGGGTTCCCTACCCTGCATCAGAAATGCTGGTGAGAATCCGGTAGAGTCTGCCACACTAGAGTTAACTGCTAACGAAATTTCGGGTAATAACTCGTCCCACGAACTTTGATGTCCCGATATAAATTGCGCGATCATCGTCTTCACTGTACGGTTCGTCCTCTCCGTCGGATTTTCCTAAGGGCAGTATGGGGCGGTGTGCTGCAATTCTACGCCTAGTGAGTTCAAAAACGGCCTAAAAATTCGGCTAGTAAACTATACACCGTTAACGCAAACGAATTTCCTGGGTATCCCAAATCGACATAATATGCGCTCACGGAATGCTTTCTGCAGTTGAGCCACTGTCGCTCGTTTTAGAGGGACCAGTTCCACCCATTTCGAGAACGCATCGTGAAATACCAGGAGCATCGTGTTTCCGTGTTTTGAGCGCGGCAAGGGTCCCACAAAGTCGGCGCACAGTACAGCCATGGAGCTCAGCCACTTGCCGCGTCAACATTTGTCCTGCCTTACTGGGCCCTTGGCTATCTTTTCTCTCATTTTCTCGATCCACTTGCCGCGCGATTTTTCCTGTACTGCTTGCTGGAAATCCTCCACGGGTTGCCGGGATAGGGCATCCGCCACTACGTTGAGTTTCCCACGTCTATACCTCACGTCAAAATGATATTGATGGAGCTCCAGTGCCCAGCGCGCGATCCTCGGTAACCTTCCAGATAGCACCTCAACTTCCTAATCGACCACACAATAGCCAGACACTCTTTCTCGGTCGCTGTTGGTCGATTGTCTGCGTGAGCACCGCTCCGAGGCCAAAATCACTCGCGTCTGTCTGTAGAACAAACTTCTCCGAGAAGTCCGGACATGCCAGGACGGTTGCGGTAGTCAAACTGTGATTGAGTGTCTCCAACGCTGCCTGCTGCTCCTCTCCACATGACCATTTCCTTGACTTCTTCAACAAGTGGGTTATCGGCTGCACCACTGTAGCAAAGTTCGGCACGAATCGTCGATACCACGATGCCATGCCCAAGCAACGTCGCAACTCTTTGATGTTAGACGGGGCCTTCAGGTTCCGGATTGCTTCCACTTTGGCGGGGTCTGTCTTGATACCGTCGCCGCTCACCAGGTGCCCCAGGTATATCAGCTCCCTCTGGAAGAACGAACACTTTTTCCGGTTCAACTTCAAATTAGCTGCTCTCAGACGTCTGAAAACTTCCTTGAGATTGGTCACGTGCTGTTCCTTCATTGCTCCGATCACTATTATGTCTTCCAGATAGGCAAATGCATGAGGCTCCATATCTGGTCCGATAACCGTGTCCAAAGCTCGCTGGAAGGTCGCACAGGCCGAATGCAATCCAAACGTCATCACGCGCCACTGAAACAGGCCTCTGCCGGGCTTTGTAAAAGCTGTAAATTCCCGACTATCCGCAGCCGTAGGAATTTGCCAGTAACCATGCTTGAGGTCGAGACTTGAGATGTACCGCGCGTGCCAAAATGTAATTAATCCTGGGCACGGGGTATGCATCGGGTACGGAGTGTGCGTTGAGCTGCCTGTAGTCGATACACATTCGCCACAAGCCGGTCTTCTTCCTGACAAGCACGATCGGTGCACTGTGCGGACTCCGGGAGGGCTCTATCGCGTCAGCTTGCAGAAGCTCGTCTATCTGCTCGTTGATCACCTTCTGCATCGCCGGGTTTTTAGGGCAATACCTCTGTTTGATCGGCTTGTCATCCTTCATGAGGATCCTGTGCTCAGCTATGTGGGACACGCCTTGAAGCCCATCAAAAAGAGCCAGTTCCGCCTTCAAAACTTCCTTGATCCCGGGTCCTAAATCCTCTGGCCAATCCTGGTCTTCCGCCATGGCACTCTCCACCGGTGTTGTTGCGGGGCCGGGTATAACGCACCCTCCTACCTCGCCTAACCGTTGTGCTCCAATTCCTGACGTTACGTCCACGCTGGCTTCCCTGACCGTTCCCATGGCGATCTCCGGCTGAGGTGCCCCCAGGACATCCTCCTTCTGCCTCGGCTCGCCGTCATCCTCCGATCCTTCCGCAGCTGGCTCACGTGCCGTGGGGATCCGCTTCAGCTCCGTATCCTGAACTTCCCTAGTGTCCAAAATTAACCTAGTCTTGCCACACTCGATGGTTGTCCCCACCCGGCACAAAAAGTCTATCCCTAGTATCACGTTGTCTAGCACCGAGGGCTTCACGAGCATACTCATGACCTCTGCCCCCGCTAGACCAACCTTTACGCTCAGTAGCTTTTTAACCTCTAAGGTGGACCTATCGGCCAAGCGAATTTTCGCGCCGGCGGCCAACGTCTCGCAGATGTTGCCTACCTTACAGGCAAATACATCACTCACAAAACTCCGGGTCGCACCTGTGTCTACCGTCGCTGTCACTACTTGGTCCCCGACTCTCACAGTAGCGACTATACGCCCGTCTTCCACTCTTAAACGGTATTCTAGATTCGGGACTGGTTCGCGCCGGCCCCCATCGGATCCTGTCCCAGATGGTGCCGCGGATCGTTTCCCGCCTTAGACTGCCGACAACACTGACCGGTGTTAACACCTTTGGTTCCGCACTGCCGACAAAACTGTACTCGCGGATTGGCACACTCCTTGGCAAAGTCCCCTTCCTGCAAACAGTTTAACACACCCTTTCACCGTCTGGGACTCTCGGACGCTCTTGCCTGATCATTCCATTTGAAATTACCCCTGTCTGGGTGTCTGGGCGGCGCCCCTAAAAAATTGTCGGTTGGTCCTGGCTGGTGTTGCGTCCGGAAAGCGTTGAAATGACGAGCGGGAGCTGCGCAACTGTGCACCCTCGGCTTTGCTGTCTTACATTCTCGTACTCGGCTGCCATCTGGGTTAGCTGTGCCAGAGAGGAGAAGTCTTTCCGGCGAATGTACAGCCGGTATTCCGGTGCCAAATTCTCGTACACCCTATGTAACTCCTGCTCTAATCTGTACCCCGCATGGTGCATCATACGCCGAAGCTCGAGCAAATATTGCTTAAACGGCTCGTTGTCACTTTGCCGTCGTGCCCGGATACCGTCCTCTAACCTGTCGAAATACTGTGGGGGTAGGAAGAACTCCAAGAATCCGATCCTAAATACCGCCCACGTCACATCTCTGAGCCTGCTCACCGTTAACCAACTTGCTGCGTCACCCGTCAGAGCTATGCTCATTGCCCGTGGCAAGCTGTCTAAACTTATGTCGTATGACCTCGCACTATCCTTAATTGCCTCCAAGAACACTAACGGGTCAGTACACCCATTGAAACGGATACTCCACTTCCGTACCAGTTCTGGGACGACCATCCCGTTTCTGTAGGCACCACCACTATCGCTGTAATGAAGAGGGTAGTTCGCCTGTCTCACCGGGGTATAGGCCTCCGGTGCTACAGGCGGATCTACTCGTATATCAGGGAAAAAAGTTGTTTGGCGCGAGGTGTACTCACTGGGAGGCGAGAGCAAGTTTCCCGTGACACCTGTCCGTATCGTGGGTACTACCTCATCGGATTCCGACTTCTGTCGGGGTCGGCTTCCTCCGACAGAGGTGGTGGTCAGGACAGGTGACACTGGGACCTTTGCGAACCGCAACTCCCATTCTGCCAGTCGGGTCCATACCTCGGTGGTATGACCACCTCGTCTTATGAATGTACATGCCAGCCTACGGTAGTCAGTTACCGTTGCACACTTATCCAGTCCAAAATCCCGGGCGATGCTCTCCAGGTACTCCCTATGGCAGTGGTAGACCCATTGCACGCCCACGCCAGGGTTTTTGCTGTTTCCGGTCTCCATTCCGGCGGGTTCACTTATCGCGGGTTTCTCCATTTTCACTTTAAAAAAAAACACGCGTGAACAAACGAAAAGAAAAAAACGTCGAAAATTTAATTCACAAAAATATAATATAATTTTCCCGTTTCGGACTGTAAGTGTCCCACTGTGTGGCAGAAATCAAAATATATTTTTTTTGTTAATCCGGTACTGTTTAATGCGACTTACTGTTTGAAACAAATTTTAGTTTTCGAATATTAACGCCTTTGTTCCACTGTACCACGACAAAAAAATTCCACTTCACTTGGTACCGTTTATTCTTGTTTGCATTGTTTTCCGAAAAATATATTTCTTTTCCCGTGTCGCACACTTTGTCCCACTGTGCTCACGCACAGTTGGACTTCCCGTTTAATCAAGAATCCAAAATTAACACACAAGAAAAATCGGCGACAGAAAATTTTTTTTTAAACCACTCTGCAATCGAGTCCCAGTGTATGACGACTTAACGTTGATTCGGTATCGAAAATGCGCGATGGGACACCGCCACACAAAAAAAAAAATATTTTCACCTTTTCGCGGTTCTCGTCCCACCGTCCCACAGTTCAGTGACCGGCTTGTATGCTCTGCTGTCCCTTTCGCCGCGCCGGCAGGTGTCCGCTATCACAGCCGTTTCAAACGCGAACCGTTATGTTGATCGGTGTATCCTCTTACACCGTCAACTTCGTTGCGCCGCAAATACTTTCAAGACCCGCAGCCTCGAACGCGACCCGTTAGGTTGATCGGTGAAATCGTTTCAACCGTCAACTTCGTTGCGTCGCGCCAGATTCAACCGGTACCGATCCCATTTGTTCTCGGTGCACACGCTTTCGCTCACTTTCGTTGTGCCGCGACGATTGCACAAAACCACGCACGTTATTGCTGACCACCGTTTTACATGTGCTTATGTAAAACAATACCTATCTTGACACTAAAGTTGGTGGCTCTAGCCAAAAAGTGTGGAAACTATAGACGTTTACAGTTTCAAGGAGCAGGGAGGATGGGGGCGGAAGGAGTGGGCGTGGCATCCAAAATTGTGATGCAGTTTTTTCAGGGACATGCATAGCTATCTGCGTGCAAATTTTGGTAATTATAGCTGTAGGAATGTGAGAAATATTTGGTTTTATCGGTTTTTAGTTATCGAATTTATCGATTTCCCAGCCTCCTAGTAGGCGTGGCACCCCGATCTTAACACTTTATCTGTACCTTCTATAGATAAACATAATTGCAAAGTTTCAAGTTTCTAGCTTTACGGGTGTCGAAAAAAGTTGCGTTCATACGGACGGACAGACGGACAGACAGACACCATGACGGACATTGCACAAAACCAATATACTATGATACTTTCAGTATCAAAGTATAATGATACTTTCAGTATCAAAGTCCCGTTTCATTTTTTTTGTGTTCCCTTTAAATATTTGTTTTGCCCATACACACTTTTCAACTGAAGTAAATGGCACATTTGGCATATACATACATATATGCCTTTTATACAAAATTGGCATGTTTTGGGTTGCACTAGAAATAATAATATGTTCCTCGTACGATTTGCCTCGAGCAAAAAATTTTTCTAAAGTTTAGGTCCGTATCCAGCACAGTAAAAAATTCTGGCCGGAATTTGCGGTATATTTTTGAAGCGTGGGCACAAGATTTTACAGTGTGACCATAGTCCCCCAATCTGTGGTAAAAATATGCCATTTTGATTTAAATAGCTTAAAAGTACTAGGTCATACTGAGGAATCAAATTAAAAAAGTAAACAAACCCACAAACAAATAAAAAAGAAAAGATGAATAGCTCATATGCCTATTCCGTTGTTGGCAGCATATATTGTTGCAAGAGAGAGCGCGGAGCATCGAAACCGTCAACGGCGACAGCACAAATGGTGGGTCATCCCATATTTGCAGCAAAGGCAACAAAAAGGAAGATTTGTGAACGACGCAACGTAAGCATTTTAAATTAACATATACATATTTTATAGAACATATTACAAAGGTTTCTGCATTTATAGTTTAATAATATGGTACAAAATCCAATGGTCTTCATACAAAATTTTCACATGACGAAAGGTCAGTTCAATTATCTGTTCTCTTTGGTGGAGCCGCATATGGTTGCGAATCGCAGCACACGCTAGACGCGATACCTTTAAAAGCCAAATTTGCCGTTGTTCTTCAGTAAGCTCATTGCAAGTAATTAACGTAGCATAAAAGTAGTACTAAATTGTTGTATTCATTAGATTTTTCGCAACTGGAGATTTGCAATGCCACTTGTGGTCCATTTACCGGATCAGCAAGCAGCACTTTGTTACGCACTATAAGTCTAGTTTGCAACGCCATCTCCTTAGCGCTGCGCGACGAGTTCCCAAAATGGAACTCGGCAAACTTGTTGAACTGGGCAGAAGACTACATGGATCGATGGAATTTTCCAAATTGCATCGGTGTCATTGACAGCACACATTGCGCAATAAGGGCACCACCCAACAGCGGCAGCGCATTTTATAATTATAAAGTGTCATTGCAAACGAATTATATATGCATACATAATTTTTAATGTTGTGAGGTAGCATTCTGCTACATTTCCCAACACTATGCCGACCGGCTGGATGATTTGGCAAAAACTGAGAAGACGAGGAGGAAGGTTTTCGACGCGCCGGTGGCAACAACAACAACAACCACGAAAGCAGTAACAACACAACAACAACAGCAACGACCACGGCAGCCCCAGCCGCAACAACAACAGCAGTGAAGTGCCACCGCCACGGCAAAAACACCACCAGCAACGGCCATAGCATCGCCCCGGCAGCCACAACAACAACAACGGAAGCAGCATCGCAGCAACAACAACGACAGCAACGACCACGACGGCCCCAGCGGCAGCAACAACAGTGCAAGTGCAAGTGCAAGTGGCGGTGTAAGAGCATACGCGCACACCGGTATACACACACCCACACACCCCGCTACACACACACACACATACCTACTCCACTCAACGTACACACACCACCGGCACGCAGACACAGAGGCACAGGCGGTATACACACACACTCACACACACCCACACACACACACACGTACGGTGAGGGGTAAGTTGGCCCATGGCCACCACAACGATGTAGCGGTACCTCGTACCTTTTTGTTCCCCCCCTCCCTAATATGAATACAATAAAGAGACAAACGATCTGTAGTACAAAATAAATCAATGTTCAAGTGTGTGTTTTCTTTGTGTTGTCTCGAACTCCCCTCGCCCACCCTTCTTTTCAGCGGGTAGTCGAAGCCTCGGGCTTCGGGTCGCCTCACCGTACGGCCCACACGGGTCGGACATGAGGGGCGGGATAGCGAATCTTCCGGGTCTTACCCTAGATTCTGCGATGCCTGCTCCTTGGTCTAGATCCGTGTGTAGCGACAACCGGGTAATACCCGCGCGTTGCAGCTGTAGCGGGCTTGGGGGAAGTAGTTTGCAGACGCATTCCGGGTATTACCCTGTGCGCCGCAGATCTTCACCTGGGCCCTCTACACGCGTCTAGCGACGCGGCCGGTGAGCACGAGCGAGGTGGGTGGGGCCAGGTGGGCTGCTGGAAAGGCTTCCGGGTTTTACCCTGGCCTGACCCGCTGCACGCTTTGCCTCTCACCCCCTTCGTGTCCCGAAACCTCTGGCTTTACGCCGGAATCGACGCCGAAGGGCCGTCTGAGGGAAAGGGCCGACGAGTCTTCCGGGTTATCACCCTGGACCCGCGGCTCTGCCCTTGGCCGACCCCGAAGGTGTCGAGCCGGGCGGCCGATCTACTCCAACCCCCTTTATGTCTACGCCTTGGTGTCCGACTCCGGTGCGGCTCACTCCAGGGTCCCAGCACTTTACAAATAATCTGCAAAAGACTCTGGACGCGACTGAGACGCCGACCTCGGCCAAGAAACGTCCTTACAGATGGCGCCCGAGCAGGGACCTGGAAGACTCATGTGAGAAGGAGCCCCTCCCCTTTTTGTGGCCTTAAGACCCACTAGTACAGAGGTTGTACAGAAGGGGGGGTCCGGGATCGTCACCATAGCGTAGTGTGTCGTTTGTCATTGTCCTTCCCATGTCCTTATGTGGTTTTGTCGTCATTATATGGGTAAAATAAAGGTCCCAAGTCCCAAATTTTCCCCTTGCCCTTACCATAACCCTGCCCCTCACGTCCCCCGCACCGCTTTTGGAGCACGTCGCTGCAGACGGTGGCAGAGAGCTACGTCGCCGCGCTGCCAGTTTGAACCCTCGCTGCCGGCGCCGACAGAGCAGCGGCTGCTGCTGCTGGCAGAGCGGCCGAGCTGTATAAAAGGCCGGCTGCTGGCCCAAGGAAAGGCAGTCAAGCTCCAGCCACCAAGGTGGACAGTCAAGCAGCAGTACGGAACGCGAAGCATCCTTACGAAGGATAATAAAGCCAAAAAAATAAGCATTATAAATAAATAATAATCCACATCCTTACGAAGGATAATACAGTAAAAAGAAAAAAAAAAACCCTAAAACTGGAAACATGGTCGCGGTAAGTTGGGTGTACTACCGGCGCAAGGAAGAACTGGTATCCCTGGCAAGCGAGTTCGGGCTAGATGCCGAAGGATCCGTCACGGAGCTAAGGAGCCGGGTGGCTAGCTTCGTCAGCAGGAGCGAGCACCCGGAGACACTGGTGGCCCGGTTCCAGGAACTAGCCACCAAATACCAAGACCACTCACCAGCCGGCTCAGGAGAGAGCAAGCCACGGTCGAGGAGCCAGTCGCCGAAGGAAGCCGGTACCCCCAGCCGCAATCCTGTGGTCGCGATCACGAATACGGATGGAGCCGTTCCAGGACCCGACCCCAATCGACTCGGAGGCCGATCGCCGCTCCGCCTACGCCACAGTTCGCCACAAGGACGAGAAGTGTCGATCGGTATGCTGGCCGAAAAACTGCAGAGATGGGGCATAACGTTCGACGGATCGACTGATCCGTTGAAGTTCATTGAACGTATCGAGGAGAGAGCAGCCGCGCATCAAATGGACCTGTCCCGCCTTCCGCCCATACTCTCCGAAGTACTAACGGGGGAGGCCGAGAGCTGGTTTCGGATCAACAGGATGCAGGAAGAAACATGGACCAGATTCCGGCGGGATTTCCTGGAGTTCTATCTCCCGCCGAGGTATTTCGAGCGCTTAGAGGACCAGATTAGGACGCATATGCAGCGCTACGGGGAGCCGTTCAGGCGGTATATGATCCAGCTACGGTTGCTGATGCAACGCGCAGGGTACACCCGGGACCAAGAGCTGGATAGGTTATACGAGAACCTCTTGCCGAGCTACCAGCTCTACATCCGAAGGCACGAAGTCGCTAGCCTGAACCAGCTGACCCAGCTGGCAACGCACTTCGAGATGGTGCAGGAGAGGGAAGACCAACAGCCAAGGAAGACACCCAGTCGGGAACACCCACCCCCAGCCCCATTCAGTCGGGAGCACCAACCCTCAGCCCCATCCAGCCGAGAACACCACCCCCGCGCCCCAGCACCAAGCGCCGGAAGAGACACCCCGGCCCCACGACACCACAACCCCTTTCGGGATTCCCCGATGCGACCGGCAGAAAGTCACTCGGGACCAGACATGAGCACACCAGTGGACATCAACACCGCATGCCGAAGATGCGGGCAGCCAGGGCACCTCATCCGAAATTGTCGGAACCCACAGGTTCTACACTGCTGGCAGTGCGGAAGACGAGGTGTTCGCACGATCGAGTGTTGTACACGGACTTCGGGAAACGAAGTGCCTCCCTCCTCAACTCCGGAACAGGGGGGAGTGGGCAGCAACTAGCAACGGAGGTAAGCGGAGCCATCCAGCTCAGGAACGCGAGGATAGTAGCCAGGGTAAGCATGGAAGACAAACCCTTCCTGGCTACTATCGACACTGGAGCGACTAGGAGTTTTATCAGCGAGACGGTCGCGAGGCAGCTATCCCCCGAAGGGCTGCGAGAAATCCGGGTAGGAGTAAGCCTAGCAGACGGATCGCGCACAACAGTCACCAAGGCATGCGTCATGGCGATCCAGTTGGGAGAGGAACACGTCCGCCTGCCACTCTTGATCATGCCCCCCGTTTTAGATGACTTGATCCTGGGCATCGGTTTCCTGTGCGCAACGGGAGCCACCCTATCGTTCGGAGAATCGTCGCTTCGACTTAGCAAGGAGATGTTTCAAAGCCCCGAGGGTAGGGTAAACACCACGATACCACCGGAACCCGAGCATAAGAATACGCAAGAACCCGAACCCTTACCACCGACAGCCATCCCCAAAGAGGAAGACCCAAGCACCAAGGAGACGAACGTGGATCTCGGTCGCGAGGTGACCCCTGAGGCGGAGAAGGAACCCCCACCAGAAAACCCAAGCACTGGTCAGACGCCCGAAGTCTCCAGTCGCGAGGTGACCGGCGGTTCACAGGTAGTAGCGGTGGCGCAGGTACCGGACGAGCAGAGCCCTCTCGCAGTCCAAGACGAGAACCAGGAATCGGAGGAGGAAACAGACCCCAGGATACGAGCATTTTTGGAGCGAGAACTGGCGCTGTTTGATGGACTGAAGGGGATCTCTCACATTGCGGAGCATGTGATCACCATGCGGGACGAGAGACCCATCAAACAGCGCTACTACCCGAAGAACCCCGCCATGCAAAAGGTCATCTACGATCAGGTAGATGAACTACTTAAGAATGGATGTATAGAGCCCTCGAAGTCCCCTCACAGCGCGCCCATCGTATTGGTTGGAAAAAGACGGGCGACATAAGGATGTGTATCGACTACAGGCAACTGAACGCACGCTCTGTCCCCGACGCCTACCCGTTACCCAGGATACACCACATCCTGGAACGCTTGCGGAACGCCAAGTACATAAGCACCCTGGATTTGAAGAGCGGATATTGGCAAATCCCCATGGCTTGCGATAGTCGGCAATACACCGCCTTTACGGTGCCTGGACGTGGGCTGTTCCATTGGAAAGTTATGCCTTTTGGCCTACATTCCGCCCCAGCCACCTTCCAGCGGGCCCTCGATGGAGTTATCGGGCCCGACATGGAGCCGTTCGCCTTCGCTTACCTGGATGACATCATCATCACCGGTTCCGACCTAGAGGACCATCTACAGAAGCTGCAAGAGGTGCTACGACGGCTGAGACGGGCGAATTTACGGCTAAATAAGGCGAAGTGTAAGTTCTTCCGACGCAGCATCTCGTATTTGGGACACGTCGTCAGCGAGCAGGGCATCCACACGGACCCCGACAAGATTGCAGCCGTCAGGAAATTGACACCCCCGACCAACGTTCGCGAGCTCAGACGGTGTTTGGGAATAGCATCGTGGTATCGGCGGTTCGTGGCCAACTTCGCCGAGGTGGTGCAACCGATGTCGGTGTTGATGAGGAAAAACAAACGCTGGGAGTGGGCCGCGCCGCAGCAGCACGCTTTCGAGGAATTGAAGCGCCGACTGACGGAAGCACCTGTCCTCGCATGCCCGGACTTCACAGTCAAGTTCTCGCTACAGACAGACGCTAGCGACTTCGGGATCGGAGCAGTCCTGACACAGGAGTTGGAAGGAGCCGAGCGGGTAATCGCATACGTCAGTCGGAGGCTAACCAAGCCCGAGGAGAATTACTCGGCAACTGAAAAGGAGTGTTTGGCTATTGTGTGGGCCATTCGGAAGTTGCGATGCTTCCTCGAGGGCTACCGTTTCGACGTGGTGACCGATCATCTAGCCCTCAAGTGGTTAAATAGTATCGATAATCCGACCGGCCGAATTGCGAGGTGGGCCTTGGAACTTCAGCAGTACCAGTTCGACGTCCACTATCGTCGGGGGAAGCTGAATGTGGTAGCTGACGCGTTATCCCGGCAACCACTCGAGGAGGTGTTGCAATTAACGCAAGTGGAGGCCGAATGTCCGTGGGTCCAGAAGATGGTCAGACGCATCCAGGATCACCCTGACCAGTACCCGGATTACATGCTGGAGAATGGACAGCTATACCGACACTTTGGACACGGCCCCCTAGAAGAAGAGTACGTCCCTTGGAAGCTCTGCGTCCCGTCTGGTCAACGACAACGTGTTCTAAGCGAGTGTCACGACCACCCCACCGCCGGACACCAGGGGGTCCGGAAGACCATTGGACGCGTGATGCAGAGATACTACTGGCCTGGACTATTCAGGGATGTAAACAAGTATGTGAGACAATGCAGCAAGTGCCAGCTGTTTAAGGTGAGCCAGCTCAGACCAGCTGGGAGGATGTTGACCAGGCAGGTGTTGGAACCCTTCGCAACGGTATGCGCAGACTTCGTCGGACCTCTTCCCAGATCCAAGCACGGAAACACGATGCTTCTGGTGTTTTTCGACCACTTTTCAAAGTGGGTAGAGTTGGTCCCGCTGCGGAAGGCTACAACCGCTCATTTGGAAAAAGCATTCAGGGAAAGGATTCTCTGTCGGTTCGGGACCCCGAGATGTTTCGTGTGTGACAACGGAACCCAGTTCACTAGTCGGTCTTTCACCCGCTTTTGCCAGCAGCTTGGGATGGAGTTGCAGCACACCGCCCCCTATAGTCCCCAACAAAACCCCACGGAGAGAGCCAACCGGACCATCAAGACGATGCTGGCACAGTACGTGGAAGGGCATCAAAGCACGTGGGATGAATTGCTGCCAGAAATTATGCTGGCCATAAACACCAGTATCTCCGACACCACCAAATTCAGCCCAGCCTACCTGGTGCAAGGACGAGAGCCCAGACTGCCCAACGCCTTGTACGACGAAGTGACGCCGGGAAGCGGAAGACCAGTCGTGAGTCCCGAGACGCGGGCCACCGAGCTACAAGCGATATTCGAGGTCGTGAAGGGGAATACGCAGAGGGCATCCCAGGAGCAGTCCAGGGAATACAACCTGCGCCGACGGGATTGGCGGCCTACTCTGGGAGCAAGGGTGTTAGCAAAGCACCACGTACTATCCAACGCGGCAGAAGGATTTGCAGCAAAGCTGGCGCCAAAATTTGACGGTCCATACCGAGTCGTGAAGTTCGTCTCCCCAAATGTCGTCAGGGTCCAACACGAGGAGACGAGACGACGACGCGTTGCCAATCTCGCCGACCTTAAGCCTTTTAACGGGGACGACGACGAGGAGCTCCCGACAAAAGCAATGGACTAACCTCCCTTCGATTCCCCTCACTCCCGACTAATCACCTCCCATCCCACACACAAAACCAAAGATAAATCTTCATAGAGCCGACGATATTTTCAGAGAAGGGATGTCGGAAGCGGAGGGAAAGATCCTGTTCGGGAGCCTGGAGGGTCACTGCCGAAGGTACGTGGATCCGGAAGGGTATATGTCGGAGGACAGCCGCAGTACGGACATCTTCATCCCGGAGGACGAGATGCCAGACTCCGCCCTAGGAGTAGAATTGCCGATAAGAAACGTGGGGCTGGACATCGCCATGGACTTCGACTGGCCGGACGACCTAGTAGACGAAGCCCTTACAGGCGTTCACGTCGGGAGTCTGGACGACCTGCCGTTTTACGCCATTGATTGGGAGAGGGCTCCGGAGTCATGGCGGGTCGTAGGGACCGACGGAATGCTCCCTGAGGCGGTAATTGAAAGCGTGGAAGCGGCCGTCCGGCAATGCCATGACCGAGGGCGGAAGTACCTGATGGAGGTGGAAAACAAGGGGTTCCAAGTGAAGGTATCTCAGGGCGGCAAGGTCACCGTCCGTCACCGCCCCCCGAAGTAAGAGGAGGGTGTGAGGTAGCATTCTGCTACCTCACAAAAGCTGCCAGCTTTACGTCGTGAGGCGCGCTCAGTAGTGTTGCGCAGTTGCGAAAGCGCCTCCACGACAAAAGCTCGATCGTTGCGCAAAGTGAGCCAAACGACGCACTTTTACTCACGGGTGTTGGCATTGCCCAACACTATGCCGACCGGCTGGATGATTTGGCAAAAACTGAGAAGACGAGGAAGAAGGTTTTCGACGCGCCGCGAGAGAGAACGTTTTTATGCGCCCCGGTGGCAACAACAACAACAACCACGAAAGCAGTAACAACACAACAACAACAGCAACGACCACGGCAGCCCCAGCGGCAACAACAACAGCAGTGAAGCGCCACCGCCACGGCAAAAACACCACCAGCAACGGCCATAGCATCGCCCCGGCAGCCACAACAACAACAACGGAAGCAGCATCGCAGCAACAACAACGACAGCAACGACCACGACAGCCCTAGCGGCAGCAACAATAGCAGCGAAGCGCAGCAGCCACGGCAACAGCAACAAGCACAGCAACGGGCACCGCGGCCCTGGCCACAACAACAACAACAGCGACTGCAGCTTATAGCAGCAACAACAACAACAGCGACTGCAGCCTATAGCAGCAACAACAACAACAGCGACTGCAGCTTATAGCAGCAACAACAACAACCACGGCAACAGCAACAACCACAGCAACGGGCACCGCGGCCCTGGCCACAATAACAACAACAGCGACTGCAGCTTATAGCAGCAACAACAACAACAGCGACTGCAGCTTATAGCAGCAACAACAACAGCCACGGCAACAGCAACAACCACAGCAACGGTCACCGCAGCCCTGGCCACAACAACAACAACAGCGACTGCAGCTTATAGCAGCAACAACAACAGCCACGGCAACAACAACAACCACAGCCACGGTCAACAGCAACGACCACGACGGCCCCAGCGGCAGCAACAACAGTGCAAGTGCAAGTGCAAGTGGCGGTGTAAGAGCATACGCGCACACCGGTATACACACACCCACACACCCCGCTACACACACACACACATACCTACTCCACTCAACGTACACACACCACCGGCACGCAGACACAGAGGCACAGGCGGTATACACACACACTCACACACACACACACACACACACACGTACGGTGAGGGGTAAGTTGGCCCATGGCCACCACAACGATGTAGCGGTACCTCGTACCTTTTTGTTCCCCCCCTCCCTAATATGAATACAATAAAGAGACAAACGATCTGTAGTACAAAATAAATCAATGTTCAAGTGTGTGTTTTCTTTGTGTTGTCTCGAACTCCCCTCGCCCACCCTTCTTTTCAGCGGGTAGTCGAAGCCTCGGGCTTCGGGTCGCCTCACCGTACGGCCCACACGGGTCGGACATGAGGGGCGGGATAGCGAATCTTCCGGGTCTTACCCTAGATTCTGCGATGCCTGCTCCTTGGTCTAGATCCGTGTGTAGCGACAACCGGGTAATACCCGCGCGTTGCAGCTGTAGCGGGCTTGGGGGAAGTAGTTTGCAGACGCATTCCGGGTATTACCCTGTGCGCCGCAGATCTTCACCTGGGCCCTCTACACGCGTCTAGCGACGCGGCCGGTGAGCACGAGCGAGGTGGGTGGGGCCAGGTGGGCTGCTGGAAAGGCTTCCGGGTTTTACCCTGGCCTGACCCGCTGCACGCTTTGCCTCTCACCCCCTTCGTGTCCCGAAACCTCTGGCTTTACGCCGGAATCGACGCCGAAGGCCGTCTGAGGGAAAGGGCCGACGAGTCTTCCGGGTTATCACCCTGGACCCGCGGCTCTGCCCTTGGCCGACCCCGAAGGTGTCGAGCCGGGCGGCCGATCTACTCCAACCCCCTTTATGTCTACGCCTTGGTGTCCGACTCCGGTGCGTCTCACTCCAGGGTCCCAGCACTTTACAAATAATCTGCAAAAGACTCTGGACGCGACTGAGACGCCGACCTCGGCCAAGAAACGTCCTTACAATGTGTTCCCTTACATAACAGGGATTTCATTCTATTGTCCTAATGGCTGTGTGTGACGCAAATTACAAGTTCACGTACATAGATGTCGGAGCTTACGGTAGCGAAGGTGATATGAATGCATTTTCTAATTGCACCCTGGGACGAGCAGTGTTGTCTGGCGAGATCTCGGTTCCCAATGACAGCCACATTAATGGAGTACGAATGCCCTACTACATTGTAGGAGACGATGCATTCCCGCTACACAAGCGGATAATGAAGCCCTTTGGTTCGCGTAATCTTTCTTCAGAGGAAAGAATTTTTAACTACCGGCTGAGCCGCGCTCGTCGTTGCATAGAAAATGCATTCGGCATTTTGTCGATGGCAGGCCGTGCAGGGTACATTGCAATGCTCACCAGAAAGAGTACAAAGCATTGTAGCCGCATGCTGCTATCTGCACAACTTTATGATGCGAACGGGCGCGTACTCGAATATTGAATGGCAGTCAGGACGGCTGGAAGGAAATATGGATGCCGAAGCTTTTCGAGGTCGGGTCCAGGATTACCCGAAGCATGTGAGAAACACCATAAAAGACTATGTCAACTCAGCAGCCGGTGCAGTACCATTGCAGAATGAGTCAGCGGGTGTAACACAATAAACACTAACATTTTCGATATATATTCATGTTCAATAAATTTAACTTATGCTATTTGTGCTGAATGTTCTTGTATTTTTTATACCCCGAACCCATGAAATGGGTAAAAGGGGTATAATGTTTTTGTGCAAAAGTATGTAACAGGCAGAAGGAAGCATCTCCGACCCTATAAAGTATATATATTCTTGATCAGCATCAACAGCCGAGTCGGTATAGCTATGTCCGTCAGTCTGTATGTATGAACGGGTCGATCTCAGAGACTATAAGAGCTATAGACTTCAGATATTGAACATAAGCTCATCTAAGTCCTAGGCAGTACAAGTTTGTTTCCGATTTTCGATAACTATTTACGTTTCCGATATACACATGCAATCGATTACAAAAATTTGGAAAATGTAAATATGGGGTTTGAAATAATGGGTAACGATAGAGCTTTTCTGAAAATTTCATCGAAATCGGTTGAGAAACACCAGAGATATCGAAGATTGAAGTTTAGTCACAGATGCATACAGACAATGACTGTATGCGTTATGTACAGGGTTCGGAGTATCTGCTAGTCGGGAAATCTCGACTACAGCCTTCTTACTTGTTTAAAAATGAGGTTTGTAATTTCCACCTCGGTTGCCGTGGCTACATTGCTTGGGAGTTTATTAAGCAGGTCGTTCCAGTACGGCAAGATATTCCGGGTATTTTTGGTAACGTTGAGAACCTCTTCAAACATTTTAGCAATACTATCAGAATTCTTTGGCTGGTCGCCGTCCAATCTTCGTTTTTTTGCAGAATTGGCGTGCTGCAAATACTATTTGTTGTTATTTGCTTTAAGTATTTGTACCAGTTGTAAGGTACTCACATATGAATATGAAGGCTTCATCACCGACTGCTCCTGTCTCTTCTGTCGTGGAGATGGCGTCTGGGCTGCATGTCGGGCTGTCCACAAAAGATACGCTACTGGTTTTTGTACTGTAAAATGTGTTTATCAAATGTTCGAAAAAATGTGTAATCTATGTATATACACTTACCGTCTCTAATGCGACAAGATTGGAAGAAAAGCCATCTGATCCGCATATTGCCAGTCCACACAATCGCTTATCTTTGGCGACTCCGAGCGGATTCCACCAGCACTTCCGCTTCTGGCGAGCTTAGTGCGCTGGTATCGCAAGCTGTCACGCAGCGACGTCCAAGCGCTCTTGCACTCATTCGCTAACAACGATATTTTTGATTATTAATATATTTAATAACATATTAATATGTTAACTTACGATCTTTATCCAACTCAGTGCCAACACTTACCCATGCCTGTCTCACCGAAATAAAGTCAAAATGTTTTTTGTCGGTCAACCTCGCGATAGATTTTATAAGTAAAATCTTCTCCTCGTGGTTAAAAATTTCCACAAGCTCTTTTGATTTTCTTTCCATTTTAGTTGTCGTTTTACAAATTTTGTTGCCCTGGGCACAAAATAATATATGATTTAGTATTTCCTGAGCCTAGCGCCAGTGCGTACGTATTGTATTTAATCGATACTATCGATAGGCAGTTCAGTATTTTTAGCTAAGTTGCTGGACACCTAGAACACACGCATCCAAAAAAAAAAAAACAATTCCTGCTGCGACGATTTTGTATGGAAACTTTTTTTTTCGCTGTCCTGTACAGACCTTTGGTTGCAAATTCTGGCTTCTGCTGCTGCTCGATTTTCCATCGCAGAAATCTGCTTGTTTCGAAGCTTCCAAAGTATATCTTACATTTCCCTCTTTTTCGATATTATGGTACGTTTTCAAATGTTTCCAATAATTCGAGGTGTTTCCGCTAAATTTGATAATTTTTTGGCACAGTGTGCATGTCGCCTCTATCCCACTTAAGCAACTGTTCATTGAATTGTGCGGTTCCATGCAAACAGTGATGTTATCCTTCGACGATACCTTGAGTATCGACTAGCAAAATATCGATATCGATTATATCGTCCAAGCCGATATCGTATCGACGATACTGCGGTAAAACAGACGATACCTCCAGTATCGTAACGATACTTGCTATCCCTAGTATATACTTTATGGGGTCGGAGATGCTTCCTTCTGCCTGTTACATACTTTTGAACAAAATAATTATACCCTTTTTTACCCATTACATGGGTTCAGGGTATACAAATAATGTAATATTTGCTTGAAAACCAAAGTTTTCTTGTATTTTGTAGCCCCAGTAAGATAACAGAGAGAAGAACAAAGAAGAATAAATGTAACGGTAAATGGAACTCACTGCAAGCAGCATACACAGCTGAGCGAATCTATGCATGTCTGCAACCTATGTGTGAAGTGGGTAATACACGTGCAGCATGCTGCGCACAGCCGCGTGTACGTGTGAATTTAAGCAAAGCATCTCTCTTTGCTTAACTCTCTTACATGTGACCTTAATTGGTTATGTAAATTATCAATAAGTGCTGGGTCCCGCGCTGTTATCCAATGTTATGCGGAGAGTCCCGCGTTGTCCTCCTTGATCCGGAGATGTTCTGTTGAATATGTTGTGGAGTTAACTAGCTCCTATTGCTGGCCTTGGGCTCAGACAATAATAAAAGATATGATTTAACGACGAGTGCCGGAGCAGTATATTTATTATGCGAGTTATGCTTTGCGCTCTTCATATAAACTAAACATGCAAATCAAAAATGATTAACTCTAAAGCCAAGTCTTACACGCGCATTACGCCACAATGTCATGGTCGGCAAGCCGACTCAGCATAATCATAGGCAATAAGCGGAAGACTCTTGCGACAATAACAAAAGTGTCCGATTACCGCCGCTGACCATTGCAGCTATAGAATGTTGATGTAGACGCTTTGCGCTGTGATTGCTTAAGGCAACCCAACGAACGATTATAAACGCTTGGATTGCTTATGGCAATCCAACAACAGCTATTACATTAGCTTATCAGTTAACTTGTATGTGCGAATGAGAATGATTTGCATGTGATTTGTTTTTGTTTTGTTAATAGTAAATAAAACTGTTCTTTTAAATGAAATTTCAATTATTTATATTAGAGGGATTGTTATGATTTTTTTTTTCTCATTGGTAGCTTGCTCATTAATAAGTGCAGTTTACAATGTCTTTTTCAAAAGAAGTGCCGTGTGGAATTGCTGTTGCAATATCGGAAATGGAGGAAGAACAAAAAAGAATAAAAAAAAACGTTTTTCGATGAAAGAGTTTTATAAAAAAAGGGCAAGGTTTTCCCATCAGAATATGCTGGAGGAGCTTTGTGTGTCATCGCCGGATGATCTGCGCAATTTTTGCGCATGAGTTCATGTATTTGTGATGAGCTTCTGGCGCTTGTAAGGCCCAGTATAAAAAAAGAGGATGCCGCAATGCGAGCGGCGATTCCAGTTGAGCAGCGCCTCTCTATTACTCTGAGGTATCTTGCAACTGGCAACAGTTTTATGGATTTGAAGTTTTCCAGTGCTGTGTCAGATAGTTGTGTGGGGAAAGTAGTTATCGAAACATGCGAAGCCATCGTACTTAAACTGAAACCATACATAAAGGTAAATATGAACAAATATATATATATATATTTTATTTTTAAATATTACTTTAAAGCAGTGTCGTTAGTAGATAATATTTAATATTTAAACATAAAACGAGTTATTTTTTTGACTTTTGGCAACCCTACCGAAATCATTGTTTCAAATGCCGTTGCTCTCCATTTTCAACTAATAGAAGCTACAGAAATATTAGCCACTTATAATACGTATATGTATGTATTATCCCAGATAAGCCAAATAAGTAACTAAACACTTGTGTGCAGCTTAGTTTCAACTGCACGCCGAACGATGTGTATATGCAGAAACACAAGAAGTAACAAGTGAAAACGTTGCAGTCGGACGCAACCGACTGCGGAATACTTTGATACCAGTAAAAGAACGAATGGTAAGGAGTCTTCTTGCAAAGGAGTGGGCCGGATGGTAAACATCGCCAGCTATCATGTTATCAAATTTGGTGACTTAAGCTCAAAAACTGTGGAAGATAATTTAACTTACAAATATAATAGGTGGGCGGCAAAGGTAGGCGTGGCATCCAAATTTTTGATTCAAATCTTTTTAATTGTCACCATTTATCTTCATAACAAATTTGGTGGCACTAGCTCAAAAACTGTTTTAGATATAGCATATTCCAATTTTATAAGGTGGCTTGGGTGGGCGTGGCATCCAAATTTTTGATGCAGTTTTTTGGAAAACTTCAATACCCATCTTGACATTAAATTTTGTGGCTCTAGCCCAAAAAATGTGAAAACTATAGGCGTTTCCAATTTCAAGGAGCAGGGAGGATGGGGGCGGAAGGAGTGGGAGTGGCATCCAAATTTTTGATGCAGATCTTTGTAGTTGTCACCATATATCTTCCTACCAAATTTGGTGACTCTAGTTCAAAAAATGTGGTAGATACACCCATAACCATTTTATCAACGGTGGTTGTGGGGGGGGCGGAAGGTGTGGGCGTGGCATCCAAATTTTTGATGCAGTTTTTTGGAAAACTTCAATGACACTAAATTTGGTGGCTCTAGCCAAAAAATGTGAAAACTATAGACGTTTACAGTTTCAAGGAGCAGGGAGGATGGGGGCGGAAGGAGTGGGCGTGGCATCCAAAATTTTAATGCAGTTTTTTCAGGGACATGCCCAGCTATCTGCGTGCAAATTTTGGTAATTCTAGCTGTAAGAATGTGAGAAATATTTGATTTTATCGGTTTTTAGTTATCGAATTTATCGATTTCCAAGCCTCCTAGTATGCGTGGGAACCCAATCTTGACACTTTATCTGTACCTTCTATGGATAAACATAATTGCAAAGTTTCAAGTCTCTAGCTTTACGGGTATCGAAAAAAGTTGCGTTCATACGGACGGACAGACGGACAGACGGACAGACAGACACCATGACGGACATTGCTCAAAACCAATATACTATGATACTTTCAGCATAGACGAATAAATGTAAAAAGACTGGTAACCAGAGCCGGCGATGTTAACGCAACAGAAAGCCTCAGCACATTTTCGAAGCATACACAAGTAACGAGTAGCGGCAAGTTCCCCTAACATCGCACAGCTGCATTTGTTTTGATTTTTGCTTCTTTGTTTTCAACCTGCGTTTGGCGCCATATTTGTATTTTGCGTTTTGTTTATGCCCTGCTGATTATGATTTTTTTCGCAGGGCATGTGCACTAATATGCATTTACGCGTTGATTACGATTGAATAAATATTATGAAGCCAATTTTTATAGTATTATACATTAAGAAAACTAAGTTAAAAGCATATATTATTTATAATAATATTATTATTTGCTGGCTGCAAAAATGTATGGATAAGTGCTTGCCTGCTGTAGTTGTTCGACCCCGGGTTCAACACCGCGTTCGAGTTGATGTTTTTATATATGTTTATTTTTTTTTTTCTACTTTTTAGTTTTTTTATGTTCATTTCTATAATAAGAACTCAACTTTTTCGTAATCATTATAAAGTATTTAATAAATTCGCATTAAATAGATACATACAACAAAAATATAAAATTTACAAATAACAAAAAAAATAATATATATATATATATATATATATATATATATATATATATATCAATACATATTCAATATATACAATTTAAGAAAATTTATAAAATAATACATTAAACAATTATACATATTATTATAAATAAATGTTGTTTAAATTAAAATTAAGCAGCTTGGTGTGCGCGATGAAGTCTGCTCGTCAGCTTGTTGTTCCGTAAAGTTGCACCAGGATGTATGTTTCTGAAACTACAGCATTAAAAGCGCGCAATTTTTTGGTTTATTTTTCCTTTATCCACTTATTCTAACGCGCGTAAACTTTTGTTTTTGATTTGATTTCCTTTTGTGTTCCATTACATTGAACACAAAATAAGACCAACCTCAAGTCATCAACCTGCAAGAGCGGTCGTGGCGGAGTTAGCTAGATGCTTCTTTGTAAAATGTTTTTTGACCCAAGTTCAACCCCCAGCCAAATTAATCAAACTCTTTATTTTTTTCTTTATGCTTTTTTATTTTAAATATATAGTACACTCGTGTTTTATATAAAAATTATAATATTAAATACAATTATTTATTTTAAAATAAAAACGGCGGCTGACTTTCAAAGCGTAGTCTGGCCTGTTTTTGTGTGTATGCATATTGTTGTGGACACCTAGGCAAAGAAAACGCACGAAACGTAACCTAGGTCAGGCTCGTATTTGTGTGTATGCATGTGTAATACACATTGTGTATGTGAACAGGAAGAATAAGAAAACGCACCAAGGCAGCTAAAGTAGCAGTTGCTGACATTTAAAACTGCACAGATTAAAAATACCCTATGTCACAATAATTAGTTATTGTCTATAAAACCACAAATATAAGCTTAGTATAGAAAGATAAGTATTTGAAAGCATAGTACGTTTTTTTTAATGTTATTCTAAATTTTACATTAAGATATTTAAATTACATTTAATTAGTTATAAGTGCCTTTCCTTATGGCCAAAACACATTTTAAAAATATCAAAATTAAGTATATTGCGTTTATCTATTTAATAACGCAAAGTTTAAATAAAGTCAAACTACCCTTCCTTGCTAGGGTAGCAGCAACCAGATTCAAGCAAAAGTCTAAAAATGCAAAACTCAATTTCTGCGACAACAACAAGAGAAATGAAGTGCGGCAACAAACAATCTTTGTCCGGCACATCGCACACTTTGCAATCAAAACAAAGTGAAAACAATAATGGCCGACTTAATTCGGCGAGTATGGAGGGGAAACCTGCCAAAGCAAATGACAAAAATTACTCGCTATATTCTGTTTCCCCTTGTGTATGCTTCGCAATTGTGCTATGTTAGTTTAACAGAACATCGCCGGCTCTGGTTGCCAGTCTTTTTACATTTATTCGTCTATGCTTTCAGTATCAAAGTATAATGATACTTTCAGTATCAAAGTCCCGTTACATTTTTTTTATACCCCGAACCCATGAAATGGGTAAAAGGGGTATAATGTTTTTGTGCAAAAGTATGTAACAGGCAGAAGGAAGCATCTCCGACCCTATAAAGTATATATATATTTTTGATCAGCATCAACAGCCGAGTCGATATAGCCATGTCCGTCTGCCCGTCCGTCTGTCCGTATGTATGAACGCGTAGATCTCAGAGACTATAAGACCTAGAGACTTCAGATTTTGAACATAAGCTCATCTAAGTCCTAGGCAGTACAAGTTTGTTTCCGATTTTCGATAACTATTTCCGTTTTCGATATACACATGGAATCGATTACAAAAATTTCTCGGATTTGGAAAATGGAAAAATGGGGGTTGAAATAATGGATAACGAAAGAACTTTTCTGAAAATTTCAAGTTTAGTCACAAATGCATACAGACAATGACTGTACGCGTTATGTACAGGGTTCGGGGTATCTCCTAGTCGGGAAATCTCGACTAGAGCCTTCTTACTTGTTTGTGTTCCCTTTAAATATTGTTTTTGCCTATACACACTTTTCAACTGAAGTAAATGGCATATTTGGCATATTTTTTTTTGCACATACATACATATATGCCTTTTATACAAAATTGGCATGTTTTGGGTTGCACTAGAAACAAGTAAAAACGTTGCAGTCGGACGCAACCGACTGCGGAATACTTTGATACCAGTAAAAGAACGGATGGTAAGGAGTCTGCTTGCAAATTAGTGGGGCAAGTGGTAAACATCGCCAGCTATCATGTTATCAAATTTGGTGACTTTAGCTCAAAAATTGTGGAAGATAACTTTTCTCCCAAATTTATAAGGTGGGCGGCTAAGGTATGTGTGGCATCCAAACTTTTAAATCAAATCTCTTTAATTGTCACCATTTATCTTCCTACCAAATTCGGTGACTCTAGTTCAAAAATGTGGAAAATACACGTATAACCGTTTTAACAACGGCGGGGGTGGTGGGCGGAAGGTGTAGGCGTGGCATCCAAATTTTTGATGCAGTTTTTTGGAAAACATTACTACCTATCTTGACACTAAATTTGGTGGCTCTGGCCCAAAAAACGTGAAAACTATAGGCGTTTCCAATTTCAAGGAGAAGGGGGGATTGGGGCTGAATCAAGGCGCCTGGCATCCAAAATTCTTATGCGTTTTTTTTGGGAACGTCAATATCTAGCTTGACACAAAATTTGGTGGCTCTAGCCCAAAAAATGTGAGAGCTATAGGCGTTTCCAATTTCAAGGAGCAGGGAGGATGGAGCCGGAACGAGTGGTCGTGGCATCCAAAATTTTGATGTATTTTTTTCAGGGACATACCTAGCTATCTGCGTGCAAATTTTGGTAATGCTATCTGTAAGAATGTGAGAAATATTTTGGCTTATCCGTTTTTAGTTATCGAATTTATCGATTTCCCAGCCTCCTAGTGGGCGTGGCACCCCGATCTTAACACTTTTTCTGTACCGTCTATAGATAAACATAACTGGAAAGGTTCAAGTCTCTAGCTTTACGGGTGTCGAAAAAAGTTGCGTTCATACGGACGGACAGACGGACAGACAGACACCTTAACGGACATTGCACAAAACCAATATACTAATACCAATATACTACGATACCTTGAGTGTCGACAAAATATCGATATCGATAATATCGTCCAAGCCGATATCGTATCGACGATACTGCGATAAAACAGACGATACCTCCAGTATCGTATCGATACCTGCCATCCCTAATATATACTTTAATGGGGTCGGAGATGCTTCCTTCTGCCTGTTACATACTTTTGAACAAAACAATTAAACCCTTTTTTACCCATTACATGGGTTCAGGGTATAAAAATAATGTAATATTTGCTTGCAAACCAAAGTTTTCTTATATTTTGTAGCCACAGTAAGATAACAGAGAGAAGAACAAAGAAGAATAAATGTTACGGTAAATGGAACTCACTGCAAGCAGTATACACAGCTGAGCGAATCTATGCATGTCTGCAACCTATATAGAAAGCTTTATGATTTTCATGTGTTTTGTTTTTGTTTTGTTAATAGTAAATAAAACTGTTCTTTTAAATGAAATTTCAATTATTTATATTAGAGGGCTTGTTATGATTTTTTTTTGTCATTAGTAGCTTGCTCATTAATAAGTGCAGTTTACAATGTCTTTTTCAAAAGAAGTGCCGTGTGGAATTGCTGTTGCAATATCGGAAATGTAGGATGAGCAAAAAAGAATAAGAAAACGTTTTTCGATGAAAGAGTTTTATAAACAAGTAAGAAGGCTCTAGTCGAGATTTTCCGACTAGGAGATACCCCGAACCCTGTACATAACGCGTACAGTCATTGTCTGTATGCATCTGTGACTAAACTTCAATCTTCGATATCTCTGGTGTTTCTTAACCGATTTCGATGAAATTTTCAGAAAAGTTCTATCGTTACCTATTATATCAAATACCATTTTTACATTTTCGATATTCGATATTTTTATGTTATCGATCACATGTGTATATTGGAAACGGAAATAGTTATCGAAAATCGGAAACAAACTTGTACTGCCTAGGACTTAGATGAGCTTATGTGCAAAATCTGAAGTCTCTAGCTCTTATAGTCTCTGAGATCTACGCGTTCATACATACGGACAGACGGACGGGCAGACGGACAGACGGACAGACGGACATGGCTATATCGACTCGGCTGTTGATGCTGATCAAGAATATACATACTTTATAGGGTCGGAGATGCTTCCTTCTGTCTGTTACATACTTTTGCACAAAACCATTATACCCATTACTTTTACCCATTTCATGGGTTCGGGGTATAAAAATGTGGACACAATACGCTCATGCTGCACTGAAAAATAGTTAATTGCGATCCCTAAAACAACAATTGTGTACACACATAAATATCAGGCCAAGAAAATATACAAAACAATATATTCATAATTAACATTCACATTAATCATTATTAATTAAATGTTATAAATTCAAAAACTTACCAAGAATTTTGACGACACTTATATCAGTTGACTCGTCAATCAGAAGGCTATATTTTGCATCGCCAATATCGGAACGAAGCTCATCAAGAAAATTTGGCGCCAAAACATTTCTTATAATGTTTGAGCATTTTGTTCTGTGTAGCTTCACAGAACTCCCAGAGCTATCACTAAATTGTTTGGCGCACAAACTGCTTATATGGTTAATTGGAGAAATCGCCGAGTGTTGATCCACAAATAAACAGAGCGCCGCCTCCTGCTCCGCCGTTTTTGTTGTAAATGCAGCAAAAGGTATTTTATTTTTTTGCTGAAAACCTCCCTCAGCATTTTGATGCTTTCTGGTGGCGGCATGGGCACGCAAATCACTTAGCTTAGCAGTAATACTGCATTTGCAATAACTGCAATTTACTCTTGTTGTATCAAACATGTCTTTGCGCAGCCAGGAGCTGAATTCCTTGCTGTTAAGCCACACATCCCGGCACTTTTGTTTGTATTCTTTAGGCATTGTCATTTTCAAGTCTACACACAAATGATAAATTTTAATATTGTCAAAAATTAGGGATGGGAATCGAACTTTGAACTAGAGTTCTATCGAAGTGTTCGCAATAAGATCAATTGAACTATTTGAAAGAACTAAGTTCCTTTTTCTAGTTCAGTTAGTTCCACTCTATAATCGATTAGTTCGTTCATCGAAAAATTGATCAAATTAACTATATCGTTTTAATTCAACTACAATTAACAACTCTACTTTCGAATAATCGCTGAAAAATTATAAATTGCTCAGTAGAAAAAAGCGGAAAAAAAGCAACTTTTTTTTTAAAAAATCCAGAATTCCCGCTGCCCACTGTATTGAAAATTTTCCAGCAATTCGACTTCCAAAAAAAACCAGATTTGACGGGAAAAAAGCGGATTTGGCAACACTGGTTCGGGGTATAAAAAGAGGATACTCGCAGCAATGCGAGCGGCGATTCCAGTTGAGCAGCGCCTCTCTATTACTCTGAGGTATCTTGCAACTGGCAACAGTTTTATGGATTTGAAGTTTTCCAGTGCTGTGTCAGATAGTTGTGTGGGGAAAGTAGTTATCGAAACATGCGAAGCCATCGTACTTAAACTGAAACCATACATAAAGGTTGTTTGGAGGAAGAACTATATCCACCTTCGCACTAATTGCCAACGAATAATTTGTGTTCGGATTTATTTAATTATATTTATTAATTTATTGCGACACCGGGTAGGTTTGTTCGCTTCCATGCGCTTATCAAACGAGAGTGATCGTTGGTCGTTAAGGCAAACGAGCTATAGGTGTAACAACTTTAACATATAGATAAAGAGAGCGCAAGAGCTTTAACTGTGCAAGCATGCAAGATTTAAAAGCATTCATAATAAAAGAGATTAACATATGTTAGGCAAAGCAAACATTGGCGCAGGCAATTACATTTACTACTATTTTAATACAAAGTATAAACTGAATGTTCTGCTCCCGACATACTACCCTTGTTGAAAGTGATCCACTTTTAACCAACTTGGTCAGTAAGGGGCAGAACGGCAAGCTTCATTGCTGCTCTCTTGGCCAAACCAGTTGCGGTTCGAACCAATGCCACTCTAGATACGCCATCCGCTCCTGGTATTGTCGACTCAACCTTGCCAAGCCGCCATTTCAGAGGAGGAAGATTTTCGTCCTTAATCAGCACCATGAAGCCAGGTTGAAGCGCTGTTTGTGACGTCTTCCATTTGCTGCGTTCCTGTAGGATTGACAGGTAGTCCGTGCTCCATTTACGCCAGAAATTTTGACGCATTTGACATACGCGCTGCCAACGATCCAGACGACCTTCCTTTAAGTGCGTAATATCAGGCTCGTCTATTTTTTATTTATTTTATTTTTTTTATGTGTCCGAAGCTCATCAAGGTTTAAAGTCGAAGAACCAGCAGTTTTGCAGACTTCACTGCCGCCTCCCATAATCCACCAAACTGCGGAGATCGAGGTGGTATGAAGTTCCAGTCTATTCCATTTGCCACACAAATGTTCGATACAGCATTATTATGTGGGTCGCTCAAAAAAAGTTTTTTTAGCACCAACAAAATTCGTTCCATTGTCCGACCATATGACACGAGGTTTGCCTCTGATGCTAATGAAACGCCGCAGAGCCGCAATGAACGATGCAGTAGACAGGTCGCTGACCACTTCGAGATGCGTAGCCTTTGTACTAAAGCAAATAAAAACAGCTGTATAGCATCTCACCGGCGCCTTGCTTCTGCTCTCAGGCTTGTAATGAAAGGGACCGCAGTAATCGATTCCTGTGGTTTGAAACGCTGGGTTTGGACGAACACGATCCGCTGGAAGCCTGCCCATAATGTGCTCGGCATACTTTGGCTTTAGCCGAAAGCATCTCAAGCATTTGTTAATGACTCTGGATACCGTTTTGAGCCCCCCAATTGGCCAATAAGCTTGCCTTATTGCTGCGAGGAGGCTTCTAGGCCCAGCATGCAGAAATTTGTGGTGATAATGCACAATAATTGCAATTGTGACTGGATGTCCCTTGGGTAGGAGAATGGGATGCCTGGCGTCGTATTCCAACTCCGAATTCTGCAGCCTGCCCCCAACTCTGATCAAACCATTACTGTCAATGAACGGATAAAGTGAAAGTAGACTGCTTTTGGCTGGAAGTGACCCCTTTGACGAGAGAATCGCATATTCGACAGCGAATGTGATTTCTTGAATGTTCCTTAGAAGGAGATATGAGCCCATGCGTAAATCCTCGACGGTCAGCTTGTTTGTGGGCTGAACTCCTTTTTTCGATATAATAAGCCAAAATCTGCGAACATATGCGAAGACACGTTGCAAAGAAGCAAAGGAATTTTGGTATTTGCAATTGGAAGACATATCATATTTAGATGTTGCGATCAGAGCACATCGACGACGTTCTGGCAAGTTAACTGCAGGCAACACATTCGCAGGCCACTCTGAGCTGGACTTGCTAAGAAACCGGGGTCCATGTTGCCACAGCTGATGACCAGTCAGCTCCTTTGGTGTACAGCCTCGAGATAGTATGTCAGCTGGGTTGCAGGATGTTGGTACATGGTGCCAAGTCATTCCTTGAGTCAGCTCTTGTATCCTTGCGACCCGATTAGAGACAAATACGTTGAATTCTGATGGCGACTCGCGAATCCAGGAGAGCGCTATTGTGGAATCGGTCCAGCAATGGTACTCACATTGAAAGGGTATACTGTGACCAAGGTTGTCGAGCAGTTCGGCCAAAACTAATGCGGCTGACAGTTCCAGTTTTGGAATGGTAAGCGTTTTAAGAGGGGCAACTCTAGATTTGGAACATAGAAGATGCGATGAAATTGAATCCTCAGATTCCGACCGAAGATAGATGCAAGCGCCATATGCAAGGCTACTTGCATCGCAAAATGCGTGAATTTGAAATGAAGCTTCAGGAGTCATCGCATAGCGAGGAAATTTAAAAGAGGTGACTATACAGAGCTGAGAGAATAGCTGGTTCCATGCAGCCTTTAGCTCTTCTGGCATCATATCATCCCAATTAAGCTGATGTTTCCATAAGGTTTGAATAAATATCTTTGCCTTTGTAATGATTGGTCCAATTAAGCCGAGCGAATCATAGGTTCTGGCAACAGTGGATAGGACGAAGCGTTTCGTAGCTGGTCCATCTGGTAGGATTTTTGAAAGGCTGAATAAAGTTGTCAGAGCTGAGATCCCATACCAGCCCCAAAGCCTTCGCAATGCCAGTTCCATCGTCGAATGTTAACAACTTTTCCTTGTCCACTTCGGGCTCACCCTCTAACACGGCAGGCTCATTGGAGCACCATTTTCGAATTGGGAAGTGCCCACGGCTTAGCAGGAGCTTTACCTGCCGTTTAATTTCTACTACCTCCTCGATACTATTCCCACCAGACATAAGGTCGTCCACGTAGAAATGATTTCTTACGATCCTTGATCCAATAGGAAAATTTTCTTCCTCGTCGAGTGCTAGTTGATGCATGGTCCTTATTGCCAAAAACGCTGCAGGTTTGGTTCCATATGTTAGTGTGTCCAATTTGTAGGCTTTTATTTCATCAGCTGCACTGTCACGCCATAGTATTATTTGCACATACTCATCAGGATGCGAAACTCTGACGCATCTGTACATTTTACAAATATCCCCACAAAGAGCTATTTTAAAAAATCTGAACCTGAGCAACGTTGTAAATATCTTTGGTTGAATAGTGGGACCTGCAAGTAATAGATCATTTAACGAGTGTCCGGAGGTCGACTTCGCAGATCCATCAAATACAACTCTTAATTTTGTTGTTGTACTATCTGGCTTTTGAACACAGTGGTGCGGCAAGTAGAACCTTTTTGCTGTGCAGTCTTCCAAGGCAAGCGACATGTGACCTAAGTTGAGGTATTCTTGAATGAACGCCGCATATTGGGATTTAAGGTTGGAATCCTTGGCAAGTTTAGCCTCCAAGCCCTTAAATCTGCGCAGAGCGCGTTGGTACGAATTTCCAAGATTGCGAACATCAACTTTAAATGGAAGCTTGATCGAGTATTGGCCGTTAGCGAGACGCAGGTGATTTTGTTTGAAGAAATCCTCACAGAGCGAGTCTTCTTCAGAGGCTGATACTGGCGAAGCATAAGAATTTTCGATTTCCCAAAATCGTTTAACTATTTCTTCAAGCGAATCATCTTGTACCCGAATTGCTGGTGACTTTGTGAGCGAAACAAGTGCTGAGTGCTTTGTAGCGCTGTGTGAGATGGCTCCAGACACTGTCCAACCGAGTTTGGTTCCCTGCAATATCAACTTGCTTTCTGCTAAACGTATTTGCCCAGTGCAAATTAATTCGAAAAATAGGCCTGCTCCAATTAACAAATCTATGCGTTGAGATAAATGAAATTTTGGGTCAGCTAGAACAATGTTATTGGGTATGTGCAACATTTTTATATTGAAATCGTACTGCGGCTGGTAGTCAGTGATGGTTTGTGTCACGACGGCTCCTATTGACGCTCCATAGCTTTCGTTTTGCGACCTGACGACGATGTCAACTGCCCTATCCGAATCAAGTGTTGATTCTCCGATTCCAGATATTGCAATATGTGAGCGACGTGTTTTTAGCTGCAGCTGATTTGCAAAGCGGGTTGTAATAAAATTGAGTTGAGATGCAGAGTCTAAGATGGCACGACATTTAATAAGCTCTCCAAAGCGATTTTGCACAAAGACTATGGCCGTAGCAAGCAAAATGTAATTATCAGGCACGACGTTCGAGGCTAGGTGTGGAGCGCTTAAACTTGTCCTAGATATAAGCGAGGAGGACGTTTGATTTGAAACTGGCAAGAGCTGTGGTTGCAAGGAGCTGGCTGCGTTTGAATTTGTCATATGCAAAAGCGTATGATGCTTTGATTGGCAGTGTCGGCAATGGCCGGACCTGCACTGCTGAAGAGTGTGCCCCTTACGAAAACAATTTAAGCATAAGTGCATTTTTTTAGCTTCTTTATAACGCAGATTAGGAGAAAGGTTCAGAAACCGAGCACATTTGGAGCCAAAGTGCTCTCCAGAATCGCAAAATACGCATGTTGAGTTAACATTTGATGACGAATGCGTGTTTGAAACAACCAAGGAATTTTTGCTAATTTTATACGATAATTTTCCAACCTGATTGCTAGGTGGTGGCGTTACCGTAGCGCTTTCCAAATTCTCCATGGTTCTGCACCTTTTTTCCAGAAATGACTCCATTTTTGTCCACGCTGGCAGTTCGTTAGTTGCAAGTGACTCCTCCCATCGTTCACGTGTGCGCTGATCCAGCTTCTGAGCCACGATGTGAATTAAAATACCATCCAAAATCTTGCTTGGATCGGCCAATGAATTTATAGCCCTTAAATGGGAGTTCATTTTGTCGCTGAGCGCCCGTAGACCAGTAGCTGAGCCCTTATCCACACCTTTAAGCCCGAAAATCGATTTTACATGTGCCTGAAAATGAAGTAACTTGTTATCAAACCTATTGCAAAGCAGGTTTAAAGCAATATCATAGTTATTCTCTGTAGGTTCCAACGAACGAATTGTTTCCAAGGCGACTCCCTCCAAACTGGACAGTAGATGCGGAAGTTTTTCCACTCTTGTTAGCTCAGCATCATTTTCAACAACAGTGCTGAAAATAGAGTAGAAGTTGGGCCAATCCATATACGATCCACTAAACTTGGGCAACTGCAGTTGAGGTAGCCTTGATGTTTTAATGGTGACGTTGCCGGATGAAGTTGTATCGCCCAATGCATGCCGCACTGTGGTTGAGCTGGCATCACTACTCTTGCGTTGAATAGTCATAAGTTCTCGAGAAAGTTTTGACTTAACCTCTGCAAAAGTTTCATCAAAATGAAAGCGCGCATCGGATGTCAATTCCAATAAGTCCAATTTTTCCACACCAGTCTGTGCCGCGTTGAAATCGGCCTTCAAATTAGCCAGCATTTCGATGCGCACTAAGAGATCTGCTTCATCGAAGGCGGCGACTATCTCATCATCCAAGTACGAATTTAAAGCCGTTAATTGCCGCTTAGAAGCATCAGCCTTTGCTTTATAAAAGTCATAATCACTGGCACCTGTGGCGGGCATAATTAGCGCTTTGTTTTATTTTTACTGCACAAAATAACGTTTGGTGAATTAAGAAACACCCTGTTTTTGCGGCTGTGGAGTTTTAATGCACTTAGCAGCGTCTGTTGCTACCCAAAAAGGAACTGTGATGTTGAGCGAGAGCACTTGCCGTAACGCACAATAAATGCTACCGAACGAACCAGCACAAAGCGAGAGTCAAAAACGAAGTGCCAGGCATATATTTGTTACCGAATTGTGACAAATAACCACGAAAGGTATTTATATTTGTTACCGAATTGCAACAAATATCCGCGAAAGGTATTTATATTTGTTACCGACTTGTAACAAATACCCACGAAAGAATAGGATCAAAAATGTTTTATGAGTTATAAAGACGCTCGTTTTATGCAGCGGTTGACCTTTATTGCCCTTGGCAGCATCTGTCGCTATTCACAGGGTCAATGCACGACTGCGGTAATGTACAGTAACGCACGAAGCAACTCAAAAGCACAGAGTATAAAACAAATAGGCAAACATGTGTTTGTCGCCGACTTGTTACAAATAACCTGGAAGTGTATGGAAGATTTGATACCGAATGGTACCAAATCAACCCACGCGAATGACAGTGATTAATAGCCGTCGCAAGCAGACGTGTTTTCTTTCTGCTCCGGTTTCAAAGTGTTAATCACAAGAGTAAAGTGCCTAAAAAACCAAAAAATTTATATTATAACTTACGCGAGAAGACGCTTTGTGCAATAAAATGCACATCAAAAAGTTATTTTGGTGAACACAATCCAACTATCTACAAATAAACAAAACTAAAATAACAGACAAAAATCAGTAGCTTAACCCCGCTCAAGACAATGAGCCAGCACGACGTTCGCTCTCAGCGACAGCGCGAGCAAGACGAGCGACGGCTCTCTTTGCAACGGAACAACGCGTATTTTGCCTATGTCGCCGAAGAAACCGAGCGCGAGCGAGCAAAAGAACTCTTGCTCTCAGCGCACGACAGTGCACGTTCGTGCTCCCCTTCTCCGTCCCTACTCTCGACGAAATCCGACTGCGCGCGGTCACCTACACCTAACACGACCAACGAACTCTTGAACGTAGCACGCGACAGAGTTCGATCATGCTCCCTGTCTCTTCTGTCCACGACGGCTGAAACAGCTACTGTAACAACAATTGCACCGGTGCCGACGGCCCTCTCTCAAAACACAAAGACTGACGCGCCGTCAGCAAAACATTCCGTAGCCAACGCAAATGTAAAGCCGGCCATACAGACAGGTATGGATCGCTACATACAGATAAAGCGTAAGTTGAGCCCCCAAAAGTCTACAATTAAATCGAAAATCTCTCGTGGCAACTCATGCGAAAGTCCAAACACCACCAATAGATTTCAAATCTTAGCAGATAATGCTGTCGACCTGCCGCCAGAATCAGTTGGAGGTGACAAAAAAAGCCAAAGCCACCACCAATATTCATTCGAGAGAAAAGCTCAAGTATTTTTGTAAACAAAGTTGTAGAGCTAATTGGTCATGATAACTTCCACATCATTCCCCTAAAGAGGGGTAACATCCAGGAGATTAAAGTGCAGACAAAGACCGAAGACAACTTTAGAGTGTTGTCAAAATACTTAAAGGAAAGCAAAAAAAACTTTTACACGTACCAACTAAAAAGCTGCAAGGGCCAGCAAGTTGTACTTAAAGGTATAGAGTCGGATGTCACGCCAAATGAAATCCAAGAGGCGCTAAATGAGAAAGGATTCCGTGTTAAAAAAGTTCTTAACATCCTTAACAAGAACAGACAGCCACAACCACTTTTCAAAGTTGAGCTTGAGCCTGAGACGCAGACAACTAAAAAATATGAGGCGCACCCCATCTACAAGCTTCAGTTTCTACAGCACCGTAGAATCACCGTTGAAGAGCCACATAAACGCAACGGCCCGGTACAATGCATGAACTGCCAAGAATACGGCCACACAAGGACTTACTGCACACTGCGCCAGGTATGTGTAGTTTGTGGCGATCTTCATGAGTCGTCGCGCTGCCCAGCAAGCAAAGGTGACTCTAGCAAAAAAAAGTGCAGCAACTGCGGCGGCAACCACACAGCTAACTATAGAGGCTGCCCAATTTACAAAGAACTTAAGTTTCGCATCCACCAGCGCGTGAACACAGCACGCACGCAAAGCGCACAGCCTAACTACATTCCATCGAAAAGCAACCCAGACGTCTTCTTCTCGACTGCAGCCAGGTCCTCCATTGGTCCCGTATCCGTATCCAAAAACGCGACTTATGCAAGCGCCTTAAGATCTGGTCTGGTGCCTCCTGCCTCTACTGCACCGTACACACAAGCAATGTACGTGGATCAAAATACGGCACAAGACAACAAGCCACAAGAGCAGCCACAAAGCAACTTCGAAGCAATGATATGTACGCTGCAGCAGAGCCTGACAGAGTTTATGTCATTTATGCGCGCAACTATGCAAGATTTAATGCGAAATCAAAGTCTTTTGGTACAAATGCTTGTATCACAACAGTCAAAATAATCAATGGCTTCGCTACGTATATCTACGTGGAATGCTAACGGCGTTTCACAGCATAAACTTGAGTTAGCTCAATTCCTACTCGACAAGCACATCGACGTTATGCTACTCTCCGAAACACACCTTACTAACAAATATAATTTTACAATAAGCGGATACACATTCTATGGAACCAATCATCCCGATGGTAAGGCACACGGCGGGACTGGTATTTTGATTAGAAGCCGGCTAAAGCACCACTACCACAAAGTGTTCGCCAGAAACTACCTACAGGCCACATCTTTAAAAATACATCTTGATAGTGGTAACCAAATTGCACTAGCAGCCGTCTACTGCCCCCCTCGATTTACCATATCTGAAGACCAATTTATGGAATTTTTCAACTCATTGGGAGAACACTTTATAGCAGCAGGAGACTATAACGCCAAGCACACACACTGGGGATCTCGCCTTGTGAATCCAAAGGGAAAGCAGCTGTACAACGCACTTGTAAAAGTAAACAACAGGCTCGGCCACGTCTCTCCTGGCACACCAACTTACTGGCCCACAGACCCCAAGAAACTACCCGACTTGATTGATATTGCAGTTACCAAAAATATTCCCCGCAGTCTGATAAGCGCCGAAAGCCTCTCGGATCTTTCATCCGACCACTCGCCTGTTCTTATACAATTACTACGCCACCCAGAGTTTGTAAATCGCCCCGGTAAGTTGACCACACAAAAAACTAACTGGCTCAAATACAAAAAATATATAAGTTCACACATTGAACTGGATCCGCATCTGAATATGGAAGCTGACATCGATTCTATGGCAAACAAACTTGAGTCAGTCTTCGTCGAAGCAGCACGCATCTCAACACCAACACCAGTAAATGCAGTACACGCCAAAATGACAACAAACCCCCAAATTGAACAGCTCGTTCATGAAAAGCGGCGCCTCAGGCGACATTGGCAATCCCACAGATCGCCGTCAGCAAAGCAAAATCTAAGAAGAGCCACACGTAAACTCACCAAAGCGTTAAAGCGAGAAGAAGAATATGCCCAACGCCGATACATTGAGCAACTATCAACATCTGGCACTAAAAACTCTTTGTGGAAAGCTCACCCAACTCTAAGTCCACCGACAGAAACAGTGATGCCTTTAAGAAACAATGCAGGCGGCTGGGCCCGGAGCGATGAAGACAGAGCCAAAACGTTTGCGGAACATCTGCAAAATGTTTTCCAACCTAATCCTGCTACAAACGCGTTCGCACTCCCGACCGTTATAAACGACTCTCCCCTTCAACATGAGCCAATAGTATTCCGCCCGAATGAAGTCGCAAGAATTATCAACCAGCATCTAAACCCAAAAAAATCCCCGGGCTGGGACTTAATATCCCCAAAAATGATCATTGAGCTTCCCTATTGTGCAGTCTGCATCATTGCACAGTTATTCAACGCAATCACACAACTCGGCCACTTTCCAGAGAGATGGAAAAAGTCTATCATCATAATGATTCCAAAGCTTGGTAAAGATAGAACAGTTCCCTCGTCGTATAGACCTATAAGCCTTTTATCGTGTCTATCAAAACTCTTCGAAAAATGTTTGCTGTCTCGGATTAATCAATTCCTGAATCTTAATAACATAATCCCATCACATCAATTCGGTTTTCGTGAAAAACACGGAACTATTGAGCAGGTCAACCGCATAACATCAGAAATACGAGGCGCGTTCGAAAAACGAGAATACTGCACTGCAATATTTTTGGATGTGTCTCAGGCGTTCGACAAAGTCTGGTTGGAAGGTCTGATGTACAAGATCAAAACAACGCTCCCAGTCAACACACATAAACTGTTAAAGTCGTACCTCTACGACAGGAAGTTTGCAGTAAGATGCAACTCTGCAATATCCGACGAACACCGTATTGAAGCTGGCGTTCCTCAGGGCAGCGTACTTGGGCCGACACTTTACGTACTCTACACAGCAGACATCCCAACATGCAGAGGCCTAACAACATCAACCTTTGCTGACGATACAGCTATTCTTAGCCGCTCCAGATGCCACTGCAAGCAACAACACAACTTGCTCGTCACATCGTTAACGTAGAAAACTGGCTATCCGACTGGCGAATTAAGGTAAACGAACAAAAATGTAAACATGTAACTTTCACCCTAAACAGGCAAGACTGTCCACCACTCACGCTTAACAACACTCTACTCCCGAAAGCAAACGAAGTAACGTACCTGGGAGTACACTTGGACAGAAGACTTACATGGCGCAGGCACATCGAAGCTAAGAGAACACAGCTTAAACTCAAAGCCAATAGCCTCCATTGGCTTATCAACGCTCGCTCTCCGCTAAGTCTGGACTACAAGGTTCTGCTCTACAACTCCGTTTTGAAACCAATCTGGACCTATGGCTGCCAGCTATGGGGTAACGCGTGCAGCAGTAACATTGACATCGCGCAAAGAGCCCAGTCGAAGATCCTGAGAACTATCACCGGGGCACCGTGGTACGTTCGCAACGAAAACATACAAAGGGACTTAAACGTACCACCGGTCAGGGAAGTCATAGCGGAACACAAGGAAAGGTACTTGAGCAAGCTCTCATCGCACCCAAACAATCTCGCAAGAGGGCTCACAAACACGTGCAGCCGATCCCGCCTCCATCGTAATGATCTTCCTACCCAGCGATGAGTTGAGGAACGCGTTTCCACCCTACCAATTCAAAAAGTAACTGTTAGTAATTAATGTTTGTAAGATTTGTAAACTTTTTGTCAGTTCCTCGTTTTTATACATTAAGGGAAATAATCAAAAATAAATAGCAAAGTTATAAAAAAAAAAAAAAAAAACCACGCGAAATTACAACTTTATTTTTACAAATTTATTAATTTCGTTTATTAACGATAATTAGAAAACGAATCACGTCGGGGTCACCAATGTTTGGAGGAAGAACTATATCCACCTTCGCACTAATTGCCAACGAATAATTTGTGTTCGGATTTATTTAATTATATTTATTAATTTATTGCGACACCGGGTAGGTTTGTTCGCTTCCATGCGCTTATCAAACGAGAGTGATCGTTGGTCGTTAAGGCAAACGAGCTATAGGTGTAACAACTTTAACATATAGATAAAGAGAGCGCAAGAGCTTTAACTGTGCAAGCATGCAAGCTTTAAAAGCATTCATAATAAAATAGATTAACATATGTTAGGCAAAGCAAACATTGGCGCAGGCAATTACATTTACTACTATTTTAATACAAAGTATAAACTGAATGTTCTGCTCCCGACAAAGGTAAATATGAACATATATATATATATTTTATTTTTAAATATTACTTTAAAGCAGTGTCGTTAGTAGACTGGCCGTTATTGAATTAGGGTCGTGAACCGATAGAATTGAAAATTGCGAAAAAAAAAAAAAGTAGTGGCTTTCCATTTAACGCTTTTTTTAATATAGCAAAGCATTCTCATCAATGATAATTTATTTGGAATTATAAAAACTTACAAAATATCATTTTTTTTCGCAATTTTTAGTTCTATCGGTTCACGCCCCTAATTCAATAACGGCCAGTCCACTAACGACACTATATAAAACAAAACTTTTTTTAAAAATTAACCTTATAATTATTATTATAAAAATAGTAATAAAAATAAAAGACTACTTTTTAATTTCACTTATGTGGAATGGATGTTGTGTTAAGTCAATAAAAACGCCACCATCAAAAGATATCGGACACTGACTTATATCCATATCCCTTGTATCTTCAGTATCCAAATTATGTAATGACTTTTCCGATGGCTCCTTATCAATTATTTTTGTTTGTAAGGACAAGAAAAATAATGTCATTAAATAATTAAGTAGCAATGATGGCCTGGGTTGGGGACATGTTTTTCAGCTTGTCTCCTTTTTATACCCCTAACCCATAAAATGGGTAAAAGGGGTATAATGGTTGTGTGCAAAAGTATGTTACAGGCAGAAGGAAGCATCTCCGACCCCATAAAGTATATATATTCTTGATCAGCATCAACATCCGAGTCGATTTAGCCATGTCCGTCAGTCCGTCCGTCTGTCTGTCCGTCTGTATGAACGCGTCGATCTCAGAGACTACAAGAGCTAGAGACTTCAGATTTTGAATATAAGTTCTCCTATACCATAAGCAGAACAAGTTTGTTTCAAACTATCGATAACTATTCTGGTTTCCGAAATACACATGGAATCGACTACAAAAAAATCTCGAATTTGGAAAATGTAAAAATAATGGGTAATGATATAGCTTTTCTGAAAATTCATTGAAATCGGTTTAGAAACACCAGAGATATCGAAGATTGAAGTTTAGGTCACAGATGCATACAGACAATGACTGTACGCGTTATGTACAGGGTTCGGGGTATCTCCTAGTCGGGAAATCTCGACTAAAGCCTTCTTACTTGTTAAATATGTTGTCCGACTCCTCGAACCGTTTTGAGACAAGTTGCAAGAAATTTTCCGTTGCATTTGTTTTTTTTTTGTTGTGGTGGCTCTGCTGTTTCTTCTGTCTGAAATAAGAAATGTTTTGTAAATAATATTTCAAATTTTTTTTTTTAATTCATATCGATTTAGCTGCCAAACTCCTTTCGGGAAAACATTTTACGCAAATAAGCTAAACTTGCCGCTACCATTTCTATTTGTCGGCGACGACGCTTTTCAGCTAACTGAAAATTTCTTAAAGCCGTTTGCTCAAGTTGGCCTGTCGAACTAGCAGCGGATATTCAATTACCGACTTAGTAGGGCACGCAGAATTGTTGAGAATGTTTTTGGAATATTGGCATCTCGATTTGGTGTTTTTCAACGGCCTCTTAATGTTAGCGTTGATAAGGTAAATGCAATTGTATTGGCATGCTGCTTATGCACAATTTTTTAAGGCAAAAGAATTGTAGTCAGTACATGTGTAGCGAAGTTTCGCAAGAGGGGGGCATTACGGAAGGAGGTTCGAGACTTGGGGATACATATGTAAATTTGCAGAGTACACAATCGCGCAATGCCTCGCAAGTTGCGAATTCAGTTAGGAAAAAGTATATGGAATTTTTCAATAATGATTGTGCAGTTCCTTGGCAAAACAAAGTAATTACCTAATGTTATTTAATGTTATGTATATTATACGACCCCAAACCACTATTAATTCGTACAGCATGTTTTTTGAGGTATGTGCATTTTTTTATGGAAAGTATGGTCAAAGTACGGAATCAATGGAAAGGTCATTTATTTTCTGTTTAAATGATACAATACTTTTCTTAACCCATTAAGTACCCATTGAAAGTTTTCAATTCTTGTAAAAGGTCTACTTTTGAAACTTTTCCCCCGGGCTTAAACAAAAAATGTTTTGATGCAGAAAGTAACTGCAAACAATTCTAATACTAGTGATTAAAATAATAAAAAATTTCTTAAAAATCACATCGTATCTATTTGTTATGATTTTTTGAAAATTGCTTAAAATGGTAATTTTGGCCACTTTTCATTCAAAATTTTACAAGAATTGAAAACTTTCAATGGGTACTTAATGGGTTAAGAAAAGTATTGGTATCATTTAAACAGAAATTAAGTGACCTTTCCATTGATGCCATACTTTGACCATACTTTCCATAAAACATTGCACATTCCTCACAAAACATTCCGTACGAATTAATAGTGGTTTGGGCTCGTATAATATTAGCTAGTGACTTTATTACTTCACAATTTGCGGGGCATTGCGCAATTGCTTATTTTGTAAGATTGTATATGTATCACCACGTCTCGAACTGGTGCACATGATCTGAACATTACAATTGTGTTTACGTTTTCAACGCTGAGTTTGATGAAAAAACACCAAATCAAGATGCCAATATACTAAAAACTAAGTTGCCGAAAAAAAAACATATGGCAAAATGCGTTCACTGCCAGACAGCGGTCCTGGTAGAGGCAACTTTAGCTCATTTGCACAAAACGTTTAGATTTTCTTCATTTTTAAATTATTGTTTTTATTATTATGTTATGTATAAATTTAATCATTTTACAATTGCTGTTCGGAGCAGGATGCATAAAAATTCATTTCCATATGTAAAAGCCCTTTGGCCCATTATTGTAAAATTATGTTAAGACAATGTTACTTATCACCAATGTTAATTGATTAATTCGCTTTGCCGTCCAGCTAAACAGTGAAGTCAACCACCCCAGCAGTGTTGCCGTTTTAGCGTTTTTCCCCCCAGATTTGGCGTTTTTTCAATTGCGATTGCGGGAAAAATTGTAAAACAGCGGGAAGAAGCTAGTTTAGCTTTATTTCAGATCGATTTAGCGTTTTTCAGTTTTTTTTATGTATAAAATTATATTTTCATACATTTGCATTTTTTTAAGCTTTTACAGCACTAACGCATTATCGATATCTAATATCTAACATATTATCGATATGAATTCTTACAACTCTGGCTTTGTGGTGTGTGTGATAAAGTGCAAAAAATAGTTAATTAAACTTTAAATAAAGTGTAATGTGTAAAGCTTAAGCGTATAAGCAAAAAGTACGCGATGCGTGGCTGCAGGACAGCGAGTTTAAGGAGTGGCTGAGGAAAGATGTTACCGATTTGACACGGGCTTACTGCAGCTATTGCAAGTGCGGTGTAGCCGCAAAAGGACGATACGTTGCAGATTTGGCTGGAAGTGAACGCATACCGCGATTCTGGTGGAAACCCGAGATTTAAAGAGCTGTCCACCATTGCTTTACAATTATTGTCGTTGCCGTGGTCCAATGCCGAGGTTGAGCGAGTTTTCAGCCAGGTCAACTTGGTTAAATATAAGCAGAGAAATCGAATGAATCTTGACACTTTGAACCAGAGCTGCAAACCCCTTATAAAACGGCTAGGGTTCGGTTCGGGTTCCGAACCCTAGGTTGAAAACTCGCAGAGGTTCCAAAACCGGGTTCTGAATATTTTGGAACCCAGGGTTCGGTTCCAAACCCGGGTTCGTCGAGGAAGAAAATAAAAAACATTGGAAGTCATTTACCAACAACGTTAATTTCTCTAATGCCAATAAATAACAACAAGGGATAGCTTAAAAAAGCGTTCAAAAATTTTTTTGATAAATTTTAACAAGTGGCGCCTTAATGCCAACTTATGCGCAGACAACAACAACACACAAATATAAGATAACAACGTAATACATACTTGTCAAACAAAATGCTTATGGAAGAGCTATCACAATACTAATAAGGAAAATACACTAATACAAGTAAGGCAGGTATCACTGCACAGATTTTTATAAACATTTGAACGACAAGAAAAAGTAATAATAATGACCAGCACTCATATAGGGTTGTGCGAAACTGATTGTTGCACACGCTTATGTTTTAGTGCAGTCTCGTCTGCAAAAAAACAAAAAAATCCTTGAAATTTCGTTGCCCAACAACAAATATAAGAAAGATCCGTTACTTTGCTGCTGAGCATAGGCACTGAAGAGACGAACAAAAAATAAAATATTTTATTTTTTGCATCGCTTATGGAACGAGCAGTTTATGTATACGCAAACTGCTCGCCTATGCCTGAGAGCCATTACATATACAAAGTAGGTATGGGAGTTTTGGGTATCGACATCACTGCTTTATATTCACTCATATTTAACTTTACATTTTTATACATTCAGCTGTAAAAAAAAATCGGAAGATCTGTTTCTAAACAATTTACTGCAAACACCCGTTAGGGATTAATAAGCATAAGAAAACCAAAAAAAAAAACAAGTAAAAATGTTGCAGTCGGACGCAACCGACGGCGGAATACTTTGATACCAGTAAAATAACGGTTGATAAGAGGGAATGCAGGGGCGCCGGGAGTGGCCCATGTGGTAAATAAATAAATCTGCCTACCAAGTTTGGTGGCTCTAGCTTAAAAACTGTTAAAGATATAGCCGATTCCGATTTTTTAAGGCGGGTGGCTTAGGTGGGCGTGGCATCCAAAATTTTGATGCAGATCTTTGGTAGATGCTGCCTTCTATCTTTCTACCCAATTTACGGGCTCTAGCTTAAAAACTATAAGAGATATCGAAATTTCCGATTTTAAATGGTGGGCGGCAGAGGTGGGCGTGGCATCCTAATTTTTGATGCAGATCTCTTGTAGATGTCACCATATATCTTCCTACCAAATTCGGTGACTCTAGCTCGAAAAATGTAAAAACTATAGGCGTTTCCAATTTCAAGTAGAAGGGGGGATGGGGGCGGAATAAGGAGGCGTGACATCCAAAATTTTGATGCATTTTTTGGGGAACGTCAATATCTATCTTGACACAAAATTTGGTGGCTCTAGCCCAAAAAATGTGTAAGCTATGGGCGTTTCCAATTTCACGGAGAAGGTGGATGGGGGCGGAATAAGGGGGCGTGGCATCCAAAATTTTGATGCATATTTTTGGGGAACGTCAATATCTATCTTGACACAAAATTTGATGGCTCTAGCCCAAAAAATGTGAAAACTATGGGCGTTTCCAATTTCAAGGAGCAGGGATGATGGGGGCGGAAGGAGTGGGCGTGGCATCCAAAATTTTAATGCAGTTTTTTCAGCTAGCTAATTGCGTGCAAAATTTGGTAACTCTAGCTGTAAGAATGTGACAAATATTAGGTTTTATCGGTTTTCTGTTATCGAATTTATCGATTTCCAAGCCTCCTAGTAGGCATGGCACCCCAATCTTGACACTTTATCTGTCTCGCCTATAGACAAACATATTTGCAAAGTTTCAAGTCTCTGCTTCACGGGTGTCGAAAAAAGTTGCGTTCATTCGGACAGACGGACAGACACCATGACGGACATTGCACAAAACCAATATACTATGAGACCTTTTGTATCAAAGTATAATTAACAGATATCTAGTATAAACATATGTACGTATGTATGAATATCTGTAGGTGTTATTTTGTCTCCTCTTTACTGAGTAACACATAGAAATTCGAATTTTGACAAAGTTACATTCAAATATGAAGCATATATATTTTTTTTTGGACCGAACCCTTAAATAAAAACGGAACCGGTTCGGTTCACGATTCCGATATGTTGTATTGGTTCGATTCAGGGTTCGGTTCCACACAGCGTGGAACCCGCAGAGAACCGGTTCCACAGGGTTTGGTTTCGGACCGGTTTGCAGCTCTGCTTTGAACTCAATTTTAAGCATCAGGTAAAATCACTTACATAACCATAAATTAAAAATATAAACTATATTTAGTCACCATTCTAGATCCGGGTTGCAGCGCCATGGCAAGTGTTGTCATGAGTACAAAGTACCACCAAATTTCCTAAAGATGATCGGATCATCTAAAAATATCTACTCCGACGAAGAGGCTGTCGATATAGACGATATAATAAAAAGCTTTGACTAAATGATTGAAAGAAAATATAGTGCTTTTTTTTAGCTTTTTTAATAGGATTTTTGGGGTTTTTGGCTGTTTTTTTTTTTTGCTAATCTAGCGTTTTTTGCGCAAGCAATTATGGCAACACTGCACCCCAGTCTTCGTTCGAACATCTTAGCGGACGCTTAGCGCATCGGAAAGCATCGCGTTTGATCAAAGCAAAATAAAGTACATATCTATTAAACGAACATGCAAAAGTCTGTTGCTCATCATTAGTGTTAAGAGTGATAGCAAAGGTGAACTCAGTTCTCCTCGAAACATTGGTGACCCCGACGTGATTATTGTTTTAATTACTTTTTTATCTATCGTTTTGCTGTTCATGTGCTAAGTCTACCGCTTTTACTGCTGTTTGTACCAATTCAGGTGCGAACACGTGAAAGTGCACACGTACATATCGTTGAACATAATCTTGACTCTTTGTCGTGCATACATAACAGTTAGTACATATCGTTGTACTCTTTGCTTCGCTTGCGCGGGCGTAGCTTCGCCTATTATCGAACATACGTACATACATTTACAGTTGTGCATATCGTTGCACTCTTTGCTTTGTGCGAATATTCGGTCCTCACACAACCATACAAACCTACATTTGTGCATATCGTTGCCCTCTTTGGTTCATACATACCGGCATTTATTACTCACACGCGTTCGTCGCAACAGTTAAAGTGAACAACGCTAAATACATACAAACGTCTCATCTCGCTGTTGAAGGGCAAACTGATCGCTTGCAGTACCAGCGCTGGCGCGAACATAAACAGAGTGTCTTTTCTGTGCACAAATAAAATAGTTGAATTGCAACCTACCGCAGTTATTATTGAATTTTCTGCATATTCAAAGCCCAAATATGAATGACACTGTGTATAGTGAAAAGGATTTCTACAGGGCAAAGGCCGGCTCAGTTAAACCCCAGCTGGAAGCTCTCAATAGTTATCTCAATTCGGACCGAGTCGCCGGCCTCGTGGAGACCGAAATATCGGTTCGTTTGGACATGCTAGAAACAATGAAAGCTGACTTCAACACTGCACAGACAAGTTTAGAAAAAATCTATATCGCGGAGTTAGCATCAAATACGCGTACAGAATTTGACGACACCTACCTTGAGGTTAGAACGACCTTGTCTCGGGAGCTAGCCGCATTGCAACGCAAAAACGGCGTCCTAAACTCTACTGTAGTCCGAAACTTTACAAGCGATGGCTCCAGCAACGTCACAATTCGGACTGCAAGGCTTCCTCAGCTGCAGCTGCCAAAGTTCAGCGGCTTATACGTGGATTGGCCAAACTTCTTCTCAATTTTCCGTACCGTTATCGAAAACGACTTGGAAATGAGCAAGGTGGAACAGTTCCAGCACCTTCTATCCAGTTTTCAAGGCGTCGCGCTAGAGACAATTCGGTCTCTGGAGCCAACTGAGGATAATTATGACACAGCTGTTAGTTTACTTTGTAATCGCTTTGACAATAAATTGCTACATTTTCAGGCACATGTAACGGCTATATTCGGGTTAATGGGTGTAGAAAAGGATCTGCTGCCAGCTTGCGCGGTAAATTCGTTAGCTGCACCGAATCAAATACTGGACGGACTCCTGATCCACATTGTCAAACAAAAACTTGATCAACGCACACAGGAGCGCTGGGAAAAAAGCTTCACAACTTCCGAGCTGCCTCAATGAACTGCAATGTCATCGTTCTTGGAGAGGAGATGCAGGACAATGGAAAATCTGGAAAACGCTGCGGTAACTCAGACACCCAGCGCACAGGTGGGAAAATTATCACAGAAATCGAATAAAAATTCTCTTGTGGTGGCATCGACACCCAATACAAGTACACAATGTTCATTATGTGACTCAAAGCAGCACTATATTTCCAAATGCACTAGATTTTTAAATCTCTCTCCTTACTTACGCTATAAAGAGATCAAGAAAACGCATCTGTGCATAAACTGCCTCAAAAAAGGCCATGTTCTCCAACAATGTAAATATGGCCATTGCAGACATTGTTCCGAAAGGCACCATTCCCTCCTACACATGCAATCAGAAACCGAAACTCCAGCATTGCCTACACAGAGCACAACACCAGCATCGGCTTCGCTCATATCAAGCTCTGCAGCAACAAATCCACCCCTAGCCTCGAATAAAATGCCTGATGATTACGTGTTGCTCGCAGCTGCCATTGTTTTTGTCCAAAATCGCTATGGGGACATGATTCCTTGCAGAGCAATACTGGATTCTGCATCACAGCTTAATTTTGTCACAACACGTCTTGCAAACCAGCTCCAATTGAAGGGTCGTCGTTCACATATTTGTATTTCTGGCATTGGAGAATAGTCGTTAGATGCCGACAAGTCAGTGGATATCGTTGTCCAATCTCAAGATGAGAGCTATAGGGCTTCTCTCGCAGCTGTCGTAACGCGAACTATCACTGACTATCAACCTCATTACGATCTCGACATAAACAACTTGAACATACCCAACACCATCGCTCTTGCTGATGCGAAATTCTACAAGTCTCAGCGCATAGACTTGCTCATCGGAGCCAGTCTGTTCTTTGATATAATTAGCACAGGAAAAACGCGTTTACCAGGTAGCGGATTAATTCTTCAAAACACCAAGCTTGGATGGCCAGTCTCTGGAGGACTATCACACTTAAACGCTAGAAGCACATCCATGCTCTCGCTTCGCAAGGCTGCAAATCGTAAAGAATCTAACACCTCGCTGAATGAAGCTGTCAAACGTTTCTGGGAGAAAGAATGTTGTTATGACTCATCACCTCCAGCTTCTGAAGAAGATGCGGCTTGTGAAATTTTCTTTCAGCAATCGCACACGCGCCTCCCCAGCGGACAACTCAGTCAAACTGCCAGTTAAAACTGATCTCAGCAGCCTCGGTAACTCTTAAAATCGCGCGCTTCGCCGATTTCTCAGCTCAGAGGCAAATGCTGAAATCAAATCGCAGTATACCGCATTCATACATGAATTCATAAATCTGAAGCACATGTCTCTGGCATCGGACGAATCAGCGCATCCAAAATTTTATTTGCCACACCACTGCTTGGAAGAACCTGACAGCACGATTACAAAGCTTCGCGTCGTATTTGATGGATCAGCCAAATCAACGTCTGGCTTATCGTTAAATGATCTTTTGTTTGCGGGACCTACAATACAGGCAAAAATCTTTAAAGCGTTGCTTCGCTTTCGCTTTTTCAGGATCGCCCTATGCGGTGACATATGCAAAATGTACCGATGCGTTAGAATCTCTCATCCTGACGAATATCTTCAACTTATTCTCTGGCGCGACAACAAGTCCGATTCAATAAAGACGTACAAGCTGGACACAGTGACTTATGGAACAAAGCCAGCTGCTTTTCTGGCTATTCGCACTACGCATCAGCTTGCGCTAGACGAGGAGAATGCATTCCATATCGGTTCCAAAATTCTCCGCAGAGACTTCTACGTAGATGATTTGATAACTGGAGGGGACAGTATAGAAGAAGTTGCGGAAATTAGACGCCAGATCAAGAATTTGCTAGCCCTTGGTCATTTCCCCATTCGCAAGTGGTGCTCGAATGAATCAGCCGCGGTCTATGGTGAGTCCGATGCTGACAAGGAAAAATTACTGCAATTTAATGATGGATCCGACGTCGCTAAGGCTCTGGGACTGGCATGGAATCCTGGCATGGACATCTTTCTGTTCCAATTTCAGAAAAATCTGCCTGAGGGTCCTGCTTCCAAGCGCTCTGTACTGTCAACAGTCGCCAGAACTTACGATCCATTGGGTCTCATCGCCCATCGTAACGAAGGCAAAAATATTTATACAAACGTTGTGGAAAGAGAACTTAAACTGGGACGACATCTTACCAGATCAACTTCAATTAGCATGGCGCAACCTGATCTCCCAGCTTTCAGTCGTCAGTACATTCAAATTCTCTCGATATATAATGCTTTCTACAGCATCATATCAAATGCATGCGTTCTGTGACGCAAGCATGTTGTCATATGGCGCATGTGTTTACCTTCGATCCAACTTTAAAGACTCTATCACATCGCAATTACTATGCGCAAAGTCCAGAGTCTCCCCATTAAAGACATTACGAACCCGAAATTGTAACTATCCGCATCATTATTATAAGCTGAACTAGTCGCTAGCATCTCTTGCGATCTACCCTTTGAATGTGAATTTTACTGCTGGTCGGACTCCACAATTGTACTCGCGTGGATCCGCGGATCGCCTTCTGAATATAATGTTTTTGTTTCAAACAGAGTATCGCAAATTCATGAAAAGACAAAGGGAATGACTTTTCAGCATGTTCCAACGCTCCTAAATCCAGCTGATATCTTGTCGCGTGGTTGCACTCCAAAGGAGCTATTGGATCACAAATTGTGGTATCATGCATGGCCCATCATTTTTACAAGAACCAGCTTCCAACTGGCCTGCTAGCATGGACTCGCCAAGCGATCTTCCTGAGCGTCGACGAAACGTACTGCTGATATCTTTAAAAACAGACATGTCAAGCGAATGCAAATACCAAAACACATTTAGAAGCCTACAACGCGTATTTGCTTATATTTACAAATTTCTAATGATCATTCGAGGCAGAAGCAACCGGACACTTGGCAATCTGTCTGTCGATGAACTGCGAATGGGCACATTCCTGCTGTTGAGAAACATCCAAGAAGTATCGTTTTCAGTTGATTACGCAACGCTCGCTGAGAGCAAAACGCTGTCTTCCAAGAGCAGCTTATTGTCATTGAACCCTTTTGTAGACGCCAATGGACTAATAAGAGTGGGCGGTCGGCTTCACAATTCGTAGCTGGATTATTACGCCATGCATCCCATTTTGCTGCCTAAGGGGCATCCAGTGACGATAGCTATAATTGCTCATTTTCACAAAGAGTTTCTCCACGCTGGGCCCAGTAGCCTCCTCGCCTCATTGCGGCAGAGCTACTGGCCAATCGGGAGACTCAAAACGGTTTCAAGCATTATTAACAAGTGCTTAAGATGCTACCGCCTTAAGCCACGCTTTGTCAAGCAAATAATGGGCAGACTACCACCGGATCGTGTAAAACCAAACCCAGCCTTTCATACAACAGGAATCGACTACTGTGGTCCTTTTTACCACAAACTTGAATCTCGAAATAAAGCGCCAATAAAATGCTACATTGCCAAGGCAGCGCATTTAGAAGTCGTCCAGGACCTGTCAACTGCAGCGTTCATTGCAGCTCTAAGGAGATTTATCAGCCTCCTAGGAAAACCAAGTACTTTATGGTCGTACAACGCCACAAATTTTGTCGGAGCCAAAAACGAACTATCTGAACTTAAAGATCTGTTTCTAAGCGACCCGCACATTAAAGCTGCCTCCGAAACCTGCACTCGGAATGGCATCGATTGGAAATTTATGCCCCCTCGTTCGCCCCATTTTGGAGGCCTCTGGGAAGCCGCTGTAAATTCAGCGAAGCATCATTTTACCCGAGTCGTCGGCCTATCTGTACCCTTCATTGACGAACTTTGAACATTAGCATATGAAATATCCGCTATTCTCAATTCTCGTCCTCTTTATGTCATTTCAGACAAGCCTGATGACCAGAGAGTGCTCACACCTGGGCACTTCCTCATCGGTTCGAGCTTCACAACATTCGCTGAACCCGACATCACGCACCTAAAGGAAAGCTCCCTCAATCGCTGGCAACGCGTCTGTCAGATGCGTCAGAGCTTTTGGCGGTACTTACAAGCTGGAAGGATCCTCTTGAAGTGGATGGCATCTCAACATCTTCGACAAAGGCCAAATTGTCTTTTCTTTTCTCTTTTGTAATTTTTGGAGATCCCTTATTTCAGCCTCGGGGTATATTTCATGATATTTTTTTTAATAAAGTTTCCATATCGCTCTCCTTCTTTGCTCTATTGGCATACTCCTTGGACTGAACGTCCCATAGGGATGGAAATGAACGATACTTCTCTATTAAGCTTAGTACGCAGGAGCTAGAAATATTTCTAGCTGTGTCAAACTCCATATAAAAAAAACGCTAGAAATAATTACTGGACATAATTTCTAGAGACGTTTCTAATGAGTATACGCAGCAGCTAGAAATGTATACTCAAAAAATGTTGAGAATTGCCACATCAATTACAGTGAAGTAGATAGTGTGGATTGCATTGAACAGCTTATTTTCTGCTAGAAAAAATTAGCAGCACATTATTTCTAGGCGTCAAGTGTGAAATGGAGGGAATTTTGAGCGGCAAAAAGAATAAAAGTCGTGTAAAACAATTTTTACATGACGACAAGAAAAAATTAATCAACTCAGTGAGGGAAAATAATTGCATATGGGACTTTACACACGTAAAGCATCTTACATCTCTGCTAAAGCGTCCATTATAATTTCTTTCTTGTAAATAGGTATTGACCCAACACAGCCGCTTTAGCTTCTTATTTTTGTTTTTTATAATAAAATATGCAGCCACAGCCGCTTATAACACAATATCATCAGTCATTTTTATGCTTCACAATTCAATTTAATATGTAGGTAATTAAATGTAAACACAAGTGTGCCCGTATTACTCTTTTACCTTTTCGTTTTGCAATTTTTTTGCTATTTTGGGATTTTTTCGGTATTTTTAAGGAGCACACAGGGGACTTACGATACACACTAGAAATAATGTGTAAATTTCTATCAGAAATATTTCTAGCTCCTGCGTACTAAGCTTTAACTCTAATATAAATTTGTTTTCAACCGCACTCTATTTTGCCACCTTTAGTCTTGAACTCCTTTTACATAAAACAAGTAAAAAGGCTCTAGTCGAGATTTCCCGACTAGGAGATACCAAGAACCCTATACATAACGCTTACAGTCATTGTCTGTATGCATCTGTGACTAAACTTAAATCTTCGATATCTCTGTTGTTTCTCAACCGATTTCGATGAAATTTTCAGATAAGTTCTATCGTTACCTATTATATCAACTACCATTTTTACATTTTCGATATTCGATATTTTTATGTAATCGATCCCCCCTTTTACCCATTTCATGGGTTCGGGGTATAAAAAGGCGCACTGCACAAAATGCAGCAATTATAACCAAAACGAATGCGTTTGAAAAGGACTATAAAAAAAGTCCGTTATATTAATGCTGGAGCACATGAATGCAAGTAAAAGTGAAATTGTAATAACGAGAGTCCTACAGTGGGACTCATTACATTTGAAAATTAAATTTAAAAATTTTAAGGTATTGAGTAACATTGTATTTTTTGTTCATAATGTAAATTAATCGTTTTTAGTAGAAAATAATATTATTCAAAAACATTTTATTTTTTATATTTATTTACTATATTTATTCATTTAATGTATATATATTAATTTTTTATTTTGAATAGCATTTGCACATTTGTACAATAAAATACAAATATTAATTTTAGCAGTTACAGTCATATACTCCATATATATTTAAAATATACAGAATCTTATATTTTATATAATGCATCGAGGTTCACAGTGCAGCAAATGAAATTTCTTTTTTTATACCCCGAACCCATGAAATGGGTAAAAGGAGTATAATGTTTTATTCTTGATCACCATCAACAGCCGAGTCGATATAGCCATGTTCGTCTGTCCGTCTGTCCTTATGTATGAACGCGTAGATCTCAGAGTCTATAAGAGCTAGAGACTTCAGATTTGTAACATGAGCTCATCTATGTCCTAGGCAGTACAAGTTTGTTTTCGATTTTTGATTACTATTTCCGTTTTCGATATACACATGCAATCGATTACAAAAATTTCTCGATTTTGGAAAATGTAAAAATGGGGTTGAAATAATGGGTAACGTTATATTTTTTCTGAAAATTTCATCGAAATCGGTTTAGAAACACCAGAGATATCGAAGATTGAAGTTTACTCACAGATGCATACAGACAATGACTGTACGCGTTATGTACAGGGTTCGGGGTATCTCCTAGTCGGGAAATCTCGACTAGAGCCTTCTTACTTGTTTTTTTTAAACTTTTATATTTATTTTTGGTTTATCCCTTATGAAAAAAAAAGGAACTGACACAAAGTTTACATAAATATATTACAAACATAAATTAGCTAAGAGTTTCTTTTGTACTGGTAGCTTGAGATCGCGTTCCTCAACTCATCGCTGGGTAGGAAGGTCATTCTGATGAAGGCGGGATCGGCTGCACGTGTTTGTGAGGCCTCTCGCGAGATTATTTGGGTGCGATGAGAGCTTGCGCAAGTACCTTTCCTTGTGTTCCGCTATGACTTCCCTGACCGGTGGTACGTTTAAGTCCCTTTGTATGTTTTCGTTGCGAACGTACCACGGTGCCCCGGTGATAGCTCTCAGGATCTTCGTCTGGGCTCTTTGGACGATGTCGATGTTACTGCTGCACGCGTTACCCCATAGCTGGCAGCCATAGGTCCAGATTGGTTTCCAGAATTAGCGGAGAGCGAGGTTATTGGCTTTGAGCTTAAGCTGTGTTCTCTTAGCTTCAATGTGCCTGCGCCATGTAAGTCTTCTGTCCAAGTGTACTCCCAGGTACGTAACTTCGTTTGCTTTCGGTAGTGGGGTGTTGTTAAGCGTGAGTGGTGGACAATCTTGCTTGTTTAGGGTGAAAGTTACATGCTTGTATGTCGGCCCAAGCACGCTGCCCTGAGGAACGCCAGCTTCAATACGGTGTTCGTCTCACTGCAAACTTTCTATTGTAGAGGTACGACTGTAACAGTTAATGTGTGTTGACTGGGAGCGTTGTTTTGATCTTATACATCAGACCTTCCAACCAGACTGCGTCGAACGCCTGAGACACATCCAAAAATATTGCAGTGCAGTACTCTCGATTTTCGAACGCGCCTCGTATTTCTGATGTTATGCGGTTAACCTGCTCAATTGTTCCGTATTTTTCACGAAAGCCGAATTGATGTGATGGGATTATGTTATAGAGATTCAAGAATTGATTAATCCGAGTCAGCAAACATTTTTCGAAGAGTTTTGATAGACACGATAACAAGCTTATAGGTCTGTACGACGAGGGAACTGTCCGATCTTTACCCAGCTTTGGCATTATGATGACAGACTTTTTCCATCTTTTTGAAAGGTGGCCGAGTTGTGTGATTGCATTGAATAACTGGGCAATGATGTAGACTGCACAATAGGGAAGCTCAATAATCATCAGTGGGGTTATTAAGTCCCAGCCCGGGGATTTTTTCGGATTTAGATGCTGGATGATGATTTTTGCGACTTTGTTCGGGTGAAATACAATTGGCTCATGTTGAAGCTGAGAGTCGTTTAATACGGTCGGAAGTGCGAACGCGTTTGAAGCTGGATTAGGTTGGAAAACATTTTGCAGATGATCCGCAAATGTGTTGGCTCTGTCTTCATCGCTCCGGGCCCAGCCGCCTGCATGGTTTCATAAAGGCATCACTATTTCTGTCGGTGGACTAAGAGTTGGGTGAGCTTTCCACAAAGAGTTTTTAGTGCCAGATGTTGATAGTTGCTCAATATATCGGCGTTGGGCATATTCTTCTTCTCGCTTTAACGCTTTGGTGAGTTTACGTGTGGCTCTTCTTAGATCTGTGGGATTGCCAATGTCATCTGAGGCGCCGCTTTTCATGAACGAGCTGTTCAATTTGAGGATTTGTTGTCATTTGGACGTGTACTGCATTTACTGGTGTTGGTGTTGAGATGCGAGCTGCTTTGACGAAGACTGACTCAAGTTTGTTTGCTATAGAAACAATATCAGCTTCCACTTTCTGATGCGGATTTAGTTCAATGTGTGAACTTATATATTTTTTGTATTTGAGCCAGTTATTTTTTTGTGAGGTCAACTTACCGGGGCGATTTACAGACTCTGGGTGGCGTAGTAATTGTATAAGAACAGGCGAGTGGTCGGATGAAAGACCCGAGAGGCTTTCGGCGCTTATCAGGCTGTGGGGAATATTTTTCGTGACTGCAAAATCAATCAAGTCGGGTAGTTTCTTGGGGTCTGTGGGCCAGTAAGTTGGTGTGCCAGGAAAGACGTGGCCGAGCCTGTTGTTTACTTTTACAAGTGCGTTGTACAGATGCTTTCCCTTTGGATTCACAAGGCGAGATCCCCAGTGTGTGTGCTTGGCATTATAGTCTCCTGCTGCTATAAAGTGTTCTCCTAATGAGTTGAAAAATTCCATGAATTGGTCTTCAGATATGATGAATCGAGGGGGGCAGTAGGCGGCAGCTAGTGCAATTTGGTTACCAGTATCAAGGTGCATTTTTAAAGATGTGGCCTGTAGATAGTTTTTGGAGAACACTTTGTAGTAGTGGTGCTTCAGCCGGCTTCTAATCAAAATACCAGTCCCGCCGTGTGCCTTACCATCGGGATGATTGGTTCCGTAGAATGTGTATCCGCTTATTGTAAAATTATATTTGTTAGTAAGGTGTGTTTCGGATAATAGCATAACGTCGATGTGCTTGTCGAGCAGGAATTGTGCTAACTCAAGTTTATGCTGTGAAACGCCATTAGCATTCCACGTAAATATACGTAGCGGAGCCATTGATTATTTTCACTGTTGTGATACAAGCATTTGTACCAAAAGATTTCGATTTCGCATTAAAACTTGCATAGTTGTGCGCATAAATGACATAAGCTCTGTCAAGCTCTGCTGCAGCGTACATATCATTGCTTCGAAGTTGCTTTGTGGCTGCTCCTGTGGCATGTTGTCTTGTGCCGTATGTAGATCCGCATGCTTTGCTTGTGCGTACGGTGCATTAAAGGCAGAAGGCTCCAGTCCTGATCTTAAGGCGCTTGCATAAGTCGCGTTTTTGGATACGGGTACGGGACCAAGGGAGGACCTGGATGCAGTCGAGAAGAAGACGTCTTGTTTGCTTTTCGATGGAATGTAGTTAGGCTGTGCGCTTTGCGTGCGTGCTGTGTTCACACGCTAATGGATGCGGGACTTAAGTTCTTTGTAAATTGGGCAGCCTCTGTAGTTAGCTGTGTGATTGCCGCCGCAGTTGCCACACTTTTTTTTTTTGCTGGAGTCGCAATTGCTTGCTGGGCAGCACGACGAGTCATGAAGATCGGCGCAAAGTACACCGGGCGCAGTGTGCAGTAGGACCTCGTGTGGCCGTATTCTTGGCAGTTCATGCATTGTACCTGGCCGTTGGGTTTGTGTGGGTCTTCTACGGAGATTCTGCGGTGCAATAGAAACTGAAGCTTGTAGATGGGGTGCACCTCATATTTTTTACTTATCTGTGTCACAGGCTCAAGTTCAACTTTAAAGAGTGGTTGCGGCTGTCTGTTCTTGTTAAGAATATTAAAAGCTTTTTTAACGCAGAATCCTTTCTTATTTAGCGCCTCATGGATTTCATTTGGCGTGACATCAGACTCTATACCTTTCAGAACAACCTTGCTGCTGTTTAATTGGTACGTGTAAAAGTTTTTTAGGCTTTCGTTTAAGTACTTTGACTAGACTCTAAAATTGTCTTCGGTTTGGGTCTGCAGTTTAATCTCCTGGATGTTACCCCTCATTAGGGGAATGATATTTAAATTGTCCTGACCGATGAGCTCAACAACTTTGTTAACAAAAGCGCTGGAGCTTTTCTCACTTACAAATATAGGTGGTCGGGGGGGAGGCTATAGCTTTTTCTTGTCGCCAACAAAAGATTCTGGGGGCAGATCGTCAGCGTTATCTGTCTAGGATTTCAAATCTGTTGATACTGTTAGGAGATTCACCAGAGTTGCCACGAGAGATTTTAGATTTGTTTGTGGAGTGTAAGGGGCTTAATTTTCGCTTTTTAAAAATGAAGCGATCCATGCTTGTCTGCATGGCCGGCTCTGCATTTGCTTCGGCTGCTGAGTTTTTTGCTGACTATGCAGCAGTCGTTGCATTTGCAGAGCGAGCATTTGGCACCGGTGCAATTGTTCTTGCAGTAGCTAATTTGGCGGCCGTCGGAGACAAAACAGACGGAGAGCGTGATCGAACTTTGTTATTCGAAAGTTCGTTGGTCGCGTTTGGAGTGGTAGCCGCGCGCGGTCGGATTTCGTCGATGCTAGGGACGTAGACGGGGGGCACAAACGTACGCTGTCGCGTCTCTTTCGAGACACACGCAACGTACATGTTGTTTCGCTGTGTTGAGAGCCGACGCACATAAAAACAAATACATCGCGTAGTTTAACTGTGCAGCTGTACATAACTAAAATCATTCAAATATAACGGAGTTAGCAAAGATGTACGAAAGAAACCGTCTTTGCATACGTCAATGGGCGAAAATATCAAAAGAGCGACCGCAAAGATAAGAGCATGAGCATAAGTAGATAACAACAAACACACATGCTGCGAGCGTGATTTCAAATTATTTTGAATTCACGCTCGCAGCATAAGTGCGATGTGCGCGCTCTGATCAAGTTTTGAGCCGCCTCTTTGGGCTTTCAATCAAGAGCGGACTCACACGCATGACAACTACAGTCAAATTTTGTGAATGTATTCGCACGCTTCGCGCAGCATGCTGCAAATGCGCGCTCCCAAAGAGCGGCTTAAAACTTGATCAGCGCGCGCGTCGCTCTTATGAATACATTCATGCACATTTGTTGTTGCCCATTTACGCTCACTCTTTTGTTTATGCGCGCTCTGCATGTCAAACATAAATCTTAATATTCCTACCTCCTCCGCACTCACTAAGCTAAGCTAAGCTAAGCATAACTAAGAGGCTGAAGTTAAGGTAATGGCAATGCCTAATTTGCGCCACCCACACCTAGCTCTTAAGTGCAAGCGTTGTATATAAGATCTCGGTGACTGTTGCTTAGAGGAATGACTAATGCTCTTTCCCACTTTATGTTTTTACATACAATATTTTTGTTGATTTTTGGTTCAGTGAGTTTTTTCATATTCTGATTTTTGTATTATATATATATACTAGTTAGTGTCCCTCTTGCTTCGCTGCGCCGATAGTTTATATAAATTTTTGCAATAGTAGATAGGTATGAAATAAATAAATTAGAAAATATTTAACAACATATTATACCAAAGTATTTACTATTCGCTTTTCCTTATTAACCTGAAATCTTTTTGATGCTTCTATATGCTTATCCCTATTTTTATCAAGATTTTTTTAAACTGAATGCTTGACTTTTTTTGTGCCTTATTTTGATTTGTCGGTGAGCCAACTACGTCTTTCAGTGGGATTCTTAACATTTTCAGTTTTACATTCACTTGACGTATCAGAATCTATAGTTAATACTTCCTCTAAAGGAATATAAACATAAAAATGTCCATTCATTAATGGACGGGTAAACGCAAATTTTACAGGACGCATAATATTTCCAAATGCTTATAATAAATATCCATTTTGAAAAACTTGAAAATTTACAGCATAAATTTCTGCTGCTGCTTGAAGCTCACATGCAGTACCATAAGTATTTGAATTTGACATAGCGCACTCATATTGTTCAGAAGAGCTATAAAACTCTCCATTTAAGTTTAAGCTGAAGCAAGCAAAAGTTTCCCAGTTGGTTACAACATGGTGTGAAGGAGGCTAGTGAGGGCCCCTTCACTGTATTATTTATTAATTTTATATGGATTTGATTATTAATATTAGTATTAATAAGATAAAAGTCGCAAAGAAGCGCATTTGTTATTATTTGTTCGTGGTATTAAGTATTAGTATTAATAAGATAAAAGTCACAAAGGAGCGCAATTGTTATTATATGTTTGTAGTATTAGTATTAATAAGATAAAAGTCGCAAAGAAGCGCAATTTGTTATTATTTGTTCGTGGTATTAAGTATTAGTATTAATAAGATAAAAGTCACAAAGGAGCGCAATTGTTATTATATGTTTGTAGTATTAAGTATTAGTATTAATAAGGTTAAAGTCGCAAAGGAGCGCAATGGTTACTATTTGTTAATACTTAATAAATACTTTACGGCCTAAGCCTCGCGCCAGCTGCGATCGCCCAATTCACCACGGCCACGGATAAGCGTGAGGAGTATGGCAACGGCGGCTCTGGTCGAAGCTGAAGCGTGGGCGACTCGGGAGTGTAAAAGAGAATTCAGAAGCGAACGGACGCACGCGGTCTTTTCGATCAAGAAAACATAAAGTTGAAAGCGAGCGAGTGAATAAGAAACAGCAAAAACGTGTCGGCTTAAAGGTTTGGGATATATATGTAAGGACATATATAGTGTATAGATAGTGTAAAAAGACTAATAAAAGAGAGATCATAGGAAAAACCGTGATCTAGAGTGCGTTTATTCCCTCGTTGTTATTATTTTTTTTCCTGTTAGAGTGCAAGTGTGTGCTGTGCGTCCGCCGGCTCCCTATTTCTTTTGTGTTCCAGGGTATTTTCGTTTGTTGACGAGGGTGTTTCCTCGTACCGTTGATTCAGTCAGAAAACCCGACCGTGTGGCTAGAGACGCGAAGCGGCACCACCCTTCGCTTCCCTAATCCCTTGTCGTGGCCGTAGCAATCGACGCACCCCCTTCCGCATATTTGTAAGCCACGCGTTTGCCGTCTCTAGCGAATACAAGTATTCTTGTGAGTTAGACCTGGCCGGCCTGAGTCACATACCCCGGCCAAATTACTACTGTACATGTGGCGCCCGAGCTGGGACGGAGGAATTGGATGTGGTAGCACCCACGATACGGACAGGTGTCACGGGAAACTTGCTCTCGCCTTCCAGCAGCACCATTCACACCTCACACACGACAAACTCTGTCCCCGATATACGAGTAGATTCGCCTGTAGTACCGGAGCCAGGTACCCCGGTGAGACAAGCGAACTACACTCTTAAATACAGCGATAGTAGTGGTTCCTATTGAAACGGGATGTTCGTCTCAGAACTAGTGCGGAAGTGGGGTATTCGTTTCGATGGGTGTACCGACCCGTTAGTTTTTTTTGGAGTCAATTGAGGATAGTGCGAGGTCGTACGATATAAGCTTAGACAGCTTGCCGCGGCCAATAGGAATAGCTCTGACGGGTAGTGCAGCAAGGTGGTTAACGGTAAGCAGGCTAAGAGATGTGACGTGGGCGGTATTTAGGACCGAATTCTTGGAGTTCTTCCTACCCCCACAGTATTTCGACAGGTTGGAGGACGGTATGGGGGCACGACGGCAGCGTGACAACGAGCCGTTTAACGAATATTTGCTCGAGCTAAGGGGTATGATGCACCATGCGGGGTACAGGTTAGAACAGGAGCTACATAGGTGTATAAGAATTTGGCACCGGAAAACCGATTGAACATTCGCAGGAAAGACTTCTCCTCTCTGGCACAGCTAACACAGATGGCAGCCGAGTACGAGAATGTAAGAAAGCAAAGCCGCGAATGTACAGTCCGTGGTCGGATAGAGGCCAACTGGTATTCCGACGAGTTAGGCGGCGAGGCAGTTCCCGTCGAACATTTCAACCCTTTCCGAACTCAGCCACAGTCAGTACCAAGCGTCAACGTTTCGGGTACGCCACCGTTCGCCCAGACAGGGGTAATTTCAAATGGCATGATCAGCCAAGAGCGGCCGAGATTTCCGGACGGGAAAAGTATTTGCTGCAACTGTTCGCAGGAAGGGCACTTTGCCAAGGAGTGTACCAATCCGCGAGTACAGTTTTGTCGGCAGTGCGGCACCAAAGGGGTTAACACCGGTCAATGATGTCGGCAGTCAATGGCGGGAAATGATCCGCGGCACCATCTGGGACGGGATCCGATGGGGGCCGGCGCGAACCAGTCCCGAACCTAGAATACCCTTTAAGAGTGGAAGACGGGCGTATAGTCGCTACTGTGAGAGTCGGGGACCAAGTAGTGACTGCTACGGTAGACACAGGGGCGACTAGGAGTTTTGTGAGTGAGGAATTTGCCTGCAAGGTAGGCAACAGCTGCGAGACGTTGGCCGCCAGCGAGAAAATTCGCTTGACCGATAGGTCCACCTTAGAGGTGAAAAAGCTACAGAGGGTAAAGGTTGGTCTAGCGGGGTGCCCTCGATGCTAGCCAATGTAATACTAGGGATAGACTTTTTGTGCCGGGTGTGGACGACCATCGAGTGTGGCAATGCTTGGCAAATCTTGGAAACTAGTGAGGTACAGGATACGGAGGTGGAGCAGATCCCCACGGAACTTGGGCCAAGGCAGAAGGAGGATGTCCTGGGGGCACCTCAGCCGGAGATCGCCGTGGGAACGGTCAGGGAAGCCAGCGTGGACGTAACGTCAGGAATTGGAGCACAACGGTTAGGCGAGGTAGGAGGGTGCGTTACACCCGGCCCCGCAACAACACCGGTGGAGAGTGCCATGGCGGAAGACCAGGATTGGCCAGAGGATTTAGAACCCGGGATCAAGGAAGTTTTGAAGGCGGAACTTGCCCTTTTTGATGGGCTCCAAGGGGTGTCTCACATAGCGGAGCATGGGATCATCATGAAGGATGACAAGCCGATCAAACAGAGGTATTGCCCTAAAAACCCGGCGATGCAACAGGTGATCAACGAGCAGGTAGACGAGCTGTGGCAAGCTGACGCGATAGACCCTCCCGTAGTCCGCACAGTGCCCCGATCGTGCTTGTCAGGAAGAAAACCGCGCGGTACATCTTAACTCTCGACCTCAAGCACGGTTACTGGCAAATTCCTATGGCTGCGGACAGTCGGGAGTGCACAGCTTTTACGGTGCCCGGCAGTGGTTTGTTTCAGTGGCGAGTGATGCCTTTTGGGTTGCACTCGGCATGTGCTACCTTCCAGCGAGCTTTGGACACGGTTATCGGACCAGATATGGATCCTGACGCATATGCCTATCTGGACAACATAATAGTGATCGGAGCGACGAAGGAACAGCATGTGACCAATCTCAAGGAAGTCTTTGGGAGTCTAAGAGCAGCTAATTTGAAGTTGAATAGCAAAAAGAATTTGTTTTTCCAGAGGGAGCTGATATACCTGGGGCACCTGGTGAGTGGCGACGGTATCAAGACAGATCCCGCCACGGTAGAAGCGATCCGGAATTTGATCGGCGTTGGAGACACTCAAACACAATTTAACCACCGCACCCGTTCTGGAATGTCCGGACTTCTCGGAAAAGTTTTTTCTGCAGACGGACGCGAGTGATTTTGGCCTCGGAGCGGTGCTTATCTGGTAGGTTACCGATTCGAGGTTATTTACAGACCATATGGCATTGAAATGGTTAAATTCAATAGAGAGCCCGTCGGGGAGGATTGCGCGCTGGGCACTGAAGCTCCAGCAATATCAGTTTGACGTGAGGTATAGACGTGGAAAACTCAACGTGGTGGCAGATGCCCTATCCCGGCAACCCGTTGAGGACTTTCAGCAAGCAGCACAGGAGAAATCGCACGGCAAGTGGATCGAGAAAATGAGAGAAAAGATAGCAAAGGACCCAGTTAAGTACGCCGATTATGTGGAAGAGAATGGTCAACTCTATAGGCATCTCGGAAATCGCGCGGACGACGACGACTACATACCTTGGAAGTTATGTGTCGACGAGGATCAAAGGAAACGGGAACTGTTGGAATGTCACGATGCACCGACGGCTGGGCACCAAGGAGTTCGGAAGACGATAATGCGGCTGTCCCAATGTTACTAGTGGCCTGGAATGTTCCGAGACGCGACCAAGTACGTTAAGAGTTGCGAGTCGTGTCAGAAATTCAAGACTGAACAGGTGAAGCCGGCAGGACAGATGTTGACGCGGCAAGTGGCTGAACCCATGGCTGTACTTTGTGCCGACTTTGTGGGACCCTTGACGCGGTCAAAACACGGAAACACGATGCTCTTGGTATTCCACGATGCGTTCTCGAAATGGGTGGAACTGGTCCCTCTAAAACGAGCGACAGCGGCTCAATTGCAGAAAGCATTGCGTGAGCGTATATTATGTCGATTTGGGATACCCAAGAAATTTGTATGCGATAACGGTGTACAGTTTACTAGCCGAAATTTTAGGTCGTTTTTGAACTCACTAGGCGTAGAATTGCAGTGAAGAGGATGATTGCGCAATTTATATCGGGACATCAAAGTTCGTGGGACGAGTTATTACCCGAAAACTCGTTAGCATTTAACTCTAGTGTAGCAGACTCTACCGGATTCTCACCAGCTTTTCTGACGCAGGGTAGGGAACCCCGCCTACCAGCCGCTCTACATGTCGAGAAGACACCTGGGGCGGGAAACACGCCACAAGCGCCAGAGGGCAGAGCAAAGAGGTTACGGGAAGTGTTCAGCATCGTCCTAACGAATCTACAGCGGGCTTCGAAAGACCAAGGGAGGAACTATAACCTCAGGAGAAGAGAGTGGCGACCAGGACTCAACACGTTGGTGTTACTGAGGACACACCAACTGTCAAAGGCCAGTGAAGGGTTCGAAGGTCAGACGAGTAAGACGACCAATCCGACCGAACGTCTAACAAAGACCAGACGGGTCACAATTTAAATTGATTATTTCGTCTTTTTCCTATCATTGCTTCTCTCTTTCTCTCATTAACACTTACCACATTTGAATTGACCAAAACCAATTTGGCAAGTAATCTTATCTTTTGCGTTTATAAATTCCACAGAGTACACAAGATGACAGAAGCGCAAGACCCTATCGTCATAAGCAGCGACGAGGAGGAGGACGCCAACGTCTGTGTGCAGGACGCCGAGGAGAGCAGCAGCAGCGACGCAGCCCGAAGCCCCGAGCCGGAGCGGCGAGACCCACCGAGGGACCCCCGAAAGAATCATCCCCGTTACCAGGAGGAGCGCCAGGACGTGCCCCCACAGACGTACAGGCACACGGTTTTCCACCGCAAGGAGGACACGGCCAGTGTCGTTGACGGCGGTATAATTTTGATGGCGGTAGAAACGACTGCAATCTTCTTAAAGATCCCAACCTTCCGGGCGCCACAATACCGCAATACCCGCAGTAGGAAGGGACGGAATAGGAGAACGAGAGGAAGCGCCGGAAGAGGAGGCAGTGCCCGCAGGAGGGAAAAGGCAGCTCGAAGAGGCAAGCGAGGAGGGGCGAGGGGCCCAGTCCAGGACGTGGTCGACCTTTGGGAAGAAGGCCTGTAGGCGGTGTTAGGCGAGGTTGAGCCCGCCGACACACCGGAGCCGCCCCCGAAAAGGCAGGGAGTACCGCCGAGGGCGTGGGCAGTACGCCCGGCTAACTGGGTCGTCTTCCCGGACGAGGACGAGCTGTCCGGGGCTGCCGTCGAGGACATAAGAATAGCGCTGCAGAGGCGTTCGAAGGGCCGTCGTAACCGCTTCAAGGTGGAAGCAGAAGTGGAATTTTATGGCATAACGACGAACGGGAGAGGGCGCGTTACGATCACGCTGCCCAAGAAAAGGGGGGATGTGAAGTAGGCCAGTGCGGGCCCCTTCACAGTATTAGTTATTAGTATTATATGGATTTGATTATTAAGTATTAGTATTAATAAGATAAAAGTCGCAAAGAAGCGCAATTGTTATTATTTGTTCGTAGTATTAAGTATTAGTATTAATAAGATAAAAGTCGCAAAGAAGCGCATTTGTTATTATTTGTTCGTGGTATTAAGTATTAGTATTAATAAGGTTAAAGTCGCAAAGGAGCGCAATGTTAACTATTTGTTAATACTTAATAATTACCTAACGGCCTAAGCCTCGAAACGAAATTTGAATGAAACCGCCCAATGCGCAGGGTCGCAAAGTGCAGCGCGCCAGCTGCGATCGCCCAATTCACCATTCATTCTAGCGAATACAAGTATTCTTGTGACTTAGACCTGGCCGGACTGAGTCACATACCCCGGCCAAATAACTACTTTACAATGGGCTACAATATGTTGGCGTATGGTGCCATGGAAGCCTTGCCTACCAAATAAAAGGTAGGAAATATATGTAAAAAGGCAGGCTCCATGACCGATTATGGCAATAACTGAATGCGGTACCAAAACACCACTAATGTCTAAAGTTTCAATAGACATATTTTAATTTGGCTGTGAGTCAATTGACTTTACTGTTAAACGATTGTTACAACTCACAGTGGGGCCTTTGCTCATTTTACATTGCAAAAATCATAACATCCAAACTAATGAAGCGATTTACAAAATTTAAAAAGCACTGAATAGAAAACATTTCAAGCTTTAAAATGAGTGTTTGTCAAGAGTGTCCGTGGGGCTTTAATAGTCAAAGTTAAGAAATATTTTCGAGCATGTTTTACCTGTAAAATTCATATAAAACACGTTTTTTTTAAATCATAGCTGAAAACTTTTTATAATTTCAATGACTATATCACTATTTTAGTTGTTTTTATTCGATTTTCTAACTTAAATAAATAAAATTTTAATAATTTTTTTTTTTTTTTTTTTTTTTGGAGGTTAATTTTTAATATTTGCTATTCATTACAGATTTTCTTCAAAATAATCATCAACATAAGGGTTAATATCTAATAAACTTAACATTTTGGAACTATAGTTGTTATCTTCCAAATCCTTTCGTGATCGCACATGTCTCAGCGATGCAAGAAGTGGATCCGATGAGGCAGCCAGCATGTTGAAAAGGTCTTCATTTTGTCGAACCCGAGAAATTTTGCACGTATTAGTGTATCTGAACCTTTTGTAGTCCTTGTTTTTACATTCCTGTGCTTCTTCGGACAGCTCTCCAATTGGTAAACACTGATACTCTATTAAGTCCTTTCCATGAGCCAAAATCCTATGTACCGTGGGGGTAAGTTTTTTCTGAGGATACAATTCAGTCAAAAGTTTAGCTGTTTTTGATGTGTATTCGCCAAATTTTGCACCATTTATCATTTCCTTGCAGTTTATAACGTTTAAGATAACAGCCAACCTTTTAATGATCTCACGATTAACACCTGTTATCAAAGATGTAATGTTATCATTTTTAAAAAATCTCCTCGAAGTATTTCCATCATTCGTGTTTCCGTATCCATGCTTTGGGCAGTCAACTTTTAATCCCAGCTTCCGAGAGAATTCAGCTTTCTTATAGTGTTTCCTCTTATGAAGTTAGGAAATAACTGTCGCAATGAAGTGAAATAATTTGCACTATATATCATATATTTTGAGTTAGCTAGGTAAAAAATCAAAATTGGTATAGCCCTTTTCCAATAAGTTAGGTAAAAAAACAAAATAAACATAAGGTATTGATTTAAATTCATAATAGGTAAACGGGGAAATCCCCAAAAAAATAGACTGTAACTGAATTTTTCCATCAACTAAAATTATATTTACCTGCCTCCTCAGACCTTTTCCAAGCAGGTAATTAGGAATTCAACATTTCTTAAAGGGATATATATAGTTAGGTAGTACTTATAATACAACATTTAGCAATGTTATCAATTAACAACACACACGCTACAGCCAAATTTGCATGCGCTCTTCTTCTTCCTTATACCTGCCGCGTGTTTTTAACGCGAGGTAGCCCTAGTTTTTTGGCTTTAGCTTCCATTCCGCAGATTTCCGCACATTGAGACTACATGCATATGAAAGGTAAATATTTCACCTATCACGTGTATGTGGTCCCTCTTTTACGCCGTCTTACGCACAGGAGTTATATTCCACCAAAGTTAAAAAAAATACCAAAATTTAGTGTATTTTTTAAACGTTTCTAATTTAAAAAGTATTTGAGCTATATTTAAAATTTATACAACAAAATACTAAGATTGAACATACTTTTCAGATAAAATCAAAAGATCGAAGATCAATTTATTAAATCGCCCAATATTCAGTTTGAAAGTGGCGAATTTTCGTGAAAATTGTCATTTATTCGTACTCACGAACAATTTCTCAACTTTGAGGAGCTCTAGCACCCATAATTATTAACCGATTTAAAAAATCTTTTGGATCCATAATCTTTGAAGTATTCTCTATCGATTACGTATTTCACTTTTGACAAACGCGTTCATGAAAAAAATGATTTATGCAACGCTTTCCGGGCAGAGGCCCCACTGTGCAACGTTACAGTGTCAATATGTAAGTATAGAATTCAATAAAATTGAGTATACCAACTTATATTATTTTCATTGAATATTCAGACTGCTTAGTTTTATTTGATTTTTAAATGCACTTAAGCGGTGTCTTTATAACTATTATATAATAGCCAAAATATAAGACAACAATATATAATGCTGTGTCAATTATTAAGTCTAAAATCGACTTATTTTTCTTGTGTTTAAAAAACAACAAAAGAAATTATAATACGTTGATCGTTATTTAAATATTAAAATAATTGCAATTAAATATTTGTTTATAACTTATCATTAAATACGTATTTTGAATGAATGGCATTGAGATCGTTAAAACTTGTGTGCGTTCACTTGGATTTTTTATTGGCATGCGGCTGTCGCGAGCCGAGGTTTTTCTTCCAGCTGCCGACAAAATAAACCAGTTATACCCTTTCTGAATCATTTGTATGTAAAAATAATTATTAAAATATAAATAAATATTAGATCACAGCAGAAACACTGTTCTGAATACTCTTTCGGAATGTGTGTGCATCTTTTGTATGTAAATGCTTAACTGTTAAGTAGTTGTGTTGCAAAATTGTTTGCTAGTGTCATAAGCTAAAAACTCGAAAGAGTATGTATGAACAGAGAGTGAAAAACAGAAATAGACTGACTGGGAAGCCTTGTATTTTTTATGTTTTTGCAGGCAGATACAAATGCGCGCAAAATTTGAATTTGAACATTTGCAATCGACATCATATATGTATTTACTTTCAAGGGTCGAAAATGCATAATTAAATAATTAAAATATAAATAATTATTAGACAAATTATTAATTATGCACCTCTTAACGATTTAAATGTATTTTAATACTAAATAAAAAAAATAAATAAAAAAAATAACATATATTTTATTCGTATCCTCAACTTGTTATAATTGCGACGCATACATTAAAATTGTGCTGCCTTTGCATACATGTACACACACACACATGTATATGCTTGGCTGAGCAAACGAAACAAAATAACAACAAAAGAAAACGTTGTTGCAACCGACTGCGGAATACTTTGATACCAGTAAAAGAACGGATGGTAAGGAGTCTGCTTGCAAAGGAGTGGTCCGGGTGTTAAACATCGCCAGCTATCATGTTACCAAATTTGGTGACTTTGGCTTAAAAACTGTAAAAGATATCGAAATTTCCGATTTTAAATGGTGGGCGGCAGAGGTGGGAGTGGCATCAAAATTTTTGAATCAAATGTTTTTAACTGTCACCATCTATATTCATACCAAGTTTGGTGGCTCTAGCTCAAAAACTGTTAAAGATATAGCCGATTCCGATTTTATAAGGCGGGTGGCTCGAGTGGGCGTGGCATCCAAAATTTTGATGCACATCTTTGGTAGATGTTACCTTCAATCTTTTTACCGTATTTAGGGGCTCTAGCTTAAAAACTGTAAGAGATGTCGAAGTTTCCGATTTTAAATGTTGGGCGGCAGAGGTGGGAGTGGCATCAAAATTTTTGAATCAAATGTTTTTAACTGTCACCATCTATATTCATACCAAGTTTGGTGGCTCTAGCTAAAAAACTGTTAGAGATATAGCCGATTCCGATTTTATAAGGCGGGTGGCTCGGGTGGGCGTGGCATCCAAAATTTTGATGCAGATCTTTGGTAGATGTTGCCTTCTATCTTTTTACTGAATTGGGGGGCTCTAGCTTAAAAACGGTAAGAGATATCGAAATTTCCGGTTTTAAATCAAGGGCGGCAGAGGTGGGCGTGGCATCCAAATTTTTGATGTAGATCTTATGTAGATCTCACCATATATCTTCCTACCAAATTTGGAGACTCTAGTTCAAAATATGTGGAAGATACACTCATAAACGTTTTAACAACGGCGGGGGGTGGGGGCGGAAGTTGTGGGCGTGGCATCCAAAATTTTGATGCAGTTTGTTGAAAAACTTCACTACCTATCTTGACACAATATTTGGTGGCTCTAGCCCAAAAAATGTAAAAACTATAGGCGTTTCCAATTTCAAGAAGCAGGGTGGATGGGGCGGAAGGAGTGGGCGTGGCATCCAAAATTTTGATGCAGTTTTTTCAGGGACATGACTAGCTATCTGCGTGCAAAATTTGGTAACTCTAGCTGTAAGAATGTGAGAAATATTTGGTTTTATCGGATTTTAGCTATCGATTTTATCGATTTCCCAGCCTCCTAGTAGGCTTGGCAACCCAATCTTGACACTTTATCTGACTTGCCCATAGACAAACATAATTGCAAAGTTTCAAGTCTCTAGCTTTACAGGAGTCGAAAAAATGTTCGTTCATACGGACTGTTAGACGGACATTGCACAAAACCAATATACTATCATATAATATAATATCAAAGTATAAAAATCTCGGCAAAGCTAGCCCACCAAAAAATGAAGCCAGCGCAAGTGCATGTATACACAAATGTATTTTGTACCCTTACTTGCATTCAGCTGGCGCGCTCCCTTCCCTAAAAACACTAGCCGGGCTGCTGCAAATGAACAGCAACTGAAACAAAAGCATCTGCAAATGCAGCTTTCTCGCTCTCTCATCATTGAAGAGCGGTCAAGAATGCACAAACACATACATGTCATGTGTGCGTGTGACTACCTGCTCGCTCACATACGCACGCATACATACACGCGACTTGAGATCTAGCCCAAGTCCGTTGTGTTGCTTACAGCAAAGCAAGCAAAAGAATGACGATGCGTTTCTGCGCGGCCAGCTCTGTTTGTTAAGTTTTCGACTCTTCTTTTTCCTGGATCGGATGTTCAACATTTTGACGGTAAAAAGTTTACAGCCGATTTTAGGTCTCTATGTTATACTATGCTCAGTGATACAACGCTTGCACTTAAGAGTAGGTTGTGGGTGGTGCAAATTAGGCAATGCCATTCCACTAGCTTCAACCTCTTAGTTATGCTTAGCTTAGCTTAGCTTAGTGAGTGCGGAGGATGTACGGATATTAAGATTTATGTTTGACATGCAGAGCGCGCATAAACAAAACAGTGAGCTTAAATGGGCGCATAAGCCGCTTAAACAAAGGCGCATAAGCCGCTCTTCGGGAGCGCGACTCACACGTAGGTTGCATAGATTCGCTCAGCTGTGTATGCTGCTGTCAGTGAGTTCCATTTACCGTTACATTTCTTCTTCTTTGTTATTCTCTCTGTTATCTTACTGTGGCTACAAAGTATAAGAAAACTTTGGTTTGCAAGCAATCGATGCGTAAAATATTACATTATTTTTATACCCTAAACCCATGAAATGGGTAAAAAATAATTGTTTTGTGCAAAAGTATGTAACAGGCAGAAGGAAGCATCTCCGACCCCATAAAGTAGATAAATTCTTGATTAGCATCAACTGTCCGTCGGTTTGTCTGTCCGACCGTCCGTATGTATGAACGCGTCGATCTCAAAGACAATAAGAGCTAGATACATCAAATTTGGAACATAACTTCTCCTAAGCCATTGGCTTGCAATCGATAACGAAAAAATTTAGAATATGTAAAATTATGAATGAAACTATGGATAACTTTACAACTTCTGTGAAAATTTGGTCCAAATCGGTTACACGGGCTCAGGGTATCTTTTAGTCGGGATTTCTCGACTTAAGCTCTCTTTCTTTTTTTCAGACTCGTTTATTCTCGTGTTGTGGTGACAGTCGGCATAGGTACACCTGCATCATGAATACATTCATAGAATTGATTGAATCTATGCATGTTTGCGTCTTACGTGTGAGTCGCGCTGTTGGTCCAAAACCCAAAGAGGCAGCTTAAAACGTAAGCACTCGCGTGCATCGCTCTTCCTGTTCGGCGCTGGATGACAAACTATTTTTAAATCTCGCTCCGATCCTGCGCCTTTGTTGTTGCCCATTTCGGCTCACTCTCTTATGTACGCACGCGCACTGCATGTCAAACAAAAAGCTTAGTATTGATACCTTCTTCGCACGCACTGAATTCAGAAATCAACAATGTATGCATGCATTTATATTTATACTTTGATACTGAAAGTATCTAGTATATTGGTTTTGTGCAATGTCAGTCATGGTGTCTGTCTGTCAGCCTTCTAGCTTTTTTCCTTTAGGCTGTGGCAGTGTAGACAATCAGGACAAACTCTTTTTTATATCGATGGCCTAGTTTCCGAAATTGAGTTTTTTGCTTTTTCTAAAAGCCCACACCCAAATACACATTTCTGCAAAATTTCGATGTGCTATGATTAAAAATAACGTAGTTATAGACAATTTAAAAGAAGCCTTTTCATACTTCGTTGTTCAGATTTTATTCAGTTTTTTGCTTTTCCTGTAAAATAACAAAAAAATCTACAAAGGCGGCAATAATCAAGTGATTTCACAAGCAGATAGAAGAGCAATACTTCGGGAAGCTTCGAATTCTCACGAATCGACCACCAAGATTAGGGAAAAAATCGGTGTTAAGGTGAGCTTATCAACGGTCCAAAGAGTAATTAAGAAAGCTAATCACTTAAAGAGACGGAAATTAAAAAAAAACCACCACTCAATATGCTGAGAAAAGAAATGCGCTTTAATTTTGCCCGAGCGCACATGACTTAGTCTACCCAATGGCAGCATGTTGTCTTTTCAGATGAAAAAAAATTTAATTTGGAAGGACCTGATGGCTATAATTATTATTTTCATGACCTACGCAAAGAGGAGCATCACTTGGACCGCTTGCACAGCCGGGTGGGAGGGTTATAGTGTGGGGAGCAATATCTTACTACGGCACTTGCGAGCTTCAATTTTTGACATCGCGCATGAACGCACAGGACTATAGCACGGTGTTAAAAACGGCTTTTCCGCATTTCCAAAATCTTTTTCAAAACCTGCCGTGGACTTTCCAGCACGATAATGCTCCAATTCACACCGCCCGACCCGTGAAGTCATGGATTCAGGGCCAACAAGTTGATCTCATGGAGTGGCCACCATACTCACCCGACCTTAACATCATTGAAAACGTCTGGGGATGGTTGGTCAGGAAAGTGTATGAGTCCGGAGAGCAGTATAGTACAAAGACGGAGTTAATCGAAGGTATCAAACACGCTTGGTCAACCATATCATTGAATTATATTGAACAACTTTATAATTAATTTCCTAATCGAATTTTTGAGGTAATTTCAAACAAAGGCGGGACTACGCACTACTAATATTACTTAAAATTTATAAAAATTTAATATACAGGTGTTATAAACTACCATTATTGGTCATCAACTTAATTAAATTGAATTTAACGCAGGGGGCGCTAACCTGATGACCAAATTTTTGTTAAATTTTTTTTGTACCTTTCTCAAAAACATTTATTAAAAAATATTCCTTATTGTTACAGTAGCCATTGTTGTTTTATTTTGAAGAGAAATGGATGTAGCACAATATAAAAAAAATTTTAGAGCTGGAGCTCTGATGGTTTAGATTTTTATTGAGCATTGAAGGTGAGTGTAAAAGGGGCCGCTAACCTGATTACGCGCAGTGTATATATACTTTAATATATACCATATATATATATGATTGATTGATATGATTGGTTTAGTGATACAATAAAGGCGAGATCATAGGAAGAACCGTGATCCAGAGTGCGGATATTCCCTCGTGTTCTTATTTTTTTGGTTGCTTTGACGCACGCGTACCCTGACTTGTTGAAGTGCAACTGTACGCAGTGTGCCCGCCGGTTCCCCAGCTTCTTTGTGTGTTCCAGAATATTTTTATTGATTGACGGGGCGTTTCCTCGTATTGTTAGATTAGTCAGAGATCCCGACCACGTGGCTAGAGGTGTGAAGTGGTCTTGTGAGTTAGACCTGGCCGGACTGAGTCTTATACCCCGGCCAAATTACTACTTTACAAGTGGCGCCCGAGCAGGGACCTAAAGCGTGTAGGCGTGGTGTGAGCTGGTATTATGGCCCCAGCAACACCACCAACAAGTGAAGGGGGAAAATTTTTTTTCTCTTCATAAAAAAAAAATAAATTTTAAAGTATCGTGTATACCCGCTGATACACTGTTTTGCATAATCACATATAAAACGAAGGCCAGCAATAACGTGCGTGGTTTTGTGCAATCGTCGCGGCACAACGAAAGTGATCGAAAACGTGTGCACCGAGAACAAACGGGATCGGTACCGGTCGAGTTTGTCACAGCGCGGCGAAGGTGACGGTGCAAAGCACTCACCAATAAGTGTTTCGGTTCGCGTTCGAGGCTACGCAACATAGAGACATTTGCGGCGCAATGAAGTTGACGGTGGAAGAGGATACACCGATAAACATAACGGTTCGCGTTCGGTGCGGTTGCTGTAGTGAAAGTCTGCCGACACAGAGAAAGTGTCAGCAAAGCGTACGAGCCGATCGGATAGCGGGGTTGCTAGCGTGCCGAGTCGCCGGTACACGTGTGAGCAAAAGTCGTGGTCGCGTGGTATGGTGGGACGAAGACCGCAAAAAGTGAAAGTTTTTCTTGTGGCGGTGTCCCATCGTGTGTTTCTAAAACCGAGTTGACGTTAAGTCGCCGCACAGTGGGCCTCGATCGCGGAGTGTACAGTGGTAAAAAAAAGGAGAAAAAAAATTTTGTGTCGCCGATTTTTTTGTTTTTGTTTTTATGGGTTAAAACGGGACGCCCAACTGTGTGTATCCGAAGAGAGCTCAGTGGGACAAGCTGTGCGACACTGAAGAAAAAAAATATCGGTGGTGTGCCAGAAATCTCCGGAGATTTTGGCTCGAGCTGATTTTCAAATTTCTAAAAAAAAACCGTCGGTGTGCCAGAAGTTAGGGAGATTTCATTTTTCGGTAAAATGTTTCGGAGCAAATACGCAAGACGAAAATGGCCAAAAAGAGTTGCTACCTTTCAAAAATGAAAATTGCCTAAAATGTATTTGCTATTTTTGTCTTTGTTTTCAAGGTTGGTTGGTTCAATGGTTAAATAAAAATATGTTAGGTCTTATCTCTTGTAGTTCTTATACAAAACAAATATTTAATATTTTGCCCGCCAAGTAACTCATGTTGCTTGACAGCCCTGCCGTGATGGCTTGCTTGAACAGCTGTTCTACGTACTTCGTAAATGGCGTCTCTGGTTTTGTTTACATTTTAAAAGTGCAAAAGGTGAACGGTGTTTTCCCCTATGGACCAATAATAAAATAAATGTAAAACAAATAATTAAATGCAATTTTAATTTAACATACATTTTGGCTGCTCAATGGCTTTACATAAATTAAATTCTTCTTACTGTAGACATTCACACACCTAACAAACACCGCCACCTCAACACCGTTGCCACCTCATAAAAAAAAGGTTTGCTGCAATAACTTAGTTAAATTTACAACAAACTGTACACTGCTCAACCATGCAATTTTGTTACCTTAAAGTAAAATTTTACCTTTTGAAAAAGTAACAGTTGTTATGCATTAGACATTTAATATTGCTTAAATTAACCAAATCTCGGGCCAAATTTCTTGAGGTTTCAAAATCATCTCGAACTTGGCTCTGGCACACCTAAAACAAGCTCGAGGTTGGTTTTAGGTTGAAATCGGGTTGGTTTTGATGGCTGGCACACCCCTGATATTTTTTTTTCTTAAAATAAAAAACTATAGAAGCAATAACAATCGGTACCAAGTGAAGTGAAAATATTTTTTGTCGTAGTACAATGGAACAGTTCGAACGGAAAAAAGAGTAATTCTTTTATTAAAACAGAAAGTCGCATTAAACAGTACCGGATTACCAAAAAAAATAAAATATTTTGATTTCTGCCGCACAGTGGGTCACTTACGGTCCGAAACGGGGAATTTTGTTTTTTATTTGTGTGTTTAATTTTCTACGTTTTTTTTCTTTTCGTTTGTTCGCGCGTGTTTTTTTTATAAGTGAAAATGGAGAAACCCGCGATTAGTGAACCCGTCGGAATGGAGGCCGGAGACAGCAACAACCCTGGCATGGGCGTGCAATGGGTCTACCACTGCCATAAGGAGGATCTGGAAAGCATCACCCGGGATTTTGGATAGGATAAGTGTGCCACGGTAACTGACTACCGTAGGCTGGTATGTACATTTCTAAGGCGAGGTTGTCATACCACCGAGGTATGGACCCGACTGGCGGAATGGGAGTTGCGGTTCGCAAAGACCCCAGTGTCACCTGCCCTGACCACCACCTCTGTCGGAGTAAGCCGACCCCGACAGAAGTCGGAATCCGATGAGGTAGTACCTACGATACGGACAGGTGTCACTGGAAACTTGCTCTCGCCTCCCAGTGGCGCCAGTCGCACTGAGTACACCTCGCGCCAAACAACTTTTGTCCCTGACATACAAGTAGATCCACCTGTAGTACCGGAGGCCAGTACCCCGGTGAGACAGGCGAACTACCATCTCAATTATAGCGATAGTGGTAGTGCCCATAGGTACGGGATGGTCGTCCCAGAACTAGTGCGGAAGTGGGGTATCCGTTTCTATGGGTGTACCGACCCGTTAGTGTTCTTGGAGGCAATTGAGGATAGTGCGAGGTCGTACGACATAAGTTTATACAGCTTGCCACGGGCAATGATCATAGCTCTGACGGGTGACGCAGCAAGTTGGCTAACGGTGAGCAGGCTCAGAGATGTGACGTGGGCGGTATTTGGGATCGAATTCTTGGAGTTCTTCCTACCCCCACAGTATTTCGGCAGGTTGGAGGACAGTATCCGGGCACGACGGCAGCGTGACAACGAGCCGTTTAAGCAATATTTGCTCGAGCTTCGGCGTATGATGCACCATGTGGGGTACAGGATAGAACAGGATTTACATAGGGTATACGAGAATTTGGCATGATCAGCCATGAGCGGCCGAGAGTCCCAGACGGGAAAAGGGTATGTTTCAACTGTTTGCAGGAAGGCCACTTTGCCAAGGAGTGTACCAATCCGCGAGTACAGTTTTGTCGGCAGTGCGGAACCAAAGGGGTTAACACCGGTCAGTGTTGTCGGCAGTCAAGGGCGGGAAACGATCCGCGGCACCATCTGGGACGGGATCCTATGGGGGCCGGCGCGAACCAGTCCCGAACCTAGAATACCCTTTAAGAGTGGAAGACGGGCGTATAGTCGCTACTGTGGTCTAGCGGGGGCAGAGGTCACGATGAGTCTGCTCGTGATGCCCTCGATGCTAGACAACGTAATACTAGGGATAGACTTTTTGTGCCGGGTAGGGACGACCATCGAGTGTGGCAAGGCTAGACTAATCTAAGAAACTGATGAGGTATAGGATACGGAGGTGGAGCAGATCCCCACGCATCGTGAACCAGCTGCTGGAGGATCGGAGGACGACGGCGAGACAAGGCAGAAGGAGGATGTCCTGGGGGCACCTCAGCCGGAGATCGCCGTGGGAACGGTCATGGAAGCCAGCTTGGATGTAACGTAAGGGATTGAAGCACAACGGTTAGGCGAGGTAGGAGGGTGCGTTACACCCGGCCCCGGTGGAGAGTGCCATGGCGGAAGACCAGGATTGGCCAGAGGATTTAGAACCCGGGATCAAGGAAGTTTTGGAAGGTAGACGAGCTGCTGCAAGCTGACGCGATAGAGCCCTCCCGGAGACCGCACAGTGCACCGATCGTGCTTGTCAGGAAGAAGACCGGCGATTGGCGAATGTGTATCGACTACAGGCAGCTCAACGTACACTCCGTACCCGATGCATACCCCGTGCCTAGGATTAATAACATTTTGGAGCGATTTAGGCACGCGCGGTACATCTCAACTCTCGACCTCAAGCATGGTTACTGGCAAATTCCTACGGCTGCGGATAGTCGGGAATTTACAGCTTTTACGAAGCCCGGCAGAGGCCTGTTTCAGTGACGCGTGATGACGTTTGGATTGCATTCGGCCTGTGCGACCTTCCAGCGAGCTTTGGACACGGTTATCGGACCAGATTTGGAGCCTCATGCATTTGCCTATCTGGAAGACGTAATAGTGATCGGAGCAACGCAGGAACAGCACGTGACCAATCTCAAGGAAGTTTTCAGACGTCTAAGAGCAGCTAATTTGAAGTTGAACCGTAAAAAGTGTTCGTTCTTCCAGAGGGAGCTGATATACCTGGGGCACCTGGTGAGTGGCGACGGTATCAAGACAGACCCCGCCAAGGTGGAAGCAATCCGGAACCTCAAAGAGTTGCGACGTTGCTTGGGCATGGCATCGTGGTATCGACGATTCGTGCCGAACAGTTTGACTACCGCACCCGTTCTGGCATGTCCGGATTTCTCGGAAAAGTTTGTTCTGCGAGTGACGCGAGTTATTTTGGCCTCGGAGCGGTGCTCACACAGACAATCGACTAAAAGGAACGCGTCATAGCTTTCACGAGTCGGAAGCTGAATAAGGCCGAAGAAAATTATTCAGCGACCGAGAAAGAGTGTCTGGCTATTGTGTGGTCGATTAGGAAGCTGAGGTGCTATCTGGAAGGTTACCGATTCGAGGTTATAACCGACCACATGGGATTAAAATGGCTATAGTCGATCGAGAGTCCGTCGGGGAGGATCGCGCGCTGGGCACTGGAGCTCCATCAATATCAGTTTGACGTGAGGTATAGACGTGGGAAACTCAACGTAGTGGCGGATGCCCTATCCCGGCAACCCGTGGAGGACTTCCAGCAAGCAGTACAGGAAAAATCGCACGGCAAGTGGATCGGGAAAATGAGAGAAAAGGTAGCAAAGGACCCAGTAAAATACGTCGATTATATGGAAGAGAATGGTCAACTTTATAGGCATCTCGGACATCGTGCGGATGACGACGACTACATACCTAGGAAGTTATGTGTCGACGAGGATCAAAGGAAATGGGTGCTGTTAGAATGTCACGATGCGCCGACGGCTGGGCACCAAGGAGTACGGAAAACGATAATGCGGTTGTCCCTACGCTACTTCTGGCCTGGAATGTTCCGAGACGCGGCCAAGTATGTTAAGCGCTGCGAGTCGTGTTAGAAATTTAAGACTGAACAGGTGAAGCCGGCAGGACAAATGTTGACGCGGCAAGTGGCTGAGCCCCATGGCTGTACTGTGCGCCGACTTCGTGGGACCCTTGCCGCGCTCAAAACACGGAAACACGATGCTCCTGGTATTTCACGATGCGTTCTCGAAATGGGTTGAACTGGTCCCCTCTAAAACGAGCGACGGCAGCTCAACTGCAGAAAGCATTGCGTGAGCGTATATTATGTCGATTTGGGATACCCAAGAAATTTGTATGCGATAACGGTGTACAGTTTACTAGCCGAAATTTTAGGTCGTTTTTAAGCTCACTAGGCGTAGAATTGCAGCACACCGCCCCATACTGCCCTCAGGAAAATCCGACGGAGAGGACGAACCGTACAGTGAAGAGGATGATCGCGCAATTTATATCGGGACATCAAAGTTCGTGGGACGAGTTATTACCCGAAAACTCGTTAGCATTTAACTCTAGTGTAGCAGACTCTACCGGATTCTCACCAGCTTTTCTGACGCAGGGTAGGGAACCCCGCCTACCAGCCGCTCTACATGTCGAAAAGACACCTGGGGCGGGAAACACGCCACAAGCGCCAGAGGGCAGAGCAAAGAGGTTACGGGAAGTGTTCAGCATCGTCCTAACGAATCTACAGCGGGCTTCGAAAGACCAAGGGAGGAACTATAACCTCAGGAGAAGAGAGTGGCGACCAGGACTCAACACGTTGGTGTTACTGAGGACACACCAACTGTCGAAGGCCAGTGAAGGGTTCGCGGCAAAACTCGCTCCCAAATACGATGGCCCATTCCTCGTTAGAAAGTTCGAATCGCCGAATATAGTACGGATGGTAAAGGAAGGACAACAGAAGAGTAAACTTGCCAGTATTGCACAACTGAAACCGTTCTATCACGAGGGTGAATAACCCGAGGAAGACGACCGACCCGACCGAGTGCCTGACGAAGGCCAGACGGGTCTCAATCTAAAGTAATCATTTTGTTTTTCTCCCTTCCTCTCATTAACACTAACCAGTTAAAACTAATCTTTTGCGCTTATGAATTCCACAGAATACACAAGATGTCAGTAGTGCCCCCCACAATCCTCATAAGCAGTGACGAAGAGGAAGACGCCAACGTTAGAGTTGAGGACGCAGAGGAGAGCAGCAGCAACGACGCAGCCACAGACCCAGAGCCGGAGCAGCGAAACAACCGAGGGACCCCCCGAGGAACGATCCCCGTTATCAGGAGGAGCGTCAGGGCGTGCCCCCACGGACATACAGGCACACGGTGTTCCACCGGAAGGAGGAGACGGGCTGTGTCATCGACGGCGGCATAATTTTAATAACGGTGGAGACCACCGACGACTACGTAAAAATACCCACGTTTCGGGCGTCACGCACATACGTGGAGGTGCCCGCGTCACCACCAAGATTCCTGGAAATCCAAGAAATATCGATTGATTGGGCTCTGGGTGATGTCGCCCCTGCCGAGGCAGTGCCCGCCGGAGGAAGTGGCGGAGGAGTCGAGACAGAAAAAGCGCCGGAAGAGGAGGCAGTGCCCACAGGAGGGAAAAGGCGCCACGAAGAGGAGGGACTGGGAGCCCCATCCAGCGACGCGGCCAGCCAGACCGACGACGTGGTCGATCTGTGGGAAGAGGGCCGAGAGGCGGTGTTAGGCAAGGCAGAGCCCGCTGACACACCCGAGCCACCGCCGAAAAGGTTGGAAGTACCACCGAGGGGGTGGGCAATACGTCCGATCAACTGGGCCGTCTTCCCCAATGAGGACGAGTTGTCCGAGGCTGCCGTCGAGGCCATAGGGGGAGTCACTGAAGAGGCGATCAAAGGCCGTCGTTCCCGATTTAAGGTGGAGGTGGAAGGAGAGCTCCATGGTGTGACGACAAACGAGAGAGGTGGGGTGACCATCACGCTCCCCAAGAAAGGGGGGGTGTGAAGTTGGCCAAAGCTGGCCCCCTCCACAGGGTTAATAGTATTAGTAGAAAGTCGCAAGGAGCGCAATGTATTATTATTAATTTGATTTGTAGTATTAAGGATTAATAGGATTAGTAGAAAGTCGCAAAGGAGCGCAAGTTGTTATTATCATTATTATTTGATTTGTAGTATTAGGTATTAGTATTAGTGCAAGTCGCAAGGAGCGCAATTTATTATTATTAGTAAACGCAAGGAGCGATCTATGATTAATTGTATAGTACGTAAGCTAAATACATACGTAAATACATAACGGCTGAAATCTTGAAATGGGGTGTTAATGCAACCGCCCAAAGCGCAGGGTCGTGAGGTACAGCGCGCCAGCTGTTATCTTCAAACCCACCACAGTCACGGATAAGTGTGGGGAGTATGAAAAACTGTAGCTCGCGCCGAGGCTGAGGTGTGGGCGATTGGAGAGTTGAAAAATAAAAACGAAACCGAAAGAACGCGCGCGGGATTTTGATTTGTAAAAAAAGGTTTAAGAGAGACAGACGAAGACAGTGAACACGTGCCGGCGAAAACGTGAAACTGAGGTATGCGATATATGTATACTTTAAAATGTTTATATATATATATGATAATTGGTTTAGTGATACAATAAAGGCGAGATTATAGGAAGAACTGTGATCCAGAGTGCGGATATTCCCTCGTGCTCTTTTTTTTTTGGTTGTTTGGACGCACGCGTACCCAGACTTGTTGAAGTACAAGTGTAAGCAGTGTGCTCGCCGGTTCCCCAGCTTCTTTGTGTATTCCAGGATATTTTTATTGATTGACGGGGCGTTTCCTCGAATTGTTAGATTAGTCAGAGATCCCAACCACGTGGCTAGAGGTGTGAAGTGGTCCAACCCTTCGCAGTCCCTAATCCCTTGTCGTGGCCTTTGCGGTAGACACGCGTTCCCAATCTTTGTAAGTCACGCGCTTTACAATCTCTCATTAAAAATACAAATTTTCTTATGAGTTAGACCTGGCCGGACTCAGTCTTATACCCCGAAAAATTTGTACTTAACAAATTACCAGTAAGATTAAAGCGGCCATTATTGTTGCAAAGTGTGCAATGCGGGAGACATAATTAGTTGTTGCCGCACTTCATTTCTCTTGTTGTTGTCGCAGAAATTGAGTTTGGCAATTTTAGACTTTTGCTTCAATCTGCATGCTGCTGCCCTAGATGGGAGGGTAGCTTACACTTGATATTGACTTTGCGACTTTGATTAGATAAATGCAAGAACCTTAGATATGATTTCCAAATCATATGCTTACTACTATTTTGGATATATAGAAGGGCATTTTACATGACTTAATTCAAAACTAAAATAAACCTAATTAAAAGATATTTTGTTAACCAATAAAAACAAGTGAAAACGTTGCAGTCGGACGCAACCGACTGCGGAATACTTTGATACCAGTAAAAGAACGGATGGTAAGGAGTCTGCTTGCAAAGGAGTGGGACGGGTGGTAAACATCGCCAGCTATCAAGTTATCAAATTTGGTGACATTAGCTCAAAAACTGTAGAAGATAAGTGAACTCCCAAATTAAAAAAGTGGGCGGCAGAGGTAGGCGTGGCATCCAAATTTTTGAATCAAATCTTTTTAATTGTCACCATTTATCTTCCTACCAAGTTTGGTGGCTCTAGCTCAAAAACTGTTAAAGATAAAGACGATTCCGATTTTATAAGGTGAGTGCCTTGGGTGGGCGTGCCATCCAACATTTTGATGCAGATCTTTGGTAGATGTTGACTTCTATCTTTTTACTGAATTGGGGGGCTCTAGCTTAAAAACTGTAATAGATATCGAAATTTCCGATTTTAAATGGTGGGCGGAAGGTATGGGCGTGGCATCCAAATTTTTTATGCGGATCTTTTGAAGGAGTCACCATATATCTTCCTACCAAATTTGGTGACTCTAGTTGAAAAAATGTGGAGGATACCCGCATAACCGTTTTAACAACGGCGGGGGGTGGGGGGCGGAAGGTGTGGGCGTGGCATCCAAATTTTTGAAGCACTTTTTGGAAAAATTCACTACCTATCTTGACACTAAATTTGATGGCTCTAGCCCAAAAAAGTGATAACTGTTGTGAGGTAGCATTCTTGCTACCCCACAAAAGGCTGAGTGGTATGACACCGTGGCTAGCCACTTACGCGCAAAAGCGTGAGCGATAGGTCTGATCGTTGCGCGCCCTCATAGCGCAAAAGAGAGCGACCGGTCTGATCGTTACGCGCCCCTATCGCAAAAGTGAGCAAGAGGGCACTTGACGTGACAGCCCACTTGACGCCAACTTCGCGTAAGACAGGGGAATGAGAAAGCGATTTTGGATGATTTTGCAAAAGTTTTGGGAAGAGGAGTTGGATTTTGGCACGCAGCCAGTTACGACGCGACCTACAAGTGCGAAAACAACAACAACAACGACGACCCGCGCAGCACCCCGCATCAACAGGCATAACAGCAACCACTGCAGTCACAGGCACGGCAACAACAAGCCATAGCAGCGGCCACAGCGGTCACGGGCCAACCACAACAACAACAACGAAGAGCCATTACAGCAACAACAACACCAACGGCCATAGCAGCGGCTACAGCAGTCACCGACACGGCGGTTACCGGCAGCAACAACAACACCGATCAGGCTACGGCAGCAGCCACGGCCAGCGTAGCCAAAGCAACAACAACAAAGAGAAGCCACCCAAGAACAACAACAAAAGAGGCAATCGCAGCAACAACATTAACTGCAGAGCGAGCAACCGTGGCACCCCGCAGCGACAACGGCATCCACAGCAGAAGCAACTGCAGCAACAACAACAACCGTAGCGTGAACAACCACAGCACCCCGCAGCAACAACATCAAACAGGCACAGTGGAAGCTTCAGCAGCCCATCGGCAACAACGACAGGAGTAGCAGCGAGGAAAGTGAACAGGAGTGAAGTGAGAGAGTGAAAGTGAAAAGTGAAAAGTGCAAGTGACGGGATATTGTTTGGCACACACGCCCACACGCTACGCACCGGCAGCCACACGCACTCATACGCAACCACACGCACTCACACGCACTCATACACACTCACACGCACACGGCACACACTCACACACACACGGCACACACACCCGCAGGCAGTCACACACCCACTTGGGCAACCGCAACGGACACACACGCTACACACACGCACCCGAGCTGCAGCCACGCACCCACCCTCGCACACACCTACACATACACACACACACACACAGGACACACAAGTGCACATCCAGGAAGTGCGGTCGCGTTTCAAATCGCTCCGTCAGCTGTTGTTTTTTCGGCGTCACATCTGTGCGTAAAAAATACAAAACAGCTTGAATCGTGTTGGTGAAAGTGGCGGGTCACTTACCTGTGCATCTGATTGCTACCGTCAATCGCGTTTCTGGGCAGTTCTCGTTGTTGTCTTCTGAAGCCTTCCCAAGCGGCGGACCGCCCGCGCTCTTTTTTGGGCACTTTCGGTAGTGTGCGTTACTAAAATACACTCAGTGCCACACCATTTCTCTGTGGTGTGCTGTTTGTGTTTTTTAGACTGACCGCACTGCCAGCTGATCGCTTCACATTCCAGGGCTAGCTGCCTGCATAACAGTGCCAACCGAGCAAGCAGCGCTCACCGGGTTCCCCTGGGAAGTAACAGGTGGAGCTTTTTGGCTTACTGGAGGTGTCTCCGCTGTGCAGGGTTCGTGCATCGGGAAACCGAAATTTCATAGCATACATATAAGGGCTGCGCTAAGTGTAGTATATCAACGCCATATTAACGCTTTGATGCGCGACGAATTGGCCAAAATCGTTAAGCTGCATGCTTCAGCTCTGAGGCTTAGCAAGCCCCAAACGGCAGTGGGTGCTACCCAGACGTCACCATTGACCTTGGAGCGTCCTATTGTCAGGGTCATGGAGCAATCAGCTCATCATACTGGCGTCGCCAGTCGTGCAGGCAACAGGGCACTGCCGAAGCGCCCAAGGGAGCTGCCAGAGTTGCGTAGCACACCGCCCAAAAAATCAAAACCCCTCTAGGCGGCGAAGCAGGTAGCAGCAGAGGCGGCACCCAAGACGGCACCAGAAGCTGCTCCACAGGCGGCACCACAGCCGACCTGGTCAAAGGTGAAGCCAAGGAACCCGGCGCGCAAGCGGAACAGAGCGGATGCTATTGCAATCACTGGGGCTGACGGCTGCAGCTACGCTGACATGCTCCGCGTGGTGAAAACTGACCCGTCCCTACGCCAATATTGCGAGGATGTGCAGAATGTCAGGCGTGCAGCAAACGGAGATCTGCTATTGCGCCTAAACAAGAAACCATCGCACAGCTCGGAAGAGCTGCAATCAGCTATGGTGAAAGTCTAAGGCAACAGAGCAACGGTAAAGACGCTAGTTGACGTCCAGCGGGTCGAAAGCCGCGGCATGGACGAACTGACTACGAAGGAGGAGTTGATCGAGTCGATCCAGGAAGCCTTAGACGCCCCCAGTCTGTCTGTTGAAGCAGTCAACTCACTTCGAGCCCTACGTAGCGGCACATCGTCGGCGACGTTGGTGCTTCCAACCCCTTTAGCCAGCCGTATACTTGATCTGGCCAAAGTTCGAGTGGGCTGGGCTGTTTGCCACATACGGCCCATTGTACAGCCACTGCGTTGCTACAAATGCCTGGCGTTTGGGCACATTGCTGCAAAATGCACCAGCACGGATGATCGCAGGGGTGCGTGTTACAGATGCGGCGAGGCTGGCCACGAGGCTTAATCCTGTAGCAAGCCACCAAAGTGCTGGCTGTGCTCCAAACAGGGGCCAGGAAACGCTGATCACACCACGGGCAGCTTTAACTGCCCCGCCTATAAAGCAGCTGTCGGCCGGACGAGATGATAAGGTTACTCCAGCTTAACCTTAATCATTGCATGGCTGCACAGTCGCTTCTGGAGCAGTCAACCAAGGAGCATAGGATTGATGTATGCATATTGAGCGAACCTCATCGTGTGCCGATTGCGCCATCGGGCATCTGGGCGTCGGACAACAGCAGGAAGGCTGCGTTGTGGGTGTGCGGTGCAACTCAGCAGCTTACTGAGGTGCAAGAGTTCAATGGATTTGTGAGGGCTAGATTGGGCAGTTTGTGCATATATAGCTGCTATCTCCCGAAAAGCTTGCCTCTCGCCGCTTTCTCCTCTGTCTTGGAACAGCTCGTAGACGACGCCAGGGGACGCAGCAGAGTCATACTCGCAGGCGACTTCAATGCATGGGCTCTGGAGTGGGGCAGTGTTTTAACGAACACTAGAGGCAGGGTGCTCTTGGAGTCACTGGCTCCACTGGATCTGGCGCTACTTAATAGCGGCAACAGGCACACATTTTCCAGAGCAGGGGTCGGCTCGGTAATTGACCTTACGTTCGTCAGCCCCTCCCTATTTAACGCAGCACAGTGGACGATTAGTGACATGTTCACAGCAAGCGATCACAACGCCATCGTATGTTCAGTGGGTGGCCAGCGAGAGTGTAGTGAGCATAGCGCGCCGAACGCTAAACACTACAGACCAGACACCTTTGACGTTTGGGCGTTTTCTAGATCAATTGAGCCGCTCACCACATCAGGATCTTCCGACTCCCGGGCAGCTCAAATGGCAGCGCAAGTCTCCTCGGCATGTGACAGCAGCATGGCACTACGCCTTTTCTACGCGCGACGCCATGAACCCACGTATTGGTGGAACGCCGATATTGACATGGCGCGCCGAGCCTGCATAAGAGCTCTGTCAACGAGCAGCTAATAGGCCACACTTCGCATTAAGGCGCGAAGAATATAGACGGGCGAGAGGTAAACTCAAGAAGGCGATCAAGGCGAGCAAGAGGGAATGCTATCTTCAACTGTGCGACTCTGCAGAGCACGACCCGTGGGGCAGAGCCTACAAAACTGTGGTTAAACGCATCTATGCTGGAAACCAACACAACCCCTCTATGGAGCCAGGCAGGATGCGGGCCGACGTGGAATGCCTGCTCCCGAACGGTAGGCTGCAGTCCCTGCCCGCAGCAACAACGCAGCACCAGGACTACATCGAACCAGTAGTTATCACGCCGGAGGAGGTACTTGCTGTTGCCAGGAGCATCGTGGCGTCCAAATCCCCAGGCCCGGACGGCATCCCCAATCGAGCGCTGAAGCTGGCAATGACGTTGAAAGCCCAACAATTCACTGACCATTTCAATACATGCCTACGCGAGAGGACTTTTCCGCTTAGCTGGAAAGAGCAGAATTTGTTGTTACTGCCGAAGCCTGATAAGCCGGCGGGGGAACCCTCCTCGTACTGACCAATCTGCCTGTTGAACAGCATTGGCAAAGTCTTCGAGAAGCTGCTATCTGTGAGGCTCAGCCAAGCGATAGACAGAGCAGGCGGGCTATCCCCAAACCAGTTTGGATTCCGGAAAGCGAGGTCAACCTTCGACGCCCTGAGCATGGTGGTCGACATTGCATCCAGTGCTATCCAAGGCTCCAGATGGGCAGGAGGTGCCAAAAAATACTGCCTCATTGCCACGCTTGATATAAAAAATGCGTTTAACACAGCCAGTTGGGATGTTATCCTAGACGCTCTGGAGGTACTGCAGGTCCCCTCATATCTGCGGGACACAATAAGGAGCTATTTTGACGGACGGGTGCTGCACTATCGGACCACAGAAGGCACCAAATCTCACGCAGTTTCTGCAGGAGTCCCTCAGGGATCTGTTCTCGGGCCACTCCTGTGGAATATTATGTATGACGGAGTCCTTAGGCTTCAACTCCCCGACGATGCATATATCGTTGGCTTCGCCGATGATGTAGCCATCGTGGTCGTACGGAAGGAGCTGAGATGCGTGGAAGCTGCATGCAATACGTGCATTGCTCGCGTGCAGGACTGGTTTCAACATGCGGTTCTGGAGCTGGCTGCGCACAAGTCGGAGGCGGTTCTAGTCAGCAGTTGCAAGTCTGTGGAGACGGCTAGAATAGTTGTGGGCAACACCACGATTCTGTCGAAAAGGGCAATAAAATATCTCGGGGTCATGCTGGACACGAGATTGTCATTTAAGGAGCATCTGGAGTACACTGCATCTAAAGCAGCTGGAGCATGCCGAGCACTGTCGCGGATAATGCTAAACACCCGTGGGCCTAAACAGGAGCGCCGGAAGCTATTAATGAGTGTAGTCCGCGCCACCGTCTTGTATGGAGCGCCGATATGGTGGAGAGCCGTGCAGGTGCACAGCTACTGTCGCGGATTATGCGCTACCTACCGTCTGTGCGCCATCCGGGTTTGCTGTGCATTCAGGACAATCTCAGACGAGGCTGCCCTGGTTATTGCTGGCATGATACCGATCGAGGAACTAGCTATCGAGTCGGGTGAGTTGCAAAGGCACACAGCTGGTGACTTAGCGCGCATGGGTCGAGCAGCATCGAGAGCCAGAACAATTGAGCGATGGCAAGCACGCTGGAGCTCGTCGGTGAAGGGGCGTTGGACTTTTGCCTTGATCCCGCAGCTGCTGCCTTGGCTAAACCGCAAACACGGCGAAGTCAACTTCTATTTGACGCAGCTCCTATCTGGACATGGGTGCTTTCGGTGCTCATGGTGCGGTCATGGTTCGCCAGAGGACGCACACCACGTGTTGGTTACCTGCTGGCGGTTCGCAACTCAGAGGAGTGCACTGGAGCGCGCTATGGGTTGTCCCATCACCGTGGACAATTTAGTCCCAGGCATGATGGAATCTTCGTCGAAGTGGGAAGCGGCCTGCACATTTGCGGCAGTGGTAATGAAGGAGCAGAGGCGAGTGGAGCGGCTTAGGAGGTCAACTTCAAGCTAGGCTTACTCCAGTATAGGATGCGACAGTGGTTTGCGAAGCAATTCTAAACGGACGTACCGCAAATTACTGTCGCTCCTGTATATTATTATTTATTATGTAGTTATTATTTAGTTTAAATAAAGAATATTAAAAAAAAATAAAAAAAAAAAACACACACACACACCCACACTCATACGCATACGCCTATTACAGCGGGGTAAGTTGGCCCATGGCCAAGCGAAGAAAGCGTCCCTCACAAATTATGAGGGGAGGAGTTGAGGAGTCTTTCGGGTGATCACCCTGGACCACCAACCCCTTCCCTTAGCCCGCTCTGAAGATGTCGACCCGGGCGCCAGTACGACCCCTTTGACCCCCCTATATGTCTGCGTATTGGTGTTCGATACAGGAGCGGCTCACTCCAGGGTCCCAGTATCTTACAAATTATCTGTAAAGAAACCCCGGACGCGACTGAGACGCCGGCTAGGAAACGTCCTTACACTGTAGACGTTAACAATTTCAAGGAGCAGGGTGGATGGGGGCGGAAGGAATGGGTGTGGCACCCAAATTTTTTTTTTTTTTTTTTTTTTTATCTTTGCTATTTATTTTTGGCTGTATCCCTTAACATAAGACTAGGAAATGTCAAAAAGTTTACAAATCTTACTAACATTACTTATCTACCAGTTTCTTTTTCGACTGATAGCTTGGAGTCGCGGTCCTCAACTCATCGCTGGGTAGGAAGGTCATTACGATGAAGGCGGGATCGGCTGCACGTATTTGTGAGGCCTCTCGCGAGATTGTTTGGGTGCGATGTGAGCTTCCTCAAGTACCTTTTCTTGTGTTCCGCTATGACTTCCCTGACCGGTGGTACGTTTAAGTCCCTTTGTATGTTTTCGTTGCGAACATACCACGGTGCCCCGGTGATAGTTCTTAGGATCTTCGACTGGGCTCTTTGGACGATGTCGATGTTACTGCTGCACGCGTTACCCCATAGCTGGCAGCCATAGGTCCAGATTGGTTTCAAAACGGAGTTGTAGAGCAGAACCTTGTAGTCCAGACTTAGCGGAGAGCGAGCGTTGATAAGCCAATGGAGGCTATTGGCTTTGAGTTTAAGCTGTGTTCTCTTAGCTTCAATGTGCCTGCGCCATGTAAGTCTTCTGTCCAAGTGTACTCCCAAGTAGGTTACTTCGTTTGCTTGCGGGAGTGGGGTGTTGTTTAGCGTGAGTGGTGGACAGTCTTGCCTGTTTAGGGTGAAAGTTACATGTTTACATTTTTGTTCGTTGACCTTAATACGCCAGTCGGATAGCCAGTTTTCTACGTTAACGATGTGACGAGCAAGTTGTGTTGTTGCTTGCAGTGGGCATCTGGAGCGGCTAAGGAAAGCTGTATCGTCAGCAAAGGTTGATGTTGTTAGGCCTCTGCATGTTGGGATGTCTGATGTGTAGAGAACGTATAGTGTCGGCCCAAATACGCAGCCCTGAGGAACGCCAGCTTCAATACGGTGTTCGTCGGATATTGCAGAATTACATCTCACTGCAAACTTTCTGTCGTAGAGGTAATAGTTTATGTGTGTTGACTGGGAGCGTTGTTTTGATCTTATACATCAGGCCTTCCAACCAGACTCTGTCGAATGCCTGAGACACATCCAAAAATATTGCAGTACAGTATTCTCGATTTTCGAACGCGCCTCGTATTTCTGATGTTATGCGGTTAACCTGCTCAATAGTTCCGTGTTTTTCACGAAAGCCGAATTGATGTGATGGGATTATGTTATGGAGATTCAGGAATTGATTAATCCGAGTCAGCAAACATTTTTCGAAGAGTTTTGATAGACACGATAACAAGCTTATAGGTCTGTACGACGAGGGAACTGTCCGATCTTTACCCAGCTTTGGAATCATTATGATGATAGACTTTTTCCATCTCTCTGGAAAGTGGCCGAGTTTTGTGATTGTATTGAATAACTGGGCAATGATGTAGACTGCATAATAGGGAAGCTCATCTTTGGGGTTATTAAGTCCCAGCCCGGGGATTTTTTTGGATTTAGATGCTGGTTGATAATTCTTGCGACTTCATTCGGCCGAAATACAATTGGCTCATGTTGACTCAGAGAGTCGTTTAGTAAGGTCGGAAGTGCGAACGCGTTTGTAGCAGGATTAGATTGGAAAACATTTTGCAGATGATCCGCAAATGTGTTGGCTCTGTCTTCATCGCTCCGGGCCCAGCCGCCTGCAAGGTTTCTTGAAGGCATCACTGTTTCTGTCGGTGGACTAAGAGTTGGGTGAGCTTTCCACAAAGAGTTTTTAGTGCCAGATGTTGATAGTTGCTCAATGTATCGGCGTTAGGCATATTCTTCTTCTCGCTTTAACGCTTTGGTGAGTTTACGTGTGGCTCTTCTTAGATTTTGCTTTGCTGACGGCGATCTGTGGGATTGCCAATGTCGCCTGAGGCGCCGCTTTTCATGAACGAGCTGTTCAATTTGGGGGTTTGTTGTCATTTGGGCGTGTACTGCATTTACTGGTGTTGGTGTTGAGATGCGTGCTGCTTCGACGAAGACTGACTCAAGTTTGTTTGCCATAGAGTCGATGTCAGCTTCCATATTCAGATGCGTATCCAGTTCAATGTGTGAACTTATATATTTTTTGTATTTGAGCCAGTTGGTTTTTTGTGTGGTCAACTTACCGGGCCGATTTACAAACTCTGGGTGGCGTAGTAATTGTATAAGAACAGGCGAGTGGTCGGATGAAAGATCCGAGAGGCTTTCGGCGCTTATCAGGCTGCGGGGAATATTTTTGGTGACTGCAATATCAATCAAGTCGGGTAGTTTCTTGGGGTCTGTGGGCCAGTAAGTTGGTGTGCCAGGAGAGACATGGCCGAGCCTGTTGTTTACTTTTACAAGTGCGTTGTACAGCTGCTTTCCCTTTGGATTCACAAGGCGAGATCCCCAGTGTGTGTGCTTGGCATTGTAGTCTCCTGCTGCTAAAAAGTTTTCTCCTAATGAGTTGAAAAATTCCATAAATTGGTCTTCAGATATGGTGAATCGAGGGGGGCAGTAGACGGCGGCTAGTGAAATTTGGTTACCCCTATCAAGGTGTATTTTTAAAGATGTGGCCTGTAGATAGTTTCTGGCGAACACTTTGTGGTAGTGGTGCTTCAGCCGGCTTCTAATCAAAATACCAGTCCCGCCGTGTGCCTTACCATCGGGATGATTGTTTCCGTAGAATGTGTATCCGCTTATTGTAAAATTATATTTGTTTGTAAGGTGTGTTTCGGAGAGTAGCATAACGTCGATGTGCTTGTCGAGTAGGAATTGAGTTAACTCAAGATTATGCTGTGAAACGCCGTTAGCGTTCCACGTAGATATACGTAGCGAAGCCATTGATTATTTTGACTGTTGTGATACAAGCATTTGTACCAAAATACTTTGATTTCGCATTAAATCTTGCATAGTTGTGCGCATAAATGACATAAGCTCTGTCAAGCTCTGCTGCAGGGTACATATCATTTCTTCAAAGTTGCTTTGTTGTTTCTCTTGTGGCTTGTTGTGTTGTGCAGTATTTTGATCCGCATGCTTTGCTTGTGCGTACGGTACATTAAAGGCAGAAGGCTCCAGTCCTGATCTTAAGGCGCTTGCATAAGTCGCGTTTTTGGATACGGGTACGGGACCAAGGGAGGACCTGGCTGCAGTCGAGAAGAAGACGTCTGGGTTGCTTTTCGATGGAATGTAGTTAGGCTGTACGCTTTGCGTGCGTGCTGTGTTCACGCGCTTGTGGATGCGAGATTTAAGTTCTTTGTAGATTGGGCAGCCTCTATAGTTAGCTGTGTGATTGCCGCCGCAGATGCCACACTTGTTTTTTGCTGGAGTCGCAATTTGCTTGCTGGGCAGCACGACGATTCATGAAGATCGCCGCAAACTACACATACCGGGCGCAGTGTGCAATTAGTCCTTGTGTGGCCGTATTCTTGGCAGTTCATGCATTGTACCGGGCCGTTGCGATTATGTGGCTCTTCAACGGTGACTCTGCGGTGCAATAGAAACTGAAGCTTGTAAATGGGGTGCGCCTCATATTTTTTTAGTTATCTGCATCTCAGGCTCAAGCTCGACTTTGAAAAGTGGTTGCGGCTGTCTGTTCTTGTTAAGAATATTAAGAACTTTTTTAACGCGGAATCCTTTCTCATTTAGCGCCTCTTGGATTTCATTCATCAGACTCTATGCCTTTAAGTACAACTTGCTGGCACTTGCTGCTTTTTAGTTGGTACGTGTAAAAGTTTTTTTTGTTTTCATTTAAGTATTTTGACAAAACTCTATAGTTGTCTTCGGTCTTTGTCTGCACTTTAATCTCCTGGATGTTACCCCTCTTTAGGGGAATGATATGGAATTATCTTGACCAATTAGCTCTACAACTTTGTATACAAAAGCACTGGAGCTTTTCTCGCGAATGAATATTGGTGGTGGCTTAGGCTTTTTTTCTCAACAGATTCTGGGGACAGGTCGTCAGCATTATCTGCCAAAATTTCAAATATGTTGGTGTTGTTAATTGTTTCGCTTGAGTTGCCACGAGTGATTTTTGGTTTATTTGTCGAGTGTTGGGGGCTTAATTTTCGCTTGATTTGTATGTAGCGATTCTTACCTGTCTGTATAGCCGGCTTTAAATTTGCGTCGGCTGCGGAGTGTTTTGCTGTCGGCGCAGCAGTTTTTGTGTTTGCAGAGCGGGCAGTCGGCACCGGTGCAATTGTTGTTGCAGTAGCTGTTTCAGCCGTCGTGGACAGAAGAGACGGGGAGCATTATCGAACTCTGTCGCGTGCTACGTGCAAGAGTTCGTTGGTCGCGTTTGGTGAAGGTGACCGCGGTCAGATTTCGTCGAGAGTAGGGACGGGGAAGGGGAGCACGAACGCTCTCTGTCGTGCGCTGAGAGCAACGCTTCGTTTGCTCGCTCGCTGTCAAGTTCTGGGGCGACATAGGTAAAGTACTTGTTGTTCTTTTATATAGAGAGCCGGCGCTCGTCTTGCACACGCTGTCGCTGAGAGCGAATGTCGTGCTGGCTCATTGTCTTAAGCGGGGTTAAGCTACTGTTTTTTTCTGTCTGTGATTTTAGTTTTGTTTATTTGTAAATAGTTAGATTGTGTTCACCAAAATAACTTTTTTATGTGCATTTTACTGCACAAAGCGTCATTTCGCGTAAATTATAATATAATTTTTGGGTGTTTTAGGCACTTCACTCTTGTAATTATCAAGTTGTAACCGGAGCAGAAAGAAAACACGTCTGCTTGCGACGAATGGTTTACACATCCAAAATCTTTATGCATTTTTTTCAGGGACATGATTAGCTATCTGCGTGCAAAATTTGGTAGCTCTAGCTTTAAGAATGTGAGAAATATTTGATTTAATCGGTTTTCAGCTATCGAATTTATCGATTTTCCACCAGCACATGTGTATTTGATTGTCTTGTTACGTTTTGCCTATTGCTTCAATCCGCTCGCTGCTGTGTAACACAAGAGGGTAGTATAGACTAAAGTTAACTTTTCGTTATTGAGTTACTATACCCAAGATATATAGCTTTAAATACAAGCACATATATAGTAAATTGTCTTTATCATGAAAATATATATTTGTGATATTATGGACTATATCCGAATATTGGGACACAGGGTATTTTTTCTTTGTGCAATTTGTGCGTCTTGTTGTGTTTTGCCTATTTTCGATGCATGCATGTATGTATTCGTTCGCGATCATAGCCTCAGCTTGTGCGTCAGTCTGTCGCCAGTTTAAAAAGTAGCGGAATGAAACCGGCATGGTCTTTCAGCTCTAGTTCGCGTTTAGAATATACCCTAATCTCATACTTAGTGCGGACAGTCACTGTTTGTGTATTCTGTGACTTAACTTCAGTCCTCGATATCTATGCTGTTTTTCAACCGATTTTGATGAATAACTTGTCAGCTCATCTAAGTCCTAGGCAGTACAAATTTGTTTCAGATTTTCAATAACTATTTTCTTTTCCGATATACAAAATCGACTACAAAAATTTCTCGAATTTGGAAAATGTAAAAATGGGGGTTGAAATAATGGGTAACGATAGAACTTTTCTGAACATTTTATTGAAATCGGTTAAGAAATACCAGAGATATCGAAGATTGAATTTTAGTCACAGATGCATACATACAATGACTGTACGCGTTATGTACAGAGTTCGGGGTATCTCCTAGTCGGGAAATCTCGCCTAGAGCCTTCTTATTTGTTTTTAAATCCTTAAATGTCCTATGCAATGCTTTAAGCGAATGTTTATGTGCCATAGTGCATTCATCCCATTTTGAATGTTTAATGGCAGCTTAAATGCTGAATGAGCTGATTTGCCTCCAATGCGTTCGTAAATAGAACATTGCGACTAACAATGCCTGCCATTTCTACACTATCGTACTGCAGTTTACGATTCATATCTGTGTTGAGTAAATCAGATGCACTTCGATTCGGTGAGATCAGACCGAAGTGACTGATTTGTAAATTCGCAATAGTAATGCAATGATCCTCGATAGCAATCAATGCTTCATTGTACATTGCATCACTGAACGATATCGTTTGATCGTTGTACCTTGTACGATGTCGATACAGTATATCAGTCATTGAATCTTTGTGATTATCCCCCAACATTTGTGCTCGGGCCGGGAAACATGTAGTCAGTACTATTGCAAATAGTAGACGAATTTGTCTTCCTGTGCAGCTTAATGCTGCTTCAGCAAGCATACTGTCCCAATTATTGTCGTCTTCTAGCAAGCCTAGTGCAAGGCATGCATCTTTATATGTTAGATACTGTTGTACATCTACCTTGCGTATATCTTGAAAAGACAATGGTCCGGTGACATTCACCAACAAACAGTCGCAGATAAAAGCACTCAGTCTGCCTTGGATTGACTGTATACACACGACCCAAACTATTTGATTTGAATAAACCGGGGCAGTCATCAACTGGTGTCCGTTGCTTGCGGGGCATCCATTTTTTCGATTGAGCCCATGTAAAATATCGTGGAACTTCAGAATAGAGCAGCGTTTGTGCGAAGCACCAAACACACTTTGAACATTTTCCGTCTACCATTCAAGGTAATGAACGATTCAGATTTCCTCACGGACCATGAATCATGTTTGTAGTAACAATATCAAATAGTAATTGATCAGTAGACGGATTTGGAATTTCTGCAGAAATCAAACTATCCATGTCTTCAGCACGTTTTTTGTCGACGAACCAAATTAAAATGTGAGCATGAGGTAATCCACGCTTTTGCTACTCAACTGAATCCATCCAACAACTTGTGGGGCCAAATACATGCAATTTTGTAATAAAGCTGATTAAAGACTTTAATTTTTGTTTAAACACACGTGCTGTTATGTAATGACGATGTATTGCATGGTAATAGCAACGATGTAATTTTCTGCCATTTTGGATTACATTATTCTTGCATGTGACGTGGACTACCTTCGTACGATGATGGTAAGATAACAGAGTTACCAATTTCGGCAGTGTCAGCGATGTTCGCAATAGCATCTCGCAATATATATATATATATATATATATATTCTTAGGCACGCAGATTCTGTTGATTATATCGCAAGAATCGTAGTCGTTCACTCTCTATCTTTACATACATGTCGACCATAAATTGTTGGCAAAGCTCACGACATCGTAAAATGATGTTGTCTCGGCCGGGTCTTATCATCAAAATAAAAATCCTTTGAGCTAACGTTCTTATTTGTTTCGGCTTCTGTAATAATGTATTCTGAAATTAATTGAAGAGCGTCATATGAACGATGGGTATCACTAATAAACTGAAGATCATTATTTCTTCTTCGAATCACGATCTGTCGCGTAGCTGTACGTTCGCCAACCATGATTCTAGCAACGACGCGTCGTCAACAACATGTTCATTAAATTGATTTCAGGAACATGCTAGAATCTGGATCTGTACCGATAAGTAAGCCATGCAATGGTTCAGGTGGTTTTTCAATTTCGGTTATTTGTACTTTTCCTGATGAGCAACACATCCCAACTGACTCATTTGCAAATTTGAGTGCATGACAATGCGGGCATTCCTTTTCCAAAGTACCAATAACCACTTTAGAATGAGCATCATATTCAACATCACGCTCATACTGGAATGCTAGTCAAAGAAATAACTTTGATGTAAATGGTCAATGAACTTGGCGTTGTTGGTCAAGTCCTCTACGTCTGTGGCGTTGTTTGTCAATTCCTCTCTATGTTTATGAGCGTTACTCTTCGTTCTTGTTGCCTTTGTTGATTTAGTTCATCTCAAGCCTCTTGCGATTGTGATTCACTTAACTAATGCATTGTTTTCTTGGATTAGTTCACCTGAAATTCGTACTTATAAATATCTCGCACGGCTCGCACTGATCGTTTGACGACTCAAATTGGCCCCTTTGCGTCTTTTTGGCATTGCTCTAATATATAAAATTCTCGTATCACAATGTTTGTAATTGAACTCCTCTAAAACGGCTCAACCGATTTTCGTGAAATTTTATGTGCTTTCGATTATACGATTTTTTATACTTTGATACCGAAGGTCTCATAGTATATTGGTTTTGTGCAATGTCCGTCATGGTGTCTGTCTGTCCGTCTGTCCGTCCGTCCGTATGAACGCATCTTTTTTCGACACCCGTAAAGCTAGAGACTTGAAACTTTGCAATTATGTTTATCTATAGACGGTACAGATAAAGTGTTAAGATTGGGTCGCCACGCCTACTAGGAGGCTGGGAAATCGATAAATTCGATAACTGAAAACCGATAAAACATAATATTTCTCACATTCTTACAGCTAGAGTTACAAAATTGCACGCAGATAGCAAGTCATGTCCCTGAAAAAACTGCATCAAAATTTTGGATGCAACGCCCCCTGATTCCGCCCCTATCCCCCCTTCTCCAAGAAATTGAAAACGCCTATAGTTTTCACATTTTTTGGGCTAGAGCCACCCAATTTTGTGTCAAGATAGATATTGACGTTCCCCAAAAAAATTCATCAACATTTTGGATGCCTCGCCCCCTGATTCCGCCCCCATCCCCCCTTCTACTTGAAATTGGAAACGCCTATAGTTTTCAAATTTTTTGAGCTAGAGTCGCCGAATTTGGTAGGAAGATATATGGTGACATCTACAAAAGATCTGCATCAAAAATTAGGACGCCACGCCCACCTCTGCCGCCCACCATTTAAAATCGGAAATTTCGATATCTCTTACAGTTTTTAAGCTAGAGCCCGTAAATTCTGTAGAAAGATAGAAGGCAACATATACCAAAGATGTGCATCGAAATTTTGGATGCCACGGAATCGGCTATATCTTTAACAGTTTTTGAGCTAGAGCCACCAAACTTGGTAGGAAGATAGATAGTGACAGTTAAAAACATTTGATTCAAAAATTTGGATGCCACGCCTACCTCTGCCGCCCACCTTTTACATTTTGAAGTTAAGTTATCTTCCACAGCATTTGAGCAAAAGTCACAAAATTTGGTAACATGATAGCTGGCGATGTTTACCACATGGCCCACTCCCTTCGCCCCTGCATTCCCCCATATCAACCGTTCATTTACTGGTATCAAAGTATTCCGCAGTCGGTTGCGTCCGACTGCAACGTTTTTATTTGTTTTTTGATGTTTTCGCTTCCGAGATAATGATTTCAGTTACAATATTTAAACCCCAGTACTGAATTTTTGTTTCGTCCTACTGGGATTTCATATATGTATGAAAAAGTTTTATTCAATTTAATATTTTTCATAAAATTTTCTTTGAATTTTATGACGCCACATTTCCGATTTTGTCAGATTGGCGAGATTACCTTGGTAACCGAAGTAACACTTTTCTGGGTTTTACAGGTGCTGCAGCTTCAGATGGCGATGGGCGCTTCCCACGATGATATGCCTTAAAACTGAATCAAACTTTGTCAAAACATAAGGGCGTTTAAAAAAATTATGCATACCAAATCTTGATTCGATCAGACAACTCCTTCGGGTACCTCCCAAAAAAAAATGGACACATTTTCGCCTTGAAACTTTCCAATGAAAATTATGGCTTCAATAACGTTTTTCATTTGTTCTTTAATGACTAATCGTGTGCCATTACACAGCCGTGGTGGGTTTAACTTACGAAGCAGAATGATCGGGGATCCAACTTTCAATTGTAAAAGTGTGGTAGCATGCCTGGCAAAACCAATGAATTTAAAAACTCAATCGGATAATACACAGTTTCGTTGGTATCGCAAACTGAATCGATAGATTTGTATGACACCAATTCCCCAGGCAACAACTATTGTATCTTTAAATTTAACCCATTAACGTCCACATTTTTTGCTGCCAAAATCGCTCTTTCTGCCAGCCAATTATGATTTTCATGTTGTGAGTGTACATCGGGAAATATGTTATCGATGAGAGTATTTTGCGAATCGATGATTGTGCTGAAGTCCGTCTGTAGTTTTATGCATCCAGTATTTTCATGTACAGCAATTTTCCCATCGCCAATATCTAACAGTTCTAACATGAAGACCTAACCGATAAGTACACAGAACTTCACGAAAATCGGTCGAGCCATTTCGGAGGAGCTCAATTACGAAATTTGTGCCACGCGTTGCAGCGGCTAATTTTTATTCAAGTTTGTAACAAATGAGTAAATTACAAAGTTGTTAGTAACTAGGAAAGATAGTCTTACATTTAAAACTTTAACAATAATATTTATTATTTTGAATTATAAATACTTTTAATTTAAATTTAATTTAGCACTAATCGGTGCACAATATTTTTTGTTAACCTGTCTTTAGCTAACACAAATAGTGTTTGTGTATATGTGTAAGAAGTTGGGAAGCATTCAGTACATAAACTGACTGCTAAAAGGCGTCGCAACTGGCACTTGTAACCAGGTGGACTACGGAGAAATAATGAATGTTTCTTGTTGGTTTTACAAAGAACACTGATTTTATTAACGAAAAAGTAACAATATTTATAGGTAAAAATAGCTTAGTTTACAGTTGTATAGTATCAATTAGAATTAGGTTATTGTGTGCTCAGCAGTTGCTTGCAATGCAGAGTAGCATATTTAGCAACTGCCGGGTTGGCTGACCGCTACTATTGCGACATATATTGTGCATTGTGCAGTCAGCGATATTCTGTGTGTTCAGCATAATTTGGTGTTGCTTACAGTTTTATTGTGTCAATAAATGTAAAGTGTTGTGTATGGTCTTGAACTAGTTTTATATGTGTTAATTATTTGTGTGTTATTGTTACAATGCCATGTGCAGTTATTTGATGTCTTATAATATAAATGTGTGCTGACTTGTATACGACTGAACATTCTCCCGGCCGTTGAAACGGTTTTCAACCATCCTCTAAGTCCAGTGTAAATCGTCTTGGGGATGCTGATGGAGCGGATGTATCGATGGCCTCATTCCTTGTGGTTGTGGGTTGAAAGGTCCATAGGCGTTGCTTCCGCATTGCATAGGCGCACACTACAATGACCGATATCAATAAAGCAGCGTAAGCGGCTATATGATGGTGTTGGACCAAGCTTATTTGGTTGGGCATATCTTCTTTGTTGAGTGCAGCCAGTTTTAGCTGTAAGTCGTCCAGATCCATGTCTTCTTCTACCTTGTACGTCGATATGTTGAATTTTGTTGACGGTACATTAGTGGTGTTCGGCATGTTGATGTCTCCAAAGCGGGCGTAGCTTTTCCTCACTTGACTTATGACGGTACCAAAGGTACTGATGCTTATGTCTATATTGCGTGCAGTACAGCCAGATGATAGCGACAGTAACCCGGTGTTTTCTAGTTGTATTGTAGATGGTGTACCATTGCATACGGCTTGTAGTTCCATTGCAGAATGTGTTGCAAAGATCCAGTTATTCGGTTGGTGTGTTTTTTCCCATACCATCCTTGTTGTTCTGTGAGTTGTTTGGCACATCGTTGGTGTCTTATTGTTAAAGAGTTGGAATTCGCATCTGTTGTTTACATTAAATACAGCTTGATGATCAAAGCATATGTATTCTTCGTTAGGTAATGTAAGACAGCGGTGTAAATCATCGTGTGTAAGTCCCATGAATTGATCCCTGTGGTTGTTTACACCTATGATCGGCGTTTTTAGCTCGAACAATCTCCAACTAGTATAGTTCCACACTGGAATTGGCACCATATTAAACAGTTCTAATATCGATGTTGACACTAGTGGTAATATTACTCTGAATATCACATGAGTGTCGGTGGCTGTGCCTTCTGCCCGCATAATTCTGTATAGTTGAATTACGTTGGATGAAGTCACGGGTAACATTTGATCTGTTGGCAAATGATCCCGGATTTGGTCCAAGTGATCCCTTAGTTGCTTAGGGGAAATCAATATTGGGCTTATTGTGTGGTGGCGAACTCCAGTTAGTACGTCCACTATTTCCGATTGCATGCGCTGAAGAGTAGCTGCTAGCAATGTTAGTTGAGTCGTTAATGCCAAGTAGTTTTCTGTCAGACGTGCGCCAGTGTACTTTCCTCTGCTTTGGCTAATGGCAGCTACTTGTTGTTCAAGTAGTCTTAGACGCTTGTCCGATGTAGACCTTGTTTTCTTGACAACGTTAATGGTTGCGTCAAGTACTGAGGTTTGATTTCTCATTAGGGTCAATAAGAATTCCTCGTTGGTTTGTACCTTCTTTATGACCTTCGTCATTTTATTGGCGTAGTCCGAGTCTAATACTCCAAATAGACTGTTCGCAATATTACCCACTGCATCAAATGGAGAGCGGCGTTTGCGATTATGTTGCATGAGTACGTTAGCCATTTGCAGTTCATCATACACATGTGTGTATGTTGTTTAGTTCTGGGCATATGTATTGGAACTCCTTTATGCCTGAATTAAATGTCTTCATGTCTCGCCAGTATGGGTCCAATTCATAGTATACAACCATGGTCCAGTCGGATATTGCTCTCATCGTTGTTCCAATTTTTTCGTAATACACCCCTGTCTTCGTGTCGAACCTTGTCACCGATACTGACTGTGTCAGTACCAAAGGTAGCATTAGAAGCAGGACTAGCAACGACGAGGTTATCGTTGGCGACATTAGTCGTTTCCGTTGGGCGACCGGCGCGTCATTGTTATCCGTGTCCTCTGCTTCGTTGAGAGGGCGTTTCTTGGCCATCTCCTCTGGAAAGATTGGCGCAAGCCTGTTTATGGGGCGCTTGTAGATGCCTGATGCGGTTTTCACGTCAACCACTCGTACATGAGTATCAAGCCCTGGATAAGTTTTTACAATGCGTCCCATTGGCCAAGTCATCACAGGTATGTTGTCTTCTTTGATTAGGACAAGCATGCCTTCCTTGATATTGGGATTGATGTTTTTCCACTTGTGTCTGGATTGTAGCTCTTGCAAGTATTCTTCTGACCATTGCTTCCAGAATCCTTGCTTGATTCTGGATACTAATTCCCAACGTTTCAGTAAGGATTTTTCATCGCGGGCGGCGTTGACATCGGGAGGAGCAGTGAGCGCTTCACCAATCAGGAAGTGCGCTGGGGTGAGAGCAGTGGTGTCCGTCGGGTCATTTGACATCGGTGTAATTGGCCGTGAATTCAAGATTGCTTCAATTTCGACGATGACCGTGTTTAATTCCTCAAATGTTAGAGTTGCAGTGTTGGTAGTGGTTACCAGCAGTCGCTTTGCAGACTTGACTGCAGCTTCCCATAGACCTCCAAACGATGGCGCTCGTGGCGGGATGAATTTGAACGCAACTTGTTTCTTGTTGCAGTGATTGATGATCTCTGCTTGAGCCCTTTCACCAAAGATTGTTCCTTCCAGTTCCTTCAACTGGTTGTTTGCTCCAACAAAGTTAGTGGCATTGTCACAATGAATTGTTTGACATTTGCCGCGGCGGCTTAAGAAGCGCCGCAGAGCTCCCAAAAAGGCGTTTGTCGTCAGATCGCTGACCAACTCAAGATGTACCGCCTTTGTAGAGAAGCAGCAGAATACGGCTATGTATGCCTTATCTGGTCTTTTTCCTCGGATTTTATGATGAATCCAGATTGGTCCGCAGTAATCTACGCCTGTAGTAAGAAAGGGGCGTGTTGGTGTAACTCGGTCGGCTGGCAAATTGCCCATAATTTGGTTCATTAACTTGGGCCTTGCCTTGTTGCATTTCACGCAATTGTGAATGATGTTCCATGACATTGTTTTGTTGTTGAGGATCCAATATTGCTGTCTTGCAGTTGCTCGTAAGGCTTGGGCACCGCAATGCATGTTGTCTTCATGCAGTTCTCGCAATATCATTTTTACTATTGGATCGTTTTAGGGCAGCAAAATCTGATGCTTTGCATTGTAAGGGAGTGGGGCTTGATCCAATCTGCCTCCAACTCGCACAAGTCCGTCTGAACCTTGTAATGGGGACAGTGATGAAATGGAACTCTTTTTGTCCACCATGTTGTGACGCTGCAACGATTTTAGGTCAGCAGCGAATTCGACTTGTTGTATTGTCCGTAAGATTACATTGCGAGCGTGATCCAATTCCTTGATGCACAGCGTGGAAGTTGCTGATCAGTATTTTTTGTAACAGAAGCGCAACATATAAGCCACAATGCGTTGTATCTTGTGAAATGAATTGCTGTGTCTACAAGATTATAATTCTTCACCTTTTGTAGACGGAGATATTGCCAAACTTACATGTTTGGTTTTTCTTTCCAAGTTGCTCGGTGTGATAACGGGTAGGGCTGACCATTTGTCTGGAGAGCCATGCAGAAACAGTGGTCCATAGAGCCATAGATTGTGCTCGGGTAATTTTCGTGCCGATATTCCTCTTGACAGTACATCTGCTGCGTTGTTGGCCGATGAGACATGGCGCCATTGAGTTTGACTTGTCAAGGCCTGAATTTTCACTATTCGGTTTGCCACAAATGTATGATATGTGGATGCAGCTGCATTGATCCATGAAAGAACCACAGTAGAATCTGACCAAAAGTATCCTGGCACTGTGTTGCTGTCGAGGTCTAGATCGCGTCGAACCCTCTCAGCAAGCTCAGCACCCAATAGTGCTGCACAAAGCTCCAGTCGAGGGAGTGACTGTTTTGCTGTTGGAGCCACTCGAGATTTTGAACATAGTAGACGCACAGATATTTGCTTATTTCTGTACGTTGCGCGTACATATATTGCGGCGCCATATGCGCGCTCTGACGCATCGACAAAGGTGTGCAATTCTTTTGTGATTGGGGTCTTACCATAGATATGCCTTGGAATTTGCATTGAATTCAGGCTCTGCAACTCCTCTCGATAATCCTTCCATTCGTTTTGAAGTTTTGAAGGTAACTCGTCGTCCCAATCAAGCTTTAATTCCCAGAGCTGTTGCATAAAAATTTTAGCCTTTACTACGACTGGAGCGAAAAAGCCTAGGGGGTCGAAGATCTGTGCCAACTCTGAGCAGACTGCACGTTTTGTAATCCTTGTTGCTGTACTGCTGTGAGTGCGACCACCAAGTTGATCCTTTTTGGGCATCCAAATAAGGCCCAATGTTTTCACGCTGTAATGTTCCAGTGTTTCTCCGAGCTTCACATCGGTCACTATGTCTTCTTTCGGAATTCCTTGCAATATTTGTTCATTGTTTGAACACCATTTGCGCAGCTTAAATCCCGATGGCTGAAGGATTTTGTTGAGCTCTTGTTGAACTTGAATCGCTTCTATGATTGAATCGGTGCCAGTAAGGCAATCATCCACATAAAAGTCACGTTTTAGTGCCTTTGCACCCATCTGGAATCTTTCCATATTCTTGGTTGCCAGATGATCCAAACATTTTATTGCTAAAAATGGTGCGGATTTTGTGCCATATGTGACTGTTTTTAACCGGTAGTACTTGATCTCTTCTGATGAGTTGTTGCGCCATACAATCAGTTGATGAAACTGATTTTCCGGATTGATCCATACTTGACGATACATTTTTTCAATGTCAGCAGTAAACACATATCTATGTGTTCTGAATCGTAGCAGGATAGACATTAGCTCGCTTTGCACCGTGGGGCCTGCATGTAGTATGTCATTCAGTGATTTTCCAGTAGACGTTTTGCATGATGCGTCAAAAACAACTCGAAGTTTTGTTGTAGTGCTGTCCGGCTTCAATACGCAATGATGCGGAATTACGTAATGATTTTTTGGGATTTGTTGAGGTGACACTTGTTTCATGTGTCCTAACTTCTCATACTCCGCCATTAAAGCTGCGTACTGCTTCCACGTGTCTGCAGAGGTTCTGCGCTCTAACGATAAGAACCGTTTGGTCGCAATTTCCATGGAGTCTCCCAGGGCTGAACAGTGTTCAGAAAATGGGAGTTTGACGATAAATCTGCCGTCCACCGCCACTTGTAAGTGCTCTAAGAAGTGAGTCTCACAATGCGCTTCAATGGGTGTTCGTGGTTTCTCTGTTGACTCCATGCTATCCAGTGTCCAAAATCGTTCCATTAACTCATTTGTTTCTTCATTTGTTGCTGCTGCGCAAATGGCTGATGGTTTACTTGCAGCATTTATTTTTCCTACAATGATCCAACAAAACTCAGTTTGTTGCATCATTGGACCAGAATGGAACAATCTATGCTGTTGTGGGAGCAATATTGAAAAACAGTGCTCTGCTCCAATCAACATATCGATTTTGCCTGGTTTGTTGAAGTAAGGGTCCGCAAGTGGTCGATTGCTCGGCATGCGCCAATCGGTAATATTGATCGACTGGGCGGGTTGATCGGAGATTATATGGGGTAGTACAAATGCTTCCACCCGCATAGTAAAATTGCTGTGTAGTGATTTTACTATGACATTCACCCGAGCCTTGCTGACTCTTGGCTGTCCTCCGATGCCTTCAATCCGGAGTGTTGTGTCGTGACGTTTTAGTGCCAACATTTTTACTAGTCTTTCTGAGATAACGTTGATCTGCGATCCAGAGTCCAGTAATGCCTTGAATGTGGCCTGTTGTCCATTATTTGCTTGTACAGCTACCTTTGCTGTTGCGAGTCGATTGTAATTCTGATTGTTCGCAGATGCCACAACTTGTGTGTGTGGCTCTGCTGCTGCTGATGCGATAGCATTCTCCAAATGTAGAAGAGTATGGTGCTTTTTGTTGCATTTGAAACAGCTGAAGTTGCTTGTGCACGACTTCGTTTTATGGTCATTTTGAAGCAGTTGACGCATAGTTTTTGTCCTTGCACCCAATTTAGGCGATCGCTAATTGATTTAGCGCGAAAATCGTCACATTTAGATAAATAGTGACTTGTCTTTTTGCAATAAAGACATCCTCTTTGTCCACTTGACGAGGTTGCACATGTTGTGCTTTTAGGCTCCTTTTTGAAAGTTGCAGATGCCTTTTTCCCAGTAGCCATAGCTCGAACTCGTTGTTCTTAGAACTGGAGCATGGTGTCCAGTGGCTGGATTTCCTTCGTATTACCCAATGATTGTTCATAGAGTGTTTTATTTGCGCTATCCAGTTTATTTCTTAGGATGGCAATGATAATTGGATCCCATGTTGAAATGTCAATCCCGAGTCCCTTCAGTGAAGCTAAGGACTCTATGGTGGTGATGTGCAGCTCCTTTAAAGACTTTACATCGTCGCTGCAGGTTTGTTGCACCAGAAGGCGATTTAATATTCTAGTTGCGATATCTCTAGGATTGTTGTATGCATCTACTAAAATCTCCCATGCGTAGAGATAGTTCTCTTCCTTAAGATCGATGTGACGGATTAATCTTTCCGCCTCTCCGACTACGCTGGTTTTTAAATACCACATCTTGCGTATGGTTGGCATGTTTGTTTCATGTATCATACATGAAAACATATCAAAGAATTGTGTCCATTTGAGAGTATCACCATCAAATTTTGGAATGGAAATACGTGGCAGATTTATGTTTTCGGCGCACGTACTGCTTGAGTTCCCTGTAAATGCATTCCGTACATCAGCCTCTGCCTTGAGATATTCAGTGGCGTCGTAGCCAATCTCTTCCGGGTCCTCAAATTCCTCGTATATTTGGAAATGGACCTCTTGAGTTTTTGCCCATAATGACTTAACCATATCTGCGTTAAGGGGCTTGTGTTGAAAGGCTCGATTCAATGATGCAATCATCGCCTTTTGCCGACTGCACAATGCCATTAACTTAGCATTTGTGCTTGCTCGGGCATTTACTGATCCTGCAGCTATGACGGTCTTTGGTTCCGTCATGTTGCTGGTAGACTGATCTGCAATGTCAGCCTGTTCCAAGAAGTGAGTTCTGTTCTGCTCTACCATTGCAGCGACTTCTTCGAAGAACTTGAAGTATCTATGAGACTCCTCTAAGTTCGATGAGTTCCTGATCACCTCGTGGTTGTCTTTAAAAACAGTCCACTTTTCCTCTAGTATCGAGGCCCTGGCTTGATAGTAGCCAGGTTTTGCTTTCCGATCAGCTGGGTCCTTTTTGCTGTTCCTGACTAGCCTTGAAATCTCCTGGCTTATCTCGTCCTGCGCAGCTAGGACCTCTTCCAACATAATTGATTTGTCTGTACTCATTATTGTCGCCTTGTTGACAATTTAGAGTTACCAGAACCAATTTGTATATGTCGTCCTTAACTCCTGATTATTCCTGACCCGTTGGAAGTGTTTTATTCGCTCTGGTGAGCTGGATACGCTTCGATTCGCAACCGTGATGTGGTCAAGGAATAAGGAGTGTTTTTTTTGCTGTAGAAAGGATCCTTGTGTGGAGTCCTTCGTCGGGGTCAGCAAAATGTTTGTGTATATGTGTAAGAAGTTGGGAAGCATTCAGTACATAAACTGACTGCTTAAAGGCGTCGCAACTGGCACTTGTTATCAGGTGGACTACGGAGAAATAATGAATATTTCTTGTTGGTTTTACAAAGAACACTGATTTTATTAACGAAAAAGTAACAATATTTATAGGTAAAAATAGCTTAGTTTACAGTTGTATAGTATCAATTAGAATTAGGTTATTGTGTGCTCAGCAGTTGCTTGCAATGCAGAGTAGCATATTTAGCAACTGCCGGGTTGGCTGACCGCTACTATTGCGACATATATTGTGCATTGTGCAGTCAGCGATATTCTGTGTGTTCAGCATAATTTGGTGTTGCTTACAGTTTTATTGTGTCAATAAATGTAAAGTGTTGTGTATGGTCTTGAACTAGTTTTATATGTGTTAATTATTTGTGTGTTATTGTTACAATGCCATGTGCAGTTATTTGATGTCTTATAATATAAATGTGTGCTGACTTGTATACGACTGAACAAATAGGTTCGACGGTTTCCCTACACGTGAACATGCAACATATAGTTGCCCATGAGGAAAACATGGATTTTCCAAATCTAAACCACAAATGGTCATTGTTTGGCCTTGAGACTTATTTATAGACATGGCAAAAGCTAAACGAATTGGAAATTGTAGCGTTCTGAAGGGTATAGTAGAATCAGACGGTATCATTGGAATACGTGGCAACAGGACCACTTTTCCTTTAAACTTCCCAGTTAAAATGGTTGCTTCAAGAATATTTCCGGTGATAATTGAGGTGGATTCAAATTACGTAGGAGAATAATAGGGGAACCAATCTTTAATCGAAGATTATGTGGTGGCATTCCAGGTATATCTAGTGAATTTAAAAATTCAACTGGAAAATTTACACTTTCATTTTCATCAACAACAGTATCGATTGATTTAAAAGACATCAGATCGCCTGGTAACAACTGTTGTATCTAGAAGTTAACTTCGTCAACATCAACATTTTTGGCTGCCAAAATCGCCCGATAACTGAGCCTCGGCAGTCGCATATTGGATGTGTGTCCACCATTCTCAGTATTTCTGTGGCGATACATTGGATAGCCGTCAATATCCATGATAGTGTCATTCGTATGCGGCTTTGGGAAATTTTTGTCACATCTTCCATTTTCCATACATGGTGACGTCATGTTGAAAGCACCACACAGCCCATGGATCATGTGTTTGGTAACAATATCAAATAATTCTTGATCAATTAATGGGTCTGGAATTTCGGCTGAAATTATTTGATCAATTTCTTCTGGACGGATTTTATCTTGAAGCCAAATTAAAATGTGGGCATGAGGCAAACCTCGCTTTTGCCACTCAATCGAATACAGCCAATAACGTGTGATACCAAAAACTGAATATTTAACGATCAAATCAATTAAGGATTTCAATGTTTAAACACACGTGCAGTTATATCATGACGATGAATTGCTTGTTGTCGTGGTAATAGTAAAGTTTGTAACTCTTTCCAATTGGGATTACATGTGAAAGTAATAAACAAATCCGGTCGGCCGTAATGACGTACGTAAGTCATCGCATCTTGTATGTATTCCTGCATGTTTCGTGGACTGCCGATGTAGCTTGAAAGTAAAATAAAAGCATTACCGATGTCATTGGGATTTAAATTTCCGTCGATGTTTCCAGCAACAGCATCTCGTATGTGAAAATATTCTTTGTTGAATCGAATAAATCGCAAGCGTTCGCTTTCAACCTTTGCAAACATATCAACAATGTATTGATGGAATAGCTGACGATATCGAAGGATATAGTTGTCCTGATTTAGTATAATCATCAATCGGTGTGCGTAGTAGTTCATTGAACTAACTTTTTTATTTCCATAAGCACCTAAAAAATAAAAAAAATAAAATACGAAACTAAAACTCGTACATACAGTAAAAAAAAAAAAATAGTTAATAGTCACATTTACCGGTATTTGAATCACACTGTTTGATGTTAAGGTGATATTCATCCTGTCCTTGCCAAAGTATTAATGGATATTATAGTGCGTCATATGAACGGTGTAGATCCAAAATCGTACTGACAGTGTTGTCTCGCCGTGTAATTTTAATGGCTCTTTTGTCAACTGGATCACCAACCATAATAACAGCAAACTCATCAACAGTTGGAGCGTTGAATCTGCCAGCATGTTCACCTAATGGTACTTTGTCATTTACATGGAATTGAGACACGCTTCGACCTTGGATAGGAGAGTTGAAAGTTCTTCAAACGTATATTTTGTGGCCGACGTAGATTTGTAGAACAGGGCCTTGAAGCTTTTAACCCCTGCTTCCCAGAGCCCCCCCATGTGCGGTGCACTTGGCGGGTTGAAGTGCCAGGATAGGCCGGACTGACTGTATTTTGCCAGGATGGCGGCTTTAGAGACTTCTACAAATTCTCGTAACAGTATCTTTGAGGCTCCCACAAAGGTTTTTCCATTATCGGAGTAGACGTGACGGGGACAGCCGCGTCGGGCTGCAAATCTCGAGAAAGCCGCAAGAAACTTTTCGGACGTTAAATCACTGGTGGCTTCAAGATGAATCGCTTTTGTACTGAAACATACAAAAACGCACACATACCCCATAGTAATTAAGCAGGCTCTGCCTGTATAATTCTTTATTTCAAAGGGGCCCGGAGAAAGTGGCTCGATCAACGGGTAGGTCTCCCATAAGTTGCGTTTGGAGTTTCTTACGGTGAATCACACAAACCTTACAGGAGCTAATCACGGATTTGATTAGATTCTTGAGCTTTGGAATCCAGTATTTGGACCGGACGAGGCGCATTGTTAATTGGTTCCCGCCATGAAGCGATATCCGGCTCGAAGGACCATGAAAATGTCGGGGGGCTTCGCACGTAGAATTTAAACGTCGTGGGTAAAACTCTTGAGGTTTTTTTGTATTAAATCGCAGGAACTTTATTGTCGCGTGACCTCTAGTTGACACTTGAAAATTTAGACTCATTTAAGCCGCTTAGGCTTCGTGGAGCGAAGCCGGTGTGAAAGGCTGCCGTCGGCTATGGGGCTCGGATGAGGTGAATATATATGTCCGTTATAGCGACGGCAGCAGTGCTGAGCGGTTAGCGGATTTTCCGCTGTTTGGCATAAACATACTCCCCCCCTTTGCAAGTATTGCAAGATTAGGACGGAAGGGGGGAGCGGAAATGATGCCGACCTCCTTTGGACAAGTTACGCTGGACACGATCCCGAGAGCATCCAACCGAAAATGGTATTTTGTGCCACCGGAAGGCCGTTCTGGCCGGGAACGAGTCCTGGCACCAAGAGCTCCTGAAACAGATCAGCTCCTAGCACCAGGGCAATCCGCTTTGGACGAAACCAGGTTGCGTCCGATGGCACAATGTTGGCGAAATGTGCCTGGACGCTCTCCGGGATCGTTCTGGCGGGCGTCTTCACATCCGCGCTCTCCTCCACCTTAAGCACCGCCTCTCTCATGAAAGTCGCCGCACGGTCGTGGAGGAACACCGTACAGGCCTCATCCGCACCGACGCTGGTGACGGATAGCCCGAAAGCCTTTGCCAAGGAAGCGCTGATGCGGCTGATTGGGCTGCACGGGTCCACGAGTGCGGACAGCTGGTACGACGTGACGCCGTTGTTGAGAAAAAGGGAGACGGTGGGAAGCAGCGTAATCCTTTTAAATTCCAGCAGCGACACCAACGAGGTTGACATCGCCGACTGGGGACCTTTGGCTGGTGACGTGGTCCGCTCCCTGGCTAGCTCCAAGCGACGCTGAACTGCGGAAGGGGTGCTGGAACGAGAGGCTGCTGGTCGGACCACCTCGGACAAGTGGAGCAGCGTGTGGTGGTCCTCCTTGCATTTTCGGCATTTGTCCTTGCTGCGGCAGGTATCCCCCGAATGTTGGTGTGCCAAGCAATTCGGGCAGTACTTGTTGATAAGCACCGCACGCAGCCGCTTATCAACCGGCAAACGCAGAAATCTCCATAGGGAGTAGGAGTAGTTTGGCAGCGGGTCGCTTTAACACTCCCTGGCTGGTGAGGACATCCACCACCCGGACCTTATTGTCCGAACCAGGATAGGTGACCCTGACACGGCCAAGACGCCACTCTTTGGCTGGGAGATTATCTTCCTTGACGATAACCATATCGTCAATCTGAAGATCTCGTGTCGGGGACTGCCACTTGTTGCGCTTGTGGAGCTCTTTTAGATACTCTTCTTTCCAGCGTTTGCAAAATTGCTGATTTAACGCCTTCAACCGTTGCCATCGGTTAATAATGGACGAAGCTGTTTCATTAATTTCTGGCTCGGATATGGAAAGAAGGGGGCCTCCCGTGAGGAAATGACCAGGGGTAAGTGCGAGAAGATCGCTGGGATCCTCTGACATGGGGAAAATGGGCCTAGAATTGAGACACGCTTCGACCTTGGATAGGAGAGTTGAAAGTTCTTCAAACGTATATTTTGTGGCCGACGTAGATTTGTAGAACAGGGCCTTGAAGCTTTTAACCCCTGCTTCCCAGAGCCCCCCCATGTGCGGTGCACTTGGCGGGTTGAAGTGCCAGGATAGGCCGGACTGACTGTATTTTGCCAGGATGGCGGCTTTAGAGACTTCTACAAATTCTCGTAACAGTATCTTTGAGGCTCCCACAAAGGTTTTTCCATTATCGGAGTAGACGTGACGGGGACAGCCGCGTCGGGCTGCAAATCTCGAGAAAGCCGCAAGAAACTTTTCGGACGTTAAATCACTGGTGGCTTCAAGATGAATCGCTTTTGTACTGAAACATACAAAAACGCACACATACCCCATAGTAATTAAGAAGGCTCTGCCTGTATAATTCTTTATTTCAAAGGGGCCCGCGAAATCCACACCCGTGTGAGTGAATGGCCTGGAGAAAGTGGCTCGATCAACGGGTAGGTCTCCCATAAGTTGCGTTTGGAGTTTCTTACGGTGAATCACACAAACCTTACAGGAGCTAATCACGGATTTGATTAGATTCTTGAGCTTTGGAATCCAGTATTTGGACCGGACGAGGGGCATCGTTAATTGGTTCCCGCCATGAAGCGATATTCGGTGAGTAAATTGCACCAGAAGGCGCGAAAATCGAACTTCGTATGGGAGGAGAATCGGATGGCGCTCGTCGTATGTCAAAGTTTCGGAATGACCTAGTCTTCCACATGCTCTCATGATTCCCTTTTGGTCGAGATACGGATTCAGGTTGTAGATGCTGCTTGACCTTTGTATCTGCTTCTTTTGGAGAAGACAGCAGTGCTCTTGGGAGTAACCTGATTGCTGCGTGAGGATTATCAACCTTTCTTGGGAGTCGAACAATTCCTTGCTGCTAAGCTCACTCGGAAAGGAAAGCGCTTTCCCCCTGCAGCGTTGAGTGAACCTTAGGATGTAGGCCAGGACTCGAAGCGCTCTATGGAGACTCGAAAAACGATCAAGGAAATCGAAATCTGAAGCCTTCTGTGTCATGTTGCATTTGATCGCACGTTGTTCGACCGTGGTATCGTGAGCGATCTCCACTGGAGTTGGCCATTGATCTCTGGGCTGAGACAGCCACTCGGGCCCATTCCACCACAAGGCGCTGTTGACCAGCTCGTTGGGTGAAACGCCTCTACTTACCAAGTCGGCTGGATTTTGCTCGGAGCACACATGAGACCATTTTTTGATGTCAACTGACTGCGTGATTTTTGCCACTCTGTTTGCCACAAACGTGGTCCAGTTGCAAGGAGGTTTGCTCAACCATGCCAGCACGATAGTTGAGTCTGTCCAATAATATGTATCATATTTACTGACAGGTAACTGTGGAAGTAGTACTGACGCCAATTCTGACAACAAGACTGCTCCACACAGCTCTAATCGTGGAACGGAGATGGTTTTGATTGGGGCCACTCTAGTTTTGGCAGTGACAAGGAACACGGACACGCCATTGTGGTTTTCGACACGAGCGTACAAGGCAGCGCCATAGGCGCGCTGCGATGCGTCGCAAAACCCATGGAATTCAAGTGCTGATTGGGCACGAAAGGTGATCCATCTTGGAATTCGAATCTTGCTGACATCGGGATACGTCAGAAGGAAATCGTGCCATTTGCGGAGAAGATCTGTAGCAACGATTCATCCCAACCGAGATTTTGGAGCCAAATCTCTTGAATGAAGATTTTCGCACGAATAATGAAGGGTGCAAGCCACCCCGCGGGATCAAACAGTTTTGCTGTTTGAGAAAGGACTTCCCGCTTAGTGAAACTCTCTTTTGAAAGCATCGGAGCTGGAGTAAAGAAGAACTCATCTGTGGTGGCCTGCCAGCGGATACCTAAAGTTTTCGCCGTGCTTGCGTCTTCGATTTCCAGGAAATCTTCGCACAACAAGTGAGCCTTTGGGATGTCCCTCAAAACTTCTCTCGAATTTGATGTCCATTTACGGATAGGGAAGCCAGCGCTTTCGAGAGCGGATTGTAGTTCCGCAATGGCTATTACGGCTCGTTGCTTGGAATGCGCTCCGGCCAAAACATCATCGACGTACATGAAACTTGTGATTATTTCACTTGCCAGCGGATATTTGGTCTTCACATCTTCAGCGAGCTGCTGTAAGACCCGAATGGCAAGGAATGGAGCACAATTGACACCGAAAGTAACTGTATTTAATTCATAATCACAGATATTCTCGTGATTATCACGGAAAAGAATTCTTTGGAACGGAGTGTGATCTGAATGGACCAGTATCTGCCGATACATTTTTGTAATGTCAGCATTGAAGACATATCGAAAGAAGCGCCACTTTAGAATTTGGACGGTCAAGTCAGATTGCAGAATGGGCCCCGGATGAAGGATATCATTCAAACTGCGACCGTTCGATGAGGGATTGGAAGCGTTGAACACGACGCGGACCTTTGTCGTGGTGCTGTCGGGTTTGAAAACTGCATGGTGGGGCAAATAGAAATTGGTCGCTGCATCGTTCGGGCTGACTTGCCGCATGTGGCCTAAATCCAAATATTCTTGAATAACGGAGTCATATTGCTCCTTGAGAGAAAGGTCTCTCTTTAGACGGCTCTCATTCTTCAGAAATAGAGCCAGTGCCATGGATCTGGTGTGACCTACTTTGCAGTGAACTGGGTCGCGAAATGGAAGCGTCACCACATATCTCCCCTTTGCGTTTCTTGTGGTCGTTTTGACAAAGTTTTTCTCACAAAAAGAGTCAGATTCTTTAACCGGTCTTGCCGGCAAATCCTCCACCTCCCAAAATTTTGTGAGAAGCTGCTCTAGTCGCGACTCTGTCTTTACCGAAACGCGCGTTGAGAAGGACGAGATGGAATTGGGTGAGGTTTTTGAGATCGGGCCGCTGAGTATCCAGCCAAACACCGTCTCTTGACCCAAAAGAGTGCCACATACATTTGGACGCGACGCACCCAGAAGAATGGACGGAAGGATATCCGCCCCTAGTAGCACATCTATTTGAGCACTTTGGAAGAAGGTCGGATCTGCCAGTTGGAATTCTGGAAGATCCTTTAATAAGGTTGGATGAATGGAATATGACGGGAGATTTCCTGACAGTTCTGGGAGCACATATGCCGAAACTTCAACATGGAAGTGGCATAGCTTTCGGGGGTGGGCTGCAACCGCTTGATTGAGCCCCGAGACGTTGACTTCAACCCTTTGGAAGGGCATTTTGATTTTGTCGAACAATCTCTTCGAAATGAATGTGGCTTCTGAGCCTGAATCTATGAGTGCTCTCGCCGTGAACTTAGTGCCCAAATGGATAACCTTTATTAGAGCGGTACCTAAGAGCACACCACGTATGTCAGATGCAAATGTATGATTACAATTATTGTATCACGGTATCCAAACGAAATAATTGAGATAAAAACTATCCTATCTGGTGAGTTTGATCGGTTAAGTAGTTTAGGAGTCCATAGCGAACCAACAACGTGACACGTAATTTATATATCTTAAGATTTATATTATTTTGCATTGATTTTTTAAAACATATTTCACTTCTCCAAAATCAAGAATTTACTGCTATCGGTCGCATGTGTATATCGGAAACGGAAAGAGTTACCGATAATCTGAAACCAATTGCTAGGACTTAGATGAGCTCATGTTCAAAATCTCTTATAGTCTCTGAGATCGACGCGTACGTACATACTGACTGACGGACATATCTATATCGACTCGGCTGTTGATGTTGATCAAGAATATGTTTACTCTATTGGGTCGGAGATGCTTCCTTCTGCCTTTTAGACACTTTTGCACAAAGCCACTATACCTTTTTTATACCCCGAACCCATGAAATGGGTAAAAGGGGTATAATGGTTTTGTGCAAAAGTATGTAACAGGCAGAAGGAAGCATCTCCGACCCTATAAAGTATATATATTCTTGATCAGCATCAACAGCCGAGTCGATATAGCCATGTGCGTCTGTCCGTCTGTCCGTCTGTCTGCATGTATGAACGCGCCGATCTTAGAGACTATAAGACCTAGAGACTTCAGATTTTGCACATAAGATCATCTAAGTCCTAGGCAGTACAAGTTTGTTTCCGATTTTCGATAACTATTTCCGTTTCCGATATACACATGAAATCGATTACAAAAAATTCTCGAATTTGGAAAATGTAAAAATGGGGGTTGAAATAATGGATAACGATATAACTTTTCTGAAAATTTCATTAAAATCGGTTAAGAAACACTAGAGATATCGAAGATTGAAGTCACAGATGCATACAGACAATGATTGTACGCGTTATGTACAGGGTTCGGGGTATCTCCTAGTCGGGAAATCTCGACTAGAGCCTTCTTACTTGTTTTTTTTACTTATCTTATCGGTTCAGGATATAAAAATAAGTCAGACTGCAAAATCAGAGTTTTTTGAGTATGTTTATTACTACGTTTATGCTTGCTGTATCATGATATTTTAAAATCACGCTTTTTAAAATACGCCTGTTTATGCTATTTTTTAAATATCATGATTTTGATAAAGAGGCGGAGCCACCTGCAATGCTTTTATTTATTATATTATTGCGTTTTGTTTTGCCGTCTAACTGGGATAGCACATTGCCTTCTTTAACGATACTAAGAAGCTTTTTCGTCTCCGCAGACGTCAAGTGGCTTCTATTGCTTTCCATATTTAACGTATTAATTCTTTTGTTACAATATCTTCAATGCAGGGCAGCTGCTTTTACACGGTAGTGTTGCCAGACTGTTTTCAACAAAAAATCATAGTCAAAATACGTGTGTAGAAGAAATCATGATTTTGTGTTTATGCTTAAAATTTTTTAAAAAATCACGATATGAAATCATGCTTTTTTGCAAGCATAAACGTGGTATATATTGTACTTTGATACTTCAAGTATCATAGTATATTGGTTTTGCGCAATGTCCGTCATGGTGTCTGTCCGTCTGAATGAACGCGCGTTTCCCAGACACCAATAATATGGTGTTCACACTATGGTTGCGTTTTGCGTTAAATGCCAACAAGCAGCTTCTTGCCCATACAAATAGCACAGGGCCTAGTGGTGACAAATAAGTTGAGTTTAGTTTGGATGCAGTTGCGTGTATTCAATGTACGTAACTAATACATTCGATTGACTCAAAAGGAGCTGCCCATTTTCGTATATCGTTCTCAACTATCACCACTAATTCAAAAAACGGTTTGCCGGCAAACAAAAAAAAAAAAATTAATTGTAAACATGTCGCAACAAAATGGTAAGCAATTGTTTTTTTTTTTAATATTATATGTATGTTTAGCCCATTTTAACTTAATTACAGGTTATGATAAGAGATTTTTGTGGTCGACTGCCGCAACAAAAGCTCTTATAGAACTTTGGCAGGATAACATTGATGGGTTTCGGGGAGCCAGAAAGAACTCCCATACTTATAAGGAAATGGCGGAGAAATGAAAGATTATGGACCATCGCACATGGAGATTAAAAACAAGGTGGAAAACCTTATGAAAAAAATACAGTCAAGTTTAAAAAAAATTACAGCTTTTTGATTAACTTATGTTAATTACTTATTTCCATAAATGTATTTATAGGGCTGAATGTGCAAAGGTGGGACTTCCCGGTGGCACGCCGTCTTCGTGGGAGTATTTTGAAAGCGTGGCCAGTGCACTGAACATGTTGGACACTGTGGGCTACCATCCCATAGCCGATAGCCTAGGTAATATATTGAATTAAAACTATTGCATACATTTAATATAATACAATTCTTACAGACTTCTCGCGGTTAATTGAAGGGGAGCCTTGCAGCAGCGAAAACTCGATGACAGAGCCGTCATGTTCAGGGGCAAAGCGACGGCGGGTCGACAACTCCGCAAAATTAGTTGCCGTTGAGGAGCGGAAATTAGCGGTTATGGAGCGAATGGCGGAAGATTCAGCCAAGTTTCAAAAAGAAGTTTTAAATATTCTTAGAGCCCGTCATGCGGAGTAATTTATACAGGGGTGTGCCAGCCATCAAAAACAACCCGATTCCAACCTAAAACCAACCTCGAGCTGGTTTTAGGTGTGCCAGAGCACAGTTCGAGATGATTTTGAAACCTCAAGAAATTTGGCCCAAGATTTGATTAATTTAAGCAACTGTTACTTTTTCAAAGGTTATTTGCATATTGCAAATACATTTGAGTTTAATACATGTTTTCATTCATGACTTTTGATTTTAATAAGTCTTTAACAAATCTCTAAAACTATTTGCTGTTCTGTGTAAGCGTGCTTATCCGTCCCTAACAAAGGAGCTGCCACCTTGTTTGGTTAACAATAACTATTATTCGGAGTCTTTAATAGATCAATTTTAAAGACACTTTTTGTCACAACTAAACATAAAAATATCGTACTTTATGGTAACAAATTTGCATGGTTGAGCAGTGTACAGTTTGTTGTAAATTCAACTAAGCTATTGCAGCAAGCCCTAGAGACCTGAAACTTGTTTATATATAGCCGGGACATTTAAAGTGTCTTGCATTTGGTGCAACGAATACTAGGAGGCTGGGAAATCGATCATTTCTATAATAGAAAACCGATGAAACCAAATATTTCTCACATTTCTGCAGATAGAGTTTCCAAATTTTGCACGATGATAGATAGTCACGTCCCTCAAAAGACTGCCTTATAAAATCGGAATCGGCTATATCTGTAACAGTTTTTGAGCTAGAGCTACCAAATTTGGTAGGAAGATAAATGGTGACATTTGAAAAGATTTGATTCAAAAATTTTGATGACACACCCACTTCTGCCTCCCACCTTTTATATTTGGAGTTGTTGAGCTATCTTTCACAGATTTTGAACTAAAGTCACCAAATTTGGTAACTACAGCTGTGTTTACCACCTGACCCACCCCTTCCGCCCCTTCATCCGTTCTTTTTCTGGTATCAAAGTATTCCGCAGTCGGTTGCGTCTGACTGCAACTTATACTTTGATACTGAAAGTATCATAGTATATTGGTTTTGTGCAATGTCCGTCATGGTGTCTGTCTGTCCGTCTGTCCGTCCGCATGAACACAACTTTTTTCGACACCCGCAAAGCTAGAGACTTGAAACTTTGCACTTATGTTTATCTAAAGCCGGTACAGATAAAGTGTGAAGATCGGGTTCCAAGCCCACTAGGAGGCTAGGAAATCAATAAATTCGATAACTGAAAACTGATAAAACCAAATATTTCTCACATTCTTAAAGATAGAGTTACCAAATTTTGCACTCAGATAGCTAGTCATGTCCCTGAAAAAACTGCATAAAAATTTAGGATGCCACGCCCACTTCTTCCGCTCCCATCGTCCCTACTCCATAAAAATTGGAAACGCCTATAGTTTTCACATTTTTTGGGCTAGAAGCATCAAATTTTGTGCCAATATAGGTAATGACGTTCTTCAAAAAACTGCATCGAAATTTTGGATTCCACGCCCACACCTTCTGCCCCCACCCCCGCCGTTGTTAAAACGGTTATGCGTGTATCTTCCACATTTTTTGAACTAGAGTCACCAAATTCGGAAGAAATATAGAAGGCAACATCTACCAAAGATCTGCATTAAAATTTTGGATGCCACGCCCACCCAAGCCACCAGCCTAATAAAATTGGAATCGGCTATATCTTTAACATTTTTTGAGCTAGAGCCACCCACGGTAGGAAGATAAATGGTGACAATTTAAAGGATTTGATTTAAAAATTTGGATGCCACGCCTACCGTAGCCGCCCACTCCTTACCATCCGTTCTTTTATTGGTATCAAAGTCTTCCGCAGTCGGTTCCGTCCGACTGCCACGTTTTTAGGATAGGCTCATGGGCGACCCCCTCATTCATTTTTGAACCGTCTGTGTATATGTTGATTGCTGTCTGCTTTGCTCCTGAGCGCCAATCATCTTTTCCTAAGAGCGTGAGCGTGAAGTTGAAATTGTTTTTTGGGATCATGTAGTCTGTTTCGACCCGAGTCCCTATTCCAATTGTACTATGCCCGTAGTTATGTTTTGTCATGTTGCCTATCGTGCAAAGACGTTGAGCAGTCTTTTTTGCTACTAGGCGTGCCTGTATGTCCACTGGGTTGACATTCAATATAGCTTGTAGTGCTTTCGTGGGTGTGGTCCTCAGCGCCCCTGTGATGCACATGAGTGCATGTCGCTGGGTTTTTTCCAATCGTTTTAGGTAAGTGGATTTCTCCGTGGCCTTCCACCATACCAGTATTCCGTAGAGTAGTATGGGGCGCACAATTGAGATCAGAATCCAATGTGTTAGTCTTGGCGAGAGTCCCCAAGTGCTGCCCAACATTTTTTGCGATGTGTAGAGCGCATTGGTGGCTTTCTTCACCCTTTCTTCTACATTGAGCTTCCAGCTCAGCTTACTGTCCAATACTATTCCCAGATATTTAATAGTCTCCTTTGGTATCAGCGGTTTATCGTTTATTTTGGGGGGCGTCCAGTGAGGTACCTTGTATCTCTTGGTAAAGAGAATGAGGTCCGTCTTGTCTGCGTTGATACTTAGACCGGCTTCCGTTGCCCATGCTAGTATCTCTTTTAGTGTGTTGTCCATGACATGGCTTATTGTCGTTGGACATTTGCCCATGATAATTATGCTTATGTCGTCCGCATATGCAGTTATCTTTGGTGCTTTCCGTTTGAATTTCTTTAATAGGTCGTTTACCACCAAGTTCCACAGTAGGTGAGAGAGCACTCCTCCTTGGGGGGTGCCGCATTTTGCTTCCCTGATAGTGGTTATGGTTCCCCACTCCGCTAGTATTTTCCTGCTGCTCAGTAGATTTTGAACCCAGGATTGTACTGCTTCCGTTGGGTTCACAGCTCTTAGGCTGTGCATAATTGCCTCCGTCGACACATTGTTAAATGCGCCTGAGATGTCCAGAAATGCGCCTAGGGCGTATTCTTTGTGGTGAAGTGCCTTCTCTATGGTTGCAACAAGGGAGTGTAGCGCAGTTTCCACCGATTTACCCTTTGTGTACGCGTGTTGATTGCGTTCTAGAGACATCTCTGTGTTCTCTCTGATGTGGAGGTCTATCAGTTTCTCTAGCGTTTTTAACAGGAATGAGGTCAGGCTAATGGGTCTGTAGTCTTTAGGCAGCACGTGGCTGCATTTCCCCGCTTTCGGCAGAAAAATTACCCGTGCTGTCCTCCAGGCCACCGGCACATAGCCATGACTGAGACATCCCCTAAATATTTCTTTCAGCCATGGGGAGATCGTATGTTTGACCCTCTGCAGCATGGCTGGGAATATTCCGTCTGGACCTGGCGATTTGTAGCTCTCAAAGGAGTCTATAGCCCACAGTATCCTTCGTGTTGTTAAGATATCTTCGGGAATTTCCACTCTGGTGGTTGGAGATATCATTTGTGCGTTTGTGTGAGCTTCTGTGCAGTTTGGGAAATGGGCCTCTAGGAGCACATTTGCCGCATTTACACTGCTTTCTGTCCATCTGCCGTCTTCAGTTTTTAGTTGGCTTTGAACTGTCTGTTGGCGAGCTAGCAGCTTTCTTAGCCTTGCGGTGTCAGCTGTCTTTTCTATGCCTGAACAGAAGTTTTGCCATGCGAGTCTTTTTGCTACTCTTACTTTTTTCTTGAAGTCTCGGAGCCGTACTTTGTATTCGTTCCATACTAGCTCTTCTTCTGCTTGTTTCGCTAGTTTAAAGAGGTCTAGTACATCTTCCCTTTGTCCCTTGAGTTCTGGAGTCCACCACGGGGGCTTGTGTCTCTTCTTCACTTGGGATGGTTTACACGTCTTATGATAGGCCGTCACTAGACTTTGATTGAGTGTCTCTAGGGACTTCTCTAATTTATCAGGTGAGGCTATCTTAGGTGGTTGGGAAAGGTTTCTTTCAACCTCTTTCTCGAACTGCTCCCAGTCTGTGTTTCGCGGGTTCCTGTACACTTTCTTTTGCACTGTTCTTTCAAAGTTAACTCGGAATTGAATGTACCTGTGGTCTGAGAAGGAGTGTCTGCTAAGGACTCTCCAATCTTTTACCACGGTATTTGTTACCGACGCGAGGGTTAAATCTAAGTCGTTAGAGGAGGTAGGACCAACATATGTTGGTTCTTCCCCCTCGTTCGCAATCTTAAGATTAGTTTGTATGATAAAATCAAGCAGTGACTCACCTCTATCGTTGATGTCCCTGCTTCCCCATACCGTATGGTGTGCGTTGGCATCCGCTCCGATGGTGAGGGACTGCTTTTTTGGCTCGGTCTCCATCACCAGTCGAGCAAGCTCTTGAGGGGGTGCGTCGGTGTCGTGCGCCATGAAGCATGATGCCATCAGAATTGGCTCATCCTTGCTACCTTCTAGCGCTATTACCGTGAGATCGTCAGTGCTGTAATTAGACAATAAGTAAGCATAGATACCCTTTCGTACCAGGATCGCGGTCCTTGCTCTACTCACTGTTGTTGTGTAGAATACGTTGTAGTTCGGGTGTCTTAGTCCAGAAACCTTGTTTCCCGACGCTATCCAAGGTTCCTGGATGAGTGCGACGTCGGCGGGCCCTGTCTCCAGGGTTATCAGGAGCTCCGCCGAGGCCAACTTACTTTTGTGTAGGTTGACCTTGATGACCCTTAGCTCCATTGGTGGCTTTGGTGTCCTCCACGGATGCGACCTCCACTATTGTGATGTCTGCATCCTCGTCGTCTACGATCTCCAGGCACTTGGTGGCGTGGGTGACCTCCGCTAGGTTCCTCTCCACTTCACCTATCGCCAGCGTGTTCTCGTTAGTGTCGTCCTGATGGCGTTTTTTGAGACGCAGGTACATGCTCCCTACGCCCCACGCCATCTTCCCGTGTCGTGCGTATAGCAGATCGTCGGCCTCCTTATTGATCTGAATGACCATTTGCTGGCCCTTGCTATCGGGTTTCGCAACATGGACCACTTTCCAATCAATCGTTGGCACGTCCGGGTTCTGCCACTTCAGTAGCTGCAGCGCCTGGTCCGCTGGGACGACCCTTGGGAAGAGTACTTTTGCCTCTGGCACGGACGGAATGCTAGTTCTGTCCACTACCTCCAGCTTGGCACCCTCCCACGGAGCGTCCATGGCAGCCACGACGCCGGTGACCCACTTCAGAGTGTGGTCATCCTTGCAGCTAAGGATTTTGACACCTGAGAGCCAGCCCGCTCCATCAAAAGAGATGGGAAGCGAGTCCGGTTCGCCCATCCGACTAAGAAGCGCATCGAACAGCAGCGCCTCCACCTTCTTCCACTGTTCGGGCTTCATTTTGCCGTTTGGGTCGCTCCGGTCGATGAGCGCGACGACTAGATGTCGCCTCGCTACATCGCTGGCCATCGGCTTTGTTCGCGACACTGGCTTTTCGCAGGGCCGCTTGCTAGCTGGCACCTCTGCTTTTTCGGCTTCAGCGGAGCGCTGGCGTTTGACCGCCAGTTGCTCCTAAACCTTGTTGGCAAAACCGGCGTTCTCAGGCGCCATGTTCCCCTTTTTCTCGAAGTGAGACCTGCCCTCTTCGATCCTTTCGTCGGCCCACTTCTTGCTGCGGATCTCATCTTGTGTGAGTTCTCGCTTGCAGTCCGCGAGTCGCGCCCGGATCTTTAGGGCGGCCTTATAATGGGCTTTGGCCCTCATACCCTCCTTTGACCTTTTGAGCCCGACCCTACTAGGGGTACTGGTACTCTTCGGGCCAGAAGGGCATGGCTCCTCCACCTCTGACGTAGGAGACCCTCCATGTGATTCGCAATCCGAGTCTCCATGGACTGCGGTATCGCGCCACATTTTGGGTTTTTGTATGTTGGGATTGGCAGTAGCTTTGCAACCGTCCTGGCCTGCTCCAACCAGTGCGGAGGGGTTTCTGGCGACACGCAGAGAGGATTTCTCCCCCCGTGCCCGCCGGTGGTAGCACCCTTTCCCACCGACGTTTGGGCTGACATCCCAACCCGTGTTTTACCGTCCGTCTTATCCATCGTGACTTTTATGTCTGGGGAGTCTACCCATAGCATTTTAGCCTTGCTGCCAAGGACCTCGAACCATAGTTTGCTTTTTGCTCTCGCAGTGCCGAGGCCTTTGAGTGGCAAAAAGCTCACCTTAGCTAAGCATCATACTACTGCTTCACAGGCGAGTAGATATGCGGTACATTCGTTTGTTTTAGGGCAGGGCGACATCCGTTGCATTGGTTCGCCCCTCGCCCTCGCAGTGCCGAAGCCTTTGAGTGGTTTGGGGTTCCCCTCCGCCAGTCATCCTTTCCTTACCTAGGTTCGCTCCACACCCTCGTAGTGCCGAGGCCATTGAGTGGTGTAAAGCTCCCCCCAGCCAGGCAGTGATAACTGTTGCCTCAGCTCACCGCACCCTCGCATCGCCGAAGCCTTTGAGTGGTTTGCGGATTGCCTCGGCCGGACGCCGCTCTGCCCTTCAGCAAGGCAAATGGCACCACTGGCCCCTCGTTTGTTTCGAGGTAGCATGATGCCCATTGCCCAGCCGGCACCCTCGTGGAGGGTTCAGTTGAGGGTTTTCGCCAGCCTGTGAAAGATAACTTAACTTCAAAATGTAAAAGGTGGGCGGCAGAGGTGGGCGTGGCATCCAAATTTTTGAATCAATTGTTTTTAACTGTCACTATCTATCTTCCTACCAAGTTTGGTGGCTCTAGCTCAAAAACTGTTAAAAATATAGCCGACTCCAATTTTATAAGGCGGGTGGCTTGGGTGGGCGTGGCATCCAAAATTTTGATGCAGATCTTTGGTATATGTTGCCTTCTATCTTTCTACCGAATTTACGGGCTCTAGCTTAAAAACTGTAAGAGATATCAAAATTTGCCATTTTAAATGGTGGGCGTCAGAGGTGGGCGTGGCATCCTAATTTTTTATGCAGATCTTTTGTAGATGTCACCATATATCTTCCTACCAAATTCGGTGACTCTAGCTCGAAAAATGTGAAAACTATAGGCGTTTCCAATTTCAAGTAGAAGGGGGGATGGGGGCGGAATCAGGGGGCGTGGCATCCAAGTTTTGATGGGGAACGTCAGTACCTATCTTGACACAAAATTTAGTGGCTCTAGCCCAAAAAATGTGAAAACTAGAGGCGTTTCCAATTTCAATGAGCAGGGTTGATGGGGGCGGAAGGAGTAAGCGTGGCATCCAAAATTTTGATTTAGTTTTTTCAGGAACATGACTAGCTATCTGCGTGCAAAATTTTGTAACTCTAGCTGTAAGAATGTGAGAAATATTTGGTCTTATCGGTTTTCAGTTATCGAATTTATCGATTTCCCATCCTCCTAGTGGGCGTGGCAACCCAATCTTAACACTTTATCTGTACCGTCTATAGATAAACATAATTGCAACGTTTCAAGTCTCTAGCTTTACGGGTGTCGAAAAAAGATGCGTTCATACGGACGGACGGACAGACAGACACCATGACGGACATTGCACAAAACCAATATACTATGAGACCTTCGGTATCAAAGTACAAAAGTAACAATATTTATAGGTAAAAATAGCTTAGCTTACAGGTGTGTGTTGTCAATTAAAATTGGGTTATTGTGTACTCAGCAGTTGCAAGCAATGCAGAATAGCATATTTAGCAACTACCGGGTTGGCTGACCGCTACTATTGCGACACATATTGTGCATTGTGCAGTCAGCGATATTCTGTGTGTTCAGCATAATTTGGTGTTGCTTACAGTTTTATTGTGTCAATAAATGTAAAGTGTTGTGTATGGTCTTGAACTAGTTTTATATGTGTTAATAATTTGTGTGTCATTTTTACATAGCCATGTGCAGTTATTTGATGTCTTATAACATAAATGTGTGTTGACTTGTATACGACTTAACATTCTCCCGGGCGTTGAAACGGCTTTCAACCATCCTCTAAATCCAGTGTAAATCGTCTTGGGGATGCTGATGGAGCGGATGTATCGGTGGCCTCATTCCTTGTGGTTGTGGGTTGAAAGGTCCATAGGCGTTGCTTCCGTATTGCATAGGCGCACACTACAATTACCGATATCAATAAAGCAGCGTAAGCGGCTACATGATGGTGTTGGACCGAGTTTATTTGATTGGGCAAATCTTCTTTGTTGAGTGCTGCCAGTTTTAGCTGTAAGTCGTCCAGATCCATGTCTTCTTCTACCTTGTACGTCGATATGTTGAATTTTGTTGACGGTACATTAGTGGTGTTCGGCATGTTGATGTCTCCAAAGCGGGCGTAGCTTTTCCTCACTTGACTTATGACGGTACCAAAGGTACTGATGCTTATGTCTATATTGCGTGCAGTACAGCCAGATGATAGCGACAGTAACCCGGTGTTTTCTAGTTGTATTGTAGATGGTGTACCATTGCATACGGCTTGTAGTTCCATTGCAGAATGTGTTGCAAAGATCCAGTTATTCGGTTGGTGTGTTTTTTCCCATACCATCCTTGTTGTTCTGTGAGTTGTTTGGCACATCGTTGGTGTCTTATTGTTAAAGAGTTGGAATTCGCATCTGTTGTTTACATTAAATACAGCTTGATGATCAAAGCATATGTATTCTTCGTTAGGTAATGTAAGACAGCGGTGTAAATCATCGTGTGTAAGTCCCATGAATTGATCCCTGTGGTTGTTTACACCTATGATCGGCGTTTTTAGCTCGAACAATCTCCAACTAGTAGAGTTCCACACTGGAATTGGCACCATATTAAACAGTTCTAATATCGATGTTGACACTAGTGGTAATATTACTCTGAATATCACATGAGTGTCGGTGGCTGTGCCTTCTGCCCGCATAATTCTGTATAGTTGAATTACGTTGGATGAAGTCACGGGTAACATTTGATCTGTTGGCAAATGATCCCGGATTTGGTCCAAGTGATCCCTTAGTTGCTTAGGGGAAATCAATATTGGGCTTATTGTGTGGTGGCGAACTCCAGTTAGTACGTCCACTATTTCCGATTGCATGCGCTGAAGAGTAGCTGCTAGCAATGTTAGTTGAGTCGTTAATGCCAAGTAGTTTTCTGTCAGACGTGCGCCAGTGTACTTTCCTCTGCTTTGGCTAATGGCAGCTACTTGTTGTTCAAGTAGTCTTAGACGCTTGTCCGATGTAGACCTTGTTTTCTTGACAACGTTAATGGTTGCGTCAAGTACTGAGGTTTGATTTCTCATTAGGGTCAATAAGAATTCCTCGTTGGTTTGTACCTTCTTTATGACCTTCGTCATTTTATTGGCGTAGTCCGAGTCTAATACTCCAAATAGACTGTTCGCAATATTACCCACTGCATCAAATGGAGAGCGGCGTTTGCGATTATGTTGCATGAGTACGTTAGCCATTTGCAGTTCATCATACACATGTGTGTATGTTGTTTAGTTCTGGGCATATGTATTGGAACTCCTTTATGCCTGAATTAAATGTCTTCATGTCTCGCCAGTATGGGTCCAATTCATAGTATACAACCATGGTCCAGTCGGATATTGCTCTCATCGTTGTTCCAATTTTTTCGTAATACACCCCTGTCTTCGTGTCGAACCTTGTCACCGATACTGACTGTGTCAGTACCAAAGGTAGCATTAGAAGCAGGACTAGCAACGACGAGGTTATCGTTGGCGACATTAGTCGTTTCCGTTGGGCGACCGGCGCGTCATTGTTATCCGTGTCCTCTGCTTCGTTGAGAGGGCGTTTCTTGGCCATCTCCTCTGGAAAGATTGGCGCAAGCCTGTTTATGGGGCGCTTGTAGATGCCTGATGCGGTTTTCACGTCAACCACTCGTACATGAGTATCAAGCCCTGGATAAGTTTTTACAATGCGTCCCATTGGCCAAGTCATCACAGGTATGTTGTCTTCTTTGATTAGGACAAGCATGCCTTCCTTGATATTGGGATTGATGTTTTTCCACTTGTGTCTGGATTGTAGCTCTTGCAAGTATTCTTCTGACCATTGCTTCCAGAATCCTTGCTTGATTCTGGATACTAATTCCCAACGTTTCAGTAAGGATTTTTCATCGCGGGCGGCGTTGACATCGGGAGGAGCAGTGAGCGCTTCACCAATCAGGAAGTGCGCTGGGGTGAGAGCAGTGGTGTCCGTCGGGTCATTTGACATCGGTGTAATTGGCCGTGAATTCAAGATTGCTTCAATTTCGACGATGACCGTGTTTAATTCCTCAAATGTTAGAGTTGCAGTGTTGGTAGTGGTTACCAGCAGTCGCTTTGCAGACTTGACTGCAGCTTCCCATAGACCTCCAAACGATGGCGCTCGTGGCGGGATGAATTTGAACGCAACTTGTTTCTTGTTGCAGTGATTGATGATCTCTGCTTGAGCCCTTTCACCAAAGATTGTTCCTTCCAGTTCCTTCAACTGGTTGTTTGCTCCAACAAAGTTAGTGGCATTGTCACAATGAATTGTTTGACATTTGCCGCGGCGGCTTAAGAAGCGCCGCAGAGCTCCCAAAAAGGCGTTTGTCGTCAGATCGCTGACCAACTCAAGATGTACCGCCTTTGTAGAGAAGCAGCAGAATACGGCTATGTATGCCTTATCTGGTCTTTTTCCTCGGATTTTATGATGAATCCAGATTGGTCCGCAGTAATCTACGCCTGTAGTAAGAAAGGGGCGTGTTGGTGTAACTCGGTCGGCTGGCAAATTGCCCATAATTTGGTTCATTAACTTGGGCCTTGCCTTGTTGCATTTCACGCAATTGTGAATGATGTTCCATGACATTGTTTTGTTGTTGAGGATCCAATATTGCTGTCTTGCAGTTGCTCGTAAGGCTTGGGCACCGCAATGCATGTTGTCTTCATGCAGTTCTCGCAATATCATTTTTACTATTGGATCGTTTTAGGGCAGCAAAATCTGATGCTTTGCATTGTAAGGGAGTGGGGCTTGATCCAATCTGCCTCCAACTCGCACAAGTCCGTCTGAACCTTGTAATGGGGACAGTGATGAAATGGAACTCTTTTTATCCACCATGTTGTGACGCTGCAACGATTTTAGGTCAGCAGCGAATTCACCTTGTTGTATTGTCCGCAAGATTAGGTTGCGAGTGCGATCCAATTCCTTGATGCACAGCGTGGAAGTTGCTGATCTGTATTTTTTTGTAACAGAAGCGCAACATGTAAGCCACAATGCGTTGTAACTTGTGAAATGAATGTATAATTCTTTACCTATTGTCGATGGAGATATTGCCAAACTTACATGTTTGGTTTTTCTTTCCAAATTGCTTGGGTTGACCACGGGAAGGGCTGACCATTTGTCTGGAGAGCCATGCAGAAACAGTGGTCCATAGAGCCATAGACTGTGCTCGGGTAATTTTCGTGCCGATATTCCTCTTGAGAGTACATCTGCTGCGTTGTTGGCCGATGATACATGGCGCCATTGAGTTTGGCTTGTCAAGGCCTGAATTTTCACTATTCGGTTTGCCACAAATGTATGATATGTGGATGCAGCTGCATTGATCCATGAAAGAACCACAGTAGAATCTGACCAAAAGTATCCTGGCACTGTGTTGCTGTCGAGGTCTAGGTCGCGTCGAATCCTCTCAGCAAGCTCAGCACCCAATAGTGCAGCACATAGCTCCAGTCGAGGGAGTGACTGTTTTGCTGTTGGAGCCACTCGAGACTTTGAACATAGTAACCGCACAGATATTTGCTTATTTCTGTACGTTGCGCGTACGTATATTGCGGCGCCATAAGGGCGGTCTGACGCATCTACAAAGGTGTGTAATTCCTTTGTGATTGGAGTCTTACCATTATAAATGTGCCTTGGAATTTGCATTGAATTAAGGCTCTGCAACTCCTCTCGATAATCCTTCCATTCGTTTTGAAGATTTGAAGGTAACTCGTTGTCCCAATCAAGCTTTAATTCCCAGAGCCGTTGCATAAAAATTGTAGCCTTTACCACGACTGAAGCGAACAAGCCTAGGGGGTCGAAGATCTGTGCCAACTCCGAGCAGACTGCACGTTTTTTTTATACCCCGAACCCATGAAATGGGTAAAAGGGGTATAATGGTTTTGTGCAAAAGTATGTAACAGGCAGAAGGAAGCATCTCCGACCCTATAAAGTATATTTATTCTTGATCAGCATCAACAGCCGAGTCGATATAGCCATGTGCGTCTGTCCGTCTGTCCGTCTGTCTGTCCGTATGTATGAACGCGTAGATCTCAGAGACTATAAGAGCTAGAGACTTCAGATTTTGCACATAAGCTCATCTAAGTCCCAGGCAGTACAAGTTTGTTTCCGATTTTCGATAACTATTTCCGTTTCCGATATACACATGGAATCGATTACAAAAATTTCTCGAATTTGGAAAATGTAAAAATGGAAGTTGAAAAAATGGGAAACGATATAACTTTTCTGAAAATTTCATCGAAATCGGTTAAGAAACACCAGAGATATCAAAGATTGAAGTTTAGTCACTGTACGCGTTATGTACAGGGTTATGGGTATCTCCTAGTCGGGAAATCTCGACTAGAGCCTTCTTACTTGTTTATCCTTGTGGCTGTACTGCTGTGAGTGCGACCACCACGGCGAACCTTTTTGGGCATCCCAATGTTTTCACACTGTAATGTTCCAGTGTTTTTCCGAGCTGTACATCGGTCACTATGTCTTCTTTCCGAATTCCTTGCAATATTTGCTCATTGTTTGAACAGCTTAAATCCCGATGGCTGAAGGATTTTGTTGAGCTCTTGTTGAACTTGAATCGCTTCTATAATTGAATCGGTGCCAGTTAGGCAATCATCTAGATAAAAGTCACGTTTTAGTGCCTTAGCACCCATCTGGAATCTTTCCATATTCTTAGTTGCCAGATGATCCAAACATTTTATTGCTAAAAATGGTGCGGATTTCGTGCCATATGTGACTGTTTTTAATCTCTTCTGATGAGTTATTGCACCCTACAACAAGTTGATGAAAATGATTTTCCGGATTTATCCATACATGACGATACATTTTTTCAATATCAGCCGTAAACACATATTTATGTGTTCTGAATCGAAGCAGTATAGACATTAGATCGCTTTGAACCGTGGGGCCTGCATGCAGTATGTCATTCAGCGATTTTGTGAAAATATATTTATTTATTCATGTACGATTTTCCAGTAGATGTTTTACATGATGCGTCAAAAACAACTCGAAGTTTTGTTGTAGTGCTGTCCGGCTTCAACACGCAATGATGCGGAATTACGTAATGGTTTTTAGGGATCTGTTGGGGTGACACTTGTTTCATGTATCCTAACTTCTCATACTCCGCCATGAAAGCTTGCTTATTGCTTTCACGTATCTGCAGAGGCTCTGCGCTCTAACGATAAGAACCGTTTGGTTGCAATTTCCATGGAGTCTCTTAGCAAATGGGAGTTTAACGATGAATCCGCCACTTGTAAGTGCTCTAAGAAGTGAGTCTCACAATGCGCTTCAATGTGTGTTCGATGTTTCTCTGCTGAATCCATGCTATCCAGTGTCAAAAATCGTTCCATTTATTCATTTGTTTCTTCGTTTGTGTCTGCTGCGCAAATGGCTGAGGATTTACTTGCAGCATTTATTTTTCCAGCAATGATCCAACCAAACTCAGTTTTTTGCAACCAAACTCAGTTTGTTGCATCATTTGACCAGAATGGAACAATCTATGCTGTTGTGGGAGCAATATTGAAAAACAGTGCTCTGCTCCAATCAACATATCAATTTTGCCTGGTTTGTTGAAGTTAGGGTCCGAAAGAGGTAGAATGCTCGGCATGCTCCAATCGGTAATGTTGATCGATTGGGCGGGTTGATCCGAGATTATATGGGGTAGTACAAATGCTTCCACTCGCATAGTAAAATTGATGTGTAGCGATTTAACTATGACATTCAGCCGATCTTTGCTCACTCCTGGGTGTCCTCCGATGCCTTCAATCTGGAGTGTTGTGTCGTGACGCTTTAGTGCCAACATCGTCACTAGTCTTTCAGAGATAACGTTGATCTGCGATCCAGAGTCCAGTAATGCCTTGAATGTTGCTTGCTGTCCTTTGTTTGCTTGTACAGCTACCTTTGCTGTTGCGAGTAGGTTGTAATTTTAATTGTTTGCGGATGCCACAACTTGTGTGTGTGGCTCTGCTACTGCTGATGCGATAGCATTCTCCAAATGTACTAGAGTATGGTGCTTTTTGTTGCACTTAAAACAGCTAAAGTTGCTTGGGCACAACTTTGTTTTATGGTCATTTTTAAAGAAGTTGACGCATAGTTTTTGTCCTTGCACCCAATTTAGGCGCTCGCTAATTGATTTAGAAAATCGTCACATTTAGATAAATAGTGACTTGTCTTTCTGCAATAAAGACATCCTCTTTGTACACTTGACGATGTTGCACATGTTGTGCTTTTAGGCTCCTTTTTAAAATTTCCAAATGCCTTTTTTCCAGTAGCCATAACTCGAACTCTCTGTTCTAAGAAGTGGAGCGTGGTGTCCAGTGGCTGGATTTCCTTCGTATTACCCAATGATTGTTCATAGAGTGTTTTATTTGCGCCATCCAGTTTATTTCTCAGGATGGCAATGATGATTGAATCCCAAGTTGAAATGTCAATCCCGAGTCCCTTCAGTGAAGCTAAGGACTCTATGGTGGTGATGTGCAGCTCCCTTAAAGACTTTACATCGTCGCTGCAGGTTTGTTGCAGCAGAAGGCGATTTAATATCCTAGATGCGATATCGCTAGGATTGTTGTAGGCATCTACTAAAATCTCCCATGCGTAGAGATAGTTCTCTTCCTTAAGATCGATGTGACGGATTAGTCTATCCGCCTCTCCGACTACTGGTTTTTAAATACCACATCTTGCGTATGGTTGGCATATTTGTTTCATGTATCATACATGAAAACATATCAAAAAATTGTGTCCATTTGAGAGTATCACCATCAAATTTTGGAATGGAGATACGCGGCTGATTGATGTGTTCGGCGCACGTACTGCTTGAATTGTTTGTCAGTGCATTCCGGACATCAGCCTCTGCCTTGAGATAATCAGTAGCGTCGTAGCCAATCTCTTCCGGGTCCTCAAACTCCTCGTATATTTGGAAGTGGACCTCTTGAGTTTTTGCCCATAATGACTTAACAATCTCTGCATTAAGGGGCTTGTGTTGAAAGGCTCGATTCAATGATGCAATCATCGCCTTTTGCCGACGGCACAATGCCATTAACTTAGCATTTGTGCTTGCTCGGGCACTAACTGATCCTGCAGCTATGACGGTCTTTGGTTCCGTCATGTTGCTGGTAGACTGATCTGCAATGTCAACCTGTTCCAAGAAGTAAGTTCTGTTCTGCTCAACCATGGCAGCGACTTCTTCGAAGAACTTGAAGTATCTATGGGACTCCTCTAAGTCCTTTTAGTTCCTGACTAGTTCGTGGTTGTCCTTAAAAACGGTCCACTTTTCCTCTTGTAACGAGGCCCTGGCTAGATAGTAGCCAGGTTTTGCTTTCCGTTCAACTGGTTCCTTTTTGCTGTTCCTGATAAGCCTTGATATCTCTTGGCTTATCTCATCCTGCGCGGCTAGGACCTCTTCCAACATAATTGATTTCTCTGTGCTCAGAGAAGTTGTCGCCTAGTTGACAAGTTAAGAGTTACCAGAACCAATTATGTTGTTGTGTTTTAACTCTTGATTATTCCTGACCCGTTGGAAGTGTTTTATTCGCTCTGGTGAGCTGGATATGCTTCGATTCGCAACCGTGATGTGGTCAAGGAATAACGAGTTGTTTTGTTTTTTTTTGTAGAAAGGATCCTTGTGGTGGAGTCCTACGTCGGGGTCAGCAAAATGTTTGTGTATGTGTAAGAAGTTGGGAAGCAATCAGTACATAAACTGACTGCTAAAAGGCGTCGCAACTGGCACTTGTAACCAGGTGGACTACGGAGAAATAATGAATGTTTCTTGTAGGTTTTACTAAGATTTTATTAACGAAAAGGTAAAAATATTTTTAGGTAAAAATAGCTTAGCTTACAGGTGTGTGTTGTCAATTAAAACTGGGTTATTGTGTACTCAGCAGTTGCAAGCAATGCAGAATAGCATATTTAGCAACTACCGGGTTGGCTGACCGCTACACATTGCAACACATACCATATTGTGCATTGTGCAGTCAGCGATATTCTGTGTGTTCAGCATAATTTGGTATTGGTTACAGTTTTATTGTGTCAATACATATAGGGTATTGTGTATGGTCTTGACATTAATAATTTGTGTGTCATTCTTACATAGCCATGTGCAGTTATTTGATGTTTTATAATATAAATGTGTGCTCACTTGTATACGACTTAAAAGTCTCATAGTATATTACTTTTGTGCAATGTCCGTCATGGTGTCCGTCCGTCTGTCCCGATGAACGCAATTTTTTTCGACACCCGTAAAGCTAGAGACTTGAAACTTTGCAATTATGTTTATCTCTAGACGGTTCAGATAAAGTGTTAAAATCGTGCCACGCAAACTTGGAGGCTGGGAAACCCATAAATTCGCTAACTAAAAACCGATAAGACCAAATATTTCTCACATTCTTACAGATAGAACTACCAAAATTTGCACGCAGATAGCTAGGCATGTCCGTGAAAAAACTGCATCAAAATTTTGGATGCCACGCCCACTTCTTCCGCCCCCATCCTCCCTGCTCCTTGAAATTTCACATTTTTTGGCTAGAGCCACCTAATTTTGTGTCAAGCTAGACATGGACGTTCCCCAAAAAATGCATAACAATTTTGGATGCCACGCCCTCTGATTCCGCCCCTATCCCCCATTCTCCATGAAATTGGAAACGCCTATAGTTTTCAAATTTTTTGGGCCAGAGCCACCAAATTTAACGTCATGATAGGTAGTGAAGTTTTCCAAAAAACTGCAACAAAAATGTGGATGCCACGCCCACACCTTCCGCCCCCCACCCCCCGCCACTGCTAAAACGGTTATGCGTGTATCTTCTCCATTTTTTCACCAAATTTGGTAGGAAGATATATGGTGACATCTTCAAAGGATCTGCATCAAAAATTTGGATGCCACGCCCACATCTGCCGCCCACCATTTAAAATCTGACATTTCGATAGCTCTTACAGTTTTTAAGCTAGAGCCCCCAAATTCGGTAGAAAGATAGAAGGCAACATCTACCAAAGATCTGCATCAAAATTTTTGATGCCACGCCTACCCAAGCCACCCGCCTTACAAAATTGGAATCGGCTATATCTTTAACAGTTTTTGAGCTAGAGCCACCAAACTTGGTAGGAAGATAAATGGTGACAATTAAAAAGATTTGATTTAAAAATTTGGATGCCACGCCTACCTCAGCCGCCCACCTTTTAAATTTGGGAGTTAAGTTATCTTCCACAGTTTTTGAGCAAAAGTCACCAAATTTGATAACATGATAACTGGCGATGTTTACCACCCGTCCCACTCCTTTGCAAGCAGACTTCTTACCATCCGTTCTTTTTACTGGTATCAAAGTATTCTGCAGTCGGTTGCGTCCGACTGCAACGTTTTTACCTTTTTTTATTGGATTTGTTCACCTGAAATTCGTACTTTTATATCTCGCATGGTTCTAGACTTGATCGTTTGACGACTCAAATTGGCCCCTCTGCGTCTTATTGGCATTGTTCAAATATATTAAATTCTCTATATTAAATGGCTCTACCGATTTTAGTGAAATTTTATGTGCTTTCGATTATAAGTGGTTTTTTTTTTTTAGATGTTTTCGCTTCCGAGATGAAACGAATAATAATTAAATACACAATATTCAAACCCCAGGACCGAATTATTGCTTCGGCCTACTGGGATTTCATATGTGTATGAAAAAGTATAATTCAAATTTAATATTTTACATAACATTTTCTTTGAATTTCATGGCGCCACATTTACATTAAATGCTATTATCTCAGATTGGCGAGATTATCTTGGTAATCGAAAAAAACAATTTTCTGGATGGAGTGGTCTGATCGGGATCAAAAATATATGTTGGCCGATGAGCAGAGCTAACCGATAACCACGCAAAATTTCATTAAAATCGGTCGATCCATTTCGGAGGAGTTCAGCAACAAAATTTGTGACACGAGAATTTTATATATTAGATATATAAATTATTATTTGTCATATTATGAACTATGCACTATGCCGCTTAATGATAAAGATAAATTTAAAAAATAAATAAAAAATTATCAATTATTAAAAATAAATTTATTGGTGTCCTCAACTTGTTATAAAATTGCAGAAAATCATTAAAATTGAGACAGGTTAAGAACTGCCAAGGCAATTGCTACGCATACATTAAAATGTGCTGCACATGAACATTTACATGCACACACACATTTATATGCGCTGATAGAAAAGTAACAAAATCCCAAAACACTTGAGAGCCACCAAAACTGAAAAAATATGTATGCGCACATACACACACACACATATATATGTGTTTTTATACTTTGAAACCGAAGGTCTCATAGTATATTGGTTTTTTGCAATGTCCGTCATGGTGTCTGTCTGTCCGTCTGTCCATCCGTCCGTATGAACGCAACTTTTTTCGACACCCGTAAAGCTAAAGACTTGAAACTTTGCAATTATGTTTATCTATAGACGGTACAGATAAAGTGTTAAAATCGGGGTGCCACGCCTACTAGGAGGCTGGGAAATCGATAAATTCGATAACTGAAAACCGATAAAACCAAATATTTCTCACATTCTTACAGCCAGAGTTACCAAATTTTGCACTCAGATAGCTAGTCATGTTCCTGAAAAAACTAAATCAAAATTTTGGATGCCACGCCCACTCCTTCCGCCCCCATCATCCCTGCTCTTTGAAATTGGAAACGCCTATAGTTTACACATTTTTTGGGCTAGAGCCACCAAATTTTGTGTCAAGATAGATATTGACGTTCCCCAAAAAAGTGCATTGGATGTCACGCTCCCTGATTCCGCCCCCATCCCCCCTTCACCATGAAATTGGAAACGGCTATAGTTTTCACATTTTTTGGGCTAGAGTCACTAAATTTTGTGTCAAGATAGGTACTGACGTTCCCCATCAAAACTTGGATGCCACGCCCCCTGATTCCGCCCCCATCCCCCTTCACTAAGTAATTGGAAACGCCTATAGTTTTCACATTTTTTGGGCTAGAGCCAGCAAATTTTGTGTCAAGATAGATATTGACGTTCCCCAAAAAAATGCATCAAAATTTTGGATGCCACGCCCCCGGATTCCGCCCCATCCCCCCTTCTACTTGATATTGGAAACGCCTATAGTTTTCACATTTTTCGAGCTAGAGTCACCGAATTTGGTAGGTAGATATATGGTGACATCTACAAAAGATCTGCATAAAAATGCCACGCCCACCTCTGCCGCCCACCATTTAAAATCGGAAATTTCGATATCTCTTACAGTTTTTAAGCTAGAGCCCGTAAATTCCGTAGAAAGATAAAAAGCCACCAGACTTGGTAGGAAGATAAATAGTGACAGCTAAAAACAATTGATTCAAAAATTTGGATGCCACGCCCACCTCTGCCGCCCACCTTTTACATTTTGAAGTTAAGTTATCTTTCACAGCTTTTGAGCAAAAGTCACCAAATTTGGTAACATGATAGCTGGCGATGTTTACCACCTGGCCCAACCCTTTGCAAGCAGACTCCTTTCCATCCGTTCTTTTACTGGTAACAAAGTATTCCGCAGTCGGTTGCGTCCGACTGCAACGTTTTTACTTGTTAGGTATACATTCGCCCTAATGATTTTTGCTTCATTTGAGCTCGGTGCCACCAAATACAGAAAACATGCACATGTGTTGTTGTAGTTCGCACTCTGCTGCTGCTTTCCCCCTTCCACAATATACAGCTGCTTAGAGCGAACAGCTTACAGAAACATGCATACATATATACACCTAACGGCGATCTTGTCGCTGACATACATACGTACACACAGCAAATTGCTGGCACTCCGTCTGTACCGAGTCAAAATTGGGATCGGCTCGCTGCTTTCAGCAGCCGAATGCGGGTGGCTGCTCCGCAAATTGGACCAATTAGGCTATTGGATTTTTTGCGTTGAACTCCTCTATGTATGATTGCATTAAAGCTGCCTTCACACGGTCGGTTTTTCATCGGTTTTTTTTTTTTAAGAGCCAGCGCTCTTGTGTGAACACACAACATTTTTTAGGTCCGGTCAAAGACCGAAGCAAAAATGAGAAAAATATAACGTGTTCTATTTCTGCTCTTTTTTGCGTCGGTTAAATATGTGCCACTAACATGTTTACGTAAAAAAGGCGTTTATGGTGTTTTTTTTAGTAATTGTTGGCAAAAAATAATGTAAACAAACTTAAAAATATTTCGCCAAAGTTAAGTAATATAAACATGTTTGATATTTAATATTATACAACGTATTACATTCAACCTTTCATACAATATTTTAGAAGATTATATGGACCGCAGAGTCAATTAAATTGTTAATTGATGAATATGTGCGCCATCCCAATCTCTACGACCCAACAAGTACTATGTACCACAACAAGCACTGCCGCAACGGGTTATTTGATGCCGTATTGGAAACAATGCGAATCATGATTGACAATATTAAAGTGTCCGACATTAAAACAAAAATAGGAGCATTAAGAAGCCAATACTTAATGCACTTAAAGAAGCAGGCAAAAACGAATTGCAAAAGTGGAATGGGAACAGACGAGAAGGTGAACAATTTTTGGCTGAAAAATTTAGATTTTTTGAAGCCCCACCTTAAAATAAAGGAAAATAGAACATCAAGTTTCAATGTGAGTATAGTTTGCTATTTTTTATGTATAAAATGTGCCTATATTGAACATACTTTCAACAGATTCAAAGCGACACGATGACTTCGGACTCACAAGATGTGGTCGAAGAGGCTTCGATATTGGAATCGTCCGGTTGCTCGACTCAGGCTGCCGAAGAATCTGAGCCATCAGCAGAGAGCGTGTTCAAGACTGCCAGTGAAATGCTGGGTGATATAAGAAACAAGCGCAAGTTCGAGCACGACGTTGACTCGTTTGGCGAGATTGTTAAAGCGGAGATGGCTCGCATCGAAAACCCAAACAGGCGGATGGAAGCCAAGATGCAAATACTGGATGTTCTTTACAAAAATTATAATTAATTTAATTATTATAATTAATAATATTTAATATTTGGCTCAACACTTGAAGAATGTGATATTAATAAAATCAAATTTAATTCAATAAAAGCATTTTCTTTTTATTAAAAATTAAACTTTTTGATTGCATCAGCCTGCCAGAAAACAGCGCCGGTTGAGGTAAAATATTTTGTTAGCTCGTCACGGACGATTCTGGGCTCTTCCGCGCTCCTATTGCCCTCTGGAGCAAGACCTGTTAAGGGCTGCATAGAGCGCCACTCTCCTGGCGTGAACAATACCTCATCCGTGTTCTCATTATCCATTCCATTTGCATAATCTCTCTCTTGGGCTTTCAGATAATTATGTAGAATGCAAGCCGCATAAACAAGCTTTTCTACTTTTTCGGCGCTCAGGTTTATTGTCGTTTGCAGTATTCGAAAACGATTTTACAAAATGCCAAACGTATTTTCAACAACTCTGCGGGCTCTGCTCAAGCGGTAGTTGAAAATTTTATTTTCATTGCACGTTCTTTGCCGATGAGGTTTCATCAACCACCTTTGCAGCTTGAATGCTTCATCGGCAACAATTACATATGGAAGTTTTGTGCCATTTTCTTCCAATTCTGCATCGGGTGGAATGTTTAGTTTATTTTGTTCTAAAGCCGAACAAAGAGATGGGGCATTGAACACGGATGCATCGTTTGCTCTTCCATTGCAACCGATGTCAACATACAAAAAGTTGTAGTTGGCATCGACAAGTGCAAGCAAAACAATGCTGTTAAAGCCTTTATAATTAAAATAAAGGGAGCCGTCAGACTTCTTGGCACGAAATGCAATATGTTTTCCATCAGTAAAATTTATATTGCATTAAAATAATTATTATAATATATGTTTTAAAGTCTTTACCTAGAGCACCCAAACAATGCGGGAAATTCCATTGAACGTTAAATTCGTCCGAGACTCGCAACCAGTCTTCTGTCGTCTTGGGCAACTGAGAAGTACTTGAAATTAAATATGTAATATAACATGGTACTTGTTTTTGACAAACCTTTATATAATCTCCAGCAAGTGAGCTTATAATAGCTTCAACACCTTCCTGAATAATTAAAGTTATTGCAGGGACAGATACCCGAAATGCACATGAAAGACTCCGAAACGAATCACCAGTGGCCAAGAAACGCAGCGTCATAAGCAGTCTCGTTTCTACTGGAATCGCTTGCCTCATTACAGTATCCTGCTTTTGAATTTTGCATCGCAGTTTTCCCAAAAGATGGTGAAAAGTAGATGGGGACATTCTATTGAAGTTGCGAAAAGTTTCCAAATCCTCATATTGGAGCTCCTTCATTTCCAATGCGGCCATGTCCTTCCCCTGGTCGCGACGCATGGCCAAAATCTGCTCCAGACAGTGCGTGGTTTATTTTTCTTCTCTTTCACTTTCACAGCTCGGGCAGTAACAGCATTTTTAGCTTGAGCTACCGCGGTTAAAATACAAACAACATCTAATATGTCTTCGTCTGTATGCATTTTGAGGTTGTTAAAGTTTTTAATATATGTTAGTGTTGAATTAAATAGAGAAGTGTGACCAGATTGTGTAACAATAAAAAGTGATGGGATTTTGGATTTAACCGATGAGAATAATGTGAATGCCAAAATTTTTGGTCGGTTAAAAAAAGCTACAGAAAAACCGACCGTGTAAAGGCAGCTTAAGTAGGTATACGTAGAGGAGTCAAATCTCGTTTTCCCAAGTGCCGAAAAAATGCGATGTGGAGGAGCCACCAGCATTCGGCTGCTGAAAGCAGCGAGCCGAACGCAAATTTTGCAGACCATTTGCGTAGCTAAAAAAGTGAAAGGCATTCATGCGCCGGCGCTTGTCTTGGTACAGACGGAGTGCCAGCAATTTGCTGTGTATACGACTGTATGTCAGCGACAAGATCGCCGTTAGGTGTATATACATATGTGTGTATGTATGTTTCTGTATGCTGTTTGCTCTGAGCTGCTGTATATTGTGGAAGGGGGATAGCAGCAGCAGAGTGCGAACAACAACAACACATGTCCATTTTTTCTGTATTTGGTGGCTCCGAGCTCAAATGAAGCAAAAATCATTGGGGCGAATGTATACCTAAATACACATATATATATGTGTGTGTATGTGCGCATGCATATTTTTTCAGTTTTTGGTGGCTCTCAAGTGATTTGGGATTTTGTTGCTTTTCTAGCAACGCATATCAATGTGTGTGTGCATGTGTATGTTCATGTGCAGCACATTTGAATGTATGCGTAGCAATTGCCTTGGCTATTCTTGACCTGTCTCAATTTTTATGATTTTTTAGCAATTTTATTAAAAGTAAGTATAGCTATAAATTTAATGTTATTAAATGATAATTTTTTATTTATTTTTAAAATGCATCTTAATCATTAAGATGCATTGTCCATAGTTCATAATATGTCAAATATAAATTTATATATTTTAATATATATATATGTATATAATTTTGTACTCTTGACTCTTAAAATTCATAATTTAATACATAATAAATGCCGACAGCCAATATTTAAAATTAAAATTTGGCGCGCATTTGTATCTGCCTACAAAACACAGGCAATTTCTGTTTTTGCACTTTCTGGTCATACATACTCTTTCGAGATATTAGCTATATGACACCAGCAAACAATTTTGCAACACAACTACCATGCAGTTGCTCATTTACATACAAAAAATGCACATAAATTCCGAAAGAGTATAAATGGTTCATGTGTCGGCAGCTGGAAGAAAATCTCAGGCTCGCGGCAACCGCGTGCCAACAAAAAACCTTTTCTCTACTCAATAAACGCACACAAGTTCCAGCGATCTCAACAGAAATACAGTTCTGAAACTCTTTCGGAATTTGTGTGCAAATTACTTGAGAGCCACCAAAAACTGAAAAAATATGCATGCGCACATAGATACACACATATATATGTGTATTTACCCAGCAAACCATAAGAGCTCTTAATGAGCTCATATATGACTCTTTTTTCTGAGCGCTCACACTCATAATGAGCTCGTAAAACAATCATAAACCCTCAGAAAACACTCATATATGAGTGGGTTTTTTTACTAAACTGGTCGCGCATATATGAGCTCTTAATCCAACTCATAAAAGAGTCTTTTATGAGTTGTTTTATGCACTCATATATGAGCTCATAAAAGAGTTGGATTAAGAGCTCTTATATGAGCTCTAAATTCTTTTTTTTTAGTAAGAAATGCACAAATTGTTTAACCATTAAATTATATGTGGTGTTTTATTCTTTATCATTTTACTTCGATGCTTTTTTTGCTTCATATTTAATGCGATCGTTCGCGGTCTGAAACCACCTCAAAGAAGCGGTATTAAAGGTTTGCTCGTTTGAATTAAATTTGCGGTTGAACGCTCCCCGTATTATGGACGTTAAGGCCAAAGACGATATGCACGTCTTATCCGCTGTTCCTTTCCAAGAGCACTGAACCGCTACTCCATCTGAACATATTGTCTTCCAAATAGTCCTCACAAATTTCGAGGGCTCAGACACGCCAATTTGCACCATTTCATTCTCCTTAAAATAATAAAAGTTAATATAAGTTCAAGAATTGGACTTTAAATCTTACAAGTGTGGCAGACATATCAGCAGAATTTGAAAATTTTTCGTCAAATCTTTTGAGTTCTGAAATGTTTGAAAACGGTTCCTTTGGCAAATTTGACTCAGAACTGCGCACAATTGATTTTCGCTGGGAGGTGACTTCTGTCAGCAGCCTTGTATGCATTCTTGCATTTTCCTCTTTCAACGCTTGGATTCGTTATTTAAGATCTAAGCACAATAAATTTGTCATTAATATTCTCTAAAAAATAATTTTATTTTCTTTTGTCAAAATATCCATTTTATTATTGATTTGGACCGTGTTAGCTAAAATTTCGCGCAGTAAATCTAAGTAAAAAAATTTTTTTTAAGTTAATCTTCAAGAGATTGTTAATCTTCAAGAGTATGTTTATCTTACCGTTAGATTGAGGTAAAGGTGAACCAAGTAACGTGTAGTTTGGCGTTTCTTCTCCGTTTTGGGTTAGGGGGACATTTCCGTTTTTAAACATTTGGCTAAATTGTTCCATTTTTTTCGCAATGTATAATAGGTATAAAAACTACTTCTGACACTCTGTTAAAACAAATTAATTTTTTATTAATTTTCAATATATTATGCACAGATGCTTCTGGTTTAATTATGAGGTTTTCAGTATATTGAATTTGAAGCAAACTTGAAAGCAGAGGCAAATCAAAATAGTCTTTTAATTGGATGACTTCATTGCAGTTTATAAATATATTGTTATCTTCTTTAAAAAAAAAAAATTGACTTTAAAAACTGCAGACACGAGAATTTTATATATTAGATATATAAATTATTATTTGTCATATTATGAACTATGCACTATGCCGCTTAATGATAAAGATAAATTTAAAAAATAAATAAAAAATTATCAATTATTAAAAATAAATTTATTGGTGTCCTCAACTTGTTATAAAATTGCAGAAAATCATTAAAATTGAGACAGGTTAAGAACTGCCAAGGCAATTGCTACGCATACATTAAAATGTGCTGCACATGAACATTTACATGCACACACACATTTATATGCGCTGATAGAAAAGTAACAAAATCCCAAAACACTTGAGAGCCACCAAAACTGAAAAAATATGTATGCGCACATACACACACACACATATATATGTGTTTTTATACTTTGAAACCGAAGGTCTCATAGTATATTGGTTTTTTGCAATGTCCGTCATGGTGTCTGTCTGTCCGTCTGTCCATCCGTCCGTATGAACGCAACTTTTTTCGACACCCGTAAAGCTAAAGACTTGAAACTTTGCAATTATGTTTATCTATAGACGGTACAGATAAAGTGTTAAAATCGGGGTGCCACGCCCACTAGGAGGCTGGGAAATCGATAAATTCGATAACTGAAAACCGATAAAACCAAATATTTCTCACATTCTTACAGCCAGAGTTACCAAATTTTGCACTCAGATAGCTAGTCATGTTCCTGAAAAAAATAAATCAAAATTTTGGATGCCACGCCCACTCCTTCCGCCCCCATCATCCCTGCCCTTTGAAATTGGAAACGCCTATAGTTTTCACATTTTTTGGGCTAGAGCCACCAAATTTTGTGTCAAGATAGATATTGACGTTCCCCAAAAAAGTGCATTGGATGTCACGCTCCCTGATTCCGCCCCCATCCCCCCTTCACCATGAAATTGGAAACGGCTATAGTTTTCACATTTTTTGGGCTAGAGTCACTAAATTTTGTGTCAAGATAGGTACTGACGTTCCCCATCAAAACTTGGATGCCACGCCCCCTGATTCCGCCCCCATCCCCCCTTCACTAAGTAATTGGAAACGCCTATAGTTTTCACATTTTTTGGGCTAAAAAAAAATTGACTTTAAAAACTGCAGATCCCACAGTGAAGAAATTATCAGGTACTTCAGATGACAAAAATAAATTTTTATACTGTGCTGAGCACCCAGTCGTAATAATCGTAGGCTGTGAAATAATTTTGCTAACGCTGTTTATGCTATGTTCTACTAGACGGTTGTATATTTGAGTGGCTACTTGATTTCCTTTTCGAACTTTTTGCTTTACTTTATAAAGATATCTTTCAAATTTGAAAGAGCTAAAAGATTCCAGAGTGGCTTTAAAAACATTACTTCATCGGGAAGGTGAAGCAAACAATGGAAATTAAATTTCAGCAATGTATGGTCATACAGCTGCCTATACCGAGCTGGTGTTAAAATACTTTTTAGCACTATAGGGCCAGTGTATAATTGGAATTGCCTAAATTCAACCGCTTTCCATCTGTCGAGATCTGAAATGCTCCTGGGTTTTCTACAGAACTCTTTACATATGCTCTGTTTAAGAGCCAGTAGCTTTACGTCGAGTGAAACTATTTCAGCTCTGGACAAGGAATAATCCTTACCGCGCACCTTAATCCAATAATTTAAAAGTATTTTTACAACACCCAGGCACACCACGTGCATGTAGTCCAAAGCGAACTGGTTAACAATGTTGATAGGCAATTCTTCAATTTTCAAAGGGTACAAAATGTTATGATGGTTAGAATGTAATCGGGATCTGAAATGTTCATTAGTTCTAAGTAAGCTTTCGGAATGTCTGTAAACTATTCTGTTTTGAAAATACTGACCGCGTTGTTGGCACTTAATGCAAGCAAAAAAGCCACTATGGTTTTTTACGCCAAGCACAAAAGCTCGCGCTGGACTATCGCAAATAAATGAACGAATACTTATTTTATATTGCTTTGTTTTGTAAATAAATCCATTTGAAATTACTGAATTTAATTCTGTCACAAATTCATTTAAATACTCGTTTACATCCCCTGGTTTGCTATCACCTACAAAAACTCCTGCCACTAACACTGTAGAACTTGGATGAACATTGATCAATATTGGCCATGCCTGTGTTTTAGAACTCTTAAACAGAGGTAAACCATCTACATTGACGTTAATGTTCAATTCATTGTTGTGAATCACGTTCCGTTCGCAAAAATCAGTGAGAGCGTCTTCAATGCCGTAATGCACATATTCGTCACCTTTTATAGGAATACATAGAGCTTCTCTTGGAGTTTTTTTTAATGCTCTGCTATCACTAGGGAGCCCTGGTAATACACTACGCAATATTTTAATATATATATATTATATATATATATATATTTAACAAGCTATTCACAGCACTATTACTTATGTTGAACATCACAGCCCACTCTGCTAAACTATCACGTACATCTATGCCAGGATTTTGAACATCTGTCAACACTTGAGCACTTGTCGCTTGAAATGCAGTATCAACATTTTCTGAAACATGTTCAATATCACAACTTTCTTCACAACTATTTTGCATTTCCACCTCCACCTCTGTTGCTTCAGTTTTATTTCTTTTATTTGATGATCGCAAGTGGTCAATAATCATTTTACATTCCTTCCTACTCGATCTTTTCATTTTACCTTACTTTTTAATTGTTGCTTTGATTTGTATTTATTAAATTGCTTTAAGCTAGTTTTTATGTTCAAACGCACGCGTTGATCACTTATATGCAATTGAAGAGCACTGACGCATAACTTAACCAGAGTTCTGCTTGTTTTTTTTTCACAGACACCGCTTCAGTTTTAACAGTTAGAGAGAGGAATTTATTTCGGCGCGTGTCGTGTAACGCTCAGAAAACACTCATAAATTAATCATATATATGAGCTCATTCTTATGAGCGCTAAAAGAACTCATAAATGAGCTCATATATGAGTTCATTGTTATGAGCGCTCAGACTATGGTTTGCTGGGTAGGAATACATTCGCCCGAATGATTTTTGCTTTAATTGAGCTCGGAGCCACCAAATACAGAAAAAATGCACATGTGTTGTTGTTGTTCGCACTCTGCTGCTGCTATCCCCCTTCCACAATATACAGCAGCTCAGAGCAAACAGCATACAGAAACATACATACACACATATATACACCTAACGGCGATCTTGTCGCTGACATACATATGTACGTATACACAGCAAATTGCTGGCACTCCGTCTGTACCGATCGGCTCGCTGCTTTCAGCAGCCGAATGCGGGTGGCTGCTCCGCAAATTGGACCAATTAGGCTATTGGATTTTCGGCGTTTGACTCCTCTATGTATGAGTGCTTAGTGTAATACGTGCTTAGTGCTACAACTTTAACAGCTTTTAAGCTAGAGTTACGAAATTTGTTGGGACGATACCAGGCGACGCACACTGGGGTGAGAGACCCCAAAAGTGACGATTAATTCAAAATACAAATTTTGGAGTTACGGAATCAAACTAATATGTGGTGAAAGTAGACAAAATTCTGCATTGGGGAGTAAACAAATTTGGCCCTATATCTAATAGAGACCCTGTAATGTGAGGCCAAAGTTGAAACTATGCGTTTTCGTTTTTCGGAATACGAAAAATTTATATATTTTTGTCTTTTTTGATGACGAGTTCCACGTAAAAATTAACAAAAATGAATTTTCGAATATGGAAAAAATAAATTTAAGTCCTTAACAATTTTTGTAAATTTTTTTGAATCGAAAGTTTTTAGTAAATATAGGGAAGAAAATTTAAATAAAAAGTACCTGTGAAATGAGAGGTATTTTTATCTGTAAATAGGCAATAGTTGCTTCAAACGTAACCAAACGTAACCATTCATTCTTTAATTTATGTCTAACATATCTACTAAAGTGCCCACCAAGGGGTTTTGCGCCCCGTTTTGCCCAAAGAGAGTTATTTGAATTCAAAGTTGCGCGGTATATAACAAAACAGAGTTGTTTTTTTTTTTATTTTTGAGTGTCAAATGTTGGTCACCTGTTTCGGTGTCTCTTAAATTTGTAATAAACAGTTCGCTTTAAATTGTGTTTCTCGTCTTTAGCTAGAGTGTTTGTTTGTCAAACGGAAGTTACCGAAAAAAAATATCACACATTTCCAAAAGAAGCTTTGTCCCTCTTAAAAGCGTCAGAAATAAATGAAAGCGAAATAAATGAAAGTGAAAATTGCGAAAATGATATCGAGTCTGATTAATGTATATATTATTAAAATTTTTTGTATTTAATTTTAATTATATATGACCCGTTTTTTATTTCAAAGAAAAAAAGATTTTCATGCGTTTTTAGCATGTTGTTTCTATGCCAGATATATTATATAGTCAACCGATTATTATTATTCTTCATGAATTTAATCGACATAGGTATATAATAGATTAGGAAAAAATTTCAGCGTTTAAAAAAATGGACTTAAATAAAATAATTTAAAAAAGAAAATATACTCTACGGAATACTCAAAAGTTAATGATTTGCACTTTTATTGATCAAATACAAAATACAAAATTATAACATGGTCCAATTTTTGGACGGTTGAATTAATTGTCACTTTTGGGGCCTCTCACCCCAATGTGCGACGCACTCAAAGTGTTTGAATTTTAAAATGTTTTAAGGCCATAACTGGACTTAGTTTTATAAAGTATTTATTTTGTACTTGCTACCCGGCCCGGCTTCGCATGGTTGGTGTACCCATTTAAAACAAGTGAAAACGTTGCAGTCGGACGCAACCGACTGCGGAATACTTTGATACCAGTAAAAGAACGGATGGTAAGGAGTGTTTTTGCAAAGGGGGATATCATGGGCGGAAGGGGTGGGCCAGGTGACAAACATCGATAGCTATTTTGATACCACATTTGATGACCTTAGCTCAAAATCTGTGGAAGATAACAGAGGTGGGTGTGGCAACAAAATTTTTGTTTCAAATCTTTTTAAATGTCACCATTTATCTTTCTACCAAGTTTTGTGGCTCTAGCTCAAAAACTGTTAAAGATAAAACCGATTCCGATTTTATAAGGCGGGTGCCTTGGGTGGGCGTGGCATCCAAAATTTTGATGCATATTTTTGGGGAACGTCTTTACCTATCATGACACAAAATTTGGTGGCTCTAGCCCAAACTATTTGAAAACTATAGGCGTTTCCAATTTCATGGAGCAGGCATGATGGGGGCGGAAGGAGTGGGCATGGCATCCAAAATTGTTATAAAATTATTCGGGGAACGTCATTACCTATCATGACACAAAATTTGTTGGCTCTAGCCCAAAATCTGTGAAAACTATAGGCGTTTCCAATTTCAAGGAGCAGGGTGGATAGGGGCGGAAGGATTGGGCGTGGCATCCAAAATTTTGATAAAGTTTTTTGAGGGACGTGACTAGCTATCTGCGTGCAAAATGTGGTAACTCTAGCTGTAAAAATGTGAGAAATATTTGATTTTATCGGTTTTCAGTTATCGAATTTATCGATTTCCAAGCCTCCTAGTAGGCGTGGCACACTGATCTTAACACTTTATCTGTCGCGCCTATAGACAAACATAATTGCAAAGTTTCAAGTCTCTAGCTCTACGGGTGTCGAAAAAAGTTGCGTTCATACAGACGGACAGACGGACGGACACCATGACAGACATTGCACAAAACCAATATACTATGATACTTTCAGTATCAAAGTTTAAAAATATGACATTTGTTGGAGTCGTTCTGAGCTTTACCCGTATCTTAACTTCATATTTTTTGTTATATTGTTTTATTATTAATTTTTGTGTGCTTACCTATAGCTACTATGATATACATACACCTATTTTCATTACTTATTAAACTTTTTCTTGAAAGAAATCTTGATCTTTTTGGCATCTTAATCAAATAAATTCGTTTCGCTTCTCATCAGCATTTATGCGCTTCGCCTTTTTTATCTTTTTTGCGATTTATCCTCTTTTAAAACCCGTGCTTTGTGCAAATAAATAGATTTTGTGGCTTTGTGAGTTATCCCGGTGAACACTAAGATTAATAAATTATTTGCATTCTTTGCAAAGTGATCAATACAAAACCAAATTGTAGCTTTCCGCTCAATTTTTGTTTGTTGACGCTTTCTTGCTTTAAAGTTTCTGTGCTTGCTCTCAGAGCACCATAAGCCGTTCTTTTTTTTCGTTTGCTCTCACGCGCTCTTTCTTGTTGTTCTGTTCGTCGCGTTTCAATTATACTACGTTGTCGCTGCTCTTGGTAGTCGCGCTCGCGTCGATATAATTGTTTTGTTTGTGAGTATTTCTTGCTTGTGAGCTTTTTTTTGTATTGCCTTTAGAGTGGACCCAATTCATTCTTTTGTTAGTATTTGAAATACTTATAAATTCTTATTTATTTTTTGCAGTAATATTTTTTACTTAAATCTTTTTTTAATATAACTAAATTTTCCCTATATATTTTATTTTTTATTTAATCATGTCTTTCTGTTGTGCCAAACAGTGCAAAGTCCGTGGTGACAAACCAAATGCGGGTTTTGTCAATTGCTGGATGTGTGGTGCTTTCGCACATGAAAAATGTGCGAACATTAATGCCAGGTCCAAAGACAATATAGAAACCTCTAATCTCGAGTGGCCGTGCTGGTCATGTCGAGAATTAAAAAAATTTATGGCAATATTCATGAGGCAGACTCAAACAGGCTTCAAAGAGATGTTTGCACTGTTGAAACAATTGTACGAACTGTTCTCCGCAATGGATTCCAATTTCAAGAACAATGTAATATTGACGAAATCACCAAAGCGTAAGACGCCGTTGGTTAGTCGGTCCCCTGGATCTGCCACTGCAGATAATCCGAAAAGAACTCCTAAACATAACGTTAAATCTAAAAAAAAGTTCAATCCCTCCCCCAGATACTGGCGAGATACGGGATGTTAATGCCATCTGTCCCATGGATGTACCAACATCCGATCCTGGTCTTTCGGTTCAAAACGAGCCACAAAATAATATATCTCAGACTGCTGCTCCTATGGTGGGCTCTGTCGTGGGTGTTTGTTCGTTGGTTCCTACGGAGGTCAGTTGCGTTAAGGTAGCTGACATACGAAATGAACCGAATGATCATATACCTCACTGTGGCTCCTAAAGTTGTTTCAGCTGAGAATATAATAAAAAAATTTGTAGGTGTTCCTCCAATGAAACATGTATTTGTATCTAGGCTCCCCCCTGATTTAACATCAGAAGATGTAAAGGTCTATGTTCAGGCCAAATCTAAAGCCACAGTTTCGGTAGAAAAATTTAAATTTGAGTACGACCGTGATATCTCGTCCTTTAAAATCAGTGTTTCAAACCAAGATTTTGATGATATCTGCTCAAAAGAATTTTGGCCGGAACACATAATAGTAAAAGAATATGCTGCAAACAAAAATAAAAAGAAAAATCGGCCTCCGATTGTTTCCCCCTCCTTGGTGGTTGGGCCTATTTCTTCTGATAGTTCAAAAAACTAGCAACCTCCTTCTCACTGGGCTATCAGAATGTTAGAGGACTTTGTAGTAAACTTAGTACTTTGTATCTTGATAGTCAATCTTTCCCCTTTCATGTCGCTGCCTTCACGGAATAGAATGCTTGATTTCGTATTTAAGTCGGATCCATCCACTCTATCTGTGTCAAGATCCCTTCCCATATCCAATCCCGAATACTTATACCACCCGACGTTGGAGGTGTTGATCACTTTGCCTGCCTGTGCCGTACGCCAGTGTAGTTAACCATTAAGACGAGTACGTCAATTTCGGAAAACCGATTTTGTATAACTTACCCGGCTCTTAGCACTGGTTGACTTGTCGCCCCTCTATGGTTCTGAGGACTTGTATACGGCAATCAGTATTTTTTATTTCACCTTAGAAAATTTATTCGATATGTGTGTTCCTTTTGGTAAGCCAAGTAGGAAAAACAAACCTGCGTGGTTTACACGAGAGTTGACAGCCCTTAAAAATCGAAAATCTAAGCTTTATAAGAGTTTCAGAAAATCTGGCTATTCTGTTCATTACTTATCATACTTGATTGCGCGTTCCAGTTTTTCAGTCATGAATAACTCATGTTATAAAAATTACCTAGCAAGATCCTAAGCGGTTCTTAGACTTCGTTAATGCGAAGCGAAGGTCTTCAACACTTCCATCTAATGTATCTTTTGAAAAAGAATCGGCCAACACAGATCAGGCCATTGCTGAATTATTCGCCGAATTTTTCCAAACTACATACAGTTAATTTGATGATCAGGTTGATCTGCCTTATCCGTATCAGATTAACGGCTCCAATTGTATTTTTGACCCAGAATCACAGAGAGTTCATTACTATGTGATCTACAGGGTATTAAGCCTGTATTTTCCCCGGGACCTGACGGTGTACCAAGCTGTGTGCTTAAGTACTGCGCTGATGGTCTCTTAAAGCCGTTGCATAAATTTATGAGTTTGTCTGTTGTGAAATGTTCTTTTCCTAACATCTTGAAAGAATAATTTATTATTCCTCTCCATAAAAAAGGAGACAAGTCTAATGTTCAAAATTATAGGGGTATCTCCAAATTGTCTGCTATACCAAAAATGTTTGAGAAATTGATAACTTCTAAGTTACAACATTTTTGTAGATCTTTAATATCACCGAGCCAGCATGGATTCGTCAAAAAAAGATCTACAACCACTACCCTGTTACAAATTACTTCACTAGTTGTAAAGGGTTTTCAAAATAAAATTCAAACGGATGTTATTTACACTGATTTCAGTAAGACGTTTGACTCGGTTAATCACTACCTCTTACTTCATAAACTTGAACTTTTAGGTTTTGCAAGCAATCTCATTCTGTGGAATAGGGAATATTAAATTCATAGAACACAGAGGGTCAGTTCAGTGGTTCATGTCACTTCCAGTGTTCCGCAAGGAAGTCACCTTGGACCATTATTATTTACACTTTTCATCAATGACCTTCCATTTGTTATTGACTACTCTCGAGCTCTGATGTATGCTGATGATGTAAAATTATGCATGTCGGGTACTGCTCTGTTGTCTGCTCAAAAATTACAAACGGATTAAGATAATTTTCAAAAGTGGTGTCGTGTTAACTTACTAAATCTTAATTGTAATAAATGTAAAGTCATGTCTTTTTATAGACGCCTTCATTTTTCAAATATATATTTTCTAGATGGAAGACCACTCGATCACATTGAATAGGTTGATGACTTAGGTATCCTTTTTGATCCGAAACTTAAATTTCACAAGCATATCTCTTCAGTTGCAAATCGTGCCTCTAGTACCTTAGGATTCATTAAGCGCTGGTCGAAAGAATTTGACGATCCCTATAACCAAAACTCTTTACAAGTCTCTGGTACGTCCTATTCTTGAATATGGACCTTGTATCTGGTATCCCAAAATCAGGATTCACCAGGATAGAATAGAATCAGTACAAAAACAATTTTTGCATTTTGCCCTTAGGGGACTTAATTGGGACTCTAACATTAACTTACCTTCCTATCATAGTAGACTTTTACTAATAAATCTTCCTTCTCTTTCTGATCACAGAACAATGCTAGGTGTAGTCTTTTTACACAAACTAATAATTGGTGAAATTGATTCCTCCGAATTAATCAGCCAAATTAGTTTTGCAGTTCCGATCAGGAGGACAAGAAATTTTTTACCCATCGCTCTTCAAGCATGTTACTCTAATTATGCTATTCATAATCCTTTCCGTATTTTAAGTTCAAACTAAAACGATTTATCCCATTTTATAAATAGTGCCACTTCTATTGGTTCTCTTAAAAAGCTAGTTTTGTGTCATTTGTCTACATGTTCGCGATCTACGTAACCGCACGTTATGCGGTGTGCCCCTCGGTCGGTCGGGCGGGAGGTGGTAGCATTTTGCTTGGGTCCGCGCGTTAGCAAGCCGGTGCTTTGTATCGTTGGGCCACTTGATTGTACTGTTCGTTAGTACATCTACGTCCAAAAATAAAAAAATAAAAAATTAATTATACTAATATTAACTAAAAATAATGAACAAGTAAGAAGGCTCTAGTCGAGATTTCCCGACTAGGAGATACCCCGAACCCTATACTTAACGCTAACAGTCATATTCTGTATGCATCTGTGACCTAAACTTCAATCTTCGATATCTCTGGTGTTTCTCAACTGATTTCAATGAAATTTTCAGAAAAGTTATATCGTTACCCATTTTTTAAATTCCCATTTTTACGTTTTCCAAATTCGAGATTTTTTTGTAATCGATTGCATGTGTATATCGGAAACTAGAATAGTTATCGATAATTTAAAACAAACTTGTTCCGCTCATGGTATAGGAGAACTTATATTCAAAATCTGAAGTCTCTAGCTCTTGTAGTCTCTGTGATCGACGCGTTCATACAGACAGACAGACGGACGGACAGACGGACGGACGGACAGACGGACATGGCTATTTCGACTCAGCTGTTGATGCTGATCAAGAATATATATACTTTATAGGGTCGGAGATGCTTCCTTCTGCCTGTTACATACTTTTGCACAAAACCATTATACCCCTTTTACCCATTTTATGGGTTAGGGGTATAAAAATGTAGTACTTGACATTGCAGCATTGATGGCTACGCCATCTGAGTTTGGGTAGTGATCTTACTGCAACTCGATAGATCGCCGACTTGACGCTCGCTTAAGAGGTTCTTCTCTAGCGGCAGACCAATTCAGTATTTCGTATATTTATAGTTAAAATAAACGTAATTGGTGACAACGTTCACCAAAACATACTGACAGCAGCGCCACCAACCGGGTCCAATTGTATGTTTAAGGCCCAATTTCTCAATGTCCGGTTAGTCAAACTATTCTAAGTTTAGTCTAATTTGAGTTTCTCAATGTTCGGCTAGCACTTACTTATCCGATGCCTGTAGGTCTGTCAACACTTATTCCGATGGATTTAGAGGATGCAAATAAGTCATTTGGAATATTGTTTCATAAAACAAGTAAGAAGGCTCTAGTCGAGATTTCCCGACTTAACGCGTACAGTCATTGTCTGTATGCATCTGTGACTTAAACTTAAATCTTCGATATCTCTAGTGTTTCTCAACCGATTTCGATGAAATTTTCAGAAAAGTTCTATCGCTACAAATTATTTCAAACCCCATTTTTGCATTTTCCAAATTCGATTTTTTTTTTGTTATCGATTAGATGTGTATATCGGAAACCAGAATATTTATCGATCATTTGAAACAAACTTGTTGTGTTTATAGAATAGGAGAACTTATTTTCGAAATCTGAAAATTCTATCTCTTGTAGTCTCTGAGATCGACGCGTTCATACAGACAGACAGACGGACAGACGGACGGACGGACAGACGGACATGGCTATATCGACTCGGCTGTTGATGCTGATCAAGAATATATATACTTTATGGGGTCGGAGATGCTTCCTTCTGCCTATTACATACTTTTGCACAAAACCATTATACCCCTTTTACCCATTTTATGGGTTCGGGGTTTAAAAAAAATAAACAATTCAAGTGTCAGCTTGAGTCAGCTGTTCGCCTTACGGTGATTGTATCGTTTTTGTATATAGAAGTGGCATATCGATGAAAGGTAACTTTGGCTTTGAGAAAACTAAATAGCTTATTACCATTACCCGTTTTCCGGAAGAAATGACGCATTTTTCCGCGGAAAAAAGTACCCTATGTTTATCAGGGATAATTTCGGCTTATAAGAGTAAAAGAATTTTTAAAATCGGTCCAGTAGGCTCGGAGCTTATTCAATACAATCAAACAAACAATCAAATCGATGTTAATATGTATTTGTTATTTATTTCTTGTATTTTTCAGGCCTTGCTTTTTAAGGCACAAAAACTTCTTGCATTTCAACAGACCTTTTCCTTTTTTGGTGTCCCTCACTTCGGAATTGCTCTTCGATCTCGAGAAGTGTGCGTCTTCGTGTTTCTGGCAGAAACCCATAAATAAACACCGTAGCTACGAGCGACATAATACCAAAGAATACAAAGGTATTGCTCATGCCAATGCCAGCTTTCATGTCGGGATATATTTTGATGCAAAGAAAGGCAAAAAACATGCCCACAGCCACAGTTAGACCCGATGCCGGGCCACGCACTTTTTGAGGGAACAGCTCTGAGATCATGAAAAAAGGCAGAGTATACAATCCCAGCGTACTGAGTACAATGAAGCTTATGATACCAACGACTGGCAAGTAAGCTACGTTGTTAAGAAGCGCAAACGAAGAATAGCTAGCCAATAGCAGCATGGAAGCGGTCATGCCTAATGTTGAAATTATTCCAGCTCGTCTACGGCCCCACTTTTCAAGCACATAGCCCATGGGACAGGTAGTCAGTACTCTTGCTGTTCCAATGAGCACAGCGCACATAAACGGGTCAATGGCGACGCCAGCTTCCATTGATATTTGCACGGCATAAACAATAATTACAAAAATTCCCGAAAGCTGCTGAAACGCAAATAGGCCCATCAATATAAGCAGTGGCTTGTAAACCTCAGGCAGTTTAAGGCTGCTGAAGAATGAAGCTTTGCTCTCACCATCTCGTAGCTGCAGTGACTTTTGCATTAAACTATACTCCTCCATTAACTCGGGATGAGTAATATGTGCTGTGTTGAAAATTAAGCTGTAGAATGTCATTTCGATTTATTTGATTAGCTCCACTTACGAGACTTTTTAAGTCCACGAAAATAGTTTAATGACTTCTTAGCATCCTCCTCACGTTTCTTGAATAAAAGCCAGCTCGGAGACTCTGGCAGGGGTAGTAAACAGAGCAAAGCCATTACTTGATAGCCGCAGCAAATAAGCGCAATCAAACGGAAATCATCTCGTATAAAGTAGCCAATGCTATAAAGAACTGTTATACCTAAAGCAACCGATACGGAGGTGCCCAGAATAAGGCTTCCACGTGACCGTGGTACACTAATTTCTGCCGCATAAACCCCAGATGGTGCACTAGCTAGTCCCATAGCAAGGCCTGAAAATAAGTTATAAATATATATACTTATAAAGAAGTTTACAGAAACTTAGGTACTCACCAATAATAAGACGTGAAAGAAGCAACTGGTAGTAGAAGGATTGGGCGCTTGTCGTACTGGCTGTGGCAAGCAGTGTCCAGGCGGTGATACCCAGAATATTGAGCACAAAAAGTGTGCGTTTGCGTCCAATCCTATCAAGCAGGATTCCCGACAAAATCCCACCTAGCGGACAGGATAATGTATTCAGAGCTGCAAACCAGGATGCCTGTGTGGCATTTAAATAAACTGGCTCGTCTTCGCTTGTCAGCTGGCGCAGTACAATCGTGGGAATTGCCAAAGCAAAGCCCGTTGCTAATACGCCCATATTGGCCAGTATCACCATTAACGCCTGTCGCCGGAGTGCAAGAAATTGCTCACCCACTGGAGTTGCTTTCAGTGATCGATTTAAGCCAGAACTTATTATGTTGCTATGCCCATTACACAGCTGCTGAACCACTTCGCAGGAATCATCCATTATACTTGAGCCCTGAAAATGTGATATATTGTTATTTTTTTTCGCATGTAAATTTGATTTAAATGTATTGTGTCTACACTAGACTAGAAAACCTCGTGTTAAGCGAAATCGTGTTAAGCGAATCATGGATTCAGTAAAATTGGAAACAAAAAATTTTTTTAATGTTCAAATTTGGTATGTTATATTTAAGTTTCATATATTTGTTCAAAATGAACCAAAAGTCACTTATGTACATGCCTTATATATATATATATATATATATATATATATATATAAAACAAGTAAATCAAAAAAAATATTGAAGACATGCTTTTATACGCTTTCTTGCGTACATTTGTTATCGGTTTTAGTTAATTAAAAACAAGTAAAAACGTTGCAGTCGGTCGCAACCGACTGCGGAATACTTTGATACCAGTAAAAGAACGGATGGTAAGGAATCTGCTTGCAAAGGAGTGGGCCGAGTGGAAAACATCGCCAGCTAACATGTTACAAAATTTGGTGAATTTAGCTCAAAAACTGTGGAAGATAACTGAACTTCCAAATTTAAAAGGTGGGCGGCAGAGGTGGGTGTGGCATCCACATTTTTTAATCAATTGTTTTTAACTGTGACCATTTATCTTCCTACCAAATTTGGTGGCTCTAGCTCAAAAACTGTTAAAGATATAGCCGATTCCAATTGTATAAGGCGAGGTGGCCGTGGCATCCAAATTTTTGATGCAGTTTGTAGTAAAACTTCACTTCCTATCTTGACACAAAATTTGGTGGCTCTAGCTCAGAAAATGTGAAAACTATAGGCGTTTTCAATTTCAAGGAGAAGCGGGGATGGGGGCGGAATCAGGGGGCGTGGCATCCAAAATATTGATACATTTTTTTGGGAACGTCATTATCTATCTTGACATAAAGTTTGGTGGCACTAGCCCAAAAATGTGAAAACTATAGGCGCTTCCAGTTTCAAGGAGCAGGGATGATGGGGGCGGAAGGAGTGGGCGTGGCATCCAAAATTTTGATGCAGTTTTTTCAGGGACATGATAAGCTATCTGCGTGCAAAATTTGGTAACTCTAGCTGTAAGAATGTGAGAAATATTTGGTTTTATCGGTTTTCAGTTATCGAGTTTATCGATTTCCCAGCCTCCTAGTAGGCGTGGCACCCAAATCTTGACACTTTATTTGTCGCGCCTATAGACAAACATAATTGCAAAGTTTCAAGTCTCTAGCTTTACGGGTGTCGAAAAAAGTTGCGTTCATACAGACGGACAGACGGACAGACAGACAGACGGACAGACGGACACCATGACGGACATTGCACAAAACCAATATACTATGAGACCTTCGGTATCAAAGAATAATAAGGATTGGCACGTCATTAACTATTTCTGACATTTTCGCAAAGAAAAATAATTGATCAGTAAAATAACAATAAGAACTTATGTATACAAAGCAGTTCCGCCTTGTCATAGTTCGAGTGAGCTTAGATTAAGCTTAGTTCAATGGGTAGAAGCTTAGATAAATTGATAAAAATGAAAGCTTTAGAGTAAATGGTTAGAATTACAAATGCAGTCGTTGATGTAAAACTCTGATTAGCCAGGGATGGATGTCGTCAGGAAATAGCCCAGTGGCTAAGACTTCCGCCTCGTTAACGAGAGGTCCCAGGTTCAACTCCTGTCCCCGACTATAGTTTCATATACGATCAGTTTGAGTTTAATAATTCTAAACAGAAAAGTCACTGATGAGAATGTTTGGCAACATTCGAAATAGCGCTATCTGGCCAGCCTAATTCACAATTTTTAAATTGTTTCGAATCACCCCCTGTATTAACAATTGCAAACAATTAGAAACGTCGCTAAAAAAAACAAATATTTTGTATAAAGTTTCTAGACGGACCGACGGACATGGCTATATCGACTCGACTGTTGATGCTGATCAAGAATATATATACCTTATAGGATCGGAGATGCTTCGTTCTGCCTGTTACATACTTTTGCACAAAACCATTATACCCCTTTAACCCATTTTATGGGTTCGGGGTATAAAAATGTGCTACGTCACATGGTATCTGAGAATTTGTTTCGCAAGCAATAGAATAACATCACTTTGCTGCTCGGCTGTTAAGTTTTCGACTCTTCTTCCTGGAGCTGATGTTCAACATTTTGCCGGCAATATCTTTACAGTCGATTTAAGGTCTCTATGTTATATTTGCTCAGTGCTCGAGCCGTTCTTTTTTGTTTTCTGCTTTTCGCTCTTTGTCGCTTAACTAGGGGGTTCCGTTATAAAAATGTTTTTCGTACGATGGGACTTATGTTTATATTTGAAACCAGAAATATAACAACTTAACCCTAATTAACTCAAAATATATAACTTAAATTTTATAGCACTTAAACTACCCACATCGAAATACTTACTACTAACTCATCCTATAACAAGAAAGAAGGCTCTAGTTTCGATTTCCCGACTAGGAGATACCCCGAACACCATACTTAACACGTACAGTCATTGTCTGTATGCATCTGTGACCTAAACTTTTTCTTTGCAAATCATTGCCATGCAGGCTTACTTATGACGCTTGACAGTATAATATGCCTCACGGACGAGCTATTCGGCAACAAAACTATCGAATATGTCCATTAGGGTGGTTCAATTTTTTTCGCGGCAGAGCGGTTATCAGAATCGAAAACTAGGATGAATTCTAAGAAGTTTTGTTCCAGAAACCATGGGTCTAAAATCAAATCGGAGCCTCCCATTTTCACGAAGAAGTTTTTGTATCTTAAAGATACATTCATTATTTTATTAAATTGACAAACAAAATATTTTTTGATGTTTAAAAATGCTGCTAAATATTAAACTTTCATTTTCTTCACCATCCGGTATTATAATATGGTAATACAAAAATTATTTTGTATTTTTAAAGCTTAAAAACTGTAGGGTCATTCCGAAAGTATGCAAAAATTTTTGTTCTTTTTGCTGAGACAAAAGATAAGAGAAGAATTAATATTCATTTCATTTTGCAGCATATAAAAGATCCGAATTTTTATCTTTTGGTTAGCCAAGTGATTTACACGAACTTAATTTGCCCAGCTGCCGAGATGTTTTGAAGTATTTTTTTTTTTTTTTTTTGAGTGAGCGGTCTTTTTTTTGTTTTTTTGGTTTATTGTGAGGAATCAAGAATGCAGTTATTCTTATGACAACACATGTATCTTATTTAGTAAGTCACCAAGCCTGGTTGGCTCCAGGCGTTAACGTCGACTGAAATTGTGGGGATCACCTCTGGAGCAGATCTCTGAAAGATCTGCTCTTCAGTCGTCTTACCACGGTTCGCCCCGCGAGCTCACTAGCAAGTCGGCTACAGTGTCGCTGCAAACGTGCATTATATGCTTCGACTTGGTTGTCTATGGTGACCATTCTGAGGTCATTGTGCAAAGTTGAGTTTCGTACGTACCATTCAGCTCCAGTCATTCGACGCAAGGCCGAATTCTGGAGTGTCTGGATACGTCGTCTACTCGTCTTACATGCACTGCCCCAGATCTGGACATCATATCTCTAAGTCGAAGCAATCAAAGTGTTATATACTGCCCGTTTGCAGCGAAGCGGTAACGAGCTGTTGGCGCTAAGCAACCAGCTGACCTTTGCCAGCTTGTATCGACAGGTCTTAATGAGTCCATCAATGTGAGCTCGAAAGCAGAGTCTCTTATCCAGGGTGATTCCCAAGTATCTAGCTTGTTTACCTGGCTGAAGTGGACTTCCGTCAAGCCAGACTGACGGAGCATTTCCACGTCGCAGAGAGAAGTTGACAGCCTGGCTCTTCGAAGCGTTGAGCTTAATGTTCCACCTGCGAGCCCAGCTCTCAAGCAGGTGGATATACTCCTGGGCGCCGTCTGCAGCCTCATACTCGCAGGGAGCAGAGTGAAAAACCGCGACGTCGTCCGCAAATGTGGCAATAAGGAACTTGCCTGGTGCAGCGAGGCCTTCAAGATCATCGGGGGTGGGGATGTCCGCCGTAAAGAGGTTGTAAAAAAAGGGGCCCAGAACGCTACCTTGGGGAACGCCCGCCATCATTAAACTCTGGACTGGATGTTGAAGTGAGCGGTCTAAACATGAAAATAAAATGTTTTCATACTCATCTTTTACTCCACAAGTAGCGGATAAATTGATGAAATTTGGAATAAGTTAAATATTTCCATTATAAAGCTTAGTACGCAGGAGCTAGAAATATTTCTGATAGAAATTTACACATTATTTCTAGCGGTTTTTTTTTTTTTTTTTTTTTTTTTTTTTTTTTTTTTTTTTTTTTTTTTTTTTTTTTTTTTTTTTTTTTTTTTTTTTTTTTTTTTTTTTTTTTTTTTTTTTTTTTTTTTTTTTTTTTTTTTTTTTTTTTTTTTTTTTTTTTTTTTTTTTTTTTTTTTATGTTTTTAATTTTTTTTTTTTTTTTGGGTGGGGGGTTATTTATTTGGGGGGGGGGTTGTTTTTATATTTTTATTTTTTTTAATTTTTTTTTTTTTTTTTTTTTTTATTTTTTTTAATTTTTTTTTTTTTTTTTTTTTTTTTTTTTTTTTTTTTTTTTTTTTTTTTTTTTTTTTTTTTTAATTATATTCTTTTTTTTTTTTTTTTTTTTTTTTTTTTTTTATTTTTTTATTTTTTTTTTTTTTTTTTTTTTTTTTAAATTTTTTTTTTTTTTTTTTTTTTTTTTTTTTTTTTTTTTTTTTTTTTTTTTTTTTTTTTTTTTTTTTTTTTTTTTTTCCCTTCCTCCCCTCTTTTTTTTTTTTTTTTTTTTTTTTTTTTTTTTTTTTTTTTTTTTTTTTTTTTTTTTTTTTTTTTTTTTTTTTTTTTTTTTTTTTTTTTTTTTTTATTTTTTTTTCCTTTTCCCCCCCCCCCCTTTTCCCTTTAATTTTAATTTTTTTTTTTATTTTTTTTTTTTTTTTTTAATTTTTTTTTTTTTTTTTTTTTTTTTTTTTTTTTATTTTTTTTTTTAATTTTTTTTAAATTTTCCCCCCTTTATATAAAAAATTTTTTTTATTTTTTTTTTTTTTTTTTTTTTTTTTTTTTTTTTTTTTTTTAATTATTTATTAATTTTTTTTTTATTTTTTTATTTATTTTTTTTTTTTTTTTTTTTTTTTTTTTTTTTTTTTTTAATTTTTTGTTTTTTTTTTTTTTTTTTTTTTTTTTTTTTTTTTTTTTTTTTTTTTGTTTTTTTTTTTTGTTTTTTTTTTTTTTTTTTTTTTTTTTTTTTTTTTTTTTTTTTTTTTTTGGTTTTTTTTTTCCCCCCCCCCCTTCCCCCTCTTTTCTTCCTTTTTTTTTTTTTTTTTTTTTTTTTTTTTTTTCGGGTGCCCACTGCAACTTTTTTACTTGTTTTATATGGAGTTTGACTAGCTAGAAATATTTTATTGACTAGTGTTTCTCGTCGCACTATTGAAAAAAATCGCGATAATGTTATGGTAGTCACGGTCGAAAGCCGATACGCAACACCTAGGATGGACAGCAAACAAGACCTTAAAAATAAGTAGCTGCAAAATGAAAAGTATATTAATTCTTCTCTTATTTTTTGTCTCAGCAAAAAGAACAAAAATTTTTGCATACTTTCGGAATGACCCTACAGTTTTTAAGCTTTAATACAAAATAATTTTTTTATTACCATATTATAATACCGGATGGTGAAGAAAACGAAAGTTTAATATTTAGCAGCATTTTTAAACATCAAAAAATATTTTATTTGTTAATTTAATAAAATAATGAATGTATCTTTAAGATACAAAAACTTCTTTGTAAAAATGGGAGGCTCCGTTTTAATTTTAGACCAATGGTTTCTGGTGCAAAACTTCATAGAATTCATCCTAGTTTACTATTATGATAACCGCTTGGTGACGTTTTTTCACTCCATACAAATTGACCCACCCTAATGTCCATACAAAACGATTCAATCAAGACAGTCGCAAAAACTTCTTTGCTGCTTTGTGATCAAAACTGGGGAATAACTCGAACCCCTCAGTTCGCGAATGCAGTACTTGATGGCCAGATTGATGTCCATGAAGATCGTAACAACATCAACCACAAATCAATGCTCAACAATAATGCAATTGTGCGGATGATGATGATGATTTGCATATGGATTGGATTTGCGAGTACAATCATCCTATAGATGCAAATGAAGGCGAGGCTCCACCCACATCCCACAATTCAACACACTGGCATTGACATCAATCTGAATGGTGAGGAAGTAGCATCATGTACGCCTGAAGTTCCCCGTGTCGCAGAGATATTATTTCGGCTACTTGGTTGCTAAGAAAAAGTTCAATTGCCCAAAATGGATATAGCCCTCAACCATATGAACGCATTTGCAAGTGAGAATTATAATGATCTGATTAAGTCACGGAAATTTACTACAGACAAAATGAGCCTTAAAAAGCCGTCAGATGTATTCTTCCTCGTGTGCTACTTGCATTATGCGTATTTTGCCGAAGTCTTCGATAGGTGGCCGCACTCAACAAAATTGTGCAAGACTATTACTGAAAAATGTCTGCACCGAGCCAATAAGCTTTATCCGACTTGGTTGGTGGCTGTTTCAATTTCAATTGGATAGGACAGCAAAAAATTATGAGCCCATGGCAAAAAAACTGAAAATCTTAAAACAGTAATTATAATGGTAAGCTTGCAGGTTTAATATTAATTAAATACAAATATATTTCAAATAGTTATATTTTCACAGTCCTGGCTCATATTTTCTTAGTAATGGTATCCGAAAAGTTGGCCAAAAATGTTATGCCACTCCGGTACATTTGGTAAATATTCAAACTTTTAAGCATTAATAATAAATATTTTAAATAAAATGTTAAATTATTTAAAGGGTTTTGCACTAGCGTGGTTCAAAAAGGGGGTTTCCAGAATTAGACCGAACGCTACATAAATATGCTAAGAGCTAAATGAATGAATTTGTGCAAAGATTATAATTTATCTAGTTTTAAAGGTTCCTCTTAGTACATATTTACGTACTGGGTCAAGTCCCAAACAATAGGCAATCATTGCATTGGCCGCCCGAACACTTGGTAGGTATATAAAAAATAAAGATCACATCTCTTTTACTAATACATTTTTAATTTTTTTAGTTGCAGATATAATAATAAAATACCATCGAAGGATGATCCTAGTTGGATGCCAAAGATGGATGACCCAGGATGACCTAGGATGGACCACACAGAAGGATGACCCGGGATGAATTCTCCAGAAGGATGACCCAGGATGATTTAGGATGGATGCAATAGAAGGATGACCCGCAAGGAAAAACCCAGGAACGATACCCAAAAATGAGCAAAGACTGCCTGTCAAGCTGCTATGCAGTTTTGTTAGTTTTAAAAATGTTTATATTGTTTAACATCGCGACCCAACTGGAGAAATAGGTCTGGATGGAAGCTAAAAGATGGCTTTTTATAAAAAGCACATATAACGATAAGTTTTGTACATATTTCTATACTCTTTACTTTATATAAATACACAAGTCGGACGCAACCGACTGCGAAATGGATGGTATGGAGTCCTTTTGCAAAAGAGGAACGCATGGGCGGAAAGGTGTTAAACATCGCCAGCTATTTATTACCACATTTGAAGACTTTAGCTCAAAAACTGTGGAAGATAGCTGAACAACTCAAAATTTAAAAGGTGGGCGGCAAAGGTGGGTGTGGCATCCAAATTTTTGAATCAAATCTTTTTAAATGTCACCATTTATCTTCCTTCCAAGTTTTGTGGCTCTAGCTCAAAATCTGTTTTAGATATAGCCGATTCAGATTTTATAAGGCGGGTGGCTTTGGTGGGCGTGGCATCAAACATTTTAAAGCAGATCTTTTGTAGATGCCACCATCTATCTTCCTAACAAATTTAGTTACTATAGTTCAATAAATGTGGAAGAAACACGCATAACCGCGGAGTGTTGGGGGCGTCAGGTGTGGGCATGGCATCCAAAATTTGTATGCATTTTTTTGGGGAACGTCCTTACCTGTCTTGGCGCATAGTTTGGTTGTTCTGGCCCAAAAAATGTTAAAACTATAGGCGTTTTCAATTTCAAGGAGCAGGGAGGATGGGGTCGTAATTAGTGAGCGTGGCATCCAAAATTTTGATGCATCTTTTGGGGGAACGTCATTACCTATCATGACACAAAATTTTGTGGCTCTAGCCCAAAATATGTGAAAACTATAGGCGTTTTCAATTTCAAGGAGCTGGGAGTTTGGTTGCAGAAGGAGTGGGCGGGGCATCCAAAATTTTGATGAAGTTTATTGAGGGACGTTGGTAGCTATTTGCGTGCAAAATTTGGTAACTCTAGCTGTAAGAATGTGAGAAATATTTGGTTTTATCGGTTTTCAGTTATCGAATTGATCGATTTCCCAGCCTCCTAGTAAGCATGGTACACTGATCTTAGCACTTTATCTGTCGCGCTTATAGACAAACATAATTGCAAAGTTTCAAGTCTCTAGCTGTACCGGTGTCGAAAAAAGTTGCGTTCATGCAGACGGACAGACGGACGGACACCATGACGGACATTGCACAAAACCAATATATATATTAAAAGGCAAAACAATATGACCGTAAACAAAACGATTTTGGAGAACTTACTTAAAACAGAAGTGGCAAAAAAGTTTTTTGAGAGCCAGCATAGAGGCGCCGAAAAAACAACAATAACAAACACCATCCGACAGAAAGCCAAGCTTTAGAAACTGCGCGACGAACGGAACAGAGAATTTTTAAACACCAAGAAACACCCAGATTGGTTCGTGAACAACACAAAAACAGCATTCCCGACCAACATACAGACGCTTCTAGCAAAGGGCCCGAAGTTTGCAACACAAAAAACTTCTCCGCTCTTCAGATGCATTGCGGACGGAGAGGAGTTGGTACAAACTCTTAATAACAAAGATGTACAAGAGAGCGCACGCAAGCAACTCTCTTTGCTATTGAAAGATATCAAAACCAAAAACACAACAAGTGCAATAGATTGTGCAATATAAGATACAGTAGGACAGACTAAACAATTTTTACGAAATAATAATAGTATATTAATACTTACATCTGACAAAGGCAATAAAACTGTCGCAATGGTAAAATACGATTACAGAAGAAAAACTAATACAATACTACGACTACAAAAGAAAAATAACGAATTGGTGGAAAAACTTTTTAAACTAGAGATTATTTCAAGGACCGAAAGGAATAATCTCGTCAATAATACAGCGTTATCCCCAAGGATATACGGTCTCCCTAAAATATTTAAAGCAGTGGTGTCCAAACTCACACAATGAAAGCGTTGCGCTTGTGTGCGAAGCAGCGAAACACGAATGCAGCATAGCGTTTGACTTCAGCCGAACACATGAGTCGTGGGAGCACATGCAGCCGAACACGCGCATCGTACGAGAACAAGCTGCCGAGCGTTCTATTTATAGAATACACATATTCTCTCTCTCTATATATGTGTTGGCTGCAACGCCGGCAGAATTTTTCTTGCCAACCACGCGTGGCTGCTTTCTTAAATTTTGGACATCACTGATTTAAAGAGAATGTGCCTCTTAGACCAATATGCTCATCAATAGGCTCACCGTCACACAATCTGTGTAAATTGATAGTCAGTGTTTTGAAAAACCTGACCATCGAGTCGAAATATAACATCAACCACTCATTGGAGTTTTAAAATAAAATAAACAACACCTACATTTTGGATGACGAAATGCTAAACATCCGAACATACCAACAAACCTAGCACTGGAAATTATTAGAAGGAAGTGGGAAGACATGCCAACACACAAAAATACCGGAGCAGCTCTTCATGACCATCGTGAAATATTGTAAAAAATAAAATAGATATTTGAAATTCGAGGAAAAATATATGCGCAATTGAAAGGTCTACCCATGGGATCCCCTGCATCACCGGTAATCGCGGATATAATAGTTGAAGAGCTCTTGTACAACACAGTGCGAAAACTTAAAAACACACCAAGGAAACTAACAAAATACGTGGATGACCTGTTTGCTATAGTAAATACAACGGACATACAAAATGCTTTAGACCAGGGACCGACAGCGTCGTATGCACTGTGCATAGGAAAAATGAATCCAGCAGCGCAGTCGGCACACGCATAGGCTATACATAGCGCAGAAACTTCGTGTGCCCTATGCACAATTGCTCGGCTGTTGCTCTGATGCCGCAGCGGCAGAGAAACCGGTTTCTGGCTATGGCATAGCCTATGCACAGTAGCTCGGCTGCCGCAGCGGCAGAGAAGCAAGAAACGTTTTTGCCTTCGTCTTTTTGACGACGAGCTGGAAAAATGTGATTGTATGCGTGCCGACCCCTGCTTTAGAGACATTAAACTCCTTTAACAAAAATATACAGTTTACGACGGAGTTGGAAGAAGAATATAAGTTACCGTTCTTGGATATATTAATACAAAGACAGGGAAACATGCTGAAAACGAAATGGTACAAGAAGCCAACAGCATCTGGACGGATCTTGAGCTATCACTCACGACATCCGAAGAATATCATCATAAACACAGCATTACCATTTACCACAAAGAGATCAAGAACGAAATCAAAAACATACTTCTAAGCAACGATTTTCCTCCAAAATTAATAAATAGACTTCTCGAAAAACACGACCAAAAACCTAGCCCAAAACCAGAGAACAGAACTTACAGATCCCTCACATACATTCCAAAATTGTTCGAGCGTTTTAAATATTCAGATTGCTACGACAAAACTTACACCATGATAGCTCATAAACCCTACAATACGATGAAAGAATTCTTCAGCAACACGAAATGTAAAATCAAAACTATGGACAGGGACAACGTTATTTACAATATACGATACAATTATGACGACAATCTTTCTTGCGACAAAGTATACATAATTACTCCACGTAGAATAGAGCGGACGTGTAAAAATTGTAAGAGAAACTAAATGTGAAATGAATGTATTTTATTTGTGTTTAATGTTATAAATTGTTATATGTAATAATATAGTCTGCCCTGAAGACGACAGCCGTTGAGCTGTTGAAATATATTTGTAAGGTAAAGGAGAGAAGAAACACACTCTTTTTATTTCTCGGACCTCGGGCCAGCCAGAGACAACAATATATATTTTTTTTGTTATATTAAGCGAATTTATTTAACACTATTTGTGTAATGATTACGAAAAAATTTGAGTTCTTATTATTACAATAGAATATTAAAAAAAACTTAAAAGTTGAAAAAAAAATAATAATTTAAAAACATACATAAAAACATCATCTTTAACGCGGTGTTGAACCCGGGATCGAACAACTACATCTGTTCCTAAAACGCCTGCAATTAATACACATTAACGGTTTTGCAGCCAGCAAATAAAAATATTATTATCTATATATAATAAAGAGTTTGTCCTGATTGTTGACTCATCCACAGCCTAAACGAAAAGAGCTAGAAGGCTGAAATTTTCACAAAATATTCCATGCAGGTAGTAAGTTAGCACTAAGAAAGGATTTTTATTTTGGACAACTCCTGCGAGGACCTCCCATACACCTAGGTCCGAAAACAAAACACATGACTCATTCCACTGCTGGCGCCTGATTGTTGCACAAGCTGAGGGTTTGATCGCGAGCAAGTTTGAAAAACAAAACAAATGCGCAGTGACGCCTTCGCGTCGCACAAGCAAAGTCATAAAAAAATAGGTTCGTACACTTGAAAAAAAAGGAACGGATTTCCGATTCATAATGAATAAGTGCATAATTCAAATAAGTGAATAATGCGCTTGAAAATTTAAATTTCATAATTTTATGTACATGTATTACTTCGCACAATGCAAAATTATTTTTTTTTTCACATTTGTGTGCCTTTGACAATTGATTTACAACCCAAGTAGCGTTTGTTGATGTTGTAAGTGTTGTTGTTGGGCCCGCACTGATACTTTTTGTTGGGGTCATTGATTTAAAACTAATCAATTTAAACAAACTTGGTGCGTCTAGAAAAATTTTGCACACCGGAATATGTTATGGGGTGGTTTTACCTACTTGCTTATTATATAACTCAGACAAAACGTAACACACAAACACCTACATAGAATAGAAGCACAAGAAATTTTACATTTATACATTGTTGTACATATATATTAACAAATGCAAGTGCAAATATAAATACATGCATACATGTGGGAATCGATAAAAGACCTAATGATCAAGTAATCGATAGTGCAACTGAACGAGTCACCAGAAGCGGCCATCACTACTAAGAATAAGAGCAAAATAGTCGATACCGAAATCTCGCCTAAACGCTGCAATTAAACTCAACCGAGATTTGAATGGCGGCTCACGCTGCAATTAAACTCAACCGAGATTTGAATGGTGGCTCACGCTGCAATTAAACTCAACCTGGATTTACATTTTGGCTCACGCTGTAATTAAATCAACATAAAACTATAAAAACATTAGATCTAGTGTGATTTGTGTGGTGCAGTGGCAGTCAAATATTGTGTTACAATTAAATATTGTCCATAAAAGTCTTGCTGACGGCAAAAAGTAAAAGGGCAAGCGACGCCGAACGATCGACTCAAAGAGGAATCGCAGAGAAGCGAAGAACCGTTACTTGAGGACTGGCGACTGCGCAGACGATGTTGGCAAAAGGCAAGAGCGTCGGGCTGTGGTAAAGTCGAAGTCGGAAAGACCGGGACAAGGCGAAAGAAGAACAGTGAACAACCGTTACTTGAGGGCTGGTGACTGAGCAGACGGCGTTGGCAAAGGCAAGAGCGTCGGGCTGGGCAAAGTCAAAGTCGTGAAGCGCGGGACCAAAGAAGCAAAAGAAGATCGAGAAGAAAGAGCGTGTGCGGGAAAATTGTCAAGTACAGGTTGGTGCTTGAAATATAATTTGGAGGCGACGACGACAAGAGAGAGCTGTCTACAGTAGTGTGCATATAACAGATGCTTTGATTAGATTTTTGGCGGTTTTTTATAAGCTCTACGATTAGCTGATCATCAGCTGTGAGCTGTCAAACACAACATATGTTTTAGCAAGTGCTTTACAATATATTTTTCTTTGTTGTGCGCATTGATTTCGAGCTCCTGGGAAATTAAAAATTTTTACTTGTTTAATTAAAAGTGTTGCTTTTTATTAACTTCAAGGTATGTATTACATAAAAAATCAGTGTTTGTGACCGGTCAATAAATGTGTTGCTCATAAAACGTAGTGGTAATTAAGTGTATTAACGACTAGCCCGCACTAGCGTGCACCTGTCGTTCGTGGAGTAGAACTTAACAGATTCACACGGATTCAGTCTAACTCTTTTTTTAGCTGGAAGTATGAATCATTGTGCGTCCAAAATGTGTAATATGAACTGCTATTACCTGCTAACCTTCAAATCATGGCACTTTTTAGGCACAATGTCAGTAGCAAAACGGGTACTTTTTTTAGTATGGCATGAAGATCCCAACCAAGAAGTTTCTCACCATGGTAAACTTTGTATTTGGTACTGTTCTCAAAAACCTTAAATATACTCAGGAGGAGCAGTGCGAGATTGGCAAAAAGCTGCGAAATTTTACTAGTAGCCTTGTAGAAAAGTGTAAAAACTGTGGAAGAAATAAGGCTTTTTTAGAAAACAGAAACCAGGAATGGCTAGATACGCCGCTAGTATTGATTAAAAGATCATCTTACAAAATTGTTGGACGTCCACAAAAAGATATTTCGGAGTGCTGCAAAAAAACGCAATTCAGCAAATTGTCAGGCTTTACTGAAGATGTCCCATCAGAAGCATTGTTGGTAGCTGCAAGCTGCAGCTTGTATAAGGCTGGAAAACGTAGTGCTTCACAGGTGGTGTCAATGCTAAACGCCGACGAAGAGCTTAGCGGTAAGATATTGAAAACTATGAGTACCCCTCAGCGTCTACCGTCAAAATTTTCTGATGAAAAAGCACTGGCGCTATTTGTAGATGTTGGACATACCATTTGTCAAAGACAGCCGCTAAAGGGCAAATCGCCGATATATATCCATGCTACGATAAACTGAGTTGTGCGAAAAAAAAAAATGCTACCCTAGTGTCATCACGGTCACTGATCATTTCGCTGAAGTGGACCATACGATTGCTAGGATTATTGAAGCACACCCAGAAAGTTTTCAAAACCATATTGAAAATAATAATAACACCCAATTAACTGCTACCTACAAATGGGGCTGTGATGGCAGCAGCGGCCATTCTACTTACAGGCAAAAATTTGATGACTTCGATGGAGACATGATAGATCAATATTTATTTTCAATTTGTATGGTACCATTGATAGTGCAGAAAGGACCGACAGTTTTATGGAAAAACAATCGGCCTTCTTCTACCCGATATTGTCGACCCATTAAATTACTTTGCGAGAAAGAATCGGCAGACTTGACTCGCAGAGAAATTGAAAACATTAAGAGCCAAATATTTTTCCAACATTTGTGAGTACCTTAAGAATTGATCACCAATTTCATATGACCATGCTTGATGGCAAAACGTTCAGTGTCATATCGGAATCGTCTTCGCAAACATGCGGAATCTGTAGCGCAACTCCCAAAAATATGAACGATCTAAATTTGGTGAAAAGCTTTTCTATTAATGGAAACCTATTTGAATATGGCTTATCAAGTCTCCACGCATTGATTAGGTTTTTCGAGTGTGTAGCAGAAGCTAAGGGAAGAAATGCATTTGTTGGTGGATATACCAATGGCTGGTACTGGCAGTACGAACAACGGAAACACTGCAAGGAGGTTTTTCCAACAACCAAATTTGGCTGCTCGTATAACAGGAGTAAGCTATGATTTGATATATCGATTCAGCGTAGCCTTACGAGCATTGGCTTGTGGATACGACATAAATTCTGACGCATTCGGATCTCACGCATTTGAATCTGCCGAAATTTTTGTTACAGCATACCCCTGGTTTTACATGCCATCGTCTGTTCACAGAATTTTAATTCATGGAGCAGACATTATAAACCATTTTTCCCTTCCGATTGGTATGATGTCCGAAGAAACTCTTGAAGCCAGGAACAAGGACTTTCGAAACATACGCGAGAGCAATACAAGAAAAAATTCCAGCAAAAATACTATGGAAGATATCATAAATGCTTTATTAGTTTCGTCTGACCCTTTGATATCTTCATTGTCAAATGGGTCTTCAATTTCGTCTGCAAAAAATATTATTATGGACGATGATGTTAAGAGCTTGCTTTTAATGAAGCATCTAGATATGCCTGATTCTGATTCCGAAGATTCCGAATAATATTTTAGCATTTTCAAGATAGTTTTAATTCATAAAATTTGTTTATTGAAGTTAAAAAAAGTTTTGAAATTAAAAAAAAGAATTTTTAAAAATTTTTAAAAATTAATAAAAAAAAAATGTAAGCAAAATTTTTTTCTTAAAAAATACTATGACTTTTTCTGAGCAGTGAAAAAAAACCGTCTGAAGATATCTATTTTCGTTTAGAAGTTAATAATTAAGTGCCGCTAGCGAGGCCCAATCGCCCACTGTGCGTCGTGGGATTAACAGAGGCTGTTTATGTTAATAACAGAAGATTTATAAGAGTAGATATTGACATTCCAAAATTAAGATACATATATCGATTGATGGTAATAGTGTGTGCATTGTTGCGTAAATAATTAATTTGCTAGTTGTTACAGATTAGAATAATACAAAATGAATAGAGAGGAGATTTCGACATTGCTGGTAGCGGAATTGCGCGCTAAATTAAGTGATTAAACAGACTTGGAAAAAAGACAGAACTGCAGAACATATTACTTGCTCACTATGGTCATCCAGAAGAGGCAGGCGGTGATTCAGATAATGATGATAATGAAGGATCGTTTGCAACAGTAAGCGATAATGAAGCACATCAAGGTGGCAATGTAGAAGGTGCTAATAGAAGCGTGCAAAATCAACAGCAAGGTACAGATTTTTATTTATGCAAAGCAGCTGCTGACTGGAGCAGCAAAGTCATTTATACGCAGTCAGAGAAATATTCGTGATTGGGATTTATTGAAAGCAGCATTATTAGAAGAATTTGGGGTAAGAGTATCATCAGCAGAAATACATAGAAGATTAGCAAAACGCCAACAAAAGAAAAATGAAACATTGCTTGAATATTTGTATGCTTTGATGGAGATAGCACGGTCAATTAACTTGGAGGATGAAAGTTTAATAGATTACTTTGTAGAAGGTATCCCCGATTCTAGGATGAATAAAGGTTTGTTGTATAGCGCCAGAAACATGAGACAGCTAAAAATACAGATTGAGGTGTATCAAAAAACTCGTGGACGTATAAAACTGCCTTACAGGCAGAGTCCGCCGGAAAGAGTCCAAGGTACATCTGGAAACACAGATCAGCGTGTAAAAAAGTGTTTTAAGTGTGGGGACGAATCACATTTTCGCAGGGATTGTCCAAAGAATAATATAAAATGTTACAGGTGTGGTCAGCCACGACACATAGCTTCACAATGTAAGATTGAGGTTAAGTCAGAGCAGGCAACAAATGTTATTCAAGATAAGTCGGTAAAAAAGCCATCAAGCATGTTTACCACTTCGGGACTTGAATTAAAGCAAATTGTTCATGTAGCAGGTACATTTAAAGGGCTAGTAGATACAGGTGCAGATTTATGTTTACTACGTCGAGTGTGTTCTCGAAGATAGAAGAAAGACAACTAGAAGGGCGTGAAAAGTGTTTGACAGGTATTGGGGAGAGTCAAATACTAACTTTTGGAAGTGTCTACATATCTGTAAAGATTGATAGCATAGACATGCAAGTTGAATTTTATGTAGTTGCAGATGAATTTATTGCATTTGAAGCAATTCTGGGTAGAACTATTTTGGAGGATGTTGATATGAAAATGACAAAAGAGGGTACAGAATTGGTACGCAGAATAGAAAAGAAAATTGAATCTAATAGCCGTTGTGCACAGTTGCTAAACGAGTTTAAGGGATTGTGTATGTTGAGTGTCGAGCAAAATGAAGGGAAAATTGCATTTGATTGGTCTGAGTTGTCCGATGAGCAGAAATGCAGAGTGGGGAAATTGATCAAGGAATATGTTCCACAACGCAGTACAGGTTGTCCTGTGGAAATGAAGATTGTGTTGAAAGATGAGGTACCAGTGTATCAGCATCCGAGACGTTTGGCGTAAAAGAAGGGATTATTAAGCAAAGTAAGTCTGAGTATGCATCTCCTATTGTTCTGGTAGCTAAGAAAAATGGAAAGAAACGTTTGTGCTGTAATTATCGGAATTTAAATAAAAAAAGATATTGCGCGATAACTTTCCCATGATTCAAATGGATAGTGTTATCGAGAAGTTGCAGGGTGCAAAGGTGTTTACTACCTTGGATTTGACAAATGGTTGTTTCCAGGTGCCGGTAGAAGCACAGTCGCAGAAATATACAGCGTTTGTGACTCAGCGAGGACAGTATGAGTTCTTGTTTGTTCCATTTGGCATTTCAAATTCGCCAGCTGTATTTACCCGATTTATAATGGCAACTTTGCGCGACTTGGTACAGAACGATGTTGCGGTTGTGTACATGGACGATATTGTTATACCAAGTATCAGTGTTAAGGAAGGGTTAAAAAAGTTGCAAAGAGTACTAGAGGTGGCAGCAAGAAATGGGTTAAAAATAAACTGGGAAAAATGTCAAGTTTTGCAAAGAAAAGTAAATTTCTTGGGGTACATTATTGAGGATGGGAAAATTACTCCCAGTGAAGAAAAAACAGAGGCGGTGTCAAAGTTTCCAACACCAAGGGATTAAAAAGGGATTCAACGTTTTCTCGGACTTACATCATATTTCAGAAGAAGTTCGAAACTTGGTAGAAAGTAAGGGTTATGAGGACTATTATATTGTCAACCAGATTTTGTTTAAGGACCCCAATCGTGAGTTAATTGTAGTGCCGTCTCAGATGGAGACTGAAATAATCCAGATCGCGCACAAGCAGGGTCATTTTTCTGTTAAAAGGACGCAGGAACTAGTCGAGAAGTCATACTGTATTCCAAAGCTAAAGGAGAAAGTAAATAGAGTAGTGACAAATTGTGTGGAGTGTATTTTAGTCAATACAAAGGCTGGTAGGCAGGAAGGGTATTTGACACCGATTGCAAAGGGTGATAAGCCTTTAGTTACTTATCACATTGATCATGTAGGGCCGATGGAAATGACGAAGAAGCGTTATAACCATATTTTAGTCATTGTCGACGGATTTTCCAAATATGTGTGGCTATATCCTACGCGCAGTACTGGAGTCGAGGAAGTGATTTGTTGTTTAGAAAAACAGGCAGTAAATTTTGGTAATCCTTACAGGATTGTGTCAGATAGGGGTGCAGCGTTTACGTCACATATTTTTAAAGAATATTGCGACAGTCAGAAAATACAACATTTCCTAATTGCTACAGGAGTACCTCGAGGTAACGGACAGGTGGAGCGTATGCACAAAGTAGTAGTGCCTTTGCTGTCAAAGTTAAGCATGGAGAGTCCAGATTTATGGTACAAGCATGTTGGCAGGGTTCAACAGTTGGTAAACAACATCGAGCCTAGAAGCACTAAAAGGACGCCTTTTAAAATCCTGACTGGTGTGGATATGCTTTGTATAGATGTTGCAGGTATTGGGAAGATGGTACAAGATTCGCTGTTGCAAGAGTTAGAAGATGAACATACCAAGATGCGTCAAGATGTAAGACAAAATATAAAAGCACTACAGGAGGAAAATAAAAGCGTATTTGATTCGAAGCATAAGGCGGAAAAGATTTATAAAGTAAATGATTTGGTAGCGATAAAGCGTACACAGTATGGTGTAGGTCTTTAATTAAAAGGTAAATACCTAGGCCCGTATAAGGTATTGAAGGTTCATAAGCATGGTAGGTACGAGGTAGAAAAGGTGGGAGATTTTGAAGGTCCAGGCAAGACTTCTACAGTTGCAGAGTATATGAAGGAATTCGGGTCGAATCCAGCGTCAGGAGGGCCGAATGTGGGAATCGATAAAAGACCAAATGATCAAGGAATCGATAGTGCAACTGAACGAGTCATCAGAAGCGGCCATCACTACTAAGAATAAGAGCAAAATAGTCGATACCGAAATCTCGCCTAATACACACGCACAGATACACAAGAAAATTAATTCATCAAAGTTATATACAATGTATTCAATAAAACTAAAACTACAAGAATAATCACTTATGTTTATAATAAATAACAAAATAATACTTTAATTTGTCGGTCTCTTAAGTGTGGGACTACATACATTGTTGACTTCTGAAGCAAGCTAAAAGAAAGCACAAAATTTTCTCCAAATATTTTCCGTGCAAAAACAAACATACTGACAAATATAAACGAAAGAAAATTTAATTTTAAATATATACAAAGTTGCAAGTACATCATACATGTAATGGTATTTGTTTTTATACCCCGAACCCATGAAATCGGTAAAAGGGGTATAATGGTTTTGTGCAAAAGTATGTAACAGCCAGAAGGAAGCATCTCAGACCCTATAAAGTATATAAATTCTTTAACAGCATCAACAGCCGAGTCGATATAGCCATGTCCGTCTGTCCGTCTGTATGTATGAACGCGTCGATCTCAGAGACTATAAGAGCTAGAGACTTCAGATTTTGCACATAAGCTAACCTAAGTCCTGTTCAGTGCAAGTTTGCTTCTGATTTTCGATAACTATTTCCGTTTCCGATATACACATGTGATCGATAAGATAAAAATTTCGAATATCGAAAATCTGAAACTCGTTTTAAAAAATTGAAACAAAATAATGAAAATCTGTGAAATTCTATCAAAATCGGTTGAGAAACACCAGAGATATCGAAGATTGAAGTTTAGTCACAGATGCATACAAACAATGACCGTGCGCGTTAAGTAGAGGGTTCGGGGTATCTCCTAGTCGGGAAATCTCGACTAGAGCCTTCTTACTTGCTCTATATCGAGCCCATTGCCCAAAAATAAATAATCTCGAACACCTTTGTAGAGGGGTGGATTTGCCTACTTGCTGCTTATATAACTCAGACAAAACGTAACACACTAACATTATGGATATACAATTTCGAACAAGCAAAGGGCGTTCACATAAGTTTGTATACAAATATATGCATGCCTGCATCGTACGTGTGAATCACGCTCTTGGTCCCAAACCCAAAGAGCCGCTTTAAACTTTTCGATCTTATGACCGGCGCTAGATATCAAATAATTTGAAATCTCGCTCTGATCATGCGCCTTTGTTGTTGCCCAATTCCGTTCACTCTATTTCTTATGCGCGTGCTTTCCACGTCAATCATAAAGTTTAACAACCCTACCTCCTTTGCACACACTAAATCAAAGCTAAAGGCAGGTACACGTGATTCATGATGCAGATTCTAAGATATGTTTTGCTTTGATTCAGTGCGTGCAAAGAAGGTAGCGAGGCTAAGCTTTTTGTTTGACATGCAGAGCGCGCGCGTACATAAGAGAGTGAGCCGAAATGGGCAAAAACAAAGGCGCATGATCGGAGCAAGATTAAGAAATAGTTTGTCATCCAGCGCCAAACATGAAGAGCGATGCGCGCTCGTGTTCAAGTTTTAAGCCGCCTCTTTGGGTTTGGGACCAAGAGCGCGACTCACACGTATGACGCAAACATGCATAAATTCGCTTAATTCGATGAATGTATTCATGAAGCAGGTGCCGACTATGCCGACTGTCACCACAGCACGAGAATGAGCGAGTCTAAAAGCAAGTAAGAACGCTTTAGTAGAGAAATCCCGACTAAAAGATACAATGAGCCCGTGTATTAAAAAGACTTGCCGCAGTGCAGTTTTTCTTGACTTAACTTTAACGAAATTCGTTATCGGGAGGATAACAACAACATCTACAACAAACACAACTTCTTAAATCATAAATCAAACGAAAATTAACACTTTTCTTGCTTGTGCGTCGCGACGAAAAATCTGTGTGGTTGTTGTTGGTTGTAATGAGCAAAAAAAGTATACAATGAAAGAAATTATAAAGTAAATTTTTTTCGCCATTATAAATTATACCTTGAAAAAATTGCAAGTCCTACGCTTATCATGTAGTAAACCAAAACCAACTTTACATGGTGGTAAAAATCAAAACGTATCAAAACCAACTTTACTTTTTCGCACAGTGCACAAAAGTCATAAATCAACGAAAATTAACACTTTATAACGGTACTTTTCGCAGACGAAACTCGAGCATTTGCTGTGTGTTTATTGTTAAGTTTTATTTTGTTGTTGTTGTGGCGCCGAAAACCGCCAGTCAGCCAAAGTAACGGTGGGAGCAATGGGTGCAGCAAGAGCCAAGGAATGCCCACCGCGGATTTGGACCAAATTTTCACAGAAGTTAAAGAGTTATCCACAGTTTCATTCATATTTCTACATTTTCTAAATTCGAGAGTTTTTCGTTATCGATTTCATGTGTATATCGGAAACCAGAATAGTTATCGATATTTTTAAATAAACTTGATCTGCCAATGGCTTAGGAGAAGTTATGTTCCAAATTTGAAGTACCCAGCTCTTATTATCTTTGAGATCGACGCGTTCATACATACAGACGGACGGACGGCCTGACAGACATTGCTATATCGACTCAGCTGTTGATGCCGATCAAGAATATATATACTTTATGGGGTCGGAGATGCTTCGTTCTGCCTGTTACATACTTTTGCACAAAACAATTATACCCCATTTTACCCATTTCATGGGTTCAGGGTATATAAATAATGTAATATTTTACGCAAGACTCATACCACCCAACGTTGGAGGTGTTGATTACTTTGCCTGCCTGTGCCTTACGCCAGTGTAAAGAACCATTCAGACGAGTACGTCAATTTCGGAAAACCGATTTTGAGAAACTTACCCGTCTCTTAGCACTGGCTGACTGGTCGTCCCTCAATGGTTCTGAGAACTTAAATTCGGCAATCAGAATTTTTTATAGCACCTTAGACAATTTATTCGATATGTTTGTCCCTTTTGGTAGGCCAAGTAGGAAAAACAAACATGCTTGGTTTTCACCAGAGTTGACAGCCCTTAAAAATCGAAAATCTAAGCTTTATAAGAGTTTCAGAAAATCTGGCTTTTCTGTTCATTACTCATCATACTTGATTGCGCGTTCCAGTTTTTCAGTCATGAATAACTCATGTTATAAAAATTACCTAAGTCGGTGCAGACTACAGTTTCAGCAAGATCCTAAGAGGTTGTGTGACTTCGTTAATGCGAAGCAAAAGTCATCAACACTTCCATCTAATTTATCTCTTGAAAACCAGTCGGCAAACTCAAATCAGGCCATTGCCGATTTATTTGCTGCATTATTTCAAACAACGTACAGTTCATTTGATGATCAGGTTCATCTGCCTTACCCGTATCAGGTTAATGGCTCTAATTACTACGTGATCTTCAAGGTATAAAGCCTGTATTTTCCCCGGGACCTGACGGCGTACCAAGCTGTGTGCTTAAGTACTGTGCTGATGGTCTCTTAAAGCCTTTGCATAAATTGTTGAGTTTGTCTATTGAGAAATGTTCATTTCCTAATATCTGGAAAGAATAATTTATTATTCCGCTCCATAAAAAAGGAGACAAGTCTAATGTTCAAAATTATAGGGGTATATCCAAATTGTCTGCTATACCAAAAATGTTTGAGAAATTAATAGCTTCTCAATTACAACATTTTTGCAGATCTTTAATTTCACCGTGCCAGCATGGATTCATGAAACAAAGATCTACTACCACTAACCTGTTAGAATTTACTTCACTAGTTGTTAATGGTTTTCGAAATAAAATGCAAACGGATGTTATTTACACTGATTTCAGCAAGGCATTTGACTCGGTTAATCACTACCTTTTACTTCATAAACTTCAAATGTTAGGTTTTCCAAGCAATCTTATTCGGTGGATAAGGGAATATTTAACTCACAGAACACTGAGAGTCAGTTTTAATGACGCTGTCTCTAAGGTGGTTCATGTCACTTACGGTGTTCCGCAAGGAAGTCACCTCGGACCTTTATTATTTACACTTTTCATCAATGATCTTCCATCTGTTATTGACCAATCTCGAGTGCTGATGTATGCTGACGATGTAAAATTATGCATGTCGGGTACTGCTCTGTCGTCTGCTCAAAAACTACAAACTGATTTAGATAATTTTCAAAAGTGGTGTCGTGTTAACTTACTAAATCTTAATTGCAACAAATGTAAAGTCATGTCTTTTTATAGATGCCTTCCTTTTTCAAAAATATATTTTCTTGATGGCTGATGACTTAGGTATCCTTTTTGATCCGAAACTTAAATTTCACAAGCATTTCTCTTCAGTTGCAAATCGAGCCTCTAGTACCTTGGGGTTCATTAAACGCTGGTCGAAAGAATTTGACGATCCCTACATAACCAAAACACTTTACACGTCTTTGGTACGTCCTGTTCTTGAATATGGATCTTGTATCTGGTATCCCAAATACAGGATTCACCAGGATAGAATAGAATCAGCACAAAAACAATTTTTGCTCTTTGCCCTTAGGAGATTTAACTGGGATACTAACATTAACCTACCTTCCTACCACAGTAGACTACGAATAAATCTTCCTTCTCTTTCTGATCGCAGAACAATGCTAGGTGTAGTCTTTTTACATAAACTAATAAATGGTGAAATTGATTCCTCCGAATTAATCAGCCAAATTAGTTTTGCTGTTCCGATCAGAAGGACAAGGAATTTTCTACCCATTGCTCTTCAAGCTTGTCACTCTAACTATGCTATTCATAACCCTTTTCGGATTTTATGTTCAAAATATAACGAATTTTCCCACTTAATAAACGGTGCCACTTCTAGTAGTTCTCTTAAAAAGTTAGTCTTATGTCATTTGTCTACGTTTTCGCGATCTACGTAACCGTACGCTATGCGGTGTGCCTCTCGGTCGGTTGGGCGGGATGTTGGTAGCCGGTGCTTGGTATCGTTGGGCCACTTGAATGTACTGTCTTTTTTAGTACATCTACGTCCAATAATAATCTGTTATTGACCACTCTCGAGCGCTGATGTATGCTGATGATGTAAAATTATGCATGTCGGATACTGCTCTGTTGTCTGCTCAAAAATTACAAACGGATTTAGATTATTTTCAAAAGTGGTGTCGTGTTAACTTACTAAATCTTAATTGCAATAAATGTAAAGTCATGTCATATTTCTTGATGGAAGCCCACTCGATCGCATGAATGAGTTGATGACTTAGGTATCCCTTTGATCCAAAATTTTCCCACTAATTAACGGTGCCACTCATTAGTTATCTTAAAAGTTAGTCTATGTTATTGTCTACGTTTTCGCGATCTACGTAACCGTACGCTATGCGGTGTGCCCCTCGGTCGGTTGGGCGGGAGGTTGGTTGCTTTTTGCTTGGGTTCGCGCGTTAACAAGCCGGTGCTTGGTATCGTTGGGCCACTTGAATGTACTGTCTTTTTTAGTACATCTACGTCCAATAATAATCTGTTATTGACCACTCTCGAGCGCTGATGTATGCTGATGATGTAAAATTATGCATGTCGGATACTGCTCTGTTGTCTGCTCAAAAATTACAAACGGATTTAGATTATTTTCAAAAGTGGTGTCGTGTTAACTTACTAAATTTTAATTGCAATAAATGTAAAGTCATGTCATATTTTCTTGATGGAAGCCCACTCGATCGCATTGAATGAGTTGATGACTTAGGTATCCTCTTTGATCCAAAATTTTCCCACTTAATTAACGGTGCCACTTCTATTAGTTATCTTAAAAAGTTAGTCTTATGTTATTTGTCTACGTTTTCGCGATCTTCGTAACCGTACGCTATGCGGTGTGCCCCTCGGTCGGTTGGGCGGGAAGTTGGTTGCCTTTTGCTTGGGTCCGCGCGTTAACAAGCCGGTGCTTGGTATCGTTGGGCCACTTGAATATACTGTCTTTCTTAGTACATCTATGTCCAATAATAAAAAAAACAGAGTTTTCTTATATTTTTATCCACAGAAAGATAACAGAGAGAAGAACAAAGAAGAAGAAATGTAACGGTAAATGGAACTCACTGCAAGCAGCATACACAGCTGAGCGAATTTATGCATGTCTGAAACATACGTGTGAGTCGCGCTCCCAAAGAACGGCTTAAAACTTGATCAAGGCTCGAGTCGCTCTTATGAATGCAATTATGCGCCTTTGTTGTTACCCATTTACGCTCACTCTTTTGTTTATGCGCGCTCTCTGCATGTCAAACATAAATCTTAAATTCCGTACCTCCTCCGCACTCACTAAGCTAAGCTAAGCTAAGCATAACTAAGAGGCTGAAGTTAATGGAATGGCATTGCCTAATTTGCACCACCCACACCTAGCTCTTAAGTGCAAGCCTTACAACGCTTAACAGCTTGGTGTCTGTTGCTTAGAGGAATTACTGTAATGATCTGTCCCACTTTATGGTTTTACATACAATGGTAAGGGAATTGGTTATACATTTAAGTTTATATTTAATGTGAACAAAGAAAGTTGATTTTTGGATCAGTGAGTTTTTTAATATTTTAATATTCTGATTTTCGTATTATATGGTATATATACATTCATTTAAAATACGTATTTTAAATATCTACTATTGCTATAATTTATATAAACTATCCGCAGCGAAGCAAGCGGGACACTTACTAGTTAATCTATATATATAAAAGAGTTTGTCCTGATTGTTGACACACCCACAGCCTTAACGAAAAGAGCTAGAAGGCTGAAATTTTCACACAATATTCCATGCAGGTAGTAAGTGAGCACTAAGAAAGGATTTTTATTTTGGACAACTCCTGCGAGGACCTCCCATACACCTAGGTCCGAAAACAAAACACATGACTCATTCCACTGCTGGCGCCTGATTGTTGCACAAGTTGAGGGTTTGATCGCGAGCAAGTTTGAAAAACAAAACAAATGCGCAGTGACGCCTTCGCGTCGCACAAGCAAAGTCAAAAAAAAAAGGTTAGTACACTTGCAAAAAAGAAACGGACTTCCGCTTCCTAATAAATAAGTGCATACACAATTAAGTGAATAATGCGCTTGAACTAATTAGTTTTTTGGAAGAAAAGTAACTTACTTTTAGATTAAATCCTTAATTTCTGTAAATATTTGACTTATTCAAAAAAAAAAAAAAAAAAATAGAAAGCTTACGCATACAACAAAGCAGCATGAACGCTGTGAACCATAAAGAAGACTTAGAACAGACAAACAATATTTATTCGACAGTAATTACAGATGACTACAGCAGCAAACATACAAAACGGACAAAAACGACCAACGTCGCTAGAAATACTTTGTGCAATATAAATTTAAATTTGATGACAATGCTGTAATGTTATGTTTTAATGTAAAAGATGTATGTATGCGTGTATTCATTTGTGATTGTTTTGTATCTTAATATTAAACAAACAACTTTATGCAGGCTCCCTGAAGAAGGCTTAATATAAGCCGAAACGCGTAGGAGAAAATTGATGGGTTAATAAAGTTAACCATTAAGAATAACAACGGCCTTTTAATCCTTAAAATCATCTACAAAAATGTCAAAGAAGGGCCCAAAATCACAACACATAATTTCAGTAATGAGTACTGACTTCTTTGTTCGCAATAAGTTCATATATCCGGTCCTTCATAGAATGAGACAGGGAATCTATTAGAGAATCTCGCCCCAAGCAAGTTTAATTGCTGCAGCTAATGTTTCCTTATCTTCTTTTTGCTTTCCTCCTTCATATACTTTACGTGTAAGCTGATCAATAAAAATTAAGTCAATTGGTCCATAATATGTGATGGCACCCCACATCATGACCTTCTCGGCTGTGATGACGGCTTAAATACAACTCATCTTTTCGCAAATCATGAAAATAGTATGGAAAGAGATCAGGACCATCTAAATTGAAACGTTTTTCATCTGTAAAGACAACTGAACGCCAATCATTAAGTCGAGTGTCAAATTGGACAGTTCACGTCATGTATTCTTTCGCATATTTAAGCCGTTTTTCCTTGCGGTTAGCATTCAGCGGTGATTTTTCTAAATTTTTAGACGCTTAAGATGTCTGCATTTCGGATTGTTCGCTGAACAGTTGAAGGGCTTGCGTTTACACCTGCTAGTTCCTTAATTTTAGCTGTTGACTTAGTCGAATTGGAAGCAATTCGAATAATTTTCGTTCCCATCCCCCCTTCTCCTTGAAATTGGAAACGCCTATAGTTTTCACATTTTTTGGGCTACAGCCACCAAATTTTGTGTCAAGATAGATAATGGCGTTCCCCAAAAAAAAGTTTCAAAATTTTGGATGCCACGCCCCCTGATTCCGTCCCTATCCCCGCTTCTCCTTGAAATTGGAAGCGCGTATAGTTTTCACATATTTTGAGCTAGAGCCACCAAATTTTATGTCAAGATAAGTAGTGAAGTTTTCCAACAAACTGCATCAAAAATTCGGATGCCACGCCCACACCGTACGCCACCCCCACCCCCCGCCGTTGTTAAAACGCTTATGCGTGTATCTTCCACATTTTTTGAACTAGAGTCACCAAATTCAGTGGAAAGCCAAATGCTTTATATGCCTACCTCCCTCGCACGCACTTGGTCAAAGCTTATCTAAGCAAAGAGCCTGCTGTCAAGGGAGATGCTTTGCTTAAATTCACACGTACACGAGGCTGCGCGCAGCATGCTGCAAGTGTATATACCCCATTAGAAGCGCATCGGATCCACTACTTGTGACAGCACGTATGCTATTTTTTTAGCTCACAATAGAATTGTTGCAAGTGTTTTATTGATTTTAACTTTACAGATTTCGATATAATTATCGCGTTGATAAGGAGACTTTTATGATGATATTTCACCTAATTAAGGATGACATGCCATCTTCATCAATTTCGCCAATACTGCGACTGGAAATAGTGCTACGCTATTTGGGTGTTGGAAATTTTCAGGGAGTGATTGGGAAGGACAAGGATTTGGCTGTTTTTCGATCAATAGTTTGTAAAACGTAATGGATTGTGCTTCCAATCCTTGAAAGAAGCCTTTGTCCTCGTTTCATAAAACTAGATCAGACGGCGGCAAAGATTTCGTTATCAAAATCTTTTTTTTTTAAAGTTTAGCATACCGGGCGTGATTGGATGCATTGACGGCACCCACATTCGAATTATGAAGCCAAAAGATTTTGCACATCAGTTCATGAACCGAAAGGGATATTTTAGTATTAATGCAATGATTGTAAGTAGTGCGATAAGTAGCTAGCGCGTCCTGTACTTCAGTCGTATTCTCCAGATAATGTGTGTGACTAGCAGTCTTGTTTAATTGTTTTATATGTATGCTTATTTTCTATTGCCTTTTCATAAAATGCTTGCTTATATAGATATGTGACTACGATCTTCTTGTCCTTTATGTGGATGCCTCAATGCCTGGATAAACACATGACTCCTTTGCATGGAATATGAGTACTGCAAGAGACTACTTCCAAAGGAAATATGCTAGTGGTTGTCAAAGCAGTTGGCTACTGGCAGTCTCTGGGTATCCTCTGGAGCCCTTATGCTTACTCCGTATAGGAGTCCAGCTTCCGGCTCAGGGCAACATAACTTTAACATGCGTAATGCCTCAGCTCGAAATGTAGTCGAGCGAACAATTGGTGTATTAAAAAGTCGCTTTAGATCTCTTCAAGACTGCATGCAATATCACCCAGCTAAGGTCGCCAAAATTATAAATGTCTGTTGCGTCCTTCATAACTTGTGTCGCGAAAGACAAGATAGAGAATTTGATTTTGAGTTGCCAATTGATGACAACAACAACACAATTGAAGAAGATACAAGTGATGGTAGGCTACAATTAAATGATATGGCAAGAGTTCGAAGCTCGATTGCCAACAGCCTGCAAAGGCGCTAATTATAATTTTGTTTAATTGTTACATTAGTGATAACAATTATTTTGCAATAAATATAATAAAAGAAAACAAATAATTATTTCTTATTTTTTTGTTATATTTTCAAGTAATTTTTCCAAAAGCGCATTTTGGATTCTCCGCTCCTCCAGTTGCAGCCTCGCAATCTCGCACATCTCCCTAATGGCATCCAAGCCCGCCTTTGAATTATCACGCAGAGCCTGCAAATCTACCGATATTTGTCGGAGAGTCGCAATCTCCTCGGCCACTAGCGCCAACGCCTGCGACGCATTGCTGCCGCTTGCCGCACCACCGGCGCCTGTTTTGGCTGGCGTCCTTACAGGCACACTTATTTCCTTCTTCCGGTTCTTCAACGATTAACGGATAGCTCCTGCTGTTTATTGGGCCCGCCTCCAGTTGCCCGCTGCTCCATTCTGTTGATGCACAACTTTTTTTTAATTGATTGTTTCCAATCTTTCCACACCTGAAACAAATTACTTAATTAATGGTTACATGTGAATGTGACAATACTTACTCTTTTCCACTCGTCCACTGACTTGCACGGGGGTCCGTTGGCGTTGAGCTCGTTGGCGAACTCAATCCAAGCAGCCGATACGGCCACTCTATCTCCAAGGCTGAACCCCTGAGCAATGTCTGGATATTTCTCCATAAATTTAACGAATATTTCGTCCTGCTGTGGTGAACGGTGTTTTTCCCTATGGACCAACAATAAAATATATGCAATATAATTAAATGCAATTTTAATTTAACTTACATATTGGCGGCACAATGAATTTCCATAAATTAAATTCTTCTTCTTACTGTTACATTCACACACCTAACAAATGCCGCAAAAGTTGCCACCTCATTAAAAAAAAAAGGTTTGCTGCAATAACTCCGTTAAATATTCAACAAACTGTCCACTGCTCAACCATGCAATTTTGTTACCTTAAAGTACGATTTTTTTATGTTTATTTGTCACAAAAAAGTGTCTTTAAAATTGATCTATTAAAGACTCCGAATAATAGTTATTGTTAACCAAACAAAGTAGCAGCTCCTTTGTTAATTAATTAATTAAAAAATGTATTAAATTCAAATGTATTTGCAATATGCAACTAAGCTTAAAATTACCTTTCGAAAAAGTAACAGTTCTTATTCATTAGACATTTAATATTGCTTAAATTAACCAAATCTCATGCCAAATTTCTTGAGGTTTCAAAATCATCTCGAACTCGGCTCTGTTACACCTAAAACCAGCTCAAGGTTGGTTTTAGGTTGGAATCGGGTTGGTTTTGATGGCTGGCACACCCCTGATACTAAGCTTTCTGTTTGCCATGCAGAGCGCGCGCATTCATAAGAGAGTGAGTCGAAATGGGCAACAACAAAGGCGCATGATCGGAGCGAGATTTTACATGAAGAGCGATGTGCGCGCGTGTTCAAGCTTTATGCCGCTCTTTAGGTTTGGGACCAAGAGCGCGACTCACACGTATGACGCAAACATGCATAGATTCGCTCAATTCTATGAATGTATTCATGATGCAGGTGCCGACTGTCACCGCAGACCGAGAATGAGCAAGTCTAAAAACAAGTAAGAACGCTGTAGTAGAGAAGTCCCGACTAAAAGATACCCTGAGCACGTGTGCAGTGGTGCAGTTTTCCTTGACTTAACTTTAATATAAAATATCTCCGGTGTTTCTTAACTGATTTAGACCAAATTTTACATTTTAAAGAGTTATCCATAGTTTCAACTGCCATTATTACATTTTCTAAACTCGAGACTTTTTCATTATCGATTGCATGTGTATATCGGAAACCAGAATAGTTATCGATAGTTTGAAATAAACTTGATCTGCCTATGGCTTAGGAGAAGTTATGTTCAAAATTTAAAGTCTCTAGCTCTTATAGTCTTTGAAATCTTCGCGTTCATACATACGGAGGGACAGACGGACGGAAAGACGGACAAACGGACGGAAAGACGGACATGGCTAAATCGACTCGGCTGTTGATGAGATCAAGAATATATATACTTAATGGGGTCGGAGATGCTTCCTTCTGCCCCTATTTTACCCATTTCATGGGTTCAGAGTATAAAAATAATGTAATATTTTATGTAAAACTGAAAATGTTAAAAATTCCGTTAAAAGATGTTGTCGGTTCACCGACAAAACAAAACAAAAGGCACGAAAACATTCAGTTGACAAATATCTTGATAAAAAAAAAGGGATAAGCATATAGAAGCATCAAAACGATTTCAGGTTAATCAGGTATAGATAATATTAAATATTTTGCTATAATATGTTGTTCAATATTTTCTAATTTATTCATTTCATATCTGTCTACTATTGCTAAAATTTGTATAAACTATCGGCTCAGCGAAGCAAGTGGGACACTAACTAGTATATATAATAAAAGCTTTTTACTTAGTTTTCTTAATGTATACAATTATAAAAATGGGCATTATTAAGTTAATTCAATCTCGTTAGTGCATATTAGTGCACATGCCCTGCGAAACAAAACATAATCAGCAGGGCATAAGTAAAACGCAAAAATACAAATATAGTGCCAAACACAGATTGAAAGCAAAGATGCAAAAATCAAAATGAACGCAGCTGTGCGATGTTAAGGGGAACTTGCCGCTTCTCGTTACTTTTGTATGCTTCGAAAATGTGCTGAGGCGCTCTGCTGCATTAACACCGCCGGCTCTGGTTTCCAGTCTTATTACATTATTAGTCTATGGCAATACAGAAGATTGTGAATTCCAGAAATTGTGAATAGGTAGGCGTAATATTTAGTAATATTCAAACAAAAATTAAAAACTTGCTTTTTTGTGGATTATCGCAGAAAATGTTTGAACTGTGAGCCAAGGTTCAAGGGATTGCTTTTGAAATTGTGGGTGGACATTTTTGTTGCACTTAGGCCCATTTGCTCACTGTCCAGTTAAACCCTAAACGAGGGAAAAACTTTTTAGTTGTTGAGGAGCATGTGTTTGTGGACCTAGAAGACTCAAATAAGCATTTTGAAAATTTGCTTAAAAAAAAAAAAATAATCAATGCAAGTGTCAGCTTGAGTCAGCTGTTCGCCTTACGATGATTGTATTGATATTTATATATCGTTACTTAGCATTCGGTATAAGTAGTAACCGGACCTCAATGCATTGGGCCTTTAGGCAGTTCAAAATAGCTCCCACGTATAAGTTAACATATAAGGAGGTAGGCGATGATTGCTCACCTCTAAAGTTGTCACCGAGTTGCCTTGGTTACGAGCAACATCTGTGTGCCTAGTGTTGGTAGTTAACACATATGACTGAAGGGCAACTCTGTGTCTGTCTGTTACCGAAACCAACTTCGCTTGATTCCTTCTCTTGAATGTAGATCGCTGAACGTGCTAGTCACGCTTCTAAGATAATAAACCTGAATTACTCCGGCACACTGCTATAAGTATCTTTATTTTGTATTCTGATCTCATTGCTGAGCCACAAGGCCAGTAATCAACAAAGGGGGCGAAGTCAAGCCCTCCACCATAATCGTCGTGTGAAGATTACCATACCATTACCAACGAATCTCGTGATCATCGCTGGACCGAAGTCGGAGCCACTTCAAACCTCACTGGACCAGCACACTGGCGCCCAACACATAAGGATTCCCACCTTAGTTAGAGTCAAATTACTCTACTTCCCACATTTTGCAAGTTCGTTTAAATTTCTCTTCGAATCACACACGCCAAAACTCAAAATAAACTGCTGACAGCAGCAAATGTAACTGTGAATGTATCAAGTCATTTTATAAAAAAATTATGTTGTGCATCGTATTTATGCGGTTCAACTAAATTTGGTATTTCTTGTGAGACACATAAAGCAAGTTCCATAAATTTTAAAAGTCATATTTCACTTGATTTTGCCGTAAAAAAATACAGTTAAGGCAAATTCCAAGCCACTGCTAAGAATTTGTTTTATGCACATGAGCATATGAGGTGGTTAGACGTATTAAATAATATAAAAACCGAGTGCGGTAGCGACATCGACTGGGACACAGAGGACAACAATAGCCAAGTCCCAAACCTATCCTCTAGTTCGGCCGAGCAACACTGTATTAACGTTTCGTCGACGCTTTTGTGAATGTCGTTGACGCTCGGTTGTACCCCTCACTATGCGTTCGATTGACGTATTTTGTTCGGGCATGTCCGCTCAAACCGTTAACGTTTCTCAATGCACGCTGGGTTGACCCAATAACATGCAGGGAAGCGACAATAAATGAAACTCGTTTGTCCCTATGCCATGCATAGAGAGACGTAACTGCCGCTCGTTTGTCCCTATGCCATGCCTAGAGAGACGTAACTGCCGCTCGTTTGTCCCAATGGCATGCATAGAGCGACGTAACTGACGCTCGTTTGTCCCTATGCCATGCATAGAGCGACGTAACTGACGCTAGGCCGACCCAATCCCATGCATAGAGCGACGTAATTGTAGCTTGCTTGACCCAAGCCCATGCATGGAGAGGCTTCTCTCTTGACGGCAATGCGTCCACATGCATAATACAAATGTTTTACATTATAAACGTTTTTATTTCATTTATTTATATTAATATTTTTTAAATATATCATTATATCACTTTAATAACAATACTTGCAAATATGCCAGTAACGACATTTACTGCAACTCCGCCGCTTTCCGCTGAAGACATTTTTGTTTGAAAAAATTTGTTTTTTGTCCTGCAACAACGAGTCGCAGCTCCTTCTTCACATTGCCACTGGCGGAGTCCGGACTGTAGTCTGGAATAAAATAGAGGAAATATAATAATATTATTAAATAAACACCGTGTAAAAATGTTTTTAATTACCAGTCTGGATATTGTTTTCCAAATTACGAGCAATCGTTGTGCAGGTGCAGTTATATATAAAAAAGAATATTTACATGGTTTTGTATTTACTTACGCAGTGGAGTAGAAACCAAACGTTTTATTTTTGGTCCCGAAATTTTTTTTGCTTTATATGTAGACAATTAATTGTTAGAATGTCAAACGAGTGCTTAAATGTCAGCCGAAAATGAGGCAAAGGCAACAAAGAAAGAGAAAAGCATATCAACATGAAAAATGTTAGAGCGTCCGCCTCTCTCTATCTCTCTCTCTGTTAAGCGTTCGGCTTCAATCGTTTTCGGCTAGACGCATTGACGTTTTGGGTGCAAAGCAGTGTTGACGAAAAGACAATAACAGCCCCAGCCGAACTAGAGGGTAGTGTCTCATATCAGCCAGACACAAATTCAAACAAATTTCACCATGGACGCAAAACAAGGTACAATCATTAATAGTATCCGCTGTTTCAGACTCAGCTTAACGCTGTGGCACCACAAGTTGAACACTATAAAAGAATTTCTGTGGACCCACAGATCGATTGTAGTATTCCACTGGACATAATAAAATCAGTCCCAGAATTTAGTGGTGGGTCAGGTGAGTACGTAGCATGGAGGCAATCAGCCGATTATGCGTATGAACTGTTCAAACCATTTGATGGTAGATGCACGCATTACCAAGCGGTAACAATCATTAGGGGGCAGTGAAAAAAACCCTCACTTTATCAGGAAACAACAACACAGTGGTTACCAGGAAAATAGTAAAAAAGATGAGCAGGGACAAGCCAAGGAGCCTATGGAAATTGACTCCTCTTCCAAGTTTAGATACAAGTGGGAGATACAGGGGCGGCAAAGAATTACGTTAATCCCGTAAAGGTGCTAAAAAAAAAAAAAGAAGTAATTTGTGTCGAAAAACCCTTCACTGTGAGCTCGGTAAATGGTTCGAGCAGAATAACGAACAAATGTCTTATGAGAATTTGTTGGCAAAATGTTACCATTTTTTGTCCTTGAAACACAAAGTTCATTTGATGCCCTTATAGGCTTTGAATTGTTAACACAAGCAGGAGCGGCATTGGACTTACAAGGTAACACTATTAGATACCAAAACAAATTAGAGCAATTGAGCTTCCATTACTGTGACAGTGTAAACTTCACAGTTGTTAACGATATAGTAGTGCCCATGTCCGTCAAAAAGGAGTTCAAAGTCATGATACTGAAAAGGCCATTAGACCATAAAAGTCCCCATATAGCAGCCCTGTTTGAGTTGTTGACAAAAAAGGGTTTGATAACAATGGCAACAAAACTAACGGTTAATATCATTCCAATGATACTAGCGAATCTATGAAAGGCAAAATTTTTCACAACCATGGATTTAAAGTCGGGGTACCACCAAATTTATCTAGTGGAACAGGACCGCGAAAAAACGTGGTTCTCGGTAAACGGTGTAAAATATGAGTTTTGCCGTCTACCTTTTGGATTGACCATTGACAATATTATGAGAGAACATATAGGAAAAATATGTTACGTTTATATAAATGATGTCATAATTTTTTCTGAGAACGAGGCCGACCATGTAAAGCATATCGATATAATTTTGAAATGCATATGCGACGCAAATATGAGGGTGTCACAAGAAAAAACTAAGTTCTTTAAGGATAGCATCGAATTCTTGGGCTTTTTAGTAACTAAAAACGGGGCAAATATTGACCCCGAAAAAGTTAGGGCCATACAGGAATATGTTAAGCCTAAAAACTTATTCAGTTTACGATCATTCCTTAGCCTAGGTAGTTATTACAGATGATTCATTGTGGACTTCGCGGCAATAGCGAGGCCTTTGACCAACATTCTCAAAGGAGAAAACGGCTCGATTAGTAAGCATATGGTCAAGAAGGTAGAAATTTAGTTTAATGAGATTCAACGAAACTCCTTCGAAAGTCTGAGGAACATCCTGGCATCAGAGGATATTTTCTCATGTACCCGGATTAGAGAGCTGCATGAGTCCAGGTAAAACTGTAATTTAATAGAATGTATTCGAGTTGAATAGCGTAGAATGAGTGGCAGACAAAACATAGTATGGGTGAACATGAATAGTAGCATGTGTCGATACTAATATTCATGGAAATTCATGACATTGAAGTTGAATATTATGAGTAAAAAACGCAATACATACTATTGCGTAGACTGAGACATTAATTTGCATTGAGAACATTCATTTCGTGGGCCTAGAGAAATTACGTATGTATGTACGGCGCCAGACTGACGCACAAGCTGAGGATCTGATCGCGAGCGAGCACACAAAAACAAAGTACATGCGTGACGTCGCCAGCCAGACGCACAAGCAACTTGGGCACAGGGTTTTGTGTGTGCACTTATAAAAAACAAGTAAAAACGTTGCAGTCGGACGCAACCGACTGCGGAATACTTTGATACCAGTAAAAGAACGGTTGATAAGGGCGAATGCAGGGGCGAAGGGAGTGGGCCAAAAATTGTGGAAGATAACTTAACTCCCAAATTTAAAAGGTGGGCGGCAGAGGTAGGCGTGGCATCCAAATTTTTGAATCAAAACTGTCACTATCTATCTTCCTACCAAGATTGGTGGCTCTTGCTCAAAAACTGTTAAAGATATAGCCGCTTCCGATTTTATAAGGCTGGTGGCTTGGGTAGGCGTGGCATCCAAAATTTTTAAGCAGATCTTTGGTAGATGTTGCCTTCTATCTTTCTACCCAATTTAGCTTAAAAACTATAAAAGATATCGAAATTTCCGATTTTAAATGGTGGGCGGCTGAGGTGGGCGTGGCATCCTAATTTTTGATGCAGACCTTTTGTAGATGTCACCATATATCTCACTACCAAATTTGGTGACTTAAGCTCGAAAAATGTGAAAACTATAGGCGTTTCCAATTTTAAGTAGAGGGAGGGATGGGGCGGAATCAGGGGGCGTGCATCCAAAATTTTGATGCATTTTTTTTGGGAACGTCAATATCTATCTTGACACAAAATTTGGTGGCTCTAGCCCAAAAAATTTAAAAACTATAGGCGTTTCCAATTTCAAGGAGCTGGGATGATGGGGGCGGAAGAAGTGGGCGTGGCATCCAAAATTTTGATGCAGTTTTTTCAGGGACATGACTAGCAATCTGCGTGCAAAATTTGGTAACTCTAGCTGTAAGAATGTGAGAAATATTTGGTTTTATCGATTGTCAGTTATCGAATTTATCGATTTCCCAGCCTCCTAGTAGGCGTGGCACCCCAAACTTATCACTTTATCTGTCGCGCCTATAGACAAACAAAATTGCAAAGTTTCAAGTCTCTAGACGGACGGACACCATGACGGACATTGCACAAAACCAATATACTTCGGTATCAAAATATAAAAACTGTAACCTGCTTCTTAGAGAATGCAAATTAGTCAACGATATGCTGGTAAACTGAAATGTCTTATTTTTATGCATGTATCACATCGCTCAGGTGCAGTATTGTCTCAAGGAGGAAAGCCAATCACCATGATTTTGCGAGCGCAAAAACAAAGCGAAACACATTATGCCACATATGAAAGGGAGTGGTTAGCCATTGTCTGGGCCTTTGGTAAATTGCAGAATTACTTGTATGGGTCAAAAGAAGTCAACATTTTTACAGACCATCAGCCCCGTACTTTCACTGTCTCCGACAGGAACACAAATGCGAAAATCAAAAGGTGGAAATCATATATTGATGAACACAATGCAAAGGTATTCTACAAACCCGGCAAAGAAAACTTCGTGGCAGATGCCCTGTCCCGGCAGAATGCACATTGGGCGGAATCGCCTTTTTTTTGGCAAAAACTCTAACTTTAAAGCTAGAAACTTGAAACTTTGTAAATTTACGACTCATATTATTTGTGAATTTCGAATTAATTTTTTTGGCGCTGCCACCACGCCTTCCCCGCCGCCCACATAAAATAACTGCATAACATAGAACAAGTAAGAAGGCTCTAGTCGAGATTTCCCGACTAGGAGATACCCCGAACCCTATACTTAACGCGTGCAGTCATTGTCTGTATGCATCTGTGACCTAAACTTCAATCTTCGATATCTCTGGTGTTTCTCAACCGATTTCGATTTTCAGAAAAGTTATATCGTTACCCATTATTTCAATCCCTATTTTTACATTTTCCAAATTCGAGATTTTTTTGTAATCGATTCCATGTGTATATCGGAAACCAGAATAGTTATCGATAATTTGAAACAAACTTGTTCCGCTCATGGTATATGAGAACTTATATTCAAAATCTGAAGTCTCTAGCTCTTGTAGTCTCTGAGATCGACGCGTTCATACAGACAGACAGACAGACAGACAGACAGACAGACAGACAGACAGACGGACAGACGGACAGACGGACATGGCTATATCGACTCGGCTGCTTATGCTAATCAAGAATATATATACTTTATGGGGTCGGAGATGCTTCCTTCTGCCTGTTACATACTTTTGCACAAAACCATTATACCCCTTTTACCCATTTTATGGGTTAGGGGTATAAAAATGCATATTGAATCTAAACATCATTATATTTTCATAATTAAAATATTATATTATATGTTTCAAAATATATGTTCTTCTAGATCAAAATCAAAATAATCTATGTTTTCAAACTCGTCCTCATCTCCATATGTCCGGTCTGCAACTTCTAATGTTGGCAACATTAAAAGTGTAATAACTTCTTTTTATTTTTTGTGCTTTTAAAGACTTTCTTGAAGCGATGCTTGATATATATGGATCAGAAGAATCCAAAGCACGGTGGAATACGTCTGTTAAGTTGTTGACGCGGCTATTTTTCCTGCCATGTAATATCCTATCACTCTTATAGTATTTGTTGGGAGCCTCAGATGCGTTTTCGCCTAAGCAACCAACAGGAAGTACAGATGACCTAATAATCTGAGCACCGTGAGCTAAAATTTTGTGGACCGTAGCGGTCATTGGGATATTTCGTCAAATGCAGACTTCACAAAATTTTTGGAATTTAATCGAACATATTTCATATTCGCATGATATAGCTATTAAAACTATACATAGTTTGTTAAATAGCTCTTCATCGATTTCCAATATATATGCAAATAATGGAACATTTGAAAATGATCTTCGCGCTGTATTGCCATCGTTGGAATTTCCAGAACCATTCTGACTTTGTTTGTTTATATGTAACCCAATTTCTGACCAAAGTTTTCTTTCAATGTTCTTTTTGGGTATCAGCATTGTGTCATTGTCAGAATCCGTACTGATTCGCCATTTATGAAGACCGACGCGATATGAAATATTCAGAACGAACTCCAAGAACCTAATCCATGCATGGAGAGGACTAATTCCGTACTGCAAAGTATTCGGTTTTTTCTTTAACTGTTGACTGTTGTTGTTTCTTTTAAAAAGTCCTTTGGGCTAGCACCACAAATTGGACATGATTGTGTTGATTTAGTGCCTGTTAAAGTATTTAACACCTTTCCATCGATGAGCGTCATGTGTAAGTCGAAGACAACTTCTAAATTCATTTGGTCCGCCTCATAAAAAAATGGCTTTAGGTGTTTTATTTGAGCATCTAAAAGTGCTTTTGAATTCAAAATTTGATCGCGACTTTCTTTAGTGAATTATATTTTTAGCGGCCTGCAATACTTAACGGATTGTGGGTACCGGTTTCTCCAAACAATTCGTCCATGCTGATCCACTACATTTTTGTTTATAAACGCTCTGGCCGGTTGAACCGTCAAAACCATAGCTAACTGTTAGCTTTAATTTGCTAATATCAATAAATTGATTAATTACTTGCTTTTGAAATAAAATTATCCGAGATGCAGTATGATCAAGTAAGGTCCGCAGTGACACTTCGGCAACAGTTTCTGTGACGCTTATATATATAAGCCGGCACTTTTCCTTAGCTTCCTTCACCTATGTATATTAGAATTCTTTTCAATATTCTGTAAGCGTATATTATTATATTGCTGCTTGGAAAACTAATTTTCTATAATAAATGCTAAGGCCTCATCAGGTGATAATGGTATTGATTCTTTCAATGAAAGCTGCTCCGTTAATTTTGAACTGTCAGGAGAATTCATTGTTGTTTTCAGAATATGTGAAATATCTCTATCATTTGTCTTCATAGCAGACATAGCAGCTGCATGAATAAGGAGATTAGTTGAATTTTCTTTTGCAAGTTCGGAAGCCAATTTTCTTTTTTGATGTAAACTTCCTTCGTCACAAGATAGAGGAGGCAGTCCACCTTTATGGTCACTATTATCCTTTTTTTAATTAAAATGTTATTTCTTATGCAAGCCAGCTAACATTTTGTTCTTTAAACCGTCGAATATTTCTTTGGGCTTTATTCAGCAGTCTTTCGACTTGTTAAACAAAATTCTTTATTTTTATTTTTATGTCCATCAAAGCATTTTCTGGAAGAGAATTTAGAAGTCTTTCTGCGCAAACCCAGTCGAAAGTAGCGTTTATGTTGCAACGTTTTTCCAACCAAACTTCCAGCAAATCGATACGGCGAATAGTATCCTTGCCCACATCTATTGAAATATATCAAAAAACCGCAAAAATCCCCAAAAAAAACTTTACAAAAACGTATACATAATAACACATATTACCACATAAGCCCTTTTTTGAACCCAACTGTATCTTGCTAGATATGCACCACGAAACACATCTATATTGAGGTTAGATTCGACAAAATTATGGTTTATTAATAACATTGAAAACATGACGAAAAAAAGCACATATAATTGAACACATATATAACTCTTTTCTACATACCTGGATGAATAGTTTCCATTTTAAAGTATTTCAATTTATCAAACCGTTTAAAAATGCGAGATTCCTAACTATTAATTAATTTTGCAACCAGACTGTGTGCAGACACCGCGTGTAAGTCGAGGGTTGCATAATAAAATATAATTTAAATATTTTCGAAATTTTGTTGTATATTACAGACAAAGGTGAACAAATTGAAATAATTACCACTGATCACAATCGCGCGCATGGGCCAGGAATATATGAAACAAATCCTTCGTAATCATTATTTTCCGAAAATGGCGAAGTTATCCTATGAGGTGGTAATAAATTGCAAAAACTTAAACGAAAGCAAAACACCACTGGCACCCCAAGAAACAGATGCTTGGGGTAACACCAATCCCGTCATATGCTGGAGATATTCTGCACATTGATAATTTTTCGACGGACAAAAAATTGTTCCTTACTTGCGTCGACAAGTTCTCGAAATTTGCCGTTGTACAACCACTCGCGTCTCACACAATATTAGATGTAAAAATGGCCATTATCCAACTTCTAAATTTGTTCCCCCAAACAAAAACGATTTGTTGCGACAATGAAGCCTCTTTCAATTCAGAGACAGTTAGATCACTTTTAAATAACGGATATGACGTACACATTGTGAATGCACCACCTCTTCACAGTTGTTAATTTTAAGGGCAACAATAGAACACTATCGTGCCATACACTCGGTCACAGACCAAACCCCGATCGATGTAATTCACGCAGCGTCTAGCGAACTCAGGCAGACAATTAAAAGTGAAATCCCAAAAGCCCAATATGATAACATTGAAAGATCTAACCCGAACAGGCTAAATAGAGCTTCTGAAGTAGGCGAAAAAGTGTTCACAAAAAACAATAAAAGGTTAGGAAATAAATTCACACCACTTTGCACAGAGGAAACCTAGGACCTGGGAACGTCTGCTCTCATTAAAGGGAGGGTGGTATATAAGGACAACCTTAAGTAGCATTTATGTTAAACATTATTAGTGAAAGATAGGATGTTAAGAAACCATATCTCAAACTTGATACTCACAATGACATTAGCTAAGTATAGTAAACACCTCACATTACCTCCCTGCTACAAATACCTTTATATGGCTGGTCACACTGTCAGCTGCGTCACGATAGAAAACTCATGGAACCGCTCCTCAAGAGCTGCCTTCAGCATTAATGACGAAGACGACATCGATCTCGGAGATGTGGGCGTGAGAACAAGTTCAGGACAGGCCGGCCGAGCCACCAAATGGGACAATAATGCAATTTTTAACGACGACACCAGCTCTGAGGCCAGTTTTGGTAACGGCGCTGATCTACATTGAAACATCTCTTTATCAATATGTGAAGCGATGAGACACTTAGGCTGATGCTGCAAAAACTGGCCCTGAACGATCGTGTTTTGCCCAAAGTGTAACGCCCGAGGAGGAACTAAGCTATTGCATGGCAAGTTGCGCCGCTGGAGATGTTTTAATCACTGGTAGAATAGCAGCAATTGTGGCGACGCTGTAATTGGAGTGCTGCTTTTCCTTAAGCGCACGCTGAAAACCACACAGTTCATGGCAATCTGCAGCAACGGCCCGAGGCGCTGGAACAATATCTCAGCTATCTGCGTCAGATCGGCGTTACAAGCCAATATATAGAGATGCTGCAGCGATTTTGTCGCCACCAGAAAGCAGCTCCCAAGCAGCTTCAGGCTGCGCTGGTCTACAGTGAGGGCTCCGCGCGTGAACAGCAGCAGCAGAAGCAGAGTTATCCACAGCATTCACCACCAGAGCAACAGATGCAACAACGGCCACCGCCACAACAGCTACAACATAAGAATTGTTCGAGTGCAATGGAAAAGGAACCTGCGCACTCGCCATCGCCCAATTATAGCACCGTTATTGAAGAGCAACTTTCTTTCACCAATATGATCAATCGCCGGGTTCTGACCAGGAGAGCCGAATGTTGGTTTCAGAGAGACGCGTCCAACACCTCTGAGACCTAGCACGTCTACAAGTTCGATGAAGGAATACTAGCAGTCGGATCGTCAACCGTATCCGGCGCATCATCGACGCAGTCAACCCGATCGGACCGAATGGGAGGAAACTCAGCAGCTAATTACCGAGGACGGTCATAAACTTGAGGGGGAAGTAGCTAACACATAAGGAGGTAGGTGAGGATTGCTCACCTCTAGTGTTGTCACAGAGTTGCCATACCAACGAATCACGTGAACATCACTGAACCGAAGTCAGAGCCACTGCGACCTCGCTGGACCAGCCCACTTCTTATATACGAAATTGGACTTGTACTGCGTCTGCAGTGCAAGCAATAAAGCTTGTAGGCATTAAAAATAAGCCATAAATGTTGGCAATAAACATACTCTTCTGTTGAGAGACTAACATAATTCTGTTTAATCCATTTTTTTTTATAAATTAATTTATAAACACAAAGAGTAAAACCTGCGCAGAGATAAACACGTCACAAAGAAAGAATAAGACAGTTGATGTTATGTGTTGCAATGTGAACACTAGTTTCACATCTTCTCATAGTTCCGCGTGATGTGCCCCATGATGAAACTATAACAAGGTGTTATATTCCGCTGTGGCGACGTACTTAGATTTTAAAGAGAGCAGTGGGCAAGAGAGAGTTAGCTATGACTTCATATACTTCACTGCTTATGTTTGTACTATTCTTAGCTGCAGAAACATATTAAAAACAAAAACATGAAAACAAACACAAACTTAAAAGCAAATATAACAATTCGGTGTGTATTTCCATGCATAATATTAAACAAGTAAAAACGTTGCAGTCGGACGCAACCGACTGCGTAATACTTTGATCCAGTAAAAGAACGGATTGTAAGGAGTCTGCTTGCAGAGGAGTGGGACGGGTGGTAAACATCGCCATCTATCATGTTACCAAATTTTATGACTTTACCTCAAAAACTTCCAAATTTAAAAGGTGGGCGGCAGAGGTGGGCGTGGCATCAAAATTTTTGATGCAGATCTTTTGTAAATGTCACCATACATCTTCCTACCAAATTTGGTGACTCTAGTTAAAAAAATGTGGAAGATACACGCATAACCGTTTTAACAAGGGCGGGGGTTGGGGGGCCAAAGGCGTGGGCGTGGCATCCAAATTTCTTATGCAGTTTGTTGGAAAACTTCACTACCTATCTTGACACAAAATTTGGTGGCTCTAGCTCAAAACATGTGAAAACTATAGACGTTTCCAATTTCAAGGAGAAGGGGGTGATGGGTGCGGAATCAGGGGGCGTGGCATCCAAAATTTGTATGCAGTTTTTTGGGAAACGTCAATATCTAGCTTGAAACAAAATTTGTTGGCTCTAGCCCAAAAAATGTGAAAACTATAGGCGTTTCCAATTTCAAGGAGCAGGCAGGATGGGGGCGGAAGGAGTGGGCGTGGCATCCAAAATTTTGATGCAGTTTTTTCAGGGATGTGATAAATATATGGTTTAATCGGTTTTTAGTTATCGAATTTATCGATTTTCCAGCCTCCTAGTGGGCGTGGCAACCCGATCTTAACACTTTATCTGTAGACTCTACAGACAACCATAATTGGAAAGTTTCAAGTCTCTAGCTTTACGGGTGTCGAAAAAAGTTGCGTTCATACGGACGGACAGACGGACAGACGGACAGACGGACGGACGGACGGACACCATGACGGATATTGCACAAAACCAATATACTATGAGACCTTCGGTATCAAAGTATAAAAACAAATCATAAGCAAGCATTTTTCCGCAACACGACTGCTCACTTCAAAGTGTCAATGCATACTGACAAAAATTAAGTACGTAAAAGAGAGCAGGAACGCGGAATTGAACACCTTATGTGTGTATTGGGTATAAAGCGCGAGTACGAGATGGTGTATTAGGCTTTTTGAATATATATCGATATATCGAAATATCGATCATATATTTCTTTGATAATAAGCGATATATTTTACCGTTGCTTTTTATTCCCGCGACAAAAGTTGATGTTTCATCATGGAGCCAAAAACATATTTTAATAAATTAGATAAAACTACATCAAAATGCAAACTTTGCAATAAAGTTGTAAGGACCAGTGGTAATACTACAATTCTAAAAACGCATTTAAAAAACAAGCACTATGATGCACTTTTGAAGTGCAATGTAGAGCCTGCAAGAAAGCGCAAAGCTGTGAGAATACACATACATACATACATACATACCACCTCACTATCTTTAAAAACCATTTAACACTTTATTTTATTTATGTTATAGGGTCCATGTTTCCCAGAGAACGAAATGGCGACATCACAGCCGACATTGCAACAATGTGTTGAAAGTGCTGAATCCGTTAAAGGCAAGTCTGGTAAATACATACATATGAAAATATTATACATCATAAATGTTCATTTTTGAATAACCAGAAGTTGGATCAAAAGCCCGTGCTATAACGGATGATATTGTGTTCATGATATGCAAGGACAACATGCCCGTTCGTTGTGTTGAAAAAGTGGTCTTGACCAGAGAACTGCAACAAGCCACCGGCACTTAAAGTGCACCGAGTAAATGAAGGGTGATTTTGACACCCTGGTGTTTTTAGACACCGGACAACTGAGTGTGAGTGCTCGCCAGCATGGGTATTTTAACACACAAGCAGTAAAAGTGAGTAGGTATTTTTTTTGTGTATGTGCGTATGTCATGTGTCTGCGTGACAACATCGAAATCATGATACAATTAACAGGGTAGTGACATCCGAGAGAGCCAGATACCAATGTATTTCCGGGGTGTCCACAGCGTACCCATTTACCCATCGTGAATTTAACGTTTCACACAGACACAATCCGACGCCAACCGAACACCGGCCGAAGTCAGTGTTGGGAGCGTAAAAATGAGCTCAGTCGCAAGCGCGCTGTCAACAAAGCAGGTTGATGTCGCTTTGCGTCGCATTTTGCATTTGCGTAATTATGATACACGCAGAAAAAAATTATGATCTACTTATCGCTTTCGCGTACAGATGAAGGCATAAGTACAGGGCATGTTATTCGCAACTGTTTTAAGCTTTAACGTACGCACTAGCTAACACTTAAGTTTGGGTAACCAAGTATTATTTTAACTATATCACAATTTTTCATAGCGTGCAATAATAACGCCACTTTTTGTTTGCGCAGTGTAAGGCACACCAATACACTGACACATGCCAGCCTCGCTCACGTTGGACATGCCTGATGTATATGAACGTGTGAGTGCGAAAGAGACCGCCACGTTGCTCTCTTGACTTTACTGTCTTGCCTCTCTTAGGGAACTGCTTTATAAGTGCGATTGAGTAGGGTACAAAAGTGTTTTGCTTGTATGTGGCCGACGCAAATTTGTTGCGTTGTAAAAAGAATAATTAAATTAGAAGTTTGAATAAAACGCTGACGATTAAACAAATTTAATACTTTTTAATATCAATACCTAAAAAATACAATGTATATAAAAACAAACATCAACAAAAATAACAAACAGAAAATAAATTCGCCCGCATCAACGTCTTACCCAAACGACAGGCACTTTGCGACTAGGGATGGCAGGTATCGATTCGATACTGGAGGTATCGTCTGTCTTATCGCAGAATCGTTGATACGATATCGACGATACTTGCGTTGGGCGATATTATCGATATCGATATTTTGCTAGTCGATACTCAAGGTATCGTCGACAGATCACATCACTGGAACCGCACAATTTAATACAACTGTTCATATAAGTATTACGCAAATATTAAAAAATGTCTGAACTCGAGGAAGTCGACTTAACCCTTACAATAAGTGGCAAGGAGGCCACATGCACTCTGTGCCAAAAAATAATCCAATTTAGCGGAAACACCTCTAATTTTTGGAAACACTTAAAAACGTACCACAAAATAGAAAAAGAGGGAAATGTGAGTGATACTTTGGAAGCTTCGAACCAAGCAGACTTCTGCGATGGAAAATTGATCAGCAGCAGAAGCCATGATTTTCAACCAACTATAGAAACATTTTTTGATCGAGGCAAATCATATGAAGGTACATATTATTATTTCTAGTGCAACCCAAAACATGCCAATTTTGTATAAAAGACATATATATAAGTTAACTAGTGGGCACCCAGCCGACGCGTGTTTACGTCGCTACATATTTGCAGCGTAAACACATCCACCGATCACGGGGCTCACATCCGCCGTTATGTTTTCATTGCTACATATGGTAGTTGTAGCATTGCATAAACAATGGTCTGTTCCCACAGTCTGGCGAACGAAATAGGATGCCTTGCACATGCCGCAAGATCAGCATTTTCGGGCGACCACAACAACAGCAGTCCAGTCGCTGCCAACCGCTCTGCCAGCTATTCTGCCGTCAAGTTAGGGTTTATGGTAACAAAAATGTATAATTGTAAATCAGATCTTGAGCAACTTTATCAAGGCAAGACGTGCCAATAAAACGAGCTAATCGCAAACTGCCGTGCTTTAATCCGGGTCGCGAGAACCATCGATTCAATAATCATAACTCCAACGGAACACGATAATTGGCGCCCAACGGTTCTAACACCTACGATATTACTACTAAATAATAGTATTTCATAAAAAATGTAAGTGGGCTGATCGGCCAACAAAAAAAAAAAAAAAATCTTTGTTTTCGTGTAAAGTGAAACAAGCGCACGGATGAGTAAAGCCAAAACCATATAAGAAGATAAGTGAAAAATAAATCCTTTTAGAAAGTTTTCTACGATTTGCCATCTTTCATAGGCACATTCTTGATTGTGCAAAATAAATCCCCTTTAAGAAATTTTATACAAATTATTTTCTTTTATAATCACATACTTATTTGTGCGAAATAAATACTTCTGTTCGTTAATTGTGTTTCGTATTAATATCTGCCTATGAGTGACGGCCCAGTCGTCAAGTGGTATATTTCTGATTCTAACAGTGAGCTAGAAGAGCTTATAATAGGTGTACGCAAATTTGAGTTGTCTAGCGAAACAACACCAATGAACATGAGCAGCGAACAGATTTCGGCCATAATACAGGCCTCAGTGAACACCGCGTTATCGGCACAATGCGCCCAAAATGAGCGGGCCAATGAAGCTATGCGACAGGAATTCAGAAAGCAGTTAGACGATCTGACGAACAAAATTAGTGCCACACAATTAACCGCTCCAGAAATAAAAATATATGAGGATGTAAAAGTGGTCCCAGGGATAGTGTGTGATGAACTGCTAGACGCAGTTAAATGCCTTCAAGAGTTTACGGGCACGCCAGAGACATACGTGTCATGGCGTCAGGCGGCTCAGGCTGCTTACAGCCTCTTTAGACCCTTTGACGGCAGTACCAGACACTACCAAGCGGTAATTATAATCAGAAGCAAGATAAGGGAACGGGCAAACTCGGTCCTTTCCCAATTTAATACCAAATTAAATTTTGACGCTATTAAAAGTAGGTTAGATGCCACTTACAGCGATAAACGTGCCTTGCACGTCATAGAGCCGGAAATGGGAACCTTAAGACAGGGTAACATGAACATTCAAGAGTACTACGATGAAGTCGAAAAAAAGTTGACATTACTGACCAACAAAGTTACAATGACATACGATCCAGTACTAGCCATGGGTATGTGTGAAAAGTTTAGGTCTGACGCCTTAAGGGTGCTCGTATCAGGCTTAAAGAGGAACTTGACAGATGTACTATATTCTTCGAAGCCACCTGATCTACCTTCAGCCTTAGCGATGGCAATGGAAGTGGAATCGAACCACGATAGGTATGCCTTTGCGGCAAACTTTGCAAAGTCATTGGAGGACAAGGCCAACAAGCAGGACGCTAGGTCAGCCAGACAGCAGGAACTAAGGGGTACAGCAGCCGCCCCTGGCTGGCCAAAAGACCAGCCTACGCAAGACAGGGCGGACAAAAGGGTGCCCAGCAGACCCCTGCTAGCAACCTGGGGCCGGAGCCCATGAAGGTCGACACCTCCTCTAAATTAAGACAGCCGACCTCATTCCAAAAGGATCAAGGGGCTGCAAGAGGCGGTCAAGCTCAAAAAAGGGGCAATAACTCCGAACGAATGACAGGTCAAAGACGAAAAAGGGTGGATCATTTGTCACAAGATGACGAGCCCACCGCCGCATACGACAAAGCCGCCTCCTCCGCAACCGCTGAAGCAGCCGACGAACAAGACAGCGATACTGACTACGTCAATTTTTTAGGGGAAAGTCGCTGCTGCCTTTTATACAAAAAGCAGTAGCGGGAAAAACTTTAAAATTCTTAATAGACACTGGGGCTTCCAAAAATTACATTAAACCTTGTAAAGAATTAAAAGAGGCAGTTTCCACTCAAAAACCATTTACCATCCATTCCATTCATGGGTCTAATATAGTCCGCGAAAAAGTTTTTTTTTACCCATATTTGGGGTAACAGCCCCATTTTTCCTCCTAACAAACTTATCCACATTTGACGGGATAATCGGCCTTGACCTGTTAACACAGGTACAGGCAACACTTGACTTTGAAAAAGTTCTAACTGACAAGGCCAATGTTTTTGCAAACCCAAACGAGGCGCTACTTTACAATACAGCCGTAATTGCCACAATAAGAACCACCAATGAGTCACCTATTTATACCAAGTTGTACCCATATCCTATGGGTGTAGCAGACTTTGTTGCCAAGGATGGAACAACTCCTTAAAGACAACATTATCAGAAAATTAAAGTCACCTTACAACAACCCGTTGTGGGTGGTAGATAAAAAAAAAAAAAAAAGAAAAGGTTAGTTGTGGACTTTAGAAAACTTAACGAAGTAACAATAGCTGACAAGTATCCAATGCCAGACATATCCATGATTTTAGCAAATCTGGGCAAGGCAAAATATTTCACCACGTTAGACTTGAAATCTGGTTACCACCAGATAGTCTTGGCAGAAAAGGACCGTGAAAAAACCTCATTTTCTGTGAACGGAGGGAAGTATGAATTCTGTCGACTTCCTTTTGGGTTAAAAAATGCTGGCAGCATTTTCCAGCGCGCCATAGACGACGTTCTCAGAGAGTACATAGGCAAATGCTGTTACGTTTACGTAGATGACGTAATTCTCTTCTCGGAAAACGAAAATGACCATGTCAAACACGTTGATGCGTTTTTGACGAATCTGATAGATGCCAACATGAGCGTGGCCCGAGAGAAAACCCAGTTTTTCAAAAAAAGCATGGTGTATCTCATATTTGTCGTCACGGGGGAGGGTGCTAAAACTGACCCCGAAAAAGTAAAAGCCATACAAGAGTACGAAGAGCCTAGTAATCTGTTCGCGTTAAGGCGTTTTTGGGACTCGCCAGCTACTACAGATGTTTTGTAAAAGACTTTGCGTCCATAGCAAGGCCGTTGTCCGATATTTTAAAAGGAGAAAATGGCTCCGTTAGCAAACACCGATCCAGAAAAATTTTGATCGAACTAAACGAAGTACAAAGGCACTCCTTCGAGAAGTTAAGAAACATTTTGGCGTCAGAAGACGTCATGTTACTTTACCCTGACTTTAAGGCGCCATTTGTTTTAACGACAGACGCCTCAAGTCGTGGTATAGGGGCAGCTCTCTCCCAAAACGGTCGTCCGATAACAATGATCTCAAGAACACTAAAAGACAGAGAGGTCAACTATGCGACAAACGAGCGAGAGTTACTTGCAATTGTTTGGGCCTTAGGGAAACTTCGCCACTACCATACGGTGCAAAAGTCATAAATATTTATACCGACCACCAACCACTTGCATACGCGGTTTCGGAAAGAAACCCAAACGCCAAGATTAAGCGTTGGAAGGCGTTCATTGATGAACACAATGCTAACGTCTTTTAAAAACCTGGAAAAGAGAACCACGTCGCTGACGCACTGTCACGACAAAATTTAAATACTCTGGAAAATCAGTCCGCAAGGTCTGACGCAGCGACAGTTCACAGCGAGGCATCAGTGTCATATACAATAGAGTCCACTGACAATCCCTTGAACTGCTTTAGAAACCAAATCATCATTGAAGAGGCAAGATTTCCGTTAACACAAAGATTTGTGATTTTCAAGACTAAAATACGCCACATAATCAGCTTCACAAATGAAAAGGCGTTGCTCGACGTCTTAAAAGAAGAAGTAAACCCAAATGTTGTGAATGCCCTACACTGCAGCTTACAAGTACTAGCACAAATTCAGAACAAGTTGGTGATGGCATTCCCAGCCACCAAGTTCAGACATTGTAAGAATCTCGTGGCTGACATTTTTAGTAAAAGCGAAATGCTTGAAATCACCACGCTAGAGCACAATCGTGCACATAGGGCAGCTCAAGAAACGTTAAACAAATTATGAGCGAATATTACTTCCCAAACATGACCAGATTAGCAAACGAAGTGGCCCTGAAACTCAAAATTTGTGCAAAGGCCAAATATGACAGGCACCCAGGCAAGCAGCCCTTGGGTGAAACGCCAATTCCCTCGTTCACAGGCGAGCTTTTGCATATCGACATATATTCGACAAACAAAAAATTTTTCCTCACCTGCTTAGAAAAATTCTCGAAATTCGCCGTAGTGCAACCGATAGCATCGCGAACAATTGAGGATATTAAAGTCGCTCTCATACAGCTGATGAACATCTTTCCACACGCTAGGTCCGTGTACTGCGATAATGAACCAGCACTGAACTCAGAAACTATTCGAACGTTGTTGTCAAACCATTTCAACGTTTCCATAAGTAACGCACCCCCCTTACACAGCACATCTAACGGGCAAGTAGAGCGTTTCCACTCTACGCTGAGCGAGTTAGCGAGAGGTCTGGGGATCCATAACGGGAGTGCCAACACAGTAGAACTTATCCTAAGGGCAACCGTGCTATACAACGGCACTATACATTCCGTTACAAATAAAAAACCAATTGACATAGTTCATTCTGCCACTGCCGAATTACAACAAGCGATAAGAAACTAGTTACATAAAGCGCCATTAATTCAACGCAGTCGGGTTAACGAGAACAGACGGGAAAGGACTTTCAATGTAGGAGAAAAAGTCCTAGTAAAAAGCAACAAAAGGCTTGGCAACAAGCTAACCCCCCTTTATGTTGAGGAAAAGGTCGAGGCGGACCTGGGGACCTCGGTCCTAGTTAAGGGGAGAGTAGTCCATAAGGACAATATTAAATAAGATCCTATTTGTACCACACGCACGTCTTACCTTGGCTTCGTTTTAATTTCAGGATTGCGCTTCCATTACTGCTATGTGTAGCCTTGGTTCATGCTCGTGTTTCGGACTATTCACATTCTAAATATATTGCTATTGTGGATGGAGAGGTGGTTATTTGGAAAGAATACGGGTACTTGAGGCATACCGCCAACCTGTCAGAGTATTCGTCTATGCTTACTGAGACCAGCAAGATTGTCAGTTTATTTCCCCGATCACACATGCAGAAATTGCTAGATTCAGACACAGAACACATAAAAACACTTTTGTCCGCTTTAAAAATTCATCAGAGGAATGCAAGAAGTTTAGATTTCATTGGCACGGCTGTTCCCTCAGCCGAACAACAGCCAGCAATCCCCGCCCAAAATGCAGCTAAGCCGCCCAAACCGAGGCCAATTACGGTTCCTGGAGTTGACAACATATAGGCTATGGAAGATTTACTCAATACGGTGGTGGATATTGACTCATATGAGTTCAAAATGGCGCCAAACGGAGACCTGCGCGTTCTTCCAGTGCATTCGAACACTCACCGGAAGATTACAGGGGTACTTTCCGCAAGACATATCCAATACACCCACTTCTGCCTTCCTGAGGACAGAACTTTCCGAGTGGTAGTGCGCAATTTGGCTGCCTCAACCCCAAGGACGCAGATTCAGTCTGCCTTTTGTGGAATGGGCCATACTGTGGTTAACCTACACAACCCCAAAGGAAGGATACAGCCGTCCAACAAACCGGAGAGCACCGAGGAGGCTCCCAAACAAAATGTTTGGTTTGTTGACCTTAAAAAGGCCGTAAACAACAAAGACGCTCTGCGGATAATTTAAGTGGGTCGCCAGAGAGTCATTGTTGAGCTAAAACGGAAAAATACAGATATGAGGCAATGTTACAGGTGTTTCGAATTTGACCACACCCGTAACTACTGCACAAAGCAGCCCAAATGCGAAAGATGCGGAAAAGACCAATGGACCAACTCAAGTGCCTGTCAAGCTAAAACTGTAGAAGACCTGGAATGTTCCAACTGCTTCAGTAATCACATGGCATCATTTAAAAAATGCCCTGTTTACCTTAGAAGGATAAAGAACAGAGGAACGGGCATAAACCTTGCCCTTATGGTCAGAAATTGCCAAAAATCTAACCCACAACGCAATGCACAAGAGTTTATACCCACCGCAATTGTCCAGGAAGGCCTCTCGTACGCTGATGCGTCGCGAGTAGGCCATATGGGCGCAGGAGGCAGACAACTAACTCACCCTCAAAACAAACCCCAGCGGCACAGGGCCGCTCAACCCACTTTTCCCACCCAGATGCTCACACTGCCCAGTGGGGAGCAACTCAAGGTCGCTCAACCCACAGCGCAGCCCAGGAGACTCACCAACAACAATGGGGAGCAACGCAGGGTCACTCAACCCACAATAACACCCAGAATACTCACCTGCCCACCCTTGGAGTACATCAGCCAAACCACAACCCTGAAAATAAAACAGGATACGCGGGCCTGGATGGTCCACTCGCTCAAGTTATCCTATCCATGCAGCAAACTATAGCTGGGCTCCAGGCCACTATAAATGAGCTGCTACAGGAGATAAGGGAGCTTCGCTCCACGAAAACTCACAATCAAACCAAATAATGGCGACCTCTCTGCGCCTCGGAACATGGAACGCTCTTAGCATAGTTCCGAATGCTAACGAGCTGAAACTGTTTCTAACAAAGCATAATATTGACATTATGCTCATTTATGAAACGTTTCTACACGCAGGGTCCTGAGCTGAGTCCACGAACAACCCAGACCAAGCACAGGGTTATCCTGCCAGGATCTGACCTAAAAAGGTTCCAGGATGAGTTGAGCGAATCCCTTTATCTGAATATGGAGATCCTATCAACTCAGGAGGGAGTACATTCGTACCTACGATCCAGCTATAGATCGCATTTACAGGAGGATAGCGAATAGGGTTAGAAAGATCTTGGCTACGATCAAGAAAGAGACGACCGACAAACTCCTTGAGGATGCCACCCCCAATGAAGACTCCAAGTATGCCCTTTGGAGGCTTACAAGGAAGTACAAAAGGCAAGTGCAGCCTAAATTTCCTGTCAGGAATCCTGACGGATCATGGACCAAGCATCCGCAGGATCGTGCTGAAGCCTTTGCCTGCAACTTGGAGGATAGGTTCCAACCCTACGCCACCGCCTCTACTAATAGAGTGCAATTGGTACAGGAATCATTGGAGGTCCCGCTGCAAATGGCACTCCCTTCCGCACCCATCACCTTCGAGGAGGTCAAAGGAGAGATTAGGACTTTAAAAAACAGCAAAGCCCCGGGAGAAGATGACATGGACAATAGGACAATAAAGCTGCTCCCACGTAAGGCAATATTGTTCCTCCTGCTCATCTTCAATGCAGCACTCCGCCTCAGCTACTTTCCTAGCGCCTGGAAAAGCGCAAACATAATAATGCTCCACAAACCAGGGAAGCCACCTAATGGATTGGAATCATACAGACCAATAAGCCTTCACCCAGCCTTTGGCAAATTGCTTGAAAGATGCCTCCTGCGGAGAATACTGGAAACTCCTGCAGTCAAAAGAAAGATACCAACGTTCCAGTTTGGTTTTCGTCTCAGACATGGTACACCTGAACAGCTGCACAGGGTGGTCAACTTTATCCTGGAAGGATTCCACGCCAAGGAGTACGTTGTGGCAGCGTACTTGGAGATCCAACAGGCTTTCGACCGCGTCTGGCACAACGGCTTGCTCACTAAAATAAAGTGAACGCTCAATCCTCAAATCTTCCTGATGGTCAAATCATTCCTCTCTGACAGGACCTTCAGAGTGGTCCAGGATGGCCTTGCATCCCAGAAGAAGAGGATTCGAGCTGGAGTACCTCAAGGCAGCGTGCTAGGTCCTACCCTATACAGCCTTTTCACAGCTGATATGCCGACAGTGCATGACGTCCCTATTGAAAACCCGCAGGACCTTCTAATCGCCACTTTTGCTGACGACACTGCAATTATGGCAAGAGATGAGTGTATCTACATGGCAACCGATACATTACAAGAATATCTGAAAAAGTTTGAGAACTGGGCATGCCGTTGGAATATTTCCGTCAACCCAGAAAAGTGCGTCTGCGTCACCCACACGTTAAGAAAGGATATAAGTCCTGGAGTGTACCTTCACGGCGATATCCTTCCACATAAAACAGGGCATAAGTACCTAGGTGTGACATTAGACAAGCGACTTACGTTTAAGCAGCACACCGCTGAAGTAGCTGCAAAACTGCGAGCCAAGGCGAAAAGGATGGGCTGGCTCCTTAACGCCAACAACAAACTGTCGCTCAGAAATAAGGTCGTTATTTATAAGGTTATCCTTGCGCCAATCTGGAGATACGGCATCCAGGCTTATGGAATTGCGGCAAAAACCCACCTGAATAAAATCCGAGTTTTTCAGGCCAAATTACTTAGGCAAATCACAGGTGCGGAGTGGTATATACGCACACGGGATATAGAGCGCGATTGTGGGGTCCCCATGGCTGGCGACACCATCAACAAACAGGCAGCGCGTTACCTGGACAAGGTTGCATGCCACCCTAACAGACTTGCAAGAGGTCTTCTCAGACGGAGAAGGATCAATGGGATCAGGGCAAGAAGCAGACTCCTCAGAATCCACCCAACCGAACTGGCAAATCGAAGGATATAGTTGCACCTCGTCCACAATAAAAACCTATTATCCTGGTTTACAATACTTGCCTAATTGATTATATAAATACTCTTAAACATACATACACACATGAAACACATTAAAATCTTAAAGTTAAAATCCTAGCTCTTAAGTACACACATACAGCAAATCCAACATACAAATAACATAAAACATATGAAATTATTAATCACTACAATATAAGTTATTATTAGAAGTAACAGTAAGTTGTAAAAAATTTAGATCTAAGGTAACTAAATTGCAAAAAAATGAAGTTAAAAAAAAAAAAAAAAAGTGGAGACCTAACGTTTATTAAAGAGTTATTTAGGGGCGAAAATATAAGCTCAACTGGTCGAAAAGCGGCCGTTACAAAGGATATGACAAATTTGCTAATGCCATTTAAAGAGGCCACCGAAAATATTAGTGGCGAAACGTATGTCACGGTGAGTCTGACAATTCCACTGGCTTCTTTGATCAAAAAACGGCTGGAACGAATTGAGATCACCACAAAGCAGGGCGAGCTTGCTAAAGAAATCATTATTTCAAGTGCCAGAAATCGATTAGATCCGCTTGAGAAATCAAAGTATCTCGCAAAATCTACATTACTCGACCCTCGGATCAAAAAAAAATGCATTTTGGGTCACCTATGGTTTTTGCTGACGCTGTGCATGACTTATCATTTGAGATGTTGAGCAATGAAAGCCAGGTAAGCAGTGACAAAATCTGTTATATCAAATGTATTAAAATATAAAAAACGTATTTTTAAAGCTCCCACAAACTACCAGTTGATTGGTAGTTCCCACAACTAATACAGAATCGCTTTGGAGCGAGCATGAAGTTGTTTTAGCGTCGCATATGGAGCCAGAATCCCAATCCAACAAAGAAATCAAGCTTTATTTAAGTACACAGCCAATCGAACGGGGAAAGGATCCTATAAAGTATTGGTTTACCCAAAGTAAAAATATGCCAAACTTGTCGAAGCTCGTATTAAAATATTTAATTGCTCCGGGAAGTTCTGTTGCTTCGGAACGGAGGGCATCTGCCATTCAAGTTGTGGTGTGCGACTCTCGCAGTAAAATGACTGACGAGCATATAAAGCAGCGAGTTTTTTTAAAATCGTACAACTCGGAGTTATAGTAATGCCATTTAATTTAAACAAGTAAAATGTAACTTGAAACATAATATTTCTGGAAAATAAATAACTTTTTAATTTGAATAAAAGCACCCTGGCTTAGTATGAAACAAAGTTTTTGCGGGACAACCATTTTTATTTTGTACCTAGATTGAAATATCATCGATATTATCGATATTTTTTTCTGAGCACATATCATAAAATATATTTTTTTAGTATCGAAATACTATCGATATTGATATTTTTAAAATATCAGCACCCCTATGGTGTATCGAAGTACTAGAGGTGGAGAAAACTTCGATGAACTATCGAATTTTCGACATCTCTGCATTTTTGTGAAACATCGATATTTGGTAGCGGCTATCGATTTTTGTTTGTCACCTTTTAAAACCATTTAGTGAACTTATTATATTTTCTAGTTTTACTTTCGCCGTATATCTATTTTGTGTTTATTACGCAAAAGTTGTTGGCGTCGACCGTGGAATACATGGGAAACAATGGAGGAAAATCGTAAAAGCAAGTAAAAGCAAACGACTGTTGCCGCAATGTAAGGCGCGAGCAATTGCTATTTTAGCGCCTTATTTCCGCACACATTCGTGTCCGACTTATATTCTTTTATGGCTACAATAATGTTTTTTCTTTATTACAGGAACATCAGATGACATCGACGAGGCCTCCAAACGCAGGCGAAAAGACTCCCACGTTTGGGAACATTTCGAAAAATGCGTTTACTGCAAAATAGATTTTAAAGCGGCGGGAACAAAAAATTTAATGGACCACCTCAAGCTCATACATCCTAACTGCTTAAATAAAAAACAACCTACTGCAACTACAAAGTTGGATGAGTTTTTGGTTAAAATCAGCACTATGCAGGTGATTCAAATGAAAAGAAAGAGCTTGACGAATATGTATTGAGGATGATTGCGAAAGACGTTCAACCTTTTAGTATTGTCAATATATATGTACATATATATTTAAAACTTGTTTAATACTTTTAATCTCTTTTTTGCTATCTATACTTATATTATAAAAGGGAAAGATTTGATTGTTTGTTTGTTTGTATTGAATAGGCTCCGAAGCTGCTGGACCGATTTAAAAAATTATTTTACCCGTAGAAACCGACATTATCCCTGATGAACATAGGCTTCTTTTTACCGGGGAAAAATGCTTAATTTCTACGGGTAATAGTAATAAGCTGTTTGGTTTTGTTTCAAAGCCAAAGTTACCTATCATCGATATATCACTATCGCCTAATGGTGCTGCCAACCTTCACGGGGAATTCAGCTGTTCGAAGAAAAACTTTTCATTTGCTGAGGAGCATGTGTTTGTGGACCTAGAAGACTCAAAAAAGCATTTTAGAATTTTGCTTCATAAAAAAAAATCAAAACAATGCTTGAGTCAGCTGTTCACCTTACGATGATTGTATTGATATTTATATATCGGGACTGTACATCGGTATAAGTGTGTAAGCAGACCTTCATTGAGAAAATCAAATTCGACTAAGCTTAAAATAGTTTGACTAAGGCCCAATTTCCAATTGTCCAATTAAGCTAGCAGTTAGTTGACTACGAAATAACTTTGTTGCTCCTGCTATCCGGGAGATAAGCAATTTGGTTTTCTCGAAGCCAAAGTTACCTATCATCGATATATCACTATAGCCTAATAGTGTTTCCAACCTAAACGGGGAGTTTAGCTGTTTTTCGATGTATGACTTCCAAACTGCTGCATGTTGCACATCAAAATGTATAAACAATTACTTTCAATAAGCCCTGTTGTAAACGGCAACGAAGGAAAAACTTTTTAGTTTATTAAGAAGCATATGTTTGTGGACCTAGAAGACTCAAATAAGCATTTTGCAACTTTGATTCATAAAAAAAACAAGTAAGAAGTCTCTAGTTTCCCGACTAGGAGATACCCCGAATCCCATACTTAACTCATAAAGCCTTTGTCTGTATGCATCTGTGACCTAAACTACAATCTTCGATATCTCTGGTGTTTCTCAACGGACTTTGATGAAATTTTCGCAGATTTTCATTATTTTGTATCAAGTTTCTAAAACGAGTTACTCATTTTCGATACTCGATATTTTTATGTTATTAATCTCATGTGTATATCGGAAACGGAAATAGGTTTCGAAAATGGGAAACAAACTTGTACTGCCTAGGACTTAGATAAGCATATGTGCAAAATCTGAAGTCTCTAGCTCTTATAGTCTCTGAGATCGACGCGCTCATACATACATATGGACAGACGGGCATGGCTATATCGACGCGGCTTTTAATGCTGATCAAGAATATATACTTTATAGAGTCAGAAATGCTTTCTTCTGCCTGTTACATACTTTTGCACAAAACCATAATACCTCATTTAACTATTTTATGGGTTCGGGGTATAAAAATAAAAAATGCAAGTGTCAGCTTGAGTCAGATGTTCGCCTTGCGATGATTGTATTGATATTTATACATCGGGTCTTAGCATCGGTATAAGTAGTAACCAATTTTAGCAAAGATAGATATTGATGCACCTCTATTATGTACAGCGAAGTAGTGCTGGCAAAAATATCGATATAAAATCGATATATCGAATAAATGTGCCTATTTGAACAATATCGATATTATCGATTAATATCGTTTATTTCTGCGCATAACTAGTTCTGGCGCATTTCTTGCGTTGGCAAAAATAACAAGTAAAAACGTTGCAGTCGGACGCAACCGACTGCGGAATACGTTGATACCAGTAATAGAACGGATGGTAAGGAGTCTGCTTGCAAAGGAGTGGGCCGGCTGGTAAACCTCGCCAGCTATCATGTTACAAAATTTGGTGAAGATAACTAAACTCCATAATTTAAAAGGCGGGCGGCAGAGGTACGCGTGGCATCCAACTTTTTGAATAAAATCTTTTTAATTGTCACCATTTATCTTCCTACCAAGATTAGTGGCTCTAGCTCAAACTGTTAAAGATATAGCCGATTCCAATTTTATAAGGCGGGTGGCTTGGGTGGGCGTGGCATCCAAATTTTTGATGCAGATCTTTTGTGACTCTAGTTCAAGAAATGTGGAAGATATACGCATAACCGTTTAAACATAATTAGTTTTGCTCTTCAAGCTTGTTACTCTAACTATGCTATACATAATCCTTTCCGTATTTTATGTGCAAACTATAACGATTTATCCCACATAATAAACAGTGCCACTTCTATTGGTTCTCTTAAAAAGTTAGTCGTATGTCATTTGTCGACGTTTTCGCGATCTTCGTAACCGTACGCTATGCGGTGTGCCCCTCGGTCGGTTGGGCGGGAGGTTGGTTGCTCTTTGCTTGGGTCCGCGCGTTAACAAGCCAGTGCTTGGTATCGTTGGTCCACTTGAATGTACTGTCCGTTAGTACATCTACGTCCAATAAAAATAACAACGGTGAAGGGTGGGGGACGGCAGGAGTGGGCGTGGCATCTAAGTTTTTGATGCAAATTTTTGGAAAACTTCAAAACCTATCTTGACACAAAATTTGGTGGCTCTAGCCCAAAAACTATAGACGTTTCCAATTTCAAGGAGCAAAAGGGATAGGGGCGGAAGGAGTGGGCGTAAAATCCATGATCCACTTGATACTTTCAGTATCAAAGTATAAAAAGTGGGAAAGTTTTAACATTATTAATAAAAAAAAAAGTAAGAAGGCTCTAGTCGAGATTTCCCGACTATGAGATACCCCGAACCCCATACTTAACGCGCACAGTAATTGTCTGTATGCATTTGTGACTAAACTTTAATCTTCGATATCTCTGGTGTTTCTCAACCGATTTGCATGAAATTTTACAGACTTTCATTGTTTTTTATACCCCGAACCCTTGAAATGGGTAAAAGGGGTATAATGGTTTTGTGCAAAAGTATGTAACAGGCAGAAGGAAGCATCTCCGACCCTATAAAGTATATATATTCTTGATCAGCATCAACAGCCGAGTCGATATAGCCATGTCCGTCTGTCCGTCTGCCCGTCCGTCTGTATGTATGAACGCGTAGATCTCAGAGACTATAAGAGCTAGAGATTTTGAACATAATCTCATCTAAGTCCTAGGCAGTACAAGTTTGTTTCCGATTTTCGATAACTATTTCCGTTTTCGAAATACACATGCAATCGATTACAAAAATTTTTGAATTTGAAAAGTGTAAAAATGGGGGTTGAATATCGAAGATTGAAGTTTATTTACGGATGCATTCAGACAATGACTGTACGCGTTATGTACAGGGTTCGGGGTATCTCCTAGTCGGGAAATCTCGACTAGAGCCTTCTTACTTGTTTTTTTTTATTTTATTGGACGAAGATGTACTAACGGACAGTACATTCAAGTGGCCCAACGATACCAAGCACCGGCTTGTTAACGCGCGCAAAGAGCAACCAACCTCCCGCTCAACCGACCGAGGGGCACACCGCATATCGTACGGTTACGAAGATCGCGAACATATAGACAAATGACACAAGACTAGCTTTTTAAGAGAACCAATAGAAGTGGCACTATTTATAAAATGGGAAAAATCGTTATAGTTTGAACATAAAATACGGAAAGGATTATTTAAAGCATATTTAGAGTGACAAATTGAAGAGCAATGGGTACAAAATTCCTTGTCCTTCTGATCGAAACAGCAAAACTAATTTGGCTAATTAATTCCGAGGAATCAATTTCACCATTTATTAGCTTGTGTAAAAAGACCACACCTAGCATTGTTCTCCGATCAGAAAGAGAAGGCAGACTTATTAGTAAAAGTCTACTGTGGTAGGAAGGTTGGTTAATGTTTATGTCCCAATTAAGTCCCCTAAGGGCAAAGAGCAAAAACTGTTTTTGTACTGATTCTATTCTATCCTGGTGAATCCTGTATTTGGGATACCAGATACAAGATCCATATTCAAGAATAGGACGTACCAGAGACGTATAAAGTGTTTTGTTTATATAGGGATCGTCAAATTCTTTCGACCAGCGCTTAATGAACCCCAAGGTACTAGAGGCTCGATTTGACACTGAAAAGATATGCTTGTGAAATTTAAGTTTTGGATCAAAAAGGATACCTAAGTCATCAACCCATTCAATGCGATCGAGTGGGCTACCATCAAGAAAATATATATTTGAAAAAGGGAGGCGTCTATAAACAGACATTACTTTACATTTATTGCAATTAAGATTTAGTAAGTTAACACGACACCACTTTTGAAAATTATATAAATCAGTTTGTAGTTTTTGAGCAGACAACAAAGCAGTACCCGACATGCATAATTTTACATCGTCAGCATACATCAGCGCTCGAGAGTGGTCAATAACAGATGGTAGATCATTGATGAAAAGTGTAAATAATAAAGGTCCAAGGTGACTTCCTTGCGGAACACCGGAAGTGACATGAACAACTTTAGAAACACCACCATTTAAACTGACTCTCTGTGTTCAATGAATTAAATATTCCCTTATCCACCGAATAAGATTGCTTGGAAAACCTAAAAGTTGAAGTTTATGAAGTAAATGGTAGTGATTAACCGAGTCAAATGCCTTGCTGAAATCAGTGTAAATAACATCCATTTGCATTTTATTTTGGAAATTATTAACAATTAGGGAAGTAAACTCTAACAGGTTAGTGGAAGTTTGTTTCACGAATCCATGCTGGCACGGTGAAATTAAGGATCTGCAAAAATGTTGTAATTGAGAAGTTATTAATTTCTCAAACATTTTTGGTATAGCAGACAATTTGGATATACCCCTTTAATTTTGAACATTAGACTTGTCTCCTTTTTTATGGAGCGGAATAATAAATGATTCTTTCCAGATATAAGGAAATGAACATTTCTCAATAGACAAACTAAACAGTTTATGCAAAGGTTTTAATAGACCATCAGCACAGTACTTAAGCACACAGCTTGGTACGCCGTCAGATCCCGGGGAAAATACAGGCTTACTACCCTGTAGATCACGTAGTAATGAACACTCCATGATACTTGGTTCAAAAATGCAATTAGAGGCATCAACCTGGTACGGGTAAGGCAGATCAACCTGATTATCAATTGAACTGTATGTTGTTTGAAAAAATTCGACAAATAAATCGGCAATGGCCTGATCAGAATTGGCCGACTTGTTTTCAAATGATACTTTAGATGGAAGTGTTGATGACTTTCGCTTCGCATTAACAAAGTCAAAGAACCTCTTAGGATCTTGCTGAAACTGTAGTCTGCACCGACTTAGGTAATTTTTATAACATGAGTTATTCATGACTAAAAAACTGGAACGCGCAATCATGTATGATGAGTAATGAACAGAAGAGCCAGATTTTCTGAAACTCTTATAAAGCTTAGATTTTCGATTTTTAAGGGCTGTCAACTCTCGTGTAAACCACGCAGGTTTGTTTTTCCTACTTGTCCTACCAAAAGGGACACACATGTCGAATAAATTTTCTAAGGTGCCATAAAAAATACTGTTTGCCTTATCAAAGTCCTCAGAACCATAGAGGGGCGACCAGTCAACCAGTGCTAAGAGCCGGGTAAGTTATACAAAATCGGTTTTCCGAAATTGACGTACTCGTCTTAATGGTTCACTACACTGGCGTACGGCACAGGCAGGCAAAGTGATCAACACCTCCAACGTCGGGTGGTATAAGTCTTCGGGAGTGGATATGGGAAGGGATCTTGACACAGATAAAGTGGATGGATCCGACACAAATACCAAATCAAGCATTCTATCAAGAGAATTTGGAATACCATTGATCTGACCCAATGACATTTCAAATAAACCATCCAGAAAATCAGTCTGCACCAAGTAGCTTCAGCAATATTAAAATCACCAAGATCTACAAAAATATCACGATCAGAAAGCATAGAAGAAATGGAAAGTATTGCTGACATATGTTCATTATAAAGAGAGCTCTCAGATAAAGGAGGTATAAAGGAACAAGATATATAAATACCAACACCGTTAATATTTAACTTTACAGCAATAAACTCAATATCTATAGAACAACTTAATATTACTGTCTCAGAGGAAAAGTCCACACCAACAGCAATAAGAACCCCACCACCACGGCGCAGAGGGCGGTCCTTTCTATAGATACAGAATCTGTTAGATAATACTTGAGAATTAAGTATGTCTTGTCTCAGCCACGTTTCCGTTAAGGCAACGACATGAAAGGGGAAAGATTGACTACCAAGATACAAAGTACTAAGTTTACTACAAAGTCCTCTAACATTCTGATAGCCCAGTGAGAAGGAGGTTGCTAGTTTTTTGAACTATCAGAAGTAATAGGCCCAACCACCAAGGAGGGGGAACAATCGGAGGCCGATTATTCTTTTTATTTTTGTTTGCAGCATATTCTTTTACTATTATGTGTTCCGGCCAAAATTCTTTTGAGCTGATAGCATCAAAATCTTGGTTTGAAACACTGATTTTAAAGGACGAGATATCACGGTCATACGCAAATTTAAATTTTTCCACCGAAACTGTGGCTTTGGATTTGGCTTGAATATAGACCATTACATCTTCAGATGTTAAATTAGGGGGTAGCCGAGAAACAAATACATGTTTTTTAGGTGGAGCACCTACAAATTTTTTTAAAATATTTTTAACTGAGCCCCCTATAGGAGCCACAGTTTAAGGTATGTGACTATTTGGCTCGATTCGTATGTCAGTCACCTCAACGCAACCAACCTCCGAAGGAGCCACAGAGCAGACACCCTCAACAGAGCCCGCTATAGGAGCCGCAGTCTGAGACATATTAATATTAGAAACGTTTGGCTCATTTTGAACCGAAGGACCGGAGTCGGATGATGCAACAATCTTAGGGCTAATGGCATTTTCAACAATTTTTTCGCCAGTATCTGGAGACGGGACTGAAGCTATTTTAGGTTTGACATTAACTTTTTGAGCTTTACGAGTTCTCTTCACCGTTAAGGGAGATGTAGGAGACCGACTTACAAGTGGCTTCTTCCGCTGATTCCGAATTCAAGATAACGTTGTTCTTGAATTGGGAATCAAGAACTGAGAACAATTCCACCACTTTATTAAATAAAATGAAAAGCTCTTTAAAGCCAACTTGCATCTGCCTCATAAAATTATAAATATTTTTCTTCAACTCTCGGCATGACCAGCACGGCCACTCGAGATTTGAAGTTTCCATATTGTCCTTGGACCGGGCATAAATGTTTGCACATTTTTCGTGTGCAAAAGCACCGCACATCCAACAGCAAAAAAAAGTCGCATTTGGGTTGTCGCCGCGGGCTTTACACTGCTTTGCACAACAGACGACAGACACTATTCGGAAATTATAAAAAAAATAAAATAATCAAAGACTAGGGAAAATTTAATTATATTAATAAAATATAGAGAGAGTAGAATATTACTGTCACAAAAATATATAGTGCTAATACTTTAAGAATGAAATAGGTCCACTCTAAAGGCAGTTCAAACAAAACAATTATATCGACGCGAGCGCGACTACCGAGAGCAACAGAACACAAAGAAAGAGCGCGTTAGAGCAAACGAAAAAAAAAATGAACGGGTTTTGGTGCTCTGAGAGCGAGCACAGAAACGTTTAAGTAGGAAAGCGTCAACAAACAAAAACAAATTGAGTGAAAGCAAATCGAATTTAAGCGGTAAGTGACTGCAGTTTGGTTTTGTTTTTGAGCACTTTACAAAGAATGCAAATAAGTTATTGTTATTAGTGTCCACTCTGTGTTTAACACCGCAATAACACACAAAGCCACAAAAACTATTTACTTGCACGAAGCAAGGGTTTTAAAAGATGATAAGACACAAAAAAGATTAAAAATGCGAAGCGCACAAAAAAAACACGTTAGTTGTTGATGAGAAGCGAAACGTGTCAAGTTTCTAAAACGTGTTTCAGATTTTCGGTATTCGACATTTTTATGTTATCGATCTCATGTGTATATCGGAAACGGAAATAGTTATCGACTCGGCTGTTGATGCTGATCAAGACTATATGTACTTTATAGGGTCGGAAATGCTTCCTTCTGTCTGTTACATACTTTTGCACAAAACCATTATACCCATTTTACCCATTTAATGGGTTCGGGGTATAAAAAGTTTAAGTGTTTGAGTTGATTGATGTAGGTGTTGGCGGCGTCGATGAGCATGGATTAATATGCGAATAGTCGCAAAGAGGGTAAGTACCATTTAACAATGCACGCGCGATGCAACTTATACTTTATTTTATGTACGTATTCAGCCTTCATTCGACTCACTTTTTCAATTTGTCAATACATCTGAAGACATCATTCCCCAGGAAATGCTGATCCTCTCAACTATTGGCAGGTACATATGTTATTGAGAATTGCGTGACCAATGAAAATTTACGTTTCCACATTTACAGTATAGCGAAGGAAGTTTAAAAGAGTTAGCCATGAAGTATTTATCCATCCCTGCTACTTCAACAGATGCCGAAAGGATGTTCAGCAATGCTGGACATTTAGTCAGTGAAAGACGAGCATGTGGACATGCTTTTATTATTAAAACAAAACGACTGGATCTCTGAAACATACACTTGAAAAGTGAATAGAAGGAAGCGTTTTCGACCCCATAAAGTATATATGTATATTTTTTATCGTAAACTGAGTTTATATAGCAATGTCCGTCCGTCCGTCTGTCTGTCTATCTGTACACCCGTCTGTAGGTATGTCAACTAAGCCCTCAGCTTTAGAGCTATCGAGCTGAAACTTTGGGCAATGTATTTTTTTAGTTGCGGCTAGATTGTATGAAAAATCGGCTATATTGGACAACTATATAATATAGCTGCCATATATATACCAGAGATTTGATTTAATTTTTTTAATGAAGGTATAAAAAGTATGCTATTCAAGTGTATACTGTTTTTGGATGGCTAAAAATAGCTTCCTTACTTGTTGTAAGTAGTATATACACTGTACGTAGTACATTTGAAGTTAATTTTATTTAAGTTTCCTGGATCTCTTATGTATTAAGTATTAAGACAATGTTTTCGTTAAATAGTCTTTAAAAACAAGCAATTTAAAACTAATCCGAATAAATTTGGTTTATTTTATTTTGCTTGTTTATTTTTTACTCTTAAAATATATTCTTACAGCAAACAGCTGTTTCGATATTATCGAATTTGCCCGTTGAAAATATCGAATATCGCGAAGATCGATATTTTGCCAGCACTACAGCGAAGTTGATTATGGTGCATTCAACTGGCGCCGCTTAAAAAAAAAAGTCTTAGTGGTTAGAGGCGAAAGTCATTTACATTGGCAAAAAGTCTTTAAAATCAGCTGTTTATACCCCGAGCCCATGAAATGGGTAAAAGGGGTATAATGGTTTTGTGCAAAAGTATGTAACTGGCAGAAGGAAGCATCTCCGACCCTATATTCTTGATCAGCATCAACAGCAGAGTCGATATAGCCATGTCCGTCTGTATGTATGAACGCGTCGGTCTCAGAGACTGTAAGAGCTAAAGATTTCAGATTTTGCACATAAGTTCATCTAAGTCCTAGGAAGTACTTTGTTTATTGTTGTTGTTTCCGATTTTTGATAACTATGTCCGACCCCAATATACACATGTGAACGATAACATAAAAATATCGAATATCGAAAATGTAAAACACGTTTTAGAAACTTTTTTTTATATGTTTTTTAGCGACGTTTCTAATTGTTTGCAATTATTAATACAGGCTCGACGTCATGAATCAAAGGGGGTGATTCGAAACAATTTGAAAATTGTGAATGAAATGTATTAGGCTGGCCAGATAGCGTTATTTCGAATGTTGCCAAACATTCTCATCAGTGACCTTTCTGTTTAGAATTAGTAAACTCAAACTGATCGTATATGAAACTATAGTCGGGGACAGGAGTTGAACCTGGGACCTCTCGTTAACGAGGCGGAAGTCTTAGCCACTGGGCTATTCCCTGACGACATCCATCCCTGGCTAATCAGAGTTTTACATCAACGACTGCTTTTGTAATTCTAACCAATTACTCTAAAGCTTTCATTTTTATCAATTTATCTAAGCTTCTACCCATTGAACTAAGCTTAATCTAAGCTCACTCGAACTATGACAAGGCGGAACTGCTTTGTATACATAAGCTCTTATTGTTATTTTACTGATCAATTATTTTTCTTTGCGAAAATGTCAGAAATAGTTAAGGACGTGCCAATCCTTATTTTTATATTTGTTTTTTAGCGACGTTTCTAATTGTTTGCAATTATTAATACAGGCTCGACGTCATGAATCAAAGGGGGTGATTCGAAACAATTTGAAAATTGTGAATGAAATGTATTAGGCTGGCCAGATAGCGCTTATTCGAATGTTGCCAAACATTCTCATCAGTGACCTTTCTGTTTAGAATTATTAAACTCAAACTGATCGTATATGAAACTATAGTCGGGGACAGGAGTTGAACCTGGGACCTCTCGTCTGATTAGCCAGGGATGGATGTCGTCAGGGAATAGCCCAGTGGTTCAACTCCTGTCCCCGACTATAGTTTCATATACGATCAGTTTGAGTTTAATAATTCTAAACAGAAAGGTCACTGATGAGAATGTTTGGCAACATTCGAAATAGCGCTATCTGGCCAGCCTAATACATTTCATCCACAATTTTCAAATTGTTTCGAATCACCCCCTTTGATTCATGACGTCGAGCCTGTATTAATAATTGCAAACGTTTTAGAAACTTGATATTAATAATGAAAATCTGTGAAAATTGCATCGAAATCGGTTGAGAAACACCGGAGATATCACAGATTGAAGTTTAGTCACAGATGCATACAGACAATGACTGAGCGCGTTATACTTAGGGTTCGGGGTATCTCCTAGTCGGGAAATCTCGACTTGAGCCTTCTTACTTGTTTAATTAAAAGGAGATGACAGGTATATGGCAACACGGCGGACATATGTACCAGAGCCCTGCACTTATGCATTTACTAGACATCAAGACTGTCATGCGCGCTAACAAAATGAACGAAACAATAACTTGTCATAGTGAAGCGAGCAAAACAATGAATTGGTGCTCGTTCGTCAAACGAGCGAAAGCATACGGAAAAAAAATAAACGAGAACGGGAATTTTTTCTTGCATGCTTGCTTATGACTCAAAGACATTTGCTGAAAGCAGCAATTCATATGCAGAAGAACACTAATACATATGCAAAGCAGTGTATACAGCAGAGCTGCAAACCGGTCCGAAACCGAACCCTGTGGAACCGGTTCTCTGCGGGCTTCACGCTGTGTGGAACCGAACCCTGGACCGAACCCAAACAACGTATCGGAACCGTAAACCAAACCGGTTCCATTTTTGTTTAGGGGTTCGGTCAAAAAAAATAATATATGCTTAATATTTGAATGTAACTTTGTCAAAATTCGAATTTCCATGTGTTACTCAGTAAAGAGGAGACAAAATAACACGTACAGATATTCATACATACATACATATGTTTATACTAGATATCTGTAAATAATTTTTTTTGGTTTTTTTATGCTCATTTATCCCTAACGGTTGTTTGCAGTAAATTGTTCAGAAACAGATCTTCAAATTTTTTTTACAACTGAATGTATAACAAGTAAAAACGTTGCAGTCGGACGCAACCGACTGCGGAATACTTTGATACCAGTAAAAGAACGGTTGATAAGGGAGAATGCAGGGGCGAAGGGAGTGGGCCATGTGGCAAACATCGCCAGCTATCATGTTACCAAATTTGGTGACTTTAGCTCAAAAACTGTGGAAGATAACTTAACTCCCAAATTTAAAAGGTGGGCGGCAGAGGTAGGCGTGGCATCTCAATTTTTGAATCTAATGTTTTTAACTGTCACTATCTATTTGCCTACCAAGTTTGGTGGCTCTAGCTCAAAAACTGTTAAGGATATAGCCGATTCCGATTTTATAAGGCGGGTGGCTTGGGTGGGCGTGGCATTGAAAATTTTGATGCACATCTTTGGTAGATGCTGCCTTCTATCTTTCTACCCAATTTACGGGCTCTAGCTTAAAAACTATAAGAGATATCGAAATTTCCGATTTTAAATAGTGGGCGGCAGAGCTGGGCGTGGCATCCTAATTTTTGATGCAGACCTTTTGTAGATGTCACCATATATCTTCCTACCAAATTTGGTGGCTCTAGCCCAAAAAATGTGAAAACTATAGGCGTTTCCAATTTCTTAGTGAAGGGGGGATGGGGGCGGAATCAGGGGGCGTGGCATCCAAGTTTTGATGGGGAACGTCAGTACCTATCTTGACACAAAATTTGGTGGCTCTAGCCCAAAAAATGTGAAAACTATAGGCGTTTCCAATTTCATGGAGATGGGGGGATGGGGGCGGAATAAGGGGGCGTGGCATCCAAAATTTTGATGCAGTTATTTCAGGGACATGATAAGCTATCTGCGTGCAAAATTTGGTAACTCTAGCTGTAAGAATGTGAGAAATATTTGGTTTTATCGGTTTTCAGTTATCGAATTTATCGATTTCCCAGCCTCCTAGTAGGCGTGGTAACCCAATCTTGACACTTTATCTGTACCGTCTATAGATAAACTTATTTGCAAAGTTTCAAGTCTCTAGCTTTACGGGTGTCGAAAAAAGTTTCGTTCATACGGACGGACGGACAGACGGACACCATGACGGACATTGCACAAAACCAATATACTATGAGACCTTCGGTATCAAAGTATAATTAATCGAGTACTTACTCGATTAATTGCTCAAATTGCGATTAATTGCAATTATTATTTTTTTCTTGCGATTAATCATTTGATAGATTAATAGATTATTTTAAAAATTTTGCCATCCCTAGCCATAGCATTCCCCCTTTGAAATAAGACTCCTTAATATTAGCTATTATGTTACCAAATTTGATGAGTGGGTGGCAGATGTGGGTGTGGCATCCAAATTTTTTAATCATATCTTTTAAATGTCACCATTTATCTTCCTACCAAATTTGGTGGCTCTAGATCAAAAACTGTTAAAGATATAGCCGATTCCGATTTTGTAAGGCGTGATGCAATTTTTTGGAAAACGTCATTACCTATCTTGACACAAAATTTGGTGGCTCTAACCCAAAAAGTGTGAAAACTATAGGCGTTTCCAATACCAAGGAGCAGGGAGGTTGGGGGTGGAAGGAGTGGGCGTGGCATCCAACATTTTGATGCATTTTTTTGGGGAACGTCATTACCTATCTATGCTGAATACTTTGATACCAGTAAAAGAACGGATGGTAAGGAGTCTGCTTGCAAAGGAGTGGGACGCCAGCTATCATGTTATTAAATTTTGTGACTTTAGCTCAAAAACTGTGGAAGATAACTTAACTCCCAAAAATCATCAAACATTTTGTTGCAGATCTTTGGTAGATGTTGCCTTCTATCTTTCTACCGAATTTGGGGGCTCTAGCTTAAAAACTGTAAGAGATATCGGAATTTCCGATTTTAAATGGTGGGCGCATAACCGTTTTAACAAAGGCGGGGGTGGCGGGCGGAAGGTTAGGCGTGGCATCCAAATTTTTGATGCAGTTTTTTGGAAAACTTCACTACCTATCTTGACACTAAATTTGCTGCCTCTAGACCAAAAATGTGATAACTATAGACGTTTACAATTTCAAGGAGCAGGGAGGATAGGCGCGGAAAGAGTGGGCGTGGCATCCACAATTTTGATGCAGTTTTGTGAAAAATGTCATAACCTATCTTGACACAAAAATTTGTGCTTCCAGCCCAAAAAATGTGAAAACTATTGGCGTTTCCAATTTCAAGGAGCAGGGAGGATAGGTGCGGAAGTAGTAGGCGTGGCATCCAAAATATGTATGTAGTTTTTTCAGGGACATGACTAGCTATCTGCACGCAAAGTTTGGTGACTCTAGCTTTAAGAATGTGAGAAATATTTGGTTTAATCGGTTTTCAGTTATCGAATTTATCGATTTCCCAGCCTTCTAGTGGGCGAGGCAACCCAATCTTGACACTTTATCTGTACCGTCTATAGATAAACTTATTTGCAAAGTTTCAAGTCTCTAGCTTTACGGGTGTCGAAAAAAGTTGCGTTCATACGGACGGACGGACAGACGGACACCATGACGGACATTGCACAAAACCAATATACTATGAGACCTTCGGTATCAAAGTATAAAAATGTAAAGTTAAATATGAGTGAATTAAAGCAGTGATGTCACCACCCATAACTCCCATAACTTCTTTGTTTATGTAATGGCTCTCAGGCATAGGCGAGCAGCTTGCGTATACATAAACTGCTCGTTCCATAAGCAAGGCAAAAAAAAAAATATATATATTTTATATTTTGTTCGTCTCTTCACTGCCTATGCTCAGCAGAAAAGTAACGGATCTTTCATATATTTGTTGTTGGGCAACGAAATTTCAAGGATTTTTTTGTTTTTTTTTGCAGACGAGACTGCACTAAAACATAAGCGTGTGTAAGAATCAGTTTCGCACAACCCTATATGAGTGCTGGTCATTATTATTACTTTTTCTTGTCGTTCAAATGTTTATAAAAATCTTTGCAGTGATACCTGCCTTACTTGTATTAGTGTATTTTTTTTATTAGTATTGTGATAGCTCTTCCATAAGCATTGTTTTGACATCTCTGATACAAAGTATGTATTACGTTGTTATCTTATATTTGTGTGTTGTTGTTAATAAAATTTCTCAGAAAAAAATTGTTTTACGTTTTATAGAGTTATCCCTTGTTGTCATTTATTGGCATTAGAGAAATTAACGTTGTTTTCCAATGTTTTTCATTTTCTTCCTCGATGAACCCGGGTTTGGAACCAAACCCTGGGTTCCAAAATATTCAGAATCCGGTTTTGGAACCCCTGCGAATTTTCAACCCAGGGTTCGGAACCGAACCCTAGCCGTTTTTTAAGGTGTTTGCAAGTCTGGTATAGAGTGGCTCAGCATTTATAGTTATATTGCGTGATCGTCTTTCATTTTCCGACCTTCGCTATACAATTTGTTGTTGCGCAGCTGGCGTCAGTGAAAATTGTTGTTGGTTTTTATTTAACTGCGCAATTTGGCTCTAGTTCAAATGTCTCCCATATTTATTTTGGTTCTTGTTGTGCTTGTACTTCCAAGTCAAGACATGGTTCTGGTTTTGTTTGCTTCACAGCGACAGACACTGAATTAACACGACTTCTTTTTGAATTTCTCAAACACTACCTCACCAAATGCATTTGTGCAGGGCTCTAAAATGTACATACGGTGCTTTTTTGAAGCATGCATTCTTGTTGATTTTCTTTTGAAAGTTGCTTCGAGTTGCAGCTCACTCCTACACTTTGCTTCTAGCTGCTGCATCTTTTCGATACAATTTTCGATTTACAATGCACATGCATAACCTTATTAAAATTTTCATGCAGCTGGTATTGCGTTAATACCAATTCCAAGGTGGCGGTCTTACATATATTTTATTTAATGCCTTGTCACCTTAAACATTCACAACAAATAACCAAATTTTAAATTAATTTTGAAAATAACAACCCTGCATGCAAGAAATCGGAATGAGCACAAAGCGTAACGCACGTTAAGAGTTGCAGGTCTTCGTCATAGTGCAACTTTTTACCAACACTGCTTTCTTCACCTCCCTTGCCAACAAGCCGAAAGAAGCTGCTTCAAAAAAGCACAGTATGTTAGCGGTCTTTCATTACGCATTCCTCCCTATTTGGACGTACCTAGTTTTTGTCAGTATGCATTGCAGCTTGGAGGTAAGCAGTCGTTCTGCGGAAAAATGCTTGCTTAAGATTTGTTTTTTAATAATATGCATGCAAAAACACACCGAATTGTTATATTTTCTCTTAAGTTTGTGTTTGTTTCCGTGTTTTTGTTTTAAATATTTTTCTCCTCTCTCTGCTCTCTTTAAAATATAAGTACGTCGACACAGCGGAATTGAACACCTTATTATAGTTTCATCATGGCTGCACTATGACGGAGACCTGCAACTCTTAACGTGCGTTACGCTTTGTGCTCATTCTGATTTCTTGCCTGCAGGGCTGTTATTTTCGAAAATAATTTAAAATTTGGTTATTTGTTGTGAATGTTTAAGGTGACAAGGCATTAAATAAAATATATGCACGAACACCAACTTGGAATTGCTATTATTGCAATACCAGCAGCATAAAAATCATAATAACCCTAGGCATATGCTAAATATCGAAAATTTTATCGAAAAGAAGCAGCAACTAGAAGCACCGTGTAAAAGTGAGCTGCAACTCGAAGCAACTTATAATAGAAAATCAACAAGAATGCATGCTTCAAAAAAGCACCGAGTGTACGCGGTCTAAGTCCTAGGTAGAACTAGTTTCTTTCTGATTATCAATAACTCATTTCCTTTCCGACATACACTTGTGATCGATAACGATAAAACCTCGATTCGGAAATTTTAAAGTTGGTTTTAAAAACCTAATAACGAAAATCTTTGAAGATTTCATTAAAATCGGTTGAGACACATCACAGATATCGCAGATTGAAGTTTAGTCCCAGATACATATGCGTCAAATAGAGAGTGCTGGGTCTCTCCTAGTCGAAAAATCTCTTCTATAACCTTCTTACCTGTTTTTGTATATTTTTTTTGCTCTTGTTAGAAAGTCATTCAAGGTTACACTTACTGATTAGGCACTAAATGGTATACAAAATTCACAATTCACAGTTTATCACTATTAAAATCAGTATTTTTTAAGTACTGCAGTTAAGCAGACTCCCTTTTGAGAATTAGGTTGAAATATGTTTTGCAGCTCGCCACAGAGTACAAGGTAATCAATAAAAAACCATGCGAAGTTAGAAACATGGGTTCGCTTCTTTGTTGCGATCCTAATTATAAGTACTCAATATCATAAATATAATTAACCACAGTTCCAATAAAAAAATGTACATATAATTTGTATATGCATAAAAGAACCTTAAATATTAAAGAAACCGCGTACCTAAATCTTTATTTTAACTGTCTAAAACCTAAACAAAAACAGGTTATACCTAATCACACTAAGAGTAAAAGAACCGGCCATAACAACACAACGTAACGATCACGATCCACTGCAAAAATACCTCAATGGAAACACTCAAACAATTTTGAACATGCTTGCCTGCTATTTTATTATGGTTACTGGCGCAGGCGCAGACGCTGTTAACTGTTGGGTTTTTTTTTTGCGATAATACGGAGGTTTAATTTAGCATACCTACAATAACGAGACGCTTTAAACAACTAAAAACCGTTTGCCACATAAAGCGCCTCGCAAACTGCAATAATAGAAAAGCTTGAATCGACTGTGATTGACATAAAGATACCCATTTGTTAAGGCATGCATGATATGTAATTGTATTAGTGATAAGCACATATATTACGTGAATTGTATCCAATTATATTAGGTAACACACAATTAAACCAGAATTTTCCTTTATCTTTGGCAAATACATCCCAACATAATGTTTATAGCAGGGTATAAACCAATCGGATTTAAAAAATAATTCACATAACTCCGTGTTTTCTCTCTCTCCTTCTTTTGCTTTTATTCTTTCTCTCGTTTGTTCATCTCACTCTTTCTTTGCGTCTGGCAGGCGATAAGGCAGTGTAAACGTCATCAGCCAATATAATTTATTTATATGTCATGATCGTTTTAATCGACCACAGAATTTGTTTATCAAAAAACAAGTAAGAAGGCTCTAGTCGAGATTTCCCGACTATGAGATACCCCGAACCCTATACTTAACGCGTACAGTCATTGTCAGTATGCATCTGTGACCTAAACTTCAATCTGTGATATCTCTCGTGTTTCTCAACCGATTTCGATGAAATTTTCAGAAAAGTTCTATCGTTACCCATTTTTTCAACCCCCATTTTTTCATTTTCCAAATTGGAGATTTTTTGTAATCGTAATGTGTATATCGGAAACCAGATTAGTTATCGATAATTTCAAACAAACTTGTTCTGCTTAAAGTATAGGAGAACTTATATTCAAAATCTGATGTCTCTAGCTCTTGTAGTCCCTGAGATCGACGCCTTCATACAGACGGACGGACAGACGGACATGGCTATATCGACTCGGCTGTTGATGCTGATCAAGAATATATGGTATATACTTTATGGGGTTGGAGATGCTTCCTTCTGCCGTTTAACCCATTTTATGGGTTAGGGGTATAATAAGTTCGATCAGCATGAAAATGTCGGACAAATTTCTAGTAAAATCATTGGCTTATCAATTGCGTAAAAGGCTTGACTGACGGACGGTTTTAATGATACGCTTATAAACATAAAATAGACACACAGAAAAGTAATAACTTGTTGTTTACTTTGATACTGAAAGTATCATAGTATATTGGTTTTGTGCAATGTCCGTAATGGTGTCTGTCCGTCCGTCCGTATGAACGCAACTTTTTTCGATAAAACCATATATTCCTCACATTCTTACAGCTAGAATTATCAAATTTTGCACGAAGATAGCCATTTACGTCCCTCAAAAAAACGCATGACATTTTGATGCCACTCCCACTTCTTCCGCCCCCATCCTCCCTGCTCCTTGAAATTTGAACAGCCTATAGTTTTTACATTTTCTGGGCTCCCTGCTCCTTGAAATTGGAAACGCTTCACATTTTTTGGGCTAGGGACACAAAATTTTGTGTCAAAATAGGTATGTATTAACGTTCACAAAAAAAAAATGAATCTAAATTTTGGATGCCACGCCCACTTCTTCCGCCCCCATCCTCCCTGCTCCTTAAAATTGGAAACGACTATAGTTTTCACATTTTTTGGGCTAGAGCCACCAAATTTTGTGGCAAGATAGGTGGTGAAGTTGTCCAAAAAATTGCATCAAAAACTTGAATGCCACGCCCACACCTGACACCCACCGCCGTTTTTAAAACGGTTCTGCGTGTATCTTCACCATTCATTGAACTAGATTCACCAAATTTGGTATGAAGATATATGGTGACATCTACAAAAGATCTGCATCAAAAATTTGGATGCCACGCACACCGCAGCTGCCCACCATTTAAAATCGAAAATTTCGATATCTCTTACAGTTTTTAAGCTAGAGCCCCCAAATTCGGTAAAAAGATAGAAGGCAACATCTACCAAAGATCTGCATCAAAATTTTTGATGCCACGCCCACCCAAGCCAACCACCTTATAAAATTGGAATCGGCTATATCTTTAACAGTTTTTGAGCTAGAGCCACTAATCTTGGTAGGAAGATAAATGGTGACAATTAAAAAAATTTGATTCAAAAATTTGGATGCCAAGCCTACCTCTGCCGCCCACCTTTTAAATTTGGTAGATAAGTTATCTTCCACAGTTTTTGAGCTAAAGTCACCAAATTTGGTATCATAATAGCTGGTGATGTTAACACCCGGCCCACCCCTTCCGCCACAGCTAGGGATGGCAAGATTAATCGAATAAAAGGAAATAATCGATTAATTTTGGCCAGGAAAAGATTAAATTATATGATTTTTTTATTAATTGATTATTAATCGAGTAATGAGTAAATAATCGCAATTTTTTTTAATAATTATACTTTTTAGAAAAATTTTTTGCTAACTAAGTTGTATTAGGCTCTGAAATTATTATTTTTTTGTTGGTTACTCTATTATTTGATAGTTATTTACACCACTGTCTCATACTGCCTACCATTTGTACCGCCATACAACCATACCATACACATACCATACACCTAAACAGCATACCAACCTTAAGAAATATGTAACACGGTCACTCTGTAAATGTTTAAAGCGACGCGGAAGAAGCGCGGTATTTCACAAAGAGTGAAAAAAGTGAATAAACCGGACGAGTTTTCTATTACAAAATGGCTCCTAACAAGAGTGAAGTGTGGAAATATTTTTCCAAAGTGGATAAAACCAGTTTGGTAAAATGCCTATTGTGTGGAAAGAATTTAAAATTTTCCAATAACACAACAAATATGCTTCAGCATATTAAGTTGAAACATCGGAAAGAAGCTGATGATCTTGTAAGTCGCAAACATTTGAGCACCATTTTGAACGCCTCATAAGATAAATTTAAATATATTTCAGCAGAAAAAATCTAAATCCAAAGAAGATTTTATTAATCTAATGGATGAAGAAATCAGCACTCAATCCACTGACAACAGCATAATGAATAGTATATTCAACAAAAAAGCCAGCAGCAACAACAATAACAAAGGCAGCAGCGGCAGCAGTTTTTCCAGCAACAACAACGACAACGAACCTAGTTGCAGTAGTAACAATCGTCAACCTCTCATATTGAATTCTTTCAATAAAATTCAAAGCTTTGCAACAGGAGGGTCAAAAAAAGAAAAGCTTACCAATGACATCGTAGGTCTGGAGATATTTCGTAAATCAACATGTTTATGTATTACAACAGACGCTTGGACAGACACTGCAATGAAGAGCATGCTTGGAATTACCGTTCATGGCGTATATAAAATGAACAAATGAATATAGCCATCGGAGTTTTTCCTTTAACAGAAGCGCATACAGCTGGGCCTATATCTGATGTCTTAATAGCTGCTTTAAACGATTTTTCGATAGATGAAAAACATATTATTGCTGTTGCGACAGACAATGCAGCGAATGTGGTTAAAGCTATACATAACACCTTCGGCAAAAAGCGGCACATTCCTTGCTTCGCTCACACTTTGAATCTGGTGTGTGAGAATTCTTTGAATATAACAGAAATTACCGCAATTATTTCGAAATGTCGAGAAATTGTGAAATGGTTCAAGCGCAGCGTAAAAGCAAGTGACCAGCTTCGAGAGGTTCAATCAAACGCTGGAGTGAGCGAGGGCAAAATGCTGAAATGTATTCTTGATGTTAAAACTAGGTGGAACTCCACGTATTATATGCTCGAACGCTTCATAAAACTTGTTTCATATATAAGTTCTATTCTTTTTGAATTTAATGACTCTCCGCCAATGATATCACCGCAAGATAAAAATGCAATTCTTGAAATGTTAAACATTTTACGTCCATTAGAAGCAATGACAGTCCAAATAAGTGGTGAAAAGTGTGCATCTCTCAGCCAAGTAATCCCGCTTGTGCATTGTGGCCGTCAACAATTGGTGAAAACAATCATCATTCATCCTGCCGCCGTAAAACTAAAAAGTACGATTTTAAATGAGTTTGATCGTATGTTTGGATCTACGGAGCACATGTTTCTTCTGGCAGCGTCGACTCTATTAGACCCCAGATTCAAAAAAATTCATTTCAGTGACCCTTTACCGCTTGCTGCAGTTATGAAGCATTTGCGAACTGAAATGAAAAACATTGAAGACAGTATTGAAAGCAGTAGCGAGACCTCAGTGGGATCAATTGAAGAAGATTTTTACCTCTGCGCTACGCATAAGTCTTTAATTCATAAAAGAAGGAAGAAAAATGATGACATGCCACTAGATGAATTGGCTTTCTTTCTAAATGCTCAAAATCTGGAACTAAAACGCAATGTCATTGATGCTTGGGACGAAATGAGATCAGTCTACCCAAAGCTTTACACTCTTGCCAACAAATATTGCCATTTAATGGGAACATCAGTACCCGCGGAGATATACTGTTTTCGAAAGCAGGTGCAACAGCTACTCTTAAAAGAAACAGATTAACCACAAAACGTTTGGGAAAACTTTTATTCCTGCAGTCATGGTTAAATCACTGATTTGTGTATTAAATTTTGTTTTGTATTTAATTTCATTTTGAATTAAATTTCTTTTTTCACATCAAAATAGTTAAATTTTTAATATGAAAATCACATTTAATTTTTGTAAAATGTTGATTTTAGTGTACTCTATTATTTTAAAATTAAATAAATATATGTAAAACATAAACAAATATGAAAAAAAACAAGTAAAAACGTTGCAGTCGGACGCAACCTACTGCGGAATACTTTGATACCAGTAAAAGAACGGTTGTTAAGGGGGAATGCAGGGGCGAAGGGAGTGGCCCATGTGGTAAACATCGCCAGCTATCATGTTACCAAATTTGGTGACTCTAGCTCAAAAACTGTGGAAGATAACTTAACTCCCAAATTTAAAAGGAGGGCGGCAGAGGTAGGCGTGGCATCCAAATTTTTTAATCAAATGTTTTTAACTGTCACTATCTATCTTCCTAATAAGTTTGGTGGCTCTAGCTCAAATACTGTTAAAGATATAGCCGATTCCGATTTCATAAGGCGGATGGGTGGCTTGGGTGGGCGTGGCATCCAAAATTTTGAATCAAATGTTTTTAACTGTCACTATCAATCTTCCTACCAAGTTTGGTGGCTCTAGCTCAAAAACTGTTAAAGATATAGCCGATTCCGATTTTATAAGGCGGGTGGCAGAGGTGGGCGTGTCATCCGAAATTTTTATGAATTTTTTTGGGGAACGTCAATATCTATCTTCACACAAAATTTGGTGGCTCTAGCCCAAAAAATGTGAAAACTATAGGCGTTTCCAATTTCATGGAGAAGGGGGGATGGGGGCGGAATCAGGGGGCGTGGCATCCAAGTTTTAATGGGGAACGTCAGTACCTATCTTGACACAAAATTTGGTGGCTCTAGCCCAAAAAATGTGAAAACTATAGGCGTTTCCAATTTCATGGTGAAGGGGGGGATGGGGGCGGAATCAGAGGGCGTGGCATCCAAAATTTTGATGAATTTTTTTGTGGAACGTCAATATCTATCTTGACACAAAATTTGGTGGCTCTAGCCCAAAAAATGTAAAAACTATAGGCGTTTCCAGTTTCAAGGAGCAGGGATGATGGGGGCGAAAGGAGTGGGCGTGGCATCCAAAATTTTGATGCAGTTTTTTCAGGGACATGATAAGCTATCTGCGTGCAAAATTTGGTAACTCTAGCTGTAAGAATGTGAGAAATATTTGGTTTTATCGGTTTTCAGTTATCGAATTGATCGATTTCCCAGCCTCATAGTAGGCGTGGCACCCCAATCTTGACACTTTATCTGTCGCGCCTATAGACAAACATAATTGCAAAGTTTCAAGTCTCTAGCTTTACGGGTGTCGAAAAAAGTTGCGTTCATACAGACGGACAGACGAACACCGGACATTGCACAAAACCAATATACTATGAGACCTTCGGTATCAAAGTATAATTAATCGAGTACTTACTCGATTAATTGCTCAAATTGCGATTAATTGCAATTATTATTTTTTTCTTGCGATTAATCATTTGATAGATTAATAGATTATTTTAAAAATTTTGCCATCCCTAGCCATAGCATTCCCCCTTTGAAATAAGACTCCTTAATATTAGCTATTATGTTACCAAATTTGATGAGTGGGTGGCAGATGTGGGTGTGGCATCCAAATTTTTTAATCATATCTTTTTAAATGTCACCATTTATCTTCCTACCAAATTTGGTGGCTCTAGATCAAAAACTGTTAAAGATATAGCCGATTCCGATTTTGTAAGGCGTGATGCAATTTTTTGGAAAACGTCATTACCTATCTTGACACAAAATTTGGTGGCTCTAACCCAAAAAGTGTGAAAACTATAGGCGTTTCCAATACCAAGGAGCAGGGAGGTTGGGGGTGGAAGGAGTGGGCGTGGCATCCAACATTTTGATGCATTTTTTTGGGGAACGTCATTACCTATCTATGCGGAATACTTTGATACCAGTAAAAGAACGGATGGTAAGGAGTCTGCTTGCAAAGGAGTGGGACGCCAGCTATCATGTTATTAAATTTTGTGACTTTAGCTCAAAAACTGTGGAAGATAACTTAACTCCCAAAAATCATCAAACATTTTGTTGCAGATCTTTGGTAGATGTTGCCTTCTATCTTTCTACCGAATTTGGGGGCTCTAGCTTAAAAACTGTAAGAGATATCGGAATTTCCGATTTTAAATGGTGGGCGCATAACCGTTTTAACAAAGGCGGGGGTGGCGGGCGGAAGGTTAGGCGTGGCATCCAAATTTTTGATGCAGTTTTTTGGAAAACTTCACTACCTATCTTGACACTAAATTTGCTGCCTCTAGACCAAAAAATGTGATATCTATAGACGTTTACAATTTCAAGGAGCAGGGAGGATAGGCGCGGATAGAGTGGGCGTGGCATCCACAATTTTGATGCAGTTTTGTGAAAAATGTCATAACCTATCTTGACACAAAAATTTGTGCTTCCAGCCCAAAAAATGTGAAAACTATTGGCGTTTCCAGTTTCAAGGAGCAGGGAGGATAGGTGCGGAAGTAGTAGGCGTGGCATCCAAAATATGTATGTAGTTTTTTCAGGGACATGACTAGCTATCTGCACGCAAAGTTTGGTGACTCTAGCTTTAAGAATGTCAGAAATATTTGGTTTAATCGGTTTTCAGTTATCGAATTGATCGATTTCCCAGCCTCATAGTAGGCGTGGCACCCCAATCTTGACACTTTATCTGTCGCGCCTATAGACAAACATAATTGCAAAGTTTCAAGTCTCTAGCTTTACGGGTGTCGAAAAAAGTTGCGTTCATACAGACGGACAGACGAACACCGGACATTGCACAAAACCAATATACTATGAGACCTTCGGTATCAAAGTATAATTAATCGAGTACTTACTCGATTAATTGCTCAAATTGCGATTAATTGCAATTATTATTTTTTCTTGCGATTAATCATTTGATAGATTAATAGATTATTTTAAAAATTTTGCCATCCCTAGCCATAGCATTCCCCCTTTGAAATAAGACTCCTTAATATTAGCTATTATGTTACCAAATTTGATGAGTGGGTGGCAGATGTGGGTGTGGCATCCAAATTTTTAATCATATCTTTTTAAATGTCACCATTTATCTTCCTACCAAATTTGGTGGCTCTAGATCAAAAACTGTTAAAGATATAGCCGATTCCGATTTTGTAAGGCGTGATGCAATTTTTTGGAAAACGTCATTACCTATCTTGACACAAAATTTGGTGGCTCTAACCCAAAAAGTGTGAAAACTATAGGCGTTTCCAATACCAAGGAGCAGGGAGGTTGGGGGTGGAAGGAGTGGGCGTGGCATCCAACATTTTGATGCATTTTTTTGGGGAACGTCATTACCTATCTATGCGGAATACTTTGATACCAGTAAAAGAACGGATGGTAAGGAGTCTGCTTGCAAAGGAGTGGGACGCCAGCTATCATGTTATTAAATTTTGTGACTTTAGCTCAAAAACTGTGGAAGATAACTTAACTCCCAAAAATCATCAAACATTTTGTTGCAGATATTTGGTAGATGTTGCCTTCTATCTTTCTACCGAATTTGGGGGCTCTAGCTTAAAAACTGTAAGAGATATCGGAATTTCCGATTTTAAATGGTGGGCGCATAACCGTTTTAACAAAGGCGGGGGTGGCGGGCGGAAGGTTAGGCGTGGCATCCAAATTTTTGATGCAGTTTTTTGGAAAACTTCACTACCTATCTTGACACTAAATTTGCTGCCTCTGGACCAAAAAATGTGATATCTATAGACGTTTACAATTTCAAGGAGCAGGGAGGATAGGCGCGGATAGAGTGGGCGTGGCATCCACAATTTTGATGCAGTTTTGTGAAAAATGTCATAACCTATCTTGACACAAAAATTTGTGCTTCCAGCCCAAAAAATGTGAAAACTATTGGCGTTTCCAGTTTCAAGGAGCAGGGAGGATAGGTGCGGAAGTAGTAGGCGTGGCATCCAAAATATGTATGTAGTTTTTTCAGGGACATGACTAGCTATCTGCACGCAAAGTTTGGTGACTCTAGCTTTAAGAATGTGAGAAATATTTGGTTTAATCGGTTTTCAGTTATCGAATTTATCGATTTCCCAGCCTTCTAGTGGGCGAGCCAACCCAATCTTGACACTTTATCTGTACCGTCTATAGATAAACTTATTTGCAAAGTTTCAAGTCTCTATGAGACCTTCGGTATCAAAGTATAAAAATGTAAAGTTAAATATGAGTGAATTAAAGCAGTGATGTCACCACCCATAACTCCCATAACTTCTTTGTTTATGTAATGGCTCTCAGGCATAGGCGAGCAGCTTGCGTATACATAAACTGCTCGTTCCATAAGCAAGGCAAAAAAAAAAATATATATTTTATATTTTGTTCGTCTCTTCACTGCCTATGCTCAGCAGAAAAGTAACGGATCTTTCATATATTTGTTGTTGGGCAACGAAATTTCAAGGATTTTTTTGTTTTTTTTTGCAGACGAGACTGCACTAAAACATAAGCGTGTGTAAGAATCAGTTTCGCACAACCCTATATGAGTGCTGGTCATTATTATTACTTTTTCTTGTCGTTCAAATGTTTATAAAAATCTTTGCAGTGATACCTGCCTTACTTGTATTAGTGTATTTTTTTTATTAGTATTGTGATAGCTCTTCCATAAGCATTGTTTTGACATCTCTGATACAAAGTATGTATTACGTTGTTATCTTATATTTGTGTGTTGTTGTTAATAAAATTTCTCAGAAAAAAATTGTTTTACGTTTTATAGAGTTATCCCTTGTTGTCATTTATTGGCATTAGAGAAATTAACGTTGTTTTCCAATGTTTTTCATTTTCTTCCTCGATGAACCCGGGTTTGGAACCAAAGCCTGGGTTCCAAAATATTCAGAATCCGGTTTTGGAACCCCTGCGAATTTTCAACCCAGGGTTCGGAACCGAACCCTAGCCGTTTTTTAAGGTGTTTGCAAGTCTGGTATAGAGTGGCTCAGCATTTATAGTTATATTGCGTGATCGTCTTTCATTTTCCGACCTTCGCTATACAATTTGTTGTTGCGCAGCTGGCGTCAGTGAAAATTGTTGTTGGTTTTTATTTAACTGCGCAATTTGGCTCTAGTTCAAATGTCTCCCATATTTATTTTGGTTCTTGTTGTGCTTGTACTTCCAAGTCAAGACATGGTTCTGGTTTTGTTTGCTTCACAGTGACAGACACTGAATTAACACGACTTCTTTTTGAATTTCTCAAACACTACCTTACCAAATGCATTTGTGCAGGGCTCTAAAATGTACATATTCCGGAAAGTGTTTTGCTGCAAATGCGCTTTCCACACTAGGTCGTCCAAGAGAATTTGCAAAACAGATAAAAAAAAACCATTTAAAAATTATGGGCGCTAACACACGGTGCTTTTTTGAAGCATGCATTCTTGTTGATTTTCTTTTGAAAGTTGCTTCGAGTTGCAGCTCACTCCTACACTTTGCTTCTAGCTGCTGCATCTTTTCGATACAATTTTCGATTTACAATGCACATGCATAACCTTATTAAAATTTTCATGCAGCTGGTATTGCGTTAATACCAATTCCAAGGTGGCGGTCTTACATATATTTTATTTAATGCCTTGTCACCTTAAACATTCACAACAAATAAACAAATTTTAAATTAATTTTGAAAATAACAACCCTGCATGCAAGAAGGTAAGATTGCAGACTTGGAGGTAAGCAGTCGTTCTGCGGAAAAATGCTTGCTTAAGATTTGTTTTTTAATAATATGCATGCAAATACACACCGAATTGTTATATTTTCTCTTAAGTTTGTGTTTGTTTCCGTGTTTTTGTTTTAAATATTTTTCTCCTCTCTCTGCTCTCTTTAAAATATAAGTACGTCGACACAGCGGAATTGAACACCTTATTATAGTTTCATCATGGCTGCACTATGACGGAGACCTGCAACTCTTAACGTGCTTTACGCTTTGTGCTCATTCCGATTTCTTGCCTGCAGGGCTGTTATTTTCAAAAATAATTTAAAATTTGGTTATTTGTTGTGAATGTTTAAGGTGACAAGGCATTAAATAAAATATATGCACGAACACCAACTTGGAATTGCTATTATTGCAATACCAGCAGCATAAAAATCATAATAACCCTAGGCATATGCTAAATATAGAAAATTTTATCGAAAAGAAGCAGCAACTAGAAGCACCGTGTAAAAGTGAGCTGCAACTCGAAGCAACTTATAAAAGAAAATCAACAAGAATGCAAGCTTCAAAAAAGCACCGCGTGTACGCGGTCTAAGTCCTAGGTAGAACTAGTTTCTTTCTGATTATCAATAACTCATTTCGTTTCCGACATACACTTGTGATCGATAACGATAAAACCTCGATTCGGAAATTTTAAAGTTGGTTTTAAAAACCTAATAACGAAAATCTTTGAAGATTTCATTAAAATCGGTTGAGACACATCACAGATATCGCAGATTGAAGTTTAGTCCCAGATACATATGCGTCAAATAGAGAGTGCTGGGTCTCTCCTAGTCGAAAAATCTCTTCTATAACCTTCTTACCTGTTTTTGTATATTTTTTTTGCTCTTGTTAGAAAGTCATTCAAGGTTACACTTACTGATTAGGCACTAAATGGTATACAAAATTCACAATTCACAGTTTATCACTATTAAAATCAGTATTTTTTAAGTACTGCAGTTAAGCAGACTCCCTTTTGAGAATTAGGTTGAAATTGCTTTTGCAGCTCGCCACAGAGTACAAGGTAATCAATAAAAAACCATGCGAAGTTAGAAACATGGGTTCGCTTCTTTGTTGCGATCCTAATTATAAGTACTCAATATCATAAATATAATTAACCACAGTTCCAATAAAAAAATGTACATATAATTTGTATATGCATAAAAGAACCTTAAATATTAAAGAAACCGCGTACCTAAATCTTTATTTTAACTGTCTAAAACCTAAACAAAAACAGGTTATACCTAATCACACTAAGAGTAAAAGAACCGGCCATAACAACACAACGTAACGATCACGATCCACTGCAAAAATACCTCAATGGAAACACTCAAACAATTTTGAACATGCTTGCCTGCTATTTTATTATGGTTACTGGCGCAGGCGCAGACGCTGTTAACTGTTGGGGTTTTTTTTGCGATAATACGGAGGTTTAATTTAGCATACCTACAATAACGAGACGCTTTAAACAACTAAAAACCGTTTGCCACATAAAGCGCCTCGCAAACTGCAATAATAGAAAAGCTTGAATCGACTGTGATTGACATAAAGATACCCATTTGTTAAGGCATGCATGATATGTAATTGTATTAGTGATAAGCACATATATTACGTGAATTGTATCCAATTATATTAGGTAACACACAATTAAACCAGAATTTTCCTTTATCTTTGGCAAATACATCCCAACATAATGTTTATAGCAGGGTATAAACCAATCGGATTTAAAAAATAATTCACATAACTCCGTGTTTTCTCTCTCTCCTTCTTTTGCTTTTATTCTTTCTCTCGTTTGTTCATCTCACTCTTTCTTTGCGTCTGGCAGGCGATAAGGCAGTGTAAACGTCATCAGCCAATATAATTTATTTATATGTCATGATCGTTTTAATCGACCACAGAATTTGTTTATCAAAAAACAAGTAAGAAGGCTCTAGTCGAGATTTCCCGACTATGAGATACCCCGAACCCTATACTTAACGCGTACAGTCATTGTCAGTATGCATCTGTGACCTAAACTTCAATCTGTGATATCTCTCGTGTTTCTCAACCGATTTCGATGAAATTTTCAGAAAAGTTCTATCGTTACCCATTTTTTCAACCCCCATTTTTTCATTTTCCAAATTGGAGATTTTTTGTAATCGTAATGTGTATATCGGAAACCAGATTAGTTATCGATAATTTCAAACAAACTTGTTCTGCTTAAAGTATAGGAGAACTTATATTCAAAATCTGATGTCTCTAGCTCTTGTAGTCCCTGAGATCGACGCCTTCATACAGACGGACGGACAGACGGACATGGCTATATCGACTCGGCTGTTGATGCTGATCAAGAATATATGGTATATACTTTGTGGGGTTGGAGATGCTTCCTTCTGCCGTTTAACCCATTTTATGGGTTAGGGGTATAATAAGTTCGATCAGCATGAAAATGTCGGACAAATTTCTAGTAAAATCATTGGCTTATCAATTGCGTAAAAGGCTTGACTGACGGACGGTTTTAATTATACGCTTATAAACATAAAATAGACACACAGAAAAGTAATAACTTGTTGTTTACTTTGATACTGAAAGTATCATAGTATATTGGTTTTGTGCAATGTCCGTTATGGGTTCTGTCCGTCCGTCCGTATGAACGCAACTTTTTTCGATAAAACCATATATTCCTCACATTCTTACAGCTAGAATTATCAAATTTTGCACGAAGATAGCCATTTACGTCCCTCAAAAAAACGCATGACATTTTGATGCCACTCCCACTTCTTCCGCCCCCATCCTCCCTGCTCCTTGAAATTTGAACAGCCTATAGTTTTTACATTTTCTGGGCTCCCTGCTCCTTGAAATTGGAAACGCTTCACATTTTTTGGGCTAGGGACACAAAATTTTGTGTCAAAATAGGTATTAACGTTCACCAAAAAAAAAATGAATCTAAATTTTGGATGCCACGCCCACTTCTTCCGCCCCTATCCTCCCTGCTCCTTAAAATTGGAAACGACTATAGTTTTCACATTTTTTGGGCTAGAGCCACCAAATTTTGTGGCAAGATAGGTGGTGAAGTTGTCCAAAAAATTACATCAAAAACTTGAATGCCACGCCCACACCTGACACCCACCGCCGTTTTTAAAACGGTTGTGCGTGTATCTTCACCATTCATTGAACTAGATTAACCAAATTTGGTATGAAGATATATGGTGACATCTACAAAAGATCTGCATCAAAAATTTGGATTCCACGCACACCTCAGCTGCCCACCATTTAAAATCGAAAATTTCGATATCTCTTACAGTTTTTAAGCTAGAGCCCCCAAATTCGGTAAAAAGATAGAAGGCAACATCTACCAAAGATCTGCATCAAAATTTTTGATGCCACGCCCACCCAAGCCAACCAACTTATAAAATTGGAATCGGCTATATCTTTAACAGTTTTTGAGCTAGAGCCACTAATCTTGGTAAGAAGATAAATGGTGACAATTAAAAAAATTTGATTCAAAAATTTGGATGCCAAGCCTACCTCTGCCGCCCACCTTTTAAATTTGGTAGATAAGTTATCTTCCATAGTTTTTGAGCTAAAGTCACCAAATTTGGTATCATAATAGCTGGTGATGTTAACACCCGGCCCACCCCTTCCGCCACAGCTAGGGATGGCAAGATTAATCGAATGAAAGGAAATAATCGATTAATTTTGGCCAGGAAAAGATTAAATTATATGATTTTTTTATTAATTGATTATTAATCGAGTAATGAGTAAATAATCGCAATTTTTTTTAATAATTATACTTTTTAGAAAAATTTTTTGCTAACTAAGTTGTATTAGGCTCTGAAATTATTATTTTTTTGTTGGTTACTCTATTATTTGATAGTTATTTACACCACTGTCTCATACTGCCTACCATTTGTACCGCCATGCCACCATACCATACACATACCATACACCTAAACAGCATACCAACCTTAAGAAATATGTAACACGGTCACTCTGTAAATGTTTAAAGCGACGCGGAAGAAGCGCGGTATTTCACAAAGAGTGAAAAAAGTGAATAAACCGGACGAGTTTTCTATTACAATATATTGTGGAAATATTTTTCCAAAGTGGATAAAACCAGTTTGGTAAAATGCCTATTGTGTGGAAAGAATTTAAAATTTTCCAATAACACAACAAATATGCTTCAGCATATTAAATTGAAACATCGGAAAGAAGCTGATGATCTTTTAAGTCGCAAACATTTGAGCACCATTTTGAACGCCTCATAAGATAAATTTAAATATATTTCAGCAGAAAAATCTAAATCCAAAGAAGATTTTATTAATCTAATGGATGAAGAAATCAGCACTCAATCCACTGACAACAGCATAATGAATAGTATATTCAACAAAAAAGCCAGCAGCAACAACAATAACAAAGGCAGCAGCGGCAGCAGTTTTTCCAGCAACAACAACGACAACGAACCTAGTTGCAGTAGTAACAATCGTCAACCTCTCATATTGAATTCTTTCAATAAAATTCAAAGCTTTGCAACAGGAGGGTCAAAAAAAGAAAAGCTTACCAAGGACATCGTAGGTCTGGAGATATTTCGTAAATCAACATGTTTATGTATTACAACAGAAGCTTGGACAGACACTGCAATGAAGAGCATGCTTGGAATTACCGTTCATGGCGTATATAAAATGAACAAATGAATATAGCCATCGGAGTTTTTCCTTTAACAGAAGCGCATACAGCTGGACCTATATCTGATGTCTTAATAGCTGCTTTAAACGATTTTTCGATAGATGAAAAACATATTATTGCTGTTGCGACAGACAATGCAGCGAATGTGGTTAAAGCTATACATAACACCTTCGGCAAAAAGCGGCACATTCCTTGCTTCGCTCACACTTTGAATCTGGTGTGTGAGAATTCTTTGAATATAACAGAAATTACCGCAATTATTTCGAAATGTCGAGAAATTGTGAAATGGTTCAAGCGCAGCGTAAAAGCAAGTGACCAGCTTCGAGAGGTTCAATCAAACGCTGGAGCGAGCGAGGGCAAAATGCTGAAATGTATTCTTGATGTTAAAACTAGGTGGAACTCCACGTATTATATGCTCGAACGCTTCATAAAACTTGTTTCATATATAAGTTCTATTCTTTTTGAATTTAATGACTCTCCGCCAATGATATCACCGCAAGATAAAAATGCAATTCTTGAAATGTTAAACATTTTACGTCCATTAGAAGCAATGACAGTCCAAATAAGTGGTGAAAAGTGTGCATCTCTCAGCCAAGTAATCCCGCTTGTGCATTGTGGCCGTCAACAATTGGTGAAAACAATCATCATTCATCCTGCCGCCGTAAAACTAAAAAGTACGATTTTAAATGAGTTTGATCGTATGTTTGGATCTACGGAGCACATGTTTCTTCTGGCAGCGTCGACTCTATTAGACCCCAGATTCAAAAAAATTCATTTCAGTGACCCTTTACCGCTTGCTGCAGTTATGAAGCATTTGCGAACTGAAATGAAAAACATTGAAGACAGTATTGAAAGCAGTAGCGAGACCTCAGTGGGATCAATTGAAGAAGATTTTTACCTCTGCGCTACGCATAAGTCTTTAATTCATAAAAGAAGGAAGAAAAATGATGACATGCCACTAGATTTCTTTCTAAATGCTCAAAATCTGGAACTAAAACGCAATGTCATTGATGCTTGGGACGAAATGAGATCAGTCTACCCAAAGCTTTACACTCTTGCCGACAAATATTGCCATTTAATGGGAACATCAGTACCCGCGGAGAGACTGTTTTCGAAAGCAGGTGCAACAGCTACTCTTAAAAGAAACAGATTAACCACAAAACGTTTGGGAAAACTTTTATTCCTGCAGTCATGGTTAAATCACTGATTTGTGTATTAAATTTTGTTTTGTATTTAATTTCATTTTGAATTAAATTTCTTTTTTCACATCAAAATAATTAAATTTTTAATTTGAAAATCACATTTAATTTTTGTAAAATGTTGATTTTAGTGTCCTCTATTATTTTAAAATTAAATAAATATATGTAAATCATAAACAAATTTGAAAAAAAATTAATCGAGTAATTACTCGATTAATTGCTCAAATTGCGATTAATTGCAATTATTATTTTTTTCTTGCGATTAATCATTTGATAGATTAATAGATTATTTTAAAAATTTTGCCATCCCTAGCCATAGCATTCCCCCTTTGAAATAAGACTCCTTAATATTAGCTATTATGTTACCAAATTTGATGAGTGGGTGGCAGATGTGGGTGTGGCATCCAAATTTTTTAATCATATCTTTTTAAATGTCACCATTTATCTTCCTACCAAATTTGGTGGCTCTAGATAAAAAACTGTTAAAGATATAGCCGATTCAATTGATGCAATTTTTTGGAAAACGTCATTACCTATCTTGACACAAAATTTGGTGGCTCTAACCCAAAAAGTGTGAAAACTATAGGCGTTTCCAATACCAAGGAGCAGGGAGGTTGGGGGTGGAAGGAGTGGGCGTGGCATCCAACATTTTGATGCATTTTTTTTGGGGAACTTCATTACCTATCTATGCGGAATACTTTGATACCAGTAAAAGAACGGATGGTAAGGAGTCTGCTTGCAAAGGAGTGGGACGCCAGCTATCATGTTATTAAATTTTGTGACTTTAGCTCAAAAACTGTGGAAGATTACTTAACTCCCAAAAATCATCAAACATTTTGATGCAGATCTTTGGTAGATGTTGCCTTCTATCTTTCTACCGAATTTGGGGGCTCTAGCTTAAAAACTGTAAGAGATATCGGAATTTCCGATTTTAAATGGTGGGCGCAAAACCGTTTTAACAAAGGCGGGCGTGGCGGGCGGAAGGTGTAGGCGTGGCATCCAAATTTTTGATGCAGTTTTTTGGAAAACTTCACTACCTATCTTGACACTAAATTTGCTGCCTCTAGACCAAAAAATGTGATATCTATAGACGTTTACAATTTCAAGGAGCAGGGAGGATAGGCGCGGGAAGAGTGGGCGTGGCATCCACAATTTTGATGCAGTTTTGTGAAAAATGTCATAACCTATCTTGACACAAAAATTTGTGCTTCCAGCCCAAAAAATGTGAAAACTATTGGCGTATCCAATTTCAAGGAGCAGGGAGGATAGGTGCGGAAGTAGTAGGCGTGGCATCCAAAATATGTATGTAGTTTTTTCAGGGACATGACTAGCTATCTGCACGCAAAGTTTGGTGACTCTAGCTTTAAGAATGTGAGAAATATTTGGTTTAATCGGTTTTCAGTTATCGAATTTATCGATTTCCCAGCCTTCTAGTGGGCGTGGCAACCCAATCTTGACACTTTATCTGTATTGTCTATTGATAAACATAATTGCAAAGTTTCAAGTCTCTAGCTTTACGGGTGTCGAAAAAGTTGCGTTCATACGGACGGACAGACAGACAGACACTATGACGGACATTGCACAAAACCAATATACCATGATACTTTCAGTATCAAAGTATAAAAACATGCACAGTTATCTTTTATCTTCACAAGCACGGTTGAAAGATTAACTGGACATTTACAGATAAGCTTATGCGTATTTTGGAATCAGCAAACCCTGTTCAATTAGCTATTGTATGTTGTATGATAAGATCATGAATCTAAGAAAACCAGATTGCGCATTCGCTGTGTCAAAATAAAAATCTACTGCGCATCTACGTCACAGTAGACTGCAGCTGTGGAATTTGTGTGTAAAAGGCAGTCTTATTTAAAGCAACATTCTTGACTGAAAAAATTGTTTTTTGACCCTGCCAACACAGTCAACGCTTTGGGTATGTTCCCTGTGAAGTCCCTTTGCAATGAGTAAAGCTTGGTGGTTGTTTGTTTTAAAGATATTGTGGAGCTAACTTGCACATAAATATCCATGCAAATTGCATACAGCACAAAAATGTTGTAGTCTACTGTGACGTAAAAAAAAATAGCTGTTTGCTTGAGAAAAACTAACGGACCTGCACAATGCGCTATCTGGTTTTCTTAGATTCATGAGATAAGATAGCAATAATTAAATAAACTGTGACTCATTATTGTTGCCTGGTTGATTGGAAAGCCGTTAGCGGGTGAGTGCCATAGCTGTGAGCGACTGTCAGTAAACATTCTGAGCGTTTGTCTAGCACCTTTGTTGACGATGTTTTCGGCATTGACCAACACTGCAGCAAGTGAAACATGTGTTTTGCAAATTTCCCTTTGAGTTGTAAAAAGTGTTGTTCTCTGAAGTCCGGGTAAACAGCGAACGCTAAAAGAATGTGGCAGCATTGAGCGCGTGTGAAATAAAAGACTCAACCAACCCAAAACATAAAAAGCAGGCCATTTGTTCTTGGCAAATGTCTGTGAAAGTTAACATTAAGAAAACAGAAAAGGGTATCAAAGGAGAAGCAAAATAGAGAAAGATTACTTTGCAGCGATGGCCTCAGCGGTAAATTAAAATTAAAATCAAAATTTGTTAATGAAAACTAAACCATCCTACTTTTGAAGCAAAAATTGTCTGTTGCTGTATTTAATGTTAATCATTCATGAATAAACCGATAGCATTGACAAAATGTAATTCAAATCAACAAAAGAAGTGTTTTGTGAGCGTGCGCTGCTGAGTATTTATAAGTACGTGCGTGTGTGTGAGAACTGACATTAACTCTGCGGGTACAAGTTGACACAAAAGCAATGGAAAAACTGTAAAAATCAAACAAGATGGAAAAATCCGCACATATTGTAATAACAAATTATAAAATAAACAATTTTGTTATCGAAATGGAATAACGCTAAGGATCCGACTTAGGCTACCTTGTCAGGGATAACAAAATTAACAACAATCAAATCGAGCATACCGTTTGACCAAGTTATATACACACATACTCTAAATATATACTTAAAAAAAAAAAAACAAAACGCCAGAGCCCCCCGAAATTCACATTATGCAGTGACTATCCCCAAATTGTTTTCATAAGTGTGCGTGTGTGTAAATGGCCCAAAACAAATTTTAAGCAATTCCATTGACAATTTAGTTGACAGAGCAGCGGGCATCCTTATTCAGCAGCATCAACAACTAGAACTGAGTTCGCAGGCATCTCATCACAATGACCACCGATTTTCTGTTCCCTAAAATAGCGGAGTGCTCCTATGTGTCCTGTTACTGGTGAGTTTGTGCAGCAGCCAGCAACAATATACAAAGAATGCATCAAACTTATATATATATATATCTGTGGTCACATGGAAGAGTAGCTTAAGTCGACTTAAGCGCGAATTGAGTTATTGCAATAGGAGGTATATGGTGTCAAAGCGCATAAATCTGTTTAATCAGTTTTTAAAAATAATGTTTCTTCACTATATTATGTGCGTTTACTGTCCGTCTGTCTGTCTGTCCGTCTGTATGAACGCGTCGATCTCAGAGACTACAAGAGCTAGAGACTTCAGATTTGGAATATAAGTTCTCCTATACCATGAGCGGAACAAGTTTGTTTCAAATTATCGATAACTATTCTAGTTTCCGATATACACATGTAATCGATTACAAAAAAATCCAATAAATAAAAAATAATGGATAACGAAAAACTTTTCTGAAAATTTCATCGAAATCGGTTGAGAAACACCAGAGATATCGAAGATTGAAGTTTAGGTCACAGATGCATACAGACAATGACTGTACGCGTTATGTACAGGGTTCGGGGTATCTCCTAGTCGGGAAATCTCGACTAGAGCCTTCTTACTTGTTTTTAGCTTAAGTTTTTTGAAAGAGCCATGCATTTGTCAAAACATCTTAAGTGCACATAGTTTTTTTTTTTTTTTTACATATTTCGATCTTCCGTTCATCATAAACCTATTCCACTTATATAGACTTAAGCTGCATAAATATTCACCTTCAAAAAAAATAAACTAATTATTTTCAAACAACTTATGTTCAAATAAGTTTTTTTAATGAAATATTATTCTTGCATAGAGCAATTTTAAGTGAGTGTTAGTTCTTATGATGAAATGCAATTAGATGAAATAAACAAAAAACATAAGCTGTTAATTCAAAGCGACGTTACAAATAAACGGTTCCTTATGTATAAAAGGTGTCAAATCTTCTCTATTTCCCAAATATTTTTTAAAACTTGTACCTTTCTTCTCTAATAAACTTAGCAACATTTTAGCATATACATTTTTCACGAAAATCAAGTAGATAAAAAAATACACAAAATTGGCGATATCTCAAAACTTCAATTTTCGACTTAAGCTACTCTTCCATGTGACCACAGATATATACTAGCAAGTACCCGGCGTGTTTCGCTGCGCCGCTGATTTTTTATACAATTTTAACACTCACTACCTGCATGGAATATTTGGTAAGAATTTCAGACTTCTAGCTCTTTTCGTTTAGGCTTTGGATATTTGCTTTGCCCAAAGGTCCGTATCCACCACAATTAAAAATTCCTGACCGGAATTTCTGGTATATTTTGGAAGTGTGGGCACAAGATTTTATAGTGCGACCATAGTCCACTAATTTGTGGTAAAAATATGGCATTTTGACTTAAATAGCTTAAAAGTACTAGTTATTTAAATTTAAGTTTAAAATATATTATTTTAAAAAAACTTAAAACTAGTTTTTTTTCTTGTCTATCAACATATAATACTGCATAAAAAAACCATAAAAGCAAAGAACACGGCGACACCGGTAGCACAAATGGTGTTGGTTGCTGCCCTGGGCACAAAAAAACATATGATTTGGTATTTCCTGAGCCCAGCGCCAGTGTGTACCAGTGATGCCAATTTTTTTTTTTTTTACAGAAAAGGCCAAAACGTCTGTAAAATACTGAAAAACAGGCTAAAAAACTAAAAAAAAAAGGACAGAAAACAGGATAAAAAAATTGGTGTTCCAAATTTACTTGGCCAAACACCCTTTCGACCTCCGCGTTCGACCATGGCAACGAAAGCACTGTCAGCGCGAAGTTTACCAGCTCCGAAAACGGGTTGTTACCTGCCGAGTCCCGATATTTTTTAACTTGTGACCAAAACTTCGAACCAATATCAACATTCTCCCATATTACTAGCTGTATGTTTCTATATAGCGAAACTATTTTAGATTTAGTTTCGTCACCGAGTTTGAAGAGTTCCAAAATTGGTAAAAAGGGATATTTTTTCGCTCGTAGAGCACCATCGACAGAAAACCGGTCAACTTGTTTAAGAATTTTATAGTTGTCCGGCAATCTAAATCCAAAAATATTTTTAGCACATAAATAATAACTTACATTTTAACACAAACCTCTGCTTTAGCTGATTGATCCACTCGATCACAAAATATGTGCAGGTTAATCGGATTGTTTGCTCTGTTGCGTCATCAATTTTTTCTTTCAATGTTTTCAAATTTGACTAAAATTCATATCCCAAATCCAAATCTCGTTTAACATGCTTTACGAAGTCCTTCTCAAAAACATCCACTTTGGTACCGGATGGAGCTATTTTGGATTTCAGACATTCTATCAGAGCGGGCAAGCTAACGAAAAGAAACGTTTCTGAATCGTTTCGTTTCGTTCTTTGCACAGAGCGAAATACTAACAAAACCCGATAAAATGTAACTGTAAAAAAATGAGTTCTTTTCAGATTGCGTTCGTGAGCGCAAACTAAACGTAAAGCGAAATGCTCTCATCTTGAGATGCGGACAAAGGGAATCGGAACGATATACAATCAGGGCGAATAGTTCGCAAACGTTTGCTGCTCAATTTGTATACACTTTTTTTTTCTTTTCTCTTGTTTACTTCTATGTTTCTCTCAGCTTTGTTGTTGCTGAAGTAGAACTAAAAGCCGATCATTCCGCATACGATTCCTTTGTATATGTTTCGTTCCCAAACGTTCCAAGGCACTGCAGCTGTCGGGAGAACAATATTACAATCGTTTTTTTGCGCTCTTCGGCAATATAAAGTTAGTGGTTTCGTTTTCCCTCACGATAACAACCGCTACAAAACATATGAATAGTTTCTTAGCTTTCGCGAACGGTTCGTTAAACGTTTCGTTTGTTTGCCCGCTCTGCATTCTATACTTAAAATTAAATCACCCAGTAGTTTATTTTTCATACAAAGTATGTAAAAATGATACCACACTGTTTTTAAAAGATCACTTTGAAAAAAAACGTTAAGGTTTAAATCAATCAAATAAAGTCTTAAGAATGCCAGATTTCCGGATAGGGGATGTTTGATATTTTTTCCGGACGAAGCACCTAAAAACAGGACAGATCTGTCCGGAAAAGGCCAAATCGGCATCACTGGTGTGTACATATTGTATTAAATCGATACCATCGATAAGCAGTTTAGTATTTTTTTCTACGTTGCTGGATACCAAAAACGCACGCAGCCAAAAAAAAATTTCCGCTGCGACGATTTTTTATGAAAATTTTTTTTTCGCTGTGCAAATATCGAATATGCGATTTTTTGGGGATATTTTTAGATGTGTTCAGATGACCCAGGTGATGGCTTTGTAGGCGCCCATAATAGGTCAAGTTTGAAAGGCTTGTCAATGAACGAGTCGAAAAATAGAGAGCTGAGGTTATATCTCAGCTTTCCGCAAACTTCATGAGAAAGTAATCCCATAATGTTCTGTACTGTCCAAAGTCGTCTTAATTTATCTTATAAGCCCTGGTAGCTCAGTGCCTTCGGAGCGACTTGCTATCGATATAAAATGTGTTTGTGACTCATAGCCGTATGAATGATTTACATATAAAGCAACTCGTTTTTTTAAAGTCGTTAAAAACTAAATATTAGAATTAAACATTTTTGTCATATGTAATCTGTTGTTCGGTAATTCGAAAATAAATTGTTGTTTGCTTATTAATATTAATCTATATTGTAGGAGGGATTATCATTTTATTGTGAGAAACAATAAAAAAAAAATTGATATATCGATATTTTCAAAGTAATATATCGGGGACTCTACGGGTTTTCGGTGTCTGATAATTGATTATTGTTGAGCTCGACAAAATAAGACGAAAATATTAAATACAATTTATCGATATCTCACTTAGTTATCGATATATAGATACTTAAACGTCGGAAAATTAATGAATATATACTGTAGTATTTGACCCGGCAAACGTTGTTTTGCCTGCACATTATGCAGTGACTATCCCCAAATTGTTTTCATAAGTGTGCGTGTGTGTAAATGGCCCAAAACAAATTTTAAGCAATTCCATTGACAATTTAGTTGACAGAGCAGCGGGCATCCTTATTCAGCAGCATCAACAACTAGAACTGAGTTCGCAGGCATCTCATCACAATGACCACCGATTTTCTGTTCCCTAAAATAGCGGAGTGCTCCTATGTGTCCTGTTACTGGTGAGTTTGTGCAGCAGCCAGCAACAATATACAAAGAATGCATCAAACTTATATATATATATATCTGTGGTCACATGGAAGAGTAGCTTAAGTCGACTTAAGCGCGAATTGAGTTATTGCAATAGGAGGTATATGGTGTCAAAGCGCATAAATCTGTTTAATCAGTTTTTAAAAATAATGTTTCTTCACTATATTATGTGCGTTTACTGTCCGTCTGTCTGTCTGTCCGTCTGTATGAACGCGTCGATCTCAGAGACTACAAGAGCTAGAGACTTCAGATTTGGAATATAAGTTCTCCTATACCATGAGCGGAACAAGTTTGTTTCAAATTATCGATAACTATTCTAGTTTCCGATATACACATGTAATCGATTACAAAAAAATAGATAGAACTTTTCTGAAAATTTCATCGAAATCGGTTGAGAAACACCAGAGATATCGAAGATTGAAGTTTAGGTCACAGATGCATACAGACAATGACTGTACGCGTTATGTACAGGGTTCGGGGTATCTCCTAGTCGGGAAATCTCGACTAGAGCCTTCTTACTTGTTTTTAGCTTAAGTTTTTTGAAAGAGCCATGCATTTGTCAAAACATCTTAAGTGCACATAGTTTTTTTTTTTTTTACATATTTCGATCTTCCGTTCATCATAAACCTATTCCACTTATATAGACTTAAGCTGCATAAATATTCACTTTAAAAAAAATAAACTAATTATTTTCAAACAACTTATGTTCAAATAAGTTTTTTTAATGAAATATTATTCTTGCATAGAGCAATTTTAAGTGAGTGTTAGTTCTTATGATGAAATGCAATTAGATGAAATAAACAAAAAACATAAGCTGTTAATTCAAAGCGACGTTACAAATAAACGGTTCCTTATGTATAAAAGGTGTCAAATCTTCTCTATTTCCCAAATATTTTTTAAAACTTGTACCTTTCTTCTCTAATAAACTTAGCAACATTTTAGCATATACATTTTTCACGAAAATCAAGTAGATAAAAAAATACACAAAATTGGCGATATCTCAAAACTTCAATTTTCGACTTAAGCTACTCTTCCATGTGACCACAGATATATACTAGCAAGTACCCGGCGTGTTTCGCTGCGCCGCTGATTTTTTATACAATTTTAACACTCACTACCTGCATGGAATATTTGGTAAGAATTTCAGACTTCTAGCTCTTTTCGTTTAGGCTTTGGATATTTGCTTTGCCCAAAGGTCCGTATCCACCACAATTAAAAATTCCTGACCGGAATTTCTGGTATATTTTGGAAGTGTGGGCACAAGATTTTATAGTGCGACCATAGTCCACTAATTTGTGGTAAAAATATGGCATTTTGACTTAAATAGCTTAAAAGTACTAGTTATTTAAATTTAAGTTTAAAATATATTATTTTAAAAAAACTTAAAACTAGTTTTTTTCTTGTCTATCAACATATAATACTGCATAAAAAAAACCATAAAAGCAAAGAACACGGCGACACCGGTAGCACAAATGGTGTTGGTTGCTGCCCTGGGCACAAAAAAAACATATGATTTGGTATTTCCTGAGCCCAGCGCCAGTGTGTACCAGTGATGCCAATTTTTTTTTTTTTTACAGAAAAGGCCAAAACGTCTGTAAAATACTGAAAAACAGGCTAAAAAACTAAAAAAAAGGACAGAAAACAGGATAAAAAAATTGGTGTTCCAAATTTACTTGGCCAAACACCCTTTCGACCTCCGCGTTCGACCATGGCAACGAAAGCACTGTCAGCGCGAAGTTTACCAGCTCCGAAAACGGGTTGTTACCTGCCGAGTCCCGATATTTTTTAACTTGTGACCAAAACTTCGAACCAATATCAACATTCTCCCATATTACTAGCTGTATGTTTCTATATAGCGAAACTATTTTAGATTTAGTTTCGTCACCGAGTTTGAAGAGTTCCAAAATTGGTAAAAAGGGATATTTTTTCGCTCGTAGAGCACCATCGACAGAAAACCGGTCAACTTGTTTAAGAATTTTATAGTTGTCCGGCAATCTAAATCCAAAAATATTTTTAGCACATAAATAATTACTTACATTTTAACACAAACCTCTGCTTTAGCTGATTGATCCACTCGATCACAAAATATGTGCAGGTTAATCGGATTGTTTGCTCTGTTGCGTCATCAATTTTTTCTTTCAATGTTTTCAAATTTGACTAAAATTCATATCCCAAATCCAAATCTCGTTTAACATGCTTTACGAAGTCCTTCTCAAAAACATCCACTTTGGTACCGGATGGAGCTATTTTGGATTTCAGACATTCTATCAGAGCGGGCAAGCTAACGAAAAGAAACGTTTCTGAATCGTTTCGTTTCGTTCTTTGCACAGAGCGAAATACTAACAAAACCCGATAAAATGTAACTGTAAAAAAAATGAGTTCTGTTCAGTTTGCGTTCGTGAGCGCAAACTAAACGTAAAGCGAAATGCTCTCATCTTGAGATGCGGACAAAGGGAATCGGAACGATATACAATCAGGGCGAATAGTTCGCAAACGTTTGCTGCTCAATTTGTATACACTTTTTTTTTCTTTTCTCTTGTTTACTTCTATGTTTCTCTCAGCTTTGTTGTTGCTGAAGTAGAACTAAAAGCCGATCATTCCGCATACGATTCCTTTGTATATGTTTCGTTCCCAAACGTTCCAAGGCACTGCAGCTGTCGGGAGAACAATATTACAATCGTTTTTTTTTGCGCTCTTCGGCAATATAAAGTTAGTGGTTTCGTTTTCCCTCACGATAACAACCGCTACAAAACATATGAATAGTTTCTTAGCTTTCGCGAACGGTTCGTTAAACGTTTCGTTTGTTTGCCCGCTCTGCATTCTATACTTAAAATTAAATCACCCAGTAGTTTATTTTTCATACAAAGTATGTAAAAATGATACCACACTGTTTTTAAAAGATCACTTTGAAAAAAAACGTTAAGGTTTAAATCAATCAAATAAAGTCTTAAGAATGCCAGATTTCCGGATAGGGGATGTTTGATATTTTTTCCGGACGAAGCACCTAAAAACAGGACAGATCTGTCCGGAAAAGGCCAAATCGGCATCACTGGTGTGTACATATTGTATTAAATCGATACCATCGATAAGCAGTTTAGTATTTTTTTCTACGTTGCTGGATACCAAAAACGCACGCAGCCAAAAAAAATTTCCGCTGCGACGATTTTTTATGAAAATTTTTTTTTTTCGCTGTGCAAATATCGAATATGCGATTTTTTTGGGGATATTTTTAGATGTGTTCAGATGACCCAGGTGATGGCTTTGTAGGCGCCCATAATAGGTCAAGTTTGAAAGGCTTGTCAATGAACGAGTCGAAAAATAGAGAGCTGAGGTTATATCTCAGCTTTCCGCAAACTTCATGAGAAAGTAATCCCATAATGTTCTGTACTGTCCAAAGTCGTCTTAATTTATCTTATAAGCCCTGGTAGCTCAGTGCCTTCGGAGCGACTTGCTATCGATATAAAATGTGTTTGTGACTCATAGCCGTATGAATGATTTACATATAAAGCAACTCGTTTTTTTAAAGTCGTTAAAAACTAAATATTAGAATTAAACATTTTTGTCATATGTAATCTGTTGTTCGGTAATTCGAAAATAAATTGTTGTTTGCTTATTAATATTAATCTATATTGTAGGAGGGATTATCATTTTATTGTGAGAAACAATAAAAAAAAAATTGATATATCGATATTTTCAAAGTAATATATCGGGGACTCTACGGGTTTTCGGTGTCTGATAATTGATTATTGTTGAGCTCGACAAAATAAGACGAAAATATTAAATACAATTTATCGATATCTCACTTAGTTATCGATATATAGATACTTAAACGTCGGAAAATTAATGAATATATACTGTAGTATTTGACCCGGCAAACGTTGTTTTGCCATGCTTATTATTTTTTACAGTTTAATAAAAATAAATATATTGATAACAATTTCTGTTGCTCCAAATGATGTCATTTGGAAAATGAATGTGCAAACTGACTTCAGGAATATGCTAGAATTTGGATCTGTACCGATAAGTAAACCGTGCAATGGTTCATGTAGTGTTTCAATTTCGGTTATTTGTACTTTTCCTGATGAGCAACACATCCCAACTGGCTCATTTTTAAATTTGAGTGCATGACAATGCAAGCATTCCTTTTCCAAAGTACCAATAACCACTTTAGAATGAGCATAATATGTGTAAATCCCCGCATACTTATAGTAGATTGTTTTTAGTTATTTTTATTGAACTGAAAAATGTTTCCTAAAATTAATATACATGGCAAAACAACGTTTGCCTTGTCATCTGAACGAAACTTGGTCAAGACATAGAGGCGTTTAAAAAAATGATGCATACCAAATCTTGACTCCTTCGAGTACCTCCCAAAAATAAACAAAAATGGACATAGGTGTTTGGGAGGTACCCGAAGGAGTGGTCGGATCGGGATGAAAAGTAGATGTTGGCCGATGCGCAGACCTTACTGATAAGCACACAAAATTTCACGAAAATCGGTCGAGCCATTTCGTAGGAGTTCAGCAACAAAATTTGTGACACGAGCATTTTATATATTAGATATCTAATAATTTAATTTTCCTATATGTTAAGCAGCTGAATGCCTTGTTGCTATTGCTGCATAGAAATAAGTTAGCAAATAATATTAATTATAGGCTAATGATTTAATAAAAAAAAAAAAAAAAAACAAAACTTAAAAATCTCTAAAAAGGTCAAAATAAAATATATTAAAAAAACACAGAAAACTCATAAAAAGCTCAAAAAACTTTAAAAAAAGAAAGCTAAAAAAAAACAAACGAAAAAAAGTTCAAAAAGTCTTTAAAAAAAACTCATAAAAGTAACAAAAATCATAAAATTATAAACCTAAAAAAAAAATCATAAAATAAAACCAAGCTCAAAAAAATTTTAAAAATCAAAACAAACTGAAAAAAGCAAAAAGATCTCAAAAAATATAAAAATAAAATATTAAAAAATAATAAATCAAAAAATAACACTAAAAAAGGTCAAAAAACTAAAAAAAAAACCAAGTAAGAAGGCTCTAGTCGAGATTTCCCGACTAGGAGATACCCCGAACCCTGTACATAACGCGTACAGTCATTGTCTGTATGTATCTGTGACTAAACTTCAATCTTCGATTTCTCTGGTGTTTCTAAACCGATTTCGATGAAATTTTCAGAAAAGTTATCTCGTTACCCATTATTTCAACACCCATTTTTACATTTTCCAAACTCGAGAAATTTTTGTAATCGATTACATGTGTATATCGGAAACGGAAATAGTTATCGAAAATCAGAAACAAACTTGTACTGCCTAGGACTTAGATGAGCTTATGTGCAAAATCTGAAGTCTCTATCTCTGATAGTCTCTGAGTTCGACGCGTTCATACAGACGGACGGACAGACGGAAGGACGGAAAGACGGACATGGCTATATCGACTCGGCTGTTGATGCTGATCAAGAATATATATACTTAATAGGGTCGGAGATGCTTCCTTCTGCCTGTTACATACTTTTGCACAAAACCATTATACCCCTTTTACCCATTTCATGGTTTCGGGGTATAAAAAAGGTCGCAAAAAGCTCAAAAACTCAATAATTTTGCTGTAGATGTTTGGGAAATCCCATCAGCCATCTTGATATCAAGTTTGGTGACTCTTGCTCAAAAACTTCGAAAGGTATATGCAATCCCATTTTCAATACGCGTAGGAGTGCGGGGCGTAGATTGGGGGCGTAACATCCAAATTCTTGATGCAGTTTTTTGGCAAAAGTCACCATCTATCTTCCTACCAAATTTGGTGACTAGCTCAAAAAATGTGGAAGATATACGCATTCTAGTTTTAAAAAGGCGGTGTCTGGGAGGCGGCAAGTGTGGGAGTGGCATACAAACTTTTGATGCAGTACTGTGAGGAAAGTCACAAGCTATCTTTTTATACTTTGATACCGAAGGTCTCATAGTATATTGGTTTTGTGCAATGTCCGTCATGGTGTTCGTCTGTCCGTCCGTCCGTATGAACGCAACTTTTTTCGACACCCGTAAAGCTAGAGACTTGAAACTTTGCAATTATGTTTATCTATAGACGGTTCAGATAAAGTGTCAAGATTGGGTTACCACGCCTACTAGGAGGCTGGGAAATCGATAAATTCGATAACTGAAAACCGATAAAACCAAATATTTCTCACATTCTTACAGCTAGAGTTACCAAATTTTGCACGCAGATAGCTAGTCATGTCCCTGAAATAACTGCATCAAAATGTTGGATGCCACGCCCCCTTATTCCGCCCCCATCCCCCCTTCACTAAGAAATTGGAAACGCCTATAGTTTTCACATATTTTGGGCTGGAGCCACCAAATTTTGTGTGAAGATAGATTTGACGTTCCCAAAAAAAATGCATCAAAATTTTGGATGCCACGCCCCCTGATCCCGCCCCCATCCCCCCTTCTACTTGAAAATGGAAACGCCTATAGTTTTCACATTTTTCGAGCTAGAGTCATTAAATTTGGTAGGAAGATATATGGTGATATCTACAAAAGGTCTGCATCAAAAATTAGGATGCCACGCCCACCTCTGCATCCCACTATTTAAAATCGGAAATTTCGATATCTCTTATAGTTTTTAAGCTAGAGCCCGTAAATTAGGTAGAAAGATAGAAGGCAGTATCTACCAAAGATCTGCATCAAAATTTTGAATGCCACGCCCACCTAAGCCACCCGCCTTATAAAATCGGAATCGGCTATATCTTTAACCGTTTTTGAGCTAGAGCCACCAAACTTGGTAGGCAGATAGATAGTGACAGTTAAAAACATTTGATTCAAAAATTTAGATGCCTCGCCTACCTCAGCCAAGGTGGGCCCTTTTAAATTTGGGAGTTAAGTTATCTTCCACAGTTTTTGAGTTAAAGTCACCAAATTTGGTAACATGATAGCTGGCGATGTTTACCACATGGCCCACTCCCTTCGCCCCTGCATTCCCCCTTATCAACCGTTCTTTTACTGGTATCAAAGTATTCCGCAGTCGGTGCGTCCGACTGCAACGTTTTTTTTTTTTTTTTTTTACCAATTTTAGTAGCTCTAGCTGTTAAATTGTGGAATATATATGCGTGTTTTATCGATTTTCACATCTAGCTGTATCGACTTGTTATCGTTTTTCAAGCCCCCCAGTGGGGGAAAGTTTATATATTGACGCTTTGTCTGACGCAGACATGGACCAAGATGTTTGCAAAGTTTCATATCTCTAGCTTTAAGGGTGTTAAAGAAACGCGCGTCCATACAGACAGACGGACAGACACCACGACGGACATTGCACAAAACCAATATATTGTACTATAATAATGTGTTTGTGAATATGAAACAGGCTAAAATAGATTTTTCGCAAAAGCAAAAGTACCGTTATCTGAACAAAGTCCAAGCTTCGTGTGCATTGTTGTTGCATCCAAACAGATATTTCATTAGTACATCGTAGTCGGGAAAAATGTACAGTTACAGCAATACAGCAAAATGTTATAAACATGAAACATACCTTACCTTTGGTATCAATGTATAAAAAGCAACTAATAACAGATTACTACAGTTTAACTGTGAAAAGAATTTTAAATAATTTTGGTTTTTGCCCACTTTTGTATCAATAAAATTTATTTTTTTTCGAACGTTTCAAAAATAACTTCCCTCTAAACATATTTATCACAAGGAATACCATTTCTTGCCTTAATAAACCATTAAGAAAACCGTCCAGAATTTAGAACTACCGCAGGAACCAACTGATTGCGAGCTTCCACTAGAGGTGGGCGCGGGCCTATTTTCTAAGGCCCGGGCCCGCTCGAACACGAAGTCTTTCTTAAAAAGCCCGGCCCGTCCCGGCACGACTTTTTTTCATGGGGCCTCCATGAAAATAGACCTTTACAAGAATTGAAACCTTTCAATGGGTACCCAATAGGTTAAAACAAGTATTGTATCATTTGAATGGAATTTAAATGACTGTTTAATTGATACCATACTTTACGTGAAGTAAGTTTAAGCTATGAGTAGTTTTAACTTTAAGTGTTGTGTAAATGCTTATGACCACTCCTGTATAAGACAACATCTGATAATGATCTGAATAAAAGCGCTCTATTTCATATTTTTGTTTAAAAATAAATTTTTTTTCCAAGTTTCCGCTCTTTAATCTAGTGCGTTTTTCGTTTAACACATTGGCCGATGTTGAAAATAGTCTTTCGCTAGTACCCGAACTGGCTGGAGTGGCAAGTATTAATTTTGCTAGTACTTTAAGAAATTTTAAGTCATTGGCATTTTTCCAAAACTCCAAAATATGTGTTCCAGGATCTGCGGAGCAAGCCAAATATTTATCTATTTCGGTGTCAATAATTGTTTTCTCGACTTTTTGTCTCTTTGCTAGCCGTGAATCAAGAAATTCGGAAAACATTTCATTTACAACATTAATTTCCCGTGTGCTTTCTTCCTCTAAACTATTGTTCTCTTGATCTCCCGCTATTTCGGAGAGCATTTCTCTCACTGTAGCTAACACATCAGCTTTTTTTTCGTTTGAGAGAAAATCCATCTCCTTGTAAGGAGGATTTAAAAATAAACCAACTAAATGAATGGTTGTCGGAACAAACCTTTTTTCCAACGATTTTAGGGTCACTGTTTTTAAATCTATTATAATCTGGGAATCAAGTAAATTAGTTCGACAAAATTTGGTCAATTTAGTAGACCACAATGCAAATATTTGTATTGTTGGCTCTTTTTCCGAGCTAAGTGCTTCAGAGCAGTCCTTAAATGGTTTTAAAAAGCACAAAATGTTTTCCAGCAGTGCAAAATCCAAATAGGATATGCGCTTTAACTCATTTTTTTGAAGTAAAAGAGTTTTTATTTCCTCTTTTACTTCAAATATGCTCGAGAGCATAAAAAATGTGGAATTCCACCGTGTTTTAATGTCTTGCTTCAAGGTTTTGGAAAGCTTACTGTTAAGCTGAGAATGCTTAAAAAATGTTACTAGTGCTTTACAGCAATCAAGTAAGCCTTTCAATTCTGCAAGAGGGCTTTTTTCAAGAACGTCTTGCATAACAAGGTTTAGATTGTGACATGCACAGGAGAGCCGCTTGAAACTTTTAAATGCCGCAACGACATTTGCTCCATTGTCCGTAACGAAGACAGCTCTGTCGATTTTTTCGAGCAGCTTAAAATCATCTAAAATGTCTAGGACATTTTTAAGAATATTCTCTCCAGTTTTCTTTTCGTCCAAGAACTCCCTGATGCCTGTAGAAGATACAAACATAAGTAAAAAGCTAACACCATTGTACGTATGACAGTACCTAGAAGAGCGACTTTCAATTGGAACGTGTCATCCACATAGTGGGCAGTTAGCGATATAAAATAACGCTGCGTGTAGTCGTCACACCACATGTCGGTCGTGTACGCCAGTTGCTCACCTTCCAAATTGATTATAAGTTGCCTCTTCAACTTTTCATACTCCTCTTGCATGATGGTAGTGCTTAGCACTTTTCGGGATACCACCAAATCACCGAAAAACTGCTGTCCAAATTCTGCTCCTATGTTAAGAAGCGCTTGGCTATATTCTTAAAAGCCGTTACCTGTAAAATCACAAAACATAGATAATTAATAAAATAAAATAAAAAAATAAAAAAGTAATTACCTTCAGTTATATTAAAAGCATGCAAGTCTTTTGCCACAAGGGCGAGCTGCTTTAGGGCTAAAGAGTCGCGAACGCGAGTTGGAACAAGTCTTTTTGTAAAAGTGTCCATTAGACTGGCCCTTAATTTGGTTTTTTTTTTTCGTTTTTTGAGCCGCCGGGCAGAAATGAGTTCTCCTTAGGCTCAAAACACACCCACAAAAATTTGGGGCTGATCGAATAACATCCTCGCTCCGAAGTTTGAAAATTTTATATGGATGAAAAATCACTCATACGTATGGTGTTTTAGGTTAAATTTATTTATTTTTTCTATTTTATCTTTACATTATATCAGATTTCATGTTTTATATAATATGTTTAATAATATCTTAAGTGTACTATTTGATTTAAATAAGTTCTTTGTGAAATTACGATTTCGTGAATATTGTTTCAATGGTTATATAAGTCTTCAGGTTCATGTCATGGGTATTGTTTTGCATTTGGCGGTTAAATTAAAATTAATATTATTTTAAAAACATAATCGATGATTAACTTGGCGCCATAATCGAAGATAAGAAAAATCGAATTGTCAAGAATCGAAACCTCGGCGTCATATGTTGAATGCCGTTATTTTATCAGCTGAAGAAAAGTTGGTTAACATTAAACGTGCTTAAATAAAAAGGTCAAGTTTACAACCAAATTTATATTAAAAAACCAGTGACTCGAAATGGGACTGACTCAGTGCATGTAATTGACATGGTTGGGCGGATAGCACATCAAATTTTGGGTGGAAAACTACCTTCAAATAGACAAGTCTTGCAACTATTTTTTTTTTTCCAATATGCGAAATGTAAAACTCAGTTCAAAAGAAAGCTCAAAACTAACTATTAGTTCCGTGTCAATATTTTGGCAACAAGCACGCATACCCTTGCGCGAAAATCATAAGTGCAGTGAAAAATTGATAAAGCTTTATGAAAAATGGAACTCCGCTCGGAAAAAGCTAGAGAGTGCGAAACACACAGAGTTTTTAAAGAAATTAGATGATATTTTCGATATTGATCACGCTAATGCTCTTAATGTAATGCGTATTGATGAAGACAAGCTATTTATTTCTACTTAAGCAACGGGAAAAGGGACGCCCGGGTTGCATGATTGGTGTAGATATCAAACTTTACCAATGAGAACAGCGTGCATTTCAAAGACAACAAAAATTTGAGTCTCTGAAGCGAAAACATTCGCAAATATCCAATAATCCTGAAGGTAAGCAAAATATAGTAATAACACAATATATATTAAAAATATTTGTTTTTTTAGCGACGTTTCTAATTGTTTGCAATTGTTAATACAGGCTCGACGTCATGAATCAAAGGGGGTGATTCGAAACAATTTGAAAATTGTGAATGAAATGTATTAGGCTGGCCAGATAGCGCTATTTCGAATGTTGCCAAACATTCTCATCAGTGACCTTTCTGTTTAGAATTATTAAACTCAAACTGATCGTATATGAAACTATAGTCGGGGACAGGAGTTGAACCTGGGACCTCTCGTTAACGAGGCGGAAGTCTTAGCCACTGGGCTATTCCCTGACGACATCCATCCCTGGCTAATCAGAGTTTTACATTAACGACTGCATTTGTAATTCTAACCATTTACTCTAAAGCTTTCATTTTTATCAATTTATCTAAGCTTCTACCCATTGAACTAAGCTTAATCTAAGCTCACTCGAACTATGACAAGGCGGAACTGCTTTGTATACATAAGATCTTATTGTTATTTTACTAATCAATTATTTTTCTTTGCGAAAATGTCAGAGATAGTTGAGGACGTGCCAATCCTTATTTTTATATTTGTTTTTTTTAGCGACGTTTCTAATTGTTTGCAATTGTTAATACGTCGAGCCTGTATTAACCTGTTTAACCGCTTTGCATCTGTTTAGGAAACGCTAAACCATAAATCTTTTAACTCTGGTTTTGAAAACACTAAAATTCGAGCCCTTATAACAAAGGAAAATGAATTAAAAATTAAGCAGCTTTGTCACCAATAATTAGAGTCAAAATCATATGCCAGAGCGGATTATTAAGAACTTCTTTACCTCTCACTCGCGTTTCTTGGAGAAACTTGTAATTTCCAAACATGCAGCTCAACATCTAATGCGAGGTTTATGGGTAAAGCAATATATAGCCTAAAATTTTTTTTATTTCGCAATCAATTCAGCCTATCTCAACGAGAGCTTAATGCATTGCGAGATATATGCGTTTTTATTATTATTTTATATATAAAAGTATGGTATGGGTGTACAAATGCAATTGCTTCTCCAAATCTCGAACTTCAATTTATTCAGGACACTATTTCATATGCAACTACAGATATTGCTGTATCAGAGAAAATAAATTCAAAGATGATGCACCATTTATGGTACTTATCACCGGAATTAGCAGCTTTATAATTTTTTGATTCTAGTGTATCGAATGAGGAAAAGAGAAAAATGGTTGAAGCTTTGAAATCCGAAGAACCTAAAATTAAATTAGTGGAGCAGAGACATATTTTAGACATAGATGAATTGCGCAGCAGCTCCATAAGTGATTTTATATCATATAAAACAAACTATTTTTTGATTGCTTCGGCCTATCAGCCAGTTTTTTAAAAAAAGACCCTCAAACATGGGAAAATAACCGATTCATTCGAGTTCTGTAATGATTTATTTGTTGTAAACGACACTGCTGAGCGGGGAATAAAGTTAATGAAAGATTACAATCGTATTCTCACAAAGAATGAGAACGAAAATTTGTAGAGTGCTACCGGAAAAAAATATCCTTCTAATTGTAAAAAAGATAGGATATAAAAAAAAAACTTATTTTAATCAAATATTACACTTAAGATATTATTAAACATATTATATAAAACATGAAATCCGATATAATGTAAAGATAAAATAGAAAAAATAAATAAATTTAACCTAAAACACCATACGTATGAGTGATTTTTCATACATATAAAATTTTCGAACTTCGGAGCGAGGGTGCGGCCATTAAATATTATTCGATCAGCCAAAAATTTTTGTGGGTTTGTTTTGAGCCTAAGGAGAACTAATTTCTGCCCGGCGGTTTGATTTTCATTTTTAAGGGCCACCCTAGTGTCCATTTTGGGCTGTGACTTAAGCGCCTCTTGTTGAGACACGCATTTATGGCGGCTGAGGGTGCCCGTGCCCTGTTTTGCATTGTAGGCCAGCACACGCTTACAACTCCGGCAACATACAAAATCTACGTTGCTGCCATTATAATGTACACAGTCAAAAAGCTTCCACACTTCACTCCTGCCTTTATCATTTGCGAATAGTTTCACATCAGTACTTTTTTTATTAATGGCTTCCTGAATAACTTGTCGCGACATAATAAGATATGTTAAAAATTTATCAAAATTCACGATTGCCCGCAAATTAGTGGTGAGTAACCAGTGGATAGAAACCAGAATGCGACATCCGAGTCGAATTTTATGTTCAAATTATAACGACTTATCCCACATAATAAACAGTGCCACTTCTACTGGTTCTCTTAAAAAGCTAGTCCTATGTCATTTGTCTACATGTTCGCGATCTTCGTAACCGTACGATATGCGGTGTGCCCCTCGGTCGGTTGGGCGGGAGGTTGGTTGCTCTTTGCTTGGGTCCGCGCGTTAACAAGCCGGTGCTTGGTATCGTTGGGCCACTTGAATGTACTGTCCGTTAGTACATCTACGTCCAATAATAATATTCAATTAGGACATGGAATGTTTTATTTAGGTATTGGTTGCTATATTTGAAATAAATAACAATAGCTAAGACTTTTTATGAGAAATTTCATGAACTAAGTGCTATTAAAATATTATATCAAATTTGAAACCTAGTCCCACTGTCACACGGCTTGCACATTTTTAAAATGCCGTTGCTTTTAAATTTTTAGCCAGTGGCCGCCTCACATTTTGAGCTCAGTGTCGCAATCTGGTTTCTATCATTCTTGTATCGATAGTACTATCGAAAAACATCTATACTGCGATAAATGGCGGTTCTAATAAAGGGCCTTTGAAACGCTGCAACGGGATCGAGAACAGCCCTAGTTAAAAATTAAATGATAATAAAAATGGTTTTTGGTTTCTTGTCGGGCTTTTCGGGCTTTTTCGGGCCTTACCGGGCCGGGCCTTTTCGCTGAGGCCCGAGCCCGCACGAAACTCTATTTTGAGGCCCGGGCCCGCTCCGGGCCTGTGCAACCCCACCTCTAGCTTCCACTGTACCAAGCAACAACCCACCGATTATCGACGAGAGAAAACAACACAGTTGAGTACCAACATTAACAGTTGCAGTAGTTAGTTGCGTGCTCTGCCGGCGGCTTTACTCCTATTTGGTTTTGTAACCAAAGCATACATACAATATCGGGGGTGTGCCAGAAATCTCTAGAGATTTTGGCTTGAGCAGGTTTTCAAATCTCTAAAAAAAAACCATCGGTGTGCCAGAAGTTAGGGAGATTTCATTTTTCGGTAAAATGTTTCCGAGCAAATACGTAAAACGAAAATGGCCAAAAAGAGTTGCTACCTTCAAAAATTAAAATTGCCTAAAATGTATTTGCTATTTTTGTCATTGTTTTCAAGGTTGGCCTCAGGGCATTAGTGTTATTTTTAATAAATGATATAATACAAATATGTTAGGTCTTATCTCTTGTAGTTCCTATACAAAATAAATATTTAATATTTAGCCCTCCAAGTAACTCATGTTGCTTAACAACCCTGCCGTGATAGCTTGCTTGAACAGTAGTTCTAGGTATTTCGATAATGGCAAATCTGCTTTTGTTTACATTTTAAAAGTGCAAAAGGTAAACGTCGTTTTCCCTTAGGGACCAATAACAAAATAAATGTAAAACAAATAATTAAACGCAATTTTAATTTAACTTACATTTTGGCTGCTCAATGACTTTCCATAAATTTACATTCTTACATTCTTACTGTAAATTCCCACACCGAACAAACACCGCAAAAGTTGCCACCTCATTAAAAAAAAAAGGTTTGCTGCAATATCTCCGTTAAATTTTCAACAAACTGTCCACTGCTTAACCATGTAATTTTGTTACCTTAAAGTACGATTTTTTTATGTTTATTTGTCACAAAAAAGTGTCTTTAAAATTGACCTATTAAAGACTCCGAATAAGAGTTTTTGTTTAACGAACAAGGTGGCACCTCTCTTGTTAGGGACGGATTTGCACGTTTACACAGATTAAAATCAAAAATCACGAATTAAAACAGGTATTAAATTCAAAATTTAAGGCTTAAAATTACCTTTCGAAAAAGTAACACTTGTTATTCATTAGACATTTAATATTGCTTAAACTAACCAAATCTCTGGCCAAATTTCTTGAGGTTTCAAAGTCATCTCGAACTGGGCTCTGATTGGTTTTAGGCTGGAATTCAGTTGTTTTTGATGGCTGGCGCACCCCTGTATATGTATATTTAAATACATGATTAAAATTTGCACGGTACTTAACAGAAGATCCCAAAGTGTAAAGCGCAACGATGATGCGCTTGTCATGGGAAATCGCCAACTGAAATGGGCTGGTGACGGCGGGGTTGGCGTGGCATCCAAAATTGTGATGCAATTTTTTGGGGAATGTCATTGCCCATCTTGACACCGGATTTGGTGACTCTAGCCCAAAATCTGTGAAAGCTATAGGCCATAGATGTCAATGCCCATTGCCCCTGAAGCTCATTTGTTTTTATACCCCGAACCCATAAAATGGGTAATTGGGTTTTGAGCAAAAGAATGTATTAGGCAGAAAGAAGCATCTCCGACCCTATAAAGTATATATATTCTTGATCAGTATCAACAGCCGAGTCGATATAGCCATGTCCGTCTTTCCGTCCTTCCGTCTGTCCGTCCGTCTGTCCGTCCGTCTGTATGAACGCGTCGAACTCAGAGACTATCAGAGCTAGAGACTTCAGATTTTGAACATAAGCTCATCTAAGTCCTAAGTAGTACAAGTTTGCTTTCGATTTTCGATAACTATTTATATTTTAGATATACACTTGATATTGATAACACTAAAATTTTAAATATCGAAAATGTGAAACACGTTTTGGAAACTTTTTCGAATTGTGGTGTTCAACAGCTCCGTTTAAGCGCTTCATGTTTCATAGTTGAAAGGCTTAGCTCGTGAACGGCATTTTGCGTTTAAATGCGTTATAGTGCATTTACATTGGCGCCGCTAAAAAAGCCTTAGTGGTTAGCGGCGAAAGTCATTTACATTGGCAAAAAGTCTTTAGAAACAGCTGTTTTTTGTTTACTGTTGTGAATTGCTTTGTTGTGATTGCTGAAGAAGAAGAGATTTTAAAAATGGATCAAAATTTAAATTTATTAATGCTGGCCACGCAAATAGGTGATAGCATTATAAATACTGGAAATAATTGCGTTCAGATTTTAAGCAGTTTTATTGATTGCGAAAATGAAGAAACGGCAGCAGCAACGGCTGCGCTAAATATGTTGTCGCAGTTCGACTGTATTAGTACGCGAAGTGTCTGGATGCTCGAGCGCAATGGTTGTTATTGGGAGATGGATGTGCCAAAATTAAGAGAGGATTTGTTCAAGGAGAGCTTTAGGATGGAAAGAAGCCTTTTTCAAAAGTTAGTCGATGCCTTGCCTCAAATGGAAAGGAGGGACTCCAATTTAAGAGCGTGCATCCCACTAGAAAAGCGGGTTGCCGTAGCTTTGTACAGCCTGGGGTCTTCCGCCGAGTACAGAACCGTTGCCAGGTTGTTTGGCATATCGACTGCTAGCCTTTGCAACATTCAGAAGGAGTTCTGCAAACTTGTTTGGCAAAACATGGCATTTGAGTATCTGGGGCCAAATTTGTTGACTCAATCGAAAATTGAGGATTCGGTGCAAGGCTTCGAAAAACTTGGGTTTCCGCAGTGCTTTGGAGCAATTGATGGATGCCACATTGAAATTAAACCTAAACAGACGGATGCAACAGATTATTATAATTACAAAGGGTGGGACTCTGTTGTTCTTCTAGCTCTTGTGGACTACAGATATAGATTTATGTATATAAATGTGGGGTCTCCTGGCAGATGTAACGACTCCCAGATATATGAACGGTCTGCCTTAAAGCAGTAGATATCCACAACAGATTTATTTCAAAAGAACGCGAAGAGAATAGGAAGTGCTGACGTGCCGGTGTTCTTGATTGGGGACTCCGCCTTCCGATTCTGCCCAAGTATGATGAAACCTTACCCGTTTTCAATAGAAGCCTCTGATGATAAGAAGCGCTTCAATTACCACCTATCTAAGGCTAGACGCGTCGTGGAGAATGCGTTTGGACAACTGAAGGGAAGGTTTCGTCGCCTTGGCAAAGGCATTGACAATAATATTGAAAATGCAAATGCACTAATTAAGTGCTGTTGTGTTTTGCACAACTTTGTAAATACACATAATAGCAAGTACGACAAAGTTTTAGACTTGCCATTGAATGAGCGTGAACAGCCCGAATACCACCGACATACGGGCTGCGGTCCAAACAGCTCTGCAGAGAATATTAGAAATGCAATAGCTGAAACACTTTCTGAAATAGTTGAATAAAACTCGATTTTTCCCATCACAAAATTAATTTATTTTTTTATTTTTTACTATTTTCGGCTAAATTCGCCTTTATTATTTCCAACATCTCTCTGAGCATCACAGGCACGCTCCGTTGCGGAGGCAATGCGATCGGTGAATTCCTTAAATATTATTGTTTTCTTCTTAGCCTCTTCCACAAGTCCGCGCATTGCATCAACCGATTGGTCCATGCGCAGCATCTTTTCTCCTCCTGAGTTGTGCCTTCTCCTCTTTGAGGTAGAAGGACCATCCTCGGGGGTGACGCATGCGGAACGTGACGACTCATCCACGAGCACGTCATCCAAATACTCCACTTCCGTGAAGTTTTCCACTTGCAACCCTATAAAAACAGCACTTTATATGAATGAACATATATTTATTTGTTGTTAGCATTGCACTTACCAATGCTTTCCTCCACAAGTGCCTCAGGATTCGTAGATTTGGAAGAGGCAAGGATCTTTCCAATTTCCTCATAGTGTTGCCACGTCGAGGCCGAGCCGCCAGAACTACCCACAGCAGTTTTCTCAAGCCTGCAATATATGTATGTTAAAAACCGCGATCATATATATAAAATTTTCGGAAGGCGTATTTTGAATGCCTTAAACAAACCTGTATCTCTTTTTTAGGGACTCCAACTTCTTCTTCACATCAAGTGGAGTCATGTCCACTGAATATTCCTTCAATGTTTCCGCCATTTCCGCATAAACATGTACATTTTTGCGCGTACCACGCAGCTCATCGGCCTTATCGCTCCATATCTCAATAAAAATGCTTTCCAAGCTTTCCGACCAGCGCTTCCTCTTTTGTCCGCCATCCACTTGAATTTAAATGGTTTAATTACAATAATAATAAAAATATTTAGTATTTTAAAGAATTTTGTACTTACTTGCACATTTGTTTTGATTTTGAATCAGCTGATTCCTGTTGCCGCCATTAGTAATTTGACCAAAAGTATCGATTCATCGGTAAAAAAAAGGCCTTTACTTGAGCCGGTAGAATAGCGGCGCTCTAGCGGCGCGAGAAAAAGTCGCTAAATTCAAATTTAACGGACACATTTTGTATGGTAAAGGCTAAAAATATCGAAGACCTTAAGGCGAAATGCTAAAGGCGCTGCTTGCGGCGCCAATGTAAATGCACTATTATACCCAATTCACACTAGGGCACATCTAACATCTAGCAACAATGATGTTACGTATAAAGTTGCCGTGCCAAATTTTCCCAAAATATTTCAATGAGGGTGTTCAATAGCTCGTTTCATCGTTTCATGTTTCAAGGTTGAAGCGTCCGGCAAGAACAACTTACATAGAAAATATTCTTGAAACCATGAAACACCCCAGCCTATTTATACAAATATTGTTTCATGTTTCATGAAAGTGAAGATATGAAGAGCACGATATTTAATCGATATTTGCTATCGATGCATCGCGATGTTCAGTATTTTTCAGAATATTGGGTGTATTTTTGTGCAAAAGAGTATGAAAATAACTGATTAATGGACGCCGCAAACAAAAGTAATATAAGCTGGTTTTGTTTGATAAAATAAACTAGTATTTATCTCATTTATAACTGTAGAATCAACAACTTTTTAGAAGCGCAAGAATCCCAAACATATATTTAAAGCTTTTAAATGGCATTTTTTTCTTAATCCATGCAGCTGTAGAGCAGTCACCGAAAATATGAATTGCATTGAAACAAAATACCGTTCACGAGCTAAGCGTTTCCAGCATGAAACATGAAACGATGAAACTGAGCTGTTGAACACCGCTAATGTCCCTATTCTCAGTGAGTTTACTGCAGTTAGGTTCGATTCCACCACTAAATAATTTTCATTCGCAACGAAAATGTAGGCAATTTAAAGATGGCGGAAACAGTATGGTTTTATTTTAAATTGTTCAATTTAGTTAAAAAAGAAACATCGAAGCCTCTTGGTTGGACGAAAAAACACACATGTGTACCAAGATATGACAATTAAAATGCAGGCGATGGATTGTGGCATCCAGTGGACTCATATGAGAACTCAAAAGTGGACATCTTCGCAAGCAAGTATAGGTATGATGCATGGAAGTTTTTATATTAAAACTGTTTAATATCGGCAATTTATTTCAAGCAAGAGAAGCAGAAAATCGGCACAAGAGGAGAATCCACTTAAACATGGAAAATGTTTGGCAAATTAAATGAATTTCTGGACACGTTTGCCACAACCTGCTAAGCGTCGCAGAAATAACCAGGAGGAGATCGTTGAGCTGATGAGTGAGCGAATTTAAATGCAAATAGAGCAAAACGCTTATTAATAATATGGTATTTCTAAAAGATTAAACAGATAGACTGAAGTAACTAGGTTATTTAATATATAATATTTTTAACAAATTGTCACGTGTCTCTCTTAAAATGCCAACAAGCTCAATAAACATACTCTCCTGTTGAGAGGCTAACATTAGTAATAACTCTGTTTCATCCATCTTTTTTATACCCCGAACCCATGAAATGGGTAAAAGGGGTATAATGGTTTTGTGCAAAAGTATGTAACAGACAGAAGGAAGCATCTCCGACCCTATAAAGTATATATATTCTTGATCAGCATCAACAGCCGAGTCGATATAGCCATGTCCGTCTGTCCGTCCGCCCGTCTGTCCGTCCGTCTGTCCGTATGTATGAACGCGTAGATCTCAGAGACAATAATAGCTAGAGACTTCAGATTTTGCACATAAGCTCATCTAAGTCCTAGGCAGTACAAGTTTGTTTCTGATTTTCGATAACTATTTCCGTTTCCGATATACACATGTGATCGATAACATAAAAATATCGAATATCGAAAATGTAAAAATGGTAGTTGATATAATAGGTAAAAATCAAAATTTCATCGAAATCGGTTGAGAAAGAACAGAGATATCGATTTAAGATTTAAGTTTAGTCACAGATGCATACAGACAATGACTGTACGCGTTAAGTATTGGGTTCGGGGTATCTCCTAGTCGGGAAATCTCGACTAGAGCCATCTTACTTGTTTATTAATTAATTTCTTTCCTCTTACAAAGGAAGAAGAAGACAGTTGATGTTAGATGCTGCAATGTGAACACGAGTTTCACATCTCATCGTTTCGCGTTATGTGCCCAAGTGTCAATTGGGTATAACACATTTGCGGTGACTGCGCTTCTGCTGCCTGGATTAAGAAAAAATGCCATTTAAAATCTTTAAAACTATGTTTGGAAGTCTTCTAAATAGTTGTTGATTCAACAATTATTATTATTATTGGACGTAGATGTACTAAAAAAAAGACAGTACATTCAAGTGGCCCAACGATACCAAGCACCGGCTTGTTAACGCGCGGACCCAAGCAAAAAGCAACCAACCTCCCGCCCAACCGTACGCATAGCGCACGGTTACGTAGATCGCGAAAACGTAGACAAATGACATAAGACATACTAGAAGTGGCACCGTTTATTAAGTGGGAAAATTCGTTATAGTTTGAACATAAAATCCGAAAATTGTTATGAATAGCATAGTTAGAGTGACAAGCTTGAAGAGCAATGGGTACAAAATTCCTTGTCCTTCTGATCGGAACAGCAAAACTAATTTGGCTGATTAATTCGGAGGAATCAATTTCACCATTTATTAGTTTATGTAAAAAGACTACACCTAGCATTGTTCTGTGATCAGAAAGAGAGGATGATTTATTAGTAAAAGTCTACTGTGGTAGGAAGGTAGGTTAATGTTATTATCCCAGCTAAATCTCCTAAGGGCAAAGAGCAAAAATTGTTTTTGTACTGATTCTATTCTATCCTGGTGAATCCTGTATTTAAGATACCAGATACAAGATCCATATTCAAGAACAGGACGTACCAGAGACGTATAAAGTGTTTTGGTTATGTAGGGATCATCAAATTCTTTCGACCAGCGCTTAATGAACCCCAACGTACTAGAGGCTCGATTTGCAACTGAAGAGATATGCTTGTGAAATTTAAGTTTCGGATCAAAAAGGATACCTAAGTCATCAACCCATTCAATGCGATCGACTGGGCTTCCATCAAGAAAATATATAAAAAGACATGACTTTACATTTATTGCAATTAAGATTTAGTAAGTTAACGCGACACCACTTTTGAAAATTATCTAAATTAGTTTGTAGTTCTTGAGCAGACAACAGATCAGTACCCGACATGCATTTTACATCGTCAGCATACATCAGCACTCGAGATTAGTCAATAACAGATGGAAGATCATTGATGAAAAGTGTAAATAATAAAGGTACGAGGTGACTTCCTTGCGGAACACCGGAAGTGACGTGAACCAGAGACAGCGTCATTAAAACTGACTCTCTAATAGCCTAATTGGTCCAATTTGCGGAGGAACCACCCTCATTCGGCTGCTGAAAGCATCGAGCCGAACGCAAATTTTGACTCGATACAGACGGAGTGCCAGCAATTTTCTGTGTATACGTCTGTATGTCCACATAGATCGCCGTTAGGTGTATATATGTGTATGTATGTTTCTGTATGCTGTTTGCTCTGAGCTGCTGTATATTGTGGAAGGGGGATAGCAGCAGCAGAGTGCGAACAACAACAACACATGTGCATGTTTTCTGTATTTGGTGGCTCCGAGCTGAAATGAAGCAAAAATCATTTTGGCGAATGTATACCTAAATACACATATATATGTGTGTGTGTGTATGTGCGCATGCATATTTTTTCAGTTTTTGGTGGCTCTCAAGTGATTTGGGATTTTGTTACTTTTCTAGCAACGCATATCAATGTGTGTGTGTGTGCATGTGTATGTTCAGGTGCAGCACATTTGAATGTATGCGTTTCAATTGCCTTGGCTATTCTTGACCTGTCTCAATTTTAATGATTTTTTAGCAATTTTATTAAAAGTAAGGATAGCTATAAAATTAATGTTATTAAATGATAATTTTTTATTTATTTTTAAAATGCATCTTAATCATTAAGATGCATTGTCCATAGTTCATAATATGTCAAATATAAATTTATATATTTTAATGTATATATATATATATATATATATATATATATATATATATATATATATATATATATATATATATATGTATATAATTATGTACTCTTGTGCATATTTTGTATGGAAATGAGAAACGGCATGGTAGCTGTGTTACAAAATTGTTTGGTGGTGTCATATAGCTAATATCTCGAAAGAGTATGTATGACCAGAAAGTGCAAAAACAGAAATTGCCTGTGTTTGGTAGGCAGATACAAATGCGCGCCAAATTTTAATTTTAAATATTGGCTGTCGGCATTTATTATGTATTAAATTATGAATTTTAAGGGTCAAGAGTACATAATTATATACATATATATATATATATATATATATATATATATATATATATATATATATATATATATATATATATATATATATATAAAATATATAAATTTATATTTGACATATTATGAACTATGGACAATGCATCTTAATAATTAAGATGCATTTTAAAAATAAATAAAAAATTATCATTTAATAACATTAATTTTATAGCTATCCTTACTTTTAATAAAATTGCTAAAAAATCATTAAAATTGAGACAGGTCAAGAATAGCCAAGGCAATTGAAACGCATACATTCAAATGTGCTGCACCTGAACATACACATGCACACACACACACATTGATATGCGTTGCTAGAAAAGTAACAAAATCCCAAATCACTTGAGAGCCACCAAAAACTGAAAAAATATGCATGCGCACATACACACACACACACATATATATGTGTATTTAGGTATACATTCGCCAAAATGATTTTTGCTTCATTTCAGCTCGGAGCCACCAAATACAGAAAACATGCACATGTGTTGTTGTTGTTCGCACTCTGCTGCTGCTATCCCCCTTCCACAATATACAGCAGCTCAGAGCAAACAGCATACAGAAACATACATACACACATATATACACCTAACGGCGATCACGTCGCTGACATACAGACGTATACACAGCAAATTGCTGGCACTCCGTCTGTACCGAGAGAAGCGCCGGCGCATGAATGACTTTCACTTTTTTAGCTACGCAAATGGTCTGCAAAATTTGCGTTCGGCTCGATGCTTTCAGCAGCCGAATGATGGTGGCTCCTCCACAACGCATTTTTTCGGCAGTTGGGAAAACGCGATTTGACTCCTTTACGTGTACCTACTTAATGGTTGAAGTTTATGAAGTAAAAGGTAGTGATTAACCGAGTCAAATGCCTTGCTGAAATCAGTGTCAATAACATCCGTTTGCATTTTATTTTGAAAACCATTAACAACTAGTGAAGTAAATTCTAACAGGTTATTAGTATTAGATCTTTGTTTCATGAATCCATGCTGGCACGGTGAAATAAAAGATCTGCAAAAATGTTGTAATTGAGAAGTTATCAATTTCTCAAACATTTTTGGTATAGCAGACAATTTGGATATACCCCTATAATTTTGAACATTAGACTTGTCTGGTTTTTTATGGAGCGGAATAATTAATGATTCTTTCCAGATATTAGGAAATGAACATTTCTCAATAGACAAACTAAACAGTTTATGCAAAAGTTTTAAAAGACCATCAGCACAGTACTTAAGCACACAGCTTGGTACGCCGTCAGGTTCCGGGGAAAATACAGGCTTAATACCCTGTAGATCACGTAGTAATGAACACTCCGTGATACTTGGTTCAAAAATGCAATTAGAGGCATCAACCTGATACGGGTAAGGCAGATCAACCTGATTATCAATTGAACTGTATGTTGTTTGAAAAAATTCGGCAAATAAATCGGCAATGGCCTGATCCGAATTGGCCGACTTGTTTTCAAAAGGTATATTAGATGGAAGTGTTGATGACTTTCGCTTCGCATTAACGAAGTCATAGAACCTCTTAGGATCTTGCTGAAAGGGCAGTCAACTCTCGTGTAAACCACGCAGGTTTGTTTTTCCTACTTGGCCTACCAAAAGGGACAAACATGTCGAATAAATTGTCTAAGGAGCTATAAAAATTACTGATTGCCGAATCCAAGTCTATAGAACCATAGAGAGGCGACCAGTCAACTAGTGCTTAGAGCCGGGTAAGTTATACAAAATCCAACGTCGGGTGGTATGAGTCTTGAGGAGTATATATGGGAAAGGATCTTGACACAGATAGAGTGGATGGATCCAAAACAAAAACCAAATCAAGCATTCTACCAAGAGAATTCGGAATACCATTGATTTGACTCAATGACATACCAAACAAACCAATTAGAAAATCATTCTGCACCATGGGGGTAAAGACGCTTGAAATCCAGTTGGCCACAGCAATATTAAAATCACCAAGAACCACGAGAATATCGCGATCAGAAAGCATAAAAGAAATGGAAAGTATTGCTGACAAATGTTCCCTGTAAACAGTGTTGTCAGATAAAGGTGGTATATAAGAACAAGAAATGTTAATACCAGCACCATTAATATTCAACTTTACAGCAACAAACTCTATATCCATAGAACCACCTAAAATTACTGTCTCAGAGGGAAAGTCCACATCAACAGCAATAAGCACCCCGCCACCTCGGCGCAGAGTACGGTCCTTTCTCTAGATGCAGAATCTGTTTGATAATATTTCCGAATTAAGTACGTCTTGTCTTAACCACGTTTCGGTGAAGGCAACGACATGAAAGGGAAAAGAATGACTACAAAGTACTAAGTTTACTACAAAGTCCTCTTACATTCTGATAACCCAGTAAGAGAGAGGTAATCAACCGTGTTAATTTTTTGCTACTAAAGTGGATGCAACAGGCGGAGCACTACTGATCCTAACATTGTTATAATTATTACTTCGCCTACTAACATACTCCTTCACTATGATGTGTGGCGGCCAAAACTTTTCAGAACAAATCGTTGAGAAAAGTTCCGGCGGAACACTCAGCTTAAAGGACGATATATCGCGGGCGAGCTTGAATTTAAATTTGTCGACAACAAATCGAGGGGAATCAATTTTACCTATTATATAGGCGCTTACATCTTCCGCAGAACTATCGGAAGCGAGCCTAGAAACAAAAACAAATTTACTCTGAGGTACAACCCTAATAGGCTTAAGAGTTGCACCTAACGTAGGATCAATAGGCTGACTATCTGTTGATCCACAGGGATCTACGGGTATAACATTAGTTTTAGGTAACACCGGGTTAGTTGCCGATGAGTTAAATACCATTAACGGGCTGGCAGCAGGTGTAGGGGTACTAACAATAGCCGCTAGGAGAGGCTTGAATGTGGCAGCAGGGGTAGAGGCAGTAGCCGGCAGAAGAATCTTGGGGGGCAACACCAGCGGGACTGTAAGCGGACAAGAGCCCGAAGTGTTTTTGCGCTTCGGCGAGTTATTTAACGTTTTAGCAGTATTAATGTGGTCTTTCAACTCTTTAACACTGCCACGAAGCGTATCGAAATTATTTCGGACAGCTTTGAAATAATTGAAGGTCTGCCTGATGAACTTAGACTGTTCCTTCTCTATCTATATAAATGATATAATTACTTTTTTATTTTATCTAACAAAACCAGTTTAAATTTATTTTCTTTGCGTTTTTTTTTTTTTTTTTTTTTTTTTTTTTTTTTTAAAAATTTTTTTTTTATTTTAAAAATTTTTTTTTTTTTTTTTTTTTTTTTTTTTTTTTTTTTTTTTTTTTTTTTTTTTTTTTTTTTTAAAATTATAAAAAAATTTTTTTAAATTTTTTTTTTTTTTTTTTTTTTTTTTTTTTTTTTTTTTTTTTTTTTTTTTTTTTTTTTTTTTTATTTTTTTTTTTTTTTTTTTTTTTTTTTTTTTTTTTTTTTATTTAATAAATAAAATTTTTTTTTTTTTTTTTTTTTTTTTTTTTTTTTATTTTTTTTTTTTTTTTTTTTTTTTTTTTTTTTTTTTTTAAAAATTTTTATTTTTTTTTTTTTTTTTTTTTTTTTTTTTTTTTTTTTTTTTTTTTTTATATTTAAAAATAAAAAAAATTAAAAAAAAAAATAATTATATTTTTTTTAAAAAAAAAAAATTAAAATTTTTATAAAAAAAAATTTTTAAAAATTTTTGGAAAAATATTTTTTTTTAAAAAAAAAATTTTTTTTTTTTTTTATTTTTTTTTTTTTTTTTTTTTATTTTTATATTTTTTTTTTTTTTTTTTTTTTTTTTTTTATATCTAAACTTCACCAATAAAATTTAGTTTTTCGATATATTTTCGATTTTACATTAACTATATCTCGATAACCAAGCGAGCTTTCGATAAATTTTATTTAATATTTTCGTCTTATTTTGTCTATGCATCAAAAAAAAAATTAAACTTGACAAAAATGCCATTGTTTTACAAATATTTTTTAAATATTATGCCACAACTTCTCATGCAAACTTGCCAATTCTAGAATTTTTGAAAATATCAACTGACGTCAAAATCTTGCAAGTTGTGTCTAAAACTATATATTATGCATTCCTGTAAGCTCTGCGACAAGCGAGCGAGTTTTTTCTTCAATGGTTAAAATTCTCAATGAAAGACGCAGAAGACTCTCAAGTGCAAATTTCTATAAGTTACTTTTTTTTGTAAAAAAAAAAATGTAATTTTATTTAATAAACATAAAAATTAAGTTATTAAAAAAAGTTAAAATTTTTTCGGGCGGGCGGGTTGTTGGGTTCGGGTATGATATTTTTTGTGATCGGGTGCGGGTAAAAATTGGCGCTGCGGCCCATGGGAAGTGTCGGGTTGGGCGCAAAATTAGGCACATGCCCATCTCTACTCCTTACCTTCCGTTCTTTTCCAGGTTTCCGAGAATTCCGCAGTCGGTTGCGTCCGACTGCAACGTTTTTACTTGTTTTTATACCCTGAACCCATGATATGGGTACAAAAGGGTATAAAGGTTTTATGCAAATGTGTGTAACGGGCAGAAGGAAGCATCTCCAACCCTATAAATTATATACATATATATATTCTTGACCAGCATCAACAGTTGAGTCAATAAAGCCATGTCCGTCTGTGTGTCCGTCCTTGCGTCTGTCTGCCAGTCTGTATGAACGCGTTGATCTCAGAGACCATGAGAGCTAGAGAGTTCAGGTTTGAACATAAGCTCATCTAAGTCATAGGCAAGTTTCTTTCGGATTATCGATAACTCTTTCCGTTGCCCATGTACACAAGATATCGATAACATTAAAATTTTGAATTTGGAAAATGTGAAATGTGTTTTAAAAACTTTATACAAACTAAATAATAATTTTAACAAAAAAACCAACTTCAAAATAACTAGAATGGCCTAAAAAGAAAAAAATAATTGCGTTTTCTTCTACAACTAGTAAGAACTATTGTTATTTTTGAAGTCTGTGTCAGCTAAGATAGGTTTGTACCTTGGCTACCCCGTTATGGCAGATCTCTATTAATTCTGCATAGTTTAAGACCAATTCCTCACGCCTTTAAAGTTCCAATTTCAGTAATTTACGCAACGGATTTTCTCTTACAACAGAATGGCTGTCTATCAGTCTATTCAATATGGAGCTGCCTCGATACTTAGCTGCATCGGTAAGATATCTGCATCAAAATATTTGTTATAAACATTAAAAATGCAAACAAAAAATTAAGTTAACTGCCTTTTTATGATAGCTGCGTTAAATGCCTGTGTAAAGTACTCGAGGCAGCTAAGCAAATTATACTGTATTTTTTTTTTTAGCGTAAAATTCACAACATTTAGCCTTTTGTGCATTGAGTATGAAACCTTCTCAACTGGACTAATGTTGGCTTAAAATTCACACCTGGCTTTACCGTTGTGAGCATGGTATGATTCCTTCTCAACTAGACCTATTTAGACTTTGTTCAGTAACACCCGATTTACACGATGAACTTTTTTCATTCAATATTTAATTGTAACACTCGTTTGTAGGCAAAGGGAGTAGAGGGGTAACAATTGCAAGCAATGCTTCATGACTTTTGTAGCAATGATTTATTTTTCTCATTTAGCTATGACTGCTATTCCGATTGCATGTAAACACAGAGTTTCACAGTGTTTCATGTGAATAATTAAGTTATCGACAACATATCGCACAAGCAAATATTAGCGAAAACAGTAAATACATTGTTGTGGCTTATAAATTGTTAATAATTAATTGTTATTTAGGTTTTTTTTCAAATCAATAGATGTTAAAATAAATGATGTATGACAACAAATTTAAATCAAAGTAGCATTTACAAAGAAAAAGTTGAATGAAAAAAGTTCATTGTGTAAATGCGAACAGTTTTGCGAAGAACTTTTAAAATAGAATAAAAAAAAAATCATGAAAAAAGTTCTACGTATAAATCGGGTCTAAGTCACTTGATTACGAAAATTTTTCTCGTTTCCTTGACTGACAATAACACAGTTCTTACTACTTGTCGAAGAAAACGCAATTAATTTTTTTTACTTTTTAGGGCATCTTAGTCACTTTTAAGTTGTTTTTGTTTTTGTTAAAATTATTGTTTATTTTTTTTTTTTTTTTTTTAGTGATTTTGAAGGAACATTTAATAATTTTTCTGAATATGAATAGACCTACTAAACGTGCTGCTCATATGAAACAAACAAAGGAAGGGAGAAACGCCTAACTGAACAGACGAAATCTAGTTACAAAAAAATTTTCAAAAGTGACTTGCGAAGAACGCAAAAATAGACTTTCGAAAAAGCGACTTTACATGAATGGAGTTTAAAACAGTGAATCGATCCGAATCCGTCTCCGCTTGATTAACAATCGCCTATTGAATGAGACGAAGGAACAACGTGCCCACAGTGTCGTCCCATTCTATAATCGTCTATCTAATGAGACGGAGGGGCAGCGTACCCACCGTATAGGATCAATTAACGATAGTTTAACAAATTAAACACCTGAAGCTCGTTCACTTCGACTATGTAGAATACAATAAATATTATAAATGAGCAATCTTTTGAAGCTGCAATTAATATTTTTGCTGATGTACCATGTGCCTTTTGCAAAAGAACTCTTTGTCCACAACAGCGACACAACTTACGAGCAAATTTGTACAGTATGCTATTACCTAAAGAACTGATTGCTTAATCAAACAATAATTTAATTGTACAATAACTACCTGCACTCGCTGTTACAATAATATAAGAAAAAGGAGAATTCTAACAACTGCCTACTGGAATTAAATGATGCCTGCAGAAGTATCCAAAGTTTTGATGCAGATCTTTGGTAAATGTCACCGTTTATCCTCCTACGTAATTTGGTGACTCTAGCTCAAGAACTGTTAAAGATATAACCGTTTCTGATTTAACAAGGCGGGTGGCAAGGGTGGGCATGGCATCGAAACTTTTGATGCGGATCTTAAGGGGACGTCGTTACCTAAATTCCCAGCAAATCTGGGATGATGTCGTCAGCTGTCTTCCTACAATTTTTTGTAATTTTAGTTCAAAAACTGTAAAATATTACTAAATTCTCGATTTTAAAAGGTGGGCGGCAGAGGAGGGTGTGTTCTCCAAATTTGTGTATCAAATCTTTTTAAATGTCACCATTTATCTTCCTACCAAGTTTTGTGCCTCTAGCTCAAAAACTGTTGAAGATATAGCCGATTCCAAATTGTATAAGGCGGGTGGCTTGGGTGGGCGTGGCATCCAAAATTTTAAAGCGGATCTTTTGTAGATGCCACCATCTATCTTCCTAACAAATTTAGTTACTCTAGTTCAATAAATGTGGAAGATACACGCATAACCGTTTTAAAAACTGCGGAGTGGGGGAGGCGTTAGGTGTGGGCGTGGCATCCAACATTTTTATTTATTTTTTTGGGGAACGTCATTACCTATCTTGGCACAAAATTTGGTGGTTCTAGCCCAAAAAATGTGAAAACTTAAGGCGTTTCCAATTTTTTTGGAATTGGGTGTTAGCTTGAGCGTTGAGGCAGATCCAGTGGGTGGAGTCTTTTCAAGCGTCGAGTGGTGGAACTACTTGTTGATGGCAAGGTGATTTATATGCCTCTCAAGCCTCTCCAAGTTAGCCTGGCTATCTCCTGATGGACAAAGGAGACTCCCAGCTCGTCGTGGATTACCTTATTGCTGTGGAACGGGTGAGCCTTGGAAATTATACGCAGTACTTTGCTCTGGAACTTTTGCATGCGATCACGGTTACTAGGGTAGACAGTGCCCCAAAGAGATATGCCGTATGTCCAGATGGGTTTTATTATAGTTTTGTATATGAGCAAGTTAACCCGAAGTCTGATGGTAGACCTTTTGCCCAGAAGCCAGAGAAGTTTGCGTAATTTGTCATTTAGCTGATTTCTCTTCTGAACTAAATGACATTTCCAGGTTAGTTGTCTGTCAATGACGAGCCCAAGGTACTTTGCCGTAGCACTGTTGGGTATTATTACACCATCCAATATCACTGGGGGACAATCTGGATTGACCACTATGTTCCATCTTCTTAACCAGGAGTTCAGTGAGTCAAGCTGTGCCTGCAATATGTCTGTAGCTGACTGGGGTGACACATCACTGGCTATGAAGGCGGTGTCATCAGCATACGTAGCCGTAAGCAGCCTTACATCATTGGAAGTTGGCATATCAGCTGTGTACATAGTGTAGAGAGTAGGACCTAGCACACTTCCTTGAGGGACTCCACCTCTGATGTCCTTCAATGCTGACCTTTCCTCACCACACTTCACGTAGAAGTACCTACGACAATGTATGACTTTATAAGCTGGTAATACGGCGCAGGTAAAGCCATACTTCTTCTCCTCAAAAGCTTCCAGGATCCTTTCTACTATTCTGTGACACTGTTCAGGTGTGCCATGAAATTCCCTGAAGCCAAACTGATGAAGGGAGATCAAACCGGACTCCTCCAAAAATGGCCGTACCCTACGCAAAAGTAGTCTCTCGACTACTTTGAAGAGAACAGCCAACAGACTAGTTGGTCTATATGAAGCGAGATTGTCAACAGGCTTTCCAGGCTTACGTATTAGAATCACTTCTGCGCATATCCACTGGGTGGGAAAATGTCCTAGCTGAAAGCATTTGTTTGTGATACTCAGGAGAAGGGATATTCCTTTCGGCGGGAGTGCTTTTATGGCTGGAACATCTATGTTATCATAGCCTGGGGATTTGGACGGCTTAAGTTTACTTAACTCCTCGAGCAGCTCCTCCGGTTCGACGGCGGGGATGGGTAGAGCCATTTGATAAGGTGTGTCAAGGAACTGGGCCGTTTCCTCTGCTTCCTCGTGTGAGCATCTAGAGAAGGGGGAGAAAGCGTCGTAAAGATGTTCAGCAAAGGCTGCTGCTTTCTCTTTGTCTGTGCGACACCAGGATCCGTTAGCGTCTTCCACTGGATCCTTTCTTTTGGCGGGTCTTTTTAAACTTTTGGTTAGATGCCATAAGTTGTGGTCAGGTTGACATGGCTCCACCTGTTCCAAGTATTGCTCCAGAGATTGTTTGCGGAGACTGAGAAGCAGCTCTTTTAGTGCTTTGGAAGCGGACAAGAGAAAGAAGCTGAGGATGATGTGGCAGCCAACATGGGCAATATTGTAAAAAAAATCTTTGTCGGCAATGTCTCCCAAAAAATATATAATGTAGCGTCGAAAATTATGCAATTGTTATCCGAAAATCAATAGATTGAGACAAATTTTAACAATCATTGTTTTATTTTAATTATGTTATAAAGTTAAACATTTTAAAACTGTTCTTCATCCAAATCTCTCATAGCTGAGAAAGTCTTGGTGTAGTACCACTGAGCATAGAATTCATAGAGACCTTAAATCGACTGTAATCTTATTGCCGTCAAAATGTTAAACTTCCGATCCAGGAAGAAGAAGAGTCGAAAACTTAACAGACAGAGCTGGCCGCGCAAAAGCGCAACGTCATTCTATTTCTTGCTCTGCTGTTGTGTTGCAAAATTGTTTGCTAGTGTCATATTGTTAATATCTCGAAAGAGTATGTATGAACTGAGAGTGTCTTTTTTAGGTTTTTGTAGGCAGATACAAATGCGCGCAAATTTTGAATTTGAACATTGGCAATCGACATCAAATATGTATTTACTTTCAACGGTCGAAAATACATAATTATATAAGTAAAATATATATAATTATTAGACAAATGATCGATTATGCACCTCTTAACGATTTAAATGTATTTTAATAATTACTAAAAAAAAATATAAATATAATAACATAAATTTTATTTGTATCCTCAACTTGTTATAAAATTGCTGAAAATTCTAAAAGTTGAGGCAGGTCAAAACTAACAAGACAATTGCGACGAATACATAAAAAATGTGCTGCCTTGAGTGAGTTAAATACCATTAACGGGCTGGCAGCAGGTGTAGGGGTACTAACAATAGCCGCTTGGAGAGGCTTGAATGTGGCAGCAGGGGTAGAGGCAGTAGCCGGCAGAAGAATCTTGGGGGGCAACACCAGCGGGACTGTAAGCGGACAAGAGCCCGAAGTGTTTTTGAGCTTCGGCGAGTTATTTAACGTTTTAGCAGTATTAATGTGGTCTTTCAACTCTTTAACACTGCCACGAAGCGTATCGAAATTATTTCGGACAGCTTTGAAATAATTGAAGGTCTGCCTGATGAACTTAGACTGTTCCTTCTCTATCTATATAAATGAGATAATTACTTTTTTATTTTATCTAACAAAACCAGTTTAAATTTCTTTTCTTTGCGGCTGCCATTAATCAGATGTTTTCATACTTTTTTGCACAAAAATACACCAAATATACTGAACAAGTAAGAAGGTTCGAGATTTCCCGACTAGTAGGTCCCCGAAGTCTGATAATTTATTCTTGTAGAACTCGACAAAATAAGACGAAAATATTAAATAAAACTTATCGATAACTCGCTTGGTTATCGAGATATAGTTAATGAATAATTTAAAACATATCGAAAAAGGTTATTTGTTTTTGGTGAAATTTAATAGATTTAACAAATTAACCGAAAATACTATGCACAATTTACCGATATTTATCGATTAAAGTGAATCGATATTTTTGATTAAGCTTAATATATTTTTTAAAAATAAGACGAAAATATTAAATAAAATGTATCGATATATCGCTTAGTTATCGAGATATCAACACTTCAAAATCGAAAAATTACCAACGAAACTCAATAGACTTGAGATAAAAAAAATGAACAAAATTATAAGTAAAACAGCTCATTTAAAATGTCGCAGGCAAACATTTTTATTGAACAAAATCGCGCGATTTTTTCCCACATATGTATCGATAGCTCGATAATATCGATAAATAGTGTTTAGTATTTTCTTTTATTTTTTTAAATCTAAACTGCACCAATAAAATTTAGTTTTTCGATATATTTTGGATTTTACATTAACTATATCTCGATAACCAAGCGAGCTTTCGATAAATTTTATTTAATATTTTCGTCTTATTTTGTCTATGCATCAAAAAATAAAATAAAACTTGACAAAAATGCCATTGTTTTACTTCTCATGCAAACTTGCCAATTCTAGAATTTTTGAAAATATCAACTGACGTCAAAATCTTGCAAGTTGTGTCTAAAACTATATATTATGCATTCCTGTAAGCTCTGCGACAAGCGAGCGAGTTTTTTCTTCAATGGTTAAAATTCTCAATGAAAGACGCAGAAGACTCTCAAGTGCAATTTCTATGTTACTTTTTTTTGTAAAAAAAAAAATATGTAATTTTATTTAATAAACATAAAAATTAAGTTATTAAAAAAAGTTATAATTTTTTCGGGCGGGCGGGTTGGGTTCGGGTATGATATTTTTTTGTGATCGGGTGCGGGTAAAGATTGGCGCTGCGGCACATGGGAAGTGTCGGGTTGGGCGCAAAATTAGGCACATGCCCATCTCTACTCCTTACCTTCCGTTCTTTTCCTGGTTTCCGAGAATTCCGCAGTCGGTTGCGTCCGACTGCAACGTTTTTACTTGTTTTTATACCCTGAACCCATGATATGGGTACAAAAGGGTATAAAGGTTTTATGCAAATGTGTGTAACGGGCAGAAGGAAGCATCTCTAACCCTATAAAGTATAAATATATATTCTTGACCAGCATCAACAGCAGAGTCGATAAAGCCATGTCCGTCTGTGTGTCCGTCCTTCCGTCTGTCTGCCAGTCTGTATGAACTCGTTGATCTCAGAGACCATGAGAGCTAGAGAGTTCAGGTTTGAACATAAGCTCATCTAAGTCATAGGCAAGTTTCTTTCGGATTATCGATAACTCTTTCCGTTGCCCATGTACACAAGATATCGATAACATTAAAATTTTGAATTTGGAAAATGTGAAATGTGTTTTAAAAACTTTATACAAACTAAATAATAATTTTAACAAAAAAACCAACTTCAAAATAACTAGAATGGCCTAAAAAGAAAAAAATAATTGCGTTTTCTTCTACAACTAGTAAGAACTATTGTTATTTTTGAAGTCTGTGTCAGCTAAGATAGGTTTTTACCTTGGCTACCCCGTTATGGCAGATCTCTATTAATTCTGCATAGTTTAAGACCAATTCCTCACGCCTTTAAAGTTCCAATTTCAGTAATTTACGCAACGGATTTTCTCTTACAACAGAATGGCTGTCTATCAGTCTATTCAATATGGAGCTGCCTCGATACTTAGCTGCATCGGTAAGATATCTGCATCAAAATATTTGGTTTAAACATTAAAAATGCAAACAAAAAATTAAGTTAACTGCCTTTTTATGATAGCTGCGTTAAATGCCTGTGTAAAGTACTCGAGGCAGCTAAGCAAATTATACTGTATTTTTTTTTTAGCGTGAAATTCACAACATTTAGCCTTTTGTGCATTGAGTATGAAATCTTCTCAACTGGACTAATGTTGGCTTAAAATTCACACTTGGTTTTAACGTTGTGAGCATGGTATGATTCCTTCTCAACTAGACTTATTTAGACTTTGTTCAGTAACACCCGATTTACACGATGAACTTTTTTCATTCAATATTTTATTGTAACATTCGTTTGTAGGCAAAGGGAGTAGAGGGGTAACAATTGCAAGCAATGCTTCATGACTTTTGTAGCAATGATTTATTTTTCTCATTTAGCTATGACTGCTATTCCGATTGCATGTAAACACAGAGTTTCACAGTGTTTCATGTGAATAATTAAGTTATCGACAACATATCGCACAAGCAAATATTAGCGAAAACAGTAAATACATTGTTGTGGCTTATAAATTGTTAATAATTAATTGTTATTTAGTTTTTACTTTTATCAAATCAATTAGATGTTAAAAAATAATGTAATTGATGGCTACGATGTATGTTTATCGACAACAAATTTAAATCAAAGTAGCATTTACAAAGAAAAAGTTGAATGAAAAAAGTTCATTGTGTAAATGCGAACAGATTTGCGAAGAACTTTTAAAATAGAATAAAAAAAAAATCATGAAAAAAGTTCTACGTATAAATCGGGTCTAAGTCACTTGATTACGAAAATTTTTCTCGTTTCCTTGACTGACAATAACACAGTTCTTACTACTTGTCGAAGAAAACGCAATTAATTTTTTTTACTTTTTAGGGCATTTTAGTCATTTTTAAGTTGTTTTTGTTTTTGTTAAAATTATTGTTTATTTTTTTTTTTATTTTTAGTGATTTTGAAGGAACATTTAATAATTTTTCTGAATATGAATAGACCTACTAAACGTGCTGCTCATATGAAACAAACAAAGGAAGGGAGAAACGCCTAACTGAACAGACGAAATCTAGTTACAAAAAAATTTTCAAAAGTGACTTGCGAAGAACGCAAAAATAGACTTTCGAAAAAGCGACTTTACATGAATGGAGTTTAAAACAGTGAATCGATCCGAATCCGTCTCCGCTTGATTAACAATCGCCTATTGAATGAGACGAAGGAACAACGTGCCCACAGTGTCGTCCCATTCTATAATCGTCTATCTAATGAGACGGAGGGGCAGCGTACCCACCGTATAGGATCAATTAACGATAGTTTAACAAATTAAACACCTGAAGCTCGTTCACTTCGACTATGTAGAATACAATAAATATTATAAATGAGCAATCTTTTGAAGCTGCAATTAATATTTTTGCTGATGTACCATGTGCCTTTTGCAAAAGAACTCTTTGTCCACAACAGCGACACAACTTACGAGCAAATTTGTACAGTATGCTATTACCTAAAGAACTGATTGCTTAATCAAACAATAATTTAATTGTACAATAACTACCTGCACTCGCTGTTACAATAATATAAGAAAAAGGAGAATTCTAACAACTGCCTACTGGAATTAAATGATGCCTGCAGAAGTATCCAAAGTTTTGATGCAGATCTTTGGTAAATGTCACCGTTTATCCTCCTACGTAATTTGGTGACTCTAGCTCAAGAACTGTTAAAGATATAACCGTTTCTGATTTAACAAGGCGGGTGGCAAGGGTGGGCATGGCATCGAAACTTTTGATGCGGATCTTAAGGGGACGTCGTTACCTAAATTCCCAGCAAATCTGGGATGATGTCGTCAGCTGTCTTCCTACAATTTTTTGTAATTTTAGTTCAAAAACTGTAAAATATTACTAAATTCTCGATTTTAAAAGGTGGGCGGCAGAGGAGGGTGTGTTCTCCAAATTTGTGTATCAAATCTTTTTAAATGTCACCATTTATCTTCCTACCAAGTTTTGTGCCTCTAGCTCAAAAACTGTTGAAGATATAGCCGATTCCAAATTGTATAAGGCGGGTGGCTTGGGTGGGCGTGGCATCCAAAATTTTAAAGCGGATCTTTTGTAGATGCCACCATCTATCTTCCTAACAAATTTAGTTACTCTAGTTCAATAAATGTGGAAGATACACGCATAACCGTTTTAAAAACTGCGGAGTGGGGGAGGCGTTAGGTGTGGGCGTGGCATCCAACATTTTTATTTATTTTTTTGGGGAAAGTCATTACCTATCTTGGCACAAAATTTGGTGGTTCTAGCCCAAAAAATGTGAAAACTTAAGGCGTTTCCATTTTCAAGGATCAGGGAGAATGGCAGCGGACGGAGTGGGCTTGGCTTCCAAAATTTTGATGTAGTTTTTTGAGACACGTGACTAGCTATCTGCGTGCAAAATTTGGTAACTCTAGCTGTAAGAATGTGAGAAATATTTGATTTGATCGATTTTCCAGCCTCCTAGTAGGCGTGGCTCCCTGATCTTAACACTTTATCTGACAACATTATAGACAAACATAATTGCAAAGTTTCAAGTGCGGTCATACGGACGGACAGACGGATAGACAGCATGACGGACATTTCACAAAACCAATATACTCAGGGGTGTGCCTGCAATCAAAACCAACTGAATTATAACCTAAAACCAACCTCAAGCTGGTTTTAGGTGTGCCAGAGCCCTGTTCGAGGTGGTTTTGAGATCTCAACTAGTTTGGCCGGAGATTTGGTGTGTTTAAGCAATATTAAATGTCTAATGAATAACAAGTCTTACTTTTTCGAAATGTAATTCAAGCTTAGTTGCATATTGCAAATACATTTGAATTTAATACATATTTTAATTAATGATTTTTGATTTTAATAAATCTCTAACAAATCTCTAAAACATTTTGCCGTTCTGTGTAAACGTGCTGAACCATCCCTAACAAAGGAGCTGCCACTTTGTTTGGTTAACAATAACTATTATTCGGAGTCCTGAATATGTCAATTTTAAAGACACTGTACGAACGTGTAAAGTTTGTTGTAAATTTAACGAAGTTATTGCATAATATGAGGTGGCAACTTTTACGGTGTTTGTTAGGTGTGTGAATGTCTACAGTAAGAATAAGAATTTAATTTATGGAAAGTCATTGAGCCGCCAAAATGTAAGTTAAATTCAAATTAAATTTTTTTTTTTTTTTGTTTTTTTATTGATCCATAGGGTAAAACACCGTTCACCTTTTGCACTTTTAAAATGTAAACAAAACCAGACTTGCCATTATCGAAATACGTAGAACAGCTGTTTAAGCAAGCTGTCATAGCAGGGCTGTCAAGCAACATGAGTTAATTGGAGGGCAAAATATTTCATATATATTTTGTATAAGAACTACAAGAGATAAGACCTAACATATTTTTATTTATTAAATATAACACTAATGCCATGAGGCCAACATTGAAAACAATGAAAAAATAGCAAATACATTTTAGACAATTTTAATTTTTGAAAGCTAGCAACTCTTCTTGGCCATTTTCGTTCTACGTATTTGCTCCAAAAAATTTTACCGAAAAATGAAATCTCTAACTTCTGGCTCGAGCCAAAATCTCTAGAGATTTCTGGCACACCCCTGACTATGATCACTGTCAGCATCACAGAATACATAGAGACCTTAAATCGACTAAAAATTATCAAAAATTTAAAAATGGAAAAAAGAGTGAAAACTAAAAAACGCGCAAACAACTATCGTGCAAAACAAACGGACGGGCAAAGTGGTAGGCGCATAGGAGCGAGCAGTAGTCACACGGAACAGACATGATGTAGTCTCCCAATGAAAGCAGACAGCAGCAATAATGCTTTTCAGTTGCGTCGTTGCAGCGCCCGACTAGTGTTTGAGGGTAGAGAGCGCACCATCGGAATGCAAGTAACGGTAAAAATACATTTGAGTATACTTGCACTTGCGCTGGCTTCATTTTGGTGGGCTAGCTTTGCCGAGATTTTGTGATTTTGTTTCGTTTGCTCAGCACAGCATATACATGTGTGTGTGTGACATGTATGAAAAGGCAGCACATTTTATGTATGCGGTCGCAGTTGTCTTGTTAGTTTTGACCTGCCTCAACTTTCCGAATTTTCAGCAATTTTATAACAAGTTGAGGATACGAATAAAATTTATATTATTATTATATTTTTTTTTTATTAATTATTAAAATACATTTAAATCGTTAAGAGGTGCATAATTAATCATTTGTCTAATCATTATTTATACTTTATTTATACATATAATTATGTATTTTCGACCCTTCAAAGTAAATACATATTTGTTGTCGATTGCCAATGTTCAAATTCAAAATTTGCGCGCATTTGTATCTGCCACAAAAACCTAAAAATACACTCTCGTTCATACATACTCTTCGAGATATTAACTATATACACTAGCAAACAATTTTGCAACACAACTACTTTTTATTTGACTAACTTAATCCGACAGCTATAGCAAAGAAGATATTATAATTGCACACAAGCCCACCATCACTTTAAAAAACATATTTAACCCCCTAGGCCCAAATTTTTTTTTCGCATGAAAAAAATGTTTGGGTTCATTATGTCTTAAAAGTAAAGGTTTCTTCTGGCCAAAATTTTACTTTTGCACGAATCGGATTTTATAGGGCCAGAAGACCCAGACCGCCTCTAGACGAAGTACATTGCCGAAGCAATAAAAAGCTTACGAAAATTTTTTTTGAATAACTCAAGCAGTGTTTTGCGTCCTTGACACTATTAGCATTAAGCAGTTATACATAGAGGACGAAGCGTCGCAAATTTTGCAGACCATTTGCGTAGCTCACAAAAATGATAGTCATTCGTGCGCTGGCGCTTGACACGGTACAGACGGAGTGCCAGCAATTTGCTGTGGTGTATATATGTATATATTATTAGAATCACTTCTCTGTATGCTGTTTGCTGTGTGAAGCCAAAAATCATAAGGGCGCATGTATACCTATATACACATATATATGTGTGTATGTATGTGCACATGCATATATTTTCAGTTTTTGGTGGCTCTCAAGTGATTTGGGATTTTGTTTATTTTTTAGCAACGCATATTAAAGTGTGTGTGCATGTGTATGTTCATATGCAGCACATTTAAATGTATGCGTAGCAATTGCCTTGGCTATTCTTAACCTGCCTCAACTCTTATGATTTTCAGCAATTTTATAACTAGTTAAGAAAACCTATAAAATTAATGTTAGTAATCAATAATCAATAATTGTTAGACAGCTGAGCGTTGAGGCAGATCCAGTGGGTGGAGTCTTTTCAAGCGTCGAGTGGTGGAACTACTGTCCAGTATGTTGATGGCAAGGTGATTTATATGCCTCTCAAGCCTCTCCAAGTTAGCCTGGCTATCTCCTGATGGACAAAGGAGACTCCCAGCTCGTCGTGGATTTCCTTATTGCTGTGGAACGGGTGAGCCTTGGAAATTATACGCAGTACTTTGCTCTGGAACTTTTGCATGCGATCACGGTTACTAGGGTAGGCAGTGCCCCAAAGAGATATGCCGTATGTCCAGATGGGTTTTGTTATAGTTTTGTATATGAGCAAGTTAAACCGTAGTCTGATGGTAGGCCTTTTGCCCAGAAGCCAGAGAAGTTTGCGTAATTTGCCAGTTAGCTGATTTCTCTTCTGAACTAAATGACATTTCCAGGTTAGTTGTCTGTCAATGACGAGCCCAAGGTACTTTGCCGTAGCACTGTTGGGTATTATTACACCATCCAATATCACTGGGGGACAATCACCTCTCCTAAGAGTGAAGGTTGAGTGGGTGGACTTCTCTGGATTGACCACTATGTTCCATCTTCTTAACCAGGAGTTCAGTGAGTCAAGCTGTGCCTGCAATATGTCTGTAGCTGACTGGGGTGACACATCACTGGCTATGAAGGCGGTGTCATCAGCATACGTAGCCGTAAGCAGCCTTACATCATTGGAAGTTGGCATGTCAGCTGTGTAAATAGTGTAGAGAGTAGGACCTAGCACACTTCCTTGAGGGACTCCACCTCTGATGTCCTTCAATGCTGACCTTTCCTCACCAAACTTCACGTAGAAGTACCTACGACAATGTATGACTTTATAAGCTGGTAATACGGCGCAGGTAAAGCCATACTTCTTCTCCTCAAAAGCTTCCAGGATCCTTTTTTACTATTCTGTGACACTGTTCAGGTGTGCCATGAAATTCCCTGAAGCCAAACTGATGAAGGGAGATCAAACCGGACTCCTCCAAAAATGGCCGTACCCTACGCAAAAGTAGTCTCTCGACTACTTTGAAAAGAACAGCCAACAGACTAGTTGGTCTATATGAAGCGAGATTGTCAACAGGCTTTCCAGGCTTACGTATTAGAATCACTTCTGCGCATATCCACTGGGTGGGAAAATGTCCTAGCTGAAAGCATTTGTTTGTGATATTCAGGAGAAGGGATATTCCTTTCGGCGGGAGTGCTTTTATGGCTGGAACATCTATGTTATCATAGCCTGGGGATTTGGACGGCTTAAGTTTACTTAACTCCTCGAGCAGCTCCTCCGGTTCGACGGCGGGGATGGGTAGAGCCATTTGATAAGGTGTGTCAAGGAACTGGGCCGTTTCCTCTGCTTCCTCGTGTGAGCTTCTAGAGAAGGGGGAGAAAGCGTCGTAAAGATGTTCAGCAAAGGCTGCTGCTTTCTCTTTGTCTGTGCGACACCAGGATCCGTTAGCGTCTTCCATTGGATCCTTTCTTTTGGCGGGTCTTTTTAAACTTTTGGTTAGATGCCATAAGTTGTGGTCAGGTTGACATGGCTCCTCCTGTTCCAAGTATTGCTCCAGAGATTGTTTGCGGAGACTGAGAAGCAGCTCTTTTAGTGCTTTGGAAGCGGACAAGAGAAAGAAGCTGAGGATGAGGTGGCAGCCAACATGGACAATATTGTAAAACTTCATTCTATTTCTTGCTCTGCTGTTGTGTTGCAAAATTGTTTGCTAGTGTCATATAGTTAATATCTCGAAAGAGTATGTATGAACTGAGAGTGTCTTTTTTAGGTTTTTGTAGGCAGATACAAATGGCAATCGAAATCAAATATGTTTTTACTTTCAAGGGTCGAAAATACATAATTATATAAGTAAAATATATATAATTATTAGACAAATGATCAATTATGCACCTCTTAACGATTTAAATGTATTTTAATAATTACTAAAAAAAAAATATAAATATAATAACATAAATTTTATTCGTATCCTCAACTTGTTATAAAATTGCTGAAAATTCTAAAAGTTGAGGCAGGTCAAAACTAACAAGACAATTGCGACGAATACATAAAAATGTACACACACACACATGTATATGCTGGGCTGAGCAAACGAAACAAAATCACAAAAAACTCGGAAAAGCTAGCACACCAAAAAATGAAGCCAGCGCAAGTGCATGTATACCCAAATGTATTTTTTACCGTTACTTGCATTCTGCTGGCGCGCTCTCTACCCTAAAAACACTAGCCGGGCTGCTGCAAACGAACAGCAACTGAAACAGAAGCATCTGCAAATGCTGCTTTCTCGCTCTCTCATCATTGAAGAGCGGCCAAGAATGCACTAACACATACATGTCATGTGTCCGTGTGACTGCCTGCTCGCTCACATATGCACGCATACATACACGCGACTTGAGCTCCAGCCCAAGTCCGTTGTGTTGCTTACAGCAGAGCAGGAAACAGAATGACGTTGCGCTTTTGCGCGGCCAGCTCTGTCTGTTAAGTTTTCGACTCTTCTTCTTCCTGGAACGGAAGTTTAACATTTTGACGGCAATAAGATTACAGTCGATTTAAGGTCTCTATGTATTCTATGCACAGTGGTAGTACCCACTCGTGTACCATTTCCGATTTATTGGACTTACTGCCCAACGCTGCTTCCTTTTTTCTCCTCTTTCTGCTGTTCATATAATGCTACGATGTTTAGGTACAAACCAAATGCTACTGCAACTTTATCCATAATTAATTTTTTGTAAAATGAGCCAACGAGCGCAAAAACAGTTAAATCCAGATGTTGTCAATATGTGATAACAGCTGTTTATTTTTCTTTGTTTAACAACACTGCTAACATAATTCTACAGCACTGACACACTGATTTCTTAAGTTAGGTTAAGTTGAGAATAAACGCCTTCATTCCTTAAGTTAAGTTACGTTAAGTTACGTTAAGAAAAAGCGCGGCGGCGGCGGCGTTCGGCGTCATACCTTTTTTCAAACTTTAAATAATAAAAAATATCGTAAAAAGTGGCCAATAGTCTCTTAAAATATTCGATAATTTGTTGAGATTGTTTTCCTCTTCCTATTTCCCATCTCTAAAACAGCTGATCATAGGGCTGCGAATTGTATGTTAAGCGCGTAAATTTAATAAAATAAGTTTCACAATGTTATATTCTCACAACAAACATATAATTTGTATAATTTGCAACTGGGATCTAATTTCGTCGTAACCAAACCAAGGCAGCAATACCAAAAAAGACATTAGCTTGGGGTGTATAAACAACCATTTCTGCATTGGACATGGACTACACAACTTGCTTAATGTAGATGGCTACAACTCTGTGTCGGAAATTAAAAATTTAATTGTGAAGTTCAAAAATATTGTAAGTGCTTTACGATTTAAAACACATGTCATGAGATGTCAAGCTGACTCACTTCAAAATGAAGTTTTGTCAAATATCGACAATTTAGAAGAACTGCTTGCATCCGAAGATACTGAATAGGTTGACTACGATGATAATTTTGGACCGTTAGATGATGTTCGCTTGCAAACTTATACAAATATTCACAACTCCAATGACTTGCAAAGTAGTTTGGTGGACAAGAGAACTATTTCTCTTAAGACTCGGTTCCAACTAGGTGGCACAGCGTCTTAGCAATGCTAGACAGTCTTTGGTGCCAAAGAGCTGCAATAAATAAATTGCAAAAATTTAAAGACGCAGTTAATGTTCTGTCTGGAGATTCGTATCCATCAATAAGCCTTGCGTTACTTATTAGAACAGAGATTGTCTCAATATTGGATGATGCTTAAAACAATGAGCCGCTTTCTTTGCCAAATATGAAAAATAATATTAAAATCAGAGCTGCAAACCAGTCCGAAACCGAACCCTGTGGAACCGGTTCTCTGCGGGTTCTTTGCTGTGTGGAACCGAACCCTGAACCGAACTTAAACAACGTATCGGAACCGTAAACCGAACCGGTTCCACTTTTATTTAAGGGTTCGGTCCAAGAAAAAATATATGCCTAATATTTTAATTGAACTTTTTCTCCAATCTAATTTCCATGTGACCTTTAATATATTTGATGTTGCTGGTCATTATTATTACTTTTTATTGTCATTCAAATGTATATAAAAATCTTTCAGTGATACCTGCCTTACTTAAATTAGGCCCAATTTCTCAATGTCCGGTTAGTCAAACTATTCTCACTCTAGTCGAATTTGAGTTTCGCAAAGTTCGGTCAGCACTTACTTATCCCATGCTTGGAGGTCCGGTTACTACTTATACCGATGCTAAGTCCCAACATGTACATAAATATCAATACAATCATTGTAAGGCGAACAGCTGACTCAAGCTGACACTTGTTTTTTTTTTTTTTCTATGAAGCAAATTTGCAATATGCTTATTTGAGTTATCTAGGTCCACAAACACATGCTCCTTAACTACTAAAAAGATTTTCTCTCGTTGCCGTTTACAACAGAGCTCATAGAAAGTAATTGTATAAACATGCAGCAGTTTGGTTGGGGGTCACAGGCAAAAACAAAGCTATAAGAACAGCTGAATTCCCGTTAAGGTTGGCAACACCATTTGGCGATAGTGGTATATCGATGATGGGTAACTTTGGCTTTGAGAAAACCAAATTGCTTATCTCCCAGATAGCTCGAGCAACAAAGTTATTCCGCAGTAACTAACTGTAAGCTTAACTGGACATTGAGAAATTGGGCTTTAGTGTATTTTCTATGTTTGTATTGGCTCTTCCAAAAGCATTGTTTTGACATCACTGATATAAAGTATGTACGACGTTTTGATCTTATACTTATGTAATGCTTGATCTTATACTTATGTAATGCTGTTGTTTTCTCGCTGTCTGCGCACAAGTTGGCATTAAGGAGCCACTTGCTAAAATTTCGCAGAAATAATTTGTTGTACATTTTTTTGAGTTATCCCTTGTTGTCATTTATTGGCATTAGAGAAATTAACGTAGTTGGAAAATTACTTCCAATGTTTTTCATTTTCTTCCTCGACGAACCCGGGTTTGGAACCGAACCCTGGGTTCCATAATATTCAGAACCCGGTTTTGGAACCTCTGCGAATTTTCAACCTAGTGTTCGGAACCCGAACCGAACCCCGGCTGTTTTTTCAGGGGTTTGCAGCTCTGATTAATATTAAATTGGATTCGAGACTTCCTATATCGGATATACTAGTCTGCGCATCCCTATTAGATCCGCGATTCAGCTCACTGGATTGCGTGATTGACTATTGTAAAGAAAAGAATTTGAAAAAACTGATTTATTTTTAAAAATGTATAAAGAGCTGATTGGCAACACTAGCGATCGGCAGAATAGTTTCAGCGAATCTCCATCTGCAAGCAAAATATTAAAGCTTGCTCAACGACATTCTGCAAATACAAAAAATAGCAATTTCGAAGCTGAATGCCATTTACTTTTAAGTTTGTCTTCATGCCAAGACGTGTTATCTTTTTGGAGGGAAAACGCATCTGCTATGCCATTACTATCCAAACTGGCACAAAAAGTGTTGTATATTTCGGCAACGAGCACACCAAGTGAGCGAGTATTATCCATTGCTGGTTCACAATTACACAGAAACGATCGCAACTCAGTCCCCTCAACGTCAATAAAATTATTTTTATACATGACAACTACGATACTTGCAGAGAAAATTAACTTTAGTATTTATTAAATAATTTAAGCCGTTACTATGAATTTATGAATTTAACCAAGTCTAGTGAAAATGAATATGTGTGCATATGTTGTATGTAAATGCGCAACTGCATGGTAGTTGTGTTGCAAAATTGTTCGCTGGTGTCATATAGTTAATATCTCGAAAGAGTATGAATGACCAGAAAGTGCAAAACGGAAATTGCCTGTCTTGTGTAGGCAGATACAAATGCGCACCAAATTAGAATTTAAAATATTGGCTGTCGGCATTTAATATGCATTTAATTATGATTTTTAAGAGCCAGGAGTACATAATTTTATAATATACTAGCTACCCGTTAGTGTACCCATCTAAAAAGATATGACATATGTTCATTTGTTCATCATTAAGTTTATTTGGTCTGAGCTTCCTTGTAAACGATATTTGATGTCGTTTTATTTTGTGGCAGCAAAATAAATTGACTATCAGCAGATTCAGCTCTTGATAGACCTACATACAGTTGGCCATGAGTAAAACATTCATTTCTTAGGTCGATCCCTACCAATTCAAAGGTTTGTCCTTGGGACTTGTTAATAGTCAACGCGAAAGATATTTTCACTGGAAATTGAAGCCGTTTAAATGGGATTGGCAATTCAGTTGGGATCATCGGTATCCTTGGAATATGAGCTAGTTGACCAGCTGCTAGGCCGGTAATAATGGTTGCTACAATTAGTTCTTTAAATTGCAGTCTTGTCCCATTGCACATACTCGGAGGGCTTAAATTTCTCAAAAGCATGACTGGAATTCCGATTTTAACGTCAATTCGTGTGGTGGCAGTCCAGAAGGATTACGTGAATTTAAAAATTCCAGTGGATATTGGACTGCATCTTTGATGTTTGTGATGGTGTCAATCGATTCATAGTTTTTGAATTGGCCATGAACTTTTTGTAAAATCAGATTGTTTATTTCGTTGACAGTATCATTCCTAGGAGACACTATTGCCCTCGGACACAACCAATGAAAGTCCCTTTCGAGCAAATTCTCTATGTCACGATAAACTGCATATATTAAATTAGCTTAATTATGGACTATCTGGCCTAGTGACTCACCCAGGAGGATGTAATAATTTTTGGTTAAATTTGGAGAGGGAAAAGTTCCTTCCCCAAGTTTCAGCAATTGTTGTGTAAAATCACAATCTGTGATTCCATGAAGATGTGCATCCATATTGATTCGTAAATTTAAGTTTTCAATCGAAGTCCATAAAGGGGATGATTTCAAGCATGCTTTAATGATATCTTCTCGCGTACCGCGATTAATGACGGGAAGTGTCTGTCGAAAATCTCCATCTTTTAAGGTTCTGTCTACGGCCTCTATATGCGCTCTATGGCTCATGGTGCATTCATCCCATATAATCAATGAGACGTCTTGTAGTAATTTACCAAGAGGTCAATATTTTTTCGGATAGAACATATAGATTGTTGCTCAAGATTTACAGATAACGGAAGCTTAAAAGTAGAATGAGCAGTTTTTCCATCCTTTAGGAGTGTTGCAGCAATTCCTGACGAAGAAACTGCTAATGCTATCTTCCCTGAATGACTTATCTTCGCAAGTACTAAAAATTCGCAAGGAACGTATTTTCAGTGCCACCTGGGGCATCCAAAAAAATTTTCCTTTTTTGTTATTCACGCTATCGACTATAGTCTCAAAAGCATGTTTTGACCTGGGACTAATTTTCTCAAATTTGTATTGACAAAACAGGCCAAATCATTTGTGCCATTGTATTTCTTGCATGGTTTTCTGTACGAACTGAGGAAGGTAATCCAAAATGACTTAGGCTTTTATCATTTAATTGCAATAGTTTATTTTCTATTTGTATCAAACCTTCGTTAAGGTAAAGTCTTGATTTTGTTGTCTGATTCTGTGTCTGAAATCTTCACAAAGATCATTTTTGAAATTGTCCCATAATTTTTTTTTTTTATTAATTTTTTTACTAATGTATTTGATGGCATGAACTGAGTGGCAGTACTGTACATTTATGTAAGCATTACACGTCCTACACAATAATGGAGAGTAAGGGACAATCCACCCATTATCTATATTGAAAGTTCTTCCTCTAATATGCATCGTACCGCTCTGGCCTCCATTTTCGGCGTCACGACGACGATTAACTGGATGACCTTCCTCTCCGGTTTGTGTATCGTTGACGAAACGTCGAGGGTACTTTTTTGTGCAAATACTGTTTTTCATACAAGGTGGTGTTTAGTTATGCTCTCCGCGTGGGCCGTGTACCATATTTTTAGTCACGAAATCGTACAATATGGATTCAATTTGTTGGTTGGGCAGTTCCACACCAATGACACTATCAATTTCGTCTGGCTGGATTTTTCTTTCCAACCAAAACAGCAAATGACAGTGAGGTAAACCCCGCTCCTGCCACTCCACACTTGCCATGTAACATTTTACTTTGCCGAATATTTCATATCTTGTATATAATTTTATGAATTTTTTCATCTTTACATGATATACCCTTGAAATTATGTCATGACGATCGAAAGACCGCTGTCCAGTTAATAGTACAGTTTAATTTTCAGGCCATTCTGGGTTACGTAAAAGTAATAAAGTCTGGTATCCCGTAGTTAAGGACATAAGTCATCGCATCTTGCGTTTTTTATTTATTTATTTCACATTCTACCAAAGAGCAACAAAAAGTTCTCCGTACTGGCACATAACTTACAACTACCTAACACTAACAAAACATAAAAAGAAATACAAAAAATCATCTTCAAAAATACTGCTTAAATACTTGCTTAACTGACCTAGAATTTGGATTAAAATCAAATCGCAGCTCGACAGGTAGAGAATTATACATTTTTAAAGCTCTAGAAATAGGCTCATTGAGACCATAATTAGTTCAGTGAGCACTAACAAAAAATGTGTTAACAACCCTCAGAGACCTAGATGGGGTTACAGAGCAAAGTTAATCAGGACAGTCAATCCTTCCTACAATGACATCATTTAAAAACGATAACGCCGCTATAGTGCGTCTATCTTCTAAGGTTGATAGCCGCACAAGGCGACATCTATCAATATAGGTAAGCAGCGGTTCGCAAAACCCCAAGGGCAAAGCAAATTTTAAAAAAATTTTCTGCACACGTTCGAGTCTGTTAATATGACTTGCAGCGTATGGACTCCAGATTAACGAACCATATTCAAGCTTAGAGCTCACAAATGATGAATATAAACATATCCTTGTAAATGGATCAATAAATTGGGCAGAATTGCGTCTAACGAAAGCCAACATAGCATATGCTTTCGGCAAAATATAATCAATATGTTTTACAAAACTGAATTTGGAATCAAAAAGGACTCCGAGGTCAAGCGATTCACATCTGCTAGATAGAAGCGAGCCACCAAATGAATAGGAAAATGTTATCGGGCTTTGAGCTCTACAGTTATGCTGGCACCATGTGCAAACTCTGTGTAAATCATCTTGGAGGTCAACACAGTCAGCTGACGATTTAATAAGTTTAAACAGCTTAAGATCATCAGCATATAAAAGATGAAAAGCATACTTAAAGCAGGAGGAAATTTCATTTATAAAAAATATAAACAAGATAGGTCCAAGGACACTACCTTGTGGAAGACCAGAAGATGCAATGTAGGGCCTTGAAAATTTTCCATTTACTACCACACGATAAGAACGCGAATCAAGGTATGATCGAAACAAATCCAGAAGGGATGAGTGGAACCCTAATTGTGATAATTTTACCAAAAGCGCATTATGACATACCTTGTCAAAGGCCTTGGCAAAGTCAGTTTAAATTGTGTCAACCTGAAATCGATTTTCAAGTGAATTAATAGAAAACTTGCTGAAAACCGATAAATTAGTCACAGTAGATCTACCATTCATGAAACCATGCTGGTTGAAACAAACATAAGACTTAAAAAGAAATGTTAGACGCTTTGCAACTACACGCTCAAATAATTTCGAGACATTGCTCAACTTTGCGATAGCTCTATAGTTGCTTATTAGGCTTTTCGACGAGTTCTTATGAACAGGCGTCACCAATCCCGATTTCCATGCCTTAATAAATGTGCCAGTGAAGAGTGACTTAGAGAATAGTATTTTGAGCGACTCACAAAGCTCACTTCCACAAGTTTTAAGGATTAACGAGGAGATACCATCACAATCAGGAATGACTGATGAATTAAACTCAGACAAAACTGCACATATGTCATTACACGAGACTTGCAAGCTACCCATATTAAATAATGTTGGTATTTTTGAAAGAATGTTCGAATCATGCCAATCCCAACGCTCCTCAAAGTTAGAACTAAGGAATTGAGCAAGCAGTTCAGCAATTGAGGCATCAGAGCTAGCAGTATATGAACCTAAGGTCATAGAGGACGGGATGGCTGAGCAACCCTTTTTAGCTCTAATAAATGACCAAATCGATTTGGGATTAAGCTTTACTCCTGATTCCACTTCAGAGATGTATTGATTATAGAGAAATTTATTTAGAAATTCAAATTCACGCTTACGAAGTTTAAAGCGCTCCAAATTAAAAGTATTCAGGGAAATAGCATATCTTTTAAAATATTTATTGCGAAGGTTTTTCAATTTTTTCAACCCACCAGTATACCAAGGTAACCTCGGGTTGTACTTTTTTGCAATAGAATTATTTGCCAATATCTGGTTCAATAAACTTAAAAACATGTCGTAAGCGGCCTCAATATCAAGTTGCGATAAGCTTCTATCCCAATTAATGCTTAAGATAGAGTTTTTAATGTTTAAAATATTAGATTGCGTAAAGATATATTTAATATTATTGAAAGAGAGGGGAGTAGCTCGAAAATTATATGTCTCTAATATTAACAGAATAGGTTCATGGTGCATATCACAAGGAGTGAGCGGAGCTGAACAAAGGTTTATAGAATATTTATTTTCTATAGAAACAAAAACAAGGTCAAAAATTTTGTGCAATTTATTGAACACATTATTAATCTGCACCAAACCCATACTGAATAGGTCATCTAGCAGAGCAATTTCATGAGCTAAATGAACATTACAAGGGACCATAGTAGAGTCATCCAATGACGGAACCCAACCCAGCCTTCCTAAATTAAAATCTCCTATAACACAAAGACTTTGAGAGGCCTTTAACCCAAAGTGAATAGAGGCCACATTTGCAATATGTGCTTTGTATAATTCAAGTAAGCTATTCGGTGGAACATATGATGCTGGGTATCAAAATATTCACCGTCAAAGAAATAAGGATTGAGCCAAGTCTCAACCAATACTATGACGTCAAAATCAGAATCAGAGGTCACCATACGAACATCATGCGATATAGTCCGCATGCCAGCAATATTTTGGAAAAATATTTGTAAAGACCTAGTTTTAATTTGTTTACACCCTGCATTAATAGGTGTAGGCAAGGGGGAAGTATAATGCGTATGGCGCCAAAATACTTGCGGTGATAACGAGGGAAGAGAGTAAGAAAACTGTTCATCCATAACCGGCATAGCAATAAACAAACTAGCTTAATATGAGACGCAGCTCTATTAACAGCAACAAAAGCAGCCAACTCCAGCGCAGCAGTCAAACATAGCGTAGGCATCGATTAGAGCAAAAAATTTTGAGTGTAAGTGCAAGCTAACTCACTCAAAAACTTAAGAGATGATAGCGCTGCCAAAAAGAGCGGGTGCCGATGAAAGAAGTCCGCAGCATCCGAAGCATTATGAACACCGCAAAAGGCGAGCAGTGATAATAACTGTTGTTGTTGTTGTCCAGGCGACGAACGAGAGAGCAGCAGAAGCGAAAATTGATAACTGTCCGAAGTCAAGAGCGCACGACCGGGATTATGCTCTCGTCCAAAGTGCGCAGCTGGTATTTGTTGTTGCTTAGCACATGCAGATGTGAATGCAAGAGCGGCAGCATCAAAACAACCAGTAGCGCCGAAACTTAGGGGTTTTTTCAAGAAACCAAACTATGGTTTTGATGAATTGATGTTGACTGTAGATAACGCGAAGAACCCGGGAATGAAGACGGTAAGATTACGCGTTTACCGATGATTGATGGGGCAACATTTGCGTCTTGGCTTAAGGTGCCTCTGAGGTGAATGTATTCTTCAACCCTTAGTCTCTGTTGATTACGGAATATCCGAAATCATTTTTGCCATCATATCCACAATTTATTGGCTAAATAAGTCCCTGTAGTAATGGAGTGGATTAAAACCATTTCCAACCATCAATCTAATTGCATAAAATTGCATACAGGTCACAGTTTTATTACGGGCAGTGCCAAGTTGAGAAATTGTCAAATAATAGCCGTCTTGTCCCATTAGAAACATCTAAGGATACTGGAGAGGATCATACGATCTGTGCAGCTCAGAGACCCTTTTAAGCTGTCCATTTCTACCGTGCAGCACGTATCTCTAGGACCTTTTTTTTCGTCGACCAAAAAAACGGCTACCTCATTTACAGTCGGAGCATTATATGTGCCCGGGTGTGCTGTCTTCAGTGGGCGGTCGGAGTGAATGATTAACTTTAAATTATCCGAAAAGTTTTGTTATAAGTTTTGTTTAAAACTTCGTATGTATATATTGTGTCTGCTCAGTGTACCCTGTAGTTCGTTAATCTAATCAATGTTTAGTGTTGGAGCTATGTTTGACCGCAATGATAGCTGATCTGCGTCTGAAATAAAATAAATCTGCAAGAATTGCGGATTTTGGCCTGATGGTGGTAAACGACTACCTATAAGATGATATATTTGACCGACTATTTTGAGAGTGGGCATAAAGTTTTGTTCTCTTATTTCTTTCGCACCAAACGAAGTCATTTGAAATAGGCTATTCTACCTACGTATTTTGTTTAAAAAATGTCTCGATAGTGAATGAATATTTGTCAAAAGACTTTTTATGGGCTGTGGGGGCTTTTGAATATTGTGGAGAATGTCTTTTCCAGAAGCACAGCACAAACCATTAGGTTCATCGGTAAATTTTTTTGCAGAACATTTATAGCAGATCTTTTTCATAGCTCCAATTTGGACGGACGATTGCTGAGAATAATCAATTTGTGGATCGTACCTGAACGCTAATCTGTTACTGTTAGCTAAAACTCGACTGCGAACTCTAGCCGTTGTCGTTTGTTGTCTTTCTGTCTGATTCCAAACGCGTTAGGAACGCTCAGAGCTTGATTCCCTAGCGCGAGCTTGTACATTTCTAATAATTTGTTCTTCAAGCCGCTGTAATCCTTCCGTAGACGACTCTCGTGACCGGACATGAGAGGTTCTTGAACTTTGTTCTTTAAGCCGCTGCGGACGCGCGATTATCGACTCTCGCGCGCCGACTTGAGATGTTTGCAAATTTTGATTAGCAGGCCGTTGTGAACGTTCAATGCTTGATTCTCTTGCACGGGATTGCGACGCGTATTCTCTCTGACTTGAAAGACGATTTTCAGTTTCCCAATTTCTCAATGTCCGGTTAGGCAAACTATTATAAGTTCAGTCGAATTTGAGTTTCTTAATGTTCGGTTAGCACTAACTTATCCGATGCCTGGAGGTCTGTTTAACATTTATACCGATGGACCTAGAAAGTCAAATAAGCCTTTTGGAATTCTGCTTCATAAGAAAAGTGAACAATTCAAGTGTCAGCTTGAGTCAGCGGTTCGCCTTATGTGGCGTTTATACTACAGCGAGTTTGCTATCGATATCGTCATCGACGCAATAACGCAGAATTGGTGTTCACACTGGCACAAAAGTGCGTTATGCGTTATACGTGAAGTGAGCAGCAGCTGCTTTGTTTTGATTTCGCTGATACGAAAATTTTTATTAAAATATTATTATAAAATTAATTCAAGCAATCTTTTGGAATTGTTATGTGCAATGGAGCAGAATAATGCAATGTTGGCAAAATGCATGAATATGGCTGGAACGTCTGCAGCAACATTTGATTTGCTGGGTGACCCAGGACGCCGTCGTAGCATTTGGACACTTGTGGGCAATATGAATGCTAGTGCCGAAGCAGTTCGTCAAGCTTTAGCTATAGAGTTTTTAAATAATAATGAAAATTAAATAAACAATTCAAATTTAAGCCATTATTTTTAATTTTATTAAAAATTACTCCGCATGACGGGCTCTAAGAATATTTTAAACTTCTTTTTGAAACTTGGCTGAATCTTCAGCCATTCGCTCCATAACCGCCAATTTGCGCTCCTCAATGGCAACTAATTTTGCGGAGTTGTCGACCCGTTGTCGCTTTGCCCCTGAACATGACGTCTCTGTCATCGAGTTTTCGCTGCTGCAAGGCTCCTCTTCAATTAACCCTAGGCTATCGGCTATGGGATGTTGTTCGACATGTTTAATGCACTGGCCACGCTCTCAAAATACTCCCACGAAGAAGGCGTGCCACCGGAAGGTCCCACCCTTGCACATCCGGCCCTATAAATACATGTATGTAAATAAGTAATTAACATAAGTTAATCAAGAAAGCTGTCATTTTTTTAAACTTGCCTGTATCTTTTCATAAGGTTTTCCACCTTGTTTTTAATTTCCATGTGCGGTGGTCCATAATCCTTCAATTGTACCGCAATTTGTTGTTTCCTTTTAAATGTGGGAGTTTTTCCGGGCTCCCCGAACCCCATCAATGTTGTCTTCCCAAAGCTCTATAAGCGCTTTCGTGGCGGCAGTCTACCACAAAAATCTCTTATCATAGCCTGTAATTAAGTTAAAATGTTTTAAACATACATATTATATTAAAAAAAAACAATTGCTTACCATTTTGTTGCGACATGTTAACAATTAATTGCTGTTTATTTTTTTTCATTGTTTGCCGGCAAACCGTTTTTTGAATTAGTGGTGATAGTTGAGAACGATATACGAAAATGGGCAGTACCTTTTGAGTCAATCGAATATATTAGTTACGTAAACCAAATACACGCAACTGCATCCAAACTAAACTCAACTTTTTCTCACCACTAGGCCCCTATGCTATTTGTATTGGGAAGGAAGCTGCTTGTTGGCATTTAACGCAAAACGCAAAACGCAACCGTAGTGTGAACACCGTATTAGGATGATTGTATCGTATTTATATACAGAAGTGACATATAAATGAAAGGTGACTTTGGAGAAAATTAAATAGCTTATTACTATCACGCGTTTTTCCGCTGTAAAAAGTAGCCTATGGTCATCAGGGATTGTATCACTTCTACGGGTAAAAGATATTTTCAAATCGGTCCAGTAGTTTGTCATGAATCAAAGGGGGTGATTCGAAACAATTTGAAAATTGTGAATGAAATGTGTTAGGCTGGCCAGATAGCGCTATTTCGAATGTTGCCAAACATTCTCATCAGTGACCTTTCTGTTTAGAATTATTAAACTCAAACTGATCGTATATGAAACTATAGTCGGGGACAGGAGTTGAACCTGGGACCTCTCGTTAACGAGGCGGAAGTCTTAGCCACTGGGCTATTCCCTGACGACATCCATCCATGGCTAATCAGAGTTTTACATCAACGACTGCATTTGTAATTCTAATTCTATAAAGCTTTCATTTTAATCAATTTATCTAAGCTTCTACCCATTGAACTAAGCTTAATCTAAGCTCACTCGAACTATGACAAGTCTGAACTGCTTTGTATACATAAGTTCTTATTGTTATTTTACTGATCAATTATTTTTCTTTGCGAAAATGTCAGAAATAGTTAAGGGCGTGCCAATCCTTATTTTTTTTTAGCGACGTTTCTAAATTAACACCCAGTCCATCGACGCGGCCAGCCAGACGGAGGACGTGGTCGACCTTTGGGAAGAAGGCCTGGAGGCGGTGTTAGGCGAGGTTGAGCCCGCCGACACACTGGAGCCGCCCCCGAAAAGGCAGGGAGTATCGCCGAGAGGGTGGGCAGTACGCCCGGCTAACTGGGTCGTCTTCTCGGACGAGGACGAGCTGTCCGAGGCTGCCGTCGAGGCCATAAGAATAGCGCTGCAGAGGCGTTCGAAGGGCCGTCGTAACCGCTTCAAGGTGGAGGCAGATGGGCAATTGTATGGCATAACGACGAACGGGAGAGGGCGCGTTACGATCACGCTGCCCAAGAAAAGGGGGGGTGTGAAGTAGGCCAGTGCGGGCCCCTTCACAGTATTAGTTATTAGTATTATATGGATTTGATTATTAAGTATTCGTATTAATAAGATAAAAGTCGCAAAGGAGCGCAATTATTATTTGTTCGTAGAATTAAGTATTAGTATTAATAAGATAAAAGTAGCAAAGGAGCGCAATTGTTATTATTTGTTCGTAGTATTAAGTGTTAGTATTATTAAGGTTAAAGTCGCGAAGGAGCGCAATGTTTACTATTTGTTAGTATTTAATAAATACCTAACGGCTTAAGCCTCAAAACGAAATTTGAATGAAACCGCCCAAAGCTCAGGTTCGCAAAGTGCAGCGCACCAGCTGCGATCGCCCAATTCACCACGGCCACGGATAAGCGTGGGGAGTATGGCAACGGCGGCTCTGGTCGAAGCTGAAGCGTGGTCGACTCGGGAGTGTAAAAGAGAATTCAGAAGCGAACGGACGCGCGCGGCCTTTTCGATCAAGAAAAAATAACGTTGAAAGCGAGCGAGTGAATAAGAGACAGCGAACACGTGTCGGCTTAAAACGTGAAGTATAGGTATGGGATATATACATACATGAGAGTCGTTTTCGAGTCGCGCCTTAATCGCACAAGCGACTAATCGTTTTTAAAGCATAAAAATTACTTGAATTAGACTCGTAATGGGGTTTCAGATCAAAACAATCTTCCAATTGCTTGCTGGGCTGGGCTGAGCAAACGAAACAAAATAACAAAAATCTCGGCAAAGCTAGCCCACCAAAAAATGAAGCCAGTGCAAGTGCATGTATACACAAATGTATTTTTTTACCGTTACCTGCATTCCGCTGGCGCGCTCCCTTCCCTAAAAACACTTGCCGGGCTGCTGCAAATGAACAGCAACTGAAACAAAAGCATCTGCAAATGCAGCTTTCTCGCTCTCTCATCATTGAAGAGCGGTCAAGAATGCACAAACACATACATGTCATGTGTGCGTGTGACTACCTGCTCGCTCACATACGCACGCATACATACACGCGACTTGAGATCCAGCCCAAGTCCGTTGTGTTGCTTACAGCAAAGCAAGCAAAAGATTGACGATGCGTTTCTGCGCGGCCAGCTCTGTCTGTTAAGTTTTCGACTCTTCTTCTTCCTGGATCGGATGTTCAAAATGTTTACGGTAAAAAGTTTAGAGTCGATTTTAGGTCTCTATGTTATTCTACGCTCAGTGATACAACGCTTGCTCTTAAGAGCTAGGTGTGGGTGGTGCAAATTAGGCAATGCCATTCCACGAACTTCAGCCTCTTAGTTATGCTTAGCTTAGCTTAGCTTAGTGAGTGCAGAGGAGGAAGGGATATTAAGATTTATGTTTGACATGCAGAACACGCATAAACAAAAGAGTGAGCGAAAATGGGCAACAACAAAGTCGCATAAGCCGCTCTTTGGGAGCGCGACTCACACGTAGGTTGCAGACATGCATAGATTCGCTCAGCTGTGTATGTTGCTTGCAGTGAGTTCCATTTACCGTTACATTTCTTCTTCTTTGTTCTTCTCTCTGTTATCTTACTGTGGCTACAAAATATAAGAAAACTTTGGTTTGCAAGCAATCGATGAGTAAAATATTACATTATTTGTATACCCTGAACCCATGAAATGGGTAAAAAAGGGCATAATTGTTTTGTGCAGGCAGAAGGAAGCAACTCCGACCCCATAAAGTAGATATATTCTTGATCAGCATCAACAGCCGAGTCGATATAGAAATGTCCGTCTGTCCGTCCGTTTGTCCGTCCGACCGTCCGTATGTATGAACGCGTCGATCTCAAAGACTAAAAGAGCTAGATACATAAAATTTGGAACATAACTTCTCCTAAGCCATTGGCAGATCAAGTTTATTTAAAAATATCGATAACTATTCTGGTTTCCGATATACACATGCAATCGATAACGAAAAATTCTCGAATTTAGAAATTGTAAAAATGGCAGTTGAAACTATGGATAACTCTTTAACTTCTGTGAAAAATTGTTCTAAATTAGTTAAGAAACACCAGAGATATTTTATATTAAAGCTAAGTCAAGAAAAACTGCACCACTGCATACGGGTTGAGGGTATCTTTTAGTCGGGACTTCTCTACTACAGCGTTCTTACTTGTTTTTAGACTCGCTCATTCTCGTGTTGTGATGTCAGTCGGCATAGGTACACCTGCATCATAAATACATTCATAGAGTTGATCAAATCTTTGCATGTCTGCGTCATATGTGTGAGTCGCGCTGTTGCTCCCAAACCCAAAGAGGCGGCTTAAAACGTAAACACCGCGCATCTCTCTTCATGTTTGGCGATGGCTGACAAATTATTTTTAAATCTCGCTCCGATCCTGCGCCTTTGTTGTTGCCCATTTCGCCTCACTCTCTTATGAATCTGCTTTTCAAACAAAATGCTTAGTATCGGTACTTTCTTCGCACGCACTGAATTCAGAAGTCAATAATGTATGCAAGCATTTATATTTGCACTTGCATTTGTTAATATATATGTACAACAATGTACTTACATATTTATGTACTTACATATGTGCATTTGCAACACCAACCAAAGTTACAAATGTCAGCTCTAATATAGGGGTCGGCACGCATACACTCACTTTTTTTCAGCGCGTCGTCAAAAAGACGAGGGCAAAAACGTTTATTGCTTCTCTGCCGCTTCGGCAGCCGAGCTACTGTGCATAGGCTATGCCATAGACAGAAACCGGTTTCTCTGCCGCTGGGGCAGCAGAGCAACAGCCGAGCAATTGTGCATAGGGAGGGCACACGAAGTTTCTGCGCTATGCATAGCCTATGCGTGTGCCGACTGCGCTGCTCGAGACATTTTTCCTATGTACAGTGCATACGACGCTGCCGGTCCCTACTCTAAAATTATATCAAAGCAATGGCAAATGGTTGATTAAGTGTAAAATTTCTTGTGCTTCTATGTATGTGTTTGATAATTAGCAAGTAGGTAAAACCACCCCTATAACATATTCTGGTGTGCAAAATTTTTCTAGACGCACCAAGTTTTGTTTAAATTGATTAGTTTTAAATCAATGACACCAACAAAAAGTAGCAGCACCTACAACAAAAACAAAAGCTACTTGGGTCGTAAATCAATTGTCAAAGGCACCCAAATCTAAAAAAAAATAATTGTGCACTGTGCGAATTGATACATGTACATCAAATTATGAAGTTAAAATTTTCAAGCGCATTATTCATTTATTTGTGTATGCACTTATTCAATAAGAAGCAAAAATCCGTTTAATTTTTGCAAGTGTACTAACCTTTTTTTATGACCTTGCTTGTGCGAGGCGAAGGCGTCTCTGCACATTTGTTTTGTTTTTGTACACTCGCTCGCTATCAAACTCTCTGCTTGTGCAACAATCAGGCGCCAGCAGTGGAATGAGTCATGTGTTTTGTTTTCGGACCTAGGTGTATGGGAGGTCCTCGAAGGAGTTGTCCAAAATAAAAATCCTTTCTTAGTGCTCACTTACTTCCTGCATGGAAAAATTTCAGCCTTCTAGCTCTTTTCGTTTAGGCTGTGAGAATGTCGACAATCAGGACAAACTCTTTTATATATAGATCAGAGCTGCAAACCCCTTAAAAAACGGCTAGGGTTCGGTTTGGGTTCCGAACTCTAGGTAGAAAACTCGCAGAGGTTCCAAAACCGGGCTCTGAATATTTTGGAACCCAGTGTTCGGTTCCAAACCCGGGTTCGTCGTGGAAGAAAATAAAAAACATTGGATGTCATTGTCCAACAACGTTAATTTCTCTAATGCCAATAAATGACAAAAAGGGATAACTCTAAAAAACGTACAACAAATTTTTTCTGAGAAATTTTAGCAAGTGGCGCCAACAAAAACACACAAATATAAGATAACAATGTAATACATACTTTGTTTCAGAGATGTCAAAACAATGCCTATGGAAGAGCTATCACAATACTAATAAAGAAAATACTCTAATAATAATACACACTCATATAGGGTTGTGCGAAACTGATTGTTACGCACGCTTATGTTTTAGTGCAGTCTCGTCTGCAAAAAAACAAAAAATTCCTTGAAATTTCGTTGCCCAACAACAACTATATGAAAGATCAGTTACTTTGCTGCTGAGCATAGGCAGTAGGGCTGTGCAACGAGCACTGTTCGTTCGAACATGTTCGGCGTTCGATTCAATTTGTAACTGTTTTTTGTTCGAACAAATGGTCGAACGGCCGAACGCACAGTGGGCGATTGTGCCTCGCTAGCGGCATTCAATTAATAACTTCTAAACGAAAATAGATATCTTCAGACGGTTTTTTTTCACTGCTCAGAAAAAGTCATTTTTGTTTACATTTTTTTTTAATTTTTAAAAAAATTTTAAAATTTTTTGTTAATTTCAAAACTTTTTTTTAACTTCAATAAACAAATTTTATAAATTAAAATTATCTAGAAAATGCTAAAATATTATTCGGAATCTTCGGAATCAGAATCAGGCATATTAGATGCTTCATTAAAAGCAAGCTCTTAACATCATCGTCCATAATAATATTTTTTGCAGACGAAATTGAAGACCCATTTGACAATGAAGATATCAAAGGGTCAGACGAAACTAATAAAGCATTTATGATATCTTCCATAGTATTTTTGCTGGAATTTTTTCTTGTATTGCTCTCGCGTATGTTTCGAAAGTCCTTGTTCCTGGCTTCAAGAGTTTATTCGGACATCATACCAATCGGAAGGGAAAAATGGTTTATAATGTCTGCTCCATGAATTAAAATTCTGTGAACAGACGATGGCATGTAAAACCAGGGGTATGCTTTAACAAAAGTGTTTCCGTTGTTCGTACTGCCAGTACCAGCCATTGGTATATCCACCAACAAATGCATTTCTTCCCTTAGCTTCTGCTACACACTCGAAAACCTAATCAATGCGTGGAGACTTGATAAGCCATATTCAAATAGGTTTCCATTAATAGAAAAGCTTTTCACCAAATTTAGATCGTTCATATTTTTGGGAGTTGCGCTACAGATTCCGCATGTTTGCGAAGACGATTCCGATATGACACTGAACGTTTTGCCATCAAACATGGTCATATGAAATTGGTGAGGTACTCACAAATGTTGGAAAAATATTAGGTAGCAGTTAATTGGGTGCTATTATTATTTTCAATATGGTTTTGAAAACTTTCTGGGTGTGCTTCAATAATCCTAGCAATCGTATGGTCCACTTCAGCGAAATGATCAGTGACCGTGATGACACTAGGGTAGCATTTTTTTTTTCGCACAACGCAGTTTATCGTAGCATGGATTTATATCGGCGATTTGCCCTTTAGCGGCTGTCTTTGACAAATGGTATGTCCAACATCTACAAATAGCGCCAGTGCTTTTTCATCAGAAAATTTTGACGGTAGACGCTGAGGGGTACTCATAGTTTTCAATATCTTACCGCTAAACTCTTCGTCGGCGTTGAGCATTGACACCACCTGTGAAGCACTACGTTTTCCAGCCTTATACAAGCTGCAGCTTGCAGCTACCAACAATGCTTCTGATGGGACATCTTCAGTAAGGCCTGACAATTTGTTGACTTGCGTTTTTTTGCAGCACTCCGAAATATCTTTTTGTGGACGTCCAACAATTTTGGAAGATGATCTTTTAATCAATACTAGCGGCGTATCTAGCCATTCCTGGTTTCTGTTTTCTAAAAAAAACCTTATTTCTTCTACAGTTTTTCCACTTTTCTACAAGGCTACTAGTAAAATTTCGCAGCTTTTTGTCAATCTCGCACTGCTCCTCCTGAGTATATTTAAGGTTTTTGAGAACAGTACCAAATACAAAGTTTACCATGGTGAGAAACTTCTTGGTTGGGATCTTCATGCCATACTAAAAAAAGTACCCGTTTTGCTACTGACATTGTGCCTAAAAAGTGCCATGATTTGAAGGTTAGCAGGTAATAGCAGTTCATATTACACATTTTGGACGCACAATGATTCATACTTCCAGCTAAAAAAAGAGTTAGACTGAATCCGTGTGAATCTGGTAAGTTTTACTCCACGAACGACAGGTGCACGCTAGTGCGGGCTAGTCGTTAATACACTTAATTACCACTACGTTTTATGAGCAACACATTTATAGACCGGTCACAAACACTGATTTTTTATGTAATACATACCTTGAAGTTAATAAAAAGCAACACTTTTAATTAAACAAGTAAAAATTGTAAATATCCCAGGAGCTCGAAATCAATGCGCACAACAAAGAAAAAATATTGTAAAGCACTTGCTAAAACATATGTTGTGTTTGACAGCTCACAGCTGATGATCAGCTGATCGTAGAGCTTATAAAAAACCGCCAAAAATCTAATCAAAGCATCTGTTATCGTTTTGTGAAAAAAAATTAACGCTTCTTCAAATTTGAAAATTTGAATTAAATGCCGCTAGCGAGACCAAATCGCCCACTGTGGAACGGTTGATGCGTGTTGAGTTCGGTGATCGACTGTGGCAGCTGTATATTTGATCGTTCGCCAGCGCAGTCAGGATTGTAGTTATATATTCCTATTACATAGATATTGTAATTTTTTTCTCTGTAAAAAAACCAAAATTTTTGTTTTTATTATTGTTTTATTTATTTTTTATTTCTTAAATTATGTTTTCATGCAAAAATGCAATCTTCTCCACGTGGTCTGATAATAAATTGACTCTTTCAGCGCGGACTATATTACCACAAATCGAGAATAGGCGCTCGCTTGTAGTTTGCGCTCTATTTCGTTGCGTTCCGTTGAATTCATGGCTCTCAAATGAATTCAAATGCAAACACAAGCATTTCGATTTTTCGAACAGTTCGGTCTGACCGTATGACAGTTCGGTCAAAACCAGTGTTGCCAACTTGTTGTTGAAAAAAAGGCTGATTTTGACGGGACGGATGATGGAAAAGCTAAAAAATTTGGAATTTTCAATAGCTATGAAGTGTTTGTTTTTAATTATAATTTTTAAATACATCCGTTATTTTGGTGTATATATAATTAAAATTTTATAGTATGTCTAATATGTCGTCTACTTCAACGCTTTCCTCCAGAGATTCGTTGCTTTATGCTGATACCGTTCCTATCATCCGAAGGAAATTTATTGGTACATCGTACGTATAGCAGCATTTATCATTTCTGCACAGGCCATACCTGTATATTTTGTAGTAAAAATAGATTGAAATTATTTTTACTATAAAACAAGAAAGTCAGTTACCTGATATGCATAATGCTGTTAAGCGTGCTCAGATATAAATGGTTCCTGAGCTTCGACTTAACAATGTTGACCTGGCTAAATATCCGTTCCACTTCTGCGTTGGACCAGGGTAATGATAAAATATCAATAGCTACCGTCGACAGCTCTGCAAATGTTTTGTTGCCACCAGAGTCCTTGTATGAATTAACATCTATCCAAAAATTTGGCGTGTCGCTGGTGTTCCATTTTACCAAATGAATATTTTTATATTGGCTTTCAATTTCTCCAATATTTTTATAGTTAAGGCCCTCCAACAGATTAACAATATCTGGTTTTTTGTTTGCCCGTAAAACATTGTCGACTGAAAAAATATCGACCTGCTTCAGGATGTTATAATTATCTGGAAGCCTAATAATAAGAAGAAAATTACATGGTTGTTTATAAGTATCCACCTTAGATTATTTACCTCTGTTTCAGTTGCTTAATAAGTTGTACCAAAATTTTTTAAAGAATTAATGGCAAATGTCAAATCTTTTAACAGTTCTGTGGCATTTGTGTTGTTGCTTTGAAAAGCGTTGTTAACTTTTGCAAGTCAGACAAAATGGGTTTTAGAAAAAGCAATTATAAGTAATTGACTTGACTTTTATACATTTGGCACAAGAGCTCAGCTTTATGGCATTTCTCTTTATTTGCCGCTAAAGAAAAATGCAATTTCAGTTCTTCCCATTGATTAAGTATGCGCGACACTGCCAACTCGATTGACAGCCATCTTGTGTCACACACTTTTGGGATCTTCAGTGGAGCCTAAGGAAATGAAATTTAAAAATAAGTTTTAATCGATACATCACAATAAATTTTAATACATAAAGCGACGTTCACCTTGCAATCACCAACATTTTCAGAGCCACAAAAACGCAAATACATGTTAGAACAAGAATCTAGACAAATACAAAATACAACAATCACAATACAAAAAAAATTCTGTGGGGAAATTGCCCCATATACCTCGTCGTTATTTATACACTGATAAATTTTTATGTATTCGGTTTGTCGGGTGGAACTCTTACAAAACCAGCTGTAGGTTTGGTGCACCAGAAACTCCAAGCTTCCTGCCATATGTTCCTTGCATACATGACTTATAGCACTGAGCATAGAATACATAGAGACCTTAAATCGACTGTAATCTTATTGCCGTCAAAATGTTAAACTTCCGATCCAGGAAGAAGAAGAGTCGAAAACTTAACAGACAGAGCTGGCCGCGCAAAAGCGCAACGTCATTCTATTTCTTGCTCTGCTGTAAGCAACACAACGGACTTGGGCTGGAGCTCAAGTCGCCTGTATGTATGCGTGCATATGTGAGCGAGCAGGCAGTCACACGGACACATGACATGTATGTGTTAGTGCATTCTTGGCCGCTCTTCAATGATGAGAGAGCGAGAAAGCAGCATTTGCAGATGCTTTTGTTTCAGTTGCTGTTCGTTTGCAGCAGCCCGGCTAGTGTTTTTAGGGTAGAGAGCGCGCCAGCAGAATGCAAGTAACGGTAAAAAATACATTTGGGTATACATGCACTTGCGCTGGCTTCATTTTTTGGTGGGCTAGCTTTGCCGAGTTTTTTGTGATTTTGTTTCGTTTGCTCAGCCCAGCATATACATGTGTGTGTGTGTACATGTATGCGAAGGCAGCACATTTTTATGTATGCGTCGCAATTGTCTTGTTAGTTTTGACCTGCCTCAACTTTTAGAATTTTCAGCAATTTTATAACAAGTTGGGGATACGAATAAAATTTATGTTATTATATTTATATTTTTTTATTATTAATTATTAAAATACATTTAAATCGTTAAGAGGTGCATAATTGATCATTTGTCTAATAATTATATATATTTTACTTATATAATTATGTATTTTCGACCCTTGAAAGTAAATACATATTTGATGTCGATTGCCAATGTTCAAATTCAAAATATGCGCGCATTTGTATCTGCCTACAAAAATATAAAAAAGACACTCTCTGTTCATACATACTCTTTCGAGATATGTACTTTATGACACTAGCAAACCATTTTGCAACACAACTACTTTATAGTTGAGCATTTACTCAAAACGGCGTCAGCCCGAACGCGTTCGAACTGTTCGTTGCACAGCCCTAATAGGCAGTGAAGAGACGAACAAAAAATCAAATATTTTATTTTTATACTTTGATACCGAAGGTCTCATAGTATATTGGTTTTGTGCAATGTCCGTCATGGTGTCTGTCTGTCCGTCTGTCCGTCCGTATGAACGCAACTTTTTTCGACACCCTTAAAGCTAGAGACTTGAAACTTTGCAATTATGTTTGTCTATAGAGTCTACAGATAAAGTGTTAAGATCGGGTTGCCACGCCCACTAGGAGGCTGGAAAATCGATAAATTCGATAACTAAAAACCGATAAAAGCATATATTTCTCACATTCCTGAAGCTACAGTTACCAAATTTTGCACGAAGATAGCTAGTCACGTCCCTGAAAAAACTGCATCAAAATTTTGGATGCCACGCCCACTCCTTCCGCCCCCATCCTGCCTGCTCCTTGAAATTGGAAACGCCTATAGTTTTCACATTTTTCGGGCTAGAGCCACCAAATTTTGTGTCAAGATAGATATTGACGTTCTCCAAAAAAGTGCATCAAAATTTTGGATGCAACGCCCCCTGATTCCGCCCCCATCCTCCGTTGACCAAGAAATTGGAAACGCCTATAGTTTTCACATGTTTTGAGCTACAGCCACCAAATTTTGTGTCAAGATATGTAGTGAAGTTTTCCAACAAACTGCATAAAAAATGTGGATGCCACGCCTACACCTTCCGCCCCCCACCCCCCGCCGTTGTTAAAACGGTTATGCGTGTATCTTCCACATTTTTTTTAGCTAGAGTCACCAAATTTTGTAGGAAGATATATGGTGACATCTACAAAAGATCTGCATCAAAAATTGGGATGCCACGCCCACCTCTGCCGCCCACCATTTAAAATCGGAAATTTCGATATCTCTTACAGTTTTTAAGCTAGAGCCCCTAAATTCGGTAGAAAGATAGATGGCAACATCTACCAAAGATCTGCATCAAAATTTTTGATGCCACGCCCACCCAAGCCACCCGCCTTTTAAATTTGGAAGTTTTTGAGGTAAAGTCATAAAATTTGGTAACATGATAGATGGCGATGTTTACCACCCGTCCCACTCCTCTGCAAGCAGACTCCTTACAATCCGTTCTTTTACTGGTATCAAAGTATTACGCAGTCGGTTGCTTCCGACTGCAACGTTTTTACTTGTTTTGTTTTTGCATTGCTTATGGAACGAGCAGTTTATGTATACGCAAACTGTTCGCCTATGCCTGAGAGCCATTACATAAACAAAGTTGGTATGGGAGCTATGGGTGGTGACATCACTGCTTTATATTCACTCATATTTAACGTTAAATTTGTATACATTCAGTTGTAAAAAATATGTGAAGATCTGTTTTTAAACAATTTGCTGCAAACACCCGTTAGAGATTAATGAGCATAAAAAAACCAAGAAAAAAATTAAATTAACAGATATCTTGTATAAACATATGTATGTATGTATGAATATCTGTACGTGTTATTTTGTCTCCTCTTTACTGAGTAACACATGGAAATTCGAATTTTGACAAAGTTACATTCAAATATTAAGCATATATTTTTTATTTTGGACCGAACCCTTAAACAAAAAATGAACAGAAAATAATGCGTTGTTCGTCTACGTTGATGTAAAGGTGGCGGAATAGGTGAAATTCTGCGAAAGGTGTTCAGTTCAACGCAGTCAACATCGTTCGTCTACGTTGATGTAAAAGTGCCAGAATAGGTGACATTCTGCGAAAGTATTCTGTTGCCGACGAATACTTTGTACGGTGAAACGACTAAAACGGGATCAAAGTTCGGCAAATCTGAACGGTGCATAGGCTACGTGCGAAAAACGGCAGTAGCAAGAACATTAAAATGTGTATATAAGGCGAGAAAGTGGCGTCGTTGTTAAAGAACAAAGAAATGGAACAAAAACGACCGTGGTGAATATCGGAGGCTGCTGGCAGAAATGCAAAAAGTAGCGTGGTGAACTTGCAGGGTACAAACAAAGAAGAAAAAGAACAAAAACGACCGTGGTGAACATCGGATCCTGTTGGCGTCAATGCCAAAGGATAGCTTGGTGAAACAGCAGCGCTTAACTTTTTTATACAAGCGGTAACGCAGGCGAGAAGGCCGGTGCGTTGGAATACCAGGAATGCTGCAAACGATAAAGCGTGGAATACGAATGCGAGTGCGCTAACACTCGTACAATAGTTTCTTGGAATAGATGGTGTAGTATACATAAAACTTAACATTGTATTAAGAGAAGTCTGTAAAAGGTAGAATGGTAATCTATATATATAAAAGAGTTTGTCCTGATTGCCTACATTGCCACAGCCTAAACCAAAAAAGCTAGAAGGCTGAAATTTTCACAAAATATTCCATGCAGGTAGTAAGTGAGCACTAAGAAAGGAATTTTATTTTGGACAACTCCTTCGAGTTCCTCCCATACATCCTGGAGCACTTTGCTGGTGCCTTATTGTCGCACAAGCTGAGGGTTTGATCGCGAGCGAGTTTACAAAAACAAAACAAATGCGCAGTGACGCCTTCGCGTAGCACAAGCAAACTCATAAAAAAAAGATTCATACACTTGCAAAAAAGAAACGGATTTCCGCTTCCTAATGAATAAGTGAATAATGCGCTTAAAAACTTTCTATTTCTAAATTTTATTTACATGTATCACTTCGCACAGTGCACAATTTTTATACTTTGATACCGAAGGTCTCATAGTATATTGGTTTTGTGCAATGTTCGTCATGGTGTCTGTCCGTCTGTCCGTCTGTATGAACGCAACTTTTTTCGACACCTGTAAAGCTAGAGACTTGAAACTTTGCAATTATGTTTGTCTATAGGCGCGACAGATAAAGTGTCAAGATTGCGGTGCCACGCCTACTAGTAGGCTGAAAACCGATAAAACCAAATATTTCTCACATTCTTACAGCTAGAGTCACCAAATTTTGCACGCAGATAGCTAGTTTTAATTATAAAATTGTAATACGCTGTAAAGTAACGCATGTGAAGAAAATATTGAGAGAAGAATATTTTAGTTGTGTTGTTAGAAGATATCACCTGTCTTTCAGTTCACGGCCTTAAAGAAAAATTAAAATAATTGTCTTTACCAAGTTCAGGTGTTAAAAGGGAATTACAACAAAGATTAATTAATTATTTCACTTTAGAGGAGAACGAGTTAAGTACCGATAGCACATTGTACGAAGAACCAGTGCAGTTCGAGATGGAACCAGCAAATAATCAAACGACTGGCTCAGCATTCACATTAAAGGGCATTGAGGACTCCCTTTTGGTTTTTACTGAAAATGGTCTTCCGGAAGTTGACGAATGGCTACTTGATTTTAAATTGAATGCGGTAACTGTTAAGTGGAATGACTTACAAAAATTTATTTATGGTCGGCAGTTAATCAAAGGTGCAGTGAAATTATTTTTGAATAGTCAAACCGAGGTAAAAGATTGGAATACGCTTAAGCAAGCCTTAAAACCAGAGTTTACTGAGAAGCGTTCGGCAAAAGAAGTTCACAAATTATTAACTGAAAGAAAGAAAAAACAAGATGAATCTTTAAGTGAATATTTCTATGTAATGAAGAGCATTGCTAATCAGTGTAAGTTAGACGAAGAAAGCATAATGAACTACATTATTGAAGGCATTCCAGATTGCAAACAGAATCAAAGTTGTTTATACCATGCGTCAAATCTATCAGAGCTTAGACAGAAGATGAAGATTTACGAAAGATTTTGTGCCAGTCGTGAGCCTAAACAAAGATCAGGAACTATCAATAATCCAGTAAAGAGTAGCAAACCAGAGAGGCGTTGTTTCAAATGTGGTGGAAACAATCACTTTGCTAAAGAATGTGAAGAAATAGGATTTAAATGTTTTAAATGCAATCAGGTAGGACACAAGGCAAATCAGTGCGAAACAAAGACTGTTATTAAACAAGTAAGGAAGGCTAACTTGCAACAGTGCTCACAGTCAGTATTTAACCGTGCTTTTAAAACAGTCCTTATTAATGGGAAGCAAGTCACAGTTTCGATTGATTCTGGTAGCGACCTTTGTACTATTCGGGAACAGATTTACAAGGCGGTTCACCCAGTCGTCCTAGAGAAGAATGTGAAAGAATTAGACCGCGTACACTCGGTGTTTTTTTGAAGCATGCATTCTTGTTGATTTTCTTTTGAAAGTTGCTTCGAGTTGCAGCTCACATTTACACGGTGCTTCTAGTTGCTGTTTCTTTTCGATAAAATTTTCGATTGACATAGCATATGCCTAAGGTTATTATGATTTTTATGCTGCTGGTATTGCATTAATAGCAATTCCAAGTTGGTGTTCGTGCACATATTTTATTTAATGCCTTGTCACCTTAAACATTCACAACAAATAACCAAATTTTAAATTATTTTTGAAAATAACAGCCCTGCAGGCAAGAAATCGGAATGAGCACACAGCGTAACGCACGTTAAGAGTTGCAGGTCTTCGTCATAGTGCAACTTTTTGTCAACACTGCTTTCCTCACCGCCCTTGCCAACAAGCCCAAAGAAGCTGCTTCAAAAAAGCACCGTGTGTACGCGGTCTTAGTTGGTATAGGTGGAAAAAAGATTCACTCGTTGGGTTCGTTCGTAGTGTCGACTAGGCTAGATAATGTTCTGATTAAAATGTGCTTCCATTTTGTCCGTGATAAAGATATCGGTTGTGATATTCTGAATGTAGTTAATGCATCGATTAGTTCAAAAGGTGTACTTTTCAAGCAGCGGTAGAAGAAGTTGTTCAAGACGTTGTTTTGAAAAAGCGTAATGAGAAACCGCAGTATGAATTAGCTCATCATAGCAAAGTTCAGACTGCCATACAGGAAGAACCAAAATCGAAAATAACTGAGCTACACAGCATTTTTCAGCAAATGTTACTAGCCGATTTAAGTAACAAGCTCGATCCAGACATAAATGTTGCGCACTTAAACACAAATTTGAAGGAGCAAGTCAAAAAGTTAATTGGGGATTATAAGCCAGAGCGGCCAAAGACAAGTCCTGTTGAAATGAAGATAATCCTCTCAGACGAAATACCAATCTACCAGAGACCCAGACGTTTACCATACGCCGATATTGAGATAGTGAATGAGCAGATCAAAAATTGGTCAAAAGAAGGAATAATTCGAAATAGTATGTCAGAGTATGCATCTCCTATTGAAGATAATCCTCTCAGACGAAATACCAATCTACCAGAGACCCAGACGTTTACCATACGCCGATATTGAGATAGTGAATGAGCAGATCAAAAATTGGTCAAAAGAAGGAATAATTCGAAATAGTATGTCAGAGTATGCATCTTCTATTGTTTTAGTGTCTAAGAAAGATGGTAACAAGAGGTTATGTTGCGATTATCGAAAACTGAATGATAAAATTATTCGTGATAATTTTCCCATGGTTTTGATAGACGATGTTTTGCATAAGCTGCAAAAAGGAAAGGTGTTTACAACTCTGGACTTAACTAATGGGTTTTTCCATGTTCCAGTTCAGGAGTATTCACACAAGTATACGTCGTTCGTAACACCACAAGGCCATTATGAATTCTGTTTCGTACCTTTCGGGATTTTTAATTCCCCAGCCGTGTTTATAAGGTATATTTTTGCAGTTATAATAGCGTATTTCCACTGCTCAGTTATTCTCAGTTATGTTAGTTAACAGTAACTGAGGTTCAGTTTTCATGTATTCTCCCATAAGGAATTAACTGAAGTAAAACTGACCGTAAATATTAACTGAAGAATAACTGAAGAGGAACTGGTTCATTTGAACACTTGTTCGATAAAACATCGCTGTTAATGGGCACTTTTAATGTAACAGTCGCAAAACAGATGATTGTGAATAGCAGAAATTGTGAATAAGTAGGCGCAATATTTAATAATATACAAAATTGAATTAAACATTTTGTTTTTTGATGAATTATTGTAGGAAACAATTGAACTGGGTGCCAAGGTTCAAAGGATTGCTTTTAAAACTGTGGGCGGATAATTTTGTTGCACTTAGGGCAGATCAGAATAACTCCCACGTATATAGGAAAATGGACTTGTACTGCTTGTGCAATGTAAGCAAAAATGCTTGTAGGCATTAAAAATAAGCCATAAAAGTTGGCAACACGCTGTTACTTATTTGCAATGTACAATTTCGGTTAGTTTTCCTCACTTTTTTGCAGAAAATACAGAGCAAAACAAACCGAACAGCTGATTTATTTACGGAGGTTCAGTTAACAGAGCAATGGAACAGCTTTCGTCAGTTACTGTTAAAATTTACGGAAACGGAGCAATGGAAATAGGCTATAAGACAGTTAATTGAGGACGGTACTATACTTCTCTATATGGACGATATTATTATTCCCTCAGAAGACAAAGAGAAAGGTTTTAAAAACTTGCAAAAAGTCCTTAAAATAAAATACGAAAAATTCCAAATATTATGTCGCAAAGTCAAATTTCTTGGCTACATAATAGAGAATTCGACAATAAAAGTTTCGGAAGAAAAGACATTAGCAGTTGCAAATTTTCCGATCCCTCGAGATAAGAAAGCAATCCAACGTTATTTGGGCTTAATTTCTTATTTTCGAAGGTTTAGTAGTTTGAGTAGTTTGTTAAAAAAGGACACTACATTTAAAATGGGAGAAGAAGAGTTAGCTTCGTTCAAGCAGTTGAAAAATTGTCTATTGAGCGCGCCAGTGTTAAGGTTGTACGATCAAAAAGCCGAAACAGAAGTGCATTGCGATGCGAGTATGTACGGGAACGGCGCTGTTCTTTTACAAAAGGAGTCTGAAGAACAGTATTTCCACCCCGTAGAGTATATAGGCAGAAAAACGTCGACAACCGAAGAAAAATATACGTCTTATGAGTTAGAAGTTCTTGCAATAGTTAAGCTTTAAAGATGTGGCGAATTTACTTGCCTGGCAAAAAGATCAAGATTGTGACAGATTGTAATGCGTTTACTATAACCATGAAAAAACAAGATGTCCCCGTTAAAGTTTCTCGCTGGGCAATCTTTTTACAAGATTTTGACTTTCGAATCGAACACAGGTCAGGATCAAGAATGAAGCATGTTGATGCTCTAAGCAGAGTGCACTGTCTATTGTTACAGGACTCGCTTAAACATCGAATATTGCAGGCACAACGTCAAGATGAGTGGATAAATGCAATTTGCAAAGTTTTAGAGACATCTACCTATGATGATTATTATTTGAAGTATGATATTTTACATAAGGATCCAGTCAATGAATTATTAGTTATACCTTCAAAAATGGAGAGTGAAATTATAGCTACTGCTCATCTTCAAGGACATTTTGGTGCAAAGCGAACCATAGATTTAGTAAAACGAGATTACTATATTCCAAACTTAGCAAGAAAAGTTGAGTTAATCATTAAGTCGTGCGTAGAATGTATTATAGGTGATTCCAAGTGTGGAAAAAAGTAAGACTTATTAAATCCTATCGATAAGTTAGACGTTCTATTACAAACATATCATATTGACCATATAGGGCCAATGGAGTCCACGAATAGCCTATTTTCACTGCTCCGTTTCCGTAAATTTTAAGAGTAATACCCCGATTCCACTAGAGCCGGATGCACGGATTTAATTGGAACTCGGTAATGTTGCATTTATTTCAATTAGTTTCCTATGTAGTGAATATGAATCATATTCAATTTCGGTCAGTTGAAATCGACATCTCCTAGTTGACAAATTATTTACGGACTTTGGCTGTTACGAAGATGCGCATCTTTCTTTCTGAACAGAGGAGCTTAACAGTGTTGAAGCTAACAAAACACCAAATTTCTTACCGATATGTCGCGATATTTGGTTATGGACAGTGCCAAATTGAACATAACAAAAAATCAATCAGCTGTCAGCGGCTTTTTAATCGGATTTCTGTTAAAATTTTACGGAGTTTCAGTTGGATTGATAGTGGAACGACCTGCATTCCCGACTTCGCTGTTATGATAAATGAAGCCTTGTGGAATCGGGGTATAACTGACGAAAGCTGTTTCCATTGCTCTGTTACTGAACCTTTGTAAATAAATCAGCTGTTCGGTTTGTTTTGCTTTGTATTTTCTGCAAAAAAGTGAGAAAAACGAACCGAAATTGTACATTACAAATAAGTAACAGCGTGTTGCCAACTTTTATGGCTTATTTTTAATGTCTACAAGCATTTTTGCTTGCATTGCAGACGCAGCACAAGTCCATTTTCGTATACACGTGGGAGTTATTCTGAATTGCCCTAAGTGCAACAAAATTATCCGCCCACAGTTTTAAAAGCAATCTTTTGAACCTTGGCACCCAGTTCAATTGATTTCTACAATAATTCATAAAAAAACAAAATTTTTAATTAAATTTTGAATATTACTATATATTGCGCGTACATATTCACACTTTCTGCTATTCACAATCATCTGTTTTGCGACTGTTATATGGTGTTCATACTACGGTTGCGTTTTGCGTTTTGCGTTAAATGCCAACAAGCAGCTTCTTTCCCAATACAAATAGCATAGGGGCCTAGTGGTGACAAGAAGTTGAGTTTAGTTTGGATGCAGTTGCGTGTATTCGGTTTACGTAACTAATACATTCGATTGACTCAAAAGGAACTGCCCATTTTCGTATATCGTTCTCAACTATCACCACTAATTCAAAAAACGGTTTGCCGGCAAACAAAAAAAAAATAATTAATTGTAAGCATGTCGCAACAAAATGGTAAGCAATTGTTTCTTTTTTTAAATATTATATGTTTGTTTAACCCATTTTAACTTAATTACAGGCTATGATAAGAGATTTTTGTGGTCGACTGCCGCAAAAAAAGCTGAGGGGTTTCGGGGAGCCAGAAAGAACTCCCATATTTATAAGGAAATGGCGGAGAAAATGAAAGATTATGGACCATCGCACATGGAGATTAAAAACAAGGTGGAAAACCTTATGAAAAAATACAGGCAAGTTTAAAAAAAATGACAGCTTTTTGATTAACTTATGTTAATTACTTATTAACATTAATGTATTTATAGGGCTGAATGTGCAAAGGTGGGACCTTCCGGTGGCACGCCGTCTTCGCGGGAGTATTTTGAGAGCGTGGCCAGTGTACTGAACATGTCGGACACTGTGGGCTACCATCCCATAGCCGATAGCCTAGGTAATATATTGAATCAAAACTATTGCATATATTTAATATAATACAATTCTTACAGACTTCTCGCGGCTAATTGAAGAGGAGCCTTGCAGCAGCGAAAACTCGATGACAGAGCCGTCATGTTCAGGGGCAAAGCGACGGCGGGTCGACAACTCCGCAAAATTAGTTGCCGTTGAGGAGCGGAAATTGGCGGTTATGGAGCGAATGGCGGAATATTCAGCCAAGTTTCAAAAAGTAAGTTTAAAATATTCTTAGAGCCCGTCATGCGGAGTAATTTATAATAAAATTCAAAATAATGGCTTAAATTTGAATTGTTTATTTAATTTTCATTATTATTTAAAAACTCTATAGCTAAAGCTTGACGAACTGCATCGGCACTAGCATTCATATTGCCCACAAGTGTCCAAATGCTACGACGGCGTCCTGGGTCACCCAGCAAATCAAATGTTGCTGCAGACGTTCCAGCCAAATTCATGCATTTTGTCAACATTGCATTATTCTGCTCCATTGCACATAATAGTTACAAAAGATTGCTTGAATTCATATTTTTCTTTTAATATAATTATTTTCTATCAGCGAAATCAAAACAAAGCAGCTGCTGCTAACTTCACGTATAACGCATAACGCACTTTTGTGCCAGTGTGAACACCAATTCTGCGTTATTGCGTCGATGACGATATCGATAGCAAACTCGCTGTAGTATAAACGCCACATTACATTAAAAGAGCCCATTAACAGCGATGTTTTATCGAACAAGTGTTCAAATGAACCAGTTCCTCTTCAGTTATTCAGTAAATATTTACGGTCAGTTTTACTTCAGTTAATTCCTTATGGGAGAATACATGCAAGCTGAACCTCAGTTACTGTTAACTAACATAATTGAGAATAACTGAGCAGTAGAAATACGCTATAAGAAACAATATAATCATATTCTAGTTGAAGTTGATGCTTTTTCGAAATTTGTTTGGTTGTACCCAACGAAAAGCACAGGAGCAGACGAAGTTGTTGACAAGTTGCAAAAGCAGGCTGAAATATTTGCTAATCCAAAAAGAGTTATTACCGATCGGGGCACTGCTTTCACAGCCAATGTTTTTGAAGATTTTTGTAGTAACCAAGGCATAGATCATTGCATTATAACTACAGGGGTCCCACGTGGTAATGGTCAAGTCGAAAAAATTAATTGGATTGTAATTGCATTGTTGACCAAATTGTGCGTGTCGGACACAGCAAATTGCTGGCACACCGTCTGAACCGAGTCAAGCGCCAGCGCACGAATGACTTGCATTTTTGTAAGCTACGCAAATGGTCTGCAAAATTTGCGCCGCTTCGCCATCGGTATGATAATGATAATGATAGAATTAGTATATATTATTGTAAAAATAAATTTAAATAAAAAGTTTATGTAAAGAATTCGGCAAAAACAATATTCGCCTGTTTAACAAAAACATGTCTTTGACTTCTCTATGTATAACTGCTTAATGCTAAAAGTGTCAAGGACGCTTGAGTTATAAACAAAAATTTTCGTAAGCTTTTTATTGCTTCTGCAATGTAGCTCGTCTAGAGGCGGTCTTGGTCCTTCTGGCCCTATAAAACCCGATTCGTGCGAAAGTAAAATTTTGGCCAGAACAAACCTTTACTTTTAAGACATAACCAAGCCAAAAATATTTTGTCCTGCGAAAAAAATTTTTGTCACAAGGGGGTTAAATATGTTTATTTTTTTATGGCTGTCGGATTAAGTTATTTGTTCGGAAAGTTGAGGAATGTAAATGTATCGATTTAAACTTTTTATTATACTGTGATACTGAAAGTATCATAGTCAGGGGTGTGCCAGAAATCTCTAGAGATTTTGGCTGATTTTAGCAGATTTTCAAATCTCTGAAACAAAACCTTAGGTGTGCCAGAAGTTAGAGAGACTTCATTTTTCAGTAAAAATTTTCGGAGCAAATACGTAGAACGAAAATGGACAAAAAGAGTTGCTACCTTTCAAAAATGAAAATTGCCTAAAATGTATTTGCTATACTTGTCATTGTTTTCAAGGTTGGCCTCATGGCATTAGTGTTTTATTTAATAAATGTTAAAGTAAAAATATGTTAGGTCTTATCTCTTGTAGTTCTTATACAAAATAAATATTTAATATTTTGCCCGCCAAGTAACTCATGTTGCTTGACAGCCCTGCTATGACAGCTTGCTTAAACAGCTGTTCTACGTATTTCGATAAAAAATAAATGTAAAACAAATAATTAAACGCAATTTTAATTTAACTTACATTTTGTCGGCTCAATGAATTTCCATAAATTAAATTCTGCTTCTTACTGTACATTCCCACACCTAACAAACACCGCAAAAGTTGCCACCTCATAAAAAAAGGTTTGCTGCAATAACTTCTTAAAATTTACAACAAACTGTACACTGCTCAACCATGCAATTTTGTTACCTTTAAGTACGATTTTTTTATATGCTATTATTATTAATATTATTATAATGGGGGTGATAGCACTGCGACCTGAGAGATCTATTGTGCCCCCTTCTTGGCTTATAGTTCTTCCATCAGATCCAGCTCTAGCATAAAAGATAGTATATTTGCTGGATCGATGGTCTCCAAGTCACTAGGTTGGATGACGTGTTTTCCCAGAAAACTACTTCTTTTTCTCGCTATGGCCATGCAATCCGCTATTATATGCGAGGAGGATTCTTCTCCCATGTCACAGAACCTGCATGCGCCGCTACTGGCTATTCCTAGTTTAGCTAGGTGATCCCTTAGTCTACAATGTCCTGTCAGAAGACCGGTGAGTATCCTAAGTCAATGGTTTTAACCTGCTTGAATCGTTTTAGATTGTAGGTACCTAGGAGGCACTTTACTTGCCTGAGTCCTGGAGTCTTTGCCCAGCTCATTTCCCGCCGGTGTCTCTCTTCATTTATAAATTCCTGTCGTATTGTGCTTCTACCTACTCCACAGTACGGCTCGGGTCCTATGAGGGGTGTTGCCGCCCCCATTCTTGCTTGCTTGTCTGCCTCTTCGTTCCCTGCTTTGTCAACGTGTCCAGGGACTCATCTTAGGGCTAGCCTATTGTGCGATCCCAGACTGTCTAGCTTGGTTCGTACCTCACGAACTACTTTTGACCTGATTTCAGTCCTACTAAGAGCCTTAATTGCTGCTTGACTATCGGATAGAATAGCTATATCCCTGTTCCGATAGTTAAGTTTCAGATTAACGTCACACCTTCCTATAGCGCATACCTCAGCTTGGAAGATGCTGGTGTGCTTGCCTAAGGGCTCATGATATGTTAATCGAGGGACTGCCACTCCAAGGCCGGAGCCTTGGTTTGTCAGGGACCCATAGGTGTACCATTTTATGGTGTGTGATTTCATTTAGTTGACCTCTTCAAGAGATTTCCACTCCTTCTTATTACAAAGGTGGACTTGAAACTTTCGTTTGAACATGTGTTCGGCTTTCATTTCGTCCCTTGGTTGGGTCAGTAGTTCGCCTGATAACCTATCTGCATCAAGTTGGCTAAGAATGTGTCCTCTGCCAACTCCATCAACTCACATTCTTAATAGGGTTGCTCTCTGTTGTAGTTTAATTGTATGATGGAGTGGTGTGATCTCCAACAGGACCTCTAGAGCCGATGTGGGACAGGTCCTCATCGCTCCCGTGATTCCTACACTGGCCATTATTTGGAATTTATATAATTGCTTCCGTGCAGTGATTTGCTGATCCCCCCATGCAATTGCTCCGTATGTGAGCATGGGCCTTACTACCATTAGGTATAGCCAACTCAATATTTTTGGTGAGGTGCCCCATGATTTTCCGGCTATTTTACGACATGTGTAAAGTGATCTGCAGCACTTCAAAATCGTATTTCGAATATGGGTCCCAAAAATTTTATTTACTGTCAAATGACCCCAAGCAACGAGCATTGAATCTAAAGATTTTGCAATTGCCGAAAGCTCTTTCGTCTCAGGGTAGCAATTTTCAGTCATTGATTTTGATTTTCTTTGCTCTGTATACCACAAGAATGTGTGAGTTTGCCCTCTGTTTTTAACATGCTTTATACATATAGGTTTCTAGTCGGCGATTGGACATAAGCTTGGTGGTCCAGTGGTAGAGTGCTCGCCTGCCACGCTGGAGGCACGGGCTCGAATCCCGGCCGATGCAAATTAATTTGTTATTTTTTTTCATATGGAATTAAAAATATGAAATGCAGAAAATAGTATGTATAAGAAAAGGAGAGGGCGCTACAGCGGCAAGAATATTGCTGTTCACTTACAACGGGATGGTCTTATAGGAGAGGGGGGCGCTGTAAAAATGCATTGGTAGTCGTATGCGTGTGCATTTGTTTCATTTTTTGGTGGACTAGCTCTGCCGAGGTTTTTGATATTTTTTCTTTTTGAATGCCCAGCATATGCAATAAGACTGACTAGGAGATACCCTATGCCCTAGACATTATTCGTTCATATATGTCCTAATCGACTCGCCTAATGATGCTTAACAATAAAATATATGTATAATTGTGTCGGAAATACTTCCTTCTGCCTGTTCCATACATTCCCACAAGCGAATATACCTGTTCCATCAATAGAAAAGTTAAAAGTCCTGGTCTAATTTCACAACAAGCAGCAGCGTGATGTGTGTGTACACAAGAATGATCATATATGACCGGTTATGTATGTATATTATAATTCTTGGGTATATACATTTATTAAGGGGACACTTAATAGAAAAGCAATTATGTAACAAATTATACTATATTTATTTTATAATTCATCTAAATTAATTTATACATATATAATGTTTTAAAAGATTTTCCTATGTGAAAATATACTTGAATAAATTATTTATGTTTGTAAAGAATATTTTGTTTTTTTTATATTAGAGCTGTGTCTGTCATTAGCATCGTTCTTATGTATATGTTCTTTCTTTGTTTCTTGATCTAAAAATCAACCTTCAGATTTTCGCAACAAAACCAACATTAAGTGTTTTAAAATCATCGTTCGGTGGTTTTGGCATTCTGAAGATGGGTCGTACCAGTGCGGCTTTGTTTTGTTTGTTAAGCTAATGCAGCCTTGAACAATACAGCTCAATAAATTTGTTTCATGGCAATGCATATCAAAAAATGATTTAAAATATTTGAATTGTTCTTGACACACACCAAGGAAGCTGGAAGACTCGAAACATCGTCACCTCCATAATTTTTGAACTGAATAAACAGTTCGGAGTCGAGTCTAAGATCTTCCAGCTTCCTTAGAAGCACGTCGCATGTATCACATTTAATTGCCTTTGACAGTTTGGCCCGAATTGCGTATCCAACAAAATACCGCATCGCAGCTTCTTCCGATATAGAATTGGGATCCACTTCAGCATCGTCTTCATATATTAAATTTAGTTTGGTTTGACCGGTTTCATCAAGATCCATCTAATTTTCTACCTGTTCCGTTGTATTTACAACAGCGTTCTTATGATGTCCAAGTTGAACATCTCCGTCCTCTTGACAATTACTGTTACATAGGTACGAACTCGAAACAAATTTCATTGAGATAATTCTGGCAGTTGTAATGCGCGTTTCCCGAACAGAAGGGCTAGAATTACTTCCAAGTTTCGAGCGCAAAATCGAAAAGAAGTTTTCTAAACTTTCCGAATTGAAACGGCCCAGCATTACAAATCAGCAAGTATATCCAAATTAATGTAATATAGGAAAAAAAGTAACTTTAATGAATTATGCCTTACCTTATTTCTTGATCTTTGAAAAACTCTAAAGCAATTTCCTTCATCGTTTTGAGTGTGTCCATCAATGTTTTAAGGCTTTTTGAACTTACATATGTTGGCCATTGCAGAGATCCAAAATATTCAATGCTTTTATCGAGCCTTTTAAGTTGCCCGTTGTGTCTTGCAACCGCACGCTTCTTGGGATTGGGATGACATAAAGACTTTCCATCGCATAAGTCGATGCAGTCATTGAAATAATTGACGAACTCGATTGTTGTGGGAGCACATTCAATATTGCTGGGGTTTCTAAATTTAAAATGTCATTAATGTGTACTTGTTAATTAAATTGGCAGTGCTATTACCTGAAAAGTTTTTGATGTAGACAAAGCTTTAAGCCTTCAGCAACGGTTTTGCTGATATGGCTAAGTTAACCTTCATTTTTTGGAAATTATTAGGGTTAATATGTTCCTCCTTAAGCTTGGGCACTAGACGTACAGTTTTTGATTTTGAGTCAATTTCATAAAATTCCTTCATTACATTCCATCGTACATTGCCATTTGGTGTTTTTATATCATGTTGCAGTAAATAATTCCTAATTGCATTTTTAAAAAAGAAACGGTAATTTTTATCTCTCATGTCGTTGAAACATTTGACGTTTGTTGAGCTTTAGTCACTAATCACAGCCTTTACGATCAACCAGCTACTATTTATAAATTCAATGTTTGCTTTTAATATTTTTGATATATTTTAGAAAATATATTACATATCATAGTTTCATTGGTGAAGGTGGCGTCTATTTGTACAGTAAGAAATTTCAATTGATTTAAATTTATCCGGCGAGAAAGCAAATATTGTTGCTTAATTAAACAAAAGCTCCGTTAATACACAATAAATATGACATCCACCGAACTAAAAATTGGCTTGAACGCCACCGCACGTCCACCCAGCCGCGTCCTGAAGCCACCTGGCGGCGGACATACCAACATCTCGGAACCAGAAGTAGCTGTGAATGCACCGCGTCCCAAGTACAATCAGCAAAACTCTTCCAATCTGAATTCCTGCATGGGCTCCACAGATGCCTACAAGGTGGTGGAGAAGATACGTGAAGAGGTGTCCACCCAAAAGGAGGAACAAAAGCCAGCACTTGCCAGTCAGCCCAAAGAGACCAATGGCAACAAGGTGACAAACGAGGCGCGTGGGCGTGTTCCACCCGGCGGTTACTCATCGGGCGGCTTCTTGTAGAACAGCAGGCAGTGGAAGATGGGTTAGCTGTGTGGCTGCCAAGCATTTAATGACACTCTCACACACTCATAAATAAACGTTTACACACACACACACACACATGTTCACCAAGCCATCCTCAACCCCATTTAACATTTATAAATATAAATCGCTTAATGTTTACATTTATAGCCAATACAAATGAAATATGAATATGATATTTCAAATTGACAACAATGCAAAATGTTAAAAAAGAGACATTCGCTTTTGATTACTTTATAGCTATCTCGAGCTCTCTGTTTTTTGCATTTCATGTTTGTTTTTGTTCTATCACGCATAATATTTGATAACGTCTAACGCAATTGTTTTTACTTAAAGTGACTTGCGATTCCGCCCTAATAGGAAAAAAAATAAATAAAAACGTTGCAGTCGGACGCAACCGACTGCGGAATACTTTGATACCAGTAAAAGAACGGATGGTAAGGAGTCGGCTTGCAAAGGAGTGGGACGGGTGGTAATCATCGCCAGCTATCATGTTACCAAATGTTATGACTTTACCTCAAAAACTGTGGAAGATGACTTAACTTCCAAACTTAAAAGGTGGGTGGCAGAGGTGGGCGTGGCATCCAAATTTTTGTTCGAATCTTTTTAATTGTCACCATTTATATTCCTACCAAGTTTAAAGGATCTAGCTCAAAAACTCTTAAGGATATAGCCGATTCCAATTTTATAAGGCGGGTGGCTTAGGTGGGCGTGGCATCAAAAATTTTGAATCAAATGTTCTTAACTGTCACTATCAATCTTCCTACCAAGTTTGGTGGCTCTAGCTCAAAAACTGTTAAAGATATAGCCGATTCCGATTTTATAAGGCGGGTGGCTTTGGTGGGCGTGGCATCAAAAATTTTGAATCAAATAATTTTAACTGTCACTATCAATCTTCCTACCAAGTTTGGTGGCTCTAGCTCAAAAACTCTTAAAGATATAGCCGATTCCGATTTTATAAGGCGGGTGGCTTAGGTGGGCGTGGCATCCAAAATTTTGATACATTTTTTTGGGATACGTCAATATCTATCTTCACACAAAATTTGGTGACTCTAGCCCAAAAAATGTGAAAACTATAGGCGTTTCCAATTTCATGGAGAAGGGGCGGATGGGGGCGGAATCAGGGGGCGTGGCATCCACAATTTTGATGCATTTTTTTGTGGAACGTCAATATCTATCTTGACTCAAAATTTGGTGTCTCTAGCCCAAAAAATGTGAAAACTATAGGCGTTTCCAGTTTCAAGGAGCAGGGATGATGGGGGCGGAAGGAGTAAGCGTGGAATCCAAAATTTTGATGCAGTTTTTTCAAGGACATGACTAGCTATCTGCGTGCAACTCTAGCTGTAAGAATGTGAGAAATATTTGGTTTAATCGGTTTTCAGTTATCGAATTTATTGATTTCCCAGCCTCCTAGTAGGAGTGGCACCCCAATCTTGAGACTTTATCTGTCGCGCATATAGACAAACATAATTGCAAGGTTTCAAGTCTCTAGCTTTACGGGTGTCGAAAAAAGTTGTGTTCATACTGACGGACAGACGGACACCATGACGGACATTGCACAAAACCAATATACTATGAGACCTTCGGTATCAAAGTATAAAAATCCGTAACAAACTTACCAAACAATTACGGATAGCGCCAAAATTTGCATTTGTACTTAAGCGTTCAATCGAAACTTGTAATTGCCTGTAAAATTTGTCCCTAATTCTTTTCTAACTACATATGTATTATTGCAGAAAAAAAATCCATATATATATATAATAACATACCTGAAATTGCATTCTTTGAACAGTAATAGCTCACAACCTGTTTCCATTTAGTGAAAATACCTTTGACCATAAAAAAGAGAAATTTAGAAGCTATTTTCTTTTCTCTTTGTCCATACCCCAAATCTTTGAAACCATCTATTTGGTCTGTTGATGAATTAAATTCAAGCTCCCTTCTACCGGCGACTTCATCAAAAATTAGCACGCATTGTCTGTCACGTATCGCTAAATTTGATGACAAGGTCTTTAACAACACTTTAATAAATTCGTGTAGGCCAGGCTCCAATTTTCGTACAGGGCTCCATCTGAACATTGTGGATGAATGAGGAAGTGGGAATTCCAAGGTTTCTTTTAAGTAATTATAAGCTTTTTTTTTTAATATAGTGAAAATTCTGTGTAATAATTTTTTGAATTTCCGTATACCTGCACTTATCCTTTAAAATAAGCTTTATGAACTCAAGAGCTACTTGGAACAATCAATAAAACTCCGTTCTCTCTTTTCAAAGCTAAATTTCAGTGCTTTTAATTCAGTTTGATAATTTTGCTGATTTGTGTCTAATACATTTTTAAAATGTTTTTCCTTTTCTGCCAATTCCTTTTCTACTAGCTTTAAGCGAGCCTCTATCTGGAAACATCGTTTACTATAATAATGCATGTTCTTACAAAATGTTTCGCAATTTACGCACGTATTTTCAACTATGTTTTCAATATTCTCTTGTAAAGGTAAATCATTCTCAATATCCATCTGCAACTCCTGCTCTATTCTATTTGAAATAGCATTCTTTTTTAATCGACCTTTTCCAATCATCGCTGAATCAAAATGCTTTCCGCAAAAAAACAATTCTTTTCTGGCGTCTGTTAACATGCCGCAACGATCCAGCCACTCTCGTCATTAATTTGCTTCAGTGGAAAATCTAAAAAGCGTGGATGAGCTGATTTGCATTTTGCAACATTACACAATCGCAAATATTTCGGTCTGAAAGGTCCCGAAACTATAGGGTATATAATGTGGTCGTAGTTTTCAATACCTGAAATAATTCATATAAAACATTTATATTACGCAGGTTTCAAACGTGCTTTAAACTTTTAACCATGTACACTTACCAAGATTAATGGTTCGATATGCATCCAATTTCAATTTTTCATTACCAATGCATTCCGCGCTAAAATGATGGATCCAATTGCACATTTTTGCACCAAATATCTAAATCGATTTCGGGAAAACGAAACAAATTTATGTTTTCGGTGCTTTTCCCAGCACACCCTCTAATCACGCACTTGAAATTACTCGTTTTATATTCCATATTAATAGTTATTAAACACAGACAGATCAAAAGCAAATCACACTTCTTCTTCTAGATGGCACTTGCCGTAGTGGAATATTAAAAAAAAGCCGCGAGCCATAATACAAAGAGAAAACCGGAAGCCGTAAAGAAAACAAACAAAGAATAGTCCGACGCATGTTGTGGTTTTCTTTTTTTTATTTTCGCATTTTCGGCATTTCAGCAGGTACACATGTGCGAAAAATTTTAGTTACAATTATTGGCCATCGCCAATCGCTTGCAAAAATATAATTTTTGCATATTAAATGGTTAATTATAATAACATAACTTTTAAGCTTAAGTATAAATAAAATATAAAAAGTATAAATAATTTTATCACTTTAAATATCTATAATTAGTTATTATTATTTACTTTATAATAAAATACCTAAATAAATTAGGAACATAATTTAATATATTATGTAAATAATAATTGTCCCCTTCATAAATTGTCATTATTTTAATATTTTAGGCATGTGTATAAAGCGTGGTACAAACAAAGCGCATTCTTGTGGTATAGAGAGCAAAGCAAATCAAAAGCAATACCGCACAGCGCTACCCTGAGACGAAAAAGCTCTTTTGAAAGCTCGTGGCAATTGCAACCTCTTTAGATTCAATGCTCGTTGCCCCAAGTTATTTGACTTCCTTGCTTGTTTCTATTGGACTCCCTGCGAGCCTAATATCCCTCATGCTCTGTAACTTGTATCTTCTGGTGAACGGAACGATGATGGTTTTTGAAGGATTTAGGTTGAGACCAACCTCCATACACCATTCATTCGTGATCCTAAGTCCCAGTTGGACAATGTCACAGAGAGTTTCTTCATACCTGCCCCGTGCTATTATCACAATGTCATCAGCATAGCCTTGACATTGAATACCCCTACTGGCAAGTCTACTTAATAGCTCATCTACTAAGATTGTTTCCCCCTCCTTGGTGGTTGGGCCTATTACTTCTGATAGTTCAAAAAACTAACAACCTCCTTCTCATTGGGCTATCAGAATGTTAGAGGACTTTGTAGTAAACTTAGTACTTTGTATCTTGATAGTCAATCTTTTCCATTTCATGTCGTTGCCTTCACGGAAACGTGGCTAAGACAAGACATACTTAATTGTGAAGTATTATCTAACAGATACTGTATCTATAGATAGGACCGCCCTCTGCGCCGTGGTGGTGGGGTGCTTATTGCTGTTGATGTGGACTTGTCCTCTGAGACAGTAATATTAAGTGGTTCTATAGATATTGAGATTGTTGCTGTAAAGTTAAATATTAACGGTGTTGGTATTTATATTTCTTGTTCCTATATACCACCTTTATCTAACAGCTCTGTTTACAACGAACATATGTCAGCAATACTTTCCATTTCTTCTTTGCTTTCTGATCGTGATATTTTTGTAGTTCTCGGTGATTTTAATATTGCTAAAGCTACTTGGATTTCAAGTCCAGACTCAAGCGTGTTGACCCCCACGGTGCAGACTGATTTTCTTGATGGTTTATTTGAAATGTCATTGGGTCAGATCAAAGGTATTCCGAATTCTCTGAATAGAATGCTTGATTTGGTATTTGTTTCGGATCCATCCACTCTATCTGTGTCAAGATCCCTTCCCATATCCACTCCAGAAGACATATACCACCCGACGTTGGAGGTGTTGATCACTTTGCCTGCCTGTGCCGTACGCCTGTGTAGTGAACCTTTAAGACGGGTACCTCAATTTCGGAAAACCGATATTGTAAAACTTACCCGGCTCTTGGAACTGGTTGACTGGTCGCCCCTCTATGGTTCTGAGGACTTGGATACGGCAATCAGTATTTTTTATTGCACCTTAGAAAATTTATTCGACAAGTGTGTCCCTTTTGGTAAGCCAAGTAGGAAAAACAAACCTGTGTGGTTTACACGAGAGTTGACTGCCCTTAAAAATCAAAAATCTAAGCTTTATAAGAGTTTCAGAAAATCTGGCTCTTCTATTCATTACTCATCATACTTGATTGCGCGTTCCAGTTTTTCAGTCATAAAAAATTCATGTTATAACAATTACCTAAGTCGGTGCAGACTACAGTTTCAGCAAGATCCTAAGAGGTTCTATGACTTCGTTAATGCGAAGCGAAAGTCATCAATACTTCCATCTAATTTATCTTTTGAAAACAAGTCGGCCAATTCGGATCAGGCCATTGCCGATTTATTTGCCGAATTTTTTCAAACAACGTACAGTTCAATTGACAATCAGGTTGATCTGCCTTACCCGTATCAGGTTGATGCCTCTAATTGCATTTTTGAACCAAGTATCACGGAGTGTTCATTACTACGTGATCTACAGGGTATTAAGCCTGTATTTTCCCCGGGACCTGACGGCGTACCAAGCTGATGGTCTCTTAAAGCTTTTGCATAAATTGTTGAGTTTGTCTATTAAGAAATGTTCATTTCCTAATATCTGGAAAGAATCATTTATTATTCCGCTCCATAAAAAAGGAGACAAGTCTAATGTTCAAAATTATAGGGGTATATCCAAATTGTCTGCTATACCAAAAATGTTTGAGAAATTAATAACTTCTCAATTACAACATTTTTGCAGATCTTTAATTTCACCGTGCCAGAATGGATTCATGAAACAAAGATCTACTACCACTAACCTGTTAGAATTTACTTCACTAGTTGTGAATGGTTTTCAAAATAAAATGCAAACGGATGTTATATTCACTGATTTCAGCAAGGCATTTGACTCGGTTAATCACTACCTTTTACTTCATAAACTTCAACTTTTAGGTTTTCCAAGCAATCTTATTCGGTGGATAAGGGAATATTTAACTCATAGAACACAGAGAGTCAGTTTTAATGACGCTGTCTCTGGTTCACGTCACTTCCGGTGCTCCGGAAGGAAGTCACCTCGTACCTTTATTATTTACACTTTTCATCAATGATCTTCCATCTGTTATTGACCAATCTCGAGTGCTGATGTATGCTGACGATGTAAAATTATGCATGTCGGGTACTGCTCTGTTGTCTGCTCAAAAACTACAAGCTGATTTAGATAATTTTCAAAAGTGGTGTCGTGTTAACTTACTAAATCTTAATTGCGATAAATGCAAAGTCATGTCTTTTATAGACGCCTTCCTTTTTCAAATATATATTTTCTTGATGGAAGCCCACTCGATCGCATTGAATGGGTTGATGACTTAGGTATCTTTTTAATCCGAAACTTAAATTTCACAAGCATATCTCTTCAGTTGCAAATCGAGCCTCTAGTACCTTGGGGTTCATTAAGCGCTGGTCGAAAGAATTTGACGATCCCTACATAACCAAAACACTTTTCACGTCTTTGGTACGTCCTGTTCTTGAATATGGATCTTGTATCTGGTATCTTAAATACAGGATTCACCAGGATAGAATATAATCAGTACAAAAACAATTTTTGCTCTTTGCCCTTAGGAGATTTAGCTGGGATACTAACATTAACCTACCTTCCTACCACAGTAGACTTTTACTAATAAATCTTCCTTCTCTTTCTGATCGCAGAACAATGCTAGGTGTAGTATTTTTACATAAACTAATAAATGGTGAAATTGATTCCTCGGAATTAATTAGTCAGATTAGTTTTGCTGTTCCGATCAGAAGGACAAGGAATTTTCTACCTATTCCTCTTCAAGCTTGTAACTCTAACTATGCTATACATAATCCTTTCCGAATTTTATTTTCAAATTATAACGACTTATCCCACATAATAAACAGTGCCACTTCTACTGGTTCTCTTAAAAAGTTAGTCTTATGTCATTTGTCTACATGTTCGCGATCTTCGTAACCGTACGCTATGCGGTGTGCCCCTCGGTCGGTTGGGCGGGAGGTTGGTTGCTCTTTGCTTGGGTTCGCGCGTTAACAAGCCGGTGCTTGGTATCGTTGGGCCACTTGAATGTACTGTCCGTTAGTACATCTACGTCCAATAATAATACTCCATAAGTGTGGTGAGAGAACCCCCCCTTGTGGACAACGTCTTTGTAACTTTAACGTGGTTGTAACTTTAACGGTACTATCTTTTATAGATGCCGTAGCCTGCCTGGATCTTAGTAGGAATGAAATCCATCTACTGGTTGTAAAGAGGGATTTTTTAGCTATTATCTTTTTGGCAACACTGGTTTGAAACAGCTGACGCACGTTTCGTGTTTTGTTTCACTGTCAAACATCTTCAGTTTGGTCTATAATTTAACCATGAATCGTCTTAACAACGAACATCGATTGCAAATCATTGAATTTTATTATCAAAATGCGTGCTCTGTTTAGAAAGTTCATCGCGCGCTTCTTCCATTTTATGGTCAGTTTAATCGACTATTCGGGCTATTGTGACTAAATTTCGCACCAAATTTACATTATTGGACATTAAACCGCCAACACGCTTACGTAGAATGCGAACTTAAGAAAATATCCCAGCTGTATCGGCCAGTGTTATTGATGACCATCAATTATCGATTCGTCGCCGTTTTGGTGAATGGGCTCTTGGAAAGTTGGCCGAAGATCCACTTTTTTTTATCGAAAAATTGTGTTCAGCGACGAAGGTCATTTTTGGCTCAATGGAGTGAAGATCAGCTAGAAGAATTGCAAAACCTACGAATGCATCCAGAAGAAGTCACAGTTTGGTGCGGTTTATGGGTTGGTGGCATCATTGGACCGTACTTCTTCAAAGATGCTGCGAATCGTAACATAACTGTGAATGGTGAGCGCTACCGTGAGATGATATCCATCTTGTTTTGCCCAAAATGCAAGAGCTTGACTTGCATGACATGTGGTTTCAACAAGACGGTGCCACATGCCAAACAGCACGCGTAACAATGGACTTATTGAGAGACGAGTTCGTTCAACATTTTATTTCACGTTCGGGACAGGTCAATTGGCCACCCAGATCGTGCGATAAGCCGCCTTTAGACTATTTTTTGTGGGGCTATGTTAAAGCTCATATCTATACAGACAAGCCCGCTTCAATTGACGCATTGGAAGACAACATTGAAGCATTTATTCGTGAGATACCGGCCGAAATGTTGGAAAGAGTATGCCAAAATTGGACTAAGGGGATGGGCCAGTCGCGGTCAAAATTTGCATGAAATAATCTTCAAACATCAAATTATATGGACCGTACTATCGATTCAAATAAAGATTTCATGCATTTTTCTGAATTTTACGTGTGTTTTTTTGAAAAACTTTCCTATAGCTCTTAAAAAATCACCCTTTACTATCCAGGCCTTTTCTATTTAGGGCAGCCCTGACAGCATCGTGTGACGTGCGCCCTCAATATCTAAAAATGCGCAAACTGCTACTTCCTCTTTTATTACTGCCGACTGCAGGGTGCGGTGCAGTTCGTAAAGTGCCGTATCCGTAGAACGGCCTGCTCTAAATGCATGCTGGGTAGCTTGCTGCGTACTCTGTGTTATCAAAGTACTCCTAATGTTGTTGTCCACCAGCTTTTCCAACGTTTTCAGCAAAAACGATGTTAAGCTAATGGGTCTAAAGGACTTTGTGTTGGTGATATCTGTCTTCCCTGCTTTGGCGATGAAGACCACCCTAGCTCTACTCCAAGTATTCGGTATATGTCCGAGTGCTAGGCTACTAACTAAGATTTTCCTCAGGATGGGTAGGAGTATGTCCTGTCCTTGTTGGAGGAATGCTGGAGATATGCCTTCCAGACCGGGAGATTTGTAGGGCTGGAATGTTCCAATTGCCCATTTAACCTTCTCCATCGTGACTGCTGACTTGGCGCTTGCCCAGTCAAGAGCCGTCGGTCTGTGTTGAACTTCTGTCTCATGTGTTTCGCATGAATGGCAGGGTATATTCCCTGGGAAGTGCGTTTCAAACAGAAGTTCTAGCTTTTGCATGTTGCTGGTCGTAAAGGTATTGTCCCTACGCTTTAAGGCTAGGTTTGCCTCCGGTGCCCGTTTGGACAGTCCTCTATGGAGCCGGGCACCTTCTGTTATGCTTGTTATGCTTTCGCAGAAGTCCCTATAGTTCTTGCGTTTGGCCTTTCTGATTTCCTTGCTGTACAAGTTGAAGCTTTCACGGCATTCGTCCCATATTTTGTCTCTCTTAGCTCTATTAAAGAGGCGACGGGTGGTTAAACGAAGTCTCTCTAGACTGTCATTCCACCATGGGGCATCCTTCTCTTTGCGCGTTTTCCCTAATGGGCAGCTTTCTTCAAATGCATTCTTTATGCTACTGTTTAGGCTTCGTACAACTCTATCTAGTTCACCGCTATATCTGGGTAGTCCAGTTTGCTCGGTGGCTAGATTAAGCTCTAGGGTCAACATAAATTTTTCCCCGTCAGTCTTCCTGGGATTACGAGTCGGTGCGCTACTATCCGTATTAACCTGAAGTTTAAATAGGATGATCCTGTGATCAGACATTGATTCTTCTGAGGAGATATGCCAATCTCTGAGATATGGCAAAAGAGCCCGACTGGTCATAGTTATGTCCAGTACCTCCTCTCTAATCCTAGTTACAAATGTCGGTGTTGATGCGACATTACCGATATCTAGATTATATTTAAATATATAAAATCTGTAAGGCACTCACCCCTTGTGTTGATGTCACCGCTGCCCCATATAGTGTGGTGCGCGTTGGCATCGCAGCCGATTAAAATAGGCAGCTTCTCGTCTCTGCAGTGGTTCACCAGTTGCTCTACTTTCGGCGGTGGGCATGCCACCTCACCAGCGAAATAGGCTGATGCCACTACCATCATTGCCCTTCACAACAATGGGTACGCAGTCCCTAGCTAGGAATTCTGAAAGAATAGTGAAATTAATACCATTTCAAACCATAATGCAAGCTCTTGATATAGGATCCCTTTGATCCCAGATTACCTTCGAATTGGCGGTGTACAGGCCTTTGATGCCATCATTCACCCATGGCTCCTGTACGAGGGCTAGCCCAAGATGTTGGGTGATAAACCTCCTGGCTAGGACGGCCGAGCCCGCCTTAGCCCGGTGGAGGTTTATCTGGGCTAGCCCTGTGGTGGTTACCACCTTCTCCGTTTCTGGTGACGGTATTGGGGCAGGGGCAGTTGCCTGTCCAGCGCTCGCCTTCTTCAGACCGCTAACGGGTATGGTCCCGAAGCGGAATGCCAGCTGGTGGCCTCTTGCCACAATCTCATCCCTGGAGGCTTCGTCGATGCCGATGACCAACAGGACACCTCCACCTTCTACTCTCCTCGAGATAACCTTCCACGTGTCGGTCTCGATTTTTTTCTGGTTCCTCAGCAGAACCATCAAGAAATCGGTGGACCGATCCGCACTTCTTGGACAGAAGATGGTGATATTGTGTGGTGACGGAATGTCACCACCCACCTTACAGTCCAGTGGAACACCCTGCCACGTTTGTAGCCTCGACGCCATTGTCCTCAGCCAATCCGTAGAGTGTTCGTCCGAACACTCTATCACGAGATGACCCACCCTAAAGTGGATCCCCTCGAACGCAATAGCAGTGTCCCATCCCGTCAGGATGGCCTCCCCCAGTGCGGACAAGTCCCCATGGCTGAGCATTACCTGTGGATATTCCACAGGTTACACGGCCACCTTAACCCTTTTTGACATCGTCGCGTACGACGGGCGAGTTTTGGTGGGCACCGGAGGGGCGGGTTTCCTCTCCGCTACTGTCGCTGCTGCTCTCGACGTGCTTGGACGCTCCCCCTGACACACCCTCTTGGGAGCGTCAGTGGGAGGCGTCAGCGTGTCGTTGAGACGCTTGGGGGCTGGTCCCCGTTCCTGTTGCTGTTGCTGTGTCCTCTCCACAGTAGCCTTCTTCAGGGCCTCAGCAGGGGATAGTCCCTGCTGAAGGTACCAGAGGTAAAATTTCGTCCTGGATCCAAACAAACCTTTCCGGTTTGGGTCATCCAGACCACCTGGCTCTCCCCGTTGCGGTAGTACCCTCTTCTGTTGTTGTGGGCGCCCATGCCCACCTTGCCACCTAACCGTATTCAGCAACGGTCGGGATGGTCCAGCCGTGCTAGCGGTTGTTGGGGCCGCCGCGGTGCCCTGTCGCGGGGCCTGCCTCGCCGGGGTGTTGTGCTGCGCCTGCTGCTGCTGTGTTCCCTGGCTGGGACGTTGCGGGGCTGCTCCCGCGTTGAAGGGCTGCACTCCATCAAGGAGGCGATCCTCAAACTGTCTGGCGTAAGTGGCAGCAGGGATATCCTGCTGTACTTTCAAATTTTTGTTGTTTTTCTTCATGTTGAGATTTCCACGAGTTGCGGAGAAATTAGGGTCCGCCCGGGCAGAGATCCGCGATACCCGGGTCGCCATCTGCCTGAGCCCACCGTTAGAGACTGGGCTAGTTTTTAATCCGGGCCCCCAGCCAGGCTGACTCTCGGCACGGTCCGAATGACACCTTAGCCCAGCCCGGAGTGAGATGTGGGGGTAGGGATGGAGGTAGGTACTTGTGAGGGAGTTTGGGAGTGTGTGAGGCTATGATTTGAAGACGGTGACACAAGCGTCTTGGCGGTGCGATAACCCTACCGCACCCGCTGTTTGTCCGGAACTGCTTATTCACGAGGTTACCCGCTTATTCGCAGCTAACCCCAAAAGGAGCCGTTCGCTATCCGAAACCCGCGACCCGCCTGGTGGCCTCAGCTTAGCCCCCTCCGAACTATCCCACAAGTTTATCAGACCAGGTTTTATATGTTTAGTTGTCACAAAAAAGTGTTTTTAAAATTGACCTTCCATTGCCCTTCACGGCAATAGGCACGCAGTCCCTAGTTAGGAATTCTGAAAGAATAGTAAAATTAATACCTTTTCTAACCATAATGCAAGCTCTTGATATAGAATCCCTTTGATCCCAGATTACCTTCGAATTGGCGGTGTACAGGCCTTTGATGCCATCGTTCACCCATGGCTCCTGTACGAGGGATAGCCCAAGATGTTGGTTGATGAACATCCTGGCTAGGACGGCCGAGGCCGCCAATATTGACCTAAATATGTATTAAATTCAAATGTATTTGCAATATGCAACTTAGCTTAACCCTTTCGGGACTAATGGGACAATACGTCCCAGCAATTTTCAAACTTCTGTATTTTGATTAATTTTAAAGCTAATAAAACATCGTTTAATGACTTGATCCTTGTATTTATATTGATTGCTTTTACACTCATTGGGATAATATGTCCCACTGATAATATGCATTGGGATTATATGTCCCACTGAAAATACGTATTGGGATTATATGTCCCAGGATAAAAGGACGATTTCAGGATTTTTAAGTATGCAGGATTGGATTTCAAAATAAAACTCCGTCCCGAAAGGGTTAAAATTACATTTCGAATAAGTAACACTTGTTATAGCCTATTTCTATTGCTCCGTTTCCGTAAATTTTAACAGTAACTGACGAAAGCTGTTTCCATTGCTCTGTTAACTGAACCTCCGTAAATAAATCAGCTGTTCGGTTTGTTTTGCTTTGTATTTTCTGCAAAAAAAGTAAGAAAAACTAACCGAAATTGTACATTGCAAATAAGTAGCAGCGTGTTGCCAACTTTTATGGCTTATTTTTAATGCCTACAAGTATTTTTGCTTGCATTGCACAAGCAGTACAAGTCCATTTTCCTATATACGTGGGAGTTATTCTGATCTGCCCTAAGTGCAACAAAATTATCCGCCCACAGTTTTAAAAGCAATCCTTTGAACCTTGGCACCCAGTTCAATTGTTTCCTACAATAATTCATAAAAAAACAAAATTTTTAATTCAATTTTGTATATTATTAAATATTGCGCCTACATATTCACAATTTCTGCTATTCACAATCATCTGTTTTGCGACTGTTACATTAAAAGTGCCCATTAACAGCGATGTTTTATCGAACAAGTGTTCAAATGAACCAGTTCCTCTTCAGTTATTCTTCAGTTAATATTTACGGTCAGTTTTACTTCAGTTAATTCCTTATGGGAGAATACATGAAAACTGAACCTCAGTTACTGTTAACTAACATAACTGAGAATAACTGAGCAGTGGAAATACGCTATTATTCATTCGAATTTTAATATTGCTTAATCTAACCAAATCTGTGGCCAAATTAGTTGAGATATGAAAACCATCTCGAACAGGGCTTTGGCACACCTAAAACCAGTTTGAGGTTGGTTTTAGGTTCGAATTCAGTAGGTTTTGATTGCTGGGACTCGTCTGAGTATATTGGTCTTATGAAATGTCCGTCATGCTGTCTATCCGTCCGTTTGACCGCAACTTTTTTCGACAAGCTAGAGACTTGTTTGTCTAAAGTGTCGTCAGATAAAGTGTCAAGACCAGGGTGCCACGCCTACTTGGAGGCTGGGAAATCTATAACATCGATAAATGAAAGCCGATAAAATCTTATAGTTCTTACATTCCTACAGCTAGAATTTCCAAATTTTGCACGAAGATAGCTAGTCACGTCCTTCAAAAAACTGTTTCAAATTTTTGGATGCCACTCCCACTTCTTCCGCCCCAGCCTCCTTGCTCCTTGCAATTGGAAATGCCTATAGCTTTCACAGCCACAAAATTTTGTGTCAAGTCACCAAATTTGGTAGGAAGTCACCAAATTTGGTAGGAAGATAGATGGTGACATCTACCACAGATCTGCACCATAAATTTCGATGCCACGACCACCTCTACCGCCCACCTTTTAAAATCGGAAATTCAGCTTTCTCTCACAGCTCTTACTACAGATTTCAAATTTGAGCTAAAACAGATGGTGACATCTATCAAAGACTGGTAGGAAGATGGTGAAGTTCAAAAAATTAAATTAATAAATTTGAATACCACGCCCACCCATGCCGCGCGCCTTTGAAAATAGAAAATATGCATTAATTCCATAGTTATTTTGATAGACTTACTTACAATAAGTTTCAATTACATAATTCAAAGCGCTATCTATTGGATTGATGATTTTATATCGTTTCCCAATCTATAGATGAGCAAATACATCTCCGTTTATTATAGCGCATTCTCGCGCTTTAAATGTTAACAAAAACTCCAAACAATTGGTAGCTGACGATAGCTTGAAATAAATATATTGGTGAAACAATTCACAAAATTTAAAATCTGTATGTTTATTTTAGAGTTTTTAAGCTAGAGTTAGATTGTAAAATTTGGATTTCGCAACCAACTGTGCCATTTTAAAAATTGGAAGTTCAATTATCTTTCAAAATTTGTTGAGCGAAAGTCACCAAATTTGGTAACATGATAGCTTGTTCGTTCGTTCTTGTATTGGAATTCAAGTATTTCGCAATCGGTTGCGTCCGACTGCATCGTTTTCACTTGTTTTGTGTTTGCTTTTTATACCCTGAACCCACAATATGGGTAAAAAGAGTATAATGTTTTTGTGCAAAAGTATGTAACAGGCAGAAGGAAGCATCTCCGACCCTGTAAAGTATATATATTCTTGATCAGCATAAACTTCCGAGTCGATATAGCCATGTCCGTCTGTCTGTCTATCTGTCCATCTGTATGAACGCGTCGATCTCAGAGACTAAAGTAGCTAGAGACCTTTGTTTGTTTCCAATTTTTGATAACTCTTTCCGTTTCCGATAATAAGAAATTAGTTTTAGAATCTCGATACAAGATAATGAAAATCTGTGAAAATTGCATCGAAATTGGTTGAGATTCACCAGAGATATAAAAGATTGAAGTTTGGTCTTCTTTAGATCCCTTACTAAAAGTGCTCTCGCGTCGTGAGGGAAATTTTTAAGATAGCTGTTGAAGACTCCCACATACGTAAGAGTATTTCGTAGAATATTCGGCAGCTAAATTATACATATATTGATGAATTGTACTATATTTTGGAGAGTTGACAAATTGACTACCGAAAAAGTAAATCGCTAACCCTTTAGTAGTTAAGCAGGAGGCATTTGACTACAGCATATTTCATTGTATTGATCAACTCTGGTCTTATCTCCCGGCTGGTTAGCGCAGAGCTTACGCGGCCATTGCTCCCGGAGTAGGGCACTGGAAAATTAAAAAAATTTAAATGAGCTCAAATCTTAATTTTCTTTCAGCGAGGAGAATGTTTGGAAGTTGTGTGAACAAGTTAAACGAACTCGGCCCGAGGAGCTCGGAAAGTGCTTTGCAGTATTTGTGTCAAATGAGGGTCGGACTGTTCCATTATGGCGCCAAAAAGCCGGTCGCGGTGATGATCAAGTTGTCATATGGGTAACATATTGCAAAACCGCTATGATCTCTGATATCAACATATTTATTTATTGATAGGACTACCATGTATTTTTTATGCACAATCCCTCGCTGAACCGCTGTTTAGTATTCGATTTGGATACCACGTTACCGTTTCCCACATATTTTCATAAGTACGTCACTGAAACATTTCGGTCAGATTTGGCACTACGTCCGGAGCATCATAGGTGAACGAAGAGTAAAGCACCAATCAATGAATTACAAATCGACTTATGCCCTATTGCAAGTTGAAACTAATCGATCAGGTCTACGCGGTACTGCGTGCATTTATTATTATTATACACGCAACCGGTTTAAGTCGATTTGACATCTCTATTTGTAATTCATTGTCTAATGGTTAAAGTTATAAAAACCAATAAATATTTGTAAGTGACTTTTTCTTTATAGATTCTTCAGAGTTATACCCGCCGATACATATCTAATAGAGTTCTCTTCAGATCGACGACACATGCGCCGCCCAGATGGCAGCTGGATTAAGCCACCACCTTCATATCCACCAATTTTATCTAACAGTAAGTAAATGCGAAGATTATAGATCACATAGATATTGCAATAAGCTGGTTTCTCAAAAAATTTTGTTTTCGCATCTATTGACGCAGAAGCAATTAATAACTGCGCATTTTGGGTTTTGAATTGTAATAAGTCGCTCGCTGTTTTCGTCGGTGCTCGCTCTGCTTGACGGCATCGCCTGAAAATACAAAGGTACCCAATTTATTCCATGTATACTAAGACTTTATTTGGGCGGTACGACTTTAAGCTGTTCAGCTATGTCAGCAAATGATGCGCTTCAATTATACCTATTTTTATTCTTTGATACTGAAAGTATCATAGTATATTGGTTTTGTGCAATGTCCGTCATGGTGTCTGTCGGTCTGTATGAACACCACTTGGAACTTTGCAATTATGGTTGTCTATAGGCGCGACAGATAAAGTGTTAAGATTGGGGTGCCACGCCTATTAGGAGGCTGGGAAATCGATAAATTCGATAACTAAAAACCGATAAAACCAAATATTTCTCACATTCTTACAGCTAGAGTTGCACGCAGAGCTAGTCAAGTCCCTGCAAAAACTGAATCAAAACTATGGATGTCTTCCACCCCCATCCTTCCTGCTCCTTGAAAATGAAAACGGCTATAGTTTTCAAATTTTTTGGGCCAGAGCCACAAATTGTTCTGCCAAGATAGGTAATGACGTTCCCCAAAAAAAATGCATACAAATTTTTGATGCCACGCCCACACCTGACGCCCCCCGCGCCCCGCCGATTTTATAGCGGTTGTGCGTGTATCTTCCACATTTATTGAACTAGAGCAGTGATGTCCAAAATTTAAGAAGGCAGCCACGCGTGGTTGGCAAGAAAAATTCTGCCGGCGTTGCAGCCGACACATATATAGAGAGAGAGAATATGTGTATTCTATAAATAGAACGCTCGGCAGCTTGTTCTCGGACGATGCGCGTGTTCGGCTGCATTTGCTCCACGACTCATGTGTTCGGCTTAAGTCAAACGCGCAGTCATTCGCTATGCTGCATTCGTGTTTCGCTGCTTCGCACACAAGCGCAACGCTTTCATTGTGTGAGTTTGGACACCACTGAACTAGAGTCACCAAATTTGATAGAAAGATAGATGGCAATATCTACCAAACATCTACATCAACACTTTTGATGGCAAGCCCTCCCAAGCCACCCGCCTCATAAAATCGGTATCGGCTATATCTTTAACAGTTTTTGCGCTAGAGCCACCAAACTTTTTAGGACGGTAAATGGTGACATTTAAAAAGATTTGATTCAAAAATTTGAATGCCACACCCACCTCTGCCGCCCACATTTTAAATTTTGAGTTGTTCAGTTCCACTGCTTTTGCGCTAAAGTCATCAAATTTGGTAACATAATAGCTTTCGATGTGCACCACATGGCCCACCCCTTCCGCGCATGCTGTTCTTTTAATGGTATCAAAGTTTTCCGCAGTCGGTTGCATCCGACTGCAACGTTTTCACTTGTTATAATTGGATTTGGTTGAATCATGCAGCGCAGTTTATATCTCAAAAATGTCGATAAAAATTAATCCAGCTTCCTGAGTCTATTACACAAAATCAAAAAGCATTGGAATATTAAGTAAAATACACTGGCATATACAAGTTTTTAAAAACACAAACAAATTGTATTACAATTTTGCACTGCATTGCCAAGTTTAAATGATATTCGCGCGAATAGATTAAATCTTTTAGGTGCAATGTGCTGCGCAATGTGGCACGCAGTCAAATGTCACTTGTTTTGTGTTGTCTGCAACTTAACATTATGACAGATGTCGCTACATTATATCTAGACATAAACCAAAATATGAATGCGTGTATCTTTTAGAGTTTTTAAGCTAGAGACAGATTTGCATAAAAAATTTGGATGCCACACCCACCTTTGCCACCCACCTGTTAAATTTGGAAGTTCACTTATGTTTCAAAATATTTTGAGCTAAAGTTACCAAACTTGGTAACATGATAGCTAGCGATGTTAACCACCCGGCAAGCAGACTCCTCTGAACCCTTAATATGGGTAAAAAGGATATAATGGGTTTGTGCAGAAGTATGTAACAGGCTGAATGAAGCACCTCCGACTCTGTAAAGAATATATATATTCTTGATCAGCATCAACAGCCGAGTCGATATAGCCATGTCCGTCTGACTGTCTGTCTGTCCGTCCTTCCGTCTATCTGCCAGTCTCTATGAACGCGTTGATCTTAGAGACCATGAGAGCTAGAGACTTCAGATTTGAACATAAGCTCATCTAAGTCATTATCAAGTTTGTTTCGGATTATCGATAACTCTATCCGTTGCCGATATACACATGACATCGTTAACATTAAAATTTTGAATTTGGAAAATGTGAAATGAAAAGGGCTTAAGTTCGCATTTGACAATGTTAAATAAGAAAATAAAAAGGCAGAAAAAGTTTTAAAAGTTTCTTGTTATATATATACATTGCTTGTTTGATTATAAAATAAGATTAAAGAAAAAAGTAAAAAACCGACTGCGGAATACTCTGATACCAGTAAAAGAACAGATATATCTCAGATTTTAAAAGATGAGCGTCACAGGTGGGCGTGGCATGCAAATTTTTGATCCAAATCTTTGGGATCTGTTACCAGCTGTCTTCCAATCAAATTTGTAGACTCTGGCTCAAAAACGATTTTAAAAGATGGGTGGCAGATTTGGGCGTGGCATCCAAATTTTTCATGCAAATCTTTGGGATCTGTCACCAGCTGTCTTTCTATCAAATTTAGTGACTCTAGCTCAAAAATTGTAACAGATTCATGCATTCTAATTTTGAAAGGGCGCTGGTGGCTGCAGGAGTGGGCATGACATCCAAAATTATGTTGCAGTTTTTTGGGGATTTTCTTTTCTATCTTGACACCAGGTTTGACACTTTTTCTGAAGCAACTATAGACAAACAGAATTGCAAAGTTTCAAGTCTCTACCTTTACGGGTGTCGAAAAAGCTTGCGTTCGTACAGACGAAAAGACAGCATGACGGACATTGCTCAGAACCAATATACTGTGATACCTTCGGTATCAGAGCATAAAATATAATGTTACGTACTCCTGCTTTCAAAAAATCACACTGTCTACATTATGATACCGAAGTCTAATGCTTTGTGCCACTCAAGGCGCATGTCAACGGCCGCTTATACTGTATTTGGTGCATACTCGCCGGGAGTTTTACAGCAGATTGTTTTAGTACGACCCGCCATACAACGGCTGGATGGTATACAGTTCAATATCTTTGTGATCAAAATGTAAATGTGACTGTTATCTATTAAAACTCCAGCTAATTGTTTCTTTTCTTGCAGCGAACATGCACTGTTTGGGTGACTTTATATGTATGAGTGCTGGTAAGGGACCAGGATCCGTCTTTAGCCTACCCGAGTTTGTGAAAAACTTTTACAAGTCACCCCAAGTGGGGGTCCAACACAACAATTAACTGATCAAAAAACAAAAAATTGAAAGAAATAAGTACATTATCTTTACTTAAAAGTTAGTGTTCAAGACGACACAAATAATGTGCATTAAATTACAAGACAGTAAACAAATGCATGTACATATACTATATAATCTTAAACAAATACAACTGTATATAAAAATTGCGAAAAAAAAAAATTTCACCACTATGGTATTATTTCTTACTAACCATAAAGCAAACATCTAGCTTCCATTTTTATAGTTGGTGTTTATTTTTTAAATTGCTTATATTCCCTTGAACAAAAGTGATGGCTTGCCTTGAAATATAATTTTAGCATAATTAATAATGTTGATAAAGGGTAAGGGTTTGATTACATTTCTTATCTTATCTTATTCTTAAACCTTGCAAGAATGTATTTCTAAAACTTTAGATGGTTCTGAGCAAAACTTGGAGCTATTGTCTAGTTAGCCTTCTGACACTATAGCTCTGTCAGCAGCGGGCGTTCGGGATAGCAGTGCAGCTTTAAGCTTCTGAGAACTGCTTTTTGAAAGTCAAAAATAATTGCCATTTCAACGTTGCTTTTTTTTTAGTGTGTACTGCTATTTTTCACTACAAATTTCGCCGAATTTTAGGTGTTTTTTGTGATGAGATAAAACAGAAACAAAAAATATTTGTACCATTCATTTTTTAATAAATGTTTTATTAATATTTATATTATACAAAAAATTCAAATATTAAATATAAGTAAGGAAGCTATTTCTGGCCATCCGAAAACAATATACACTTGAAAAGCCTACTTTTTCATAGTTAGATCAAAATTAATATATCAAATATCTTGTATTTGTATGGCAGCTATATGATAAAGTTGTTCAAACTGGCTGATTTGACATACAATCTTGCTGCACCTAAAAGAAGACATTACTTTTAGCTCGTTAGCTTTACAACTGAGGGCTTAGTTGACATACCAACAGATAGACAGTCGGACATGGCTATGTAACATATAAATACTTTAAGGCGTTACACATTTCATTACAAAATTAATACACATACATTTTTCAAGTGTAAAAAAGTCATATTTAAAAAAACTGCATACCGGCAAAGTGAGGTCTCATGTGATAAGAAAACAAAAGAAACACTTCTGTGTTCATCAATTGAGTTTCTTGGAATGTTCTTCATTCGAAACTCTGTCCGCTTCAAAACCTAAGATATAGATATATATTATATGTATAGCTTTGTCGCAGAAGAGCAAAATTAAAAGAGAGAGAGAGAGTGTGTGGTATGTGCATGCATTGGTGAGTACATATTAAAGAGCTGCATAAGTCCATTCACAACTGTAATTTAATAGAATGTATTCGAGTTGAATAGCGTAGAATGAGTGGCAGGCAAAACATAATATGGGTGAATATGAATAGTAGCATGTGTCGATACTAATATTCATCATAATTCATGACATTGAAGTTGAATACTATGAGTAGAAAACGCAAAACATACTAAAGCGTAGACTGATTTCACTCATTTGTATTGATTCCAGTCATTTCGTGGGCCTAGAGAAATTACGTATATATGTATGCTCGGCGCCAGACTGACGCACAAGCTGACGGTCTGATCGCAAGCGTCGCCCCGTCAGCGCGACGCACAAGCAGCTCGGGCACAAGGTCATAAAAAAAGGGTTCTGTGTGTGCACTTATAAAAATACTGTAGACCTGCATCTTAGAGAATGCGTGCATAGGCAAATAAGTCAACGATGCGCTGGCAAATTAAATTGTCATATTATTGTGCATATATCACTTCGCTCAGTGCACACATTTTTGGTGATATTTTCGCGCCGCTTACAATCGATTTATGACCTAACGGCATATGCACATATATGTATGTATATATATGTATGGCAAAAAAAATTCAAAAATATGTACATACAAATTATGTGGTTCTAGCTTGTGGAGAAATGATCCCGAATCTCAGCTTCCGCAGTATTATCGTAGATTAAGTCTCTTGATGTTGTTTGTTGTTATCCAGTGCTGGTGGTATCCGTAGAGATCCAGTGCTGGTGATGTTTGCTGTAATCCAGTGCGCTATGCGCGAAGATTAGGTTGTGAAGGTAACTAGCCTTCAATAATCACTGGCCTTGTGGCTCAGTAATGAAACAGTAATTATGTTCTGTATAACGGCAAGTGCCGGAGTATGTTATATTTATTCTTGCGACTTGTATGTAGCGCGCTTCATATAAAAACTGAAGTACAGAGGACAGAGAAACGTATAAGTACCCTAAGCCTCAATGCATCACGCGATCCAAGCATGGTCGGCAAGCCGACTCAGCATTCCATACAGTGTAGCTCGCCACTTCAAATATGAAGTGTCACCTAACCACTGCTGGCCGTTCTTAGCGCAGAGCGCTGAACTCAGTTTCTGGCGCATCAGCATTGTTTATGTGAAGCTACTTAGTTGCTAGGGCAATTCATTATACAGAATTATACTTAGTTGTTAACTATTAAGCTGACTATTGGGATATCTAGTTCGACAAGTGAATTCAGATCGGCATGATCAAGGATCGTGGGGTTTACTATATTCGATTTAGCCAACGTAATGGTGAGGATTAAATTTTGAATTTCTGTATTTAACATCCTATTTCTTGCCAAGAGTGCTTCAAACAGATGCGGGGTGTCAACCAACTTGCTTTTTCGGGCTTGGATGATTTTGTTGATGGTGTCAGTCAGTTTGTTTATTTGTTTCTGCGTTTCGGAATTTATGGTTATTTGCCTAGAATTCGACTCTACTAGTTGAGCCTCTGTGACCTTGATATTCATGAAATCTGCGGCATCAGGTGTGCCTGCAACCACCTTCAAGGCTGTCCCTAAAAAGTCTAAGATCCTCGCCAAACTGTGGTGCACTTTAAGTACGGACAACAGAGTTCTTAGATGATCTGTATCAACATCTAACAATTTACGCATGTGTGACTGGGGAAAGGAATTGGACAATTTCTCTGTCTCATCTATCATATTAATAAATTCCGAAAGATTGCTTGAGTGCCTCAGGCAGTCTCTTTGTACAAACACCAATACCTCACCGTCCAAAACAGGGATGTAATTGGCATGCGAAAAGTCGGTGACCCGAGCATTAGCTGCTGACAAGGTAACAAGCATCATGAAGGCAAAACTGAAATTTAAACATAGTGTAAGAAGGGGTTCTTAAACTGAACTTACTAACTATTGCAAAGGGGGGACCTATTTGAGGTTGTCCTTGTGGACCACCCTCCCTTTAATTAGAACAGACGTTCCTAGGTCTGCTTCAACTGTTTGTTCTGAGCATAACGGGGTCAGTTTGTTTCCTAACCTCCTGTTGTTTTTCTGAAAGACTTTTTCTTCTACCTCAAAAACACGGTTGTGTCTTGCCGCATTACATCTTTTGACGTTATCTTGTTGGGCTTTAGTCAACCTTTCTCTGATGCCAGAGCGACACTCATTAGATCCTGCGTGCACAATCTCGATTGGTTTTTCACCGGTGATTGAGTGTAGGGTTTTGTTGTACTCTACTGTCGCCTTGAGGATTAATTCTATTGTGTCGCTGATTTTTTTGTCCAGCTTAAGACATCTGGCGATTTCGGCCAAGGTGCTATGGAATCGTTCCACTTGACCATTTGACGAGCTGTGAAGCGGTGGCGCATTCGCAATGTTAATGCCGTAGCCGTTCCTGAGCATGGAGGTGATGGTCTCAGAGTTAAACGCGGCCTCATTGTCGCAAAATATTGTCTTAATCTTAGGGAAGATGTTCACAAGCTGCAACAAGGGTCCTGTAATGTCAACTATCGTTCTGGATAGTATTGGTTGCACGACCGCGAATTATGAGAATTTGTCAACACATGTGAGGAATTGCTTCCGATCGGTTGAGAAAATGTCTATGTGTAAAATTTGGCCGGTATAGTCTGGGATGGGGGTTTCCCCGAGCTCCTGTTTTTTAGGATGCCTGTCATATTTGGCTTTGGTGCAGACTTTGCAGTTTGCAACGACTTCTTTAGCTAAGTTGCTCATCCTGGGAAAATAGTAGTCACGAAGGACCTGTTTGATATTTTCCTGTGCCGCTCTGTGTGCACGATTGTGCTCAGCTGTGACAATTTCCATCTGCTCACTTTTATCGGTTATGTCCTGTACAAAGTTTTTGCAGTGACGAAACTGGGTGGCCGGAAAATGGGCAATTAAATCGTGCTGGAAACTTGCTAAAGTGGGCAGGTCGCAGTGTATCGCGTTTACCACACCCGTGTTTACCACTTCCTTAAGTGTTTCTAAAATGCTGCTCTTGTCAGTGAAATTGATTGCCGCGTCTTACTGTGAAACAGGAGTAGATTCCGCTTTAGGGGAAATTGTGCTTCTTCTAGAACAATTTGGTTTCTGAAGCAGTTTAGCGGTTTATCCGTAGCCTCGACCGTGTAGGTCAGTGAAAGCTCGCTGTGAATGGTTGCAGCGTCTGACTGAGGCTCATCTTGCAAGGCGTTGACGTTCTGCCTGGAGAGGGCATCGGCAACCAAGTTTTGTTTGCCTGGTTTGTAAAAAACTTTGACATTGTGTTGGTCAATGTATGCCTTCCATCTTTTTATTTTGGAATTAGTATTCTTATCTGCTACTGCGAATGTGAGGGGCTGGTGGTCAGTGAAAATGTTAATTTCCCACAAAGTTCTGTAATTTGCCCAAAGCCCACACAATAGCCAGCAATTCCCTTTCATTTGTGGCATAATTTAGCTCGGCCTGCTTCAGGGTGCGAGATATCATTGTAATCGGTCTACCCTCTTGGGATAGTACCGCGCCAATGCCGCTGGCTGATGCATCGGTGGTGAGGTCAAACGGCTTTTTGAAGTCTGGGTACATGAGTATGACATCTTCTGATGCCAAAATGTCGCGCAGACGTTCAAATGCGTTGCGTTGAGTCTCATTAAACTCAACTGGAATTTTTTTTGACATGTGCTTACTCACCGAGCCATTTTCCCCTTTTAGTATGTCCGTTATGGGATGGGGTATAGCGGCGAAGTCTTTGATGAAGACCCTATAGTAGCTTGCTAGCCCTAGGAAAGCTCTAACACCGTGAATGTTCTTTGGTATTCCTGCATGGCTTTTACCTTTTGTGGGTCGGATTTTGTTCCGTCCTTGCTCACAATGAAGCCGAGATATTCTACGCTTTGCTTAAAGAACCTAGTTTTTTCCTGGCAAACCCTCATGTTGGCATCGATTAGGCACTTCAGCACAGTATCGATGTGGCGCACGTGGTCTGTCTCGTTTTTTGAGAAGAATATGACGTCATCTACATAAACGTTACACGTTTTTCCAATTTGTTCCCTTAGGACATCGTCTAGTGCACGTTGGAAAATGCTGCTAGCATTTTTCAAACCGAACGGCAAACGGCAAAACTCGTATTTGCCGCTGTTTACAGAGAATGATGTTTTTTCGCTGTCATGTAAATTTGGTGGTACCCTGACTTCAGGTTGAGGGAGGTAAAAAATTTTGCATCGCCAAGGTTCGCAAGAATCATTGGGATGCTGGGCATTGGGTAACGGTCCGGGATGGTTCTTTCGTTCAGTTTCCTGAAATCGATGACCAACCTTTTGTTCTGGTTACCGTGGCCATCTGTGAATTTTTTTTTATCAACAACCCATGTCGGGCTGTTGTATGGGGACCTTGAGGTCCCGATAATGCCGTCTTTCAGCATTTGTTTGACTTCGTTGTTTACAAAGTCAGAGACACCCATAGGGTTTGGGTAGCCTCTGGAGTACACCGGCTCATCGTCTACCGTACGAATCGTAGCAGTGACAGCGGTGTTGAAGGGTAGGGCTTCGTTAGCTGTTGAAAAAGCTTTTTTCCTCTTGATGATCATGTTCCTAAACTCCTTTTTAATGGTGTCAGGAACTATGATATCATCGACATTGGTGAAATTAACATTAGCACAATTATAGTACTGAATTTGTTCAGAGGTGCCCTGGTATTGTAGAGTATTCTCTGCTAGATTTAGCTTAACTCCGGCCTGTGTTAACAAGTCGATGCCAATGATAGCATCAAACGAGCTGAGAGTATCTAGTAGGAAAAATGGGGAAGTGTGCTTGAAAATGTTCATCAGGCACTTTTCCTTAATCTGGGTGGATCCATGTATGGAGTTCACCGAAAATGTTCTGGCGACCGGCGTTATGGTCTTTAGCTCCTTTATGGGCTTGACAAAATTTTTTGCCGCGCCTGTGTCGATTAGCATTCTTAGTGTTCTCCCAGCCAACCGTCGTTCGATGAACGGCAACCGGGATTGCTCCCTAAAAAATGAATCGAGTCTTCACTCGGGGCGTATTCATTGTCGCTATCGATTTCTTCGACCGCCGCTTTCGCCGCCTTTTCGACCTCTGCCTTGTGTTCTTTGGACTCCTCTTGGACAACGTTATTAACACGTTGTCGTCTCGGGCCCGTTGAACGGTCTGAGGAATTACGCCGCTTAGCGGCGTTCGAATCATTGGCATGATGCTTACCATACTCGGTGCGCTGCCTAAACTTAGAGGATGAATCAACCTCCATCGGCTGCGGGGCCTGCGCCTGATTATCTTTGCTAACCTGTTCTTGGGCGTTGCCCTTTGGGCGCTTAACAAAATGCGGGTTTCTTTCTTGGTTATTCTCTTCTTTGCAATACCTGCCTGGCCTATTCTGGGAGCGACCCTTGCTGCTTTCAGCTCCTTGAGCCCGCTCCTCCACTGCCTTGGCGTTTGAATTCGCGAACATGCTCCTCTCAATGCCCGACTCCGCCTCTCTGGCTAGGGCCAAAGCGAACGGCAGGTCTTTGGGCTGTGCAGGGAAAACCACAGCTCTGAGTGATTTTTTGAGCCCCGAAATGAAAGCATGTAGGGCGTCGGCTCTAACTTCCGCGTTGAGCAGATCGGCGCCCTCTTGCTCGTGTGACATAACGATTTTGTTAGTCACCAGTGTCAGTTTCCTTTCGACTTCGTCGTAATATTGCATGAGGGGCGTATCGCCCTGTCTGACCATTTCTAGGCCTTGCCTGAGCAAGCGCAACGAAGTTTTGTCGGAGTATGTGCAGTCCAGTCTGGCCAAAATGGCATCAAAATTCAGCACGGTATTGTACGATACAAGAAGTGCTCCAGCTGCGCCCCTGATTTTGTTTCTGAGGATAGCAACAGCCTGGTAATGTGTGGTGCTGCCGTTGTAATGTTTAATGGGTGCAGGAACTCAGTTCCTGGAGAGAGGCAGATCCAGCGGGTCCTGTCTTCTTAGTCAGAGGGTGGTGGTGCTGTTGTCAAGCAAGTTAATGGCAAGCGGGTTGACGTGCCTTTCCAAACGAACGACGTAGGCTTTGCTGTGCCTGGCGATCTCGTCGTTTACGCAAGGAATCGCTAACTCATTGTGGATATCCCTGTTTGTGTGGTAAATGTGAGCATTCGATATAGTTCTGAGGGCTTTGTTTTGAAACTTTTGAATAACGTTGCGGTTACTAACACTAGCAGTGCCCCAGAGGGATATGCCATAGGTCCAGATGGGTTTGAGAATGACTTTGTAAACCAGCAGCTTGACACGAAGCCTCATTGGAGATCTCCTTCCCAGAATCCAAAGATGCTTCTTTAATTTGATGTCAAGCTGTTTTCTTTTTGTGTCAATGTGTGGTCTCCAGGTTAATCTTCTGTCCAGCGTCAGTCCCAGATATTTGGCTGTGACGCTGCTGGGTATGGTTGAGCCATCCAAGTGTACCGGTGGGCATAGTCCTCTTCTTAGGGCGAAAGTTGTGTGTGTTGATTTCTCCGGGATAACCATAATGTTCCACCTTTTTAGCCATGAATTTATGGTGTTCAGCTGCAGTTGTATTAGATCTGAGGCCGTTTGAGCCGAGACATCATTTGCCAGGAATGCAGTGTCGTCTGCGTAGGTGGCTGTCAGCAGTCTTGGGTCCGATGAGACAGGCATGTCAGCGGTGTACAGAGTGTACAGAACTGGGCCAAGTACGCTTCCCTGAGGTACACCAGCTCTGACTTCCTTTATGGGGGAGCAATCCTCGCTACACTTGACATAAAAGTTTCTGCCCGTGATATAGGCTTTTAGCAAATTGTACTAGGGAGCAGGTAGTGCGATTTTGACCTTGTACAGAAGTCCTATGTGCCAAACTCTATCGAAGGCTTGCTTCACATCCAAGAACACTGCTGAGCTGTCCTTTTTCTCCTCGAAAGCTTCCAGTATTTTTTCAATAATCCTATGGCATTGCTCTGGAGTGCCATGACATTCCCTAAATCCAAATTGGTGATAAGGGATCGCACCGGCCTCCTTCAGTATTGGGCGGACTCTACGCAAAAAGAGTCTCTCGACTATTTTGGAGAGTATCGCCAATAAGCTAATCGGGCGATATGACGCGAGATTGGCTGCAGGTTTCCCAGGTTTTTGGATGAGGATGATTTCAGCGCATTTCCACTGGGTGGGGAAATGTCCTAGCTGAAAGGATTAATTTATGATGTTTAGGAGGAGTTGGAGTCCTTTAGGGGGCAGAGCTTTGACAGCTGGGACGTCGATTCCATCGTAACCGGGTGACTTGGAAATTTTGAGCTTTCTAATTTCAGAGGTTAGTTCCTCTAGCTCGACGACAGGGATGGGGAGTGCCATTTGGCAAGGCACATCGAGAAAGCGTTCTGTATCATCTGCTTCTTGCTGAGAGCATCTATCAAATGGGGAAAATGCATCATACAGATGATTGGCAAATGCTGCTGACCTTTCGCTGTCAGAGCGGCACCATGAACCGTTGGCGTTCTTGACAGGCTCCTTCCTTTTAACTGGCCTTTTAATACCTTTGGTCAGCCCCCAAAGGTTGTGATGCGGGTGACCTGGCTCCACTTCTTCCAAATACTGCTCAAGGGATTGCTTGCGCAGATGGTGAAGCAGCTCCTTGAGAACTTTGGCAGCTCTGTTGTACTCCGTTTTATCCCTAGGATTGCGAGAGTTGTGCCAAACTCGTCGGAGACGCCTTTTTTCGGCAACCAGATTGGCAATTTCAGGTGACCAGAGGTGGAGGTCTTGGGGGGTGGTGATTGCCGGCTGAGGTGTGGGTATGAAAGCGTTGTGGATAGCAATGTTGAGATGCTCTACAGCATTATCCAGGTCATCGCCGTTGGAGATATCTACTGCAGGGTCTAGGTTGCTCTCGAGCCATTGTTGGAAGCGCTCAATGTGGGTATTGCTTTTGAATAGTCTGCATCTGGACTTTTTGGTGGAGGCAGGAATATTTAGGAGTATCCTAACCGCACTATGATCAGAGCATAGATCTAACACGTTACTGATGTGAATTCTATGCGTGTCAATTCCCTTGGATATGGCAATATCCAGCACATCGGGGATCTTGTTGGTGTCGGTAGGCCAGTATGTGGGTTCGCCGCCAGAGTGATGATTTATTCCACTGTCAGTTAGGCATTTGAAGACCATTCTACCTCTGGGGTTAATGATTCTCGAGCCCCACCATGTGTGTTTGGCATTAAAGTCTCCTCCAGCGATGAAGCGCGGGCCGAGTCTGTCCAAGAGTTCCTGAAAGAGGCTTTGTCCTATTGTGTGCCTTTGAGGGCAGTAGACAGCCGCAATTGTGATATCACCGGTCAAGCTGGTGACTCTGACTGTGGCGCACTGAGCCCAAGGTTCCTGGTGTGCTGGGAGCTCAACGTATTTGAGTCCGCTTTTAATGATGACTGCCGCTCCTCCACGCGCAGTACCATTGGGATGATTCACAGCAATTATATCATACCCGCTGATGGAAAAATAAGATTGTGAGGTAAAATGGGTTTCAGAGATGAGAAGAATGTCGACCTTGTTCGTTTTAATGAACTGTTCGACCTCTGGCCTGCTCTTGCACAAGCCGTTCGCGTTCCACATGACTATATGGAGATTCATTTGCATTGTTGCGCCAAGAGAGACGTGAACAATTGCGTCATGGCTGCAATCTGATCGACCATTTTGTCCATTAAGGCCTCCAAGCGGTCCATTCTGGAGTTAACTTGACTGTGATCGGATGTGGGCGTGTCGTATTGATGCAAAGGTGGACGCTGGGGACCACGAAGAGTGCTGGCGTAGGATAAGCCTGGCACCACCGAAGGTAGAGGGCGGCTGGCGGTGGGTGGAATAGACCTTGGCTTGGGCAGGTGAGTCTCCTTGGCCTTCTGGTAGACTTTGCATCCCTTGTAAGATGCAGCGTGATTTCCGTTGCAGTGGGCGCAACAGGCAGGTTCATCCTTGGGCTTGGTGCAGTCGGTTGAGCTATGGTCGCCACCGCATTTGACGCACTTTGGGGGGAGTCTGCAGTACTTCTGGGAGTGCCCAAAGCCCTGGCATCTAAAGCATTGTAGCACGTCCTTGCTTTTGCGAGGGGGCTCTATGGAGATCACGCATTGACAGAGTCGTTTGATGTTATAAACCTCCTTGTTGTTGCTGGCAGGCTCCAAGTTCACGAAGAACATGGACATCGGCTTCTTGTTGCTGCGGCTAATGACGTTTTTGACCTCAAAGCCTCGAACGTTATGCCCATACGAAGCCAAAGCTGCCTTGATGTCTGAGACGTCAGTGGAGTGGTGGAGGCCTTTTACAACGATCCTGTAGGCGCGCTCATCTTTGGCCTGAAAAGTTTGTTACAAGGTATTGTTCTTGTTATGGTAGTTATTTAACAAGGTGAAGCTGTCCTTTTCTTTGACCATTATTCGGACGCAGCCATCCTTTCCGGCCTTATACTCGAACTTGAGGTTGCCAATAGCAAGTGCGACGTCATTAATCAGACCCTGGATATCTCCTACGTTTGGGATAAAAATGGGCGGAGGCTTGATCTTGTTAACTGGAACGGTTGGAGGAGCATCCTGGAGGTTTGAAGATTCAACTTCTTCATTGTCATCCGATAGCAGTGCAAACTTGTTGGCGTTGTTCACAATCGTAGTTTCCTTGGAGGTAGTGGGAATCTCCGCTTTCCTGGTGGGAACCTTTCTCCTTATCACCCCGGGCTCCGATCTGGAGGAGTTGGAGTCATCGTCGCTCTCGCTTTGCCCATGATATGGTTTTTTATTGGGGGAACTTTGGTCAGTTTCGCCTGCTTAGGTACTTCCTTAGTAACAGGATTCCTTTGGGAATAGTTTGCCATTTGTGCCTGGCAAAGTTCATTACGCTATCTGATGGTTCGTTGACGGCATTACAAAGTGCCAAAGTGCCAAGAATTGCTTTATACATTGTATTTTTATTCAGTTGTTTTGCTTTGTTGAGCTCAAAGCAACGAGCTTTTGTCTGGTACTACTTGTCAGACAGAAGTTTTGTGTGCGTTACCGAGCACTGCACCGCTGGGCAGCGGAGCCCCACTTTGGGTAATTTTACTTTGGCTTTATTTTATTAGTTGGGAATCACTTTAACTTTAATATCACTAATAGTGACTTGAGCGGTCACTATACACGATTGTGCCACTATTATGGGCTTGTCTTAGATTAATAGCGACGAAAATGTAATTTTCACCGCTGTAGATTAAGTGCTGACGTGTTGCTCGCGCCAGTGTTGCCACTCGAGTGAACGTCAAGTTGGATGTCACACCTGACATCAGGCGTAACCGAAAGTTTCTCGTAAGTGGTGATCTGAGGTGCTTCCACCTGCAAACTCCGCACTTGAGTAGCTAACGCATTTATCTGGGACTGTAATTGAGACTGCAACTGAGACTGCAACTGAGCCTGTTGATGCGCCAACGCCAGTCTGACGCGGGGTCCATGGTGTTATCTACCTGGGTGCTTGCTAATGGTTGATATCCCTGACCAACTTGTTCCGATTCCCAACTATCTTCGCTATCGTATTCTTGTTTCACGTCTCTGTAATCACCTGCCCAACTCAGTGGCTGTTGGTTGGCACTGCACAAATATTCTTTTCGCCGAACACAAATGATCGGCAGAATTATGCGCAAGAGATGGAATGAAAACGTAAAGCAGTACCTCAGGATATGCACTAAAAAATTGACTTATTGTGAAAGTATGCAATATTTATTTATTATTTGGGTAAGCAACAGAAAAAAAAATTTTCCGCCAAAATTATGCAATGTTTATTTATTATTTTGGGTATGCAATAAAAAATTTTAATTCGCCGAAAGTATGCAACAGATTTTTATTCTGCTGAAAGTATGCAATGACAGACTGTAATGCACTTTGTACGTGGCGATTGCTGTAAGTTTATTCTAACACACTTGGGACATGCCGTTGTATTTACTTCTGAACTTACATGACATTAACTCGCTAGTTAGGTTCTTAAAGGTTGGGCGCCAATTATGTGGTTCTAGCTTGTGGAGAAATGATCCCGAATCTCAGCTTCCGCAGTATTATCGTAGATTTAGTCTCTTGATGTTGTTTGTTGTTATCCAGTGCTAGTGGTATCCGTAGAGATCCAGTGCTGGTGATGTTTGCTGTAATCCAGTGCGCTATGCGCGAAGATTAGGTTGTGACGGTAACTAGCCTTCAATAATCACTGGCCTTGTGGCTCAGTAATAAAACAGTAATTATGTTCTGTATAACGGCAAGTGCCGGAGTATGTTATATTTATTCTTGCGACTTGTATGTAGCGCGCTTCATATAAAAACTGAAGTACTGAGGACAGAGAAACGTATAAGTACCCTAAGCCTCAATGCATCACGCGATCCAAGCATGGTCGGCAAGCCGACTCAGCATTCCATACAGTGTAGCTCGCCACTTCAAATATGAAGTGTCAACTTACCACTGCTGGCCGTTCTTAGCGCAGAGCGCTGAACTCAGTTTCTGGCGCATCAGCATTGTTTATGTGAAGCTACTTAGTTGCTAGGGCAATACATTATACAGAATTATACTTAGTTGTTAACTTACATACATAGCAGAATTTATACTCGAGTTGCTTCAGTACTACTCAAATATAACTGTAAATTTTCATTTGCCAGCGCACTGCGTTCACATATACAATTTTGTCAAAGTACTCAATACCATTCAATCCATTTTACGCGTTGTATACTCGAATGCCGTTTTTTTTTGCCATTCATGCAGCTCTCTAGTACATATATGGTACTCTTGGTATGCGCTACATAAGCGTAGCGTGGGATAAGCGCCGTCAGCTAAACGGCCAGATAGAGTCCGTGGTGTGTAATATGAGCCATAAATAGAACGCTCTGCAGCTTGTTCTCGTACGATGCGCGTGTTCGGCTGCATTTGCTCTCACGACTCATGTGTTCGGCTGAAGTCAAACGCGCAGTCATTCGCTATGCTGCATTCGTGTTTCGCTGCTTCGCACACAAGCGCAACGCTTTCATTGTGCGAGTTTGGACACCACTGCAATAAACTCAAGTGGCTCTGCGCGGTTGTACGCAACAAAGTGTCGCATACTTGTGTATGTCAATACAGGGTGTTATTTAATGCATATACACACTACACCTCGCCTTTTAGAAGAATAACGTAATAAAATGCAGTTGTTAAATAAACTTACATACATATATCATTTTGTATTGATGAACTTAATGGGGTCTTGATGAATGATGATGGTAAAAGTAGAAAAATAAATATTTTTTTTATGTATTTGTCGGGTCGGGGTTAATGTTATTATTCATTTTGTAAAATATTCACTTTAGCTTATTGCTCAACTACGAATTCCCTTGAGTGTGCTACCGCTTCAATTTCAAGACTGACTGTCTCGTTTCGTACAGCCACGCTGTCACCATAATCTGCTGCGCAATTCGCTTATGACACACTCGCCATCCTGCTCACTCGCAGACACTCAGCAACTCAAGGGACTACGTACAGCCAGTGATGTCATTTTTTTCTGAGCAAAAAAAGCTGGATCAACGAAAAATAAAAGCTAAAAAAAGCGGAATCTCAGGAAAACAAGTTGAGAAAAAAGCTGATGTTTGTTTTTCATTAATAAAGACATAATATTCATATTTAACAAAAAAAAATAAATTCACGTTTTATATAGATATGTTTACATTAATTGACAATTATAGTATATTTAATACATCGTCATCACTTTCTGCACCATTGCTCGGATAATAGTCTCGTTGTACTATTTTAGTTAGGCAGCAGGGTGGTAGTTGATAATCAAAACAGTACTTATTGTGTCGGCGCAGTCCATACCTAAAATTTAAAGTAAAAAATTGTATCTTTTCTAAAAATAAATTTAAATAAGTACCTTATACTTAAAATAGAGTTTAACGTTTCAACGTTTATCCTATTTCGAATTTTTGTTTTTACCAAACTTGGCTAAAAACCCGCTCGACTTTGTCATTCGACCAAGGCAGTGACAGCATTTGCAGAGTCATCGACATATTCCCATTTTACCAGGGTTATGTCATTGTACTCACGTTCAATTTTATCTATGTTGGGAGTACCAAAATACTCCAGGATTGGAGTGATGCTGTTTTTTTTAATTTTCAAAATATTTTCAACAGAAAAAGCATCAATCTGTTTCAATGTATTAAAATTGTCCGGCAACCTGAAATTGAATAAAAATTGTATATATTATAACAAATAAATAAAAATTAAGAAAATATCTACCTTTGCTTCAACTGTTTGGCCAGCTCTACTTCAAAACCCGTACAGCATTCTCTTATTTCTTTTTCTTCGAAGGATTATATTTTCATTGCTTTTATTTCTTTTTCAAAGTCATAGCCGAGATATAAATCGCCTTAGACGTGTTTCTCAAAATCATCGTCATTAATAATGTCTACTTCACTATCAGGAGGAATTATATTTTGTCTTAATGAGCTTATACCGAATATAAGATCATTTAAAAGCTTAGTCGCATTAACAGAATTTCTTTGAAAGCATTTGTTGATTTTTTGCATGTCTTGCTATAAAGGCTTCAAAAATAGCAAGAACAAACGGATTTTGTTGTCACAGAACGATTCATACAGGATTTTAGCAGCTTTGCATTTTTCGTTCATAGCAGCAATTCCAAAGTGAGTTTCAAGCTCATGCCATTGGTCAAAAATCCGTGTAACTGCCATTTCAACAGACAACCATCTAGTGTCACAAACCCTTGGAATTTTAAGGGGAGCCTTTTGGTAAAAACTAGATTTTTAGAACGATTTAGAAATATTAATACATAATTAAAAGGTTGACTATACACATATAAAACAGACATAATTATTTGTACTTAATACACCTTTTCGTTATTAATACACTCATATATTTTTTTTATATAAAGACTGGCGAATCGAGCTTTTGAAAAACCAATTATAGGTTTCGTATATTAGAAATTCCAAATCGTCTGGAAAGAAGTGCTTACAAGCGTAGTTAACAGCCAATTGCACCGAATGACAAACGCATTTGATTAGTATAAGAGATGGTGCATCCTTCTTTAATTGTGTGTAAACGCTGTTCTTGTTCCCAATCATCACACTTGCGTTATCTGTTCCAATGCCGATTAATTTTTTTATATCGAGTTTCAAACGCTATTATTCTTGTCTGAGACCGTCTGCGATGGACAATGCGTCCCCACCTTTTAGCTTAACTAAGCTTTAAAATGTAGAAACTACTACTCCTCGTTCTACAGAAAAGTAGTTTATGACCACACCTAAACATTAATTTTGAATAGTATAAACATGTATAGACATTAAAGTACGTAAACTAAAACAAGTTTATAGTTCTATGTCGAATGACACTTGAAAGAATTAAAAATGAATGTAAATAACATATACATATGTACATATGTATATGTTTGTACCCAGCAAGCATTTTGAATCACAAGCGAGTCTTTTTCGAGTCGTCAATCTGGTTACAATAAGCATATATGAGCTCATTTTCTGATCGAAAATGATACTCCCGTCGGGAGAAAACGGTTCCCGAACGCGACACTTCTTGAGGGGTCGCTTGTGTCTGCAGTTTCGACTCATTTTCGATTCGTATTTTGAATCAAAAGCGAGTCTTCTTCGAGTCAGAAACCAGTCATATTTCAAATCAATTTCGACTCTCATTTCGAAGCTAAAGCGATTCTTTTTCGAGTCGCATTTTTTGATAGCTGGTTAACAAATAAAAAAATTTTTTGTTTGTTTTTTTACTATTTTTATTATCAGATTAACAATTTTTTTTATTCTAAGTCTAATTGTTGATATTTATTACAATTTGGTTAACAGTACCCTTTATGTATTATAATTGTGTTAGTGTTAATGTTAATGTTAATATTATTGTAAGTGTTAATTTAAATGCTTATAATAAATTACGCAAGTTTTACTTACATTTTTTTTACCCAACGAGGGTTTGAACCGGGGACTTCCGTTTTGTGCGGCGTCTTATGCAGCACGACCATCAGGCGTCATTGACTAGCATGGTATAATTGCCTATAAGTTCAGTTTATGATAGAAAGCATATTTCAATCACCTGCATGGTCAATTTTTGATTTCCTTTCATTTCGTGCATGGAATCATATTTTGAACATGCAAGCGAGTCGCTTTTGAGTCGCCAAGCTGTTCAAAATAAACTTGCATGCCGACGTCGACACAAAGAAAGCATATTTCAATCGCAGGCATGCTCAATTTTTGATTGCTTCAAATTTTGCGCGATTCATCATATTTAAGGCATAAATGCGAGTCGTTTTCGGGTCGCGCCTTAATCGCACAAGCGATTAATCGTTTTTAAAGCATCAAAATGACTCGAATAAGAATCGTAATGGGGTTTCTGAGCAAAACAATCTTCCAATTGCTTGCTGGGTATATTATTATCTCACCTAGTAATTTTGTTACGCTAACATCTGTGGATTCGTCCAAAAGTAAACTAAATTTGGAGCCGCCAATGTCCTTATGTAGGTCTTCTTTAAAGTGGGAAGCCAAAGCAGTTTTAATTATATATGTGCATTTTGTGCGGTGCAGCTTAATTTTCGATGCGGTGTTGCTGTCATCAAACTTTTTTTTGACAAAGGTCACTTAAATGATTGATAGGGGCGATTGCGCTATGCTGAGCAACAAATAGGCAAAGCACTGCCTCCTGCTCAATTGTTTTTGTTGGCAATTGAACAAAATTTATTTTGTTTTTTTGCACAAAGCCCATCATTGGACTGGTGTGCTTTTTGGTAGCACCATGTGCACGCTCATCACTCAATTTTGCAGTTATGCTGCATTTACAATAACTGCAAAACACCCGTGTTAAATTTGTGGGATCCTTCCTCATCCACTCCTTAAACTCCGTGCTCTGCAGCCAGATATCTCGAACTTTTTGCTTATATTTTCTTTTGGCATCGTCAATTTATTTGGTTTTGTTTCGCAAACGAATTTCACAGTGTTAGCGATAAAAGACGCGACAATTTAGGTGCGAATATTTGAGGAAAATTATTCGATATAAGTTAATATCGATACTTTGCCGATAGAAATACATTTTTAACGTTTCAGCCGTCACACTCAATTAAAACAACTCTCAAAATTAAGTAAAAGTAAAAATAAAAAAAGGTGCTCAAATTGCCTAAAAAATCTAGAATTCCCGCTGCCCGCTGTTTTCAAATTTTACCCGCAATCACACATCAAAAAAATCCAAATCTGACGGGAAAAGCGGAAATGACATCACTGAGTACAGCAACAGATAGCGTTGTCTCTATCAATCTCATTAAGAATAAAGAACGAAATAACGGAACTAAGACAACAGGCAATTGAATTAGAGATGAGAGACGCGCTCACAACGGCAGTTAAATTTAAAAAAGAATCATCGTGCCACGACATATTCAAGTTCTTATACTTTTTTTTTTTAATTTTTATTTTTTATATTGATAATTACTTTGTGGCTGATCAGGCCTAAAAATGTTATATGTCCTACGCTCGAGCTAAACTAATTTTTGAAAAATTTTAGCCTGTTCTTATTTACTATTTGGTGTGTCATTTTTCCCACATCTATTTTTATGTTATTCCTATCTTCTATGCTTATAACTTTATAAGGACCTAAATATTTACTTTCTAGCTTATGCGCTGTATCGTTTCTAAGCAGTACTAAGTTTTCTGCCTCTATGTCTATGTCATTTAACTTTTTATCATATTCTATCTTTCGTTTTTCTTTTTCTACATCTTCTAAAGTTTTTGCTCTTATAAGCTATTTCTAATCTAAACCAACATTTCATTGTCTTTCTTTGGTGACGGTTGTGTTTCTGTGTGCGCCTAAAAATTGCTAACTTTGTGAGTGTTTAAACTGTGTTTTTAATTGGTATTATTGTGTTAAACAATTGTAACAGTGATAGTGAATGTAATTTGTATGTACCATATTTACCAGTGGATATTGTGATACTGCTTTATTAAATTGTTTTAATTGTTTTAGAACTGGTTGACTGGTCGCCCCTCTATGGTTCTGAGGACTTGGATACGGCAATCAGTATTTTTTATTGCACCTTAGAAAATTTATTCGATAAGTGTGTCCCTTTTGGTAAGCCAAGTAGGAAAAACAAACCTGTGTGGTTTACACGAGAGTTGACAGCCCTTAAAAATCAAAAATCTAAGCTTTATAAGAGTTTCAGAAAATCTGGCTCTTCTATTCATTACTCATCATACTTGATTGCGCGTTCCAGTTTTTCAGTCATAAATAATTCATGTTATAAAACTTACCTAAGTCGGTGCAGACTACAGTTTCAGCAAGATCCTAAGAGGTTCTATGACTTCGTTAATGCGAAGCGAAAGTCATCAACACTTCCATCTAATTTATCTTTTGAAAACAAGAAGGCCAATTCGGATCATGCCATTGCCGATTTATTTGCCGAATTTTTTCAAACAACATACAGTTTAATTGATAATCAGGTTGATCTGCCTTACCCGTATCAGGTTATTGGCTCTAATTGCATTTTTGGACCAAGAATCATGGAGTGTTCATTACTACGTGATCTTCATGGCATTAAGACTGTATTTTCCTCGGGACCTGACGGCGTACCAAGCTGTGTGCTTAAGTACTGTGCTGATGGTCTCTTAAAACCTTTGCATAAACTGTTAAGTTTGTCTATTGAGAAATGTTCATTTCCTAGTAACTGGAAAGAATCATTTATTATTCCGCTCCATAAAAAAGGAGACAAGTCTAATGTTCAAAATTATAGGGGTATATCCAAATTGTCTGCTATACCAAAAATGTTTGAGAAATTAATAACTTCTCAATTACAACATTTTTGCAGATCTTTAATTTCACCGTGCCAGCATGGATTCATGAAACAAAGATCTACTACCACTAACCTGTTAGAATTTAATTCACTAGTTGTTAATGGTTTTCAAAATAAAATGCAAACGGATGTTATTTACACTGATTTCAGCAAGGCATTTGACTCGGTTAATCACTACCTTTTACTTCACAAACTGTTAGGTTTTCCTAGCAACCTTATTCGGTGGATAAGGGAATATTTAACTCATAGAACACAGAGAGTCAGTTTTAATGACGCTGTCTCTAAGGTGTTTCATGTCACTTCCGGTGTTCCGCAAGGAAGTCACCTCGGACCTTTATTATTTACACTTTTCATCAATGATCTTCCATCTGTTATTGACCAATCTCGAGTGCTGATGTATGCTGACGATGTAAAATTATGCATGTCGGGTACTGCTCTGTCGTCTGCTCAAAAACTACAAACTGATTTAGATAATTTTTAAAAGTGGTGTCGTGTTAACTTACTAAATTTTAATTGCAACAAATGTAAAGTCATGTCTTTTTATAGATGCCTTCCTTTTTCAAATATATATTTTCTTTATGGAAGCCCACTCGATCGCATTGAATGGGTTGATGAATTAGGTATCCTTTTTGATCCGAAACTTAAATTTCACAAGCATATCTCTTCAGTTGCAAATAGAGCTTCTAGTACCTTGGGGTTCATTCCAAAACACTTTACACGTCTTTGGTACGTCCTGTTCTTGAATATGGATCTTGTATCTGGTATCTTGAATACAGGATTCACCAGGATAGAATAGAATCAGTACAAAAACAATTTTTGCTCTTTGCCCTTAGGAGATTAAACTGGGATACTAACATTAACCAACCTTCCTACCACAGTAGACTTTTACTAATAAATCTTCCTTCTCTTTCTGATCGCAGAACAATGCTAGGTGTAGTCTTTTTACATAAACTAATAAATGGTGAAATTGATTCCTCGGAATTAATCAGCCAAATTAGTTTTGCTGTTCCGATCAGAAGGACAAGGAATTTTCTACCCATTGCTCTTCAAGCTTGTCACTCTAACTATGCTATTCATAACCCTTTTCGGATTTTATGTTCAAACTATAACGAATTTTCCCACTTAATAAACGGTGCCACCTCTAGTAGTTCTCTTAAAAAGTTAGTCTTATGTCATTTGTCTACGTTTTCGCGATCTACGTAACCCTACGCTATGCGGTGTGCCCCTCGGTCAGTTGGGCGGGAGGTTGGTTGCTTTTTGCTTGGGTTCGCGCGTTAACAAGCCGGTGCTTGGTATCGTTGAGCCACTTGAATGTACTGTCTTTTTTAGTACATCTACGTCCAATAATAAACTCTTTTGCATAATCATCTGTGTTATATATAGGGTCTATTTTATTTATATTATTTAATTCTGTGAACTGTCTTGGTAATCTACCATAGACGAGTTCGTATGGACAGTATTCATGTACTGTCGATGGTGTAGTGTTGAAACAATATGTGAAATAGTTCAACCATATGTCCCAATCATCTTTGTCGATCGAAATATAGGAACGAATAAATTCATTAAACGTTCGATGACTTCTTTCAACTGTATCTAAAGTCTGGTGATGATATGCTGTTGAGTGTATATTTCTTATATTCATATACTTGCGCAAGTCATTTAAAAGTGAATTTTTGTATTCAGTAGCCATTTCCGATATGAACGTCTTCATTGGACCGTACTTCAGTACAAAAGATTCAAATATTACTTTGGCTACTGTTTTTGCTCTCTTATCAGTTACTGGTATTTAGATATTTAGTGAACTAGCAGATTATAGTGATAGCATACTCATTGCCATTCTCTGTGCGAGGTAATGGTCTAATTGTCTCTATTAAAAGAGTGTCAAATGCAGTATTTTCGGTATTCGTTATCCTAGCGCCTGGAAAAGCGCAAACATAATAATGCTCCACAAACCAGGGAAGCCACCTAATGAAGTGGAATCATACAGACCAATAAGCCTTCTCCCAGCCTTTGGCAAATTGCTCGAAAGATGCCTCCTGCGGAGAATACTGGAAACTCCTGCAGTCAAAAGAAAGATACCAACGTTCCAGTTTGGTTTTCGTCTCAGACATGGTACACCTGAACAGCTGCACAGGGTGGTCAACTTTATCCTGGAAGGATTCCACGCCAAGGAGTACGTTGTGGTGGCAGCGTACTTGGAGATCCAACAGGCTTTCGACCGCGTCTGGCACAACGGCTTGCTCACTAAAATAAAGTGAACGCTCAATCCTCAAATCTTCCTGATGGTCAAATCATTCCTCTCTGACAGGACCTTCAGAGTGGTCCAGGATGGCCTTGCATCCCAGAAGAAGAGGATTCGAGCTGGAGTACCTCAAGGCAGCGTGCTAGGTCCTACCCTATACAGCCTTTTCACAGCTGATATGCCCACAGTGCATGACATCCCTATTGAAGACCCGCAGGACCTTCTAATCGCCACTTTTGCTGACGACACTGCAATTATGGCAAGAGATGAGTGTATCTACATGGCAACCGATACATTACAAGAATATCTGAAAAAGTTTGAGAACTGGGCATGCCGTTGGAATATTTCCGTCAACCCAGAAAAGTGCGTCTGCGTCAACCACACGTTAAGAAGGGATATAAGTCCTGGAGTGTACCTTCACGGCGAAGTCCTTCCGCATAAAACAGGGCATAAGTACCTAGGTGTGACATTAGACAAGCGACTTACGTTTAAGCAGCACACCGCTGAAGTAGCTGCAAAACTGCGAGCCAAGGCGAAAAGGATGGGCTGGCTCCTTAACGCCAACAACAAACTGTCGCTCAGAAATAAGGTCCTTATTTATAAGGTTATCCTTGCGCCAATCTGGAGATACGGCATCCAGGCTTATGGAATTGCGTCAAAAACCCTCCTGAATAAAATCCGAGTTTTTCAGGCCAAATTACTTAGGCAAATCACAGGTGCGGAGTGGTATATACGCACACGGGATATAGAGCGCGATTGTGGGGTCCCCATGGTTGGCGACACCATCAACAAACAGGCAGCGCGTTACCTGGACAAGGTTGCATGCCACCCTAACAGACTTGCAAGAGGTCTTCTCAGACGGAGAAGGATCAATGGGATCAGGGCAAGAAGAAGACTCCTCAGAATCCACCCAACCGATCTGGCAAATCGAAGGATATAGTTGCACCTCGTCCACAATAAAAACCTATTATCCTGGTTTACAATACTTACCTAATTGATTATATAAATACTCTTAAACATACATACACACATGAAACACATTAAAATCTTAAAGTTAAAATCCTAGCTCTTAAGTACACACATACAGCAAATCCAACATACAAATAACATAAAACATATGAAATTATTAATCACTACAATATAAGTTATTATTAGAAGTAACAGTAAGTTGTAAAAAATTTAGATCTAAGGTAACTAAATTGCAAATAAATGAAGTTCACCAAAAAAAAAAAAAAAAAAAAAAAAAGTTATTCGTTTATATCATTTAGGATGCGTAGTGTGTAGTTTGGGGCCAATAATATGAGTTCTTAATTTTTAACAGGGAATGCGTTAAATAAGACCGCACGTCGACAAGCACACACTGCGTGAGAGCTAAAAAAAAAAATGGCATTTGACTTAGCAAAATCGATAAATTTCAATTTTCGGCTCTTAATGCAATCTGCAGTTGCGGCAGCACGTAACAAAAAAATTGGGACCTTGCAGCTGTTATGAAAATGCTTCTTCTACGTCCGGAAGAGGCAAAAATTATTAAAAACTTTTTACCCAAAAGCGAATTGGTTCTATGAGGGCTATACGATATGGTTGGCGGATGTGGGTTTACTTTGCCCACTTTGTAGGGAGCGTTATACTATATATATATATTTCATATTTAGTGAGTTTGGTCCAAATATATTCACATACAATGAGATTTTACACTGAAACTAGATTTTGGACCGATTGTTCATATGGGAGCTAAATGATATAGTAAGCCGATGTCGATGATTTTTTGCACAAAGGCTAAGGCATAAAAACACGCTTATATATCGAGTTTGGATATCTTAAAAAACAAAAAATTTGCATATGCTATTATAAAGAAGGAAGGGGCGGTGACACGCCCATTTTGTCAAAAACATTAATTAACGACATTTATGTACCTATGCAATCCACTTTTTTTCAACTGAGTCTTTGAGCTATTAATTTAGTGCAAAAAATGGGAAAAATATCCAAAGTTCAGTGATCTGAAATGCAAAGCCATGAAAAATAAATAATCCATGAATTGTTATAGACGTTTAAAAAAAAAAACATTTTCACAAAATGTCGATGGTTTAAAAATACGTTTTGTATTTTCCAAAGTACCTTGTTCCATTCTTCCTTGGAAGCCTCGAAGGCCGTACCTGGGACCTGCTAATTCGGACGTGATCATGTCTGTTGACCAACGCGTGAGTTTCTGGTTCAAAGTGAGGATTACAAAACAAGTGAAAACGTTGCAGTCGGTTGCAACCGGCAGGTATGCGCGGGGCGTCCATTGAAGAAGTAAATCTTATCAGTTTGCAGCTGGAAGCGTATCGACTTAACGAACTTCCACATAACGAACTTTTCATTTTAACGAATTATTTTCGAGAACACTGCTTTTTTCCAGTGTGTTTTACACTTCATATAACATTCCCTATAGCGAATATTTCTCCTCTGCGAATTTTAAGGACGTTGCTGAACCCATGAAATGCAATTGTATGCAGAAGAAGGCATCTCGACGAGTCAATATTCTTTTCAGCACGAGAGGGCTGATCAGGATTTTCTTTTTTTTTTTTTTATTGGACGTAGATTTACTAACGGACAGTACATTCAAGTAGCCCAACGATACCAAGCACCGGCTTGGTGTGCGTGTGCACCCGCATCGGGCGGCAATTTGGTTAAAGTCTTTCTCCGAATCGGTACACAGGAAAGAAGATTCAACAGCCGGTGGAAATAACATTCTGGCACCTGATTACCCAGACTGAACCCCTGGTGTAATGGCTGCTGGGCTAATGTTAGAGGTACCTCCGTCCTATTAAAACGTAGCTAGTCTCCAAGTACGTTCGAAGCATGACATTGTTTATTCAATGTTACAGGTGCAGTTGAGTTTATTCCTGCTTTTTTTCATAAGGTCTTTTGTCAACCCTCGCATGGACCTCACTGCAAGCAAAGGGACCCATGGGGGCAACAAAGGACAACTGTAATTATTTTCATGCGGAGATAGCGGCTTGAAGTTTGGACCCATACAACATGAACAACGAAACAACAATCCAAAATAATCAAACAACGTGTTCAAACGTAGTGGAAAAATCGCAAGGTCGCCCACACCGAGGCAGCGCTCCCCAACCAGAATCGATACGCAGTTGAACACTCCGAGCTAGGCAAATACCTGTGTTGGAGAACGTCCCAAATCCTGCAGTAATAGCAGAAACACCCACAACCCAACCGCATCCGAAAGGCAGGTTCATGTCTCCAACGCAGATGTTTATTGCGAGGATGCGTACGGACGAAGAAGCAGCAATGGTTGAATGCAGACGAACTCTTAGGAAAATCAAGGCGGCAATGTCGAAGCAGCGAAACATAAACACAGATGTAAAGGATGGCGAATCCGAGCTTGATGAATTCCATAAAATAATCGAGACCTGTAGGTCAGACTGGCTCAAAGCAGAAGCATCCAGGGAAACAGCCAAGAAAGTTGCACAGGTAGGCAAAGAGACGGAGACGCCTAGAACTAGCAAAAGAGATGTGGTTGCTCCCCCTGCAAGCAAGCAAGCAGCTACAAGCCCTGCTGAGGCGACGATGGTCCACAAAAAGGGACGGGATGGTGGCACTGAGAGGTGGCAAACAGTCGCCAGCCAAAAGACCAGGAACCCGAACTAAAACAAAGCACAGCCGTTGAAGGAACCCGAGGTCCGAAAGAGCGCCACGAAGGAAAATAGTCAGCAAAGGAGAAACCGCACATCCAAACGGAAATCTGACGCTGTACTAATCGAACCAGTAGAGGGACAAAGCTATGCCAAGTTTGATGAAGGTACAAAAATTAAAGGCGTCCGCAAAACGCAGACCGGTGCCATCCTTCTTGAGCTGGAAAACGGCGAGAAGCTAAATCCGCAGCTCTGCGAGCAAATCAAGGCTGGAGTCAAAGAAACTGCCAACGTTGCTGGTGCTAGACCTATGGCCACAATAGTCATAAGAGACCTGGATGCATTAACAGTGCAAGAGGAAGTGCTACAAGCTATCAAAGACTTGCTACCTGACAAATCGAGTGATATCAAGGTTAGAGTATCCCCCCCTTATTCTCGGGAACAGGCGCAGGCAGCTCCTTGCAGTGGGAAAAATAAAAATAGGCTGGCTAATAGTCAAAATGAAGAGGTGGGAGTCCGTCAAAAAGTGCTTTAGATGCCTTGGAATTGGCCACATTCAGTACGGCTGCAAGGGACCAAACCGGAAAGGCATTGACCTGTGCTTCCGATGCGGCGAAGTCGGACACAAGCTAGCGCAGTGCCAGGCAACCCCCAAATGCTGGGCGTGCGTTGAAGCTCCAGCAGATGCGGAACGCGCAAACAGCAGATCGAACCGAAGGCTAAATGAAAGTCCTCCAGGCAAATATGCACAGGAGCAAAACTGCCGACAACCTCCTGAGGCAGATATTGCTGGAGAGGGGAATTGATGTAGTAATCATCAGCGAGCAGTACGCGAAAGCCAAAAACGTTAGCTGGATACAGGACGACACCGGGACCGCAGCAATCTGGATCCCATCGAATAAGAGTTTTCCGGAAACCGGCAGTGGAAAAGGGAACGGGTTCGTGTGGGCTAAGAATCACGAATACTCGCTTGTGAGCTGCTACTTAACACCAAACGAAACCAATGCGGAGTTCCAGACCAAACTCGAGCAACACGGATCCGCGCGGACGGCGGATAGTCGACATGGCGTCTAGACTAGGACTTGAAGTTGATAACTCAGGCACTAGCACAACGTTCCGGAGGCCAGGATGTATGGCCACCACACCGGACATCACCCTCGTCTCTGAGAGACTTGCTGGAGCGCTCAGAAACTGGAAAGTACTCGAAGACTACACTGGAAGCGACCATCAGTATATTGAGTACGACATCAACATGAGCTGTCGCTCAAGACCACCTGAGACTCAGCGAGGAACGCGCAAGTGGAAAAGCGACCGCCTGGACTGACAGCCTTTGACAGAAGCATTGCGCACCAGACCCCAGCCCATGGCTCTCAAATGATAGTGCAACGAACCATGCAGAGCACTATCAGGGCTTGTGATGAAGCTATGCCCATAGACCAACGAGCAGCCCGAAGAAAGGCGACATACTGGTGGAATGAAGAGATAGTGGAACTGAGGCGTTAGTGTCTCCACTGCAGGCGAAAGCTTACCAGAGCTAGAAGAAGGAACCCAGCGGAAGTAGAAGCTATCGCCTACAAAGCGGCAAGGCAGGCTTTAAACACAGCCATGAAAAAAGCAAACAAGCCAAGTGGGAGGATCTCAGAAACGACATTAATGCTCATCCTTGGGGAATGGGGTATAAGGTTGCCAGACCTTACCTATTACCTAACACAGCTGTTGTCCGGGCATGGCTACTTTCGCGAATACCTCTTTCGTATGGGAAAAACAGAAGGGAGCGGTTGCATTTATGGTGATGCGGATGCAGACGACGCAGACCACACTTTTTTCCACTGCCAGAAGTGGACCGTCTGCAGACGCGCACTGGAAAACAAAATTGGGCGCATCAGCCCCGAAAACATTGTGGAAAAAATGCTGTCGCGAAAGGAGTTCTGGAACGCAGTAGCAAGCTTCGCGGGAAATGTTCTACAGGGAAAGAAAGGTGATCTGGACGCCAAAATACTAGAGGAGCGGCTCACGGCAGAAACACGAGCACCATTGCATAATACCTAGACGAGGGCAAGATCCGGACGCGGATCAGTAAGCACACCGACGAAGAGTCGATGACTGGATGGTAGGCGCTAAGCGCAAACTAGGCACCACTTCGAAGTAATGCGAGAGCGATCCCGAAGTGGAGACATGTCTAGAAGAGGAGGGGGTTTAGTGGGTGCGAGCCCCACATACCTCTGTGCGACGGCACAGGCGGATGCGTGCAGGCATTCCCCCTCCTTGGCACAAAAAAAAAAAAAAAAAAAAACTCTTTAAGTAGCACTTAGATAACCTTCAGCTTTAAACAACACTGATCAATACGCCTCAAAAGTTGAGCGCGCGATTTAAATAATCAATCGTTCTCCGACATATATATATTAGGGCTTGTTAATTTGTATGGAGTGAAAAAAGTCACCAAGCGGTTATCAGAATCGTAAACTAGGATGAACTCTAAGAAGTTTTGCCCAGTAAACCATGGGTCTAGATTCAAAACGGAGCCTCCCATTTTCACGAAGAAGTTTTTGTATCATAAAGATACATACATTATTTTACTTTTTCATAAAATTAAAAAATTCGCTTTTATAAATGTAAATACAAAATTTTGTGGAGTTTAAAAGTGATGCAAAATATTAAATTTAAATTTTCTTCACATCCGCCAATAATATGGTAACACAAAAATTTTTTTGTTCCAAAATAAATTCTTTAGCTTGAATATATGACAATGGTTCGAGTTTTGTTATGTTGTTGCTGACATAAGGAAGTCACCTTGGACGTTTATTATTTACACTTTTCATCAATGATCTTCCATCTGTTATTGACCACTCTCGAGTGCTGATGTATGCTGACGATGTAAAATTATGCATGTCGGGTACTGCTCTGCTGTCTGCTCAAAAATTTCAAACGGATTTCGATAATTTTCAAAAGTGGTGTCGTGTTAACTTACTAAATCTTAATTGCAATAAATGTAAAGTCATGTCTTTTTATAGACGCCTTCCTTTTACAAATATATATTTTCTTGATGGAAGCCCAGTCGATCGCATTGAATGGGTTGACTTAGGTACCCTTTTTGATCCGAAACTTAAATTTCACAAGCATATCTCTTCAGTTGCAAATCGAGCCTCTAGTACCTTGGGGTTCATTAAGAGCTGGTCGAAAGAATTTGACGATCCCTATATAACCAAAACACTTTACACGTCTCTGGTACGTCCTGTTCTTGAATATGGATCTTGTATCTGGTATCCTAAATACAGGATTCACCAGGACAGAATAGAATCAGTACAAAAACAATTTTTGCTCTTTGCCCTTAGGAGATTTAACTGGGATACTAACATTAACCTACCTTCCTACCACAGTAGACTTTTACTAATAAATCTTCCTTCTCTTTCTGATCGCAGAACAATTCTTGATGTTGTCTTTTTACACAACCTAATAAATGGTGAAATTGATTCCTCGGAATCAATTAGCCAAATTAGTTTTGCTGTTCCGATCAGAAGGACAAGGAATTTTCTACCCATTGCTCTTCAAGCTTATCACTCAAACTATGCTATTCATAGCCGTTTTCGGATTTTATGTTCAAACTATAACGAATTTCCCCACTGAATAAACGGTGCCACTTCTAGTAGTTCTCTTAAAAAGTTTGTCTACGTTTCCGCGATCTACGTAACCGTTCGCTATGCGGTGTGCCCCTCGGTCGGTTGGGCGTGAGGTTGGTTGCTTTTTGCTTGGGTCCGCGCGTTAACAAGTCGATGCTTGGTATCGTTGGGCAACTTGAATGTAGAGTCTTTTTTTTTAGTACATCTAAGTCCAATAATAATTAATGTTTTGTGTAAAATCTCGTCTTGAATTTGATATTGATATTTCGTTAATCTGTAGTTTACAATTATAGAAGTTAACACCGTACATCACCCTCGCCCCGCACACACCCCCTTGTCCCTCACAGACCGCACACCAACTCATAACTTCTCTTCAAGTGGCCACTCACAGTTTCTTTTCAAGTGGCTACTTCTCTTCAAGCGATGTAACATGACACCCCGTTTCGTCATATGCCCACACTGCGTTGTGAACGCTAAGCGTTTCGTGCGCAACAACAATGTTGTCACCCGAAACTGCAGCACCAGCGCTAAGCGCACAACGACGACGTTGCATTGATCGCGCTGGCTAAGCGTTGACCGTTTCTAAGTGTTTCACCATTTCCGCTGCTACAATGTTGGGATCGGAATGTGATGACACCCTGGAACGGGCGTGACGTTGGGTATATGAGCGGCCACCAAAAACCTCGCCGAATTAGTTCCATTCTGGACGACAACCAGTACACAACAAGAATCTCTACGAATTACTTATTTCAAATAAAAAGCCAAACTTAATTTTACATCAAACGACTATTTATTTGGAGGGAAATTCCTTACAGCGACGTTCGACCAACCAGCATGCAGTTCATCTTGTTAAGGTAGTCCTCGAGACTGCGATAACTTGCGCCCGAGCAGTCCTCTCTTCGGAGTGTAGACCCGGATAATTACTTATGTAAAAAATGTGATGTGAATGCGGTGTGGTGTGTGCTATGTTTAACTCAAATGACAAGTAGATAAAAAAAATATGAAAAAAGTGAAACCATAAAATTTAGTGACGTGTTCATACACACATATTTACAAAACAAAAAGATGCAAAATGAAAAAAAAACAAAAAAAAGAAAAAAACAAGTAAGAAGGCTCTAGTCGAGATTTCCCGACTAGGAGATACCCCGAACCCTGTACATAACGCGTACAGTCATTGTCTGTATGCATATGTGACTAAACTTCATTCTTCGATATCTCTGGTGTTTCTTAACCGATTTCGATGCAATTTTCAGAAAAGCTTTATTGTTACCCATTATTTCAACCCATTTTCCAAATTCGAGAAATTTTGGAAATCGATTACATGTGTATATCGGAAACGGAAATAGTTATCGAAAATCGGAAACAAACTTGTACTGCCTAGGACTTAGATGTGCTTATGTGCAAGATCTGAAGTCTCTAGCTCTTATAGTCTCTGAGATCGCCGCGTTCATACATACAGACAGACGGACTGACGGACATGGCTATATCGACTCGGCTGTTGATGCTGATCAAGAATATGTATACTTTATAGGTTCGGAGATGCTTCCTTCTGCCTGTTACATACTTTTGCACAAAAACATTATACCCCTTTTACCCATTTCATGAGTTCGGGGTATAAAAAGTGCAACTATAAAAGTGTATATTAGTAATGTGTTCCTCGCCAATAAGATGACAATTTACAAGCAGATTATAGCACGAATCTGGAAATACGGGTGCCAAATCTGGGGCCTGGCTTGCGATAACCAAATTCGAAGAGTTCAGGTCGCCCAGAATAAAATCCTGAGATTAGTTACCGGTTGCGAGTGGTTTGTCCGGAACACCACACTACATAGACCCTGAAACTGGCCACGGTCTTCGACACTATTAATCAGCACTCGAGTCGTTACCATGATAGGCTTGGGCGACACAGAAATCGGCTGGCAAACGGACTCACTATATATCGCCCACCTAGGAGGCTCAACCGGCGGCAACCGAGGGACCTAATACATCGATCTCCTGTGATGAGGGTCAGAAGAAACTGACCCATCTTTGCATCATCTGTGATAATTGTTATTGTATTGTTATTGTTATTGTTCTGTTATTGTTATTGTAAATGTTATAATTGCTACAGCTAACTTATGTTAGCCGGCGCGCCCAAATGGGCTGAACAAACAGAAACTAAGGACACAAAGGGGTTCCTGGCTTACCCCGTATGCCTTAATAAATAAAACAGATTAAAAAAAATAAAGAAAAAATTTATGTGTTCACGCACACATACTTAAAACACAAAAAGTGGGGAATGTCTAATTAAAATGATAAAATAACTGAAATAAAAGGAATCAACAATCCACCGGCGCCAATTTGTTCACACTCTGTGCGGCATATTTGCGGGGTTAAAAATTTCGATTATTAAAATAAACAAGTGAGAAAATAATCGACAACACACTGGTTAGATTGTGGTAGATTGTCCACACTCTGTGCGGCATATTTGCGGGTGTAAAAAGTTCGATTATTGAAGTAATAAAGGTGTGTGGCAATTTGCTAGAAACGCTAAGAAGTGTGAAATGCACTCAATAAAAGCTGCCTAGTGGATTGTGTGGCAACCGTACCTTAGTAGGCGAAATGCCAAAAAGGATAGCTACGGACCACCGCGCCCAGTGCCGAATTTAGTAGTTGTCTACAAGAATTAAATGAGAATGATAAAATGTTAAAAAAAATAATAATAGTTTTGTAAAAAAATAAAAATAAAAAATAGGAGGAGAGAACATACGCCAACTCACTTAAAACGTTATCACTAGCATTTTTATATTATAAAATTTTTGTAAACATTATTAAACATATTTTCTTTTTTTTTAACAGAACCATCACATAGACACAACCAAGCAACTCCACACTACAAATACCTAAAAAATTTTAACCGGGTGAGTGAGACGTTTTCGTTTTTGTAACCAAACCATTTAACTGATCCAAAATTTTTTTGAAAATAAAATAAAATAAAATAATTAAAATATAATTGTCTTGGTAAGGCCAAATACTTAGCCACTCTCTATTTAACTTCAGGATTCCACCAAATCCACATGAGAGAAAACCGCATTTTCAACGTTGAACGGAACGGAACGAATTTTTGCGGCTCCCGTTTGGGTTGAAAAATGCCCCAGCTATCTTCCACCGTATGATTGACGATGTGCTAAAAGAGCACATTGGAAAAATTTGCTATGTCTACATTGACGACATAATTGTCTTCAGTGATGATAACGACAGCTATTGGAAGAATCTCCGATTGGTTTTCGACAGTTTGAAGAAAGCAAATCTTCAAGTTAACCTAGAGACAACTCACTTCTTATCTTCAGAAGTGGAGTTCTTGGGTTACATTGTCACCGCAGAAGGCATCAAAGCGGATAGTAAAAAGGTAGAGGCTATTAATAATATGAAGCCGCCTGCCAACGTGATGGCATTAAAGAGTTTTTTAGGCATGACCTCATATTACAGGAAGTTTATACAAGATTACGCCAAAGTTGCCGAACACCTGACTAATTTAACAAGAGGAAAATACGCCAATATCCGAGCATCCCAGTCCGCTAAAGTTCCAATCGAGTTAGACGAGAAAGCCTTGCAGGCTGTTTCCGATCTTAAAACCATTCTTGCCTTTTCCGAGGTGTTAGCGTTACCAAATTTTAGCGTGCCTTTCCATTTAACAACAGATGCTTCAAACTATGCAGTTGGGGCAGCTCTTTCCCAAGTCGATCATGGAAAGGACAGACCCATTGCTTATATCTTCGCGTGCGTTAAATAGGGCAGAAGAAAATTATGCCACGATTGAAAAAGAAATGCTTGCGATAGTTTGCGCGTTAGATAACCTCCGAGCATATTTGTATGGCGCGGCAACTATTAAGGTTTATACTGACCACCAGCCTCTTACGTTTGCCCTGGGTAATAGAAATTTCAACGACAAACGGAAGCGTTGGAAGTCTCGCATAGAAGAGTACAATTGCGAACTGATTTACAAATCAAGGAAATCAAATGTCGTCGCAGACGCTCTTTCTCGAATCACGACACAAGTCAATTACCTTGGCTCAGATACAGCCACCGCTTCTGAAGCAGATTCTTTGGCAACCGTTCATACCGCTTTCCAAGACGCTTATACCGCTTATACCTTATACCTCACGTTTTAGTTCCCATCAAAGTTTTTACGAACCAGTTGATATTTGATCAAAATTTATCAGAGTATTTCTACGAACAACCTCATATGGGCTACGCTCGTCACCTATTAACAACCAGACATTATCGAATTTGAACACTTCTTTACAGAAGTATTTAAAACCTTCGATCATTAATGGGATACAGATTCCAGAGTCGTTTTTGCAATTTCTCTAATCACACTGTTTACAGAATTTTAAGCTATTTAAAATACGCATAGCACAAAGATTGGTTACAGATTTATCTGACGCTGAGGAAATTTGCGGTGTTGTCGAAAAATAACATCGTAGAAAAAGGGTCAAAAGGAGGTACGCAAACAACTCCTAGAGAGATTTTATTTTCTTAGAATGTCTAGCACAATACGTCTCCAATTGTCTACTTGCGAATGTTGTAAATTATACAAGTACGACAGACACCCTAACACACCGGCCTTACAGCCAACCCCCATTTTCAATCACCCATGCGAAATACTGCACATTGATATCTTTACGCTAGAGAAAAAAATTTATCTGAGTTGTATAGACAAGTTCACTAAATTCGTCAAACTTTTCCCATTAGAATCAAAATCTGCCATCTACTTACGAGAAAAATTGTCGAAGTTTAACACTACTTCACGGTTCCCAAGACAATAGTTTCTGATAATGAAAGGTGTCTTCTGTGCCCTACTGTCCTAAACTACCTAAGAACGCTTGACATTGAGTTGTATCATACTCCCACTCAAAACAGCGAGGTAAACGGACAAGTTGAAAAATTTCATTCAACATTTCTAGAAATCTATAGGTGTCTTAAGAACGAATATCCAACTTTTAAGAACAGTGAATTAGTTTTGATAACAGTGGATAGATACAACAATTCAATCCAACTTTTAAGAACAGTGAATTAGTTCCGATAACAGTGGATAGATACAACAATTCAATCCACTCGGTCACGGGAAGAAAACTGTCAGATATATTTTTCAATCGTTTTTCCAGAATAAATTACTGTCTAATTTCAAACAGCAAACCTTGGAAGATATAAAAGGTCTTATTGAACACAAGCAAAATAAATAAAAATAGGGCACAGCCGGTTTCGTATAATCAAGGGGATAAGGAGTTTGTAAGCAACAAACAAATAAAAATAAATAAAAACTAAGGAAAAACCGCGATATAAACAGGAAGAAGTACAGGAAGACAGGACGGTGACGGTTAAGACCAAATCAGGCAAAGTTTTTCATAAATCAGATCTAAGGAGTTAAACATAAAAAATAATAATAATAAAAAATACAATTATTCAAATAATTACGAAATGGTGGTAAATCTCGAAAACGTTTCACAATATTCTTTACACATAAACGTTAGATTAAGTTAAACACTTCTATACACTAAAGGCACAATATTTCTTACAAACTATTGTCTAGATTATAAAAACACAAAAAAAAAAAAAAAAAAAAAAACCCAAATTGTATACACACAGCACACAAAAAAATGTTAAGTTAAGTTTCTATCTCACACACTTAAATCAGTACTAGTGTTAAGAACACAAAAACATTTAGCTATTAAAACCATTATCATAATACACTTACACTCATGTTTACTATCGAATTCCTTTCTTAAAAAGCATGATTTTCGTCCATACAACGAACGCGATGCATAACTACAAGTACGAGTCGCCTGCCCCTACAACAAGGAGTCGTTTGGCGCGTAAACGGGTTATTTAAACTAGCCCACGCTATTGACCTGGACAGGATTCAGTAAATCGTCAGTGATATAAAAGAGGAAACAAACCTTATCACTGACGAACGGATTAGAACGTTAGCAACCCACTACTTGGAGGAAGCCGGAGAAGATCTCGCCCGTCTAACGAGTACACCCAAACGAAGGCAACGTGCCATCAATTGGTTAGGTTCAGCCTGGAAATGGATCGCAGGATCCCCGGATGCATCGGATTGGAACGCCATCCTGACGTCTCAGGAAAACGTCGTCAAAAATACCGACCAGCAGATCAGGATCAACACACGATTGTTCGAATCAACGCACGAATCGCTTCAACGACTCAATGACGTAATTGGGAGATTGAACGCCATAGATGGGGATACCCACGTTTTCACAACGGTGCTGCACAAGGCCATCATCCTCGGCAATCAAGTGAACGAGATAACGAGAGCATGCCAACTGGCCAAATCCGGAGTGGTTAACACGAATCTGTTGGATCACGAGGAAGTAACGACGATACTGTCGGAAGTGGAGGGCCTCCCATACCAAAACGCCATCGAAGCGTTGGAATTTTCCAGACCTTCAATCTTAACAAACGGCACTTCACTTTTGTACATCGTAGTCATGCCTAAAGTGTTGGAGAGGAAATACCAACTAATATTTCTCTTACCAACAATTTCCAACGGCAGACAAGTACTTCCGGAATTCCAAAAATTGGTGACCGAATACCAGGAAACATACGCCGTTCTAGGGAATTGCCTCTCTATAGGCAATGCAACAGTTTGCCAAGAAAGGAACCTTCAACAATTAGATGAGAGCAGTTGCATACGTAGCAGTTCATGTACGTAGTTGAGGAACAATCAGGAGGTGATCAATCTGGTCGACGATGGAATCATATTCTTAACCAACTTCAACGGAACCGTGATCACTGCTTCGAAGAGACATCATTTGTCGGGATCGTTCATAGTCCAGTACAGCAACGAGACCATCGTCATTGGAGACTGGAACTATACCAGCTACACGACTACGCAACTAATGGCTATGCCAGTCGTATTAACCAAGGTAACGGCCGCAGGATACGAACTATCACTGGACTATGTTCACAGCCAAAACTTGGAAAACTTAAAGAAGCTCGCAAACATGTCCGAAGAAATTCTGTTTTCGTTTTCCCTAGAAGCTGTTCTAGCGTTAGCCATTAAGACTTTGATGTACTACATCTGGAGGAAACTAACATCAACCAAAGGGATCGCGAAGACTTCCAACTTAGCCCAGCAGTTGGAAGAACAAAGCGAAACAACCAAGGTTTAATAATCTGCGGGACGCAGATCTTAAGGAGGGTGGAGTTAACACCGTACACCACCCCCGCCCCGCACACACCTCCTTGTCCCTCCTAGACCGCACACAGTTTCTCTTCAAGTGGCTACTTCTCTTCAAGCGATGTAACATGACACTCCGTTTCGTCATATGCCCACACTGCGTTGTGAACGCTAAGCGTTTCGAGCGCAACAACAATGTTGTCACCCGAAAATGCAGCACCAGCGCTAGGCGCACAACGACGACGTTGCATTGATCGCGCTGGCTAAGCGTTGACCGTTTCTAAGTGTTTCACCATTTCCGCTGCTACAATGTTGGGATCGGAATGTGCTGACACACTGGAACGGGCGTGACGTTGGGTATATTAGCGGCCACCAAAAACCTCGCCGAATTAGTTCCATTCTGGACGACAACCAGTACACAACAAGAATCTCTACGAATTACTTATTTCAAATAAAAAGCCAAACTTAATTTTACATCAAGCGACTATTTATTTGGAGGGAAATTCCTTACAGCGACGTTCGACCAACCAGCATGCAGTTCATCTTGTTAAGGTAGTCCTCGAGACTGCCATAACTTAGATTTTTATAATATTTTGACCTTTTATCTTAATTTCATTACAATAGATTCTGGAAAATTACATGTTAAGATTATGTTTGGTTCTATATAATTGGTTTGAAAGCTTTTAATTGTTTTTGTGTATTTACACTCTGTTTTGATTTGTTTTACAATGCCTACTATGCAATTTTTAATTATTTGTTTCTTTGTAATCGTGCCGTTCACTTTATGATTATTTATATAATATTTTTCCTGAATGGTTTCTGTAAAAATGTTATCATTTTCATCTGGATAGGGTATTATTTCAAATATAGGTGTTTTAGTAGTTTCTTGTGGAATGTGTGATATTGTTTAATATAAATTCCTTTTGTATCAGTTTTTAACCAAGTAGATGTTTGAATATTAAGAATTTTTTCTGGTGTTACGTGCAATAAGTAATCATGTTTTAATAATTTAGGATTAAATATTCCTAATCTAGATAGTTGCATTTCCATCTATATATCTTCTATATATTCGGTGAAATGTTCTAAATTGAAAATTAGCATATCAAATTTTGTAATTTTTTCTTCTTTTGTTTTAAATGTATTCATTGTTTCGATTGCTTTATTATTATTATTCATTTACCTGAAAGCTGTTTTCGGCTAAACTACTCATTTTTTGTTCTAGTTCTTTATCTTCTGTATCTAGTGTTCCAAATAAGTATTTATACGTCTTTTCTACTACATTTAATAATCCTCCCTTTTGACGATTGACGATCTTTATACCGCTATTCTCTATTTAATTTTTCGATTAGGTAACATATTTTGGTTGTATTTTCACATTCTTTAGCTTGTATTAATAGATTATTATAGACTCTTTCTATTTTCGTTAAATTTACAGTTAAATAGTGATATTCGAATATTGTCGAATATTTTCCTGTTTTAAATATTAAATAGCCGTTGTTTGCTTTAATTGGATTGATTTCGATACTTTTATTATATATAAGCGGGTGTTCGGATTGTTGTTTTATGTTTAGTTTTGTGATTATATGTGTATAAAATAATTTCCAATCTTGTTTGCTTGTTCTCTATATTTGACTCACTACTAATAATTCGAAGTTTTTCGTTAATGGTTTTATGAAGTCTTTCAATATCTGCTGACATTTTTGCTAGTCGTTATGTTTATTTTCACATTTTCTGATGTAAGCCATTGTTGTAACGCTGCACATCTAAAAGCTGAATCTTTATCTGCTTTAATTTCTGCTGGTTTTCCAATTAAATAAAAAACTTGTAATATGGCTCTTTTTGTTTCTACCCAATCTCGGCTGTTAACTTCAATTATTGTTGCGAACTTTGAATATATGTCTTTGCATGATAGAAATTGCTTATGGTCAACTAAATAAAAATCCATTACTTATTTTTCTCTAATGTAATTTTTCTCTGCGGTTAATTCATATAATAATGTTGTACTTCTGTGCTCTGTTTTTAAAATGTTGCAAATTTAACATTCATTTATTATATTGTGTAAAAGATTTTGGTAATCTGGATAATACAATTTTTCTTTAAGCCAATGTATTGTTTTTTCTATCTCTGGATGTAATAATTCATTGTCTTTTTAGTATTTGTTCCTTAAATTCTGCGTACGTTTGTAAGTCTGTTAGTTTTAATGAGCTTTTCATTACTATTATTTAACTTTCTGGCTATATAACGTAAATATTCTTTTATTATTTCTTAAGCTTTAGCATTAATTGGTGACTTGTGTTTTGTTGTTCTTTCCTTTGATTAGTTCAATTTGACTGTTATAATAGTTTATTGGTCTTTCTGTTATTTTCATACGTGACATTTGTACACGTGACAGTGCATCTGCGACATGATTTTCTTTACCTGGTAAATACTTGATTGTATAATCAAATTCATTTAATTTTATCTTCCACCGTTGGAGTTTCATATTTGGTTCTTTAATATTATTTAACCATACTATTGGTTTATGATCGCTTAATATTTCGAATTTTCTGCCATATAGATAGCTTCTAAATGTTTTTGTTGCCCACACTACTGCTAGTAATTATTTTTCTATTGCTGAATAATTTATATCATGTTTGTTTAGAGTTCAGCCACTAAGCACTCATACATAGAGGAGTCAAATCGCGTTTTCCCAACTGCCGAAAAAATGCCTTACATGCAAGCCATGCCAATCGGATGCGAGCCGAAGCCAATTTTTTCAATCCTTTTGCGTTTTTAAAAAAAGTGCAAGTCATTCATGCGCTGGCGCTTGACTGGGTACAGACGGAGCGCCAGCAATTTGCTGTGTATACGTATGTACATATGTCAGCGAGATGATCGCCGTTAGGTGTATGTACGTATGTATTCCCTGTATGCTGTTTGCTCTTAGCAGCTGTCTATTGTGGAAGGGGGATTGCAGCAGCGGAGACTGAACAACAACAACTCATGTTCATATGTATACCTACGAAGATACATGTATGTATTTGCGTTTGCTTCGTTTCAGTATTTCTTGGCTCCGAGCTCAAATGAAGCAAAAATCATAAGGGCGCATGTATACCTACATACACATATATATGTGTGTATGTATGTGCGCATACATATTTTTTCAGTTTTTTGTGGCTCTCAAGTGATTTGGGATTTTGTTACTTTTCTAGCAACGCATATCAATGTGTGTGTGCATGTGCATGTTCAGCATGTACATGTGCAGCACATTTGAATTCTTGACCTGTCTAAATTTGTATGATTTTAAGCAATATTATTGATATTACAAGCTACACCTATAAAATTAATGTTATTAATTGATAAGCTTTTATTTATTTTTAAAATTCATCTTAATCATCAAGGTGCATTGTCCATAGTTCATTATATGACATATAATAATTAATATATTTTAATTTACTTATGTATATAATTATGTACTCTTGACCCTTAAAAATCATAATTAAATACATATTAAATGCCGACAGCCAATATTTAAAATTAAAATTTGGCGCGCATTTGTATCTGCCTACACAAGACAGGCAATTTCTGTTTTTGCACTTTCTGGTCATACATACTCTTTCGACATATTAACTATATGACACCAGCAAATAATTTTGCAACACAACTACCATGCAGTTGCGCGTTTACATACAAAAAATGCACACATATTCCGAAAGAATATGTCTTGTGTGGATAGACACAATTTGCATGCTCCTATTGCAGAGGTGGGCAGACACACATACTATCAAAGTTTTTACTATAGCAATTTGCGCGAGAAGCAGCGAAAACAGGAAACTTAGCATTGCGTTTGGTAAAACAACAGTGTACAGTGTGTCTTGAAAGTTAACGTACAAACGTGGTTATTTTGTTTATTTTTATACTTTGATACCGAAGGTCGCATAGTATATTCGTTTTGTGCAATGTCCGTCATGATGTCTGTCCGTCCGTCTGTCAGTCTGTATGAACGCAACTTTTTTCGACACCCGTAAAGCTAGAGACTTGAAACTTTGCAATTATGTTTGTCTACAGGCGCGACAGATAAAGTGTCAAGATTGGGTTGCCACGCCTACTAGGAGGCTGGGAAATCGATAAAATCCCACATATTTCTCACATTCCTGCAGCTAGAGCTACCAAATTTTGCACGAAGATAGCTAGTCACGTCCCTGAAAAAACTGCATCAAAATTTTGGATGCCACGCCCACTCCTTCCGCGCCCATCTTCCTTGCTTCTTGAAATTGGAGACGCCTATAGTTTTTACATTTTTTGGGCTAGAGCCACCAAATTTTGTAACAGTGAAGTTTTCCAACAAACTGCATCAAAAATTTAAATGCCACGCCCACACCTTTCGCCCCCCCCACCGCCGTTGTTTTAACGGTTATGCGTGTATCTTCCACATTTTTTTTTAACTAGAGTCACCTAATTTGGTAGGAAGACATATGGTGACATCTGCAAAAGATCTACATCAAATTTTGGATGCCACGCCCACCCAAGCCACCCGCCTTATAAAATTGGAATCGGCTCTATCTTTATCAGTTTTTGAGCTAGAGCCACCAAACTTGGTAGGAAGATAAATGGTGACAGTTAAAAACATTTGGTTCAAAAATATGGATGCCACACCCACCTCTGTCGCCCATCTTTTATATTTGGAAGTTCAGTTATCTTCCACAGTTTTTGAGCTAAAGTCACCAAATTTGGTAACATGATAGCTGGCGATGTTTAACACCCGGCCTACTCCATTGCAAGCAGACTCCTTATCATCCATTCTTTTACGGGTATCAAAGTATTCCGCAATCGGTTGCGTCCGACTGCAACGTTTTTACTTGTTTTATTTTTTAATTAGAAACTTTTTTTTTATTTTTAATAAGGCTATCTAATAGCCTATTTCCATTGCTCCGTTTCCGTAAATTTTAACAGTAACTGACAAAAGCTGTTTCCATTGCTCTGTTAACTGAACCTCCGTAAATAAATCAGCTGTTCGGTTTGTTTTGCTCTGTATTTTCAGCAAAAAAGGGAGAAAAACTAACCGAAATTGTACATTGCAAATAAGTAAGCCAACTTTTATGGCTTATATTTAATGCCTACAAGCATTTTTGCTTGCATTGCAGACGCAGTAGATGTCAATTTTCCTATATACGTAATAGTTATACTAAGCTGCCCTAAGTGCAACAAAATTATCCGCCCACAGTTTTAAAAGCAATCCTTTGAACCTTGGCACCTAGTTCAATTGTTTCCTACAATAATTCATAAAAAAACCAAATTTTTAATTCAATTTTGTATATTATTAAATATTGCGCCTACTTATTCACAATTTCTGCTATTCACAATCATCTGTTTTGCGACTGTTACATTAAAAGTGCCCATTAACAGCGATGTTTTATCGAACAAGTGTTCAAATGAACCAGTTCCTCTTCAGTTATTCTTCAGTTAATATTTACGGTCAGTTTTACTTCAGTTAATTCCTTATGGGAGAATACATGCAAACTGAACCTCAGTTACTGTTAACTAACATAACTGGATTTGGATTTGCCGTAAAAACCGGATTGCTTGCATTGCTTTGCCATTTTGCCGAGTGGTACCGAGCGTTTGTGTTCTATTTATAGCTTTGAATGCTTATAGCATGGTGAAACAATATAAAGGTGTTCCATTCCGCCGAGGCGGGGTACTTATATTTTAAAGAGAGCAGTGAGCAAGAGAGAGTTGGCTATGATTTCACATACTGCACTGCTTTTGTTTGTGTTATTCTTAGCTGCAGAAAAATATTAAACACAAAAACTCGAAAACAAACACAAACTTAAAAGAAAATAGAGCAATTCGATGTGTATTTGCATGCATAATACTAATAAACAAAACATAAGCAAGCATTTTTCCGCAGCACGACTGCTCACTTCAAAGTGTCAATGCATACTGACAAACGCTAAGTACCCCAAAAGAGAGCAGGAATGTGGAATGGAACACCTTTATATTGTTTCACCATGGCTTATAGTGTAAGAGTTATTTTGTGCTGCTTGCCGCGCACTATAGGTCGTTTGACCACTTTTTGTGGCCAAAATTAATAACTCAAGAACGAAGCAAGATATTTTGATGCGGTTTTTTGCAATGTGTTTTTAAAAGGCAAAAGAAAATATTTTTTATAAAATTGGCGTGTCACCGCCCCTATTTGATGAGATAGTTTTTCAAAATTTTTTGTTTTTCAACATATCGGGACCAAACTTGGCAGTTAAGATTGTTGTTATAATACTAACATCGTGTGAAAATATCATCAACATCGGACAACTATATCCTATAGTATCCATAGGAACAATCAGTAGAAATGCTATTTTTAGTACAAAAACTGTTTTTTTTGGCAATATATGTTGAAAAAACTTTCTAAAAAGTAAGTCTATTTATGTTTTTAACATATTGGATAAAAGTTATAAACATCCGACCAGTCATTATATAGCTGCCATAGAAACATAGAGTAAGAAATTAATGTCATTGTTGCTGTTTTCTTGTCTAAAGTGGCAAATAAGCTTTGTTTCAACATAAAATGCAGAGCAGGCCGCCAAAAAAGATAATATTTTTGAAAAACAAGTACAATTTATTCTAGACTCTGTCTATTTGCATAGGTTTTTTCAAAATATGCGCCATTTCCTTTGCATTTATTTTATAAAAATTGGCAACGAAAATTTTTAAAATTTTCTTGCAAAATGCTTTTCATTTTGGAAGAATAGTTTCCAGTAATTCCCGCCTTGAAGCAATTGAAAATTGGAACCTCATTTTGGCATTTTGCTCTCAGTAAGTTTCATTTTGCACACGACACCACACTTTCAAATATTAGGTTATTATCTTTAAATCCAAATATCAGCGGTTCCGGGTAAAAGCAATTGAGGCTACATTCATTTTAAAGGTAATTAAACGCTCTTAAACTCAGTTTTTATTTCATGGAAAACCTCGGAAAATCTCACTTTGTATGTCCATTCAAAGTTAGATTTTCGTTTCAAAATGTTTCATGTTAGGCTGTTTACTTAACAATCAATTACGCGGACAACTCAATCGCAATCTACATGAAAATTTCACTAAAACATCGTCGTTTTTCTCTTTGCCTCGGTTTTCAATGTTTATTTTAAGTTTTTCTTGCTGCATATTTTTTGGTTAGGTTTGAAGCACGTACGTTCTTGTAATAACAGTTGTGTTTAACAGCTGGTAACTTAACAGTGGCGCTCTCTGTTAAAATTTCTGGTAAGCAACATTGAAGACGGGTCTTTTTGCTATGCAACGCCTTCAACATAATGTAAATTAATCGACTTTGAAAAAATGGGTTTTGGCCACAAAAAGTGGTCAAACGACCTATAGTGCCGCGGCAGATTGCCTATGCACGCGTGTATACGAATTTCGACTTATGCCCACGTCTGTCCTATTGTAATGCTTTCTTTTAATTTAATATTATCGTTAATGGTATGAACCATAGAAAATAGACAAATAAATGTAATAAGACTGGTAACCATAGCCGGCGATTTTAGCGCAACAGAGAGCCTCAGCACATTTTCGAAGCATACACAAGTATCGAGTAGCGGCGAATTCCCCTTAACATCGCACAGCTGCGTTTGCTTTGATTTTTGCTTCCTTACTTCGAGTCTTGCCGCCATTTCGCAAGCTGAGTCTGTTTCTTTAAGCATCGCGCACACCAGAGCGAATAGTCCGCAGCGGCAGCGGCACGAATAAACCGCGTGATATTTTCCGCGCCAAAATCGCAAGTGTGATCACACTGGGGCGAATTTATTCGCGGCTTTTTCTTCCAGCTCCAATCCAATTTCGTCCCATATCTTATCTTTTTTCTTAAGTTTTTATAGTCCTAGTCCGCTAAATCGTACAATATTTTATGTTTTTTCACTAATTCAATAAGCAGCTCCACTTTTGCCATTGCTTAACATTAGTGCACATATGTACATATGTCAGCAAATATTGCGGGAAGCCATGAAGAAAGACATTGCGCATAAACAGCTGTTCGAAACGTCACATGTGATGAATTTTTTATAAATATTTTTTTTAATAAAAGTAAATGATAATAAGTTAAAAACTGCTTCTCTTATTATATTATTATTATTAAATTGTATTTAAAGCTAAAATATAGTAATTTAACATGTAAACAAGGCAAAAATTCAACACATGCATCACATGTGACGTCATCAGCGCAGAACATGTACAAGTTTCTGGGCAATCTGAGTTTTATCGTTCTTGGCGGCAAGCGAAAAAAACGCTGCATGCACGGTTGTCAATGTTGAGCAGAAAAAAAAACCCTGCAGATTCGCTGTCAAAACGAATTCGCCCCGCTTTGGTGTGCGTGCGTTCATAAGACGCAATGTAATTATATATTCGTGCCGCTGCCGCTGCGGATTATTCGATCTGGTGTGCGCGATGCTTTATGCGAAAAAAGGGTATAATGGTTGTATACAAAAGAATGAAACAGGCGAAAGTAAGCAGCTCTGACCCCATAAAATATATATATTCTTGATCTGTCTGTCCATCTGAATGAACACATCTATCTTGGAGACTAGTACTTAATACAAAATATTGAAAATCTGTGACAACTTATCATTCATCGAAATCGGTTGAGAAACAGCATAGATATCGAAGACTGAAGTTAAGTTACAGAATACACAAACAATGACTGTTCGTACTAAGTATGAGTTTAGGGTATATTCTAGTCACAAACTAGAGCTCAAAGACCATGCCGGGTTCATTCCGCTACTTTTGAAATTGGCGACAGACTGACGCACAAGCTGAGGGTATGATCGCGAACGAATACATACATAAATGCATCGAAAATAGGCAAAACACAACAAGACGCACAAATTGCACAAAGAAAAAATACCCTGTGTCCCAATATTCACTTATAGTCCATGAAATCACAGATATATACCTATATAAATATATATATATATTTATAATATATTTTCAAGATATAGACAATTTATTATATGTATGTTTGTAAGTAAAGCTATTTAGCTTGCGTTTAGTTATTTATTAACGAAAAGTTAACTTTAGTCTATACTACCCTCTTGTGTTACGCAGCAGCAAGCGGATTGAAGCCATAGGCAAATCGCAACAAGACAAGCGTATACATATTTGCTGGTGCTGTGGCTGAGACGCACGAGCTGCGCAGACCTTAAATACCCTTTATCGAAATATTCACTCCTAGCCAATATAATTACTAACACATAAGTGTAGTACTATGATTACGATTTTTCAGTATTTGATTACAAAATACCTTTTAATTAGTGTTAATTTAAGTTTTAAATCAAGTCATGTAAGATGCCCATCCATATATCCAAAATACTAGTAAGCATAATATTTGGAAATCATATCTAAGGTTCTTGCATTTATCTAATCAAAAACGCAAAGATAATATGAAATGTAGCTACCCTCCCATTTAAGGCAGCAGCAAGCCAATCGAAGCAAAACTCTAAAATGGCAAAAATCAAGTTTTGTAACAAAAACAAGAGAAATGAAGTACGGCAACAAGTAATCTTTGTCTCGCGCATCGCACACTTTGCAACAAAAAAACCTAAACAATAATGGCCGCTTTAATTTTGCTGGTACTTCTCTATGCACCAGTTGTTTGTCTCCGAGTATGCTGGGGAAATCGACGAAACAACTGAACGAAGAATTTCTAGTTTCTCCTGTTGGCACTCCGACCACGCATAATGTTCGTTAAAATAGCATAGCAGTGCTTAATTCCAGTCTTGTTATTTAACGTTGTTGTATGTGTGTTGTGTTCTCCTAAGGTTACGGCTCCTTCTTCGTAATTTATTTTTGCCTTACACGCTTCTAAATAATTCCTTCCTAATAATAGATCATATCGATTTGAAAACTCATGTATAAAGAACTCTTGTTTTTATGGACTCAATTTACATGCTCCTATTGTAATGCTTGCTGTTAATTTAAAATTACCATTAATAGTATGAACGTTAAGTTCAGTGTTTTTAATAGGAAATTTTAGATAATTTTTATTCATTATATTTATTGTTGACCCTGTGTCTATTACACACTTAAGCGGGTTGTCATTCATAATAACAATTATGAATGGGTTACTGTTTCTTTCTGGTCCGAGGCAATTGCTTGAAAATTTTCGGAGGTGTCCATTTTTGACACACCGCTGTTACTTTCTCTTTGCCTCTTTTGAGGTTGGTTTGTATAAGAAGATGCTTGCGCATTAGAATTTCTATGGTGCGAATAGTTCATAGGGTTCTGTTATCTACCTTGTTGCAATTTTTGCTGATATTCAGTATATGTCTGCCCATTATCTTGTTGTTTACTACGCGAGTTATTTGTATTGTAATTTGTTTGATAGTTATGATTATGTTGGGCTTGGTTAGTGGGGATAGAGGTTGGATTTTGGTTAACATTTTTTATTTGAATCGTTGTTTTTATTAGCTTTGTGTTTTTCATCAACACTATTTTCAAACAAACTCTATCTTTTAGCTTCTATTTTTAGCAAGTGGCTAGTTGAAATATCATACCTAGCTAACATCATAAAAATGCTATCTTATTACAGCTTTTACTGCAGTGATGTCCAAAATTTAAGAAGGCAGCCACGCGTGATTGGCTAGAAAAATTCTGCCGGCGTTGCAGCCGACACATATATATAGAGAGAGAATATGTGTATTCTATAAATAGAACGCTCGGCAGCTTGTTCTCGTACGATGCGCGTGTTCGGCTGCATGTGCTCTCACGACTCATGTGTTCGGCTGAAGTCAAACGCGCAGTCATTCGCTATGCTGCATCCGCTGCTTCGCACACAAGCGCAACGCTTTCATTGTGTGAGTTTGGACACCACTGTTTTACTGTATTGTTAATGGCATTTGTATAAACAATTGTATTGTTTTGATTATTTTCTAATATTAACTGATTAGTTATTACATAGGATTTATGTTTTAACTCCTCTATGAACTTACGAAGATTTCCCTGGTAGTTGGTGTTGTAGAGTTGACGTAGTAGTTCTTCCAGTGGGGTCTGGATAGTATATTCCTCGATGAGTGCTCGGTTTAGTTCCCCCCAATTGTTGGCGTATGATAACTGTAAAATCCTTTGGGCTTCTCCTATAACTTGTAGTTTGGTAGTAGGGTAATAAGAATTCCGTCCTCCTGATGAAAGCGCTTAGTTCTTGCATGTTTCACGAAAACTGAAGCACTTGTTGGATTTGTGACAATGCCTTATTTAGTTCTGCATCACTTAAAACGACTGCCATGTTGGTTTTATTATTTGTTTTGTTGATTTGTTGTACTGCACTTATTTTATTCTTCAATTATTTAAACACCATTAACTGTGTTTGTTGCATGAAAGTTTTTCTGACGAATTAGTATTTTATTAAGTATAGTTTTTGTTTTTGCACTTATTTTTTTTCACTAATCAGTTAAACACCATTTGTCATTGTCTTTCTTTGGTGACGGTTGTGTTTCTGTGTGCGCCTATAGATTTCTAACTTTGTGAGTGTTTAAACTGTGTTTTTAATTGGTATTATTGTGTTAAACAATTGTAACAGTGATAGTGAATGTAATTTGTATGTATTTACGCGTGGATATTGTGATTTTGCTTTATTAAATTGTTTTAATTTGCAGTCAGTGCCTAAACACACGTACATACATACATACATATATTTTGCTTTCGCTTGTTCTGTGCCTACTAACATAAAATATCTATTTACGCGCTCTTGCTCTCACGCTCTTATACCACGCACTTGCGGTTTTTATTAGCCTACGCTCTGACGTTCTCTAACGTAAGCGCTCTCTCTCTCTCTCTTGTGTCCGTTATATTACGCTCATTGCACGTGTACCCTATTTTTTTTTTGATCAAGCATATTATTTGGCACATTATTAAGCTTTTCAAATTATTTTACATATTTCTTTTAACATGTTTGTCTGCTGCAGTAAAAACTGTAAAATTTCTGGTGGATCCACCCAAGATTTTATCCTATGTAGGGCGTGTGATAACATGATTCACATGAAATGTGCTAGTTTCAATGCCAAAATCAGGGACAGCTTAGCAGCTGATTCTGGTCCTAAGTGGTATTGCCACACCTGCAATGAGATAGAGAAGGAACAGTCAAAGTTCATGAGGCTGACCTTCAATTACTTCAAAGTTGTCCGAAATAATTTCGATACGCTTCGTGGCAGTATTTAAGGGTTGGAAGACCACATTAATACTGCTAAAACGTTAAATGACTCTTGTCCGCTTGCAGTCCCGCTGGTGTTGCCCCCCAATCCTCTTCTGCCGGCTACTGCCTCTGCCCCTGCTGCCACATCCAAGCCTCCCCTAGCGGCTATTGTTAGTGCCCCTACACCTGCTGCCAGCCCGTTAATGGTATTTAACTCACCGGCAACTAACCCGGTGTTACCTAAAACTAATGTTCTTCCCGTAGATCCCTGTGGTTCAAACGATAGTCAGCCTACTGATTCTACGTTAGGTTCAACTCTTAAGCCCATTAGGGTTGTACCTCAGAGTAAATTTGTTTTGTTTCTAGGCTCGCTTCCGATAATTCTGCGGAAGATGTAAGCGCCTATATAAAAGGTAAAATTGATTCCACGCGAATTGTTGTCGACAAATTTATATTCAAGCTCGCCCGCGATATATCGTCCTTTAAGCTGAGTGTTCCGCCGGAACTTTTCTCAACGATTTGTTCTGAAAAGTTTTGGCCGCCACACATCATAGTGAAGGAGTATGTTAGTAGGCGAAGTAATAATAATAACAATGTTAGGATCAGTAGTGCTCCGCCTGTTGCATCCACTTTAGTAGCGAAAAACTAACACAGTTGATTACCTCCCTCTTACTGGGTTATCAGAATGTAAGAGGACTTTGTAGTAAACTTAGTACTTTGTACCTTTTCTTTTCTTTTCCCTTTCATGTCGTTGCCTTCACCGAAACGTGGTTAAGACAAGACATACTTAATTCTGAAGTATTATCTAACAGATTCTGTATCTATAGAAAGGACCGCCCTCTGCGCCGTGGTGGTGGGGTGCTTATTGCTGTTGATGTGGACTTTTCCTCTGAGACAGTAATATTAAGTGGCTCTATAGATATTGAGTTTGTTGCTGTAAAGTTAAATATTAACTGTGTTGGTATTTATATTTCTTGTTCCTATATACCACCTTTATCTGACAGCTCTGTTTATAATGAACATATGTCAGCAATGCTTTCTGATCGTGATATTTTTGTAGTTCTTGGCGATTTTAATATTGCTGATGCTACTTGGATTTCAAGTCCGGACTCAAGCGTGTTGACCCCCATGGTGCAGACTGATTTTCTGGTTGGTTTATTTGAAATGTCGTTGGGTCAGATCAATGGCATTCCAAATTCTCTTGGTAAAATGCTTGATTTGGTATTTGTTTCGGATCCATCTACTCTATCTGTGTCAAGATCCCTTCCCATATCCACTCCCGAAGACTTATACCACCCGACGTTGGAGGTGTTGATCACTTTGCCAGCCTGTGCCGTACGCCAGTGTAGTGAACCATTAAGACGGGTACGTCAATTTCGGAAAACCGATTTTGTAAAACTTACCCGGCTCTTAGAATTGGTTGACTGGTCGCCCCTCTATGGTTCTGAGGACTTGGATACGGCAATAAGTATTTTTTATTGCACCTTAGAAAATTTTTTCGATAAGAGTGTTCCTTTTGGTAGGCCAAGTAGGAAAAACAAACCTGCGTGGTTTACACGAGAGTTGACTGCCCTTAAAAATCGAAAATCTAAGCTTTATAAGAGTTTCAGAAAATCTGGCTCTTCTATTCATTACTCATCATACTTGATTGCGCGTTCCAGTTTTTCAGTCATGAATAATTCATGTTATAAAAATTACCTAAGTCGGTGCAGACTACAATTTCAGCAAGATCCTAAGAGGTTCTATGACTTCGTTAATGCGAAGCGAAAGTCATCAATACTTCCATCTAATTTATCTTTTGAAAACAAGTCGGCCAATTCGGATCAGGCCATTGCCGATTTATTTGCCGAATTTTTTCAAACAACATACAATTCAATTGATAATCAGGTTGATCTGCCTTACCCGTATCAGGTTGATGCCTCTAATTGCATTTTTGAACCAAGTATCACGGAGTGTTCATTACTACGTGATCTACAGGGTAGTAAGCCTGTATTTTCACCGGGATCTGACGGCGTACCAAACTGTGTGCTTAAGTACTGTGCTGATGGTCTCTTAAAGCCTTTGCATAAATTGTTGAGTTTGTCTATTAAGAAATGTTCATTTCCTAGTATCTGGAAAGAATTATTTATTATTCCGCTCATAAAAAAGGAGACAAGTCTAATGTTCAAAATTATAGGGGTATATCCAAATTGTCTGCTATACCAAAAATGTTTGAGAAATTAATAACTTCTCAATTACAACATTTTTGCAGATCTTTAATTTCACCGTGCCAGCATGGATTCATGAAACAAAGATCTACTACCACTAACCTGTTAGAATTTACTTCACTAGTTGTTAATGGTTTTCAAAATAAAATGCAAACGGATGTTATTTACACTGATTTCAGCAAGGCATTTGACTCGGTTAATCACTACCTTTTACTTCATAAACTTCAACTGTTAGGTTTTCCTAGCAATCTTATTCGGTGGATAAGGGAATATTTAACTCATAGAACACAGAGAGTCAGTTTTAATGACGCTGTCTCTAAGGTGGTTCATGTCACTTCCGGTGTTCCGCAAGGAAGTCACCTCGGACCTTTATTATTTACACTTTTCATCAATGATCTTCCATCTGTTATTGACCAATCTCGAGTGCTGATGTATGCTGACGATGTAAAATTATGCATGTCGGGTACTGCTCTGTCGTCTGCTCAAAAACTACAAACTGATTTAGATAATTTTCAAAAGTGGTGTCGTGTTAACTTACTAAATTTTAATTGCAACAAATGTAAAGTCATGTCTTTTTATAGATGCCTTCCTTTTTCAAATATATATTTTCTTGATGGAAGCCCACTCGATCGCATTGATTGGGTTGATGAATTAGGTATCCTTTTTGATCCGAAACTTAAATTTCACAAGCATATCTCTTCAGTTGCAAAAAGAGCTTCTAGTACCTTGGGGTTCATTCCAAAACACTTTACACGTCTTTGGTACGTCCTGTTCTTGAATATGGATCTTGTATCTGGTATCTTGAATACAGGATTCACCAGGATAGAATAGAATCAGTGCAAAAACAATTCTTGCTCTTTGCCCTTAGGAGATTTAACTGGGATGCTAACATTAACCTACCTTCCTACCACAGTAGACTTTTACTAATAAATCTTCCTTCTCTTTCTGATCGCAGAACAATGCTTGGTGTTGTCTTTTTACACAACCTAATAAATGGTGAAATTGATTCCTCGGAATCAATTAGCCAAATTAGTTTTGCTGTTCCGATCAGAAGGACAAGGAATTTTCTACCCATTGCTCTTCAAGCTTGTCACTCTATGTATGCTTACCATAATCCTTTTCGGACTTTATGTTCAAACTATAACGAATTTTTCCACTTAATAAACGGTGTCACTTCTAGTATGTTAAGCTATGTTTATTTTTAGCTTTTGTCAAAATCTGCCTATTTGGCGATCTCACGCATGTGGTGTGATTTCTAAAAATGCTTATGCTTATGAAATGCTTATGTTTATGAATTGCTTATATTTATGTCAAACTTATTTCCTCTATTAAGTGCTTAGGTGCTATGTTTGCATATTTGGGATATTGATATGCGTGTTGATGCATATGAATATCTTACCATATACATATGTCGGTTGATAAAACTGATTGGGATGTATGGCTTCAATATTTCGTATACTGTTTCAACACGACCCCCTCTTTGGCGCAAAACTATTGTCCATATGATTTAGTTTTCGGCAAACAAAGCAATTTGCCAACATATTTTAATACTATAGATATAGTTAACCCAATCTAAGTTCAGATTAGAACAGGCTCATAAAAGAGCCAGAACAATGTTAGAACAACATAAGGCTAAGAATTAGGAATACTATGATAAGAAAGTAAATAATACTCAAATTAGAAATAGGAGATAGAGTCTTATTAAGAAATGAAACTGGCCGTAAGCTATAATCAGCATATTAAGGCCCTTTTAAGGTAGAAACAATCGAAAATGGAGATAAGATAACAATAAAAAAAATACAAAAGGTAAAAAACAAATAGTTCATATAGATAGATAAAAAATCTTCAATTTATAATACATTTAAAATTGTCTCTAAGAAAAAAATAAAAAAAAAACAAGTAAAAACGTTGCAGTTGGACGCAACCGACTGCGGAATACTTTGATACCAGTAAAAGAACGGTTGATGAGGGGAAATGCAGGGGAGAAGGGAGTGGGCCATGTGGTAAACATCGGGAGCTATCATGTTACCAAATTTGTTGACTTTAGCTCAAAAACTGTGGAAGATAGCTTAATTCCCAAATTTGAAAGGTGGGCGGCAGAGGTAGGCTTGGCATCCAAGTTTTTGAATCAAATGTTAACTGTCACTATCTATCTTCCTACCAAGATTGGTGGCTCTAGCTCAAAAACTGCTAAAGATATAGCCGATTCCGATTTTATAAGGCAGGTGGCTTAGGTGGGCGTGGCATCCAAAATTTTGATGCAGATCTTTGGTAGATGCTGCCTTATATCTTTCTAACCAATTTACGGGCTCTAGCTTAAAAACTATTAGAGATATCGAAATTTTCGATTTTAAATGGTGGGCGGTAGAGGTGGGCGTGGCATTCTAATTTTTGATGCAGACCTTTTGTAGATGTCACCATATATCTTCCTACCAAATTTGGTGACTCTAGCTCGAAAAATGTGAAAACTATAGGCGTTTCCAATTTTAAGTAAACCGTAAACTTGGCCTTGAAAGTCTGCGATGTGCGAGACAAAGATTAATTGTTGCCTAAATGCATTTCTCTTGTTGTTGTCGTAGAAGTTGAGTTTAGCAAATTTTAGTCTTTTGATTCAATTGCTTGCTGCTACCCTAGCAAGGAAGGGTATTTTGACTTCATATGAACTTAGCGTAATTATATAGATAAATGCAATATACCTAAACATGATGTTTATAATACATGTTTACTAACGTTTTGGCAATTAGGTATTGCATTATTTAGCTGAATATGTTTAATATAAATACGGAATAAAATAAACGTATTTTCTATTTAAATACTTCAAATAAGTTATATTTATTTGAAAAATATATATTTGGAGATTTCATTGACTATACTTAAATATAGATACTAAGGGTATTTTTAATGTGTGCCGTTTTTACGACTCAGCAATCGGCAAATGTTGTTGTTTCCTTGTTTTGCATTTGCCCATTCTCGATGTGTATACATTATATATATATAATTGTGAGTTCACGACCAAGTGGGATTAAAAAAATAATTTATTTCTTTATTATATGCATAGCTCGCAAATAACAATTGAGCGGTTTTTTCTTTACGCGCAATATCAGAGCAGAAGCGAAAATGCTCAAAAAATTCGCTCTCACTCTGAGCAAGAGTCTATTTTTCTATTTTGCATCGGCTTTCGCTCGAGTGTTGTTTTTGAGTTTTTTGTGTTGATCTCTTTTAACGATTCTCTTTTCGGAAGCAATAAAATTGTCGTTCGCGAATTGAGACTCAGTAAGTGAGTAAATGACAGAATAAGTTACTGCAAAAACTCTTGGAAACACTCTTCACATTAATTTGCTCTGTTGACAAGAAAAGGAATTTTTTTATAAAGAATATTTATTTCATTTTTACTTATTGTTAAGCATAATTACTAATAATAAATTTAAATTGTCTGCGCTTATAGAACTTCGACGTTCACTTTATATAAAATGTAGGGCTGAAAATGCATCACTCGCTTAACAACGTTTTGCTTCATTTCACTCAAGCAATTACTCGCACTCCAAGTGTAACAAAAGAGAAAAGAAAAAACGATTGTAGTCCGAGCGCGAGCGAGCAAAGCGAACAGCCGATGATGCCGTTGCTCGCGAGTATTATTCGCAAATACTCAGTAAAGGGTCTTATTTAAAGACGACGCAAAACGCTCAACTGTTATTTGCGAGCTATGATTATATGTATTGAACCAATGTTAAAAGTTACAAAAACACTTCCACACTTATAGTCTATCTTATTCAAAACTATTTCTTTGAACTCCAAATCTGAACTCACTCTCAATCGTTCTTGCTGAGCAGAGCAAACCTCGGTTGAAAGCTTTTCTTATGATCAAAGCTTTTAAGCTTTGTTCGTTTTAAGCTTTCTTTCAAAAAGTGCCAATTCGGTGATCTCACGCTTGTGGCGTGATTTTAGAAATATGTTTATGTTTTATGTTTATGTCCAGTTTGCTTGTGGCGTGATGCATGATTTAGAATTTAGGGTGGGTGCAGGAGCTCAGTTCCTGGAGAGAGGCAGATCCAGCGGGTGCTGTCTTCTTAGTCGGCGGGTGGTGGTGCTGTTGTCAAGCAAGTTAATAGCAAGCGGGTTGACGTGCCTTTCCAAACGATCGACGTAAGCTTTGCTGTGCCTGGCGATCTCGTCGTTTACGCAAGGTATCGCTAACTCATTGTGGATATCCCTGTTTGTGTGGTAAATGTGAGCATTCGATATAGTTCTGAGGGCTTTGTTTTGAAACTTTTGAATAACGTTGCGGTTACTAACACTAGCAGTGCCCCAGAGGGATATGCCATAGGTCCAGATGGGTTTGAGAATGACTTTGTAAACCAGCAGCTTGACACGAAGCCTCATTGGAGATCTCCTTCCCAGAATCCAAAGATGCTTCTTTAATTTGATGTCAAGCTGTTTTCTTTTTGTGTCAATGTGTGGTCTCCAGGTTAATCTTCTGTCCAGCGTCAGTCCCAGATATTTAACTGTGACGCTGCTGGGTATGGTTGAGCCATCCAAGTGTACCGGTGGGCATAGTCCTCTTCTTAGGGCGAAAGTTGTGTGTGTTGCCATAAATTCATGGCTAAAAATGTGGAACATTATGGTTAACCCGGAACCATAATGTTCCACCTTTTTAGCCATGAATTTATGGTGTTCAGCTGCAGTTGTATTAGATCTGAGGCCGTTTGAGCCGAGACATCATTTGCCAGGAATGCAGTGTCGTCTGCGTAGGTGGCTGTCAGCAGTCTTGGGTCCGATGAGACAGGCATGTCAGCGGTGTACAGAGTGTACAGAACTGGGCCAAGTACGCTTCCCTGAGGTACACCAGCTCTGACTTCCTTTATGGGGGAGCAATCCTCGCTACACTTGACATAAAAGTTTCTGCCCGTGATATAGGATTTTAGCAAATTGTAGTAGGGAGCAGGTAGTGCGATTTTGACCTTGTACAGAAGTCCTATGAAGGCTTGCTTCACATCCAAGAACACTGCTGAGCTGTCCTTTTTCTCCTCGAAAGCTTCCAGTATTTTTTCAATAATCCTATGGCATTGCTCTGGAGTGCCATGACATTCCCTAAATCCAAATTGGTGACAAGGGATCGCACCGGCCTCCTCCAGTATTGGGCGGACTCTACGCAAAAAGAGTCTCTCGACTATTTTGGAGAGTATCGCCAATAAGCTAATCGGGCGATATGACGCGAGATTGGCTGCAGGTTTCCCAGGTTTTTGGATGAGGATGATTTCAGCGCATTTCCACTGGGTGGGGAAATGTCCTAGCTGAAAGGATTTATTTATGATGTTTAGGAGGAGTTGGAGTCCTTTAGGGGGCAGAGCTTTGACAGCTGGGACGTCGATTCCATCGTAACCGGGTGACTTGGAAATTTTGAGCTTTCTAATTTCAGAGGTTAGTTCCTCTAGCTCGACGACAGGGATGGGGAGTGCCATTTGGCAAGGCACATCGAGAAAGCGTTCTGTATCATCTGCTTCTTGCTGAGAGCATCTATCAAATGGGGAAAATGCATCATACAGATGATTGGCAAATGCTGCTGCCTTTTCGCTGTCAGAGCGGCACCATGACCCGTTGGCGTTCTTGACAGGCTCCTTCCTTTTAACTGGCCTTTTAATACCTTTGGTCAGCCCCCAAAGGTTGTGATGCGGGTGACCTGGCTCCACTTCTTCCAAATACTGCTCAAGGGATTGCTTGCGCAGATGGTGAAGCAGCTCCTTGAGAACTTTGGCAGCTCTGTTGTACTCCGTTTTATCCCTAGGATTGCGAGAGTTGTGCCAAACTCGTCGGAGACGCCTTTTTTCGGCAACCAGATTGGCAATTTCAGGTGACCAGAGGTGGAGGATATCTACTGCAGGGTCTAGGTTGCTCTCGAGCCATTGTTGGAAGCGCTCAATGTGGGTATTGCTTTTGAATAGTCTGCATCTGGACTTTTTGGTGGAGGCAGGAATATTTAGGAGTATCCTAACCGCACTATGATCAGAGCATAGATCTAACACGTTACTGATGTGAATTCTTTGCGTGTCAATTCCCTTGGATATGGCAATATCCAGCACATCGGGGATCTTGTTGGTGTCGGTAGGCCAGTATGTGGGTTCGCCGCCAGAGTGATGATTTATTCCACTGTCAGTTAGGCATTTGAAGACCATTCTACCTCTGGGGTTAATGATTCTCGAGCCCCACCATGTGTGTTTGGCATTAAAGTCTCCTCCAGCGATGAAGCGCGGGCCGAGTCTGTCCAAGAGTTCCTGAAAGAGGCTTTGTCCTATTTTGTGCCTGGGAGGGCAGTAGACAGCCGCAATTGTGATATCACCGGTCAAGCTGGTGACTCTGACTGTGGCGCACTGAGCCCAAGGTTCCTGGTGTGCTGGGAGCTCAACGTATTTGAGTCCGCTTTTAATGATGACTGCCGCTCCTCCACGCGCAGTACCATTGGGATGATTCACAGCAATTATATCATACCCGCTGATGGAAAAATAAGATTGTGAGGTAAAATGGGTTTCAGAGATGAGAAGAATGTCGACCTTGTTCGTTTTAATGAACTGTTCGACCTCTGGCCTGCTCTTGCACAAGCCGTTCGCGTTCCACATGACTATATGGAGATTCATTTGCATTGTTGCGCCAAGAGAGACGTGAACAATTGCGTCATGGCTGCAATCTGATCGACCATTTTGTCCATTAAGGCCTCCAAGCGGTCCATTCTGGAGTTAACTTGACTGTGATCGGATGTGGGCGTGTCGTATTGATGCAAAGGTGGACGCTGGGGACCACGAAGAGTGCTGGCGTAGGATAAGCCTGGCACCACCGAAGGTAGAGGGCGGCTGGCGGTGGGTGGAATAGACCTTGGCTTGGGCAGGTGAGTCTCTTTGGCCTTCTGGTAGACTTTGCATCCCTTGTAAGATGCAGCGTGATTTCCGTTGCAGTGGGCGCAACAGGCAGGTTCATCCTTGGGCTTGGTGCAGTCGGTTGAGCTATGGTCGCCACCGCATTTGACGCACTTTGGGGGGAGTCTGCAGTACTTCTGGGAGTGCCCAAAGCCCTGGCATCTAAAGCATTGTAGCACGTCCTTGCTTTTGCGAGGGGGCTCTATGGAGATCACGCATTGACAGAGTCGTTTGATGTTATAAACCTCCTTGTTGTTGCTGGCAGGCTCCAAGTTCACGAAGAACATGGACATCGGCTTCTTGTTGCTGCGGCTAATGACGTTTTTGACCTCAAAGCCTCGAACGTTATGCCCATACGAAGCCAAAGCTGCCTTGATGTCTGAGACGTCAGTGGAGTGGTGGAGGCCTTTTACAACGATCCTGTAGGCGCGCTCATCTTTGGCCTGAAAAGTTTGTTACAAGGTATTGTTCTTGTTATGGTAGTTATTTAACAAGGTGAAGCTGTCCTTTTCTTCGACCATTATTCGGACGCAGCCATCCTTTCCGGCCTTATACTCGAACTTGAGGTTGCCAATAGCAAGTGCGACGTCATTAATCAGACCCTGGATATCTCCTACGTTTGAGATAAAAATGGGCGGAGGCTTGATCTTGTTAACTGGAACGGTTGGAGGAGCATCCTGGAGGTTTGAAGATTCAACTTCTTCATTGTCATCCGATAGCAGTGCAAACTTGTTGGCGTTGTTCACAATCGTAGTTTCCTTGGAGGTAGTGGGAATCTCCGCTTTCCTGGTGGGAACCTTTCTCCTTATCACCCCGGGCTCCGATCTGGAGGAGTTGGAGTCATCGTCGCTCTCGCTTTGCCCATGATATGGTTTTTTATTGGGGGGAACTTTGGTCAGTTTCGCCTGCTTAGGTACTTCCTTAGTAACAGGATTCCTTTTGGGAATAGTTTGCCATTTGTGCCTGGCAAAGTTCATTACGCTATCTGATGGTTCGTTGACGGCATTACAAAGTGCCTCGCCAAGAATTGCTTTATACATTGTATTTTTATTCAGTTGTTTTGCTTTGTTGAGCTCAAAGCAACGAGATTTTGACTGGTACTACTTGTCAGACAGAAGTTTTGTGTGCGTTACCGAGCACTGCACCGCTGTGCAGCGGAGCCCCACTTTGGGTAATATTAATTTTTTTTTTTTTTTTTTTTTAATCTTTGCTATTTATTTTTGGCTGTATCCCTTAACATAAAATTAGGAAATGTCAAAAAGTTTACAAATCTTACTAACATTACTTATCTACCAGTTACTTTTTGGACTGAAAGCTTGGAGTCGCTGTCCCCAACTCATCGCTGGGTAGGAAGGTCATTACGATGAAGGCGGGATCGGCTGCACGTATTTGTGAGGCCTCTCGCGAGATTGTTTGGGTGCGATGTGAGCTTCCTCAAGTACCTTTCCTTGTGTTCCGCTATGACTTCCCTGACCGGTGGTACGTTTAAGTCCTTTTGTATGTTTTCGTTGCGAACATACCACGGTGCCCCGGTGATAGTTCTCAGGATCTTCGACTGGGCTCTTTGGACGATGTCGATGTTACTGCTGCACGCGTTACCCCATAGCTGGCAGCCATAGGTCCAGATTGGTTTCAAAACGAAATTGTAGAGCAGAGCCTTGTAGTCCAGACTTAGCGGAGAGCGAGCGTTGATAAGCCAATGGAGGCTATTGGCTTTGAGTTTAAGCTGTGTTCTCTTAGCTTCAATGTGCCTGCGCCATGTAAGTCTTCTGTCCAAGTGTACTCCCAAGTACGTTACTTCGTTTGCTTGCGGGAGTGGGGTGTTGTTAAGCGTGAGTGGTGGACAGTCTTGCCTGCTTAGGGTGAAAGTTACATGTGTTGGCTCTGTCTTCATCGCTCCGGGCCCAGCCGCCTGCATGATTTCTTAAAGGCATCACTGTTTCTGTCGGTGGACTTAGAGTTGGGTGAGCTTTCCACAAAGAGTTTTTAGTGCCAGATGTTGATAGTTGCTCAATGTATCGGCGTTGGGCATATTCTTCTTCTCGCTTTAACGCTTTGGTGAGTTTACGTGTGGCTCTTCTTAGATTTTGCTTTGCTGACGGCAATCTGTGGGATTGCCAATGTCGCCTGAGGCGCCGCTTTTCATGAACGAGCTGTTCAATTTGGGGGTTTGTTGTCATTTGGGCGTGTACTGCATTTACTGGTGTTGGTGTTGACATGCGAGCTGCTTCGACGAAGACTGACTCAAGTTTGTTTGCCATAGAGTCGATGTCAGCTTCCATATTCAGATGCGGATCCAGTTCAATGTGTGAACTTATATATTTTTTGTATTTGAGCCAGTTAGTTTTTTGTGTGGTCAACTTACCGGGGCGATTTACAAACTCTGGGTGCCGTAGTAATTGTATAAGAACAGGCGAGTGGTCGGATGAAAGATCCGAGAGGCTTTCGGCGCTTATCAGGCTGCGGGGAATATTTTTGGTAACTGCAAAATCAATCAAGTCGGGTAGTTTCTTGGGGTCTGTGGGCCAGTAAGTTGGTGTGCCAGGAGAGACATGGCCGAGCCTGTTGTTTACTTTTACAAGTGCGTTGTACAGCTGCTTTCCCTTTGGATTCACAAGGCGAGATCCCCAGTGTGTGTGCTTGGCATTGTAGTCTCCTGCTGCTATAAAGTGTTCTCCTAATGAGTTGAAAAATTCCATAAATTGGTCTTCAGACATGGTGAATCGAGGGGGGCAGTAGACGGCGGCTAGTGCAATTTGGTTACCACTATCAAGATGTATTTTTAAAGATGTGGCCTGTAGGTAGTTTGTGGCGAACACTTTGTGGTAGTGGTGTTTTAGCCGGCTTCTAATCAAAATACCAGTCTCGCCGTGTGCCTTACCATCGGGATGATTGGTTCCGTAGAATGTGTATCCGCTTATTGTAAAATTATATTTGTTTGTAAGGTGTGTTTCGGAGAGTAGCATAACGTCGATATGCTTGTCGAGTAGGAATTGAGCTAACTCAAGTTTATGCTGTGAAACGCCGTTAGCATTCCACGTAGATATACGTAGCGAAGCCATTGATTATTTTGACTGTTGTGATACAAGCATTTGTACCAAAATATTTTAATTTCGCATTAAATCTTGCATGGTTGTGCGCATAAATGACATAAACTCTGTCAAGCTCTGCTGCAGCGTACATATCATTGCTTCAATGTTGCTTTGTTGTTGCTCTTGTGGCTTGTTGTCTTGTGCAGTATTTTGATCCGCATGCTTTGCTTGTGCGTACGGTGCTTTAAAGGCAGAAGGCTCCAGTCCTGATCTTAAGGCGCTTGCATAAGTCGCGTATTTGGATACGGGTACGGGACCAAGGGAGGACCTGGCTGCAGTCGAGAAGAAGACGTCTGGGTTGCTTTTCGATGGATTGTAGTTAGGCTGTGCGCTTTGCGTGCGTGCTGTGTTCACGCGCTGGTGGATGCGACTCTTAAGTTCTTTGCAGATTGGGCAGCCTCTATAGTTAGCTGTGTGATTGCCGCCGCAGTTTGCCACACTTTTTTTTGCTAGAGTCTCCTTTGCTTGCTGGGCAGCACGACGATTCATGAAGATCGCCGCAAACTACACATACCGGGCGCAGTGTGCAGTAAGTCCTTGTGTGGCCGTATTCTTGGCAGTTCATGCATTGTACCGGGCCGTTGCGTTTATGTGGCTCTTCAACGGTGATTCTACGGTGCAGTAGAAACTGAAGCTTGTAGATGGGGTGCGCCTCATATTTTTAGTTATCTGCGTCTCAGGCTCAAGCTCGACCTTGAAAAGTGGTTGCGGCTGTCTGTTCTTGCTAAGAATATTTAGAACTTTTTTAACGCGGAATCCTTTCTCATTTAGCGCCTCTTGGATTTCATTTGGCGTGACATCAGACTCTATGCCTTTAAGTACAACTTGCTGGCCCTTGCTGCTTTTTAGTTGGTACGTGTAAAAGTTTTTTTTGTTTTCATTTAAGTATTTTAACAAAACTCTAAAGTTGTCTTCGGTCTTTGTCTGCACTTTAATCTCCTGGATGTTACCCCTCTTTAGGGGAATGATATGGAAATTATTTTGACCAATTAGCTCTACAACTTTGTTTACAAAAGCACTGGAGCTTTTCTCGCGAATGAATATTGGTGGTGGCTTTGGCTTTTTTTTCTCCAACTCCATCAGATTCTGGGGACAGGTCGTCAGCATTATCTGCCAAAATTTCAAATCTGTTGGTGTTGTTAATTGTTTCGCTTGAGTTGCCACGAGTGATTTTTGGTTTATTTGTCGAGTGTTGGGGGCTTAATTTTCGCTTGATTTGTATGTAGCGATCCATACCTGTCTGTATAGCCGGCTTTAAATTTGCGTCGGCTGCGGAGTGTTTTGCTGTCGGCGCAGCAGTTTTTGTGTTTGCAGAGCGGGCAGTCGGCACCGGTGCAATTGTTGTTGCAATAGCTGTTTCAGCCGTCGTGGACAGAAGAGACGGGGAGCATGATCGAACTCTGTCGCGTGCTACGTACAAGAGTTCGTTGGTCGAGTTTGGTGAAGGTGACCGCGCGCGGTCAGATTTCGTCGAGAGTAGGGACGGGGAAGGGGAGCACGAACGCTCTCTGTCGTGAGCTGAGAGCAACGCTTCGTTTGCTCGCTCGCTGTCAAGTTCTGGGGCGACATAGGTAAAGTACTTGTTGTTCTTTTGTATAGAGAGCCGGCGCTCGTCTTCACACGCTGTCGCTGAGAGCGAATGTCGTGCTGGCTCATTGTCTTGAGCGGGGTTAAGCTACTGTTTTTTTTTCTGTCTGTGATTTTAGTTTTGTTATTTGTAAATAGTTAGATTGTGTTCACCAAAATAACTTTTTTATGTGCATTTTACTGCACAAAGCGTCTTTTCGCGTAAATTATAATATAATTTTTGGTGTTTTAGGCACTTCACTCTTGTAATTATCAATTTGTAACCGGAGCAGAAAGAAAACACGTCTGCTTGCGACGAATGTTAACAAGTGTGTGATAATTTTACTTTGGCTTTATTATTATTAGTTGGGAATCACTTTAGCTTTAATATCACTAATAGTGACTTGAGCGGTCACTATACACGGTTGTGCCACTATTATGGGCTTGTCTTAGATTAATAGCGACGAAAATGTAATTTTCACCGCTGTAGATTAAGTGCTGACGTGTTGCTCGCGCCAGTGTTGCCACTCGAGTAATATACAATTTTGATTTACAATTGATTCTGGTAAATTCCATGTTAGGATTATGTTTGGTTTGAAAATTTTTAATTGTTTTGGTATATTTACATTCGGTTTTGATTTGCTTTACAATGCCTATTATGCAATTATTCAATATTTGTTTTTTTGTAATTGTGCCATATACTTTATTATTATTTATAAAATATTTTTCTTGAATGTTTTCTGTTAAAATATTATCGTTCTCATCTGGGTAGGGTATTATTTCGATAATGGGTGTTTTACTAATTGCTTGTGCAATATGTGATATTATGTAAATTTCTTTTGTATCAGTTTTTAATTTAATATTAATTTAATTTTAATATTAAGAATTTTCTCTGGTGTAACATGCAATAAGTAATCGTTCTTAAGTAATTAAGGGTTGAATATGCCTGATCTAGTTAGTTGCATTCCCATCTCTATGTCTTCTATATATTCGGTGAAATGTTCTAAATTGAAAATTAGTAAATCAAATTTCTTGTGTTTTTCTTCTTTTGTTTTAAATGTGTTCATGGTTTCAATTGATTTGTTAATTGTTTCGATTATTTTGTTTAGTTCATTAACTTGAACGCTAATTTCTGCTAAGTTACTTATCTTCTGTTCTAGTTCGTCTCTGTGTCTAATGTTCCGAATAAGTATTTGTATGTTTTGCCTACTAAATTTATTAGTCCTCTCTTTTGTTTTTTAATGATTGCTATCCCGTTTATTTTCCTGTTTAGTTTTTCAATAAGATAATTTATTTTAGTTGAATTTTCGTAATCGTTTGCTTGTATTAATAAATTATTGTACTTTGTCCGTTAATTGTTACTGTTAGCATTGTTATTATTATTAGAATTTCCTTCATTAGCTGGTTCTCTGTAATTAATGTATTTACTTGTATTAGTTTACTTTTTCTTCTTAAACTTTGATTTGTAATGGGTGACTTTTCTACCTCTATTGGTTTCTTCAAAGTGCTTCTCGTCTATTTGTCTTAACTGACCTGTCTGTTTGAATGGATTGGTTATTTTTGTTTTAACTAATGGTGAAGATCTATATTTTCAAATTCTTCCCTTGATTCATTCAATTTTTGAATTTGTTTCTTTTTCTTGTCTTGTGTGTCATACTTTGCTGTCCCTGCGTACATAAATATATCTGAGGGTGTTCTGTTTGTTGTATTGTGTTTGGTTTTATGATTATAAGTGTATAATATAATTTCAAATCTGGTTTGTTTGTTTTCTATGTTATTGTCACTACTTATGATTCGTAATTTTTCGTTGATTGTTTAATGAAATCTTTCTATATCTGCTATTCCGTTTTTACTTGTTGTTATATTGATTTTTACGTTTTCTGTTGCTAACCATTGTTGTAGTGCAGCACATATAAATGCTGAATCTTTGTCTGCTTTGATTTCTGTTGGTTTTCCCATTAAATCGAAAACTTTTAATATAGCTCTTTTTGTTTCTAACCAATCTCGGCTGTTAACTTAAATTAATGTTGCAAATTTTTAATAAATATCTATGCATGATAGAAATTGTTTATGGTCAACTAAATAAAAATCCATTACATTGTAAAGTAGTAATTTGGCCGGGGTATAAGACTCAGTCCGGCCAGGACTAGCTTACAAGAATACTTGTATTTGCTAGGGACTATAAAGCGTCGGGGGTCACAAGGTTAGGGATGGAATCCACTACTAAGAGCCACGACAGGGCATTAGCGGATGCGAAAGGTCGTGCCGCTTCACGCCTCTGGCCACACGCTCGGGATTATGGGTCGGTGGGATGGGTTCATAACCTCACACCGCACACGCTGGGGGGCTATGATGCGAGGGCACGAGCGTGTGCGACTCAACGCAAAGAAATTAAAAACACAGAATACTTTCTTCAATAGTCGCGGAACTCTTTCAGCAATCGATTTATTAATTCTCTTCTTCACTATCACTCTAAAACTTTCCTATATATCTATAAAAACCGATCAAAGGGTGCTATTCCCGCTTACCTTATCCTTACTCCTTAGCTGCACGTTTTCTTATTATTCTTTTTAATCGATTTTACAAGGCTCGGATTCACGCACGTTCGTTCGCTCCGACTCGTATCACGCAACTCCTCGTTCGGTCACTCTCCAGCCTCGGCGCAAGCTGCCTTTTTCTCACTCCCCACGTTTATCCGAGACTGTGGTGGATTTGCCGATCACAGCTGGCGCGCTGCGCTTAGCGACCCTGCGATTTTGGGCGGTTCCGTTTAAGTCCCCTTAGGCCGTTAGGCGTTTACTATTAATTAATTTTCAACCTGTTTTCTCTTAACTTAACTTTAATTCTAAGATTATTAATAACTCAAATTGATGGTTTTGGCGCTCCTTGCCTTACATACTAATAACGAAATTATAATGTTGAAAAATGATAATAATACAATAATACACTAAAAATGTAAAGGCGCTTCTTGCGCTCGAAAAAATACAATACAACTACGCTCCTTGCGTCGAATCAATTTAAGACGGGGTTATCTGAGGAGGCCTGCTCCGGCCTACTTCACACCCGCCCCTTTCTTTGGTAGCGTCACCGTTACCCTGCCGCTGGCGGTGGTTGTGACGCCGTAGACTTCCCCGTCGGCCGTCACCTTAAATCTGGAACGTCGGCCTCGTGTGCCCCCTCTTCAAGGCTTCGGCGATTCTTTCCACGGCTGCCTCCGTCAGCCCAACCTCCTCCGGGAAGACTGCCCAGCCGGGCGTACGGCCCACTTCACTGGCGTAGGATCCGGCCTCTTCCTTGTCGGCTCGGCCACCTCGGAAGGCTTCTTTTCTGCCAACACCGCTTCCAACCCTTCTTCCCATAGATTTACCACGTCGTCGGTTGGCCGGTCTAAGTCGCTGGCTCCACCCATGTTGACCTCGTCGCCCTCGCCGTCCGTTCCTCCTATTGGCACTACAACTGCCGGTGCATCCCTCCTCGGAGGCCAGTCCACGGGTATTTTCTCGATTTCGAGGCGCCTGGGGGGGATGCGGGCTCTTCCGTGTAAGGGGGTGGTGCCCGGAAGCAGGGGACTTTGACGTATACGGCCGTTGTCTCGACCGTCATGAGGACAATGCCCCCGTCGATGACGCTGGCCGTATCCTCCCTCCGGTGGAACACGGTGTGTTTAAACGTCCTAGGCGGCGGCGCATCGTCTTCCCGCTCCTGGTACCGGGGGTGATTTTTCCTCGGGTCCCGTCCTTGGTACTGGGAGTGACTTTTCCCCGGTACCTGCTCTCGCCGCTCGGGCTCGGGGCTCTCGGCAGTGCCTTCGCTGGTATCCTCCTCGGCGTCCTCGACCCTGACATTAGCGCTCTCCTCCTCGCCACTACTGATGACCAGGACTTCTCCTTCGTCGCTCATCTTGGGTATTCTGTGAATTTTATAGATACAAGCGATTAGTTGACTTAGCAAATTTGACTCTTTTGATTCAATTCTGGTTAGAATTAGTGAGAGGGAGGAAGAAAAACAAAATGATTAATTTACATTTAGACTCGTCGGGCCTTCGTCAGGCACTCGGTCGGATCGGTCGTCTCCGTCGGGTTCTTCACCCTCGTGATAGAACGGCTTCAGCTGTGCGATGCTGGCGAGTTTACTCTTCCGTTGCCCTTACTTTACCAACCGTACGATATTCGGTGAAACGAACTTCTTCACGAGGAATGGGCCATCGCACTTGGGAGCGAGTTTTGCCGCGAATCCCTCACTGGCCTTCGACAGTTGGTGTGTCCTCAGTAACATTCCAGGCCAGTAATACCGCTGGGACAGCCGCATTATCGTCTTTCGTACTCCTTGGTGGCCAGCTGTCGGCGCAACCTGACATTCCAACAGTACCCGTTTCCTTTGATCCTCGTCGATACATAGCTTCCAAGGTATGTAGTCGTCGTCATCCGCACGATGTCCGAGATGCCTGTAGAGTTGACCATTCTCCTCCATATAGTCCGCGTACTTAACTGGGTCCTTGGCTATCTTTTCTCTCATTTTCTCGATCCACTTGCCGGGTTTTTCCTGTACTGCTTGCTGGAAATCCTCCACGGGTTGCCGGGATAGGGCATCCGCCACTACGTTGAGTTTCCCACGTCTATAACTCACGTCAAACTGGTATTGCTGGAGCTCCAGTGCCCAGCGCGCGATCCTTCCCGACGGACTCTCGATCGAGTTTAGCCCTTTAACGCCATGAGGTCGGTTATAACCTCGAATCGGTAACCTTCCAGATAGCATCTTAACTTCCTAATTGACCACACAATCGCCAGACACTCTTTCTCGGTCGCTGAATAATATTCCTCGGCCTTATTCAGCTTCCGACTCGTGTGTGAGCACCGCTCCGAGGCCAAAATCACTCGCGTCCGTCTGCAGGACAAACTTTTCCGAGAAATCCGGGCATGCTAGGACGGGTGCGGTAGTCAAATTGTGTTTGAGTATCTCCAACGCCGCCTGTTGCTCCTCTCCCCACGACCATTTTCTTGACTTCTTCAACAAGGTGGCTATCGGCTGCACAACTGTAGCAAATTTTGGCACGAATCGTCGATACCACGAGGCCATACCCAAGCAACGTCGCCACTCCTTGATGTTAGACGGGGCCTTCAAATTCCGGATCGCTTCTATCTTGGCGGGGTCTGTTTTGATACCATCGCCACTCACCAGGTGCCCCAGGTATACCAGCTCCCTCTGGAAAAATGAACACTTTTTCCGATTCAACTTCAAATTAGCTGCTTTTAGACGCCTAAAAACTTCCTTCAGGTTGGCTACATGCTGCTCCTTCGTCGCTCCGATCACGATGATATCGTCCAGATAGGCAAATGCGTGAGGCTCCGTATCTGGTCCGATGACTGTATCTAAGGCTCGCTGGAAGGTAGCACAGGCCGAGTGCAATCCAAAGGGCATCACACGCCACTGAAACAGGCCTCTGCCGGGCACCGTAAAAGCTGTGCATTCCCGACTATCCGCAGCCATAGGAATTTGCCAGTAACCATGCTTGAGGTCGAGAGTTGAGATGTACCGCGCGTGCCTTAACCGCTCCAAAATGTGATTAATTCTGGGCACGGGGTATGCATCGGGTACGGAGTGTGCGTTGAGTTGCCTGTAGTCGATACACATCCGCCACTCGCCGGTCTTCTTCCTGACAAGCACGATCGGTGCGCTGTGCGGACTCCGGGAGGGCTCTACCGCGGCGGCTTGCAGCAGCTCGTCCACCTGGTCGTCGATCACCTTCTGCAATGCCGGGTTTTTGGGGTAATACCTCTGTTTGATGGGCTTGTCATCCTTCATGATGATCCATCAAACAGAGCCCGACTTCAAAACTTCCTTGATCCCGGGTTCTATATCCTCTGGCCAGTCCTGGTCTTCCGCCGTGGTGCTCTCCACCGGTGTTGTTGCGGGGCCGGGTGTAACGTACCCTCCTACCTCGCCTAACCGTTGTGTTTCAATTCCTGGCGTTACGTCCACGCTGGCTTCCCTGACCGTTCCCACGGCGATCTCCGGCTGAGGTGCCCCCAGGACATCCTCCTTCTGCCTTGGCTCGCCGTCGTCCTCCGGTCTTTCTGCAGCTGGCTCACGTTCCGCAGGGATCTGCTCCACCTCCGTGTCCGGTACCTCAGTAGTTGCTAAGATTAGCCTTGCCTTGCCACACTCGATGGTCGTCACTACCCGGCACAAAAAGTCTATCCCTAGTATTACGTTGTCTAGCATCGAGGGCATCACGAGCATACTCAAAGTCTGCCCCCGCTAGACCAACCTTTACCCTCAATAGCCTTTTCACCTCTAAGGTGGACCCATCAGCCAAGCGAATTTTCGCGCTGGCGGCCAACATCTCACAGCTGTTGCCTACCTTGCGGGAGAATTCCTCACTGACAAAACTCCTAGTCGCCCCTGTATCTACCGTCGCCGTCACTACTTGGTCCCCGACTATCACAGTAGCGAAGATACGCCCGCCTTCCGCTCTTAAAGGGTACTCTAGGTCCGGGACTGGTTCGCGCCGGCCCCCATCGCATCCCGTCCCAGATGGTGCCGCGGATCGTTTCCCGCCCGTGTTTCCCTGGACTGCCTACAACACTGGTTAGTGTTGACCCCCTTGGTCCCGCACTGACGACAAAACTGTACTCGCGGATTGGTACACTCCTTCGCTAAGTGCCCTTCGTGCGAACAGTTATAACATACTCTTTTCCCATCTGGGACTCTCGGACGCTCTTGACTGATCATGCCATTTGAAATAACCCCTGCCTGGGTAGTGTCTGGGTGTCTGGGCGGCGCCCCTGAAAAATTGTCGGTTGGGCCTGGCTGGGTTTGTGTCCGGAAAGGGTTGAAATGCCTAGCGGGGACTGCCTATCCGGCTAACCCGCCGGAATACCTGCTTGCCTCTGTTCGGCTGCGGCCTGTGCACTCGCGGCTTTGCTGTCTTACATTTTCGTACTCGGCCGCCATCTGGGTTAGCTGTGCCAGAGAGGAGAGTCTTTCCGGCGAATGTACAGCCGGTATTCCGGTGCCAAATTCTCGTACACCCTATGTAACTCCTGCTCTAATCTGTACCCCGCATGGTGCATCATACGCCGAAGCTCGAGCAAATATTGCTTAAACGGCTCGTTGTCACGTTGCCGTCGTGCCCGGATACTGTCCTCTAACCTGTCGAAATACTGTGGCGGTAAGAAGAACTCCAAGAATTCGGTTCTAAATACCGCCCACGTCACATCTCTGAGCCTGCTCACCGTCAACCAACTTGCTGCGTCACCCGTCAGAGCTATGCTCATTGCCCGTGGCAAGCTGTCTAAACTTATGTCATATGATTTCGCACTATCCTCAATTGCCTCTAAGAACACTAACGGGTCAGTACACCCATTGAAGCGGATACCCCACTTTCGTACCAATTCTGGGACGACCATCCCGTTTCTGTAGGCACCGCCACTATCGCTGAAATGAAGAGGGTAGTTCGCCAGTCTCACCGGGGTACTGGCCTCCGGTGCTACAGGCGGATCTAACCGTATATCCGGGACAAAAGTTGTTTGGCGCGAGGCGTACTCACTGTGGCAGGCGAGAGCAAGTTTCCCGTGACACCTGTCCGTATCGTGGGTACTACCGCATCGGATTCCGACTTCTGTCGTGGTCGGCTTCCTCCGACCGAGTTGGTGGTGAGGACAGGATACCGGGACCTTTGCGAACCGCAACTCCCATTCCATACCTCGGTGGTGTGACCACCTCGCCTTATGAATGTACATACCAGCCTACGGTAGTCAGTTACCGTGGCGCACTTATCCAATCCAAAATCCCGGGCGATGTTTTCCAAGTCCTCCTTATGGCAGTGGTAGACCCATTGCACGCCCACGCCAGGTTAGTTGCTGTCTCTGGCATCCATTCCGGCGGGTTCATTCGACTCAGGTTTCTCCATTTTCACTTTTTCCAAAATTTAAAAAACAAAACAAAAAAACCCGCGCGAACAAACAAAAAAAAAAAGCCACCAATCGAGAATTAAAATTTTTTTTTTTTTTTTTTTTTAATATTAGCCGGCTTTCGGACCGTATGTGTCCCACTGTGCGACAGAAATCAAAACAATTTATTTTTTTTAAATTGTTTTTATTTAGTTCGGTATAGTTTAACGACTTTAACGACTTTCTGTTCACAAAAAAAATATTTTTTTGTTCGAATGTTATCACCTTTGATCCACTGTACCACGACCGAAAAATATTTTCACTTCACTTGGTACCCGTTTACTCTAAAGTCCAAAATCAACACAAAAAATATTGGCGACAAAAAAAATTTTCCACTGTGCACTTTCACGGTCGAGGCCCACTGTGCGGCGACTTAACGTTGACTCGTTACCGAACGCGCGATGGGACACCGTCACACAAAAAATATTTTCACCCTTTCGCGGTTCTCGTCCCACCGTGCCACGCGACCACGACATTGCCCACACGTGTACCGACGACTCGGCACGCTGGCAACACCGCTATGCGATCGGCTCGCACACTTTGCTGACACTTTCGTTGTGCCGGCAGATGTTCGCTACAACGACCGCACCGAACGCAAACCGTTATGTTGATCGGTGTATCCGTTTCCACCGTCAACTTCGTTGCGCCGCAAGCACTGTCAAATCCCGCAGTCTCGAACGCGACCCGTTAGATTGATCGGTGAATATGTTTCAACCGTCAACTTCGTTGCGCCGCGACAGACTCAACCGGTGCTTATCCCGTTCTTTCTCGGTGCTCCCGTTTTCGACCGTTTTCGCTGTGCCACGACAAATGCACAGAACCACGCGCGTTGTTGCTGACCACCGTTTTACATGTGCTTATGTAAAACAGTGTATCAGCGGGTATACACGACACTTTTAAGTTCTACTTTTTTTCATATTAACCAAAAAAAAATCCCTGTCACTTGTTAGAAGTGTTGCTGGGGCTTTAATTCCAGCTCACACCACGCCTACACGCTTTAGGTCCCTGCTCGGGCGCCACTTGTAAAGTAGTAATTTGGCCGGGGTATAAGACTCAGTCCGGCCAGGTCTAGCTTACAAGAATACTTGTATTTGCTAGGGACTATAAAGCGTCGGGGGTCACAAGGTTAGGGATGGAATCCACTACTAAGAGCCACGACAGGGCATTAGCGGATGCGAAAGGTCGTGCCGCTTCACGCCTCTGGCCACACGCTCGGGATTATGGGTCGGTGGGATGGGCTCATAACCTCACACCGCACACGCTGGGGGGTTATGATGCAAGGGCACGAGCGTGTGCGACTCAACGCAAAGAAATTAAAAACACAGAATACTTTCTTCAATAGTCGCGGAACTCTTCCAGCAATCGATTTATTAATTCTCTTCTTCACTATCACTCTAAAACTTTCCTATATATCTATAAAAACCGATCAAAGGGTGCTATTCCCGCTTACCTTATCCTTACTCCTTAGCTGCACGTTTTCTTATTATTCTTCTTAATCGATTTTACAAGGCTCGGATTCACGCACGTTCGTTCGCTCCGACTCGTATCACGCAACTCCTCGTTCGGTCACTCTCCAGCCTCGGCGCAAGCTGCCTTTTTCTCACTCCCCACGTTTATCCGAGACTGTGGTGGATTTGCCGATCACAGCTGGCGCGCTGCGCTTAGCGACCCTGCGATTTTGGGCGGTTCCGTTTAAGTCCCCTTAGGCCGTTAGGCGTTTACTATTAATTAATTTTCAACCTGTTTTCTCTTAACTTAACTTTAATTCTAAGAATATTAATAACTCAAATTGATGGTTTTGGCGCTCCTTGCCTTACATACTAATAACGAAATTATAATGTTGAAAAATGATAATAATACAATAATACACTAAAAATGTAAAGGCGCTTCTTGCGCTCGAAAAAAATACAATACAACTACGCTCCTTGCGTCGAATCAATTTAAGACGGGGTTATCTGAGGAGGCCTGCTCCGGCCTACTTCACACCCGCCCCTTTCTTTGGTAGCGTCACCGTTACCCTGCCGCTGGCGGTGGTTGTGACGCCGTAGACTTCCCCGTCGGCCGTCACCTTAAATCTGGAACGTCGGCCTCGTGTGCCCCTCTTCAAGGCTTCGGCGATTCTTTCCACGGCTGCCTCCGTCAGCCCAACCTCCTCCGGGAAGACTGCCCAGCCGGGCGTACGGCCCACTTCACTGGCGTAGGATCCGGCCTCTTCCTTGTCGGCTCGGCCACCTCGGAAGGCTTCTTTTCTGCCAACACCGCTTCCAACCCTTCTTCCCATAGATTTACCACGTCGTCGGTTGGCCGGTCTAAGTCGCTGGCTCCACCCATGTTGACCTCGTCGCCCTCGCCGTCCGTTCCTCCTATTGGCACTACAACTGCCGGTGCATCCCTCCTCGGAGGCCAGTCCACGGGTATTTTCTCGATTTCGAGGCGCCTGGGGGGGATGCGGGCTCTTCCGTGTAAGGGGGTGGTGCCCGGAAGCAGGGGACTTTGACGTATACGGCCGTTGTCTCGACCGTCATGAGGACAATGCCCCCGTCGATGACGCTGGCCGTATCCTCCCTCCGGTGGAACACGGTGTGTTTAAACGTCCTAGGCGGCGGCGCATCGTCTTCCCGCTCCTGGTACCGGGGGTGATTTTTCCTCGGGTCCCGTCCTTGGTACTGGGAGTGACTTTTCCCCGGTACCTGCTCTCGCCGCTCGGGCTCGAGGGCTCTCGGCAGTGCCTTCGCTGGTATCCTCCTCGGCGTCCTCGACCCTGACATTAGCGCTCTCCTCCTCGCCACTACTGATGACCAGGACTTCTCCTTCGTCGCTCATCTTGGGTATTCTGTGAATTTTATAGATACAAGCGATTAGTTGACTTAGCAAATTTGACTCTTTTGATTCAATTCTGGTTAGAATTAGTGAGAGGGAGGAAGAAAAACAAAATGATTAATTTACATTTAGACTCGTCGGGCCTTCGTCAGGCACTCGGTCGGATCGGTCGTCTCCGTCGGGTTCTTCACCCTCGTGATAGAACGGCTTCAGCTGTGCGATGCTGGCGAGTTTACTCTTCCGTTGCCCTTACTTTACCAACCGTACGATATTCGGTGAAACGAACTTCTTCACGAGGAATGGGCCATCGCACTTGGGAGCGAGTTTTGCCGATGCGAATCCCTCACTGGCCTTCGACAGTTGGTGTGTCCTCAGTAACATTCCAGGCCAGTAATACCGCTGGGACAGCCGCATTATCGTCTTTCGTACTCCTTGGTGGCCAGCTGTCGGCGCATCGTGACATTCCAACAGTACCCGTTTCCTTTGATCCTCGTCGATACATAACTTCCAAGGTATGTAGTCGTCGTCATCCGCACGATGTCCGAGATGCCTGTAGAGTTGACCATTCTCCTCCATATAGTCCGCGTACTTAACTGGGTCCTTGGCTATCTTTTCTCTCATTTTCTCGATCCACTTGCCGGGTTTTTCCTGTACTGCTTGCTGGAAATCCTCCACGGGTTGCCGGGATAGGGCATCCGCCACTACGTTGAGTTTCCCACGTCTATAACTCACGTCAAACTGGTATTGCTGGAGCTCCAGTGCCCAGCGCGCGATCCTTCCCGACGGACTCTCGATCGAGTTTAGCCACTTTAACGCCATGTGGTCGATTATAACCTCGAATCGGTAACCTTCCAGATAGCATCTTAACTTCCTAATTGACCACACAATCGCCAGACACTCTTTCTCGGTCGCTGAATAAACTGCAGGACAAACTTTTCCGAGAAATCCGGGCATGCTAGGACGAGTGCGGTAGTCAAATTGTGTTTGAGTATCTCCAACGCCGCCTGTTGCTCCTCTCCCCACGACCATTTTCTTGACTTCTTCAACAAGGTGGTTATCGGCTGCACAACTGTAGCAAAGTTCGGCACGAATCGTCGATACCACGAGGCCATACCCAAGCAACGTCGCACCTCCTTGATGTTAGACGGGGCCTTCAAATTCCGGATCGCTTCTATCTTGGCGGGGTCTGTTTTGATACCATCGCCACTCACCAGGTGCCCCAGGTATACCAGCTCCCTCTGGAAAAATGAACACTTTTTCCGATTCAACTTCAAATTAGCTGCTCTTAGACGCCTAAAAACTTCCTTCAGGTTGGCCACATGCTGCTCCTTCGTCGCTCCGATCACGATGATATCGTCCAGATAGGCAAATGCGTGAGGCTCCATATCTGGTCCGATGACTGTGTCTAAGGCTCGCTGGAAGGTAGCACAGGCCGAGTGCAATCCAAAGGGCATCACACGCCACTGAAACAGTCCTCTGCCGGGCACCGTAAAAGCTGTGCATTCCCGACTATCCGCAGCCATAGGAATCTGGGCACGGGGTATGCATCGGGTACGGAGTGTGCGTTGAGTTGCCTGTAGTCGATACACATCCGCCACTCGCCGGTCTTCTTCCTGACAAGCACGATCGGTGCGCTGTGCGGACTCCGGGAGGGCTCTACCGCGGCGGCTTGCAGCAGCTCGTCCACCTGGTCGTCGATCACCTTCTGCAATGCCGGGTTTTTGGGGTAATACCTCTGTTTGATGGGCTTGTCATCCTTCATGATGATCCTATGCTCCGCTATGTGGGACACGCCTTGGAGCCCATCAAACAGAGCCCGACTTCAAAACTTCCTTGATCCCGGGTTCTATATCCTCTGGCCAGTCCTGGTCTTCCGCCGTGGTGCTCTCCACCGGTGTTGTTGCGGGGCCGGGTGTAACGTACCCTCCTACCTCGCCTTACCGTTGTGTTTCAATTCCTGGCGTTACGTCCACGCTGGCTTCCCTGACCGTTCCCACGGCGATCTCCGGCTGAGGTGCCCCCAGGACATCCTCCTTCTGCCTTGGCTCGCCGTCGTCCTCCGGTCTTTCTGCAGCTGGCTCACGTTCCGCAGGGATCTGCTCCACCTCCGTGTCCTGTACCTCATTAGTTGCTAAGATTAGCCTTGCCTTGCCACACTCGATGGTCGTCCCTACCCGGCACAAAATGTCTATCGCTACTATTACGTTGTCTGACCTCTGCCCCCGCTAGACCAACCATTACCCTCAATAGCCTTTTCACCTCTAAGGCGGACCCATCAGCCAAGCGAATTTTCGCGCTGGCGGCCAACGTCTCACAGCTGTTGCCTACCTTGCGGGAGAATTCCTCACTGACAAAACTCCTAGTCGCCCCTGTATCTACCGTCGCCGTCACTACTTGGTCCCCGACTATCACAGTAGCGAAGATACGCCCGCCTTCCACTCTTAAAGGGTACTCTAGGTCCGGGACTGGTTCGCGCCGGCCCCCATCGGATCCCGTCCCAGATGGTGCCGCGGATCGTTTCCCGCCCGTGTTTCCCTGGACTGCCTACAACACTGGTTAGTGTTGACCCCCTTGGTCCCGCACTGACGACAAAACTGTACTCGCGGATTGGTACACTCCTTGGCAAAGTGCCCTTCCTGCGAACAGTTATAACATACCCTTTTCCCATCTGGGACTCTCGGACGCTCTTGACTGATCATGCCATTTGAAATTACCCCTGCCTGGGTAGTGTCTGGGTGTCTGGGCGGCGCCCCTGAAAAATTGTCGGTTGGGCCTGGCTGGGTTTGTGTCCGGAAAGGGTTGAAATGCCTAGCGGGGACTGCCTCGCCGGCTAACCCGTCGGAATACCTGCTTGCCTCTATTCGGCTGCGGCCTGTGCACTCGCGGCTTTGCTGTCTTACATTCTCGTACTCGGCCGCCATCTGGGTTAGCTGTGCCAGAGAGGAGAAGTCTTTGCGGCGAATGTACAACCGGTATTCCGGTGCCAAATTCTCGTAGACTCTATGTAGCTCCTGCTCTAACCTGTACCCCGCATGGTGCATCATACGCCGAAGTTCGAGCAAATATTGTTTAAACGGCTCGTTGTCACGTTGCCGTCGTGCCCGGATACTGTCCTCTAACCTGTCGAAATACTGTGGCGGTAAGAAGAACTCCAAGAATTCGGTTCTAAATACCGCCCACGTCACATCTCTGAGCCTGCTCACCGTCAACCAACTTGCTGCGTCACCCGTCAGAGCTATGCTCATTGCCCGTGGCAAGCTGTCTAAACTTATGTCATATGATTTCGCACTATCCTCAATTGCCTCTAAGAACACTAACGGGTCAGTACACCCATTGAAGCGGATACCCCACTTTCGTACCAATTCTGGGACGACCATCCCGTTTCTGTAGGCACCGCCACTATCGCTGAAATGAAGAGGGTAGTTCGCCTGTCTCACCGGGGTACTGGCCTCCGGTGCTACAGGCGGATCTAAAGTTGTTTGGCGCGAGGCGTACTCACTATGGCTGGCGCCACTGGGAGGCGAGAGCAAGTTTCCCGTGACACCTGTCCGTATCGTGGGTACTACCGCATCGGATTCCGACTTCTGTCGGGGTCGGCTTCCTCCGACCGAGGTGGTGGTCAGGACAGGTGATACTGGGACCTTTGCGAACCGCAACTCCCATCCTGCCAGTCGGGTCCATACCTCGGTGGTGTGACCACTTCGCCTTATGAATGTACATACCAGCCTACGGTAGTCAGTTACCGTGGCGCACTTATCCAATCCAAAATCCCTGGCGATGTTTTCCAATTCCTCCTTATGGCAGTGGTAGACCCATTGCACGCCCACACCAGGTTAGTTGCTGTCTCTGGCATCCATTCCGGCGGGTTCATTCGACGCAGGTTTCTCCATTTTCACTTTTTCCAAAATTTAAAAAAAAAAACAAAAAAACCCGCGCGAACAAACAAAAAAAAAAGCCACCAATCGAGAATTTAAAATTTTTTTTTTTTTTTTTTTAATATTAGCCGGCTTTCGGACCGTATGTGTCCCACTGTGCGACAGAAATCAAAACAATTTATTTTTTTTTAAATTGTTTTTATTTAGTTCGGTATAGTTTAACGACTTTAACGACTTTCTGTTCACAAAAAAAATATTTTTTTTTGTTCGAATGTTATCACCTTTGATCCACTGTACCACGACCGAAAAATATTTTCACTTCACTTGGTACCCGTTTACTCTAAAGTCCAAAATCAACACAAAAAATATTGGCGACAAAAAAATTTTTTCCACTGTGCACTTTCACGGTCGAGGCCCACTGTGCGGCGACTTAACGTTGACTCGTTACCGAAAGCGCGATGGGACACCGTCACACAAAAAATATTTTCACCTTTTCGCGGTTCTCGTCCCACCGTGCCACGCGACCACGACTTTTGCCCACACGTGTACCGACGACTCGGCACGCTGGCAACACCGCTATGCGATCGGCTCGCACACTTTGCTGACACTTTCGTTGTGCCGGCAGATGTTCGCTACAACGACCGCACCGAACGCAAACCGTTATGTTGATCGGTGTATCCGTTTCCACCGTCAACTTCGTTGCGCCGCAAGCACTGTCAAATCCCGCAGTCTCGAACGCGACCCGTTAGATTGATCGGTGAATATGTTTCAACCGTCAACTTCGTTGCGCCGCGACAGACTCAACCGGTGCTTATCCCGTTCTTTCTCGGTGCTCCCGTTTTCGACCGTTTTCGCTGTGCCACGACAAATGCACAGAACCACGCGCGTTGTTGCTGACCACCGTTTTACATGTGCTTATGTAAAACAGTGTATCAGCGGGTATACACGACACTTTTAAGTTCTACTTTTTTTTCATATTAACCAAAAAAAAATTCCCTGTCACTTGTTAGAAGTGTTGCTGGGGCTTTAATTCCAGCTCACACCACGCCTACACGCTTTAGGTCCCTGCTCGGGCGCCACTTGTAAAGTAGTAATTTGGCCGGGGTATAAGACTCAGTCCGGCCAGGTCTAGCTTACAAGAATACTTGTATTTGCTAGGGACTATAAAGCGTCGGGGGTCACAAGGTTAGGGATGGAATCCACTACTAAGAGCCACGACAGGGCATTAGCGGATGCGAAGGGTCGTGCCGCTTCACGCCTCTGGCCACACGCTCGGGATTATGGGTCGGTGGGATGGGTTCATAACCTCACACCGCACACGCTGGGGGGCTATGATGTGAGGGCACGAGCGTGTGCGACTCAACGCAAAGAAATTAAAAACACAGAATACTTTCTTCAATAGTCGCGGAACTCTTCCAGCAATCGATTTATTAATTCTCTTCTTCACTATCACTCTATAACTTTCCTATATATCTATAAAACCGATCCAAAGGGTGCTATTCCCGCTTACCTTTTCCTTACTCCTTAGCTGCACGTTTTCTTATTATTCTTCTTACTCGATTTTACACGGCTCGGATTCACGCACGTTCGTTCGCTCCGACTCGTATCACGCAACTCCCCGTTCGGTCACTCTCCAGCCTCGGCGCAAGCTGCCTTTTTCTCACTCCCCACGTTTATCCGAGACTGTGGTGGATTTGCCGATCACAGCTGGCGCGCTGCGCTTAGCGACCCTGCGATTTTGGGCGGTTCCGTTTAAATCCCCTTAGGCCGTTAGGCGTTTACTATTAATTAATTTTCAACCTGTTTTCTTTTAACTTAACTTTAATTCTAAGAATATTAATAACTCAAATTGATGGTTTTGGCGCTCCTTGCCTTACATACTAATAACGAAATTATAATGTTGAAAAATGATAATAATACAATAATACACTTAAAATGTAAAGGCGCTTCTTGCGCTCTAAAAAATACAATACAACTACGCTCCTTGCGTCGAATCAATTTAAGACTAAGGCTATGTGAGGAGGCCTGCTCCGGCCTACTTCACAACATACTTTCCCTAATGTAATTTGTTTCTGGGGTTAATTCGTACACTAACTTGGTACTTCTGTGGTCTGTTTTTGAGATGTTGCAAATGTGACATTCATTTATTATGTTTTGTATTAGGTTCCGATAATCTGGGTAATACAATTTTTCTTTAAACCAATGTATTATCTTTTCTATCCCTGGGTGTAATAGTTCGTTATGTCTTTTAAGTATTTGTTCTTTGAATTCTGCGTACGATTGTAAGTCTGTTAATTTTGATGAGCTTTTCATTACGTTAATTTTACTTTCTGTTTTTACGTATGCGTTTTGAAAAATCGGAAAATCGGAGTCGTTGTGAAAGTATAAGACGCTATTTTTGGAACATAAATATTCTTTAATTATTTCTTTAGGTTTAGTAATCGTCATTTCTGTATATGTTATCTTTATGTTTTTCTTGTGAAAATAGTTAGTAACTTCTGTCATATTGTCGTTTCCTTTAATGAGTTCGATTTGTCTGTTATAATTATTTAATGGTCTTTCCGTTATTTGAATATAACTTTGGTTATCTTCTTGGGCAGTGTGAATGGTAGCACATGTTGCTTGACTCATTTCTTCTCCCAGTAGATTTTCATGTATTTGCACACGTGAAAGTGCGTCTGCGACATGATTCTCTTTACCCGGTAAGTATTTGACTGTGTAATCAAATTCATTTAATTTGATCTTAAATCGTCGGAGTTTCATATTCCGTTCTTTTATATTGTTTAACCATACTAATGGTTTGTGATCGCTTAGGATTTCAAATTTTCTACCATATAGATAGCTTCTATAAGTTTTAGTTGCCCAAACTACTGCTAATATTTCTTTTTTTATAGCTGAATAATTTAATTCATGTTTGTTTAGCGTTCTGCTGGCAAAACAAACAGGCTTATGATTTTGTGTTAAGACCGCTCCTAGAGCTACATTACTTGCATCCGTTGTGAGACAAAATGGTTTGTCATAATCTGGATGAGTAAGAATTGGGTCAGAAGTTATCAGTAATTTTAATTTCCCGAATGCTGAGATATATGCTGTATCCTTTATGTCTACTTTGGGTCCTTTCTTTAATTTGAGTGTCATGGGTTTGACGATGTTGGCGAAGTTTGGAATGAATTTTCTGTAAAATCCACACAAACCTAAAAAATTTTTTTTATCTCTTTTGGAGTCTTTGGAATAGGATATTTCATTACTGCTTCAACTTTATTTGGATTAGGTTTTAATCCTTCTGTTGTGACTATGTGTCCTAGAAATTCCGTTTCCTTTTTTAGAAATTCACACTTGTCTAATTGCAATTTTAAGTTGGCTTCCCTTAGTTTGGCAAATACCTTATTTAGTGACAATATGTGTTCTTCCAATGAAGTGGAATACACTATTATGTCATCTAAGTAGACTAAACAATCTTTGTAGATTAAATCTTCCAACAAATTGTTCATGCAGCGTTGAAACATTGATGGTGCATTTTTTAGACGAAATGGCATATGTGTATATTCGTAGTGGCCGTGTTTAGTGGAAAATGCTGTCTTAGGTATTGATTTAGGATCCATCTGGATCTGGTGATAGCCTTTTGCTAATTCAAGAGTTGTGAAGTATTGGCATCGGCCAAGTTTATCTAAAATTGCATCCATTATTGGAATAGGAAATTTGTCGTCAACAGTGATTTCGTTTAGAAATCTGTAGTCTATTACTACTCTATACCTTTGTTTACCTGATGCATCCAACTTTTTTTTTTTAATACAGGTGAATTATACGGAGAATGAGATTTTCTTATTATCCCTTGCTCTACCATTTCTTTTACTTGTCTGTCTATTTCGTCATGTTGAATTTGGGAATACTTGTAGGGTCTCTTGTAAATTGAGTCCTCATGTTTTGTAATTATCGAATGTTTAACAGTACTAGTGAAAGTCAAATTGTCGCCTTCATGGTACTGTATGTCTCGATAGTTGTGAAGAATTTTTGACACACACCTTTTCTCTTCATCGTTAAGATGATCTAAGCGGAACTCGTTGGACTCTTTTAATTATTCGTTGATCACGAAATTGAATTCTAAATCTTCCGACGAAGGTGGGTCTAGACACTCTGGTGCCTCCTCTTCTACATTTATATTGGGGTCGTACTTAAATAGGAATGTGTATTCTCCTAAGGTAACGGCTCCCTCTTCGTAATTTTTTTTTGCCTTGCAAGCTTCTAAATAATTTCTTCCTAACAATAAATCATATCGATTTGAAAATTCATGTATAAAGAACTCCTGTTTGGATGGGCATAATTTACATGCTCCAATTGTAATGCTTGATGTTAATTTAATGTTACCATTGATGGTATGAACGTTAAGTTCTGTATTTTTAATTGGAAATTTTAAGTAATTTTTATTCATTATATTTATTGTTGACCCTGTGTCTATAACACACTTAAGCGGGTTATCATTCATAATAACAATTATGAATGGGTTATTGTTTCTTCCTGGTCCGAGGCAATTGCTTGAAAATTTTCGGAGGTGTCCATTTTTGACACACCACTATTACTTTCTCTTTGCCTTTTTTGAGGTTGGTTGTTGTAAGGGGATGCTTGTGCATTAGAGTTTCTATTATGTGAATAGTTCATGGGATTCTGTTGTTTCCCTTGTTGCAACTTTTGTTGAAATTCGGCATATGTCTGCCCATAATCTAGTTGATTCTTATGTGGGTTATTTGTATTGTAATTGGTTTGGTAGTTATGACTATGTGGTGCTTGGTTAGTGGGGTTATGTGTTGAACTTTGGTTAAAATTTTCTTGATACTTTTTACCATGATAGTTTTTGTTTGAATTATTATATTTATTATCTTTGGGTTTTTCAACCACACTATTTTCATATAAACCCTCCTTTTGAGCTGCTACTTCTAACAAATGGCTAGTTGTTATATCGTACCTAGCTAGAATCATGAAAATTCTATCTGTTATTTTTATACTTTGATACCGAAGGTCTTATAGTATATTGGTTTTGTACAATGTCCCTCATGGTGTCTGTCCGTCTGTCCGTCTGTCTGTCTGTCCGTCTGTCCGTATGAACGCAACTTTTTTCGACACCCGTAAAGCTAGAGACTTGAAACTTTGCAATTATGTTTATCTATAGGCGAGACAGATAAAGTGTCAAGATTGGGGTGCCACGCCTACTAGGAGGCTGGGAAATCGATAAATTCAATAACTGAAAACAGATAAAACCAAATATTTCTCACATTCTTACAGATAGAGTTACTAAATTTTGCACGCAGATAGCTAGTCATGTCCCTGAAAAAACTGCATCAAAATTTTGGATGCCACGCCCACTCCTTCCGCCCCCATCATCCCTGCTCCTTGAAATTGGAAACGGCTCTAGTTTTCACATTTTTTGGGCTAGAGCCACCAAATTTTGTGTCAAGATAAATATTGACGTTCCCCAAAAAAATGCATCAAAGTTTTGGAAGCCACGCCCCCTGATTCCGCCCCCATCCCCCCTTCACCATGAAATTGGAAACGCCTATAGCTTTCACATTTTTTGGGCAAGAGCCACCAAATTTTGTGTCAAGATAGATATTGACGTTCCTAAAAAAATGCATCAAAATTCCGCCCCATCCCCCCTTCACCATGAAATTGGAAACGCCGATAGTTTTCACATATTTTGGGCTAGTGTCACCAAATGTGGTAGGAAGTAATATGGTGACATCTTCAAAAGGTCTGCATCAAAAATTAGGATGCCACGCCCACCTCTGCCCCCACTATATAAAATCGGAAATTTCGATATCTCTTATAGTTTTTAAGCTAGAGCCCGTAAATTGGGTAGAAAGATAGAAGGCAGCATCTACCAAAGATCTGCATCAAAATTTTGGATGCCACGCCCACCTAAGCCACCCGCCTTATAAAATCGGATTCGGCTATATCTTTAACAGTTTTTGAGCTAGAGCCACCAAATTTGGTAGGCAGATATATAGTGACAGTTAAAAACATTTGATTCAAAAATTTAGATGCCACGCCTACCTCTGCCGCCCACCTTTTAAATTTGGGAGTTAAGTTATCTTCCACAGTTTTTGAGCTAAAGTCACCAAATTTGGTAACATGATAGCTGGCGATGTTTACCACATGGCCCACTCCCTTCGCCCCTGCATTCCCCCTTATCAACCGTTCTTTTACTGGTATCAAAGTATTCCGCAGTCGGTTGAGTCCGACTGCAACGTTTTTACTTGTTCTATTTATAACATCTTTAACTGTGTTGTTCATAGCATTGGTGTAGACAATTGTGTTGTTTGCATTATTATCTAGTGTTAGCTTATTTGTTATTACATATGATTTGTGTTCTAGTTCTTCTATGAACTTACGGAGATTTCCTTGATAGCTGGTGTTGTATAGTTGACGTAGTAATTCCTTCACTGGAGTCTGGGTGGTGTATTCCTGGATGAGTGCTAGCTTTGTTGCGAGATACTTTGGGCTTCTCCGATGACTTGCAGTTCTACCGCACCGTATATAATACTTTGTTGCCTTTGGTTTGTAGTAGGGTATAATTGTAATAGGAATTCTGTCCTCCTGATGAAGGCGCTTAGCTCCTGTTTATTTCCTGAGAACTGGGGCACTTGTCGGATTTGAGACAATGCCTGGTTTAGTTCTGCATCACTTAGTACGACTGCCATGTTGATTTGTTTTTTTTTTTTTTTTTTGTTGCTTTGTTGTTGATTATATTGTTCTTCGTTCTTAAATTATTTAAACACCATTAACTGTGTTTGTTGCACGATTAGTTCTTTGGGTTAATTTTTTATGAAGTATCGCAATATAATTTATTTGCACTTATTTTTCACTAATCCTACCGGCTCCGCCAATTGTGAGTTCACGACCAAGTGGGATTAAAAAAAATAAAAAGACTTCGTCTTTAGTTTATTTCTTTATTATATGTATTGAACCAATGTTAAAAGTTACAAAAACACTTCCACACTTATAGTCTATCTTATTCAAAACTATTTCTTTGAACTCCAAATCTGAGCTCACTCTCAATCGTTCTTGCTGCGCAGAGCAAACCTCGGTTTAGAGCTTTTCTTATGATCAAAGCTTTTAAGCTTTGTTCGTTTTAAGCTTTCTTTCAAAAAGTGCCAATTCGGTGATCTCACGCTTGTGGCGTGATTTTAGAAATATGTTTATGTTTTATGTTTATGTCCAGTTTGCTTGTGGCGTGATGCATGATTTAGAAATATTCTTATGTTTAATGTTTATGTCTAGCTCGTTTCCTGTGTTAGGATTTTTAGGGTGTAATGTGATATTTAATTGTTGGGGTGCGTGCTTATGTGTAACATATTTGAGATATGAATATGTGTGCATATTGGATATCTTACTATATATATTATTGATCAGCATCATAAGGCGACTCGATTTGGTCATGTCGTTTTTTTTTAGCATTTAGGGTATAGGGTATCTCCTAGCGAGCTAGTCAAGTCCATTGTGGAAACAAAATTACGAAAATCTCGGCGAAGCTTGTCCAGGCAAAAATGAAGCAAGTGACACGTATACAAAAACTTAGCCATTTTTATCCGCTACTTGCTTTCCGCTGGCGCGCCCCCTGTCCTACAAGCACATAGGCAAAGATGCACTGATGCAATTGCCAGTACGCAAACGCACAGCGTTATTCTTTTCGTTAATCGGCATATTCCTTTTCGTATTTCAATACATGGACACTTGCATATTCAAGGGCATAGAGGAAGAACAAAATTACGAAAGTCTCGGCGAATCTAGCGAAGGCAAATATCACAACCTCCCCCCCTCGTCTTAGTGATACAGTGAAGTATTGTGAAGACACCCCTCCCCCCAAAAATGAATATGCCTTAAATGCCTGTGCAAATACATATCATTAAATATGTATGTATTATTTTTGCTTTCTATTTTTTAATATATTAATAAATATATATATATACTATTAATTTATTTTAAATCTAATCAATAAAAATAAAACAATAAAACAAACATATCTGCGTCTTAGATACACATCTGCAAAATAACAATTGTTGCGGAAGGTCAGTGAATTTTAGAGCAATGTGTGTGCGTTAGAGCGGGTCAATTTGTATGGACAAAAAAAAAATCGACCGGGAGTATAGCAAAAACGCAATCTACGGCAAATTCTAAGAAACTTTTCTCAAGAAACTATGGGTCTGAGATCAACTTCGAGCCAGCGGTTATTTGGTTGAAAGTTTTTATATACTAAAAAAATATGTGACAAAAATATGTGACATATTATCAAAAAAATCTGATGAAAGTGATGGAAATCTGGTTTGCATCGTTCTCAAAACAACTTATTTGAACAGAAATTTTCTTCTTCTTTCAAATAAGGTCCAAATATATAGAAAAAATAGGTGCTTAGGTGGAAAAAAAACATCAAAATATAACTTTTATCACTGTAATCACAGAAATTATGACCGGGACTGTTGAAATTGATGGAAAGCCGACTTGTATCGTTCTTAAAAACTATTTTTAAAGAGATATTTTCTTTTATTGCGAATTTTCGCTAATATTATGAAAACCATAAAAAATGGGTTCAATAGCTGCTGTACCTTTTCACTTCAAACTTTCGAAAAAGAACTTACATTTTTTTATCAATATTCTTTTAATGCAAGAAAAAAAACGATCAAAAATACATAGCCTTCAACTTTTCGAAGAATAAACTTAAGAATTAGATCTCAAGTCTTTTTTGCTTTCCATTCTTGGTATTCTGGCTCGGCTTTGTATAGTTACGTTCATTATGTCATCACGATTTTCTTTAATTGCTCGTCTGGATACAGTGGTACACAATTGCACAAGTCTCTCAGTTCCTTGTATATGAGCGGGAATCCTCGGATCAGGTCTTGGTGGATCGTCAAACTCCAAATATTCTAAAAGATGCTCATATGGAATATTGGCAGTGAATGGCGGCTCATATAAAATGCTTTCGTCATCTAAATTAATCATATCGACGTAGTCCGAGCAATCAAAATTTATCGACGGTTTCTTGTAAGTCCTTACTTCTTCGGGGTTTAAAAAGCTTATCGCGATAGAAAATAATTCTTTCTCACGTATAGATTTTCTGATATCAAAGAGCATCGTTAATAGAACATTTTCAGAATGCGCAAAGTAGCAATTGTACTGCACAACATTATTTACAATAGTTCTAAGATTTTCTGGCAAATATTTTGTTGACTGTATAAAATTAAATAACAAAGAACTTCCGTACACAACTGAATTGTAGTACTTTACATTGAAATAATCGGTACGTTAACTTTGATAATGTATTCTGCAAGTGTGTTCAAGCCATCAAGGCCTTGGTGGCATGTTTCCCAATGAGATAGGCACAAAATCAGGAACAGCCTGCGAGAAAGTATTTTTACAAAAAGTAATTGAAAAATAGTTGTATTTGTATAACTTAAAAATATTATATTAAAGTTAAAAGCTTTAAAATTTGACCTTACCTGTTGCTGCTTGCAAGTTTCTATTAGCTTAGCTAGCTTTCCAGTCGAGCTTCTTGGTCCTGTTGACATCGATGCCGGAAATGCCGGAACGGCAACTCATTAAAATGGAGCAAACAAACAAACCAATGTAAAGGTCTACCCAACGAGATTTCGAACCTTCGCAGTATTCCATTCTCAGTGCCAGTATTGGCAGGCTCACCATCAGAGCAGATACCAATCAAATTGGTAAGCGGGAAACCTTTATCATTAAGCAAGTACACGTAGAGGAGTCAAATCGCGTTTTCCCAACTGCCGAAAAAATGCGTTGTGGAGGCACCACCATCATTCGGCTGCTGAAAGCAGCGAGCCGACCGCAAATTTTGCAGACCATTTGAGTAGCTAAAAAAGTGCAAGTCATTCATGCGCCGGCGCTTGACTCGGTACAGACGGAGTGCCAGCAATTTGCTGTGTATACGTCTGTATGTCAGCGACGTGATCGCCGTTAGGTGTATATATGTGTGTATGTATGTTTCTGTATGCTGTTTGCTCTGAGCTGCTGTATATTGTGGAAGGGGGATAGCAGCAGCAGAGTGCGAACAACAACAACACATGTGCATTTTTTCTGTATTTGGTGGCTCCGAGATCAAATGAAGCAAAAATCATTAGGGCGAATGTATACCTAAATACACATATATATGTGTGTGTGTATGTGCGCATGCATATTTTTTCAGTTTTTGGTGGCTCTAAAGTGATTTGGGATTTTGTTACTTTTCTAGCAACGCATATCAATGTGTGTGTGTGTGCATGTGTATGTTCATGTGCAGCACATTTGAATGTATGCGTAGCAATTGCCTAGGCTATTCTTGACCTGTCTCAATTTTACTGATTTTTTAGCAATTGTATTAAAAGTAAGGATAGCTATAAAAATAATGTTATTAAACAAGTAAAAACGTTGCAGTCGGACGCAACCGACTGCGGAATACTTTGATACCAGTAAAAGAACGGTTGATAAGGGAGAATGCAGGGGCGAAGGGCGTGGGCCATGTGGTAAACATCGCCAGCTATCATGTTACCAAATTTGGTGACTTTAGCTCAAAAGCTGTGGAAGATAACTTAACTCCCAAATTTAAAAGGTGGGCGGCAGAGGTAGGCGTGGCATCTTAATTTTTGAATCAAATGTTTTTAACTGTCACCATCTATATTCATAAAAAGTTTGGTGGCTCAAGCTCAAATACTGTTAGAGATATAGCCGATTCCGATTTTATAAGGCGGGTGGCTTAGGTGGGCGTGGCATCAAAATTTTGATGCACATCTTTGGTAGATGCTGCATTCTATCTTTCTACCCAATTTAAGGGCTCTAGCTTAAAAACTGTAAGAGATATCGAAATTTCCGATTTTAAATAGTGGGCGGCAGAGGTGGGCGTGGCATCCAAATTTTTCATGCAGATCTTTTGTAGATGTCACCATATATCTTCCTACCAAATTTGGTGACTCTAGTTCAAAAAATGTGGAAGATACTCGCATAACCGTTTTGACATCGGCGGGGGGTGGGGGGCGGAAGGTGTGGGCGTGGCATCCAAAGTTTTGATCAATTTTTATGGGGAACGTCAATATCTATCTTCACAAAAAAATTTGGTGGCTCTAGCCCAAAAAATGTGAAAACTATAGGCGTTTCCAATTTCATGGAGAAGGGGGGATGGGGGCGGAATTAGGGGCGTGGCATCCAATTTTTGATGGGGAACGTCAGTACCTATCTTGACACAAAATTTGGTGGCTCTAGCCCAAAATATGTGAAAACTATAGGTGTTTCCGATTTCATGGAGATGGGGGATGGGGGCGGAATTAGGCGTGGCATCCAAAATTTTGATGCATTTTTATGGGGAACGTCAATATCTATCTTGACACAAAATTTGGTGGCTCTAGCCCAAAAAATGTGAAAACTATAGTCGTTTCCAATTTCATGGAGAAGAGGGGATGGGGGCGGAATTAGGGGCGTGGCATCCAAAATTTTGATGCATTTTTTTGGGGAACGTCAGTATCTATCTTGACACAAAATTTGATGGCTCTAGCCCAAAAAATGTGAAAACTATAGGCGTTTCCAATTTCATGGAGAAGGGGTCATGGGGGCGGAATCAGGGGGCGTGGCATCCATGTTTTGATGGGGAACGTCAGTACCTATCTTGACAGAAAATTTTGGTGGCTCTAGCCCAAAAAATGTGAAAGCTATAGTCGTTTCCAATTTCTTGGTTAAGGGGGGATGGGGGCAGAATCGGGGGCGTGGCATCCAAGTTTTGATGGGGAACGTCAGTACCTATCTTGATAAAAAATTTGGTGGCTCTAGCCCAAAAAATGTGAAAACTATAGGCGTTTCCAATTTCATGGAGAAGGGGGATGGGGGCGGAATTAGGGGGCGTGGCATCCAAGTTTTGATGGGGAACGTCAGTACCTATCTTAACACAAAATTTGGTGGCTCTAGCCCAAAAAATGTGAAAACTATAGGCGTTTCCAATTTCATGGAGAAGGGGGGATGGGGGGGAATTAGGGGCGTGGCATCCAAAATTTTGATGCATTTTTTTGGGGAACGTCAATATCTATCTTGACACAAAATTTATATAGATATTTTCTTTTATTGCGAATTTTCGCTAATATTATGAAAACCATAAAAAAAAGGGTTCAATAGCTGCTGTACCTTTTCACTTCAAACTTTCGAAAAAGAACTTAATTTTTTTTATCAATATTCTTTTAATGCAAGAAAAAAAACGATCAAAAATACATAGCCTTCAACTTTTCGAAGAATAAACTTAAGAATTAGATCTCAAGTCTTTTTTGCTTTCCATTCTTGGTATTCTGGCTCGGCTTTGTATAGTTACGTTCATTATGTCATCACGATTTTCTTTAATTGCTCGTCTGGATACAGTGGTACACAATTGCACAAGTCTCTCAGTTCCTTGTATATGAGCGGGAATCCTCGGATCAGGTCTTGGTGGATCGTCAAACTCCAAATATTCTAAAAGATGCTCATATGGAATATTGGCAGTGAATGGCGGCTCATATAAAATGCTTTCGTCATCTAAATTAATCATATCGACGTAGTCCGAGCAATCAAAGTTTATCGACGGTTTCTTGTAAGTCCTTACTTCTTCGGGGTTTAAAAGCTTATCGCGATAGAAAATAATTCTTTCTCACGTATAGATTTTCTGATATCAAAGAGCATCGTTAATAGAACATTTTCAGAATGCGCAAAGTAGCAATTGTACTGCACAACATTATTTACAATAGTTCTAAGATTTTCTGGCAAATATTTTGTTGACTGTATAAAATTAAATAACAAAGAACTTCCGTACACAACTGAATTGTAGTACTTTACATTGAAATAATCGGTACGTTAACTTTGATAATGTATTCTGCAAGTGTGTTCAAGCCATCAAGGCCTTGGTGGCATGTTTCCCAATGAGATAGGCACAAAATCAGGAACAGCCTGCGAGAAAGTATTTTTACAAAAAGTAATTGAAAAATAATTGTATTTGTATAACTTAAAAATATTATATTAAAGTTAAAAGCTTTAAAATTTGACCTTACCTGTTGCTGCTTGCAAGTTTCTATTAGCTTAGCTAGCTTTCCAGTCGAGCTTCTTGGTCCTGTTGACATCGATGCCGGAAATGCCGGAACGGCAACTCATTAAAATGGAGCAAACAAACAAACCAATGTAAAGGTCTACCCAACGAGATTTCGAACCTTCGCAGTATTCCATTCTCAGTGCCAGTATTGGCAGGCTCACCATCAGAGCAGATACCAATCAAATTGGTAAGCGGGAAACCTTTATCATTAAGCAAGTACACGTAGAGGAGTCAAATCGCGTTTTCCCAACTGCCGAAAAAATGCGTTGTGGAGGCACCACCATCATTCGGCTGCTGAAAGCAGCGAGCCGAACGCAAATTTTGCAGACCATTTGAGTAGCTAAAAAAGTGCAAGTCATTCATGCGCCGGCGCTTGACTCGGTACAGACGGAGTGCCAGCAATTTGCTGTGTATACGTCTGTATGTCAGCGACGTGATCGCTGTTAGGTGTATATATGTGTGTATGTATGTTTCTGTATGCTGTTTGCTCTGAGCTGCTGTATATTGTGGAAGGGGGATAGCAGCAGCAGAGTGCGAACAACAACAACACATGTGCATTTTTTCTGTATTTGGTGGCTCCGAGATCAAATGAAGCAAAAATCATTAGGGCGAATGTATACCTAAATACACATATATATGTGTGTGTGTATGTGCGCATGCATATTTTTTCAGTTTTTGGTGGCTCTAAAGTGATTTGGGATTTTGTTACTTTTCTAGCAACGCATATCAATGTGTGTGTGTGTGCATGTGTATGTTCATGTGCAGCACATTTGAATGTATGCGTAGCAATTGCCTAGGCTATTCTTGACCTGTCTCAATTTTACTGATTTTTTAGCAATTGTATTAAAAGTAAGGATAGCTATAAAAATAATGTTATTAAACAAGTAAAAACGTTGCAGTCGGACGCAACCGACTGCGGAATACTTTGATACCAGTAAAAGAACGGTTGATAAGGGAGAATGCAGGGGCGAAGGGCGTGGGCCATGTGGTAAACATCGCCAGCTATCATGTTACCAAATTTGGTGACTTTAGCTCAAAAGCTGTGGAAGATAACTTAACTCCCAAATTTAAAAGGTGGGCGGCAGAGGTAGGCGTGGCATCTTAATTTTTGAATCAAATGTTTTTAACTGTCACCATCTATATTCATAAAAAGTTTGGTGGCTCAAGCTCAAATACTGTTAGAGATATAGCCGATTCCGATTTTATAAGGCGGGTGGCTTAGGTGGGCGTGGCATCAAAAATTTTGATGCACATCTTTGGTAGATGCTGCATTCTATCTTTCTACCCAATTTAAGGGCTCTAGCTTAAAAACTATAAGAGATATCGAAATTTCCGATTTTAAATAGTGGGCGGCAGAGGTGGGCGTGGCATCCAAATTTTTCATGCAGATCTTTTGTAGATGTCACCATATATCTTCCTACCAAATTTGGTGACTCTAGTTCAAAAAATGTGGAAGATACTCGCATAACCGTTTTGACATCGGCGGGGGTGGGGGCGGAAGGTGTGGGCGTGGCATCCAAAGTTTTGATCAATTTTTATGGGGAACGTCAATATCTATCTTCACAAAAAAATTTGGTGGCTCTAGCCCAAAAAATGTGAAAACTATAGGCGTTTCCAATTTCATGGAGAAGGGGATGGGGGCGGAATTAGGGGGCGTGGCATCCAATTTTTGATGGGGAACGTCAGTACCTATCTTGACACAAAATTTGGTGGCTCTAGCCCAAAATATGTGAAAACTATAGGTGTTTCCGATTTCATGGAGATGGGGGGATGGGGGCGGAATTACTGGCGTGGCATCCAAAATTTTGATGCATTTTTATGGGGAACGTCAATATCTATCTTGACACAAAATTTGGTGGCTCTAGCCCAAAAAATGTGAAAACTATAGTCGTTTCCAATTTCATGGAGAAGAGGGGATGGGGGCGGAATTAGGGGCGTGGCATCCAAAATTTTGATGCATTTTTTTGGGGAACGTCAGTATCTATCTTGACACAAAATTTGATGGCTCTAGCCCAAAAAATGTGAAAACTATAGGCGTTTCCAAATTCATGGAGAAGGGGGGATGGGGGCGGAATCAGGGGGCGTGGCATCCATGTTTTGATGGGGAACGTCAGTACCTATCTTGACAGAAAATTTTGGTGGCTCTAGCCCAAAAAATGTGAAAGCTATAGTCGTTTCCAATTTCTTGGTTAAGGGGGGATGGGGGCAGAATCGGGGGCGTGGCATCCAAGTTTTGATGGGGAACGTCAGTACCTATCTTGATAAAAAATTTGGTGGCTCTAGCCCACAAAATGTGAAAACTATAGGCGTTTCCAATTTCATGGAGAAGGGGGATGGGGGCGGAATTAGGGGGCGTGGCATCCAAGTTTTGATGGGGAACGTCAGTACCTATCTTAACACAAAATTTGGTGGCTCTAGCCCAAAAAATGTGAAAACTATAGGCGTTTCCAATTTCATGGAGAAGGGGGGATGGGGGGGAATTAGGGGCGTGGCATCCAAAATTTTGATGAATTTTTTTGGGGAGCGTCAATATCTATCTTGACACAAAATTTGGTGGCTCTAGCCCAAAAAATGTGAAAACTATAGGCGTTTCCAATTTCATGGAGAAGGGGGGATGGGGGCGGAATTAGGGGGCGTGGCATCCAAAATTTTGATTATTGGGGAACGTCAATACCTATCTTGACACAAAATTTGGTGGTTCTAGCCCAAAAAATGTGAAAACTATAGGAGTTTCCGATTTCATGGAGATGGGGGGATGGGGGCGGAATTACTGGCGTGGCATTCAAAATTTTGATGCATTTTTATGGGGAACGTCAATATCTATCTTGACACAAAATTTGGTGGCTCTAGCCCAAAATATTTGAAAACTATAGGCGTTTCCAATTTCATGGAGAAGGGGGGATGGGGGCGGAATCAGGGGGCGTGGCATCCAAAGTTTTGACGCATTTTTTTGTGGAACGTCAATATCTGTCTTGACACAAAATTTGGTGTCTCTAGCCCAAAAGATGTAAAAACTATAGGCGTTTCCAGTTTCAAGGAGCAGGGATGATGGGGGCGGAAGGAGTGGGCGTGGCATCCAAAATTTTGATGCAGTTTTTTCAAGGACATGACTAGCTATCTGCGTGCAAAATTTGGTAACTCTAGCTGTAAGAATGTGAGAAATATTTGGTTTTATCGGTTTTATGTTATCGATTTTATTGATTTCCCAGCCTCCTAGTAGGCGTGGCACCCCAATCTTGACACTTTATCTGTCGCGCCTATAGACAAACATAATTGCAAAGTTTCAAGTCTCTAGCTTTACGGGTGTCGAAAAAAGTTGCGTTCATACAGACGGACAGACGGACAGACGGACACCATGACGGACATTGCACAAAACCAATATACTATGAGACCTTCGGTATCAAAGTATAATGATAATTTTTTATTTATTTTTAAAATTCATCTTAATCATTAAGATGCATTGTCCATAGTTCATAATATGATTAATAATAATTTATATATATTAATATATATATGTATATAATTATATATTATATATTTATGTGTTCTCGTGACCCTAAAACATCATAACTAAATCTATATTAAATGCCGACAGCCAATATTTAAAATTAAAATTTGGCGTGCATTTGAATCTGCCTACAAAACACAGGCAATTTCTGTTTTTGGACTTTCTGGTCATACATACTCTTTCGAGATATTAGCTATATGACACCAGCAAACAACTTTGCCACACAACTACCATACAGTTGCTCATTTACATACAAAATATTCACAAATCTTCCGAAAGAGTATAAATGGTTCATGTGTCGGCAACTGGAAGAAAAACTCAGGCTCGCGTCAACCGCGTGCCAACAAAAAACCTTTTCTCTACTTAATAAACGCAGACAAGTTCCAGCGATCTCAACAGAAATACACTTCTGAATACTCTTTCGGAATAAGTGTGCATATTTTATATGTAAATGAGCAACTGCATGGTAGTTGTGTGGCAAAGTTGTTTGCTGGTGTCATATAGCTATATCTCGAAAGAGTATGTATGACCAGAAAGTGGAAAAACAGAAATTGCCTGTGTTTTGTAGGCAGATTCAAATGCGCGCCAAATTTTAATTTTAAATATTGGCTGTCGGCATTTAATATAGATTTAGTTATGATGTTTTAGGGTCACGAGAACACATAAATATATAATATATAATTATATACATATATATATTAAAATATATAAATTATTATTAATCATATTATGAACTATGGACAATGCATCTTAATGATTAAGATGAATTTTAAAAATAAATAAAAAATTATATCTTAATGACATTATTTTTATAGCTATCGTTACTTTTAATAAAATTGCTAAAAAAACATCAAAATTGAGACAGGTCAAGAATAGCCAAGGCAATTGCTACGCATACATTCAAATGTGCTGCACATGAACATACACATGCACACACACACACATTGATATGCGTTGCTAGAAAAGTAACAAAATCCCAAATCACTTGAGAGCCACCAAAAACTGAAAAAATATGCATGCGCACATACACACACACATATATATGTCTATTTAGGTATACATTCGCCCTAATGATTTTTGCTTGTTGAGCTCGGAGCCACCAAATATAGAAAAAATGCACATGTGTTGTTGTTGTTCGCACTCTGCTGCTGCTATCCCCCTTCCACAATATACAGCAGCTCAGAGCAAACAGCATACAGAAACATACATACACACATATATACACCTAACGGCGATCACGTCGCTGACATACAGACGCATACACAGCAAATTGCTGGCAGTCCGTCTGTATCGAGTCAAAATTTGCGTTCGGCTCGATGCTTTCTGCAGCCGAATGAGGGTGGCTCCTCCGCAAATTGGACCAATTAGGCTATTGGATTTTTTGCGTTTGACTCCTCTACGTGTACTTGCTTAATGCATTTATCTTGAAAAAATTTATTCAATTTTTTGTGCTTAATGTCAGCGGTTTCACCGTTTATTATAACGTGACCCAAGAACTCGGTTTGAGGCTCCTTAGCTACTACTAAATGTGACTCTTTTGTTGATCTGGTATGGTATTTGCCACCCATTTTTGACATGGATAATGAATTATATTTTCTGCCATCAAAAGAAAATGCGATTATATCCTAGATGTCGTGCCGTTGTGTACGCAAAAGTGCCCTGCTTTTCTTTCTTTCACGAGCGACTTTGGCTTTGTCCATTATAATGAAATTTCCCATCTTATCTTTTACATCAAAGTCTATGCTGTTGCAAAATTAAGCGCATCGAATCTTTCCGTGTACGGACCTCGCTCTGGGGGATGTTCTTGCGGTGGAGCAGGTGCTTGAAAATTCAATTCTTTATCGACGTCCATATCCGAAAGGCAAGGCCTGAACGATGGGTCTTCAGAAGCTGGTGGCTGAGTTGTCACCAATGTCTGCAAGTCATAAAATTCAGCAACACCTTCAGAAATTGTCAGATTTCTCTTGGTGTGCTTATCGAGCATAAATTTAAATTTAAATTTTAAGCGGTCAGGCATTAATCCACAGGAACAAGAGCACGTTTGGAGATCGCACTTACACTTGCCTAAATAAAATAAGTCGTTTTTTGTCTTTAAGAAGGCCTTGTAACTTTCAGATGTAGGTTTATCTTTCATTTCTTTCTTGTATTTATTGAGTAAAGCATTAAGCTTTTTCACATCACTTCGTTTATCGTTCAGCGCAATATTCAACTTTTGCCATAAACCAATCAATCTATCAGCAACTTCCGTGGTAAAATGACCATATGAAAACATTTTACTGTGACTTTTCGATCGATCGCTCAAAAGAAGATAGTACCTTAGAACATTGCCCGCAGTTGGTAGATTAAGCTCGCTTAAATCGCTTGGCATTCCAAATACACTTTACTTTTGATTTGGCATATGATCTAAACTAGATTTGGAACTAATACACGAAAATAAATCAACGTTTGAATTCGAAGAACCAATTGACATCGCCGAAATATCCATATTCAAAAATTAAATTGGACTGAAGAATCACTTTTAGGAAAAAAATTGTTTGCTCTTATCTCTGATGCTAATTATGTGTCTATTCCATTGGAAATAATGTAACTGTTACGAAAGCTCTCTCACTAAGCGCCGCTCGCTTGGATAAGTCGCTCTAACATCAGTTACGTTTTGCCTATCAGCGCTTCTGCATCGAGCCACCGATCGAGCGCATCGCGAAGTAATTTTTATGGTTTTCAGAATATTACCAAAAATCGCAATAAAAGAAAATATCTCTTTAAAAATAGTTTTTAAGAACGATACAAGTCGGCTTTCCATCAATTTCAACAGTCCTGGTCATAATTTCTGCGATTACAGTGATAAAAGTTATATTTTGAGGCTCTTTTCCACCTAAGCACCTATTTCTTCTATATATTTGGACCTTATTTGAAAGAAGAAGAAAATTTCTGTTCAAATAAGTTGTTTTGAGAACGATGCAAACCAGATTTCCATCACTTTCAACAGATTTTTTGATGATATGTCACATATTTTTGCATTTTCATATATAAAAACTTTCAACCAAAAAACCGCTGGCTCGAAAATGATCTCCGACCTATAGTTTCTTGGGAAAAGTTTCTTAGAATTAGCCGTAGATTTCATTTTTGCTATACTCCCTGCAGGTAGTGTGCATGTATACACACACTTGCATATTCAGGGGCATATAGACAGAACAGAATTACGAAAATCTCGGCGAAGCCAGCGAAGGCAAAAATGAAACAAATGTATTACATATACACATACAAAGACCATGTTATACAGACAAAGCTAGTGTGGCGCGCAGCAATTGCCATTTAGCCAACGCACAGCGTTATTCTTCTTTGTTATCGGCATATTGCTTCGCGCTTCCATCGCATATACATATATACCTACTCGTTATAAGTAGCTAATCGGCTCCGCATAAAATTCCAGCGAGTATTGAGCTAAAGAGAGCGAAGCCATGTCTACCTAAGTGTATTGTCGTTGGTCACACAATCAATCTTGGTCTCGCACATCGCACACTTTCAAGGCCAAGTTTACTGTTTTGTCACAATTCTATGCTCCGCCCCTTTGTTTTGAATACCTATTTTTATACTTTGATACCGAAGGTCTCATAGTATATTGGTTTTGTGCAATGTCCGTCATGGTGTCCGTCTGTCCGTCTGTATGAACGCAACTTTTTTCGACACCCGTAAAGCTAGAGACTTAAAACTTTGCAATTATGTTTGTCTCTCAGCGACAGCGTGTGCAAGACGAGCGCCGGCTCTCTATACAAAAGAACAACAAGTACTTTACCTATGTCGCCCCAGAACTTGACAGCGAGCGAGCAAACGAATCGTTGCTCTCAGCGCACGACAGAGAGCGTTCGTGCTCCCCTTCCCCGTCCCTACTCTCGACGAAATCTGACCGCGCGCGGTCACCTTCACCAAACTCGACCAACGAACTCTTGCACGTAGCACGCGACAGAGTTCGATCATGCTCCCCGTCTCTTCTGTCCACGACGGCTGAAACAGCTATTGCAACAACAATTGCACCGGTGCCGACTGCCCGCTCTGCAAACACAAAAACTGCTGCGCCGGCAGCAAAACACTCCGCAGCCGACGCAACTTTAAAGCCGGCTATACAGACAGGTATTGATCGCTACATACAAATCAAGCGAAAATTAAGCCCCCAAAACTCGACAAATAAACCAAAAATCACTCGTGGCAACTCAAGCGAAACAATTAACAACACCAACAGATTTGAAATTTTGGCAGATAATGCTGACGACCTGTCCCCAGAATCTAATGGAGTTGAGAAAAAAAAGCCAAAGCCACCACCAATATTCATTCGCGAGAAAAGCTCCAGTGCTTTTGTAAACAAAGTTGTAGAGCTAATTGGTCAAGATATTTTCCATATCATTCCCCTAAAGAGGGGTCACATCCAGGAGATTAAAGTGCAGACAAAGACGGAAGACAACTATAGAGTTTTGTCAAAATACTTAAATGAAAGCAAAAAAAACTTTTACACGTACCAACTAAAGAGCAGCAAGGGCCAGCAAGTTGTACTTAAAGGCATAGAGTCTGATGTCACGCCAAATGAAATCCAAGAGGCGCTAAATGAGAAAGGATTCCGCGTTAAAAAAGTTCTAAATATTCTTAGCAAGAACAGACAGCCGCAACCACTTTTCAAGGTCGAGCTTGAGCCTGAGACGCAGATAACTAAAAAATATGAGGCGCACCCCATCTACAAGCTTCAGTTTCTACTGCACCGTAGAATCACCGTTGAAGAGCCACATAAACGCAACGGCCCGGTACAATGCATGAGCTGCCAAGAATATGGCCACATAAGGACTTACTGCACACTGCGCCAGGTATGTGTAGTTTGTGGCGATCTTCTTGAGTCGTCGCGCTGTCCAGCAAGCAAAGGAGACTCTAGCAAAAAAAAGTGTGGCAAACTGCGGCGGCAATCACACAGCTAACTATAGAGGCTGCCCAATCTACAAAGAACTTAAGACTCGCATCCACCAGCGCGTGAACACAGCACGCACACAAAGCGCACAGCCTAAATACAATCCATCGAAAAGCAACCCAGACGTCTTCTTCTCGACTGCAGCCAGGTCCTCCCTTAGTCCCGTACCCGTATCCAAATACGCGACTTATGCAAGCGCCTTAAGATCAGGACTGGAGCCTTCTGCCTTTAATGCACCGTACGCACAAGCAAAGCATGCGGATCAAAATACTGCACAAGACAACAAGCCACAAGAGCAACAACAAAGCAACATTGAAGCAATGATATGTACGCTGCAGCAGAGCTTGACAGAGTTTATGCCATTTATGCGCACAACCATGCAAGATTTAATGCGAAATAAAAGTATTTTGGTACAAATGCTTGTATCACAACAGTCAAAATAATCAATGGCTTCGCTACGTATATCTACGTGGAATGCTAACGGCGTTTCACAGCATAAACTTGAGTTAGCTCAATTCCTACTCGACAAGCATATCGACGTTATGCTACTCTCCGAAACACACCTTACAAACAAATATAATTTTACAATAAGCGGATACACATTCTACGGAACCAATCATCCCGATGGTAAGGCACACGGCGAGACTGGTATTTTGATTAGAAGCCGGCTAAAACACCACTACCACAAAGTGTTCGCCACAAACTATCTACAGGCCACATCTTTAAAAATACATCTTGATAGTGGTAACCAAATTGCACTAGCTGCCGCCTTCTGCCCCCCTCGATTCACCATGTCTGAAGACCAATTTATGGAATTTTTCAACTCATTAGGAGAACACTTTATAGCAGCAGGAGACTACAATGCCAAGCACACACACTGGGGATCTCGCCTTGTGAATCCAAAGGGAAAGCAGCTGTACAACGCACTTGTAAAAGTAAACAACAGGCTCGGCCATGTCTCTCCTGGCACACCAACTTACTGGCCCACAGACCCCAAGAAACTACCCGACTTGATTGATTTTGCAGTTACCAAAAATATTCCCCGCAGCCTGATAAGCGCCGAAAGCCTCTTCGGATCTTTCATCCGACCACTCGCCTGTTCTTATACAATTACTACGGCACCCAGAGTTTGTAAATCGCCCCGGTATGTTGACCACACAAAAAATTAACTGGCTCAAATACAAAAAATATATAAGTTCACACATTGAACTGGATCCGCATCTGAATATGGAAGCTGACATCGATTCTATGGCAAACAAACTTGAGTCAGTCTTCGTCGAAGCAGCTCGCATGTCAACACCAACACCAGTAAATGCAGTACACGCCCAAATGACAACAAACCCCCAAATTGAACAGCTCGTTCATGAAAAGCGGCGCCTCAGGCGACATTGGCAATCCCACAGATTGCCGTCAGCAAAGCAAAATCTAAGAAGAGCCACACGTAAACTCACCAAAGCGTTAAAGCGAGAAGAAGAATATGCCCAACGCCGATACATTGAGCAACTATCAACATCTGGCACTAAAAACTCTTTGTGGAAAGCTCACCCAACTCTAAGTCCACCGACAGAAACAGTGATGCCTTTAAGAAATCATGCAGGCGGCTGGGCCCGGAGCGATGAAGACAGAGCCAACACATGTAACTTTCACCCTAAGCAGGCAAGACTGTCCACCACTCACGCTTAACAACACCCCACTCCCGCAAGCAAACGAAGTAACGTACTTGGGAGTACACTTGGACAGAAGACTTACATGGCGCAGGCACATTGAAGCTAAGAGAACACAGCTTAAACTCAAAGCCAATAGCCTCCATTGGCTTATCAACGCTCGCTCTCCGCTAAGTCTGGACTACAAGGCTCTGCTCTACAATTTCGTTTTGAAACCAATCTGGACCTATGGCTGCCAGCTATGGGGTAACGCGTGCAGCAGTAACATCGACATCGTCCAAAGAGCCCAGTCGAAGATCCTGAGAACTATCACCGGGGCACCGTGGTATGTTCGCAACGAAAACATACAAAAGGACTTAAACGTACCACCGGTCAGGGAAGTCATAGCGGAACACAAGGAAAGGTACTTGAGGAAGCTCACATCGCACCCAAACAATCTCGCGAGAGGCCTCACAAATACGTGCAGCCGATCCCGCCTTCATCGTAATGACCTTCCTACCCAGCGATGAGTTGAGGACCGCGATAAGTAATGTTAGTAAGATTTGTAAACTTTTTGACATTTCCTAGTTTTATGTTAAGGGATACAGCCAAAAATAAAGAGCAAAGTTTAAAAAAAAAAAAAAAAAATGTTTGTCTATAGGCGCGACAGATAAAGTGTCAAGATTGGGGTGCCACGCCTACTAGGAGGCTGGGAAATCGATAAATTCGATAACTGAAAACCGATAAAACCAAATATTTCTCACATTCTTACAGCTAGAATTACCAAATTTTGCACGCAGATAGCTTGTCATGTCCTTGAAAAAACTGCATCAAAATTTTGGATGCCACGCCCACTCCTTCCACCCACATCATCCCTGCTCCTTGAAATTGGAAACGCCTATAGTTTTCACATTTTTTGGGCTAAATCAACCAAACTTTGTGTGAAGATAAATATTAACGTTCCCCAAAAAAATGCATCAAAATTTTGGATGCCAAGCCCCCTGATTCGGCTCCCCACCCCCCTTCTACTTGTAATTGGCAACGCCTATAGTTTTTACATTTTTTGGGCTAGAGCCACCAAATTTTGTGAGAAGATAGATATTGACGTTCCCCAAAAAAATGCATCAAAATTTTGGATGCCACGCCCACCTAAGCCACCCGCCTTATAAAATCGGAATCGGCTATATCTTTAACAGTTTTTGAGCTAGAGCCACCAAACTTGGTAGGAAGATTGATAGTGACAGTTAAAATTATTTGATTCAGAATTTGGATGCCACGCCCACCAAAGCCACCCGCCTTATAAAATCGGAATCGGCTATATCTTTAACAGTTTTTGAGCTAGAGCCACCAAACTTGGTAGGAAGATTGATAGTGACAGTTAAAATTATTTGATTCAAAATTTTTGATGCCACGCCCACCTAAGCCACCCGCCTTATAAAATTAAAATTTTGATGCATTTTTTTGGGGAACGTCAATATCTATCTTGACACATAAGTGGTGTCCCCAGCCCCAAAAATGTGAAAACTATAGGCGTTTCCAATTTCAAGGAGCAGGGATGATGTGGGTGGAAGGAGTGGGCGTGGCATCCAAAATTTTGATGCAGTTTTTTCAAGGACATGACTAGCTAACTGCGTGCAAAATTTGGTAATTCTAGCTGTAAGAATGTGAGAAATATTTGGTTTTATCGGTTTTCAGCTATCGAATTTATGATTTCCCAGCCTCCTAGTAGGCGTGGCACCCCAATCTTGACACTTCATCTGTCGCGCCTATAGACAAACATAATTGCAAGGTTTCAAGTCTCTAGCTTTACGGGTGTCGAAAAAAGTTGCGTTCATACAGACGGACGGACAGACAGACACCATGACGGACATTGCACAAAACCAATATACTATGAGACCTTCGGTATCAAAGTATAAAAAGGCCAGATTTCCGGAAAGGGGATGTTTGATATTTTTTCCGGACGAAGCACCTAAAATCAGGACAGATCTGTCCGGAAAAAGGCCAAATCGGCATCACTGTTGGTCACACTCAGTGAGAGAGTTAACAGTTAGTCCTCTCACAGACTCTCGGTGATATGAAGAAGACAAGACGACAATAACGGTTGTTCTATTTCTCTCTATTCATTTTGCTCACAACTTTAACACATACAATATTCTTAATACGGTACTTAAATTCCTATGTTCTCCGACATATGTATGAATGGTTCCTGCGCGCATTCAGTTTGATGGAATTTATTTCGCGATCGGTTGATTCACTCGGGCTGCGTACAATATGGCAGTAGTTGAACATATAAATAAACTTAAAATAGCAAAAAATGTGAAATCCTAGGTAAACTGGATAGTGGCATTGTTATTAAATCTATATGCCGGGAATTTCATGTGCATAAATCCACAGTAACTAGGATTAAACGTAATGAAGCTGCACTAAGAAAGTTCATCGCAAATGCGGAATCCGGGCCAGGAAAGCGTGTTGCAATTAGAGCTTGCCAATATGCTAAAATGGAAAAATCATTGTACTCGTGGTTTCTGAAACAAAGAGTGTGTAATTTGCCTATTTCTGTAGAAATTGTAAAGGCAAAGGCGCGCGCGCCTATTGCATAGCAGACTTGAAGACAAGTCTAGTAAATTCACCGCGAGTAACGGTTGGTTTTCAAATTTTAAAAAACGTCACGGTATTCGCATGCTTAAAGTTTGCAGAGAGAAATTGTCGAATAAGCCAATGCTTGTAGACCCGTTTCTGAAGGAGTTCAAAGAGAGAGTCAAAGTTCTTGATTTAACTGCAGATCAGATCTATAATGCTGATGAATCCGGATTATTTTATAAAGTGCTGCCAAATAAAACAATTATTAGCGCCAATGAAGCAACTGCACCTTCTCAAAGTAAGCAAGGAGCTCATAACATTTCTGGCTTGGACCAATGCTTCTGGTATGCACAAAGTTAAGCCACTAATTATCGGCAAAGCATTGAATCCCAGAGCATTTAAAAATTATGGGAGCTTACCGGTCGTGTACAAGGCCAACAAAAATGCATGGATGACATTTAGATTTTTTGAAGAATGGTTACATGTGTTTTTCAGGTAATCAAATACTAGCCCTATCGTCATGAAATGTATACAGTATTGCTTCTTTTTCTTTTTCAGTATTTACTGTGGTCACAGACTTGAGTAGCGCTACTCTAAATGTATTTAACATTTTACTGCCCATATTTTTGAAAGTATCCATTGAAATTTTTCAAAGTTATTTTCGCTCGGTGCCATTTTGAGTTTGCTGATTTTAAGTATACCGGCTTGTATTTCAAGCTAAGTTGAGAATTCCATTGGTATACAAATATAACATCAATTCTTATAATTTATTTTCCATTTTTCAAAAAAAAATGTTGATTTAGTTATTCGCAAGGTCACTACTTTCCGTACATCGTCATTTGTGATGACTTCGTATATACGTTGGGCTTAGAAGCTTTTTCAAGAGTTTGCTTAGGCAAAGGTTTTTGTTCTATTCCTGCGCAGGATTTATTTTGTCTACTGTGTTGCCTGGTAGGGACTTTAGCTTGTATGTCTTTGAGTTCGGATATTGTTATCCTTAAGCGTTTAGGTGGGTTTCGGAGGTTAAAAAAGGGGTATTTTTACTTATTTTTTTTAAATATATAAAATCATAGTTTTTATTTTATGAATTAAGCATATCAAAGATACATGTTTAAACAGGATATCTCGTGATTGGTCCATCTGAAATAAAAAAAAACCAAAGCATTATCGTTAGTATACGGATAAATCTAATTATTGAACGAAGGAAAAGGAATAAAATTAAAATTTAAATTTTTCACAGACTTTGAAAGAAAAAAAAACACCTATTTTGGTCAAACTTATCACCATATATTGGCTCGAAAAAATGAGTTCTAATAAAAATAAAAATATTAAATCCTGCGTTCAATAACCAGATAATGCTATTGCAAAGATGTGTGCAAAATTTGAACAAAATTGGTTCATAACTTTTCGAGGAATCGTGTCCACCGACTTTAAAAATTAAGTTTTGAGATAAACGCGTTTAAAGTTTTAAATTGAAATAAAATGCAAAAACATTTTTTTTTGAACTTACATAGCATCATCGATTCCGGCACCATAAAGCAAAGTACCTGCTGCTGCGGCAATATCCAGGGCATCCTTTAGCTCTTGCCTGTGACGAATTCTTGCTTCACGAGTCGAAGAGTCAGCTTTCTTTTCGGCAATGAGTATGCGGTTGTCATCTTCTTTTCGGGCATACTCGTGGCTGTTTCGGCTAAGTTTCAAGTCCACATCATGCATAAAATGTAACAAAGCTGAGACTCCTTCGTTGAAGGTACCAGCAGCGACATGCAGCAATCTCTACTATTTTTGAGCCAGCAGGAAGTATTTTTGGAGTTATTTTCCATATTAACTGGTTCAAACTTTCATTATTGTTTTGCGTAAAGCCACCAACACACCTATCCCAGAGCTCTTCTTTGCTGAGTTCTTCATAAATAGGCTTGATAGCTGATGAAACCTCACTTGGTAAAGGATCGTAGTCGTGTTTGTATGATGAAAGAGTTTTCAATGCTGAAGAACGCTGCCAAGTGCACCATGAGTTTGGATCCTTTGGGCATTTATCGTGGTTTGGTTTGGCAATAAGGACTCCGGAATATGTTTTGTAGTCTCCGTCACCAATATAATTTGAGAACCTTAGGCCGTATTTTTTAAAAGAGCGTTGAAACATTGCAACGATTGATGAAACTTCCATATTACCAGCTGGTCCTTTATGATCGGCACTACATTCGTTTTTGCCAAAATGATCTTCCTTCCACTCTTCAAATTCAATTGTTTTTAGTTTATTTTTCCAAGCTTCACATAATTTACAATATGAACATTTTACAAAAATATCCAAAACATTTTCCGCTATAATAACCAATTATCGTAGACACATCCTATAATGATGAAAAACCGCGCTTTTTCCAAGTACCATAACCTGAAACAGTTGCATTTGTCGTATCATCAATATCACTTTCACCACACGTTTATTGTTTTTCTTCTTTTGCAGACGATCAAAAAAGTTTTTCAGCAACCACCTGAACACATTGATGAATTTTCTGAACATAAAAATCATATGTTGACTTATTCAAAAAAGAACAACTTATATCCATCAAGCCACAGAATTTTTTAAATCCGGCAAGTCCTAAGCCTAATACTCGCATCACAAATATAAACCTAAAATTTATTTCATATGAATTACAAATTTTTTGACACGATAAAATGTATCTAGGCTGACATTTTTCACACTCTACGAGAATTTTAAAACCAAGGCCAATTTTCACACACTGTTTAAAATTCACTTTACCATTACATTTTTTATCCATTCCATTCTAAATTTTAGCACTTATACTAAAAATTCACGAACACCTATATCCTCAAATCAACCTACTGGATCAAAAAGCAACAATTAAGTTATATATTTAAAAAACGTGTTAGAGTTGCCCATAAAAAATATAGAGGAAAAGGCCGACCAACAATAGCTACGCAGCTGCTTCAGTATAACGGCAAAGCACTGCACTGACATGGCGTAATGGGCGGAACTTCTGAAGGGTGTATCTCTTAGGATTTTACTCGGATCGATTTTAAATTTTGGGAGAATATAGTAAACATATTGTACTATTTAATAAGACAAAAAAAAAATCGAAACCCACCTAACCCCTTAATAGGGCGTCTGCCACGAAATTGTCTTTTCACTTTAGATACTTGAATGTAAAGTCATACTCTTCCAACTCAAGCAATTTGGAACTTGGGTTGACCAATGAAAATAGATATGTTAAAGGTCTGTGGTATGTTTTTACTGTTAAATGTTTGCCATAAATATATGGTCGAAAATATACTATTATATACCCAGTGAATTTGTGCTAGCTTTTGTTTAGATGTACTTCTATTGCTTTTACCCTTTGTAAATGCTGTTGATGCATATGCAACTGGAAGTTGGAGTCCATTATAGTTTTGAGTTAAAACTGCTCCACAAGCTTGTTTGCTTGCATCTGTGATTATGCAAAATTCTTTGCTAAAATCTGGGTATTGTAATAGGGTTGGTTGAATGAGTTTATTTTTATACCCCGAACCCATAAAATGTGTAAAAGGGGTATAATGGTTTTGTGCATAAGTATGTGATCAGCATCAACAGCCGAGTCGATATAGCCATGTCCTTCTGTATGTATGAACGCGTCGATCTCAGAGACTATAAGAGCTAGAGACTTCAGATTTTGAACATAATCTCATTCAATACAAGTTTGTTTCCGATTTTCGCTAGCAATTTCCGTTTCCGATTTACACATGAAATCGATAACATAAAAATATCGAATATCGAAAAAGTGAAAAACGTTTAAGAACTTGATACAAAATAATGAAAATCTGTTAAAATTCCATCAAAATCGGTTAAGAAACACCAGAGATATCGAAGATTGAAATTAAGTCTCAGATGCATACAGACAATGACTGTGCGCGCTATGTATAGGGTTCGGGGTATCTCCTAGTCGGGAAATCTCGCATAGAGGCTTCTTATACCCCGATTCCACTAGGCTTCATTTATCATTACAGTGCGTCAAGTTTTAACAGCAATACGATTTAAAATCCGCTGACAGATGTTTAATTTTCTGTTATCCTCTATTTGGCCCTGTTCATAGCCAAATATCGCGATTTATCGGTAAGAAATTTGGTAGTTTATTGGCTACAGCGCTGTTAAGCTCCTCTGTTAACGAAAGATGAGCATCTTCGAAACAGCCAAAGTCCGTAAATAATTTATCAACAAGGAGATGTCGATTACAACTGAGCGAAATTGAATATGATTCAGACTCACTACGTAGGAAACCGAGTTCCAATTACATTCGTACATCCGGCTCTAGTGGAATCAGGGTATTACTTGTTTAGATATTCAAATGCCTTCTGGCATTCTGCTGTCCATTCAAAATTTACATAATCTAGTTATGTGCCGGGAATAGTCGGCGAAATTTTGTATGAAACGTCTATAATAATTGCAAAATGTAACGAAACGTCTGGATGCTACTGTTGAGCTAATGAGCTTTTTTAATAGCTATCGAATTTCCGAAATAAAAATTAACAAATACAAATGCACCAAAATTTGCATATATATAAATATCATTTATTTTGCCTTCGTGGCCGAACTTAACGTTATTAACAAATGTTTGATTGTTTATTCAAACGCATATTAGCTTTGTGGTTTGTAGCTTACGTTGGCGGTTGTTTTGAATTTGGAAACAAAGCGCGGTGTAAAAAGAAGTGATAAAAATAGTTGTTAAAAACAAAGGGGCGGAGCATAGAATAGTGACAAAACTTGGCCTTGAAAGTGTGCGATGTGCGAGACAAAGATTGATTGTTGCCTAAATGCATTTCTCTTATTGTTGTTGTATGGTAGAAGTTGAGTTTAGCAAATTTTAGTCTTTTGATTCAATCGCTTGCTGCTACCCTAGCAAAGAAGGGTAGTTTGACTTCATTTGAACTTAGCGTAATTGTATAGATAAATGCAATATACCTAAACATGATGTTTATAATACATGTTTACTAACGTTTTGGCAATTAGGTATTGCATTATTTAGCTGAATATGTTTAATATAAATACGGAATAAAATAAACGTATTTTCTATTTAAATACCTCAAATAAGTTATATTTATTTGAAAAATATATATTAGGAGATTTCATTGACTTAAATATAGATACTAAGGGTATTTTTACTGTGTGCCGTTTTTACGTCACAGCAACCAGCAAATGTTGTTGTTTCCTTGTTTTGCATTTGCCCATTCTCGATGTGTATACACACAGCATTGTACAGACGAGACGGGTATATTGGTTTTGGGGAATGTATGTAACATGTAAAAGGAATTATATATATATTATTGATCAGCATCATAAGGCGACTCGATTTGGCAATGTCATTTTTTATAGCATTTAGGGTATAGGGTATCTCCTAGCGAGCTAGTGAAGTCTATTGTGGAAAAAAAATTACGAAAATCTCGGCGAAGCTAGTCCAGAAAAAAATGAAGCAAGTGACACGTATACTAATACTTATGCATTTTTTACCACTACTTGCTTTCCGCTGGCGCGCCCCCTGTCCTACAATCACAAAGGCAAAGATGCACTGGCTGGCGCGCAGCAATTACCACACGCAAACGCACAGCGTTATTCTTTTCGCTAATCGGCATATTCCTTTTTGTATTCCAATACATGGACACTTGCATATTCAAGGGCATAGAGGAAGAACAAAATTACGAAAATCTCGGCGAAGCTAGCGAAGGCAAAAACCACAACCTCCCCTCCCCCAAAATAACGATTGTTGCGCAAGGTCAGTGAATATTAGAGCAATGTGTGTGCATACATACACACACTTGCATATTCAGGGGCATAGAGACAGAACAGAATTACGAAAATCTCGGCGAAGCCAGCGAAGGCAAGAATGCGCTTCCATCGCATATACATATATACCTACTCGTTATAAGTAGCTAATCGTATCTGGAGCAAATTCCAGCGAGTAAAAAGAGAGTGAGAGCGATGCCAAGTCTACCTAAGTGTATTGTCGTTGGGTTAACATAGAATGAGCATGCAATTTCAAGAAAACGTAATAGTGAGTTTAGTTGTTGTTGGAGCAATTAACATTATATTTGTATGTATAAGAGCAGCTGTTGCTGCTTATGGTGCAGCGACGGAGCTGCTATTTGGCTGAATAGCCAAACATTCTCCAACTGTTGAAGGACTACGGCTTTCAGCAACATCCTGTTTGGGTAGGACGCACAGCTTTCGAACAGCCCGCTTAGTTGTTCCGGTGGCAGTCCGGAGAGTAGCTACACGTGCCACGCCATCATCTCCAGTTACCAGCTCGATGACTCTTGCCAATGGCCACTTGAGTGGAGGTAGGTTCGCGTCTTTGACCAACTCAACATCGTTGACGCACAGATTGGCCTGGGGTGTACGCCATTTTGAGCGTTGATTGAGGAGCGTCAGATATTCCTCTCGCCAACGGCCCCAGACATTTTGCTGGTAGTAAGAGACCCTCTGCCAGCGATCCAATCGATTAAGGCTTAGCCCTGTGAGATCAGGCTCGGGAAACAAGGTCATCTAATGGAAGTATAGAGGGGCCAACAGTTCCATCAAAGTGATGCTTTGCCATCTTAACTGCTGCCTCCCAAATACCTCCAAAGTGGGGCTAACGAGGTGGAATAAAACGACCATATGCGATACGATTTACCACGAGTTAGGATAAACCGCCTTAGTGCACATAAAAATGCTCCTGTGGACGAATCGCTTACAAGCTCGAGGTGCACAGCCTTCGTTGCGAAACATATAAAAACGCAGATGTAGCATTTTACAGCTGCGCAATTCCGAACATCGCTTTTGTAGAAAAATGGGCCACAGAAGTCGATCCCCGTTACAGTGAACGCGTGCGCTCCAGTCACTCGATCCTTGGGTAAATCAGCCATGATATGCTCAGCCAAGCGTGGTTTGGCTCGAAAACACATAGTTTATTTGGCCACAACTAATGAGACTGTCTTGCGTCCTCCAATGGGCCAGTACTGCAGTGGAATGTGTGCAAGAAGCGAGCGAGGTCCAGAATGCAAAGTGCTGCGATGATAATGCATTATTATTGCGCGAGTAACTGGATGCTGTCTTGGTAATATTGCAGGGTGCTGCGACTCAAAGCTTAAAACCGAATTCTTTAAGCAACCACCAACACGAAGCAGTCCATTGCCATCAACAAAAGGTGCCAGAGAAACCAAAGAGCTGGATGATGGCACTTGAAGACCGTTCTTCAAACGACTGTAGTCCTCAGACAAATGCGACATTTGAATGCAACGGATCAGCATTCGTTCGCCTCGGCGCACATCATCTCCGATGAGTCCAGGGTGCTTGATGCGATGACAAAACTTGTGAACGAAGGAAATACATGTTTGAGTTTTTCCCAGGAGCTAGCATATTTGCAGTTTGCAGCAGATCTTCGTTGTTGACAGTCGCAATGAGAACCTTTTTTCTCATTTCTGGCAGTGACTTAATGGCGAGACCGGATTCTGGCCATTCATTTTTGTCCTTTGTGAGAAACTCTGGACCATGAGCCCAGAGAGATGACTCTATCAATTCACTAGGAAGCGCTCCTCGTGATAAAATGTCAGCAGGATTGACCTTGGTGGGTACATAGCGCCATTCCATGCCGGCAGTAATATCTTGGATTAAAGAAATTCGATTAGATGCAAATATTTGAAATCGTGAGGGCTCATCTCGTATCCATGATAAGACTACTGCAGAATCAGACCAACAATAAAAGGGACAATGGAACAAGTCCATTTGCTTAAGTTCTCGCGTAAGTTGTGCCAGCAAAACTGCCCCGCATAGCTCCAGCTTAGGCAACGTAAGGGCTTTTAACGGAGCAACACGAGATTTGGCACAAAAAAGATGCACTTCTCGCCTTCCCTAAGTCATAGAGACAATATAGATGCATCCACCATAAGCTTCTATGGAGGCGTCGCAGAATCCATGTACGCCTATAGCGCCCTTGGGCAGCTGAGCCAACCGTGGAAACTTCAATTGCTGCGTGCTTCCAATATCAGACGACAAACTAAGCCACGATGAGTTAAGTGCTGCAGGTAGACTCTCATCCCAATCCACCTTTTCTCTCCAGAGCTGCTGCAAAAAGAGTTTAGCCTTTGTAATGACCGGGCATATAAGGTTGAGAGGGTCACAAAATCCCGCGATTGCAGACAGAAAAGATCGTTTATTTGGCTTTAGAGGAGACCGATTTGGCGAAAATGAGAACAGCAGAGTATCAGACACAGGATCCCATGCGAGGCGAAGGGTTTTTAAAATGTCACTGCCATAAACAAACTTTAGAAATGTGTCCTTATCCGAATCAGGTATAATTTGGCCCAATACATCCAGCACTTCAGAAGCAGATTTGCCACCAGTGATCAAATCATCAACATAGAAATCTCTTTTGATTATTTTTGAACCAGAGGGAAATGATGCCTGCTCGTCAGATGCAAGCTGCTGCATGGCACGAACCGACAGAAATGATGCAGATTTCGTGCCGTACGTAACGGTGTCCAACTTGTACACTTGCATCCTTTGATGAGCTGCGTCCCGCCACAAAATGCACTGCAAGTAGCTGTCAGATTCATCCATCCTGACGCAGCTGTACATCTTACAGATGTCTCCCTTTAAAGCTACTGGAAATGTTCTAAACTGCAGCAAAGTGTTTAAAAGCTTCGGCTGTAATGTTGGACCTGCCATAGGCAGCTCTTTTAAGGAATATCCTGATGATGAACTAGCAGAGCCGTCGAAAACAACACGAAGTTTTGTTGATGTACTTTCCTCCTTAAGGACGCAATGATGTGGCAAAAAATATTTGCAGAGACTTAGGGAATCTTCTGGAACCAGTGACATATGTTGTAGGGATAAGTATTCAGCAATAAATGCCGAGTATTGAGCCTTGAGCTCAGGATGACGTTCGAGTTTTCTCTCTAGGTTGAGAAAGCGTCGATATGCTTGCTGGTAAGAATCTCCTATCATATTTAAACTAGTTTTTATGGGTAGACGGACTGAGTATTTAGGCAAGCGCGAAAAATTGGCAACAAAATGATCCTCGCCATCCTGTTCTTTCTTCGTGTAACTGTAGCTAGACTCTTCGAAACCTTCAATCTCCCAAAAACGGCGCACAGCCTCGTCCATCTTCATGTCAGATTTTATATTGGCGCTTTCAGTAGATTGACGAGCTAACAAAACTGAATTTTGGCGCATATGCTTCCCACCGGAGACTATCCATCCAAACCGAGTTTTCTGGAGAAGTGGAAGATCAGCAGACAACTTGATTTGGCCTACACAAAGGAGTTCGAAGAATAAGCCTGCTCCAATCAGCAAGTCTATCTTACGAGATCAATAAAATTCCGGATCTGCCAGGCGAATATTTGCGGGTATATTCCAAGTTTCTGGGCTTAATGTTAAGCTTGGTTGATTCTCAGTTATTGCTGGAGCCACTAATGCTGTGATGTTTGTTTGATATTCAAATGCACTTCAACTGAGAATCCTGCTGAGCGAAAGTTGGTTTGGCCTAATCCGGTAACAATAGCTGTTGATTTGGTTCGCCTAAGTTGCAATTGATGAGCTAAAAATGAGGTAATTATGTGCAATTGCGATCCAGAATCGAGCAATGCACGGCATGGCACCCATTGGCCAGAGCAATTCCTTATATTGACCACCACAGTGGCAAGAAGAACAAGATCCGGGTTTCGTTGCTGAGCTAACAGAGAAGTAGAGTGCGGCGGAAACGATGTTTCATTTTGAGGACCAGTAACTGCAGCATTAACAGCGCATTGGGTTCGAGGCACGGTAGATTGCGAGTTCAGATGTAATAAAGTATGATGTTTGCTGCCACATGTGCGGCAGGCAGCTGAACTACAATTTCGCAGCTGATGTCCCTTTTTTAAACAGTTTAGGCAAAGTGATAATCTCTTAGCTTCTTTAAGGCGGTTCTGGGGCGTTAAATTCGCAAATTGTGGGCACGAGTAAATTGAGTGGTTTCCGTTATGACAAGAGACGCAACCATTTGCTTATGAGTTAGTGGCAATAAACGAGCTTCTTCTGAGGTTAGTCTTTTTATTCTGTCCCACCTGAGAATTTAATGCATATGATTCAGTTGCATGCTCCACATTTTCCATCTTTAAGCAGTGCCTCTCCAGAAAAGTTGTGAATTGTCCACATGTTGGAATCTCATCACTCGATGCTGTTTCTTCCCACTTGACCTGTGTTATATTGTCCAGCTTCTGTAAGATTGAGTGCACGATGATGCTATCAGCGATTTGCTCGACAGTGCCCAAAGATTTCAATGCACGAAGATTTGCATTGATAACATCCGACATCTTCCGCAGCTTCACTGCCGACGCCGACTCTACCTTCTGAAGTCTTAGAATGTTGACAATGTGTGCCTGAAATGTTAGACGTTTATTATTAAACCGTTTATGCAACAATTCCTTTGCCCCTGCATAGTTAGCATTGCTGATTTCCAGAGATCGGATTGTATCCAACGCTGCTCCCTTTAAACACGTCCGCAGATGCTGCAGTTTCTCGATGTCTGACAACTGGTTGTCATGATCAATAACGGTTGAAAACATTGACATGAAGTCCGAATATTCAGTGTAGCCGCCACTATACTCGGGCAACTTAAGTTCAGGTAACCAATTGCGTTTCGTGAATGTACTATTATGGGCCTCCTGTGGCATTGATGTATCACCTCTAACTGTAGAACAAGCTTGCACTTCGTGCGTACGTGTATTTAATTCGTGGCGTATATTTGATTTTAGCAAAACAATAAGCTCTTCAAAGTCTTCGCGTAACTGGCTACCGATTTCATCAAAGTCAGTCTCATCAAGACTGTCATGAGTTAACACAAATGCCGTTTCAGTCTTGTCAATTAGCTCTAAACGCACTTCCAACTGCTCGTCGGGCATTTGGCTTAATTGCTGCGAACTTAATGCACTTGAAATCTTTTGAGCATAGCTATAAATCGATTGAGCCTTCCGCCTTAAAAATTCAGATTTATTTTCAAACGTTAAAACTGTCTTATTATGTGCCATTGTTCTCACTCAACTTTCAGCAACACGTAAAGTAAACAAACCAAGATTAAATGAGTTTGTATAAGAATGTATGTATGTATGTCAACCGTACTTTAAATATAAAGTTTAAGAGTCACAAACTGTGTTGCCTCCACTAATGCCTTAATACATTACAGTTTTAAATGCACTGAAGTTCAAACGACGTAATGTCAATGGCAATGCAGCTGGTAAAAACGTAATGTAAATTGCACCAAATCACAATGTCAATTTGAGGGCAAACACTTTAATCACAAGCGAATGCAAGACGAAACGTTAGCAGCAATAACAAGGAGAAACGGCTGCTCTAACTGTTTTAGCAACAAGCGACAAGAAATCGAAGGGGCGGGCGCCAATGCAGGTCAAACACGTCAAACGAAAGCGAACGCAAAACGAAGCGAAAACTGCGAAACGATGCAAAGAGCGCGGGCGCGCTCTTTATTAACTCTTTTAATTAAGTAATTTGTATTTATTTAAACAAATACAATACTAGAATCACGTCGAGGTCACCAAAATGTTGAGCTAATGAGCTCTTTCAATAGCTATCGAAATTCCGAAATAAAAACAAGTAAAAACGTTGCAGTCGGACGCAACCGACGGAATAATTTGCTACCAGTAAGGAGGAAGGGAGTGGGCCATGTGGTAAACATCGCCAGCTATCATGTTACCAAATTTGGTGACTTTAGCTCAAAAACTGTGGTAGATAACTTAACTCCCAAATTTAAAAGGTGGGCGGCAGAGGTAGGCATGGCATCTAAATTTTTGAATCAAATGTTTTTAACTGTCACTATCTATCTGCCTACCAAGTTTGGTGGCTCTAGCTCAAAAACTGTTAAAGATACAGCCGATTCCGATTTTATAAGGCGGGTGGCTTGGGTGGGCGTGGCATTCAAAATTTTGATGCAGATCTTTGGTAGATGCTGCCTTCTATCTTTCTACCCAATTTACGGGCTCTAGCTTAAAAACTATAAGAGATATCGAAATTTCCGATTTTAAATAGTGGGCGGCAGAGGTGGGCGTGGCATCCTAATCTTTGATGCAGACCTTTTGTAGATGTCACCAAATATCTTCCTACCAAATTTGGTGACTCTAGCTCAAAAAATGTGAAAGCTATAGGCGTTTCCAATTTCAAGTAGAAGGGGGGATGGGGGCGAAATCAGGGGGCGTGGCAATCATTGTAAGGCGAACAGCTGACTCAAGCTGACACTTGCATTGTTTATTTATTTTTCTATGAAGCAAATTTGCAAAATGCTTTTTTGAGTCATCTAGGTACACAAACGCATGCTCCTTACCTACTAAAAAGTTTTTCTCTCGTTGCCGTTTACAACAGGGCTGTAGAATTATGTTAGCAGTGTTGTTAACCAAAGAAAAATAAACAGCTGTTATCACAAATAGAGAACATCTGGATTCAATTGTTTTAGCGCTCGTTGGCTAATTTCATGAATGAAGGAGCAGTTTCGTTCCAACCAAAATAAAATGTTTAACTTTATGAGTTTATTAAAATAAAATTATTTAAAAATAATTAAAATTTGTTTCAATTTATTGATTATCGGCTAATAATTGCATAATTTTGGACGCTATATTAATTTTTTCTTCGGAGACATTGCCGACAAATATTTCTTAACTATATTGCCCATGTTGGCTCATCCTCATCCTTATCTTCTCTCTGCTTCATCGACTCGCAATATTCCTTAAATGCTGCTGTAGCCTGTGACAAATTGTCGTCCGCGGTGGTGTTTGCCTTCCGTTTCTTCGACGGATGTGACAATTCAGCAGGTTCAGTTTGAGGTGCACATTGAGGTGGTGGTGGAGATTCAATACTAATAATTTCATCAAAACTTGAGGATAACACGTCCTCGCTTTCAAATAATGATGGCAGCGACTCCTCTGACGCCTTGCAATTTGGCCTTTGCCTAAACAATAAAAGCATTTTTATTGTACAAAAAAAAACAAGTAAGAAGGCTCTAGTCGAGATTTCCCGACTAGGAGATACCCCGAACCCTATACTTAACGCGTACTGTCATTGTCTGTATGCATCTGTGACCTAAACTTCAATATCTCTGGTGTTTCTCAACCGATTTCGATGAAATTTTCAGAAAAGTTATATCGTTACCCATTATTTCAATCCCTATTTTTACATTTTCCAAATTCGAGATTTTTTTGTAATCGATTGCATGTGTATATCGGAAACCAGAATAGTTATCGATAATTTGAAACAAACTTGTTCAGCTCATGGTATATGAGAGCTTATATTCAAAATCTGAAGTCTCTAGCTCTTGTAGTCTCTGAGATCGACGCGTTCATACAGACGGACAGACGGACAGACAGACAGACGGACAGACGGACGGACAGACGGACATGGCTATATCGACTCGGCTGTTGATGCTGATCAATAATATATATACTTTATGGGGTCGGAGATGCTTCCTTCTGCCTGTTACATACTTTTGCACAAAACCATTATACCCCTTTTACCCATTTTATGGGTTAGGGGTATAAAAAATTACAAATTGTAAATAAGTAATTACCGGCGTCTCTGCAAATGGTTTTTTAAAAACTGCAAACTTTCGAAATGCAGCCATTCCGTCGACATCCCAACTCCACTACCTGAGGGTTCCACCATCCTCAACTCCTTCGCAAATCGCTCTCTCAGGGTAATCCAACGCCTTTCACAGATATCAACTTTAACAAACAAACATATTAATGCAAAAACAAATTAAACTATTTGTATCAATATACTAACCATTGCAACCAAGTTCTTTGGCAATTGCAGCCCAAACTTCTCTTTTTTTAATTATATTTTTAAAGTCTTTTGACTTTTTATCATTTAATAAACTATGGTTTTCAACTAAAATGATTAGCTTATGCTCATCCATTTGAATAGTTTACTTTGTAAACATTTTGTAAAGAGCGTTTAACGTTTTCCATAACAGTTTTCGATCAGCTGTTTGATTTTCACGTTAATCAGCACTGTTCAACTTAAGAACTTAACTTAAGAATCTGCATCCTGCAGGTTCAGAATTAAGTTACGTTAAGTTTTGAGTAAACGCTTACATTGACAGCCATAAGGTAGATTGAGTCAGCTGACTCTTACGTTAAGTTAAGTCAAGAGTAAACAGGCCTTAACTTTGGCTTTGAGAAAACCAAATTGCTTATCTCCCGGATAGCTCGAGCAACAAAGTTATTCCGCAGTCAAGTAACTGCAAGCTTAACTGGACATTGAGAAATTGGGCCTTAGTACGACCGCCATGTTTCTTGTTTTTATTTTTGTTTTAATATTCCTTTTTTTTTTTATTTATTATTTTAGTTGCACAAATATTTGTTTTAGTTATTTGAACATATGTTTGTAACTATTTCATTTGCTTTGTTTTAGTTATTTGCACTTATGCTTATAGCAAGAAGAAATGTGACAAGTAATGAGTTGATATCTGACAGCAATTAAACAAACACATAGAAACATTTTTATCAAAGCAAAAATGCCCCTGGGTATGTTTTCAAACATAATATTCGACAAAATGTACGAAATAGAGACTTTTAATAAAACCAGCTGATTTTGGAGATCATTGATCCAACAAAAGTAAGTGACATTGAGCAATTTGCTAATTGAAAAAGCTCGTAATTATGAAATAAATCATTTTTCCACATAAATAATTAGTTTTTAACCCTTCTCTTGGCATTCTGATCGAAAACACATATCAAATTGTTTTTTAGTCGGTTTAGTTTTGTTTTATTAATTTTTGTTGTTGCTTAACACAAAACAGTTGATTATTGCAATTGAACTGTCATCGAACTGGGAAACAGCTGATTGGTCACAAATACGAAAAAAAATAACGTAAAAAGTGCACTCACTAGCTACAGTGTAATGAAAATATTAATTCTCACATTTTTCACAGCTTCCGAATACCTAAATATATTAAATCTTGTAGAACTGAAACAACTCAACCGTTCTTGTTTGCTGTCGCACTAAAACTGACGCTTCGATCAGTTTCTCTTTAATTCAACGCAGCGTTCTTAACGAAGCCTTCGATATGTTACAGTTATATTATGTTACTAGCTACCCGGCCCGGCTTCCCACGGTTAGTGTACCCATCTAAAAAGATACGACATATGATCATTTGTTCATCATTAAATTTATTTGGTCTGAGCTTCCTTGTAAACGATATTTGATGTCGTTTTATTTTGTGGCAGCAAAATAAATTGACTATCAGCAGATTCAACTCTTGATAGACCTACATACAGTTGGCCATGAGAAAAACATTCATTTCCTAGGTCGATCCCTACCAATTCAAAGGTTTGTCCTTGGGACTTGTTAATAGTCAACGCAAAAGATATTTTCACTGGAAATTGAAGCCGTTTAAATGGAATTGGCAATTCAGTTGGGATCATCGGTATCCTTGGAATATGAGCTAGTTGACCAGCTGCTAGGCCGGTAATAATGGTTGCTACAATTAGTTCTTTAAAATGCAGTCTTGTTCCATTGCACATACAGGGAGGACTTAAATTTCTCAAAAGCATAATTGGAATTCCGATTTTTAACGTCAATTCGTGTGGTGGCAGTCCAGATGGATTAAGTGAATTTAACAGTTGACAGTATCATTCCTAGGTGACACTATTGCCCTCGAACACAACCAATGAAAGTCCTTTTCGTGCAAATTCTCTATGTCACGGTAAACTAACTTAATTATGGACTATCTGGCCTAGTGACTCACCCAGGAGGATGTAATAATTTTTGGTTAAATTTGGAGAGGGAAAAGTTCCTTCCCCAAGTTTCAGCAATTGTTGTGTAAAATCACAATCTGTGATTCCATGAAGATGTGCATCCATATTGATTCGTAAATTTAAATTTTCAATCGAAGTCCATAAAGGGGATGATTTCAAGCAAGCATATCTTCTCGTGTACCGCGATTAATGACGGGAAGTGTCTGTCGAAAATCTCCATCTTTTAAGGTTCTGTCTACGGCCTCTATATGCGCTCTATGGCTCATGGTGCATTCATCCCATATAATCAATGAGACGTCTTGTAGTAATTTACCAAGAGGTCAATATTTTTTCGGATAATCCCTGAATGTCTTATCTTCGCAAGTACTAAAAATTCGCAAGGAACGTATTTTCAGTGGCACCTAGGGCATCGAAAAAAAATGTTTCTTTGTTATTCACGCTATCGACTATAGTCTCAAAAGCATGTTTTGATTTGGGACCAATTTTCTCAGATTTTCATTGACAAAACAGGCCAAATCATTTGTATTATAGTGAAGTGTCATTGTCTTTCTTTGGTGAGGGTTGTGTTACTGTGTGCGCCTATAAATTGATAACTTTGTGAGTGCTTAAACTGTGTTTTTAATTGGTATTATTGTGTTCAACAATTGTAGCAGTGATCGTGAATGTAATTTGTATGTATTTACGCGTGCATATTGTGATTTTGCTTTATTAAATTGTTTTAATTTGCAGTCAGACTGACGCTTCAGTGCCTAAACACACGTACATACATACATACATACATATATTTTGCTTGCGCTTGTTCTGTGCTACCAATATAAAATATCTATTTACGCGCTCTTGCTCTCACGCTCTTATTCCACGCATTTACGGTTTTATTAGCCTACGCTCTGACGTTCTCTAACGTAAGCGCTTTCTCTCTCTCTTGTGTCCGTTATATTGCGCTCATTGCACGTGTATTTTACATATTTCTTTTAACATGTTTGTCTGCTGCAGTAAAAACTGTAAAATTTCTGGTGGATTCACCCAAGATTTTATTTTATGTAGGGAGTGTGATAACATGATTCACATGAAATGTGCTAGGTTCAATGCCAAAATCGGGGACAGCTTAGCAGCTGATTCTGGTCCTAAGTGGTATTGCCATACCTGCAATGAGATAGAGAAGGAACAGTCTAAGTTCATGAGGCAGACCTTCAATTATTTCAAAGCTGTCCGAAATAATTTCAATACGCTTCGTGGCAGTATTAAAGAGTTGGAAGACCACATTAATACTGCTTAAACGTTAAATGGCTCGCCGAAGCGCAAAAAGACTTCGGGCTCTTGTCCGCTTACAGCCCCGCTGGTGTTGCCCCCCAAGATTCTTCTGCCGGCTACTGCCTCTACCCTTCCTGCCACATCCAAGCCTCCCCTAGCGGCTATTGTAGTACCCCTACACCTGCTGCCAGCCCGTTAATGGCATTTAATTCACCGGCAACAAGCCCGGTGTTGCCTAAAACTAATGTTAAACCCGTAGATCCCTGTGGATCAACAGATAGTCAGCCTATTGATTCTACGTTAGGTGCAACTCTTAACCCCTTAGGGTTGTACCTCAGAGTAAATTTGTTTTTTTTTCCAGGCTCGCCTCTGATAATTCTGCGGAAGATGTAAGCGCGTATATAAAAAGTAAAATTGATTCCCCGCGTATCGTTGTTGATAAATTTAAATTCAAGCTTGCCTGTGATATATCTTCCTTTAAGCTGAAAGTGCCGCCGGAGCTTTTCTCAACGATTTGTTCTGAAAAGTTTTGGCTGACACACATCATAGTATGTCAGTAGGCGAAATAATAATAATAACAATGTTAGGATCAGTAGTGCTCCGCCTGTTGCATCCACTTTAGTAGAAAAAACAAACACAGTTGATTACCTCCCTCTTACTAGGTTATCAGAATGTAAGAGGACTTTGTAGTAAACTTAGTACTTTGTACCTTAGTAGTCATTCTTTTCCCTTTCATGTCGTTGCCTTCACCGAGACGTGGCTAAGACCCGTTTTAAACGATGAACTTTTCTGATGATTTATTTTCTCATTCTGTTTTAAAACATCTTCGCCAATCTGCTCGCATTTACACGATGAACTTTTTAATTCAATTGATTCTTTGTAATGTTACAGAAGCAAAAACTTCATCGTGTAAAACGGGTCTAAGACAAGAAATACGTAATTCGGAAATATTGAGGGTGTTCAACAGTTCGTTTCATCGTTTCATGTTTCAAGCGTCAGGCAACCACAACTTACATATATAGAAAATATTCTTGAAACCATGAAACACCCCTGCCTATGAATACAAAAATTGTTTCATGTTTCATGAAAGTGAAGATAAGAAGAGCACGATATTTAATCGATATTTGCAATCGATGCATCGCGTATTTTTCAGTATATTTGGTGTATTTTTGTGCAAAGAAGTATGAAAACAACTGATAAATGGCCGCCGCAAACAAAAGTAATTTAAATTGGTTTTGTTTGATAAAATAAACTAGTGATTATCTCATTTATAACTGTGGAATCAACTACTATTTAGAAGCGCAAGACTCCCAAACAAATATTTAAAGCTTTTAAATGGCATTTTTTCTTAATCCAGGCAGCTGTAGCGCAGTCACCGAAAATATGAAACGCATTGAGACGCAAAATGCCGTTAACGAGCTATGCGTTTCATCCCTGAAACATGAAACGATGAAACGGAACTGTTGAACACCGCTATTATCAAACAGATTCTGCATCAATACAACGGACCGTACTCTGCGCCGTGGTGTCGGGGTGCTTATTGCTGTTGATGTGGACTTTCCCTCTGAGACAGTAATTTTAGGTGGTTCTATGGATATAGAGTTTGTTGCTGTAAAGGTAAATATTAATGGTGTTGGTATTTACGTTTCTTGTTCCTATATCTGACAACTCTGTCTACAATGAACATTTGTCAGCAATACTTTCCATTTATTCTATGCTTTCTGATCGTGATATTCTTGTAGTTCTTGGCGATTTTAATATTGCTGATGCTACTTGGATTTCAAGTTTGGACTCAAGCGTGTTGACCCCCATGGTGCAGAATGATTTTCTGGTTGGTTTATTTGAAGTGCCATTGGGTCAGATCATTCCAAATTTCTTGATGAAATTCTTGATTTGGTATTTGTTTCGGATCAATCTACTCTATCTGTGTAAAGATCCCTTCCCATATCCACTCCCACCCGACGTTGGAGGTGTTGATCACTTTGCCAGCCTGTGCCTTACGCCAGTGTAGTGAACCATTCAGCCGAGTACGTCAATTTCGGAAAAACTGTTAAACTTACCCGGCTCTTGGCACTGGCTGACTGGTCGTCCCTCTATGGTTCTGATGACTTGGATTCGGCAATCAGTATTTTTTATAACACTATAGATAATTTATTCGACATGTGTGCCTTGTGGTAGGCCAAGTAGGAAAAACAAACCTGCGTGGTTTACACGAGAGTTGACAGCCCTTAAAAATCGAAAATCTAAGTTGTGTAAGAGTTTCAGAAAATCTGGCTTTTCTGTTGACTACTCATCATACTTGATTGCGCGCTCTAGTTTTTCAGTCATGAATAACTCATGTTATAAAAATTATCTAAGTCGGTGCAGACTACAGTTTCAGCAAGATCCTAAGAGGTTCTTTGACTTCGTTAATGCGAAGCGAAAGTCATCAACATTTCCATCTAATGTATCTTTTGAAAACAAGAAGGCCTATTCGGATCATGCCATTGCCGATTTATTTCCCGAATTTTTTCAAACAACATACAGTTCAATTGATAATCAGGTTGATCTGCCTTACCCGTATCAGGTTGATGCCTCTAATTGCATTTTTGAACCAAGTATCACGGAGTGCTCATTACTACGTGATCTACAGGATATTAAGCCTGTATTTTCCCCGGGACCTGACGGCGTACCAAGCTGTGTGCTTAAGTACTGTGCTGATGGTCTCTTAAAACCTTTGCATAAACTGTTTAGTTTGTCTATTGAGAAATGTTTATTTCATAATATCTGGAAAGAATCATTTATTATTCCGCTTCGTAAAAATAGAGCAGGTCTAATGTGTAAAATTATAGGTGTATCTCCAAATTGTCTGCTATACCAAAAATTTTTGAGAAATTAATGACTTCTCAATTACAACATTTTTGCAGATCTTTAATTTCACCGTGCCAGCATGGATTCGTGAAACAAAGATCTACTTCAACTTACCTGTTAGAGTTTACTTCTCTAAATATTAAAGGTTTTCAAAATAAAATGCAAACGGATGTTATTTACACTGATTTCAGCAAGGCATTTGACTTGGTTAATCACTACCTTTTACTTCATAAACTTCAACTTTTAGGTTTTCCTAGCAATCTTATCTGGTGGATAAGGGAATATTTAATTCATAGAACACAGAGAGTCCGTTTTAATGGTGCTGTCTCTAAGGTGGTTCATGTCACTTCCGGTGTTCCGCAAGGAAGTCACCTTGGACCTTTATTATTTACACTTTTCATCAATGGCCTTCCATCTGTTATTGCCCACTCTCGAGTGCTGTTGTATGCTGATGATGTAAAATTATGCATGTCGGGTACTGCTCTGTTGTCTGCTCAAAAATTACAAATGGATTTAGATAATTTTCAAAAGTGGTGTCGTGTTAACTTACTTAATCTCAATTGCAATAAGTGTAAATTATGTCTTTTTTATAGACGCCTTCCTTTTTAAAATATATATTTTCTTGATGGAAGCCCACTCGATCGCATTGAATGGGTTGATGACTTAGGTATCCTTTTTGATCCGAAACTTAAATTTCACAAGCATATCTCTTCAGTTGCAAATCGAGCCTCTAGTACCTTGGGGTTCATGAAGCGCTGGTCGAAAAAATTTGACTATCCCTTATAACCAAAACTCTTTACACGTCTCTGGTGCGTCCTATTCTTGAATATGGATCTTGTATCTGGTATCCCAAATACAGGATTTACCAGGATAGAATAGATTCAGTACAAAAACAATTTTTGCTCTTTGCCCTTAGGAGATTTAACTGGGATCCTAACATTAACCTACCTTCCTACCACAGTAGACTTTTACTAATAAATCTTCCTTCTCTTTCTGATCGCAGAACAATGCTTGGTGTTGTCTTTTTACACAACCTAATAAATGGTGAAATTGATTCCTCGGAATCAATTAGCCAAATTAGTTTTGCTGTTCCGATCAGAAGGACAAGGAATTTTCTACCCATTGCTCTTCAAGCTTGTCACTCTATGTATGCTTACCATAATCCTTTTCGGACTTTATGTTCAAACTATAACGAATTTTTCCACTTAATAAACGGTGCCACTTCTAGAAGTTCTCTTAAAAAGTTAGTCTTATGTCATTTGTCTACGTTTTTGCAATCTTCGTAACCGTACGCTATGCGGTGTGCCCCTTGGTCGGTTGGGCGGGAGGTTGGTTGCTCTTTGCTTGGGACCGCGCGTTAACAAGCCGGTGCTTGGTATCGTTGGGCCACTTGAATGTACTGTCTTTTTTAGTACATCTACGTCCAATAATAATCTGTTATTGACCACTCTCGAGCGCTGATGTATGCTGATGATGTAAAATTATGCATGTCGGGTACTGCTCTGTTGTCTGCTCAAAAATTACAAACGGATTTAGATTATTTTCAAAAGTGGTGTCGTGTTAACTTACTAAATCTTAATTGCAATAAATGTAAAGTCATGTCATATTTTCTTGATGGAAGCCCACTCGATCGCATTGAATGAGTTGATGACTTAGGTATCCTCTTTGATCCAAAATTTTCCCACTTAATTAACGGTGCCACTTCTATTAGTTATCTTAAAAAGTTAGTCTTATGTTATTTGTCTACGTTTTCGCGATCTTCGTAACCGTACGCTATGCGGTGTGCCCCTCGGTCGGTTGGGCGGGAGGTTGGTTGCTTTTTGCTTGGGACCGCGCGTTTACAAGCCGGTGCTTGGTATCGTTGGGCAACTTGAATGTACTGTTTTTCTTAGTACATCTACGTCCAATAATAATAATCATAGCCATTGTGTTACATATTACGAACTGCCTGGCCCGGCTTCGAACGGTTGGTGAACCCATTTCTAAATATGCGCGTACAGTACATGTATTACAGCTATCGCCCGGGCTTGAGAGGTTCTTCAAATTTATTCTTCTACCCCCTGCGAACGCGCGATTATTGACTCTCGCGCGCAGACTTGAGACATTCAAAAATTTTGATCAGGAAGCCGTTGTGAACGTTCAATACTTGACTCTCTTGCACGGAATTGCGACGCGTATTCTCTCTGACTTAAAAGACGATTTTCAGTTTCCCAATTTCTCAATGTCCGGTTAGGCAAACTGTTATAAGTTTAGTCGAATTTGAGTTTCTTAATGTTCGGTTAGCACTAACTTATCTGATGCCTGGAGGTCTTTTTAACATTTATACCGATGGACCTAAGCCAAATAAGCCTTTTGGAATTCTGCTTCATAGAAAAAATAAACAATTCAAGTGTCTGCTTGAGTCAGCTGTTCGCCTTATTATGATTGTATCGTATTTATATACAGAAGTGACATATAAATGAACGGTGACTTTGGCTTTGAGAAAATTAAATAGCTTATTACTATCACGCGTTTTCAAGCAAAAATGCTTGTATGCATTAAAAATAAGCAATAAAAGTTGGCAATACGCTGTTACTTATTTACAATGTAAAAATTCGGTCAGTTTTTACCTATTTTTCGCAAAAAAAATCAAACCAAAACAAACCGAACAGCTGATTCATTTACGGAGGTTCAGTAACAGAGCAATGGAAGCAGCTTTCGTCATTTACTGTTAAAATTTACGGAAACGGAGCAGTGGAAATTCGCTATGTGTAGCAATGAAAACATAACATCGGATATGAGCCGCGTGATCGGTAGATGAGTTTACGCTATAAATAACTTATATAAATAAATATTTATATATTGGTATAAATATGTATACATAATAATGTATTTTTGTATTCAGGTTTATATATAAAAGCCTAAGCAAGTGGCTTCTCAGCCATTTTTAAAGCCTGAACCCATAAAATAGGTAAAAAGGGTACAATGGTTTTGTGCAAAAGTGTGTAACAGGCAGAAGGAAGCATCTCCGACCCCATAAAGTCTTATATTCTTGATCAGCATCAACAGCCGAGTCGATATAGCCATATCCGTCTGACCGTTCGACTGTCTGTCTGTCCGTCTGTATGAACGCGTCGATCTCAGAGACTATGAGAGCTAGAGACTTCAGATTTTGAAAATAAGTTCTCCTATACCATAAGCAGAACAAGTTTGTTTCAAATTATCGATAACTATTCTTGTTTCCGATATACACATGTACACATATACACACATCTATTACAAAAAAATCTCGAATTTGAAAAATGTAAAAATAGGAGTTGAAATAATAGGTAACGATAGAACTTTTATGAACATTTCATCGAAATCGTTTGAGAAACACCAGAGATATCGAAGATTGAAGTTTAGGTCACAGATGCATACAGACAATGGCTGTACGCGTTATGTATAGGGCTCGGGGTATCTCCTAGTCGGGAAATCTCGACTAGAGCATTCTTACTTGTTATACTTTGATACTGAAAGTATCATAGTATATTGGTTTTGTGCAATGTCCGTCATGGTGCCTGCCCGTCCGTATGAACGCAACTTTTTAAGACACCCGTAAAGCTAGAGACTTGAAACTTTGCAATTATGTTTGGTCAGATAAAGTTTCAAGATTGGGGTGCCACGACTACTAGGAGGCTGGAAAATCGATCAAATCGAAAAATGAAAACCGATAAATCCATATATTTCTCACATTCTAACAGCTAGAATTACCAAGTTTTGCACGAAGACAGCTCGTCAAGTCCCTCAAAAAACTGCATCAAAATTATGGATGCCACGCCCACTCCTTCTGCCCCTAGCCACCCTGCTCTTTGAAAATGGAAACGCCTATATATGTAATAGCGGCCCTCAGAAAACTTTATCAAAAATTTGGATGGCACGCCCACACCTGTCGCCCCCCCCCCAGCCACCGCTGTTTTTAAACCGTTAATGGGTTATAGGCGTTTCCAATTTCATGGTGAAGGGGGGATGGCGGCGGAATAAAGGGGCGTGACATCCAAAATTTCGATGCACTTTTTTGGGGAACGTAAATATCTATCTTCACACAAAATTTGGTGGCTCTAGCCCAAAAAATGTGAAAACTATAGGCGTTTCCAATTTCTTGGAGAAAGGGGGATGGGGGCGGAAGGAGTGGGCGTGTCATCCAAAATTTTGATGCAGTTTTTTTAGGGACATGACTAGCTATCTGCGTGCAAAATTTGGTAACTCTAGCTGTAAGAATGTGACAAATATTAGGTTTTATCGGTTTTCGGTTATCGAATTTATCGATTTCCCAGCCTCCTAGTAGGCGTGGCACTCAAATCTTGACACTGTATCTGTCTCGCCTATAGACAAACATATTTGCAAAGTTTCAAGTCTCTAGCTTTACGGGTGTCGAAAAAAGTTGCGTTCATACGGACAGACGGACAGACACCATGACGGACATTGCACAAAACCAATATACTATGAGACCTTCGGTATCAAAGTATAAAAATTTGGATGCCACGCCCACCCAAGCCATGCGCCTTGAAAAATCGGAATCGGCTATATCTTTAAAAGTTTTGGAGCTAGAGCCACCAAACTTGGAAGGAAGATACGCGGTGACAGTTAAAAACATTTGATTCAAAGCCTCTGCCGGTCACCTTTTAAATTTGTAAGTTAAAATATCTCTAACAGTTTTTGAGTTAAAGTTAACAAAGTTGGTAACATAATAGCTGGCGATTTTTACCACCCGGCCCACCCCTTCTGCCCCTGCATTTCCCCTTGGCAAGCAAACTTTTTACCTTCCGTTCTTTTATTCCGCAGTCGGTTGAGTCCGACTGCAACATTTTCACTTCTTATTTTTATTATATTTACTATATATAAATTTCCAATATAATTTAAAAAATTTTGAGCTCACCATGAACAAAGCCAAAAAGATTTTATTGGAAGAAAGAAGGTGTTTTTATTGTATGGATTTTTACATAATAAATAATATTAAATATAATAATAAAAAATAAATTTAATAAATAAAACTACAAATATAATATTGCATCAACACCGATTATAAGATAACCAAAGCATACAATTTAATGCAATCATAATTTATTTAAATAAAGGTAAAAAACAAACCGCTTGAGTAGTAGATATTTAAAATTGTTGCACACAATTAAACTCGTTAAAATTTTTACACACAATTAAACTCGTTATTGCTATATTGCTTTAATATTTTAACGGAAAAAAATGTTATTTCCATTTTAATACTAAAAAACACAACTTAGATAGTTTTTATACTGTTTGTAAAGTTATGGTACTCAAAAACAATAATTATAGTACAGGACGCCTAAGCGTACATGGCATATTCTAATAAAGTACGTATTGTTTACTTGATAAACGTATTTGTGACACGCAAAGACTGATTCATTGTATGCTCTGTACTTTACTAGCAAAAGGAAAACGAAAAAAGCCAACCTAAACCAACCTTTGTACTTTTAAAACGAATATATAGAACCATAAGGCTCTGCAGGTAAATAATTATTTGTATTTTAGTTTGATATTTTGTGTTTTACTTAAGATCTTTGCAAAGGCTCCCCAAGCCATCCTAAACCAACCTTTGTACTCGTCAAACGAAAATAGTGAACTATAAGGCTCTGCAAGTAAATAATTATATGTATTTTAGTTTGTTATATTGTATTTTACTTAAGATCTTCACAAAGGCTCCCCATGTTATACAAATAAAATTATATTTTTTTTGTCCATGTTAGCGATATTCATTAATTTTATATTGATATGTATTTAATCATTTTTGTAAGACACATATAACTAAAACTATAAACTAAATGTATACAAATTAAAAAGTTAATCATATTAAAATTAAAAACAAGTAAAAACGTTGCAGTCGGACGCAACCGACTGCGGAATACTTTGATACCAGTAAAAGAACGGTTGATAAGGGGGAATGCAGGGGCGAAGGGAGTGGGCCATGTGGTAAACATCGCCAGCTATCATGTTACCAAATTTGGTGACTTTTGCTCAAAAGCTGTGGAAGATAACTTAACTTCAAAATGTAAAAGGTGGGCGGCAGAGGTGGGCGTGGTATCCAAATTTTTGAATCAAATGTTTTTAACTGTCACTATCTATCTTCCTACCAAGTTTGGTGGCTCTAGCTCAAAAACTGTTAAAGATATAGCCGATTTCAATTTTATAAGGTGGGTGGCTTGGGTGGGCGTGGCATCCAAAATTTTGATGCAGATCTTTGGTATATGTTGCCTTCTATCTTTCTACCGAATTTACGGGCTCTAGCTTAAAAACTGTAAGAGATATCGAAATTTCCGATTTTAAATGGTGGGCGGCAGAGGTGGGCGTGGCATCCTAATTTTTGATGCAGATCTTTTGTAGATGTCACCATATATCTTCCTACCAAATTCGGTGACTCTAGCTCGAAAAATGTGAAAACTATAGGCGTTTCCAATTTCTTGGAGAAGGGAGGATGTGGGCGGAATCAGGGGGTGTGGCATCCAAGTTTTGATGGGGAACGTCAGTACCTATCTTGACACAAAATTTGGTGGCTCTAGCCCAAAAAATGTGAAAACTATAGGCGTTTCCAATTTCATGGTGAAGGGGGGATGGCGGCGGAATCAGGGGGCGTGGCATCAAAAATTTTGATGCATTTTTTTGTGGAACGTTAATATCTATCTTGACAAAAAATTTGGTGGCTCTAGCCCAAAATATGTGAAAACTATAGGCGTTTCCAATTTCTTGGAGAAGGGGGGATGGGGGCGGAAGGAGTGGGCGTGGCATCCAAAATTTTGATGCAGTTTTTTCAGGGACATGACTAGCTATCTGCGTGCAAAATTTGGTAACTCTAGCTGTAAGAATGTGACAAATATTAGGTTTTATCGGTTTTCGGTTATCGAATTTATCGATTTCCCAGCCTCCTAGTAGGTGTGGCACCCCAATCTTGACACTTTATCTGTCTCGCCTCTGGACAAACATATTTGCAAAGTTTCAAGTCTCTAGCTTTACGGGTGTCGAAAAAAGTTGCGTTCATACGGACAGACGGACAGACACCATGACGGACATTGCACAAAACAAATATACTATGAGACCTTCGGTATCAAAGTATAACAAATGCTGTGCAAAGTCTCAAAGTTAAACTAACACTCTTTAAAATATATCTCCAAAGCAAAGAAATACAAGAAAACAGGCGGATCACATTTTAAATTGAAGCTGCTGAGCAAAAATTAAAAAATTTTACATATTGGTATCTTATTAAATGTATCTGATATAAGTTCAACTTCTTAACTTCCCTTTGCTTAAAGTAACAAATATAATATTAATAATGCAGTTCTAGTTGCGTACATTTAAATTGTTTCAAACAAATCAAATCAATTTAACCTCTGACATTAAACAATTTTTAAAAAAGAAGTTGTTATTCATACATTTTTCTAGATACTAAGCATTCAAATTTTAACTTCCAGTTTTTTTAAATCTTATTTAATAATAAATTATTAAGTTAAGTCATATTCATTTTATATAATAAAATAAAAATAAGTTAAGGCTTACAACAAATTATTTCAAGCTTGTCATCGCTTTTGAATTTTATTATGAATTTACCAGCACAAGGGGAGTACTAAAATTAGTCACTAGTCACATTTAAATAATCCTATAAAAATTTAAACAGAAATTAAAAAGATTAAACAATATTATAATAATAATAATAATAAACACATGTACAAACATAAAAGAAATAAAAATATATAATATGGCCACATAAAAACAAAAAACAACACAAGCTTAAACACACAGAAGGGACGCCCCAACGTATGGCAACGGCAAATCAAAAAGCTATAAGATGGAGCAAAGTTAAAGTTTATATCTAGTCCAGTTTTTAAGTCTAAGTCAAAAATACGATTTGAAAACAGTAACATGGTCATATCGTTGAGTCCAAAAACATAACGTGCTATACTATTTAAAGCTACTTATCTCGCACTAGCAATATCACAGTTGGCAAAGATTTCAATACCATAAAACAAAACTGGAACTAAAGCTTTCCGATAGTCATTCTTGTATTAATCGGCAGCCAGGGCGGAACAAGCTGCCGGGAACACCAAGCTTACCCACAGCCTTATTGACCGGTCTTTCCATGTTAGTGTATTGTTAAATGTTATTCCTAGATTATCAGCCTTTTCCACATACGCAATATCTACATTATCAACACAGAGTTTACTTAAATTGTTAACATTTAGTTTTTTTATACATTATGATACATTTACACTTTGACGGGTTCAAACGAAGCCCATTGCTACGCCCATTTACATACACGTAACAGATCATTATTACATAGCATGATACATTGGTTAATCTGACTAACAGACGACTACATATAATTGGACATCATCAGCGTACATATGGGCTTCACTCATGACAGAACACTTGGGAGATCATTAACATAAATTGTAACAAAAACGCGCGCCACCACGCGAACTAACCAAAAACAACGGGATAGGGAACAGGGCGGCCCAGGAACACCCACACATGTACCAAATGACTTACCAAAAACGGGGAAACAACCCAATAAAAGGGGCGCAAGGGGCGGCACCAAATTGAATCAAAGTTTAGCGCACACACGCCACCAAGTTGGGGCCACTCAAAACTGTAAAAAAGCCGTCCGATTTAAAGGCGGGTGGCTAGGGGGCGGGCATCAAAATGGCAGGTCTGGAGATGCCCTCATCTCACCCAATACGGGCCACTAAAAACAAAAATACAAATCCGATTTAAAGGTGGGCGGCAGAGGGGCGGGCATCCAATTGAGCAGATCTTGAGATGTCACCAAACTCCACCAAATGACACAGCCCAAAAAAAAACAGTTACAATTGAAGGGGAGGCGAATCGGGGACGGGCACCCAAGTTTAGGGGACCCAGTACCATCTACACAAAATGCCCCCAAAAAGAAAAAAGCCAATCAGGAAGGGGAAAGGGCAGGCACAAATGATGCATTTTGGGAACGCAATATCATCTGACACAAATGCACCCAAAAAAAAAGGGCGTTCCAATTCAGGGGGGGGGGGGACCAGGGGCGTGGCATCCAAAATGTGCGTTTTGGGACGAAATACATCTGACACAAAATGGGCCACCCAAAAGGAAAACAGGCTAATAAGAGCAGGGGAAGGGGGGCGGGCATCAAAATGAGCAGTTTAGGACAGATACATCCGCAAAACAACCCGAAGAACGACAAATATGTTTATCGGTTTCGTACAATATCGATTCCAGCCCCAGTAGGCGCACCCAACACACTTACGTCCGCCTAAGACAAAAACAAATCAAGTCCACAGGGTGTCGAAAAAGTGCGTCAACGGACAGACGGACAGACACAACGCAACAAACACAACGACAACACCAACGGACACACAAAACCAAAACAAACCGGACAAAGTAAAAAAGTAGAGGACCTAGAATTGATCTAGTGGAACACCACGTGTTGTTACCACAATGTCGGAGGTAGAATCCTGAACAACTACAGCCTGTTTTCTATTTCTTAAATATGAGTCCATTAACTTAACTGCAGTTGTGGAGAAGTTATAAAGTCGCTTAACTTCGTTGTCAAAATTTCGTGGTTAACCGTGTCAAAAGCCCTACTAAAGTCAAGAAGTGTTAATAGAGTAACTCACTATTGTCCATATGACTTCATGTCCTCAACAATTTTTAAAATTGCGGTTGTACAACTTTTCTTTTTTCTAAACCCAGATTGTTTGTTGCTAATTAAGTTGTTGGTGTCCATAAAAGTTGAAATTTGGTTTGCCAATAATTTTTCAAAAACTTTGGACAAGAATGGCAATATAGCTATTTAAGTAATAAAAAAAAAACTTTAACTGCGCTCATGGTGTCTAAGAAAACAAGGAGACTGGTATTGCCGTGTTTGGACCTCGGGAGGGGACCCATGAAATCCGCGCAGAGGATGTCGAACGGGCCCTGGGCTTGTTGCGTGTACATATGTCCTGCTGGTCTAAGTTGACTCACCTTTAATTTCTGTAATTTTTCGCACTTCCTGATGTACCTCGTCACATCCCGCAAAATACCAGGCCAATAGTATAGCTGTGTCATCCTTGTCGCTGTCTTCCGGATTCCCAAGTGTCCTGCTGTTGGATGGTCATGGCATTCCTCCAGGACCCGTCTTCGGTGGTCGCTAGCTAAGCATAGTTTCCAAGTCACGTGTTCTTCCTCGGGAGGCCGATGGCCCATTTGCCGGTAAGTCTGCTCGTAACACAATGGTTATGATTATTGTATTGTTGTTTACCCGCGATCCGAATTAATACACGGTGGTTGAGATTAGCTTGTTTATTGGCACGTCTTGCCTTCAAAAAGTTCGCTAAAGATCTGATTTATAATTATACATTGAAGTTACAATAAACCTTAACTTGTCGGCAGAATAGCTGGCAGAGTGGCTTGCAGCGCGGCCGATGGGTCGCTGGTAGATCGGCTGGCAGCGCGGCCGACGAGCGGTTGGCAGCGCAGCCGATGAGCGGTTGACAGAACGACGGACGAAGTGGCTGGAATGCTGTTGTTGTGGTCGCCCGAAAATGCTGATCTTGCGGCATGTGCAAGGCATCCTATTTCGATTACAGACCACTGTTTATGCAATGCTATAACTATAAGCGTATTTCCAAATGCTCAGTTATTCTCAGTTATGTTAGTTAACAGTAACGGAGGTTCAGTTTGCGTGTATTCTCCCATAAGGAATTAACTGAAGTAAAACTGACCATAAATACTTACTGAAGAATAACTGAAGAGGAACTGGTTCATTTAAACACTTGTTCGATAAAACATCGCTGCTAATGGGCTCTTTTAATTCAATTCATTCATTTACGGAGGTTCAGTAACAGAGCAATGGAAACAGCTTTCGTCATTTACTGTTAAAATTTACGGAAACGGAGCAGTGGAAATTCGCTGTGTAGCAATGAAAACATAACATCGGATATGAGCCGCGTGATCGGTAGATGAGTTTACGCTATAAATAACTTATATAAATAAATATTTATATATTGGTATAAATATGTATACATAATAATGTATTTTTGTATTCAGGTTTATATATAAAAGCCTAAGCAAGTGGCTTCTCAGCCATTTTTAAAGCCTGAACCCATAAAATAGGTAAAAAGGGTACAATGGTTTTGTGCAAAAGTGTGTAACAGGCAGAAGGAAGCATCTCCGACCCCATAAAGTCTTATATTCTTGATCAGCATCAACAGCCGAGTCGATATAGCCATATCCGTCTGACCGTTCGACTGTCTGTCTGTCCGTCTGTATGAACGCGTCGATCTCAGAGACTATGAGAGCTAGAGACTTCAGATTTTGAAAATAAGTTCTCCTATACCATAAGCAGAACAAGTTTGTTTCAAATTATCGATAACTATTCTTGTTTCCGATATACACATGAAATCTATTACAAAAAAATCTCGAATTTGAAAAATGTAAAAATAGGAGTTGAAATAATAGGTAACGATAGAACTTTTATGAACATTTCATCGAAATCGTTTGAGAAACACCAGAAATATCGAAGATTGAAGTTTAGGTCACAGATGCATACAGACAATGGCTGTACGCGTTATGTATAGGGCTCGGGGTATCTCCTAGTCGGGAAATCTCGACTAGAGCATTCTTACTTGTTATACTTTGATACTGAAAGTATCATAGTATATTGGTTTTGTGCAATGTCCGTCATGGTGCCTGTCCGTCCGTATGAACGCAACTTTTTAAGACACCCGTAAAGCTAGAGACTTGAAACTTTGCAATTATGTTTGGTCTGATAAAGTTTCAAGATTGGGGTGCCACGACTACTAAGAGGCTGGAAAATCGATCAAATCGAAAAATGAAAACCGATAAAACCGAATATTTCTCACATTCTTACAGCTAGAGCTACCAAATTTTGCACGCAGATAGCTAGTCATGTCATTGAAAAAACTGCATCAAAATTTTGGATGCCACGCCCACTCCTTCTGCCCATAGCCACCCTGCTCCTTGAAAATGGAAACGCCTATATATGTAACAATGTTTATCAATATGCGATGATCATCGATCCAAGTGGACAGTCGAAGAAAGAACGCGAAGCAGAGCAGTCGTCGTCGGAGAGTCGAAGAAAGAACGTGAAGCAGAGCAGTCGTCGTCGCGGAGTCGCAGAAAACAAAACATAGCAGTCAGAGTTGTCGTTGCAGAGTCGTCATAAAAGTTGCAGAGTCGTCGTGTAGTTGCTGAGTCGTTGCTGTGTCGTAGTCGCAAAACGCGACAAACTGCCGTTGTCACTTGCGCGAATTCACTGTTCATTTGATAGACATTTAAACCATTAACTAACATTAACTAAGATCAACTATTGCATTAACATATAATCAATAAATATCCTACATTTGGGGGCTCAACCGCTAAACCTTAAAAAGAGTCGAAACAGTTGCAAAGTGCCGTTAAAAATCTGATGCCAGCCTCAGAGAGTGAAGACGAAAGAATGAGTGACGATGAAGGCAAGAGACAGCGACAGGGTGCCGTCAAGCGTACGTTGGCAAAGCAAAAAGAAAGAGATTGCCAGATCGCAGAAGCGCACCCTTTACCAGAATTTTGCGGACACCAAATAACGGAGATGCAAACGGAGAATAATAGAAGCCTAAACCAAATAATTCAGTTGCAAACTCTTAAAATTCAAGCAGATGAATTAACACAGAGAGAACCAAAATTATCAGCAGAAAATTTTGCGAAAGTTGTGCCGGACTTCGATGGTGCCAGTATACCAGTTGAAAATTGGTTTACAAATTTTGAGCAGAATGCAGATGCATATGAGCTGACTGAAAAACAACGGTATGTGCAGGCACGCGGAAAAATGACCAAAATGTCAAAATTGTTTTTGAAATCGACATTGGTGAGCACATATGAGCAACTCAAAAGCGTTTTAGTTGAAGAGTTCAAGCGCGCATCAAAAAGTGCTGACATACATACAAAGCTGTCACACAGAAAAAAGAAGAAAGATGAAAGCATGCATGAATACATATTAACAATGAAGAAAATAGCCGCACTTGGACAAGTAGATGCCGAGTCTATTATTGACTATATAGTCGATAGATTGGATATTAAAAGTGAATTTAAGTTTGCGTTGTACGGATGTAAATCATATAACGATTTATTGGAACAATTTGAGCTGTATGAGATCAAATGTGTGACAGAAAAATCATACAAACAATTCAGTGGTGGTATAAAAAGTATACCCGATGGAAGAAATATACGTTGCTACAACTGTGGATCAAAAGAGCATATAAGAAAATATTGCAAAGAAGACACCAAATGTTTTAAATGTGCAGGCAGTGGTCACATTTCAATAAACTGTCCGCAAGTTGTGAAAAGCGTACAAATCGTGAAGGACTCCAAGCGTTTGAAAATGATTTCTTTGAACGGTACAGAAATTGCTTGTCTGGTAGATACAGGATCTGATGTCTCAATCGTACGCCAATCCGTGTTCAAAAAGCTCCCGTGTACATCGCTGGAAAAAAGCTACACTGTTCTACGAGGAATTGGAAACGTTAAGACGCAGCCGCTGGGTACATTTATGGGCAGAGTATACGTTGACGAAGTCGAAGCCGAACAAAAGTTTGTTGTTGTACCAAACAACCACATCGAGAACGATGCAATTCTAGGTTTTGATTTTGCATCCCAGTTCAGCGTAACGTTGGAGGAAGGAGAATTCAGCTTTTGAAAGGCAGTGGCGCGGCCGGAACGCGCTAAAACAAATGAGCTATGTATATATAATATTGTTGAAACTGAGAGTAATATAGATGCTCCCACAGAGTACAAGCCGATAATCGAATCAATGATAGCCGAATACAAGCCAGCTGAAGAAAACACAGGGTGCCCAGTGTTGATGAAAATTGTACCAGAGGAGGGTATGAAACCATTTCGTCAGCAAGCAAGCCGTCACTCAGCTGTGGAATGCGAGTCAATCAGAAAACAAGTTGATGTCTGGTTGCAGGATGGCATTATACGCAAATCATCATCGAACTTTGCCAGCCGAGTCGTCGTAGCCAAGAAGAAGGATGGCACGAATAGGATCTGCATTGACTATCGCCAACTAAACAGCATGGTACTTCAGGATTGCTTTACGGTGCCACGCATGGATGACGTGTTGGAGAAGCTTCAGTCTGCAAAGGTGTTTATAGTCATGGATCTGGAGAATAGCTTCCTCCACGTTCCAATCGAGGAGTCGAGCCGCAAGTTTACAGCGTTCATAACCAAGGAAGGGTTATTTGAATTTAATCAAGCACCGTTTGGGTTTCGCAACTCGCCAGCTGTTTTCAACCGTTTTGTTAGTTGCGTATTTGAAGACTTGATTTTGAAGGATGTGCTGCAGCTGTACATAGACGACATAATTATATACGCAAACACGAACGAAGAATGCATGTCGAAACTGAGAGATGTTTTAAGCCAAGCAGCTAAGTATAAGCTTAAAATTAAATGGAATAAATGCCATTTTTAAGAAAATAAGATTGACTTTCTGGGACACACGATAGAGATGGGCAAAATTTGGCCAGGACAAGAAAAGACGCACGCTGTACAGAGATTTGGATGTCCCAAAAACATACAAGGCGTTCAATCCTTTTTGGGCTTAACAGGATTTTTCCGAAAATTCATTCGAGGTTACGCTCAAATCGCACGACCGTTAACTAACTTGTTTAAGAAGGATGTAGTTTTCAAGATGGAGGCAGCAGAATTAAACGCGATGAGTTGTTTAAAGAACGCGTTGTCGATGGAACCTGTTCTACGTCTATATTGCCGAGACGCACCAACTGAATTACATACTGACGCGTCTAAGGATGGATTCGGTGCAGTATTGATACAGCAGTTTGATGAGCAGCAGCATCCAGTATTTTATTGGAGCAAAAAAACGTCGTCGAGCGATTCAAAGCGCCACAGCTACGTGCTGGAGGTTAAAGCAGCATATCTTGCGATGCAGAAACTACGCTACTACCTACTAGGTCTTCGCTTTAAATTGGTTACAGATTGCACTGCTTTTACGCAAACTGTAAAGAAACAAGTAAAAACGTTGCAGTCGGACGCAACCGACTCCGGAATGCTTTGATACCAGTAAAATACGGTTGATAAGGGGGAATGCAGGGGCGAAGGGAGTGGGCCATGTGGTAAACATCGCCAGCTATCATGTTACCAAATTTGATGACTTTAGCTCAAAAACTGTGGAAGATAACTTAACTCAAAAATTTAAAAGGTGGGCGGCAGAGGTAGGGTGGCATCCAAATTTTTGAATCAAATGTTTTTATTTGTCACTATCTATCTTCCTAATAAGTTTGGTGGCTCTAGCTCAAAAACTGTTAAAGATATAGCCGATTCCGATTTTATAAGGCGGGTGGCTTTGGTGGGCGTGGCATCCAAAATTTTGAATCAAATGTTTTTAACTGTCACTATCAATCTTCCACCAAGTTTGGTGGCTCTAGCTCAAAAACTGTTAAAGATATAGCCGATTCCGATTTTATAAGGTGATTGGCTTAGGTGGGCGTGGCATCCAAAATTTTGATGCATTTTTTTGGGGAACGTCAATATCTATCTTCACACAAAATTTGGTGGCTCTAGCCCAAAAAATGTGAAAACTACAGGCGTTTCCAATTTCTAGGAGAAGGGGGGATGGGGGCGGAATCAGGGGGCGTGGAATCCAAGTTTTGATGGGGAACGTCAGAACCTATCTTGACACAAAATTTGGTGGCTCTAGCCCAAAAAATTGGAAAACTATAGGCGTTTCCAATTTCATGGAGAAGGAGGGGATGGCGGCGGAATCAGGGGGCGTGGCATCAAAAATTTTGATGCATTTTTTTGTGGAACGTCAATATCTATCTCGACACAAAATTTTGTGTCTCTAGCCCAAAAAATGTAAAAACTATAGGCGTTTCCAGTTTCAAGGAGCAGGGATGATGGGGGCGGAAGGAGTGGGCGTGGCATCCAAAATTTTGATGCAGTTTTTTCAAGGACATGACTAGCTATCTGCGTGCAAAATTTGGTAGCTCTAGCTGTAAGAATGTGAGAAATATTCGGTTTTATCTGTTTTCAGTTATCGAATTTATCGATTTCCTAGCCTCCTAGTAGGCGTGGCACCCCAATCTTGACACTTTATCTGTCGCGCCTATAGACAAACATAATTGCAAAGTTTCAAGTCTCTAGTTTTACGGGTGTCGAAAAAAGTTGCGTTCATACAGACGGACAGACGGACACCATGACGGACATTGTACAAAACCAATATACTATGAGACCTTCGGTATCAAAGTATAAAAAGACGTGCCAAGAGAAGCGCAGTGGATACTAGCCTTACAGGATTTTGATTTCGAGATCGAACATCGTTCAGGCAACAGGATGAAACACGTCGACAGCCTCAGTCGATACCCACAAGATGTTTTGGCCATTACGTCAGAAGTTTCAGCTCGATTGAAAGTCGCTCAAGAAAAGGATAGCTAAATTAAAGCTATTAAAGAAATAATTAAATCACAGCAGAAAGAAAATTTTAAACTTAAAGGTGGAATCGTATACAAAGCAGTAAGCGGCAATGACTTGTTAGTCGTACCCAAATCAATGGAAAAGGAGATAATAGCCGACGCACATAATATAGGTCATTTCGCTATACAGAAAACTATGCACAATCTACAGCAGCAGTTTTGGATACCTCACATGGAACGCACAGTAACTCTGTTGATCGATACTTGTGTCAAGTGCATTATTGTCAACAAAAAGTTGGGAAAGCCAGAAGGGTTTTAAAACTGCATTGATAAGGGAGACAAGCCGCTTCATACCCTTCACATCGATCATTTGGGACCCATGGATTCAACATCAAAGGGCTACAAGTATATAGTTGCAATCGTAGATGGTTTTTCAAAGTTTGTGTGGCTGTTCACCACAAAAAGCACTGGCAGCGATGAAGTGTTGAAAAAGTTGGAGGAATGGTCCAACGTTTTTGGTCAGCCGTCACGTATTATAAGCGACAGGGGCGTGGCATTCACCTCAAACAGTTTTGAAGAATACACAAAGGCAAATGGCATTAACCACGTATGGACAACAACAGGAGTTGCTCGTGGCAATGGCCAAATTGAACGTGTAAATAGATGCATACTATCGATAATTAGCAAATTATCAATCGGAGACACATCAAAGTGGTACAAGTACGTATCCCAGGTGCAGAGAGCGATTAATTCGCATGTTCATTGTTCTACAAAGATGACACCGTTTCAAGTAATGTTTGGAGTAAACATGAAGAATAAGATCAGCGATAACATTATACTCACCTTAGAACAAGAACTTATAACGGACTTTGACGAAGAGAGATCGGATATGCGCAAGGAAGTGAATGCACATATAGAGCGAGCTCAGAAGAAATACAAAGAAGGATACGATCGTAATCGCAAATGCGAGCATGGATACAAGGAGGGAGATGTCGTGGCAATTAAACGCACCCAATACGTTGCCGGCAGAAAACTAGCAAGCAGCTTCCTCGGTCCATACGAAGTAATTAAGGTAAAAAGGAACGGACAATACGACGTACGTAAAGGAGCCCAAGTAGAAGGCCCGTTAACAACTTCAACATGCGCAGAAAATATGTAATTGTGGAAGTACACATCTACAAATGAAGACGTATGGTCGTCTGGGACAGACGACAGTGGTCAGGATGACCGAATGTAACAATGTTTATCGATATGCGCTGATCGATGATCATCGCCAAGTGGACAGCGCTGCAAGAGTGAGCGTGAGTAGGCAGTCGAAGAAAGAACGCGAAGCAGAGCAGTCGTCGTCGGAGAGTCGAAGAAAGAACGTGAAGCAGAGCAGTCGTCGTCGCGGAGTCGCAGAAAACAAAACATAGCAGTCAGAGTTGTCGTTGCAGAGTCGTCATAAAAGTTGCAGAGTCGTCGTGTAGTTGCTGAGTCGTTGCTGTGTCGTAGTCGCAAAACGCGACAAACTGCCGTTGTCACTTGCGCGAATTCACTGTTCATTTGATAGACATTTAAACCATTAACTAACATTAACTAAGATCAACTATTGCATTACCATATAATCAATAAATATCCTACATATATGTAATAGCGTCCCTCAGAAAACTTTATCAAAAATTTGGATGGCACGCCCACACCTGTCGCCCCCGCCAGCCACCGCTGTTTTTAAACCGTTAATGGGTGTATCTTCCACATTTTTTGAGCTAGAGTCACTAAAGTTGGTTGGAAGATATATGTATGGTGACATCTACCAAAGATCTGAATAAACAAGTAAAAACATTGCAGTCGGACGCAACCGACTGCGCAATACTTTGATACCAGTAAAAGAACGGATGGTAAGGAGTCTGCTTGCAAAGGGACGGGCCGGGTGGTAAACATCGCCAGCTATCATGTTATCATATTTAGTGACTTTAGCTCAAAAACTGTGGAAGATAACTTAACTCCCAAATTTAAAAGGTGGGCGGCTGAGGTAGGCGTGGCATCCAAATTTTTTAATCAAATCTTTTTAATTGTCACCATTTATCTTCATACCAAATTTAAAGGCTCTAGCTCAAAAACTGTTAAAGATATAGCCGATTCCAATTTTGTAAGGCGGTTGGCTTGGGTGGGCGTGGCATCCAAAGTTTTGATGCAGATCTTTGGTAGATGTTGCCTTCTATCTTTCTACCGAATTTGGGAGCTCTAGCCTAAAAACTGTAAGAGTTATCGAAATTTCCGATTTTAAATGTTAGGCGCAGATGTGGGCGTGGCATCCAAATTTTTGATGCATATCTTTCGTAGATGTCACCATATATCTTCCTAACAAATTTGGTGACTCGTGTTTAAAAATGTGGAAGATACACGCATAGCCGTTTTAACAACGGCGGGGGGATGGGGGCGGAAGGTGTGGGCGTGGCATCCAAAATTTTGATGCAGTTTTTCCAGGGACATGCCCAGCTATATGCGTGCAAATTACGGTAATTCTATCTGTAAGAATGTGAGAAATATGTGGTTTTATCAGTTTTTAGTTACCGAATTTATCGATTTCCCAGCCTCCTAGTAGGCGTGGCACCCCAATCTTGACACTTTATCTGTCTCGCCTATAGACAAACATATTTGCAAAGTTTCAAGTCTCTAGCTTTACGGGTGTCGAAAAAAGTTGCGTTCATACTGACAGACGGACAGACACCATGAGGGACATTGCACAAAACCAATATACTATGCTACTTTCAGTATCAAAGTATAAAAAGCTAGATGTGCAAAAAAAATTAAGCTAAAAAAAGCTAAATCCGAGGGAAAATAAGCTGAAAAAAGCTGGTTTTAAAAAACACTATTTTCTTGGTTAAATTGAAGGAACTAACTATTTTAATTAATTCTAAATCCTTTCTTTTTAATTTATAATGATAATTATGGTAATAAAATAAAAAGATATCCGATTTCAACCCACTTCTTAATTTTGTTTTTACTTAGTTTACTTGGCTGAAGGCCCGCTCCACTTCTGCGTTTGACCACGGTAATGACAATATTTGTACCATATTGGTTGCCAGTACATGAAACCGGTTTTTTACTCACGGTACGCGAGAACTTCGAGCCAAAATTTAAGCGTATTGTCATTGTTCTCCCAAGTACAAGCTTTACGTCTTTATATTGCCATTCGACCTCTCCAATATTTGAAGTATTAAAGTATTCCAGGACGGGAAGGATGCTATGCTGTTTTATTCTCAAAAGATTTTCAACGGCAAATGCATCGGTTTGTTTTAATACTTCGATATTGTCGGGCAGTGTGAAAGATAAACAACATAATATTTTGTATGCGCCTTTAAACAAACTAAAAACCTTTGCTTCAACTGTTTAACGAGCTCTATTACAAAATTTGAACAGCACTCCCGAATTGATTTCTCCTCAATAATTTAAATTTTTTCAAGTCAAACTTGCTTTTCAAATTCGTATCCAAGATATAGGTCTCTTTCCACATATTTTTCAAGTTCGTTCTCGGTCAAAATGTCGATATTATTTTCCTGTGGTATTATTTTGTTTTGCAAAGATCTTATAGCCAGTATAAGATCATTCAGCAATTTGTTTACCTGTTGCATTTCTTGCAAAACATGTTTTAGAAATTTGAGATATAAAATGTTTTTAGTGTCCTTAAATAAATCGCACAGGTGTTGAGCTTGTACACAGTTTTCTTGGGTACCAGCAACCAGCAATACCAAAATGAAGCGTTAGCTCATGCCACTGGTCCAAAATTCTTGTTACAGCCAATTCAATCGATAGCCTTCGTGTATCGCACACTCGTGGAATTTTAAGGGGAACCTTTTATGAAACAAATTTATGTTTTGTAAGTAAACCATTTCTTTAAGTTATGCAGTCGACAAATAGTTACATGATAACAATAACAATGTTAATACAAAAGGACATTAAAAACTAAAGATGCACACGAGGGTTTTTTTACACTAAAATATACCGTCTCATCATTTATGCATTGGTAAGCTATATTGTACGCAATTTAACGACTCGAGCTTTTGGAAATCCAATTATACGTATATAAGGTACTCAAGCCCCTCTGGAAAGCAGTGCTTGCAGGAATGGAGTGGTTTATGTACACTTAGTGCGATGCAGTTTAATACGCGACGCGGTATCGCTGTCGCTAAATTTGTTTTGGCAAAGGGTGCCCAGGTGGTCGATTGGAGCATTTGCTGTGTGTTTTGCTATAAACAGACTAAGGGTTGGCATTTGCCCATTTGGTCAAATCCACTTAGAGCACCCTTGTGCTTTTTTGTTGCCGCGTGGGCACGCTGGTCGCAAAGCTTGGCATTTAAGTCCTATCTACATTGGCGCGAGGCCGCGAGGCGATGTTCGAAAGCGAGTGTCGCTACCATTTTCATTTCATGTGAGTCAATGTGCTTGTTTACAATGGCGCTAGATGTCGAACGTCTCTCGCTTTCAATTTCGAAAATATGAAAAAACCTCGCGTTGGTGAAGCGTGAACAGCTGATGAGAAACAGCTGTTGTTAATGCCAAATAATTTTTGTTTTTAGCTGCACAATGCAGAAATTGAATTGCGAGCAAACTGAATTGCTAATTCTATTAATAAAATAAAATACAATTCTATTCGCCAATTGCGGAATAAATTATTATTTTTTTTATTGAAGACATAACACAAATGAAATATGTTCTGTTTGGTTTTTTTTTGGTAAGTGTTGCCATGTTATGGTAACAGGGCTGCCATGTTTTATTGAAAAGGGCTGCAAATTTAAACAAAAATAAAAAAAAACACGCCAGAAGAATCGCGTCAATGTAAATAGACATGCGATATTTTGCAGCGAGTGTCCACGCTATCGAATTCGAACGCAAGTCTCGCCTCGCGTCTCGCGCCAATGTAGATAGGACTTTAAGCCGCACTTGCAGTAGCTGCAGTACGCCCTTGTGGAGTCTGTTATATCTTTCCGAAGATACTCTCTGAACTCGGCGTCCTGCAGCCACACCTCGCGTACACTTTGTTTAAAAATGTTTGGCATTTTTTGGCCGGTTTTTCGATTTAATATATTTTAATTCTTTATTTTAATCGTTCATGTGCGCGTCTCTTTTACAATTCTTACAAAGTGAAGTTGGGCACGCTTACAAGTTATCAACCTTTCGATAGGTCAGCTCGACACACCATCACATTCATCGGTAGTGTATCGATCTGCGGCTCTACCACTACCAGCAGTTAACAAAATCTGCTTCTACTAACAGCCTCCTACAATTTCTTAATGCAGCGAAGTAATAAAATCAAATATAAAATATGGTGAAAAATTAAGTACAGCTAAAAAAGAGGCTAAATAAATTTATTTTAAAGCTAGAATTCCCGCAACCCGCTATTTTTGAATTTCTTCCGCAATGGCATTTGAGAAAAGCCAGATCTAGCTGGAAAAAAGCTAAAATGGCAGCCCTGGACCCATTCCCACCAATGAATATGACATGTACAAGAGCGGAATTCGGAGCTGCCAACTTAAATTCACTCGCCCATTAAAAAAAAAAGATGCGCTTAGGGTCGGGCAAAGTAACGAGAGCAGGCAGTTCTACTCAACGTAGAATATCTGCGCTTGTTTTGATTTTTGCTTCTATGCTTGTTCTTAGAGGCTTGCCGCCATTTCGCGAGCTAAGTCTGTGGGGACTCTACGGTTTTTTGCCCCGAAGTCTGATAATTGATTCGTGTAGAACTCGAAAAAACAATACGAAAATATTAAATAAAATTGATCGATAGCTCGCCTGGTTATACCATAGTTAATAAAAAATCGAAAAATATCGAAAAATTAAATTTTTTGGGAAAGTTAAATAGATTTCCAAAAAAAAAACCAAAAATACAAAACACAATTTATCGATTTATAGTTATTTATGGAGCTATCGATAAAAATGTAACACAATTTTTTTTAGATTGAAAAGTTTAATAGATTTCTTAAAAATAAGACGAAATAAATAAAATTTATTGATATACCGCGTTAAAAAGTACCAGCTGATTTTCAACGACTAGGCAGAACAAGTTGGCAAGGCAGACAACAAAATAATGAAAATCTGTAAAAATGTAATCGAAATCGGTTGAGAAACACCAGAGATATCGAAGATTGAAGTGTAGTCACAGGTGCATACAGACAATGACTGTACGCGTTAAGTATAGGACTCGGGGTATCTCCTAGTTGTGAAATATCGATTAGCTAACTTGTTTTATTTTTCTTGGGTCCGTGAGTTAACAAGCCACTGATTGGTATCGTTGGGCCACCTAATTGTACTGTTCCTTAGTACATCTACATCCAAATTAAGCTCTACATTTTCGATTCTATTTTCGTATAACTCTACATTTTTATTGTCACATATTATTTCTTTGTCTTTTCATACGCCGAACTCATGAAATGGGTAAAAGGGGTATAATGGTTTTGTGAAAAAGTATGTAACAGGCAAAAGGAAGCATCTCCGACCCTATAAAGTATATATATTCTTGATTAGCATCAACTGCGGAGTCGATATATCCATGTCCGTCTGTCCGTCTGTATGAACGCGTCGATCACGAAGTTAAGGTCAGAGATGCATTCAGACAATGGCTGTACGCGTTATGTAAAGGGTTCGGGGTATCTCCTAGTCGGGAAATCTTGACTAGAGCCTTCTTACTTGTTCTTTATTAACGTAGGGTTTTGACAAAATATTGTATTATTTTCTTCCAGCCACTGCTGTACCTGCTTCTCTACAATAGCAGTGTATTATAAATCCTCTTTTGTAGCTACGTCAAAAACTATATCAAAACAGACGCCATCAACTCTCACTTCTGTTTGAAATTCTTCGATTGTTTTTTATACACCATTGTCAATGTCTCCAAGGTTTTTTGTTACGTTCCCTTTGTCCTTATTATCGGGTGCTTTTCTTTGCTGGCAGTGCTTTGCAATCTACCCTTCTTCGTTACAAACAAAACATTTTACAATACTTTGCTAAATTACCATCTATTCCGCATTTATAACATTTCCTTTTTGCTTGTTCTACAGCTTATTTAATTTTCTCATCTTTAATTTTCTCTTTGAATTAATTCTCTTTATCCTGCACTTTCTCTTGACGTTTCCCTTTAACTCTCTCGTAAATCCCAATTTAGATTTTGAGATCGCGTACTGTTCTAGCACGATATAAACCAGACTTGTTGACTCAACTGTCGGGAATACCCTCTATGAAATAAGATATCAAACTTTCCTCTTCATTTCGGCATCATCCATCTTTAATGCATTAGCCAAAGCTAATTTGTCGAAACAAGTAAAAACGTTGCAGTCGGACGCAACCGACTGCGGAATACTTTGATACCAGTAAAAGAACGGTTGATAAGGGGGAATGCAGGGGCGAAGGGAGTGGGCCATGTGGTAAACATCGCCAGCTATCGTGTTACCAAATTTGGTGACTTTAGCTCAAAAACTGTGGAAGATAACTTAACTCCTAAATTTAAAAGGTGGGCGGCTGAGGTAGGCGTGGCATCCAAATTTTTGAATCAAATGTTTTTATTTGCCACTATCTATCTTCCTACCAAGTTTGGTGGCTCTAGCTCAAAAACTGTTAAAGATATAGCCGATTTCAATTTTATAAGGCGGGTGGCTTGGGTGGGCGTGGCATCCAAAATTTTGATGCAGATCTTTGGTATATGTTGCCTTCTATCTTTCTACCGAATTTACAGGCTCTAGCTTAAAAACTGTAAGAGATATCGAAATTTCCGATTTTAAATGGTGGGCGGCAGAGGTGGGCGTGGCATCCTAATTTTTGATGCAGATCTTTTGTAGATGTCACCATATATCTTCCTACCAAATTCGGTGACTCTAGCTCGAAAAATGTGAAAACTATAGGCGTTTCCAATTTCTTGGAGAAGGGGGGATGGGGCGGAATCAGGGGGCGTGGCATCCAAGTTTTGATGGGGAACGTCAGTACCTATCTTGACACAAAATTTGGTGGCTCTAGCCCAAAAAATGCGAAAACTATAGGCGTTTCCAATTTCATGGTGAAGGGGGGATGGCGGCGGAATCAGGGGGCGTGGCATCAAAAATTTTGATGCATTTTTTTGTGGAACGTTAATATCTATCTTGACAAAAAATTTGGTGGCTCTAGCCCAAAATATGTGAAAACTATAGGCGTTTCCAATTTCTTGGAGAAGGGGGGATGGGGGCGGAAGGAGTGGGCGTGGCATCCAAAATTTTGATGCAGTTTTTTCAGGGACATTACTAGCTATTTGGTAACTCTAGCTGTAAGAATGTGACAAATATTAGGTTTTATCGGTTTTCGGTTATCGAATTTATCGATTTCCCAGCCTCCTAGTAGGTGTGGCACCCCAATCTTGACACTTTATCTGTCTCGCCTATAGACAAACATATTTGCAAAGTTTCAAGTCTCTAGCTTTACGGGTGTCGAAAAAAGTTGCGTTCATACGGACAGACGGACAGACACCATGACGGACATTGCACAAAACCAATATACTATGAGACCTTCGGTATCAAAGTATAACAAATGCTGTGCAAAGTCTCAAAGTTAAACTAACACTCTTTAAAATATATCTCCAAAGCAAAGAAATACAAGAAAACAGGCGGATCACATTTTAAATTGAAGCTGCTGAGCAAAAATTAAAAAATTTTACATATTGGTATCTTATTAAATGTATCTGATATAAGTTCAACTTCTTAACTTCCCTTTGCTTAAAGTAACAAATATAATATTAATAATGCAGTTCTAGTTGCGTACATTTAAATTGTTTCAAACAAATCAAATCAATTTAACCTCTGACATTAAACAATTTTTAAAAAAGAAGTTGTTATTCATACATTTTTCTAGATACTAAGCATTCAAATTTTAACTTCCAGTTTTTTTTAAATCTTATTTAATAATAAATTATTAAGTTAAGTCATATTCATTTTATATAATAAAATAAAAATAAGTTAAGGCTTACAACAAATTATTTCAAGCTTGTCATCGCTTTTAAGTAATAAAAAAAAACTTTAACTGCGCTCATGGTGTCTAAGAAAACAAGGAGACTGGTATTGCCGTGTTTGGACCTCGGGAGGGGACCCATGAAATCCGCGCAGAGGATGTCGAACGGGCCCTGGGCTTGTTGCGTGTACATATGTCCTGCTGGTCTAAGTTGACTCATCTTTAATTTCTGTAATTTTTCGCACTTCCTGATGTACCTCGTCACATCCCGGAAAATACCAGGCCAATAATATCGCTGTGTCATCCTTGTCGCCGTCTTCCGGATTCCCAAGTGTCCTGCAGTTGGATGGTCATGGCATTCTTCCAAGACCCGTCGTCGATGGTCACTGGCTACGCATAGTTTTCAAGTCACGTGTTCCTCCTCGGGAGGCCGATGGCCCGTTTGCCGGTAAATTTGCCCGTTCTCGTGTATGTACTCAGTGAATTTCTCTGGCTGCATCTCAATCCGCTTGCTGAATCGTAGCAACCAAGGGCAATTTGGAGCCTCTTCCAGGGTGCGCTGAAGGGTTTCCAAATGTTGCCTGGAAAGTACGTCCGCGACTACGTTTTGGCATCCTCGTCTGTACAGTATGTCGAATCGATACAGTTGTAATTCGAGCGCCCAGCGTGCAATTCGTCCTGTTGGGTTGTCAATCGAGTTCAGCCACTTCAACGCAAGATGGTCCGTGATGACTCCAAAATGGTAGCCCTCCAGATAGCAGCGCAACTGCCTGATCGCCCAAAAAATCGCTAAGCACTCTTTCTCCGTAGCTGAGTAGTTTTCTTCTGCTCTGAGAAGGCGTCGGCTTGCGTAGGCTATTACTCGCTCTCCTCCCTCTAGGCTCTGCGTTAGGACGGCTCCGAGACCATAGTCACTGGCATCTGTTTGGAGTGTAAATCTCTGCGGGAAATCGGGACATTCCAGGACCGGTGCCTTGATTAGTTTGTCCTTCAAGTCCTCAAACGCTGCTAGTTGCTCCTCGCCCCACAGCTACTTCTTGTTCTTGCGCAGTAGGCTCGTCATTGGCTGTACAATGGTGGCGAAGTTAGGGACAAACCGGCGATACCAAGATGCCATTCCATAACAACGTAGTAGCTCTTTGGTAGTCGCCGGGGGTGACAGTCGCTGTACTGCCACTATTTTCCCTGGGTCCGTGTGAATGCCGGCCTCGCTTATCATGTGTCTTAGGTATACCAGCCTTCGTTAAAAGAAGCTGCACTTCTTCTGATTCAATTTTAAGTTCGCTGTCACCAGTCTTTGAAACACCAGGCGCAGGTTTGCCACGTGTTTCTCCAACGTTGCTCCAATGGCTATAATGTCGTTGAAGTAAGTGAAAGCGTGGGTTTCCATTTCCGGTCCGATGACACTATCCAAAGCTCGTTGGAAAGTCGCTGGTGCAGTGTATCATGTACATATATTGGGTACACACTGTAACCCTTGCTTGCAGTGTTTACGTAAAGAATCAATGACCCAAAACAAGAAAGCAAACTTAAGCGGAAATGTAGTGTGAGCCCCCACTTACAACGCTCATGCAGCTCCGCGACTCTAGGCTTAAAGTTACTTTAAGAAATATTGTATGAATTATTCAATAAATAAACCTTCAAGCAAGAATGTGTGAATGTGTTCTTTTACTATTTCCTTCTAAGAACTTTGTAATATACTGTACCAAATATATATAAATGTACATCTAATACACACTGTACTCAGTGTCTTTTCATATCTTTTAATATCAAACACATTGTAGCACTTTGCTGCAATGTTTACGTAAACCAAAGTCCCAAGCATAACTCAAGTGCAAAAGTAATATGATCACACAAGTATGCAACGGGCAATATAAGTGCCGTGTCAGCATGTCTCGCATGCGCGACGGTCGCTTCTTTATATATGTATGGTATATAACATTCTCTCTCGCGCTCTCGCTAATATCAGCGTTGAGCATATAAGAAATACATAATGAGCCAACGTCTCTGCCAGCGTTTACTGGCAGCGAAGTTGCGCAGCTTAGGTTAAGAACCAAAAATGTAAGAGCTAAATATTCATTCAGTAAAAACCACGCAAACTATATGGATGTGTTATTTTCAATATTAACAATAACATTTACATGTGTTATTTTCAATATCAACTATGACATATTACATGGGCTATTTTCAATATAAACTATAACATATTACAGCTTAAAACTGAAAAATTGATGCAGTTGACTTATAACACAATATGCAAACAAGGATATAACTCAAATACAATATTCAACGAAGGAGTTATTACATGGCGACCGTGACAGGTGTCACGAAGGCTGCAGGAGCAGCCGGACATCTTTACAGTGTAAAAAGTGTAATTATTGTGATCTCAAATGTATCATAAAACAGCAACGAAAAATTGAAAAACTAAATAAGAATAACGAAACAAATTGAAACTATATGTACATAAAAACTCTGAAAGCAGTATGACTTTTAAGTGACCGCTCAAACTTTTTAAATATGTGAAAGAGTACAGGGTACTCCTACCCAACAACGCCTGCGAAACAGTAGATCTGACTCAAAGCCATGAAGGCATTAACGATCATTATTATAATTAGGTTAAGAGAGTATTATAGGCTTTGTAAGAAAACAAAGCTTTTATGTATATTCGGGACAGGGTACATTAAGTGCTGAGCGCGCATCACTGAAAAGTAACGGGATCGTGTGTGAGCTCGCTCAGAGAGTTTGCACACGACACGCAAGCAGAGCCGAGGCCGCGACAAATGCAGAAGCAGCAGAGCCACGAACGACGACCGCAGCGACCCCAACGAGAGCAGGCAGACAGCGAGAGCGGCGTCGGCAGCTTAAGGGCAGAGACCGCAGCAGAGCCCAAGGCAGCGATCGCGACTGAGAAAGGGTACGTCGTCGCTTTGAAAATGCGTGGCTTGGCAGTCGTGTTAGAACTTTTGACCCAGACGGGAGTGAGTGCGCGAGTAAACAAACACAAAAACGAGTGTGACACACACGAAAACCAGCACATGATACCAACAGCGATACACACAGGATAGAAAACAGGAGACACACGAAGACCCGGATTACCAGGACATTGAGACAAAGAAAGAACAACGAAGACAACGGATTTCTAAAGAATTTCTGGTACTTGGCACTGCTGCTGAGCCGCTCTGTTGCTCGGTTCTGTCGCTGCGTTGGCGTCTGATGTGTGAGTACCACGTTTGGCTTGTTCTGCCCGCTATTTTCGGCTCTCGCAACAAAAACAAATTAAGTAGGCTTACAAAAAAATGGGTTATGGGAAGCTGGTCCCTACTGTACTCCAGAGCGCAAATGTTTGGTATGCGAATGCGGTTGGTATAAAAAAAAACAACAAAATAATCGCGTACCTAACATGTCTTATCAAGCGTTTGCCCTCTAGCGCGTGGAACAGAGAGAGGCGTTACCGCGTGCAGAAAAACTGTCCCATAATTCGCTGACCACGTGATCCCACGTGTCTCAAGCGAATGTGACCACATTTTCGTGGGGCTGTACGCCAGCTCTGTGGTTTTTCCCACATGAAGAAAACAATAAGCAGCTCGCGTCTGCGTTCCCCCCGTGACTGTACTTTCGAAAATGCCGAAAACATGTATTATGTCACAAATAGTACGTGGGTAAAATGCCAGTCCTGTTGTCCAGAACATTCTAACGAAACAAAATAAATCTCGGAGTCCCGGTAAAGAAGCTTTCTAGGGCTGGGGTAGAAACTCAGTCCTGTCCAGGGCCTCTTACAATAAATTTATAAAATACCGAGACTCAAAGAGATGTTTCGTTAGTTTTCCCCCTTATGAGGTTCCGGTGGCTCACCTACGCATGCAGAGTAACGCTCGAACATGCGCCGTTGAACAAACCGGCTATTTGACATGGACGTAACATGAAGGGGTTGGGGAAACAAGTGTCGATCTGCCGGCAGCCCGGGCGATGCCGGACACCAAAAACATGCAGAGTAACGCTCCGAACTTGCTTTGCGGTATCGCCGACCGCCCTGCCAACTATGCAGACGATCAATGGCCAAGGGACACTGGCAGTGCCACCAATCGCACAGAGAAACCCTCGGAATGCTATTGGTGACTCTGCCGACGATCACCGGATACCGCACCGGATACCACAAAACATGCAGAGAACGCTCGAAGCACGCTTTGTGGCATTGGCAGCCATTCTGCCATTCACGGAAAACTACAAAGAAAAAGGGTGTGGGGGGGGGAGTGGAAGAGCCAAGGGACACCTGCAGGTCCAGAAAATCGCACAGAAAAATCCTCGGAATGCGCTTTGGTATCACTACTGGTGATCGAACAGTATCGAACCGTCACAACACGTGCAGAGAACGGTCGGCACACGTGTTATGCCCATGCGGTACACCGTGGCTGCTGCCGTAACTACACAAACACTTTACGCTAAAAGCTTCTTGGCACTTTCATTCTTTTACATTTTATTTATTTAGTCGTTTCCGCTTCAGTACAGGCACTCCTACACAACAACGCCAGCAAAGCAGTAGTTTTAAGAACGGAATCATGTGCGAGCTCGCTCACGAAGAGAGTGTGCACATGCAGAAAACGACACACGCGCTCCATTAGACGAGACCACTCAACACCGATGCAGCGGACAAGAACGTTAGAGCGAGGGAAAACACAACAATCAAGAGCGCCGGTAGCAGCTTAGCTGACGCCGCGACAGAGAACGGAGCAGCGGAGAAACTGTACGCGCCGAATTAGAACGGAGCCACATACGACAGTTGCTTGCTCAATCGTAGCAACCAAGGGCACTTTGTAGCCTCTTCCAGGGTGCGCTGAAGGGTTTCCAAAAGTTGTGTGGAAAGTACGTCCGCGACTAAGTTTTGGCAACCCCGCCTGTACAGTCGAATTGATAATGTTGTAATTCTAGCGCCCAGAGTGCAATTCGTCCTGTTGGATTGTCAATTGAGTTTAGCCACTTCAACGCAAGATGGTCCGTGATTACTTCGAAATGGTAGCCCTCTCTGCGTGATGTCAGGACAGGCCAGGACCGGTGCCTTGGTCAGTTTGTCCTTCAAGTCCTCAAACGCTGCTTGTTGCTCCTCGCCCCACAGCTACTTTTTGTTCTTGCGCAGTAGGCTCGTCATTGGCTGTACAATGGTGGCGAAGTTAGGGACAAACCGGCGATACCAAGATGCCATTCCCTAACAACGTAGTAGCTCTTTGGTAGTCGCCGGGGGTGACAGTCGCTGTACTGCCACTATTTTCCCTGGGTCCGTGTGAATGCCGGCCTCGCTTATCATGTGTCTTAGGTATACCAGCCCGCTGTGTTGGCTCTTGGACGGTTCGATCTGACCATTTTCCAGAAGCTCGTTGACCTGGTCGTTGATGATCTTTTGCATTGCCGTGTTCTTGGCAAAGTATCGTTGCTTGACCGGTTTGTCGTCTTTCATGATGATAGTGTGCTGGGCGATGTGTGACACTCCTGGCATTTCTTCAAATCGGGCTAGTTCTCTTTCCAGAAAGCCACCGATCCAGGTGGGCAATGCGAGCTCCGTTGGGTTCGGTTCTGTTGGGATCCCCTAGCCTCCTGCGTCCGTCGTGACGATAGCTAGACGTATAGGGATCTCTCGTTGATAGGCTTCCTGCTCTTCCAGAATGTCCGGTAATGTACGTGGTCGTTTCCGAAACTGTTTCGTTCTGCTAGGTTGGTGCTAGGTTGTCTTGTGTAGTATGTATGACAATCTGACATACATATACCCACCATATTGCAGGGTATTTAACCTTCAGACATAGTAACACTTTGTTGCCATGTATTTACAAATATAACGCAACTACCCAAACGGTCAGCGCACTTGAAATCTGATCGGCCACTTATGAGCGGACCGATCGCGAAGTGTGTGATCCGCAACGTAAGCGCTTTAGCCCTTACGAGCCAGTGCAGGGCTGAGACAAGCCAAACAATTTATCGTCCCCCAGCTGACGCGATCAAAACGCATCATCAATTTAAAAAAGAACGAAATTCGCACTCTAACAGGCTACCTTACGGGTCACTGCAACCTGAGATATCACCTTAAGAAATTAAAAATCTCAGAAATCGACACTTGCAGATTCTGCGGGCTGGAGCAAGAAACATCAGAACATGTTCTATGTGAATACCCCTCGCTAAGCAGGCGTCGTCTTATACAACTAGGAAGCGAACTTATCCCCCCCTACAGGATTTGGGAACATATAGACCCTACCAAAGTGCTCTCTTTTATTAGAAGCCTAGGTATAGAGGCTCTACCCTAATCCTACAGGCCGGCACAAAAGACCTAACATCTGGTCGCAGTGAAACAAGGCCCTTGTAATAATAATAATAATAATAATGTATTCATTGAAAGTTCTATGACTTCTTTCTACTGCTCCGACTGTCTGGTGGTGGTGTGCTGTAGACGTTAAATTGTATATTTTCAAATATTTGCACAGGTCGCTAATTACAGAATTTTTATATTCAGTTCCCATGTCCGAAATTATCGTCTTCATTGGACCAAACTTCAATATAAAAGATTCGAATATTGCTTTTGAAACAGTATTAGCATTTTTGTTTTGAATTGGAATAGCTACAAGATATTTCGTTAAATCGCATATCAATGCAATTGCATATTCGTTACCATTCTCTGATTTTGGTAATGGACCTATAGTGTCTACTATTACTCTATCAAAGGCACTTATTGGTGTGTCGGTAATTGTAAAAGGAGTCTTTGTGTGCATTGTTATTTTAGACATTTGGCATTTTGGACATCTACGTACGTACTCTTTTATATGACGAGTCATATTTTTCCAATAGAAGTGTCTCATTTTACTTTGATACCGAAGGTCTCATAGTATATTGGTTTTGTGCAATGTCCGTCATTGTATCCGTCTGTCCGTCTGTCCGTATGAGCGCAACTTTTTTCGACACCCGTAAAGCTAGAGACTTGAAACTTTGCAATTATGTTTGTCTATAGGCGAGACAGATAAAGTGTCACAATTGGGCTGCCACGCCCACTAGGAGGCTGGGAAACCGATAAATTCGATTACTGAAAACCGATAAAACCAAATATTTCTCACATTCTTACAGCTAGAATTACCAAATTTTGCACGAAGATAGCTAGTCACGTCCCTGAAAAAACTGCATCAAAATTTTGGATGTCACGCCTACTCCTTCCGCCCCCATCCTGCCTGCTCCTTGAAATTGGAAACGCCCATAGTTTTCACATTTTTTGGGCAAGAGCCACCAAATTTTGTGTGAAGATAGATACTAACGTTCCCCGAATATATGCATCAAAATTTTGGATGCCACGCCCCCGGATTCCTCCCCCATCCCCCCTTCTCCTTGAAATGTGAAACGCCTATAGCTTTCACATGTTTTGAGCTAGAGCCATCAAATTTTGTGTCAAGATAGGTAGTGAAGTTTTCCAACAAACTGCATAAAAATATTGGATGCCACGCCCACTCCTTCTGCCCCCACCCCCCGCCGTTGTTATAACGGTTTTGCGTGTATCTTCCACATTTTTTGAACTAGAGTCACCAAATTTGGTAGGAAGATATATGGTGACATCTACAAAAGATCTGCATCAAAATTTTGGATGCCACGGCCACCCAAGCCACCCGCCTTATAGAAATGGTTTCGGCTATATCTTTAACAGTTTTTGAGCTGGAGCCACCAAACTTGGTAGGAAGATAAATGGTGACAATTAAAAAGATTTTAGCAAAAATTTGGATGCCACGCCTACCTCTGCCGCCCACCTCTAAAATTTGAAAGTTAAGTCATCTTCCACAGTTTTTAAGGTAAAAGTCGTAAAATTTGGTAACATGACAGCTGGCGATGTTTACCACCCGGCCCACTCCTTTGCAAGCAGACTCCTTACCATCCGTTCTTTAACTGATATCAAAGTATTCCGCAGTCGGTTGCGTCCGACTGCAACGTTTTTACTTCTTACTTTAGCTAAAGTTTTTGTTATGCCAGTATGACCTCCTTGGATTGGATCACCATGAAATGTAGACAGTATTGCTTCTTTTTCTTTTTCAGTATTTACTGTGGTCACCGGCTTGAGTAGCGCTACTCTTAATTTAACATTTTATTGCCAATATTTTTAAAAAATTCTATTGAAATAAATTCACATATATTTTCACTCGGTGCCAGTTTGAGTTGGCTGATCTCAAGTATACCAGCTTGTTTTTCAAGCCTTTGGAAGAACTGACCTAAGTCAAGAGTTCCATTGGTGTACAAATCGCTAACATAAATTCTTGCTTCAACTTTCTTTCCATGTTTAAGGAAGCATAGATTTTTTGTTATATGCAAGGCCACTACTTTTCGTACTTCATCATTGCAAATGATTTCATGTACGTTGGGCTTAGAAGCATTTTCAAGAGTTTGCCTAGGCAAAGGTTCTTGTTCTATTCCTGCGCAGGAATTTTTCTGTCTACTTTGTTGCCTGGTAGTGACTTTCAGGACTTTATTTTGTAAGTCTTTTAATTCGGATATTGTTATCCTAGATAGGGCGTCTGCCACGAAAATGTCTTTTCCCTTGAGATATTCTACCGTGAAATCATACTTTTCTAAGTCTAGTCTCATACTCGTTAGTTTGAAACTTGGGTTGACCATTGAAAACAAATATGTTAATGGTCTATGGCAAGGGTCGGCACGCATACAATCACATTTTTTCAGCGCGTCGTCAAAAAGACGAAGACAAAAACGTTTTTTGCTTCTCTGCCGCTGCGGCAGCCGAGCTACTGTGCATAGCCTATGCCATAGCCAGAAACCGGTTTCTCTGCCGCAGCGCCAGCAGTGCAACAGCCGAGCAATTGTGCATAGGGCACACGAAGTTTCTGCGCTATGCATAGCCTATGCGTGTGCCGACTGCGCTGCTCGAGACATTTTTCCTATGCACAGTGCATACGACGCTGCCGGTCCCTGGTCTATGGTCTGTTTTTATAGTGAAATGTTTTATAGTCGAAAATGTGTTATTGCCCAGTGAATTGCTGCCAATTCTTGTTCTGTTGTATTTTTATTGCTTTCGCCTTTTGTGAATGAGCGAGAAGCAAATGCTATGGGCAATTGTTTATCACCATATGTTTGAGTTAAAACTGCTCCGCAGGCTAATTAACTGCCATCTGTAATGATGCAAATTTCTTTGTTTAAATCTGGATATTTTAGTAAAGTAGGTTTCATAAGAGCTTTTTTCAAATAATCGAATGCTTTTTGGCATTCATCAGACCATTCAAACTTTACATTCTTCTTACATAATCTCGTTATCTGACATGAATAATCTGCAAAGTTTTTTATAAAACGTCTGTAATAATTGCAAAATGCAACGAATCTTCTAGCGCTATCAGCGTCCGTAGGGATTGGGTATTTTTCAATGACATCGTTTTATTTTGTTATCTGGTAAATACCTTAATCAGTTCATTTGTGACTTAGAAAAGGTTATGTTTCCTACACAAGTCAAAAACATTTGTCAAGTTCTTGATCATGTGATTTTCGGAACAACCGATGACTATTAAGTCATCCATATACAAGAATGCTTGTGATGGGTTTAATCCAGAGAAAGCTATAGTCATCATTCTTTGAAAAGAATTTGGCGCTATTTAAACCATATGGTAATCGTGTAAAACGATAAGAGCCATTGGTGATTAAAAAAAACCTTAAATTTCTAGAGTCTTCTTTTAACTCTATTTGGTGAAATCTGGACATTAAGTCCAAACAGGAAAAATATTTGGCTCTACCTAATTGATCAAGAATATCATCTATTCTTGGTAACTGACATTTATCGAACAGTAATTATACCCCTAACCCATAAAATGGGTAAAAGGGGTATAATGGTTTTGTGCAAAAGTATGTAACAGGCAGAAGGAAGCATCTCCGACCCCATAAAGTATATATATTCTTGATCAGCATCAACAGCCGAGTCGATATAGCCATGTCCGTCCGTCCGTCCGTCCGTCTGTCCGTCTGTCCGTCTGTCTGTCTGTATGAACGCGTCCATCTCAGAGACTACAAGAGCTAGAGACTTCAGATTTTGAATATAAGTTCTCCTATACCATGAGCGGAACAAGTTTGTTTAAAATTATCGATAATTTTTCTAGTTTCCGATATACACATGCAATCCATTACAAAAAATCGCGAATTTGGAAAATGTAATAATGGGGGTTGAAATAATGGATAACGATAGAACTTTTCTGAAAATTTCATCGAAATCGGTTAAAAAACACCAGAGATATCGAAGATTGAAGTTTAGGTCACAGATGCGTACAGACAATGACTGTACGCGTTATGTACAGGGTTCGGGGTATCTCCTAGTCGGGAAATCTCGACTACTTTACTTCTTACTTGTTTTTTTTATTTATTTTACGAAAGTCTATTACTAATCGCCATCTTTTTGTATCAGAACCTGGTAATCCCTTTTTTGGGACAAGTAATATTGGGCTATTATATTCAGAAACAGATGGTTCCACTATTTTATCCGAGATAAGTTTTTCAACTTGTTTGTTTACTTCCTCTTTATGAGTATGAGGTACCCTGTCATTTTTAATGTACACTGGCTCAGTATCTTTCAACCTTAATTCTTGTTGATAAAAATTATTGGTTGTTATCGATTCGGTTTCTAGTCCGAATATATCAGTATATTTGATGCAGAGATTGTTTAACTCTTTTCTGAATAAGTTGGGAAAGTTCTTTTTTTGGTTTTTCATCACCATTTCCTGTCTATCTGTGCTAATTTCGTGGACTGTTTCATAGTCACTTAGATTTTCTATTTTTAGATCATTAAGGCTTATTATTTTTACTGAATTTGTGGTATTTAGTATTCGGACAAAAGTTTGTTTATTATTGGAAACTGTGTTTCCAATGAATATGCCTTTATCAGTTTCTGGATTTGGAATAAAAATAATATTTTCTAATGAGGAAATTTTAATTTGACGGACTACTTCAAAACGAGCTGGAAGTATTGTGGAAGTATTTTTATCACAAGTGTGAATTATTGGTATATTTATTGGATAACTTAAGTAATTTGGCCGAAGTATTAGAGAATCACATGTTTGTGTGAAATCTAATTGGCAATTGTATTTTTAAATTAAATCTATACCAATAATGCCATCGCTAGGGATTGGAAAATCTTCATCGACTATATGAAAGTCGTGTGGAATTACATATTTTCCTGTAGATAACTCTACGAATGCTAAGCCTTTTGAAAAAACTGAACCTTGACCTATTCCAGATATTTGGGTAGATATATTTGTATAGATATTTTGAAATGTATCAATATTATCTTTTAATAGAGATATGTCTGCACTAGTATCTAATAAAAGGTCCTGAAAAATACTTTTTTCATTTAAATTTTGGATGCCACCCCACCCTTCTGCCCCCATCATCCCCCTGAAATCCATAGTATATTGGTTTTTGCAATGTCCGTCATGGTGTGTTTTTTCCGTCTGTCCGTCCGTGGAAACGCCTATAGTTTTCACATTTTTTGGGCTAGAGGCACCAAATTTTGTGGCAAGATAGATATTGACGTTCCCCAAAAATATGCACCAAAATTTTGGATGCCACGCCCCCTGATTCCGCCCCCATCCCCCCTTCTCCATGAAATTGGAAACGCCTATAGTTTTCACATTTTTTTGATCTAGAGGCACCAAATTTTGTATCAAGATAGATATTGACGTGTCCCCAAAAAAATTCATCAAAATTTTGGATGCCACGCCCCCTGATTCCGCCCCCACCCCCCTTCTCCACGAAATTGGAAACGCCTATAGTTTTCACATTTTTTGGGCTAGAGCCACCAAATTTTGTGTCAAGATAGATATTGACGTTCTAAAAAAAAAATGCATCAAAATTTTGGATGCCACGCCCCTAATTCCGCCCCCATCCCCCCTTCTCCATGAATTTGGAAACGCCTATAGTTTTCACATTTTTTGGGCTAGAGCCACCAAATTTTGTGTCAAGATAGATATTGACGTTCCCCAAAAAAATGCATCAAAATTTTGGATGCCACGCCCCTGATTCCGCCCCCATCCCCCTTCTCCATGAAATTGGAAACGCCTATAGTTTTCACATTTTTTGGGCTAGAGCCACCAAATTTTGTGTTAAGATAGGTACTGACGTTCCCCAAAATCAAAACTTGGATGCCACGCCCCCTAATTCCGCCCCCATCCCCCCTTCTCCATGAAATTGGAAACGCCTATAGTTTTCACATTTTTTGGGCTAGAGCCACCAAATTTTTTGTGAAGATAGATGTTGACGTTCCCCAAAAAATGCATCAAAATTTTGGATGCCACGCCCCCTGATTCCGCCCCCATCCCCCCTTCTCCATGAAATTGGAAACGCCTATAGTTTTCACATTTTTTGGGCTAGAGCCACCAAATTTTGTGTTAAGATAGGTACTGACGTTCCCCATCAAAACTTGGATGCCACGCCCCCTAATTCCGCCCCCATCCCCCTTCTCCATGAAATTGGAAACGCCTATAGTTTTCACATTTTTTGGGCTAGAGCCACCAAATTTTGTGTTAAGATAGGTACTGACGTTCCCCATCAAAACTTGGATGCCACGCCCCCTAATTCCGCCCCCATCCCCCCTTCTCCATGAAATTGGAAACGCCTATAGTTTTCACATTTTTTGGGCTAGAGCCACCAAATTTTTTTGTGAAGATAGATGTTGACGTTCCCCAAAAAAATGCATCAAAATTTTGGATGCCACGCCCCTAATTCCGCCCCCATCCCCCCTTCTCCATGAAATTGGAAACGCCTATAGTTTTCACATTTTTTTGGCTAGAGCCATCAAATTTTGTGTCAAGATAGATATTTACGTTCCCCAAAAACATGCATCAACATTTTGGATGCCACGCCCCCTGATTCCGCCCCCATCCCCCCTTCTCCATGAAATTGGAAACGCCTATAGTTTTCACTTTTTTTGGGCTAGAGCCATTAAATTTTGTGTCAAGATAGATATTGACGTTCCCCAAAAATATGCATCAAAATTTTGGATGCCACGCCCCTAATTCCGCCCCCATCCCCCCTTCTCCATAAATTTGGAAACGCCTATAGTTTTCACATTTTGTGGGCTAGAGCCACCAAGTTTTGTGTCAAGATAGATATTGACTTTCCCCAAAAAAATGCATCAAAATTTTGGATGCCACGCCCCTAATTCCGTCCCCATCCCCCCTTCTCCATGAAATTGGAAACGCCTATAGTTTTCACATTTTTTGGGCTAGAGCCACCAAATTTTGTGTTAAGATAGGTACTGACGTTCCCCATCAAAACTTGGATGCCACGCCCCCTAATTCCGCCCCAATCCCCCTTCTCCATGAAATTGGAAACGCCTATAGTTTTCACATTTTTTGGGCTAGAGCCACCAAATTTTGTGTTAAGATAGGTACTGACGTTCCCCATCAAAACTTGGATGCCACGCCCCCTAATTCCGCCCCCATCTTCCCTTCTCCATGAAATTGGAAACGCCTATAGTTTTCACATTTTTTGGGCTAGAGCCACCAAATTTTTTTGTGAAGATAGATGTTGACGTTCCCCAAAAAAATGAACCAAAATTTTGGATGCCACGCCCCTAATTCCGCCCCATTCCCCCTTCTCCATGAAATTGGAAACGCCTATAGTTTTCACATTTTTTTGGCTAGAGCCATCAAATTTTGTGTCAAGATAGATATTGACGTTCCCCAAAAACATGCATCAACATTTTGGATGCCACGCCCCCTGATTCCGCCCCCATCCCCCCTTCTCCATGAAATTGGAAACGCCTATAGTTTTCACATTTTTTGGGCTAGAGCCATTAAATTTTGTGTCAAGATAGATATTGACGTTCCCCAAATATATGCATCAAAATTTTGGATGCCACGCCCCTAATTCCGCCCCCATCCCCCCTTCTCCATAAATTTGGAAACGCCTATAGTTTTCACATTTTTTGGGCTAGAGCCACCAAATTTTGTGTCAAGATAGATATTGACGTTCCCCAAAAAAATGCATCAAAATTTTGGATGCCACGCCCCTAATTCCGTCCCCATCCCCCCTTCTCCATGAAATTGGAAACGCCTATAGTTTTCACATTTTTGTGGCTAGAGCCACCAAATTTTGTGTTGAGATAGGTACTGACGTTCCCCATCAAAACTTGGATGCCACGCCCCCTAATTCCGCCCCCATCCCCCTTCTCCATGAAATTGGAAACGCCTATAGTTTTCACATTTTTTGGGCTAGAGCCACCAAATTTTGTGTTAAGATAGGTACTGACGTTCCCCATCAAAACTTGGATGCCACGCCCCCTAATTCCGCCCCCATCCCCACTTCTCCATGAAATTGGAAACGCCTATAGTTTTCACATTTTTTGGGCTAGAGCCACCAAATTTTTTTGTGAAGATATATGTTGACGTTCCCCAAAAAAATGCATACAAATTTTGGATGCCACGCCCCTAATTCCGCCCCCATCCCCCCTTCTCCATGAAATTGGAAACGCCTATAGTTTTCACATTTTTTGGGCTAGAGCCATCAAATTTTGTGTCAAGATAGATATTGACGTTCCCCAAAAACATGCATCAACATTTTGGATGCCACGCCCCCTGATTCCGCCCCCATCCCCCCTTCTCCATGAAATTGGAAACGCCTATAGTTTTCACATTTTTTGGGCTAGAGCCATTAAATTTTGTGTCAAGATAGATATTGACGTTCCCCAAAAATATGCATCAACATTTTGGATGCCACGCCCCCTGATTCCGCCCCATCCCCCTTTCACCAAGAAATTGGAAACGCCTATAGTTTTCACATTTTTTGGGCTAGAGCCACCAAATTTTGTGTGAAGATAGATATTGACGTTTTGGATGCCACGCCCCATGATTCCGATCCCAACCCCCTTTCTACTTGAAATTGGAAACGCCTATAGTTTTCAAATTTTTCGAGCTAGAGTCACCGAATTTGGTAGGAAGATATATGGTGACATCTACAAAAGATCTGCATGAAAAATTTGGATGCCACGCCCACCTCTGCCGCTCACTATTTAAAATCGGAAATTTCGATATCTCTTATAGTTTTTAAGCTAGAGCCCGTAAATTGGGTAGAAAGATAGAATGCAGCATCTACCAAAGATGTGCATCAAAATTTTGGATGCCACGCCCACCTAAGCCACCCGCCTTATGAAATCGGAATCGGCTATATCTCTAACAGTTTTTGAGCCTGAGCCACCAACCTTTTTATGAATATAGATGGTGACAGTTAAAAACATTTGATTCAAAAATTAAGATGCCACGCCTACCTCTGCCGCCCACCTTTTAAATTTGGGAGTTAAGTTATCTTCCACAGCTTTGAGCTAAAGTCACCAAATTTGGTAACATGATAGCTGGCGATGTTTACCACATGGCCCACTCCCTTCGCCCCTGCATTCTTCCTTATCAACCGTTCTTTTACTGGTATCAAAGTATTCCGCAGTCGGTTGCGTCCGACTACAACGTTTTTACTTGTTTATTTTAACAAAGATACTGAGATTTAAATTAACTGTGTGTACTTTGGTTTTATTGCTAGTTGAATATCTTAAGGGTTTCGGGAGTTTTCCGAGTTACCTTGAGTAACTCGAACATTGTTATTATTTGAATTGTTGTTTGTATTGATTTGTTAGTTACCTCGGCTGGAATTATATCTGCCTTGGTTATTACCACGGCCGTTCCCGTTGGAACGTCCCCTATTGCTGTTTTGGTAACCATTATTGCGATAATTACCTCTGTTTGACTGTCCAGTAGCATCAGTACAACTATTTACGAACTTGTATACGGCATCATTCATATTGCTGAATCTGCCGGCCTGCATGATAAGTTTTACCTTATCTATTGCGCAGTTCTGCGTCATTGCCTTAACAGCCATTGTTGTGCTGTATCTATTTGCCAAATCTGGGGGTAAGCCATCATTAATGTAGGCTCCCGCAAGCAATTTTTCCACCTCTTGGGTGTATTGATTTGCCGTCTTTGACTTTTGTTGAAGGTTTAGTAATTTTGCGGATATGACATAAACTGATTCACCTTTAACTTTGTTGGTCAATGTTGCAATGATGGCAGCTATTTTCTGATCACTTCTTATCAAATTTCTGGCCGTTCCTTTTAGTTTTGTCTTTATAAGACTGACAGCTGTTGCTTCATGATCTTCTTTTAATGAATCTATGAGATACAAAGCATCTTTGAAGCTTTGTTAGCTCTCTGCCTTTCCATCAAACTCTGGTAAGAGCGATGAGGCTAATTTGAGAAAACTTACTGCTGTTAGGGCTATTGTGTTTGATGCTTTTTGTTTATCTACTGAATAAGAACGCTACTGTTCTGTCACATCAGTGTCAATAACTGGATTTGATTCGAGTGAATCTTGGAATTGACTTTCGTCAAACTCAATTGGAAACAAGTGAAAACGTTGCAGTCGGACGCAACCGACTGCGGAATACTTTGATACCAGTAAAAGAACGGATGGTAAGAAGTCTGCTTGCAAAAGAGTGGGACGGGTGGTAAACATCGCCAGCTATCCTGTTATCAAATTTGGTGACTTAAGCTCAAAAACATTGGAAGATGACTTAACTTCCAAATTTATAAGGTGGGCGGCAGAGGTAGGCGTGGCATCGAAATTTTTGAATCAAATCTTTTTAATTGTCACCATTTATCTTCCTACCAAGTTTGGTGGCTCTAGCTCAAAAACTGTTAAAGATATAGCCAATTCCAATTCTATAAGGCGGTTGGCTTGGGTGGGCGTGGCATCTAAATTTGATGCAGATCTTTTGTGGATGTCACCATATATCTATATTTGGAGACTCTAGTTCAAAGTATGTGGAAGATACACGCATAGCCGTTTTAACAACGGCGGGGGGTGGGGGCGGAAGGAGTGGGCGTGGCATCTAATATTTGTGTGCAGTTTTTTCAGGGACATGAACAGCTATCTGCGTGCAAAATTTGGTAACTCTATTTTTAAGAATGTGAGATATATTTGGTTTTATCGGTTTTGAGTTATCGAATTTATCGATTTCCCGGCCTCCTAGTAGGCGTGGCACCCCGATCTTAACACTTTATCTGTACCGTCTATAGATAAACATAATTGCAAAGTTTCAAGTCTCTAGCTCTACGGGTGTCGAAAAAAGTTGCGTTCATACTGACGGACAGACGGACCGACATACACCATGACGGACATTGCACAAAACCAATATACTATGATACTTTCAGTATCAAAGTGTAAATATGGATTTGCGGAAATATTCAATGTATTGTTATGTCTATCGCTTACATGTTTTAGTCTTGCGGCTAATGAACGTAAGGTTTTTAGACATTGTTCATTATGGACATTTGTAAGTCTATTTTTTACCGAATCTACTATTCCACTGATATTATTGTATTCAGTTATTAGTATTGTGGTATGGTGGATTAGCGTATCGACTTATATTATTGTATCTTTATTGATACATTTTTATGATTTTTCAAATTAATCCTTAAGCAAATTGATTTGTCGTGCTATTTCCTGCCATTCCATAATTATACTTTGATACCGAAGGTCTCATAGTATATTGGTTTTGTGCAATGTCCGTCATGGTGTCCGTCTGACCGTCTGTATGAACGCAACTTTTTTCGACACCCGTAAAGCTAGGGACTTGAAACTTTGCAATTATGTTTGTCTATAGGCGAGACAGATAAAGTGTCAAGATAACTGAAAACCGATAAAACCAAATATTTCTCACATTCTTACAGAGTTACCAAATTTTGCACGCAGAAAGCTAGTCATGTCCTTGAAAAAACTGCATCAAAATTTTGGATGCCACGCCCACTCCTTCCGCCCCCTGATCCTTGAAATTGGAAACGCCTATAGTTTTTACATATTTTGGGCTAGAGACACCAAATTTTGTGTCAAGATAGATATTGACGTTCCACAAAAAAATGCATCAAAATTTTGGATGCATCGCCCCCTGATTCCGCCCCCATCCCCCCCTTCACCATGAAATTGGAAACGCCTATAGTTTTCACATTTTTTGGGCTAGAGCCACACATTTTTGTGTCAAGATAGGTACTGACGTTCCCCATCAAAACTTTGATGCCACGCCCCCTGATTCCGCCCCCATCCCCCCTTCTCCAAGAAATTGGAAACGCCTGTAGTTTTCACATTTTTTGGGCTAGAGCCACCAAATTTTGTATGAAGACAGATATTGACCTTCCCCAAAAAAATGCATCAAAATTTTGGATGCCACGCCCACCAAAGCCACTCGCCTTATAAAATCCGAATCGGCTATATCTTTAGCAGTTTTTGAGCTAGAGCCACCAAACTTATTAGGAAGATAGATAGTGACAGTTAAAAACATTTGATTCAAAATTTTGGATGCCACGCCCACCAAAGCCACCCGCCTTATAAAATCGGAATCGGCTATATCTTTAGCAGTTTTTGAGCTAGAGCCACCAAACTTATTAGGAAGATAGATAGTGACAGTTAAAAACATTTGATTCAAAAATTTGGATGCCACGCTTACCTCTGCCGCCCACCTTTTAAATTTGGGAGTTAAGTTATCTTCCACAGTTTTTGAGCTAAAGTCACCAAATTTGGTAACATGATAGCTGGCGATGTTGACCACATGGCCCACTCCCTTCGCCCCTGCATTCCCCCTTATCAACCGTTCTTTTACTGGTATCAAAGTAGATCTCAGAGACTATAAGAGCTAGAGACTTCAGATTTTGAACAGAAATTCATCTAAGTCCTAGGCAGTACAAGTTTGTTTCCGATTTTCGATAACTATTTCCGTTTTCGATATACACATGTAATCGATTAGAAAAATTTCTCGAATTTGGAAAATGCAAAAATGGGGGCTGAAATAATGGGTAACGATATTGTTTGGCTATGCAGCCAAATAGCAGCAGCATCGCCGCACCATAAGCAGCAACAGCTGCTCTTATACATATATACATATACCATAATGTTAATTGCTCCAACAACAACTAAACTCACTATCATGCTCTATTGCAATTGCATGCTTATTCTATGTTAACCGCTTATCTTGCATTGCATGCCCTTTGTATTCGGCGTTGGAGCAGCCAAAATTAGTTATGTTACGATCGCTAACCATTCAAGTTGAATCTGTTCGTTCTCGCTAAGCATCGATCAATTCGGATCGACTTGCCAAAAACATTGATCAGTAATTAGCAGAGGGAATTTCGAGCCTGCCTGCTGATTTATATAAACCCAATTAAATATAGTTAATTAATTAAAGAAAACAAAATTGTTCGTTTTTCGTAAAACTACGGCTAGTGAAAAAGCTCCCTAGCCCAATATTTTGGTGACCCCGACGTGATCCATATACTTTTCGTTAAAATCGCTTATTAATAAACAAAACTTCGTTCGCATAATATTATAAGCAACTACACATTGGTCGGTTGCTTTGTATTCGGTATAATTTTCACCTAACAAACGCACCAGAAAGTGCAAGTGTAATCGCAGCTTACGCTTTCCACTGTCGCTGTCGTGCGCTGGCTAAACGCAGTTAGCCAAAGTTGAACGCCCCTTATTTTCGGTTGCTTTGCCTAATTTCGTGTGCCTATTCTCGCGCAAGTGCTTGCTATTTTGTGCAGCTGTTGTCAAGTGCGGTTGACATACATACATACATTCATATACAAACACAGTAAATCTTGGTTTGTTTACTTTACGTGTTGCTGAAAGTTGAGTGAGAACAATGGCACATAATGAGACAGTTTTAACGTTTGAAAATAACTCTGAATTTTTAAAGCGGAAGGCTCAAGCGATTTATAGCCATGCTCAAAAGATTTTAAGTGCATTAAGTTCGCAGCAATTAAGCCAAATGCCCGACGAGCAGTTGGAAGTGCGTTTAGAACTAATTGAGAAGACTGAAACGGCATTTATATTAACTCATGACAGTCTTGAGGAGACTAACTTTGATGAAATCGGTAGCCAGTTACGCGAAGACTTTGAAGAGCTTATTGTTTTGGTAAAATCAAATATACGCCGCGAATTAAATAAACGTGTTCACGAAGTGCAAGCTTGTTCTACAGTTAGAGGTGATACATCAATGCCACAGGAGGCCCATAATAATACATTCACGAAACGCAATTGGTTACCGGAACTTAAGTTGCCCGAGTTTAGTGGCGGCTACACTGAGTATTCGGACTTCATGTCAATGTTTTCAACCGTTATTGATCATGATAACCAGTTGTCGGACATCGAGAAGCTGCAGCATCTGCGGACGTGTTTGAAGGGAACAGCGTTGGATACTATCAGATCTCTGGAAATCAGCGATGCTAACTGTGCAGTGGCAAAAGAATTGTTGCATAAACGATTTAATAATAAACGTTTAACTTTTCAGGCACACATTGTCAACATTCTAAGGCTTCAGAAGGTAGAGTCGGCGTCGGCAGTGAAGCTGCGGGAGATTTCGGATGTTATCAATGCAAATCTTCGTGCATTAAAATCTTTGGGTACTGTCGAGCAAATCGCTGATAGCATCATCGTGCACACAATCTTGCAGAAGCTGGACAAGGTTACACAGGCCAAGTGGGAAGAAACAGCATCGAGTGATGAGATTCCAACATGTGGAAAATTCACAACTTTTCTGGAGAGGCGCTGCTTAAAGATGGAAAATGTGGAGCATGCAACTGAATCATATGCATTAAATTCTCAGGTGGGATAAAACAAAAAGACTAACCCCAGTAGAAGCTCGTTAATTGCCACTAACTCATCATCAAATGGTTGCGTCTCTTGCCATAACGCAAGCCACTCAATTTACTCATGCCCACAATTTGCGAATTTAACGCCCCAGAACCGCCTTAGAGAGGCTAAGAGACTATCACTTTGCCTAAACTGTTTAAAAAAGGGACATCTGCTGCGAAATTGTAGTTCAGCTGCCTGCCGCACATGTGGCAGCAAACATCATACTTCATTACATCTGAACTCGCAATCTACTGTGCCGCGAACGCAATGCGCTGCAAATGCTTCCCTTACTGGTACTTAGAATGAAACATCGTTTAGCAGCCAATCTGTTCCGCCGCACTCTACTTCTCTGTTAGTTCAGCAACAAAACCCAGATCTTGTTCTTCTTGCCACTGCTGTTGTCAATATAAGGAATCGCTCTGGCCAATGGGTGCCATGCCGTGCATTGCTCGATTCTGGGTCGCAATTGCACATAATTACCTCGTTTTTAGCTCATCAACTGCAACTTAGGCGAACCAAATCAACAGCTTTTGTTACCGGATTAGGCCAAACCAACTTTCGCTCAGAAGGATTCTCAGTTGATGTGCATTTAAAATCTCTAAACTCAGAATATCAAACAAACATCACAGCTTTAGTGGCTCCAGCAATAATTGAGAATCAACCAAGCTTAACATTAAGCCCTGAAACTTGGATTATACCCGCAAATATTCGCCTGGCAGATCCGGAATTTTATAGATCTCGTAAGATAGATTTGCTGATTGGAGCAGGCTTATTCTTCGAACTCCTTTGTGTAGGCCAAATCAAGTTGTCTGCTGATCTTCCACTTCTCCAGAAAACTCGGTTTGGATGGATAGTCTCCGGTGGGAAGAATATGCGCCAAAATTCAGTTTTGTTAGCTCGTCAATCTACAGAAAGCGCCAATATAGAATCTGACACGAAGATGGACGAGGTTGTGCGCCGTTTTTGGGAGATTGAAGGTTTTGAAGAGTCTAGCTACAGTTACACGAAGGAAGAACAGGATTGCGAGGATCATTTTGTTGCCAATTTTTTGCGCTTGCCTACAGGCGAATACTCCGTCCGTCTACCCATAAAAACTAATTTGAATACGCTAGGAGATTCTTACCAGCATGCATATAGACGTTTTCTTAACCTAGAGAGAAAGCTCGAACGTCATCCTGACCTCAAGGCTCAATACTCGGCATTTATTGCTGAATACTTATCCCTACAACATATGTCCCTGGTTCCAGAAGATTCCCTAAGTCTCTGAAAGTACATCAACAAAACTTCGTGTTGTTTTCGACGGGTCTGCTAGTTCATCATCAGGATATTCCTTAAACGAGCTGCCTATGGCAGGTCCAACATTACAGCCGAAGCTTTTAAACACTTTGCTGCAGTTTAGAACATTTCCAGTAGCTTTAAAGGGAGACATCTGTAAGATGTACCGCTGCGTCAGGATGGATGAATCTGACAGCTACTTGCAGTGCATTTTGTGGCGGGACGCAGCTCATCAAAGGATGCAAGTGTACAAGTTGGACACCGTTACGTACGGCACGAAATCTGCATCATTTCTGTCGCTTCGTGCCATGCAGCAGCTTGCATCTGACGAGCAGGCATCGTTTCCCATTGGTTCAAAAATAATCAAAAGAGATTTCTATGTTGATGATTTGATCACTGGCGGCAACTCTTCTTCTGAAGTGCTAGAGGTATTGGGCCCAGTTACTGGTTTACTGGATCGTGGCAATTTTAAAATTCGAAAGTGGTGCTCAAACGACTCATCTGTGCTGCAAAAAATACCAGATTCGGATAAGGACACATTTCTTAAGTTTGATGATGGCAGTGACATTACAAAAACGCTTGGCCTCGCATGGGATCCTGTGTCTGACACTTTGCTGTTCTCATTTTCGCCGATTCAGTCTCCTCTTAAGCCAACTAAACGATCTGCTCTGTCTGCAATCGCCCGGTCATTACAAAGGCTAAACTCTTTTTGCAGCAGCTCTGGAGAGAAAGAGTGGATTGGGATGAGAGTCTTCCTGCAGCACTTAACTTATCGTGGCTTAGTTTGTCGTCTGATATTGGAAGCACGCAGCAATTGAAGTTTCCACGTATGGCTCAGCTGCCCAAGGGCGCTATAGGCGTACATGGATTCTGCGACGCCTCCATAGAAGCTTATGGTGGATGCATCTATATTGTCTCTATGACTCAGGGAAGGCGAGAAGTGCATCTTTTTTGTGCCAAATCTCGTGTTGCTCCGTTAAAAACCCTTACGGTGCCTAAGCTGGAGCTATGCGGGGCAGTTTTGCTGGCACAACTTATGCGAGAACTTAAGCAAATGGACTTGTTCCATTGTCCCTTTTATTGTTGGTCTGATTCTGCTAGGGTCTTATCATGGATACGAGATTTCAAATATTTGCATCTAATCGAATTTCTTTAATCCAAGATATTACTGCCGGCATGGAATGGCGCTATGTACCCACCAAGGTCAATCCTGCTGACATTTTATCACGAGTAGCGCTTCCTAGTGAATTGATAGAGTCATCTCTCTGGGCTCATGGTCCAGAGTTTCTCACAAAGGACAAAAATGAATGGCCAGAATCCTGTCTCGCCATTAAGTCACTGCCAGAAATGAGAAAAAAGGTTCTCATTGCGACTGTCAACAACGAAGATCTTGCTGCAAACTGCAAATATGCTAGCTCCTGGGAAAAACTCAAACATGTATTTTCCTACGTACACAAGTTTTGTCATCGCATCAAGCACCCTGGACTCATCGGAGATGATGTGCGCCGAGGAGAACGAATGCTGATCCGTTGTATTCAAATGTCGCAGTTGTCTGAGGACTACAGTCGTTTAAAGAACGGTCTTCAGGTGCCATCATCCAGCTCATTGGTGTCTCTGGCACCCTTTGTTGATGAAAATGGACTGCTTCGCGTTGGTGGTCGTTTAAAGAATTCGGCTTTAAACTTTGAGGCTCAGCACCCTGCAATATTACCAAGACAGCATCCAGTAACTCGCGCAATAATAATGCATTATCATCGCAGCACTTTGCATTCTGGACCTCGCTCGCTTCTTGCGCACATTCGACTGCAGTACTGGCCCATTGGAGGACGTAAGACAGTCTCATTAGTTGTGGCCAAATGCACGATGTGTTTTCGAGCCAAGCCTCGTTTGGCTGAGCATATCATGGCTGATTTACCCAAGGATCGAGTGACTGGAGCGCACGCGTTCACTGTAACGGGGATTGACTTCTGTGGCCCATTTTTCTACAAAAGCGATGTTTGGAATCGTGCAGCTGTAAAATGCTACGTCTGCGTTTTTATATGTTTCGCAACGAAGGCTGTGCACCTCGAGCTTGTAAGCGATTTGTCTACAGGAGCATTTTTATGCGCACTAAGGCGGTTTATACTAACTCGTGGTAAACCGTATCGCATATGGTCGGATAATGCCACTAACTTCGTTGGTGCCAAAAACGAGTTGGCGGATCTACGGCAGTTGTTCCTGAGCAGCAAACATCAGCAGGCGGTCAACGAGTTCTGCTTGCTTGACAACATTGAATGGCGTTTTATTCCACCTCGTTCGCCCCACTTTGGCGGAATTTGGGAGGCAGCAGTTAAGACGGCAAAGCATCACTTCTATAGAACTGTTGGCCCCTCTATACTCCCATTAGATGACCTTCGCACTCTTCTATGCCATATCGCTGCCGTAATTAACTCTAGACCTTTAGTTCCCATTTCAGAAAATCCTGCAGACCTCGATGTGTTGACGCCAGCACATTTTCTGGGTACAGCTCCACTGGCCTTGTTTGCCGAGCCTGATCTTACAGGGCTAAACCTTAATCGATTGGATCGCTGGCAGAGGATCTCTTACTACCAGCAAATTTTCTGGGGCCATTGGCGAGAGGAATATCTGACGCTCCTAAATCAACGCTCAAAATGGCGTACCCCTCAGGCCAATCTGTGCGTCAACGATGTTGTTTTGGTCAAAGACGAGAACCTACCTCCGCTTAAGTGGCCATTGGCAAGAGTCATCGAGCTGGTAACTGGAGATGATGGCGTGGCACGTGTAGCTACTCTCAGGACTGCCACCGGAACAACTAAGCGGTCTGTTCGAAAGCTGTGCGTCCTACCCAAGCAGGATGTTGTTGAAAGCCGTACTCTTTCAACGGGGGGAGAATGTTTGGCTATGCAGCCAAATAGCAGCAGCATCGCCGCACCATAAGCAGCAACAGCTGCTCTTATACATATATACATATACCATAATGTTAATTGCTCCAACAACAACTAAACTCACTATCATGCTCTATTGCAATTGCATGCTTATTCTATGTTAACCGCTTATCTTGCATTGCATGCCCTTTGTATTCGGCGTTGGAGCAGCCAAAATTAGTTATGTTACGATCGCTAACCACTCAAGTTGAATCTGTTCGTTCTCGCTAAGCATCAATCAATTCGGATCGACTTGTCAAAAACATTGTTCAGTAATTAGCAGAGGGAATTTCGAGAATGCCTGCTGATTTATATAAACCCAATTAAATATAATTAATTAATTAAAGAAAACAAAATTGTTCGTTTTTCGTAAAACTACGGCTAGTGAAAAAGCTCCCTAGCCCAACAGATATAACTTTTCTGAAAATTTCATCGAAATCGGTTGAGAAGCACCAGAGATATCGAAGATTGAAGTTTAGTCACAGATGCATACAGACAATGACTGTACGCGTTATGTACAGGGTTCGGGGTATGTCATAGTCGGGAAATCTCGACTAGAGCCTTCTTACTTGTTTTAATTGATTATTTGCACATCAGAATCATCACTGAACTCAATGGGTTGGTTTTGATGATTTGATAACAAATAAATCATGAATTGACGATATACGTTCAATTTGTTTGTATATATGAATCCGTACTATACAATAAGAAGTTATCCACTTTAGGATAAGTTTTAATATTGGATGCGTATGTCCATGATCCATTGAAAGGACGAGGAACGGAACGTATTATGATTGAAATTTAAGCTCTACCATTTTGTTGTTTATGTACGCGTACCATAACTATTGTTGTATCGCCACGTATTGGATGTTTATCTGTTATTGTCTTTACTTGCACATATGGTAAAGTAGACAGTACTATGACTTTTTCAATTTTATTTAATTGAACTAGTGGGTTTGTTACGCTGCTAAAAGTTTCTACATATGTATTTTCGAATTCATAAATTGTTATAAATTAGTTATACATGCGTAATATGTTTAAGGCGTTTAGCCGAAAATCTGGGTTTGTATTATCAATTGCTGCAATTTTGGATTGCATTGTTTCCAACATTGTCTGTAGTATGAGCACAATTATCAATTGCAAGTATACATATATAATATGATATTTGAACTGGCTTTTTGAACGAGCAGCTTAAGACTCACTCCAAAATATTTGTTGGACGTAGATACATAGTAGCATAACATAAGATAGAATAAGAGAAAAATGAAATACTCTTGCGCTGTTAACCGCAAGCCGATCGGCAATCTGCCGTCGGCAATTTGCATTGCGTGCAGCCGACTGTGGCTCACGCTTACTACCTAATGTTAAGCTACGTTTTTCTTGTCGTTGTATGCTTGAAGCCACCGCATTAAATTGTTGTTAATTATCGAAAAAACCGCGTATCTTTTTTATATAAACATATTATTTAAATCTAAAAATTATTAGATTTTTCATTGGCGCCCGAGCAGGGACATCGGTTTTTTTTTTTTTATATACTTTGTTTGTTTTCGCGGTGGTGGCTTAGGCTTCGCGTGTGATGAACCACGAATTTCGCTAATTTGGATTTTGGATTTAGCTGGATTTGCCCTTTTGGACTTTCGCCATCTTGGACGCTGCCAAATTTGAAGTGCCAATGGAGAACACCAACAGGAGATCACTTTCTATTGATTCGCTAGAAAGTCTGCAGGTATTCTGTGCCAAAAATTGAGCATCAATAATAAATTTCGTTGTGTCGCTGCGGTCAACAAAAAAACATCAAACTACTTGTGATATATGTGCGTGTGTATGTACATTCGGTCATACACATAGAAAACAGCTCAATTTCTTGCACCTTATTTTTTGATTTCATTGGCCAAAAGCACAAATTTATGTGCATAACAAAGTAAAGTAATACGTACATAAATAATTTCGCCAAATTATTTTAACAAACATACATACATACATACGTATATTCGTGTACTAACCTTTACTTAAATTTAACTTAACAAAACGGCAACATATAGTTGATAATAAATAAATAAAAATACAAAATATATGTTTCAATTTAACGTACAAACGGTGGTCTATTTATTGCATTTTATATTATTCGTGTGTTTGTGCATTTGCAAAGTGTCGCAGTTTCTTGCGGTTGTCGCTCTTTCTACTTAACCGCTACGTACAAATATGCTTGCACTTGCACATACACACAACTCTTGTTCAAGTTTTTTTTTTTTGGGCATTAACAGCTGATTGTTAGTGCGTTCGTTAACCTTTTTTCGCTCTGTGCTTGCATCGGTTCAATATATTAGTTTGTGTGTGCGTGCGCTCGCGCCAAATTTTCTCGCTTGTTCTTTTCATCCCCGTTTGGCAAGCTTGGCTTGATCGTCTGTGTAATACATTCGTTGTTGTGCTTGCGCTCGCGCCAAATTCTCTCTCTTGCTCTTTAAAACCCCCGCACCCCGCATTTTATAGCTGTTGCCTACAAAGTGGCTGCAGCAAACGTTTCACTTGCTTATTTTCGGTCGCTTGGACCGTTTTTTCGTTTGTTTGATCACACATTGCGCAGAGTGCGTGTGTGTGTTTAGTAAGCAAGCTTAGCGTTTCGTTACATAGTTGCGGTGCGTGTGCGAGGGTAGCTCACAAAGTTAGTTGAACTTTTGGGTGCGTGTTCATAAATAGCTTTTTCGTCAGTTTAATTATGTCTGAGTCCGAAAAGCCAACAGCAGCTAAGCTAACCAAGCTGGCATTATGTCAACAAAGATTTGACAAGGTCAGTGCTGATATTGCTCGCATGCAAACAGCATTGAAGCTTAAGCAAATTTCATCTGATAAAACAGAACTAGCTTGTCGCTTAAAACTTTTAGAGGGGTATATTGAAAAGGCTATGAATCTACAGGCAGAGTTGGACCTTTTGAGTCCAAGCAATGAAAGTAGAGGGCCGTTAGAGGATTTGTGTGTCGTAACAAAAGCATTGTTTATGAATGCAGCCAAGCCAAGGGCCGACACACATACGCAAAATGACTGCTCAATGAATTCGAGCCAGCGATCTCAGCTGCCGAAAATGCGTTTGCCAAAATTTAGTGGCAAACATTCGGAGTACAAAAATTTTATGTGCCTTTTCCAAAGTCTCGTTGATGACGATGCTTCTTTGACAAACGTAGAAAAATTTAATCATTTAGTGTCGTGTTTGTCAGATGGAGCATTGGGCGTAGTTAAACCATATCAAATGACAGATTGTAACTACCCTAAGGCACTAGCCAGTCTAAATTCGGTTTATGACAATAAATGTCTAATATTCTTCGATACTGTTGCTCAGTTATTCGATTTGCCAAACACGACCAAGCCATCTGCATCGAGTTTAAGGTCGATGATAGATACAGTGTCTGCGATATATTCATCGCTGAATAGGAGGTACCAGTACTTGGCAGCAGAAGAGTCAACTCGTGACAAATCAAAGTTGCGTACTGAGGTGAGAAAACCTCAACACAAATCTTCCTTTGCCTGTGCTAATGCAGGGCATAAGGCGTCGTCTGCATGTACTTATTGCAAGTCTGCAGACCACAATATATATTCTTGTCCGTCATTTAGTGCCATTTCCGTTATGCAACGTTTTGAGTACGTTAAAACTCAAAAAATGTGTCTCAATTGCTTGACCGTGGGGCCTACAGTTTCGACTTGCAAGGCGTCGAAGTGTCGAGTGTGTTCTAAGCCGCACCATTCTCTGCTTCATAGGTATAGTGCACCAGTGCGAGGTGAAGCAGCGGCACTTCAAGCCTCAACTTCGGAGGCATACGTGGGTCACGTGCTTAATGCAGATCAAGTCGTTCTTGCTACTGCTATAGTAAATATTAAAGATAGATTCGGACAGTTGCATCCGGCAAGAGCTTTGCTCGATAGTGGCTCACAGATAAATTTGATATCTGAGAGTATGGCACAGAGGCTTCGGCTTAAACGTGAGCCAACTTCCCTCGCTATTGCAATGGTAGGTGGTGCAACAACGGATAGCAAACATAAGGTTTGTGCATCAATTCAATCTCGTTTGAATTGCCACACCTTTGCCGCTGAGTGTTGGGTATTAAAGTCAATTTCCACATCTCAGCCTGCACAGTCTCTTTCCACATCGAACTGGAAAATCCCAAAAAATATTAAGTTGGCAGACCCCGAGTTTTATAAGCCAGCTAAGGTGGATGTTTTATTGGGAGCTGAGCTGTTCTATGGGTTATTGTGCGTTGGGCAAATAAAACTGCATTCCGAGCTGCCTATTATGCAAAAAACATTGCTCGGCTGGATTGTTGCGGGCAAATGTACTGGACAGGCGCCTCGGCAACAGTTTAGTAATAGTTCGGTAGCTCAAGTGTATAGTTGTTCTCTCGACTCCTTAGTAAATCGTTTTTGGGAATTAGATCAATGTCCAATTGAGTCGAAGGCTGTTCGCCAAACAGCTGAACAACAGGCCTGTGAGTTGTATTTTAAAAAAACTGTACAACGGCTATCTTCCTGTCGGTTTCAAGTAAAACTTCCTTTTAAGACCGATCCTAAAGTTCTTGGCCTGTCCTTTCGAACTGCTGAAAGGATTTTTTTGCAACTTGAGCGCAAACTGTCACGGGATGACAAACTTAGAAATATGTATCATGACTTCATGAAAGAGTATTTGGATTTGGGACATATGTCCATTCTGAAGTCTGCTCCTCTCGAACAGCATTATTACATTCCTCATCAATGCGTTCTGAGACCTGAGAGTACCTCAACCAAACTTCGTGTTGTTTTTGATGCTTCCAGCAAAACATCAACAGCAGTTTCGCTTAATGAAACACTAATGGTGGGGCCCACTATTCAGAGGGAGTTGTATTCAACATTGGTCAACTTTCGGTTGAATAAATATTCCGTAACTGCCGACATTTCAAAAATGTACAGGCAGATTAATATTTCTGAGGAAGATAGAGACTTCCAACTTGTCTTGTGGAGAGAAAACACTTCACAAAGCATACAGGCATACAGATTGAATACTGTTCCATATGGTACAGCGTCAGAACCCTTTCTGGCTGTACGTTGTTTGTTTGAATTGGCAAATATATACGCACAATCACATCCCATTGGTGCGGAAGTGATTCGAAATTGTTTTTATGTTGACGATATGCTGGCAGGTGCAGACAGTTTAAAGGAACTGGACACCATTTGCAGCCAGGTTCGTGACATATTGCTCGCTGTAGGATTTCCATTGGCCAAGTGGGCTTCCAATTGCCAGGCTCGGTCTGGTGAAACTGAGGAAATCAGTATAAAAATTGATGAGCAAAGCTCAGTTAAGACGCTTGGAATGCGTTGGGCACCTCAAGAGGATGTGTTTAAATACCATCTTGACGTGGATAGTTATGCCTCCCTGAAACCAACAAAACGTAACATTTTGTCAATAGCCTCTCGTTTGTTTGACCCTCTTGGCCTATTATGTCCAATTGTCACTAAGGCAAAAATGTTGCTACAGGACTTATGGAGGCTAAAGGTAGATTGGGATGAGGCTATTCCTATGAGTTTTCACACTGCATGGAATAAGTTTACCACTACCTTGCGGGATTTGCACAAAATTTCAATTCCCCGTTACGTGTGTTTGACTTGGTACCAATGGGTTCAAATTCACGGCTTTGCTGACGCGTCCAGTCACGCCTATGGTTGTTGCATATACGTACGAACATGCAACAACGAAGACGTTCGCGTATCCTTGCTCACGGCAAAGTCTAGGGTAGCTCCGCTAAATGTGAAAACAATACCCCGGTTATAGCTTTGTGCAACACTATTACTGGCCAAACTTTGGCAACAAGTGTCAAGCACAATGACCAAATTCACGATAGAAAGCGTGAATTTCTGGTCAGATTCGCAAGTCACGTTGTATTGGTTGGAGCGTGATTCGGGTACGTTGGGTACATTTGTCGCGAATCGAGTCGCAGAAGTCCAAGAATTGTCAACTGGAGTCGTGTGGCGTCACGTTCCAACGGATGATAATCCAGCAGACTTGGTGTCAAGGGGAACCGATATTAATGAAATTGTGAGTTCCTTATGGTTCAATGGACCAAGTTTTCTAATGGCAGAAAATTATCGATGGCCTCAACTTCATCAGTTCGAGATAGCGTCAGAAGTTAAAACTTCTGAAGACAAGCAAAGTGCAATTGTCTGTGCACTAGGGGTATCTGACGCTGAATCTAATTGCATCGTGCAACTGATAAACCGTCAATCAAGATTTTCTAAGCTGGTCCGTATAATGGCTTACGTACTTCGATTTTGTTTCAAGTAGCTAAGAGGTGATGCGCTTATTGTGTCTGCGTCAGAAAGAAGTATTGCATTCTTAAAGCTGATCGCAGTCGTACAAAGCACAACATATACCGATGAATATAAATTGTTGAAAAAATCGGCAGTAACTAATACATGCTGCAGTCATTGAGTCCTTTCATCCACGAAGTTGAGGAAAATGGCATCAAATTCAAGTTGATTCGAGTAGGAGGGCGTTTGCTGCACGGCCCTATCTCGTATGACGCTAAGTTCCCTCTGTTGCTACCTAAGAGTTTGTCCGCCTTTTTGTCAGGCATTTGCACCTTAGACACTATCATGCAGGTGCAAAGGTTCTTGTGGGATTGTTGAGGCAGCAAGTTTGGGTGGTCAATGCCCGAAGCTTGTGTACTGCACTTGTGACAAGTTGCGTACACTGTTTTCGATACAAACCAAAGTTGTTGGGGCAAATAATGGGAAATCTGCCAGCAGACCGCCTTCGTGAAGGGCGGCCATTTAGAGTATCTGGCGTAGATTTCTGTGGGCCTTTTTATGTAAGCTACAGAATTAGAGGTAGACCACCCGTGAAAATGTACGTTGCCGTTTTTGTTTGTTTCGCCTCAAAGACAGTTCATTTAGAGCTTGTCACTGATCTGTCCACTGATGCATTTTTGAATGTTTTTAAAAGGTTCGTTGGACGACGAGGGCTGCCGGAGACGATGTACAGCGACAACGCGACGAACTTCGTGGGAGCGAGCAACGTGCTGAGGGAGTTGCAAGTGGCGTTTCTCCACAGCAAGGAGAAGCTTCAGGAGTGCGCAGCGGAGAGAGCTGTGCAATGGAGGTTTATCCCTCCGAGGGCACCGCATTTCGGCGGGCTGTGGGAAGCAGCAGTAAAGGCTGCCAAACACTGGCTGGTGCGGGGGCAGGCAACGCTAACCTTACGCCGGATGAATTGAGCACGCATCTTGTGGACGTCGAAGCGTTGCTCAATTCCAGGCCCCTCGTGGCGGACACCAGCGATCCGAGCGACGGGGAGGCTATAACGCCAGGGCACCTGCTCATCGGCCAGCCTTTGCTGGGGCTGCCGCACGGATCAACGCCTGAAGAGCCCAACAACAAGCCCGTACCCGCATATTTGAAGCGGTGGCGACAGTTGTTGGCGCTCAAACTGCACTTTTAGCGCAAGTGGTCCAGGGACTACCTGCTCAGCCTGCAGCAGCGAGCCCAGTGGAGCAGAGGCAAGGCCAATCTGGTCGAAGGGGCGGTCGTCCTGGTGCACGAGGACAACAAACCTCCGCAACGGTGGATAACCGGGCGCGTAACGCGCGCAATAGCTGGAGAGGACGGCAAGGTGCGGGTGGCCGAAATAAGAACGCCGGCCGGCGTTATTAAACGACCGGTGCACAAGCTGGCGCCGATCCCTATTGAATGATGTTTGTTGAAGACCGGAGCTCATCAATGGGGCCGGAATGTTGGAGTAGATTTAGACGTAGATACATAGTAGCATAACATAAGATAGAATAAGAGAAAAATGAAATACTCTTGCGCTGTTAACCGCAAGCCGATCGGCAATCTGCCGTCGGCAATTTGCATTGCATGCAGCCGACTGTGGCTCACGCTTACTACCTAATGTTAAGCTACGTTTTTCTTGTCGTTGTATGCTTGAAGCCACCGCATTAAATTGTTGTTAATTATCGAAAAAACCGCGTCTCTTTTTTATATAAACATTTTATTTAAATCTAAAAATTATTAGATTTTTCAATATTTATTGATTAATATTGAAACAGTTTTATGTTTACATTTGTGGGTGAGTGGTTTGAAACAGTTTTATGTTTACATTTGTGGGTGAGTGCTTATTGATAAATCTAAGAATTGAATGTTTATTTTTGTGCGCATATCGCTGGCATAGCTGTTATTGGTAAGTATGTAGTTGACATAATCAAAATGAATATGTCACTTCCCTCTCCTTAAGAGACGAGCCTGCGAGTCAAGGTGACACTGAAGGGTAAAGTTTTGGCAATGTTGATTGTGTCATCTCGATTATTGTTTCTTCTTGCTGTTGTTCTTTATGTTCTTTACTTTAAATACAAAATTATGATTAATGTGGCTATATCATCATGCTTGATAGATTTAATCTTGATTATTTCTATTGGTGGATACAATGGTGTGAGGTCAACTTCTGGTTGTAAGTGATTATCGCTTAATATGATATAATTTATCTGTAATTTACATTGATTTATATTAACAGTTTTATTACCCTGAATTTAAAGATCAATATTATTTTTCTGGCAACTTTGTTTTACACTTGTATTGGAAATGTTCCAGGTTAAAATGGTGTTTGGCTCGATATATTTTATCATTTCGTTATTATTTATGTGTCCAAAATTACAAATTGGTTTTGTGTGTAGTAAAATTTTTTTTATACATTCATCAAATATTTGCTGATTATCTCGATTATAAGTTTTATTATCCTTTTCAAAATAAGAAGTAATACTAGTATAGTCAAGTTGATAGCCATTATGATCGGTATATGGTATAATTTTTATAGTGTTTGTGGGTTGAAAATCAATTGGGATATTTATCTGGATAAGTTGTGCATGACATATGGTAAAGAATGTGAACGATAATATGATTATGAAGTAGAAACCTGTGGAGTTTGAATTTGGTTAATGTACTTTCGTTTTTATACCCCGAACCCATGAAATGGGTAAAAGGGGTATAATGTTTTTGTGCAAAAGTATGTAACAGGCAGAAGGAAGCATCTCCGACCCTGTAAAGTATATATATTCTTGATCAGCATCAACAGTCGAGTCGATATAGCCATGTCCGTCTGTCCGTCCGTCTGTCCGTCTGTACGTATGTAAGAACGCGTCGATCTCAGAGACTATAAGAGCTAGAGACTTCAGATTTTGCACATAAGCTCATCTAAGTCCTAGGCAGTACAAGTTTGTTTCCGATTTTCGATAACTATTTCCGTTTCCGATATACACATGGAATCGATTACAAAAATTTCTCGAATTTGGAAAATGTAAAAATGGGGGTTGAAATAATGGATAACGATATAACTTTTCTGAAAATTTCATCGAAATCGGTTGAGAAGCACCAGAGATATCGAAGATTGAAGTTTAGTCACAGATGCATACAGACAATGACAATGACTGAGATAATGTTTACTTTCTGAGGAATAGATGTTAATTACAAATTTATCACGGCAATGTTCTGGTTTTGGGGTAATTTTCATTAGCATTTGAGTGTTTCTATGTTCGGTTTTTGCTAAATTACAAATGTGACATTCGTTTATTATATTTTGAATTAGTTGTTGACTATTAGGGAAATAGAATGTTTTGCCAAAGAGTTTATTAGTTTTTTGAATTCCGGGCTGTAATAGTTTTTCGTGAGTTTTTAGAATAAGTTCTTTAAATTGGGCATAAGAATTTATATTTTTTAAAAGAGTGAGACTTCGAAGAATTTTGGTATGGCTAGTGTTAATTATTTCTGTCTGTGCATTTTGGATTATTTCAAAATCTGCATCACTATCCATAAACAATACACACCTCTAAGTGCAAAAATGGTCAATTAAATATTGTTTGGCTTTTTCTATTGTCATGTTATCGTATGTAATGTCAATTATTAATTTTTTAAGTGATTTTCTTTTTGTATTTTTGGGATGCCTTTGGAAAATATAACTTGTCTTTTAAATGTATTTACTGGCTTTTCTGTAATAAATATTTAGTAACTATTATCCTCGTCATAGTTCTGTTCTGCTTCTATTTTTACCCGTGATAATGCATCGGCTATGTGGTTTTCTTTTCCTTTTATATATTTTATGTCAAACTCATATTCAGTTAACCTGACTCTCCATCGAGTCAATTTTGAGTTTGGCTCTTTCATTTTATACAACCAGCATAACGGTTGATGGTCACTATTAATTTCAAAGTGTCGTCCAAGTAGGTAATGTCCAAATGTTTTTGTTGCCCATACAATGGCTAAAATTTCCTTTTCTATGGCACTGTAATTAAGTTCATGGTCATTGAGAGTTCTACTAATGTAACTGAGTGGGTGTCCATCTTGTGAAAGTACAGCTATAAAAGCTACATTACTTGCATCTGTTGTTAAAATGAATTTACTATTGAAATCTGGTGTTTTTAAAATTGTATCATTGGATATTAAGTGCTTGAGTTTTTCAAAAGCTTCAATGTATTCTCGGTTTTTAATGTCAATTTTTGATTATTTTTTGAGAGCCTTTGTCATTGGCTTGGCTATGTCTGCAAAATTAGGGGTGAACTTTCGGTAGTAATTAGTTAATCCAAGAAAACCTTTAATTTCTTTGGTTTTTGTGGGAATTGGATATTTTTGAAATGCCTTAATTTTATCTGGATTTGGTTATGGTTTATGGTTTATGGTTACCTCATTTAGTTTTCTGTAGTCAATTACAATTTTGAATTTTTGTTTACCTGAAGCATCCTGCTTTTTCGGAACAATCCATATGGGACTGCAATAAGGGGAATTGGTTGGTCGTATAATACCTTGTTCTAACATGTCTTTGATTTGTTGTTCAACTTCTTGTTCATAGGCTTGTGGATAACTGTACAGTTTTGAATAACTGAAACTAAGTTGATCGCCTTCTTGGAATTGAATATTTTTATATTGTTTTAACAAGTTTCTTAAGTAATATTTTTCTTCTTCGTTTGAATGTTCCAATCGGTAAGGGCTTGAGTTTGCTGATTCTTGATTTTTAGAATTTTCTGTGATTTGATTTTTGAATTGTTTATTTATTTCGGAATTTGGTTGAATTAAAAAGTGATATTGATTTGCTGTTGGAATATTACTTATTAATTTATAATTTTTGTTGTATAGAGTTACAATTTGGGATTTGTAATCTAAAACGGCTTGTGCTTGTGAAAGCATTTTTCTACCAATCAATAGATCATAATCTGAAGAAAACTGATGTAAAAGAAATTCGTTATCACCTTTGAACAAGTTGTTTGACGGGACAATAATTTTTTTTGAAACTGTTAATGGTCCATTGCTAGTTTGGATAAGGCAATTGGTGTCATAAACATGTAAATTAAAAATATTGGACGTCATCATATTTACTGTAGACCCTGTGTCTATTAAACATTTTAGACTTTTGCCTTTATGTGTTTATTATTATTATTGGACGTAGATGTACTAAGAAAAACAGTACATTCAAGTGGCCCAACGATACCAAGCACCGGCTTGTTAACGCGCGGTCCCAAGCAAAAAGCAACCAACCTCCCGCCCAACCGACCGAGGGGCACACCGCATAGCGTACGGTTAAAAAGATCGCGAAAACGTAGTCAAATGACATAAGGCTAACTATTTAAGAGAACTAATAGAAGTGGCACCGTTTATTAAGTGGGAAAATTCGTTATAGTTTGAACATAAAATCTGAAAAGGGTTATGAATAGCATAGTTAGAGTGACAAGCTTGAAGAGCAATGGGTAGAAAATTCCTTGTCCTTGTGATCGGAACAGCAAAACTAATTTGGCTAATTGATTCCAAGGAATCAATTTCACCATTTATTAGCTTGTGTAAAAAAACCACTCTAAGCATTGTTCTGCGATCAGCAATAGAAGGAAGATTTATTAGTAAAAGTTTACTGTAATAGGACGGTAGGTTAATGTTAGTATCCCAGTTAAATCTCCTAAGGGCAAAGAGCAAAAATTGTTTTTGTACTGATTCTATTCTATCCTGGTGAACCCTGTATTTGGGATACCAGATACAAGATCCATATTCAAGAATAGGACGTACCAGAGACGTGTAAAGTGTTTTGGTTATGTAGGGATCATCAAATTCTTTCGACCAGCGCTTAATGAACCCCAAGGTACTAGAGGCTCGATTTGCAACTGAAGAGATATGCTTGTGAAATTTAAGTTTCGGATCAAAAAGGATACCTAAGTCATCAACCCATTCAATGCGATCGACTGGGCTTCCATCAAGAAAATATATATTTGTAGACGCCTTCCGTCTATAAAAAGACATGACTTTACATTTATTGCAATTAAGATTTAGTAAGTTAACACGACATCACCTTTGAAAATTATCTAAATCAGTTTGTAGTTTTTGAGCAGACAACAGAGCAGTACCCGACATGCATAATTTTACATCGTCAGCATACATCAGCACTCGAGAGTGGTCAATAACAGATGGAAGATCATTGATGAAAAGTGTAAATAATAAAGGTCCAAGGTGACTTCCTTGCGGAACACCAAGTCCTCAGAACCATAGAGGGATGACCAGTCAACCAGTGCTAAGAGCCGGGTAAGTTTTACAAAATCGGTTTTTCGAAAGTGACGTACCCGTCTTTATGGTTCACTACACTGGCGTACGGCACAGGCAGGCAAAATGATCAACACCTCCAACGTCGGGTGGTATAAGTTTTTGGGAGTGGATATGTGAAGGGATCTTGACACAGATAGAGTAGATGGATACGAAACAAATACCAAATCAAGCATTTTACAAAGAGAATTTGGAATGCCATTGATCTGACCCAATGACACTTCAAATAAACCAACCAGAAAATCAGTCTGCACCATGGGGGTCAACACGCTTGAGTCCGGACTTGAAATCCAAGTAGCTTTAGCAATATTAAAATCGCCAAGAACTACAAGAATATCACGATCAGAAAGCATAGAATAAATGGCAAGTATTGCTGACAAATGTTCATTGTAGACGGAGTTGTCAGATATAGGAACAAGAAACGTAAATACCAACACCATTAATATTTAACTTTACAGCAACAAACTCTAAATCCATAGAACCACCTAAAATTACTGTCTCAGAGGGAAAGTCCACATCAACAGCAATAAGCACCCTGCCACCTCGGCGCAGAGTACGGTCCTTTCTCTAGATGCAGAATCTGTTTGATAATATTTCCAAATTAATTATGTCTTGTCTTAACCACGTTTCGGTGAAGGCAACGACATGACAGGTACAAAGTACTAGGTAAGTTTACTACAAAGTCCTCTTACATTCTGATAACCCAGTAAGAGGGAGGTTAGTTTATTGCTACTAAAGTGGATGAACAGGCGGAGCACTACTGTTCCTTACATTGTTAATATTATTACTTCGCCTACTGACATACTCCTTCGCTATGATGTGTGGCGGCCAAAACTTTTCAGAACAAATCGTTGAGAAAAGTTCCGGCGGAACACTCAGCTTAAAGGACGATATATCGCGGGCGAGCTTGAATTTAAATTTGTCGACAACAATTCGCAGAGAATCAATTTTACCTTTTATATAGGCGCTTACATCTTCCGCAGAATTATCGGAAGCGAGCCTAGAAACAAAAACATATTTACTCTGAGGTACAGCCCTAATAGGCTTAAGAGTTGCACCTAACGTAGAATCAATAGGCTGAATATCGGTTGACCCACAGTGATCTTCGGGAAGAACATTAGTTTTAGGTAACACCGGGCTTGTTGCCGGTGAGTTAAATACCATTAACGGGCCGGCAGCAGGCGTAGGGGTACTAACAATAGCCGCTAGGGGAGGCTTGGATGTGGCAGCAGGGGTAGAGGCATTAGACGGCAGAAGAGTCTTGGGGGGCGACACCAGCGGGACTGTAAGCGGACAAGAACCCGAAGTCTTTTTGCGCTTCGGCAAGTCATTTAACGTTTTAGCAGTATTAATGTGGTCTTCCAATTCTTTAATACTGCCACGAAGCGTATCGAAATTATTTCAGACAGCTTTGAAATAATTGAAGGTTTGCCACATGAACTTAGACTGTTCCTTCTCTATCTCATTGTGGGTATGGCAATACAACTTAAGACCAGAATAAGCTGCTAGACTGTCCCTGATTTTGGCATTGAAACTGGCACATTTCATGTGAATCATGTTATCACACGCCCTACATAAAATAAAATCTAGGGTGGATCCACCAACAATTTTGCAATTTTTCTGCAGCAGATAAACATGTTAAAAGAAAAAATTTAAAAAAATTAAAAATGCTTAAAAGTGTGGAAAATAATATGCTTGAGCATCGAAAAGTAGGGTACAAGTGCAATGAGCGCAACATAACGGACACAAGAGGGAGAGCGCTTACGTTGGAGATCGTCAGAGCGTAGGCTAATAAAACCGCAATTGCGTGGTATAAGAGCGTGAGAGAGCAAGAGCGCGTAAATAGGTATTTTATTTTAGTAGATAAAAACACAGAGCAAGCGAAAGCAAAATATATGTATGTATGTATGAAACGTGAGTTTAGGCACTGCAAATATAATCAATTTTATAAACAAAAATCGCAATATGCACACGTAAATACATACAAAGTACAATGACAACCACTGTAACAATTGTTTAGCACAATAATACTAAATAAAACACAGTTTAAACACTCACAAAGTTATCAATTCCACGGATAACACAGAAACACAACCGTCACCAACGAAAGACAAGCTTTATCCTGTGTTATTCTTATGTATTCCGAGGCTAGTGGCTGAAAATTTTCGGCTTGATTAATTTATAATTCATTTGCCTCTTCTGTCACATGTTCAGCTACTGGGGCTTCTGTGTATGTGTTATCTGAGCTTTGGAGACAACTTTGATTTTGGAAATATTGGGGACAATTTTCAAAATATGGGGCTGTTTGCTCATAATATTGTTCTAAGAATTCATGGTGAATAAGGTCGTCTTGATGTCTTGCTTCATCTATACTCATCTTACTTTGTCCGCTATCTGCTCTAGAGCGCTTTGTGGGCTGGTTTGCTAAACCAGGATTGCTACTGAATGTGGGCTGTTGTGGAGTCATATTTTGATTTTGTCCGAAGCGATTATTGTCAAATTGGTTCTGTCGAAGGTTTGGTCTGGTATAGAAAATACTGGTCTAGGCGAATTAGGTACGGGTTGATTTAGTCGAGGTGAATAAGTATTAGGTTGAAAATTATTATAAGGGTTATTAGGTGGGCGATATGGTTGCTGATAATTAATTTGTTGGTTTTGGTATGGGACATAAGGTGTATTTGGTTGAAGAAATGTTGGAAATTTTTGAAAATTAGAATTTTGTTGATGTATTGGTTCAACAGATTTTTCTTGTTTTACTTTATTAGAATTAGAATTTTGATTATTTATCAATGAACGTAAAGCTGGTATTTCACAGTTTATTACTCTAATGCAAATATTAGTAGGTAGCTTCTGAACAAGATCATCAATGCTAAACAGAAAAAAAAAGTTTAAGAATATTGGTGTCAGTTTAATCTGGAAAGCGGGATAACATTTCAAGAACGAAATTCGAACGAATTAAATAGAAGTCTAACGTACTAAATACCAAGATTCAATCTGATTTAAGCTCAATATAAGACCAAAATACTTAAATTTCCCGATAGAAAATGAATTTACCGAATTCGCTCTCTCGCATACACAAAATGTACATGCAAAATAACGGAATCTCTCTCATGAGAGAGACGATCGGCATTAACACATTTGGGTAGCGGTAGTCGTTTTCATAATTTGTTTAAACCAAGTGCTAATTTTGAGACAGAACTTTTTTGACATACACCAGAAAAATTTTTATTTATATAATTTCATAAAAAATTAAAAAAAAAAAAAAACAAAATTATTTTGTTCAATCTACCGCACCGGGACTCGAACTTGCGACCGCGTGTTTTTGTGCGGCGGGTGCCTTAGCTGCTGCTGCTTATATTGGATCATGAGCTGTATATGTAAGTGTTAAGCTGCATCTACAACGTGAATGGCAATGGCTCAACGGGTAAGGCCGCAACATCAAGAGGTCTCAAGTTCGAATCCCGGAACGGGTAAGTTAATACAGAAAAATTTGGAAAGGTTTTATTTAATTTGTTCTCTTTCATTGGCAGTTTAAAAATAAACTCTTTGAAAAAATGGTTAGTAAATTTAAGTAATGTTCTTTGCCATATGTTCAAGTTGTTCTTCAATTAAGAACCAATGAAGTTTTTTCGTAAATCGTTCTTGAATTTAGCCTGATTGGGATTGGTTTAAGTCTGAAACACGGGCTAAATTCAATCCCACGGTATATTTTCAAGAATTCCGGATTTTCACAAAACGTTCTTAATTTAAGAATTTTGGTTTCTGTTTTGAGAATTCCATCGTTGGGCTGCGATTTGAGTACGTTGGTCTTGATTTTTTTTTTTGGTGTACCTACGTTGTTCTGCTTCCTCCAGTAAAGCTCGCACATTTCCTTTGAATTAGGTGTTCCTAAATTCCTCCAGTAAGATGTGGTTCTTAGTTTGGGTTTAGTAGTTGAGTACCAGTTGTTTTCGAAGATCTGTCCAGGTCGTTAAGTTGTTGATGCCAAGGGATAGCATAACTTCACTGCTGATGCAGCGTTCCACTAGTCGAAAAAGGATTGACTTTTGTCTTTCGTCTTCAGTGGTGTACAGTGCCAGTATGTAGTCGATCCGGTTGACGAACGTGTATAACGCATTCTTATCTCCAGTGAATTTTTTAACATTTTTGAGTTGATTAATGACTTGTGTCATATTAACATCAGAAAGAGTCATTTTGTTATTTTCTTGAGTCATTTTGTTATCTTAATTGTTTTTTTTTTTATTTTTTTTTTATTTATTATTGAGTTTTTAATTTAATTTTAGTTTCACTTAATTTTTATACTTACATATGTCTTCTTGAATAGTGTTAATTTATTTCACTTATTTCTAAAACTAATAGTTTATGTTGGGTTTTGTTTGCACAGATAGCACTTTCAAAAGTTTCTGAGAAAAACCAAATGTCTGTGGAATTATAATCTCTTTGAATTCTATCGCGTCTTCTTGAATTATTTTCAAGTTTTTTGTTTTAACAATCCGCGGCTTTGTTTGAAACTTGACGCGATATTGACCATTGCTTGGGTTGCCTTTGCGTAAGTTGTTTAGCGGATAAAAGAGACAAGAATTAATAACTTAGTTAGTGCATCAGGAGCCTTGACAATCCGCGGCTTTGGCAATACGCGATTTTCGGTATACACGTCACTGTCGAGGTTTTTATACTTTGATACCGAAGGTCTCATAGTATATTGGTTTTGTGCAATGTCCGTCATGGTGTCCGTCTGTCCGTATGAACGCAACTTTTTTCGACACCCGTAAAGCTAGAGACTTGAAACTTTGCAATTATGTTTGTCTATAGGCGAGACAGATAAAGTGTCAAGATTGGGTTGCCACGCCCACTAGGAGGCTGGGAAATCGATGAATTCGATAACTGAAAACCAATAAAACCAAATATTTCTTACATTCTTACAGCTAGAGTTACCAAATTTTGCACGCAGATTGCTAGTCATGTCCCTGAAAAAACTGCATCAAAATTTTGGATGCCAAGCCCACTGCTTCCGCCCCCATCATCCCAGGTCCTTGAAATTGGAAACGCCTATAGTTTTCACATTTTTTGGGCTAGAGCCACCAAATTTTGTGTCAAGATAGGTAGTGAATTTTCCAACAAACTGCATAAAAAGTTTGGATGCCACGACCACACCTTCCGCCCCCACCCCCCGCCGTTGTTAAAACGGTTATGCGTGTATCTTCCACATTTTTTGAACCAGTGTCACCAAATTTGGTAGGAAGATATATGGTGACATCTACAAAAGACTCATCAAATTTTGGATCCCTCTGCCCCCACCATTTAAAATCGGAAATTTTTATAATTCTAAGAAAAGGCAACATCTACCAAAGATCTGCATCAAAATTTTGGATGCCACGCATACCCAAGCCTCCCACCTTATAAAATTTGAATCGGCTATATCTTTAAGAGTTTTTGAGCTAGAGCCTTTAAACTTGGTAGGAAGATAAATGGTGACAATTAAAAAGATTTGATCACCTGTGCCGCCCACCTTTTAAATTTGGAAGTTAAGTCATCTTCCAAAGTTTTTGAGGTAAAGTCATAAAATTTGGTAACATGATAGCTGAAGATGATTACCACCCGTCCCACTTCTTTGCAAGCAGACTCGTTACAATCCGTTCTTTTACTGATATCAAAGTATTCCGCAGTCGGTTGCGTCCGACTGTAACGTTTTAACTTGTTTATTTAAAACTTGACGCGATATTGACCGTCGCTTGGGTTGCCTTTGCGGATAACAACAAAAGGGACAAGAATTAATAACGTAATTATTGCATCAAGATCCACAGTTTAATGTCATCCTACCGGCTGCGCCAATAAGATATTTGAACTGGCTTTTTGAACGAGCAGCTTAAGACTGACTCCAAAATATTTATTGATTAATATTGAAACAGTTTTATGTTTACATTTGTGGGTGAGGGTTTGAAACAGTTTTAAAAAATTTTTTTAAATTATTTTCCAAATAGTTATTATTAATTTTTATTTTTATGCTTACTACAATCATTTATGGCTGGCGAAAATCCTCAACTGAACCCTCCTCGAGGGTGCCGGCTGGGCAATGGGCATCGTACTGCCTCGAAACAAACGAGGGGTACTGGTGCTACTTGCCTTGCGGAGGGACAGGGCGGCAACTGGCTAAGGCGAGTTCCGCTACTCCTCAAGGGCCAGGTACTGCGAGGGTATTGGGCAAATCGAGGCAGCAGGCATCATTGTCTAGCCAAGGAGAGCTCTATACCTATCAAAGGCCTTGGTACTGCGAGGGTTCGGAGCAAACCAAAGTAATAGATGCCGTCCGGTCCTGAAACAAACAAGAGTACTGGTTTTGTTGCCTGTGGAGAGACGGTACAATGCCTAGCTAAGGCGAGCTTCTCGCCTCTCAAAGGCCTCGGCACTGCGAGGGCGTGAAGCGAACCATGGTTCGAGGTCCTTTGCAGCAAGGTTAAAATGCTATGGGTAGACTCCCCAGAACTAAAAAATCAAATGGAGAAGACGGACGCATAAACACGGGCTGGGATGTCAGCCCAAACGTCGGTGGATCTGGGTGCTACCACCGGCGGGCACGGGGGGAGAAATCCTCTCTGCGTGTCGCCAGCAACCCACCCTCCGTACTGGTTGGAGCAGGCCAGGACGGTTGTATAGCTACTGCCAAAACTAAACCCAAAATGTGGCGCGACTCCAAAGTCCCGGAAGACTCGAATTGCGAATCGCATGGCGGGTCTCTACACTAAGAGGCTGAGGACCTCTTGGGCCCCCACTCTAATAGGTACCAATACCTTCTGTAAGGACGGGCCTAAAAAGACAAAGGAGGGCTTAAGAGCCAAAGCCCAGTACAAGGCCGCCCTCAAAATCAAGGCTCGGCTCACAGATGTGAAGCGTGACCTCACAAAGGATGAGGTCAGCAATCTGAAGTGGGCTGAAACCAAGATATTGGAGAGCAGAGCCTACCTCGAAAAAATACCAAGCCTGTCCACGAAGACAGTCGGTTTTGCCAACAAGGTAGAGGAGGCGCTGGCTGTAAAACGCCAGCGATCCGCTGAAACCGCGAAAGCAGATGTGCCCGCCTGTAAGAGGCCCTGCAAAAAGCCAGCGACGCAGGCAAGGCCGACAGCCAGCGATGTGGCAAAGCGACATCTCGTCGTGGCGCTCATCGACCGGAGCGACCCCAATGGCAAAATGAAGCCCGAGCAGTGGAAGAAGGTGGAGGCGCTGCTGTTCGATGCGCATCTGAAGCAAATGGGAGTTCCGGGCTCGCTGCCCATCTCATTTGATGGCGTGGGTTGGCTGGCTGGTGTAAAGATATTAAGCTGTAGGGATGACCACAACTTGAAATGAGTCACCGGCGCCGTGGACGAGATGGACGCACCGTGGGAGGGTGTTAAGCTGGAGGTAGTGGACAGAAATTGTATTCCGTCCGTACCGAAGGCGAAGGTACTCTTCTCCCGTGTGGTTCCTAAGGACCAGGCGCTACAGCTGCTCAAATGGCAGAATCCAGAGGTGCCTACTGCGGACTGGAGGATTATCCATGCGGCCAAGCCTGACGGCAAAGGCCAAGAGATGGTCCTGCAGATCAACAGGGACGCCGAGGATCTGCTATACGCAAGGTTTGGAAGGATGGCGTGGGGTGTGTGGAGCGTGTACCTACGCCTCAAAAAGCGTCATCCCGATGACAAAAACGAGAATACGCTGAAAGCAGGTGAGGTGGAACAAGACCTAGCTAGGGTCACACAAGCCACCAACAGCCTGGAGATAGTTGACGATGAGGATGCGGACTCGACCATTGTATAGGTCCCATCCAATGAGGACACCAAGAATCATGAAGCTAAGGGTCCTACAAATCAATCTTCATAAGAGCAAACTGGCATCGGCGGAGCTCATGTTAACCCTGGAGTCGGGGCCCGCCGATGTCGCCTTAGTCCAAGAACCTTGGATAGCGGGCAATAAGGTTTCTGGGCTAAGATCGCCAAACTACAACGTGTTCTACCCGACAACAGTAAGTAGAGCAAGGACCGTGATCCTAGTAAGGAAGGGTATCTATGCTTACTTAATGTCTAATTACAGCACTGACGATCTAACGGTGGTTGCGCTGGAAGGCGGCAGAGATGAGCCAATATTAATGGCATCCTGCTATATGGCGCATGACAGCATAGCTCCACCACATGAGCTCGCGCGACTGGTGAGGGAGGCTGAGCCGAAAAAGCGGCCACTTATCATCGGCACCGACGCAAATGCACACCACACGGTATGGGGCAGCAGAGACACAAACGATAGAGCTGAGTCACTGCTAGATTTCATACAACAATCTAACCTAAAAATTGCTAACATTGGGGAAGAGATGACCTACGTGGGTCCCACCTCATCTAACGTACTAGACATCGCCCTCGCGTCGGTTTCAAATACCTTGGTAACAGAATGAGAGTCCTTAGTAGACACTCCTTCTCAGACCACAGGTACATTCAATTCCGAGTGAACTTAGAGAGTGATAAACCTTAAAAAAAAAACACAGAAACCCGAGGATTACGGACTGGGTGCAAATTAAAAAAGAAATGGAAAGAAACCTACCAAGGCCACCCACAATATCATCAACAGATAAGTTAGAGAAGTCCCTGGAGACACTCAACAAAAATCTGGTGGGAGCTTTTCACAAAAAATGCAAACAGACCCAAGAGAAAAAGAGACACAAAGCCCCATGGTGGACTCCAGAACTCAAGGGACAGAGAACAGAAGTACAGGATCTCTTTAAACTCGCCAAGCAAGCGGATGAAGAACCAGTATGGGACGAATACAAAACAATGCTCCGGGACTTTAAGAAAAAAGTACGGGCAGCCAAAAGGAACGCATGGCGCAACTTTGTTCAGGCATAGAAAAGACATCCGACACCGCAAGGTTAAGAAAGCTAATTGCCAGCCTGACCTCATTCCTACTGAAAACATTGGAAAAGCTGATCGATCTCCATATAAGAGAGAACACAGCTGTAATCCTAGAACCAAATCAACACGCATATACGAAAGGAAAATCGGTGGAAACTGCGCTGCACTCCCTTGTGGCAACCGTAGAGAAGGCATTACACCACAAAGAATACGCCTTAGGCGCATTCGTAGACATCGCAGTAGCATTCAACAATGTGTCCACAGAATACATAATGCACAGTCTAAGAACTGTGACCCCACAAGAAGCTGTGTACTCCTGGGTACAGAACCTACTGCGCAGCAGGACAATACTAGCGGAATGGGGAACCACGACCACAATCAGGGAAGCAACAAGGGGCACCCCCCAAGGGGCGAGTGCTCTTCCCCCTGTTGTGGAACCTCGTGGTCAACGACTTACTACGGAAATTCAAACGGAGAGATTCAAAGATAACCGCCTATGCGGATGACATAGGCATAATTATCACGGGCAAATGTCCCTCGACGATTAGCTCAATCATGGACTACACACTCAAAGAGATACTAGAATGGGCCACTGAAGCCGGTCTAAGTATCAATGCGGACAAGACGGACCTCATTCTCTTCACAAAGAGATACAAGGTACCTCGATGGACGCCACCGAAAATCAACTATACGACTTTGATACCAAAAGAAAGTATCAAGTACCTCGGGACAGTAATGGATAGCAAGTTGAGTTGGAAGCTCAATGTGGAGGAAAGGGTGAAGAAATCCACCAATGCACTCTATGCGTCGCAAAAGATGCTGGGTAGCACATGGGGACTCTCACCAAGACTGACACACTGGATTTTCATCTCAATTGTGCGTCCCATACTGCTTTACGGCATACTGGTATGGTGGAAAGCAACAGAAAAGTATGGAAAAAACTCAGCGACATGCATTTATATGCATCACAGGGGCGCTGAGATCCACGCCAACAAAAGCACTTCAAGCAATACTGAGTGACAACCCCTTGGACATTCAGGCACGCCTAATTGCAAAAAAGACTACGCAACGTCTATGCACGATAGGCAACTTGACGATTCAAAACTACGGGCACAGTATGATTGGTAGAGGGATGCAAATAAAAACAGACTACATGACCCCAAAAACCAACTTAAACTTCACGCCCACGTTCCTAAGCAAAAACGACTGGCGCTCGGGAGCAGAGCAAGTGGCCATAAACTTATATACTGATGGCTCAAAGATGGAAGACGGAGTCGGTGCAGCAGTGTACTGCGCCAATCCACCACTGAGACTATCATACCGACTCCCTGACCACTGCAGCATATTCCAAGCGGAAATATTCGCCATAAGGAAGGCAGCAGAGGAGGTCTTAAGAACACACACAACACAAAACAAAGTAAACATCTTTGTGGACAGTCAGGCAGCAATAAAAGCCCTGCAAGCCCACTACATAAGCTCTATGAATGTTCTGGCAAGCAGAGAAGCACTAGACGAACTGAGCATCAATAAGACTGTGCACATCTACTGGATCCCAAGCCACCAAGGCTTTGAAGGAAACGAGATGGCAGACGAACTAGCTACGCAAGGAACAAAGAAACAATACAGGGACACTGTAGAAATTTCAGCCTCCCTGCGAACGATGCACGCTCAGATGGAAGCACACGCACGGGCCTCGGCAGTATCCAGGTGGAAGAACACCTCCGACTGCAGAGTCGCGAAAATAATGTGCAAAGCCTACGACGACAAACGGACGGAATACATGCTGAAACTTCAGAGGCGCGAATGCAGACAGCTTGTTGGTCTATTGACAGGCCACTGTCTGGTTGCATGCCATGCAAAGAAGTTAGGCTTACTCGACAACGATGAATGCAGGAAATGCAGAGACCAGGCGTCAAGGAAACACTGGAACACCTGCTCTGCAGCTGCCCAGCACTGGCAGCGAAACGACTTCAACACTTCCACGCACCATTAATTGCGACACTCAAAGAAGTGAGCAGCCAAGAGCCAAGGAAGCTTCTTGCCTTCGCAAGGGACACACACACGCCGCAGGACAACATACTATAGTCCTTACCTTCTCCACACCGGCCTCACTAAGGACCCCAAGTGGTCTATGTATGACACTCCTTAGGGAGGGTCAGCCGGCTTAACCTAACCAAAAAATCATTTATAATCGCTTATATTTAAAAAAAATCTGAGACTGAAAATGTTGATGGTTTTTTTTTCACATCAGTATTTACATGTTTATGTGTTTTTGTTTTGCTTATTGAAGGGTCATACGCCAACTGGCGGAGAGAAGTTTAAATTTAATTCACATAAGGTGGATGTACATATCTTCTACCTATTGTTTCGCATAGCTTTACGGGCTATGCTGCTAATCGGGCAGACTCGACTGTACAATGGGTTTTTTTTTTTTAATTAATGAGGGTATTCACCAGCTGTTGTAAAATTGTAAAACGTAAAATTTTAAATCCAAAAGTTTACAACGCAACAACAAAACACATGAGAAAAATATTACGACATTTGTGATGCCCTGGAGTATGTTTAAAAAAACTGTCGAAAAATTGTAAAGTTGTGATGAGTTGAAGTGTTGTAAAATTATTCAAAGAATCGAGTAAAAATACTTGGTATCGAGCCATATTGAGATTTTTGTCTTCATAAAATGCGGTCACAACATACAAACAACAAGTGAAAAGAGTTAGTAAATCGCCAATTTAATTATTTTTCGCTTAATCAAAGCTTGTCGCTCACTTTGTATTTGCATTTTAATTTTGTTTTGGTTTTGTTTATATTTTGTCACGAGTAAGCTTTTGGCACTGAAATGCCACTTGTCAAAACAGCTCTTTTAACAAGACAATTACTACAGTGAATCACAAAGGGGTCGCTCACTAGCTTGCGTGCGGTAAATTTACGCTTTACAATTTTACGATAACTGGTGAACACCCTCAATATATAGTATACATCTAAAATAAAACTATTAGGTTGAGCACACTTGGAAGCGCTGTCAGTTCACTTTTCCTTGGTCTGGCTTAATGCTCCAGACGGTGCCGTTGCTGGCTGCACAGGCTGCTTCTTTTTGGGTGGGCGACCGGTGCTGGCAGCACAGGTGTACGCACAATGGGGTGAGTTAAATGGTCCCTCGCAGTCATTAGCTTTTTTTAAACTTCGGGATTGCCTTGGATGGTGGAGGTTTTGTTCTTAAAGTTTCGTTTAAACTTCTTATTCGAGTTGAGTGAGGTGCTGAGTTGGGAGCTGTTTTTTCTTTGTTTTTGCAAGACTTTAGGTAGTCAAGCTCAGCTTGTAATTTTTTGGCTGTTGCCCACGCTGGTGGTGGTGTACTAGAGAATAAAATCAACTTTAGATGGGCTATTCTCTTATTAATTTTATGTTGTACACCTCCGCTTTTACCCATAACTCACACGTCTCTACTCTCACGGAAAAATTTTATTTTCATAATCCCGTCGATACTTACTTTTTCGTTAATAGAATCAGTGTTCTTAGTAAAACCTACAAGAAACATTCATTATTTCTCCTTAGTCCACCTGGTTACAAGTGCCAGTTGCGACGCCTTTTTAACAGTCAGTTTATGTACTGAATGCTTCCCAACTTTTCACACATACACAAACATTTTGGTGACCCCGGCAAAGGACTCCACCACAAGGATCCTTTCTACAAAAAAAAAACAACTCGTTATTCCTTGACCACAGCACGGTTGCGAATCAAAGCGTATCCAGCTCACCAGAGCGAATAAAACACTTCCAACGGGTCAGAAATAATCAAGAGTTAAAACACGACATACATAATTGGTTCTGGTAACTCTTAACTTGTCAACAAGGCGACAATAATGAGCACAGAAAAATCAATTATGTTGTAAGAGGTCCTAGCTACGCAGGATGAGATAAGCCAGGAGATATCAACGCTTATCAGAAACAGCAAAAAGGAACCAGCTGAACGGAAAGCAAAACCTGGCTACTATCAAGCCAGGGCCTCGTTACTAGAGGAAAAGTGGACCGTTTTTAAGGACAACCACGAGTTAATCAGGAACTCAACGGACTTAGAGGAGTCCCATAGATACTTCAAGTTCTTTGAAGAAGTCGCTGCCATGGTAGAGCAGAACAGAACTTACTTATTGGAACAGGCTGACATTGCAGATCACTCTACCAGCAACATGACGGAACCAAGGACCGTCATTGCTGCAGGATCAGTTAGTGCCCGAGCAAGCACGAATGCTAAGTTAATGGCATTGTGCCGTCGGCAAAAGGCGATGATTGCGTGATTGAATCGAGCCTTTCAACACAAGCCCCTTAATGTAGAGATTGTTAAGTCATTATGAGCAAAAACTCAAGAGGTCCACTTCCAAATATACGAGGAGTTTGAGGACCCGGAAGAGATTAGCTACATGAAACAAAAATGCCAACCATACGCAAGATGTGGTATTTAAAAACCAGCGTAGTCGGAAGGCGGAAAGACTAATCCGTCACATCGATCTTAAGGAAGATAACTATCTCTACGCATGGGAGATTTTAGTAGATGTCTACAACAATCCTAGAGAAAACGCATCTAGGATATTAAATCGCCTTCTGCTGCAACAAACCAGCGACGATGTAAAGTCTTTAAAGGAGCTGCACATCACCACCATAGAGTCCTTAGCTTTACTGAAGGGACTCGGGATTCACATTTCAACATGGGATCCAATCATCATTGCCATTCTGAGAAATTAACTGGATGGCGCAAATAAAACACTCTATGAACAATCATTGGGTAATACGAAGGAAATCCAGCCACTAAACACCATGCTCCAGTTCTTAGAACAGAGAGTTCGAGTTATGGCTACTGGAAAAAAGGCATCTGGAAATTTTAAAAAGGAGCCTAAAAGCACAACATGTGCAACATCGTCAAGCGTACAAAGAGGATGTCTTTATTGCAAAAAGACAAGTCACTATTTATCTAAATGTGACGATTTTCGCGCTAAATCAATTAGCGAGCGCCTAAATTGGGTGCAGGGACAAAAACTATGCGTCAACTGCTCTAAAAATGACCATAAAACATAGTCGTGCCCAAGCAACTTTAGCTGTTTTAAGTGGACCAATAGCACCATACTCTAGAACATTTGGAGAATGCTATCGCATCAGCAGAAGCAACCACATTCCATCCTGAGAAATAAACTGGATAAAAAAAACACTCTATGAACAATCATTGGGTAATACGAAAAATCCAGCCACTAAACACCAATGCTCCAGTTCTTAGAACGAGATTCGAGTTATGGCTACTGGAAAAAGGCATCTGGAAATTTTAAAAAGAATCCTAAAAGTTAAACATGTGCAACATCGTCAAGTGTACAAAGAGGATGTCTTTATTGCAAAAAGACAAGTCACTATTTATCTAAGTGTGACGATTTTCGCGCTAAATCAATTAGCGAGAGCCTAAATTGGGTGCTGGGACAAAAACTATGCGTCAACTGATTTAAAAATGACTATAAAACAAAGTCGTGCCCAAGCAACTTTAGCTGTTTTAAGTGCAACAAAAAGCACCATACTCTAGTACATTTGGAGAATGCTATCGCATCAGCAGTAGCAGAGCCAATCATCATTGCCATCCTGAGAAATAAGCTGGATGGCGCAAATAAAACACTATATGAACAATTATTGGGTACATTCCTGAACATCGTCAAGTGTACAAAGAGGATGTCTTTATTGCAAAAAGACAAGTCACTATTTATCTAAATGTGTCGATTTTCGCGCTAAGTCAATTAGCGAGCGCCTAAATTGGGTGCAAGGACAAAAACAATGCGTCAACTGCTTTAAAAATGACCATAAAACAAATTACAACCTACTCGCGACAGCAAAGGTAGCTGTACAAGCAAACAATGGACAGCAGGCAACATTCAAGGCATTACTGGACTCTGGATCGCAGATCAACGTTATCTCTGAAAGACTAGTGACGATGTTGGCACTAAAGCACAAGACACAACACTACGGATTGAAGGCATCGGAAGACAGCCAAGAGTCAGCAAAGCTCGGGTGAATGTCATGGTTAAATCGCTACACAGCGATTTCACTATGCGAGTGGAAGCATTTGTACTACCCCATATAATCTCGGATAAACCCGCCCAATCGATCAACATTACCGATTGGAGCATGCCGAGCATTCTACCTCTTTCGGACCCTAACTTCAATCAGCCAGGCAAAATCGATATGTTGAATGGAGCAGAGCACTGTTTTTCAATATTGCTCCCACAACAGCATAGATTGTTCCATTCTGGTCCAATGATGCAACAAACTGAGTTTGGTTGCAAAAAACTGAGTTTGGTTGGATCATTGCAGGAAAAATAAATGCTGCAAGTAAATCCTCAGCCATTTGCGCAGCAGACACAAACGAAGAAACAAATGAATAAATGGAACGATTTTGGACACTGGATAGCATGGAGTCAGCAGAGAAACATCGAACACCCATTGAAGCGCATTGTGTGACTCACTTCTTAGAGCACTTACAAGTGGCGGTGGACGGCAGATTCATCGTTAAACTCCCCATTTGCTGAACACTGTTCAGCCCTGGGAGACTCCATGGAAATTGCAACCAAGCGGTTCTTATCGTTAGAGCGCAGCACCTCTGCAGACACGTGGAAGCAATACGCAGCTTTCATGTCGGAGTATGAGAAGTTATGACACATGAAACAAGTGTCGCTTCAACAGGTTCCAAAAAACCATTACGTAATTCCTCATCATTGCGTGTTGAAGTAGGACAGCACTACAACAAAGCTTCGAGTTGTTTTTGACGCATCATGTAAAACGTCGACTGGAAAATCGCCGAATGACATACTGCATGCAGGCCCCACGGTTCAAAGCGATCTAATGTCTATACTGCTTCGATTCAGAACACATAAATATGTGTTTACGGCTGATATTGAAAAAATGTATCGTCAAGTATGGATAAATCCGGAAAATCATTTTCATCAACTTGTTGTAGGGTGCAATAAATCATCAGAAGAGATTAAAAACAGTCACATATGGCACGAAATCCGCACCATTTTTAGCAATAAAATGTTTGGATCATCTGGCAACTAAGAATATGGAAAGATTCCAGATGGGTGCGAAGGCACCCCTAAACAACTAAGGGATCTGGTGTGTGTTGTAAATTAAAATTTGGTTATTGTGTACTCAGCAGTTGCAAGGAATGCAGAATAGCATATTTAGCAACTACCGGGTTGTCTGACCGCTACTATTGCGACACATATTGTGCATTGTGCAGTCAGCGATATTCTGTGTCGCCAAAGCGGCCGTAGCTTTTCCTCACTTGATTTATGATGGTACCAAAAGTACTGATGCTAATGTCTTCATTTTTTGCAGTACAGCCAGATGATAGCGACAGTAGTCCGGTGTTTTCTAGTCGTATTGTAGATGGTGTTCCGTTGCATACGGCTTGTAGATCCATTGCAGAATGTGTTGCAAAGATCCAGTTATTCGGTTGGGTGTTTTTTCCAATACCATTCTTGTTGTTCTGTGCGTTGTTTGGCACATCGTTGGTGTCTTATTGTTAAAGAGTTGGAACTCGCATCTGTTGTTCAAATTAAACACAGCTTGATGATCAAAGCATATGTATTCTTCGTTCGGTAATGTAAGACAGCGGTGTAGATCATCCTGTGTAAGTCCCATGAATTGATCCCTGTTGTTGTTTACACCTATGATCGGTGTTTTAGCTCGAACAATATCCAACTAGTAGAGTTCCACACTGGAATTGGCACCATATTAAACAGTTCTAATATTGATGTTGAAACTAGTGGTAATATTACTCTGAATATCACTTGAGTGTCGGTGGCTGTGCCTTCTGCTCGCATAATTCTGTATAGTTGAATTATGTTGGATGAAGTCACGGGTAACATTTGATCTGATGGCAAATGATCCCGTATTTGATCCAAGTGATCCCTTAGTTGTTTAGGGGAAATCAATGTTGGGCTTATAGTGTGGTGGCGAACTCCAGTTAGTGCGTCCACTATTTCCGATTGCATGCGCTGAAGAGTAGCTGCTAGCAATGTTAATTGAGTGGTTAATGCCAAGTAATTTTCTGTAAGACGTGCGCCAGTGTACTTTCCTCTGCTTTGGCTAATGGCAGCTACTTGTTGTTCAAGTAGTCTAAGCCGCTTGTCCGATGTAGATCTTGTTTTCTTGACGAAGGTAATGGCTGAGTCAAGTACTGAGGTTTGATTTCTCATCAGGGTCAGAAAGAATTCATCGTTGGTTTTTGTACCTTCTTTATGACCTTAGTAATTTTATTGGCGTAGTCCGAGTCTAATACTCGAAATAGGCTGTTCGCAATATTACACACTGCATCAAATGGGGAGCGGCGTTTGCTAGTATGCTGCATGAGTGAGTTTGCCATTTGCAGTCCATCATTCAAGTGTTGATAGTGCTGTGATATAGCATCACATGTGTGTATATTGTTTAGTTCTGGGCATATGAATTGGAACTCCTTTATTCCTGAATTAAATGTATATCTCGCCAGTATGGGTCCAATTCATAGTATATAACCATGGTCCAGTCGGATATTGCTCCTATCGTTGTTCCGATTTTTTCGAAATATACCCCTGGCTACGTGTCGAACCTTGTCACCGATACTGACTTTGTCAGTACCAAATATAGCATTAGAAGCATGACTTGCAACGACGAGGTTATCGTTGGTGACATTAGTCGTGTCCGTTGGGCGACCGGCGCGTCATTGTTATCTGTGTCCTCTGCTTCATTGAGAGGCCGTTTCTTGGCCATCTCCTCTGGAAAGATTGGCGCAAGCCTGTTTATGGGGCGCTTGTGGGTGCCTGAGGCGGTTTTCACGTCAACCACTTGTACATGACTATCAAGCTCTGGATATGTTTTTACAATGCGTCCCATTGGCCAAGTCATCACAGGTATGTTGTCTTCTTTGATTAAGACAAGCATGCCTTCCTTGATATTGGGATTGATGGTTTTCCACTTGTGTCTGGCTTGTAGCTCTTGCAAGTATTCTTCTGACCATTGCTTCCAGAATACTTGCTTAATTCTGGATACTAATTCCCAACGTTTCAGTAAGGTTTTTTCATCGGGAGGAGCAGTGAGCGCTTCACCAATCAGGAAGTGTGCTGGGGTGAGAGCAGTGGTATCCGTCGGGTCATTTGACATCGGTGTGATTGGCCGTGAATTCATGATTGCTTCAATTTCGACGATGACCGTGTTTAATTCCCAAATGGTAGAGTTGCAGTATTGGTAGTGGTAACCAGCAGTCGCTTTGCAGACTTTACTGCAGCTTCCCATAGACCTCCAAACGATGGCGCTCGGGGCGAGATTATTTTGAACGCAACTTGTTTCTTGTTGCAGTGATTGATGATCTCAGAATTGTTTGACATTTGCCGCGGCGGCTTAAGAAGCGCCGCAAAGCGTTTGTCGTCAGATAGCTGACTAACTCAAGGTGAACCACTTTTGTAGAGAAGCAGCAGAATATGGCTATGTATGCCTTATTTTGTCCATTTCCTCAGATTTTATGATGAATCCAGATTGGTCCGCAGTAATCTACGCCTGTAATACAATAAGAAAGGGGCGTGTTGGTGTTACTCGATCGGCTATCAAATTGCCCATAATTTTATTCATGAACTTGGGCCTTGCCTTATTGCATTTCACGCAATTGTGAATGATGTTCCTTGACATTGTTTTGTCGTTAAGGATCCAATATTGCTGTCTTGCAGTTTCTCGTAAGGCTTAGGCATCGCAATGCATGTTGTCTTCATGTAGTTCTCGCAATATCATTTTTATACCCCGAACCCATGAAATGGGTAAAAGGGGTATAATGGTTTTGTGCAAAAGTATGTAACAGGCGGAAGGAAGCATCTCCGACCCCATAAAGTATATATATTCTTGATCAGCATCAACAGCCGAGTCGATATAGCCATGTCCGTCTGTCCGTCTGTCTGTATGTATGAACGCGTCGATCTCAGAGACTATAAGAGCTAGAGACTTCAGATTTTGCACATAAGCTCATCTAAGTCCTAGGCAGTACAAGTTTGTTTCCGATTTTCGATAACTATTTCCGTTTTCGATATACACATGGAACCGATTACAAAAATTTCTCGAATTTGGAAAATGTAAAATTTCATCGAAATCGGTTAAGAAACACCAGAGATATCGAAGAATGAAGTTTAGTCACAGATGCATACAGACAATGACTGTACGTGTTAAGTATGGGGTTCGGGGTATCTCCTAGTCGGGAAATCTCGACTAGAGCCTTCTTACTTGTTACTATTGGATCGTTGTAAGGCAGCAACATCTGTAAGGGAGTTGGGCTTGATCCAAAAACCTCCAACTCGCACAAGTCCGTCTGAACCTTGTAATGGGCACAGCGATGAAATGGAACTCTTTTTGTCCACCATGTTGTGACGCTGCAACGATTTTAGGTCAGCAGCAAATTCAACTTGTTGTATTGTCCGCAAGATTACGTTGCGAGCGCGATCCAATTCCTTGATGCACAGCGTGGAAGTTGTTGATCTGTATTTTTTGTAACATAAGCGCAAATGTAAGAAATAATGCGTTGTAACTTGTGAAATGAATTTCTGTGTCTACAAGTGTATAATTCTTTACCTATTGTAGATGAAGATATTGCGAAACTTACATGTTTGGTTTTTCTTTCCAATTTGTTCGGGGTGATAACGGGTAGGGCTGACCATTTGTCTGGAGAGCCATGCAGAAACAGTGGTCCATAGAGCCATAGATTGTGCTCGGGTAATTTTCGTGACGATATTCCTCTTGAGAGTACATCTGCTGCGTTGTTGGCCGATGATACATGGCACCATTGAGTTTGGCTTGTCAAGGCCTGTTTACCACAAATTTATGATATTGATCCATGAAAGAACCACAGTAGAATCTGACCAAAAGTATCCTGGCACTGTGTTGCTGTCGAGGTCTAGATCGCGTCGATCCCTCTCAGCAAGCTCAGCACTCAATAGTGCAGCACATAGCTCCAGTCGAGGGAGTGACTGTTTTGCTGTTGGAGCCACTCGAGACTTTGCAAATAGTAATCGCACAGATATTTGGTTTTTTCTGTACGTTGCACTTACGTATATTGCGGCGCCATAAGCGCGCTCTGACGCATCTACAAAGGTATGTAATTCCTTTGTGATTGGAGTCTTGCCATTATAAATGCGTTTTGGAATTTGCATTGAATTAAGGCTCTGCAACTCCTCTCGATAATCCTTCCATTCGTTTTGAAGATTTGAAGGTAACTCGTTGTCCCAATCAAGCTTTAATTCCCAGAGCCGTTGCATAAAAATTGTAGCCTTTACCACGACTGAAGCGAACAAGCCTAGGGGGTCGAAGATCTGTGCCAACTCCGAGCAGACTGCACGTTTTTTTTATACCCCGAACCCATGAAATGGGTAAAAGGGGTATAATGGTTTTGTGCAAAAGTATGTAACAGGCAGAAGGAAGCATCTCCGACCCTATAAAGTATATATATTCTTGATCAGCATCAACAGCCGAGTCGATATAGCCATGTCCGTCTGTCCGTCTGTCCGTCTGTCTGTATGTATGAACGCGTCGATCTCAGAGACTATAAGAGATAGAGACTTCAGATTTGCACATAAACTCATCTAAGTCCTAGGCAGTACAAGTTTGTTTCCGATTTTCGATAACTATTTCCGTTTCCGATATACACATGGAATCGATTACAAAAATTTCTCGAATTTGGAAAATGTAAAAATGGAAGTTGAAATAATGGGAAACGATATAACTTTTCTGAAAATTTCATCGAAATCGGTTAAGAAACACCAGAGATATCAAAGATTGAAGTTTAGTCACTGTACGCGTTATGTACAGGGTTATGGGTATCTCCTAGTCGGGAAATCTCGACTAGAGCCTTCTTACCTGTTTATCCTTGTGGCTGTACTGCTGTGAGTGCGACCACCACGGTGCACCTTTTTGGGCATCCCAATGTTTTCACACTGTAATGTTCCAGTGTTTTTCCGAGCTTTACATCGGTCACTATGTCTTCTTTCGAAATTCCTTGCAATATTTGCTCATTGTTTGAACAGCTTAAATCCCGATGGCTGAAGGATTTTGTTGAGCTCTTGTTGAACTTGAATCGCTTCTATAATTGAATCGGTGCCAGTTAGGCAATCATCTAGATAAAAGTCACGTTTTAGTGCCTTAGCACCCATCTGGAATCTTTCCATATTCTTAGTTGCCAGATGATCCAAACATTTTATTGCTAAAAATGGTGCGGATTTCGTGCCATATGTGACTGTTTTTAATCTCTTCTGATGAGTTATTGCACCCTACAACAAGTTGATGAAAATGATTTTCCGGATTTATCCATACATGACGATACATTTTTTCAATATCAGCCGTTAACACATATTTATGTGTTCTGAATCGAAGCAGTATAGACATTAGATCGCTTTGAACCGTGGGGCCTGCATGCAGTATGTCATTCAGCGATTTTGTGAAAATATATTTATTTATTCATGTACGATTTTCCAGTAGATGTTTTACATGATGCGTCAAAAACAACTCGAAGTTTTGTTGTAGTGCTGTCCGGCTTCAACACGCAATGATGCGGAATTACGTAATGGTTTTTAGGGATCTGTTGGGGTGACACTTGTTTCATGTATCCTTACTTCTCATACTCCGCCATGAAAGCTTGCTTATTGCTTCCACGTATCTGCAGAGGTGCTGCGCTCTAACGATAAGAACCGTTTGGTTGCAATTTCCATGGAGTCTCTTAGCAAATGGGAGTTTAACGATGAATCCGCCACTTGTAAGTGCTCTAAGAAGTGAGTCACACAATGCGCTTCAATGTGTGTTCGATGTTTCTCTGCTGACTCCATGCTATCCAGTGTCCAAAATCGTTCCATTTATTCATTTGTTTCTTCGTTTGTGTCTGCTGCGCAAATGGCTGAGGATTTACTTGCAGCATTTATTTTTCCTGCAATGATCCAACCAAACTCAGTTTTTTGCAACCAAACTCAGTTTGTTGCATCATTGGACCAGAATGGAACAATCTATGCTGTTGTGGGAGCAATATTGAAAAACAGTGCTCTGCTCCATTCAACATATCGATTTTGCCTGGCTGATTGAAGTTAGGGTCCGAAAGAGGTAGAATGCTCGGCATGCTCCAATCGGTAATGTTGATCGATTGGGCGGGTTGATCCGAGATTATATGGGGTAGTACAAATGCTTCCACTCGCATAGTAAAATTGCTGTGTTGCTGAGTTCAGTAATGCCTTGAATGTTGCCTGCTGTCAATTGTTTGCTTGTACAGCTACCTTTGCTGTCGCGAGTAGGTTGTAATTCTGATTGTTCGCAGATGCCGCAACTTGTGTGTGTTTCTCTGCTACTGCTGATGCGATAGCATTCTCCAAATGAACTAGAGTATGGTGCTTTTTGTTGCACTTAAAACAGCTAATGTTGCTTGGGCATTTTTAAAGCAGTTGACGCATAGTTTTTGTCCTTGCACCCAAGTTAGGCGCTCGCTAATTGATTTAGCGCGAAAATCGTCACATTTAGATAAATAGTGACTTGTCTTTTTGCAATAAAGACATCCTCTTTGTACACTTGACGATGTTGCACATGTTTAACTTTTAGGCTCCTTTTTAAAATTTCCAGATGCCTTTTTTCCAGTAGCCATAACTCGAACTCTCTGTTCTAAGAACTGAAGCATGGTGTCCAGTGGCTGGATTTCCCTCTTATTACCCAATGATTGTTCATAGAGTGTTTTGTTTGCGTCATCCAGTTTATTTCTCAGGATGGCAATGATAATTGGATCCCATGTTGAAATGTGAATCCCGAGTCCCTTCAGCTCCTTTAAAGACTTTACATCGTCGCGATTTAATATCCTAGATGCGATTTCTCTAGGATTGTTGTAGACATCTACTAAAATCTCCCATGCGTAGAGATAGTTCTCTTCCTTAAGATCGATGTGACGGATTAGTCTTTCCGCCTTCCGACTACGCTGGTTTTTAAATACCACATCTTGCGTATGGTTGGCATTTTTGTTTCATGTAGCTAATCTTTTCCGGGTCCTCAAACTACTCGTATATTTGGAAGTGGACCTCTTGAGTTTTTGCCCATAATGACTTAACAATCTCTACATTAAGGGGCTTGTGTTGAAAGGCTCGATTCAATCACGCAATCATCGCCTTTTGCCGACGGCACAATGCCATTAACTTAGCATTCGTGCTTGCTCGGGCACTAACTGATCCTGCAGCAATGACGGTCCTTGGTTCCGTCATGTTGCTGGTAGAGTGATCTGCAATGTCAGCCTGTTCCAAGAAGTAAGTTCTGTTCTGCTCTACCATGGCAGCGACTTCTTCAAAGAACTTGAAGTATCTATGGGACTCCTCTAAGTCCGTTGAGTTCCTGATTAACTCGTGGTTGTCCTTAAAAACGGTCCACTTTTCCTCTAGTAACGAGGCCCTGGCTTGATAGTAGCCAGGTTTTGCTTTCCGTTCAGCTGGTTCCTTTTTGCTGTTTCTGATAAGCGTTGATATCTCCTGGCTTATCTCATCCTGCGCAGCTAGGACCTCTTACAACATAATTGATTTTTCTGTGCTCATTATTGTCGCCTTGTTGACAAGTTAAGAGTTACCAGAACCAATTATGTATGTCGTGTTTTAACTCTTGATTATTTCTGACCCATTGGAAGTGTTTTAGTCGCTCTGGTGAGCTGGATACGCTTTGATTCGCAACCGTGCTGTGGTCAAGGAATAACGAGTTGTTTTTTTTTTTTTTAGAAAGGATCCTTGTGGTGGAGTCCTTTGCCGGGGTCACCAAAATGTTTGTGTATGTGTGAGAAGTTGGGAAGCATTCAGTACATAAACTGACTGTTAAAAAGGCGTCGCAACTGGCACTTGTAACCAGGTGGACTAAGGAGAAATAATGAATGTTTCTTGTAGGTTTTACTAAGAACACTAATTTTATTAACGAAAAATTAACAATATTTTGCGAAAAATAGCTCAGCTTACAGGTGTGTGTTGTAATTTAAAATTAGGTTATTGTGTACTCAGCAGTTGCAAGCAATGCAGAATAGCATATTTAGCAACTACCGGGTTGTTTGACCGCTACTATTGCGACACATATTGTGCATTGTGCAGTCAGCGATATTCTGTGTGTTCAGCATAATTTGGTATTGGTTACAGTTTTATTGTGTCAATCAATAAAGGGTATTGTGTATGGTCTTGACATATTTTTTAAATGTGTTAATAATTTGTGTGTCATTCTTACCATGTGCAGTTATTTGATATCTTATAATATAAATGTGAGGTGACTTGCCCACGACTTAACAATTTGTATGGATGTATATTCATTCGATCGCTGGCTGCAGCGGTCGAGAGAGAGAGAGAGAGTTGTAGTATATGTCTATGTGTGTATGCAGAAGGCATATTCTTTTGGAATGTATGTGCGAAAAATGCATAAACATTTGATATACGTATATAAGGCAAGCAATGCACCTTATGTGCTGATCAATTATCTTCTCCATAGTTTTAAGGAAGAAGGATCTCAGACTAATCGGTCTATAGGACTTAGGCAATTGGGAGTCTTTCTTCCCTACCTTAGGAATAAACACAACTTTCACTGTAGCCCATTTGCTCGGTATGTGTCCAAACAAGAGACTTGCTTGGAATAAACGGACCAGGGGGAGTGCGAGTTGGTGCAGTCCCCGCTGTAATAAGCATGGATAAATTCCATCTGGTCCAGGGGATTTGTATGGACTGAAACTCTGTATAGCCCATTGTACGCTATTTTGATGAAACAGTCTATAGGGCATGTTTCCAGCACGTTCTGAGCGATAGGGGGGTTCCCTTCCCTCAGCCCTAGTGGAGTTTGCAACCATAGCCACGCTCGGATGTGGGCCCTCTCCAATCCCCGAGATGTAGGCTGGTGCCTCATTCTCTTAGATGGGTTGCTCCACAGCCACGCACCCAGGAAAGTGAGTAGCCAGGAGTAGACTGCTCGTTTCCTTTGGGTTGTTTGTGTATGTTCCATCTGGCTTTTTCAGCGTACAGATGCCGTTTGAGTGGTCCTTGGAGAGGGCTTTTTGAAGCCTGACAGCTTTCGGGAGCGTTGAAATCTGCCCGCAGTGTTGGCGCCATGTGGCCCGTTTTGACCTTCTCAGCTCTTTGTTGTAGAGCGTTAAAGCTGATTTGTAGGAATCCCATGTGGCCTTCCCACTCTTCGCTTTATTGAAGAGCCTTCGCGCAGCCTTTTTAAGATCGTCAAGGCTCTTATTCCACCAGGGAACAGCCCTTCTGATCTTGCGAACCTTTTGTTCGCAGCTGGCGTGATATGCCGATTCAATGTACGTATGAAGCACAGTAGCTTCACGCTCTAGCTCGTCTATGGATATTATCGGACGGATGGAGCAGTCTCTGGATTGCTCAAGTTCAAAACAGAAAAGATCCCAGTTGGTGTTTTTGGGATTTCTAGTAACTAGGCTGCATTGCAAGGCGCATCCTATATCAAATCTAATGTGCTGGTGATCTGACATAATGATATCACTCGCTACGTGCCAGTTTGAGACAGCGGACAACATGTTTATACTACAGAGAGTTAAGTCGAGGACTTCCTCTCTAATTGCATTGATAAATGTAGGCTCGCTGCCTCGATTTAGTAAACCTACGTTATTACTAATAATGTACTCAAGAAGGCACTCACCTCTTTTGTTGACGTCACTGCTCCCCCAGACCGTGTGATGCGCATTGGCATCGCAAGCGATTATCCACCGGAGTCGGTTCCTCTGACAGTGCTCTACTAGGGCACAGGTAGCCGCCGTAGGCACAATGTCCGAGTCGCCGGGTAGATAGGCGGAGGGCAGCACTGCCTCTTGCTCGCCATGGGCAGTGGGTATTTTGACCCAAACTGCCACCAGGTCCTCAGTGATGAACTGTGATAGGGGAGCATATGTTTAGTTTTTGTTAATTAACAACGCCGATCTAGGGCGAGGTTGGTCGTTTGCATATAGCAGCTTACCGGATGGGGTGCTTAGCCCCAGGACAAGTCCGGCATTTACCCATGGTTCCTGAATAAATGCAATGTCCATCGTAGCACACCTCTCACAAAGGACGTCAGATGCGGCCTTTGCGTGGTGCAGGTTTGCTTGGAGACATCTGAGGTGTCTCCGGGTGCTGGGAAGGGTGGGGGGGGAGGGGGCAGGACATTAGTCCGCTCTCTTGCGGCCCCTGGCCGCCATCTTCCGGCCTCGGTTCGTGCGCAGAAGGGCCTCTTCCTCAAGCGTGCGCCTCGCACCCTTGTTAACGCGCCCGGTTCCGCGCGTGATGCGCCCGTAGATGGGAGGGCGCAGGATTTTTCGCGGTGCTGCGGGCTCCCGGGCAGCTGCGGTGCCACAATCCTCACTACCGCTTGGTGTCCGGACGGTGCTATTTGCCGCAGGCAGCCTAGGGGTCGCTTGAGTTTCCTCAGCGACACCCTGTGGCGTCGTTGCAGCCGTGTCCGGTGTGATGGTCTTGGAGCAGGTGGGCTTCTCCGCTGCGAGAGCAGGAGCCACCGCCTGTTCCTTCGACTGCGTGCTGGCCTTTGGCTTAAGAGTAGCCGTGCCCCACGCAAAGTTGAGCTGGTACCCTAGCGACTTTAGCCGGTTGGCCGAGACTTGGTCCAGCGCTATTGTGACGATGGCCAGGTTCTGCTTCATCTCCCAATGAATACATACGTTCATATATATCTGTTGATAAAACAGATTGGGATGTATGGCTTCAATATTTTGTTTACTGTTTCAACACGACCCCCTCAATGGCTCATGATTATTGTCCATATGAGTTAGTTTTTGGCAAACAAAATAATTTGCCAACATATTTTAATACTATAGATATAGTTAACCCTTTATACAATATAGACGACTACGCTAAAGATTCTAAGTTAAGATTAGAACAGGCCTATAAAAAGGCTAGAATAACGTTAGAAAAGCATGAGGCGAAAAATAAGGAATCTTATGATAGAAAAGTAAATGACTTTGAATTAAAAATAGGAGATAATGTATTATTAGGGAATAAAACTGGCCATAAATTTGAGCCAGTATATTTAGGCCCTTATACAGTAGAAAAAATAGAATATAGAGAATATATTTTAATTTAGGATAGAAAGAATAAGGTACAAAAAGTATATAAAGATAGGCTAAAACTTTTTATTAATTAATCATTTTTAGTATGGCCATACATTAATAGTTACATACAAAACAAGTAAGAAGGCTCTAGTCGAGATTTCCCGACGAGGAGATACCCCGAACCCTGTACATAACGCCTACAATCATTGTCTGTATGCATCTGCGACTAAACTTCAATCTTCGATATCTCTGGTGTTTCTTAACCGATTTCGATGAAATTTTCAGAAAAGTTATATCGTTATCCATTATTTCAACCCTCATTTTTACATTTTCCAAATTCGAGAAATTTTTGTAATCGATTCCATGTGTATATCGGAAACGGAAATAGTTATCGAAAATCGGAAACAAACTTGTACTGCCTAGGACTTAGATGAGCTTATGTGCAAAATCTGAAGTCTCTAGCTCTTATAGTCTCTGAGATCGACGCGTTCATACATACAGACAGACGGACAGACGGACATGGCTATATCGACTCGTCTGTTGATGCTGATCAAGAATATATATACTTTATAGGGTCGGAGATGCTTCCTTCTGCCTGTTACATACTTTTGCACAAAACCATTATACCCCTTTTACCCATTTCATGGGCTCGGGGTATAAAAAAAAATATATATATATATACATATATATATAATATAAATAAAATGAAAAAAGGAAACACAAAAACAAAACTTTATACTTGCAATATATAAACAAAAAAAAATTTTTTAATATAAAAAAAATATAAAAAAATCAATATATAGCAACATAGAAACTTAAACAACTTCACTAAGTTACGTTATTTTTCAAAAGGACAATCTGTCATATACCCACTATATTGCAGGGTATTTAACCTTCAGACATAGTAACACTTTGTTGCTATGTATATACAAATATAACGCAACTACCCAAACGGTCAGCGCACTTGAAATCTGATCGGCCACTAATGAGCGGACCGATCGCGAAGTGTGGGATCCGCAACGTAAGCGCTTTAGCCCTTACAAGCCAGAGCTTGCCTTATATATGTATATCAAATATATATGCATTCTTTGCACATGCACTCCAAAGTATATGCCTTCTGCATATACACATATACATACACTACAACTCTCTCTCTCTCTCTTGACGGCTGCAGCCAGCGATCGAATTAATATACACACTTACATATACATAAGCCGCTCTGCTGCGACAGAGCTTTATACATAAGCAATCTAATTATATGTTTAGGCTAAGAACTCTTTTGATTTCGAAAAAAAGATGATTATCAAACCTAAAGCTAAACGGCACGGATGTGCTTTCGTTTTTATATGTCATTGTGATTCGGACATAATTCACTTGCGTGGTTCTTTGTCTGACTGGCTTGCACTGTTTCTATGAAGTCGGCTATCTCAGTGTCCTGTGCGTCCAGCGTTTTTGTCCCTAAGCCTGCGCTGTCTCTACGAGTTCGGCCGGCTCAGTGTCTTGTATGTCCTGCGTTGGTGCAACACCAGCCTGCGCTGTATCTACGGGTTCGGCTGGCACAGTGTCATGTGCGTCCTGCGTTGTTAATCCGCTAGCCTGCGCTGTCTCTACGAAATCAGCTTGCTCAATCTTGCGTGCGTCCTGCGTTGGTGCAACACTTGCCTGCGCTGTCTCTACGAGTTCAGCTAGCTCAGTGTCTTGTGTGTCCTTCGTTGATAATTCACTCGCCTGAGCTGGTTTATATATTATTGGACGTAGATGTACTAAAAAAAAGACAGTACATTCAAGTGGCCCAACGATACCAAGCACAGGCTTGTTAACGCGCAAACCCAAGCAAAAAGCAACCAACCTCCCGCCCAACCGACCGAGGGGCACACCGCATAGCGTACGGTTACGTAGATCGCGAAAACGTAGACAAATGACATAAGACTAACTTTTTAAGAGAACTACTAGAAGTGGCACCGTTTATTAAGTGGGAAAATTCGTTTTAGTTTGAACATAAAATCCGAAAAGGGTTATGAATAGCATAGTTAGAGTGACAAGCTTGAAGAGCAATGGGTAGAAAATCCCTTGTCCTTCTGATCGAAACAGCTAAACTAATTTGGCTGATTAATTCGGAGGAATCAATTTCACCATTTATTAGTTTGTGTAAAAAGACTACACCTAGCATTGTTCTGCGATCAGAAAGAGAAGGAAGATTTATTAGTCAAAGTCTACTGTGGTAGGAAGTTAGGTTAATGTTAGTATCCCAGTTAAATCTCCTAAGGGTAAAGAGCAAAAATGGTTTTTGTACTGATTCTATTCTATCCTGGTGAATCGTGTATTTGTGATACCAGATACTGTCTTTACAAGTTCGGCTGGCTCAGTGTGATGTGCGTCCTGCGTTGATAGTTCGTTAGCCTGCGCTGTCTCTACGAAGTCGGCGAGCTCAGTGTCATATGCGTCCTGCTGGGTTGGAACGGGGCCATCAGATGAGGACGCGCTCGTGATTCCGGTTTCAACGCAAATGTAAAGCCGGCCATACAGACAGGTATGGATCGCTACATACAGATAAAGCGTAAGTTGAGCCCCCAAAAATCTACAAATAAATCGAAAATCTCTCGTGGCAACTCATGCGAAAGACCAAACACCACCAATAGATTTCAAATCTTAGCAGATAATGCTGACGACCTGCCCCCAGAATCAGTTGGAGGTGACGAAAAAAAAGCCAAAGCCACCACCAATATTCATTCGAGAGAAAAGCTCCAGTATTTTTGTAAGCAAAGTTGTAGAGCTAATTGGTCATGATAATTTCCACATCATTCCCCTAACATCCAGGAGATTAAAGTGCAGACAAAGACCGAAGACAACTTTAGAGTGTTGTCAAAATACTTAAAGGAAAGCAAAAAAAACTTTTACACGTACCAGCTAAAAAGCAGCAAGGGCCAGCAAGTTGTACTTAAAGGCATAGAGTCGGATGTCACGCCAAATGAAATCCAAGAGGCGCTAAATGAGAAACGATTCCGTGTTAAAAAAGTTCTTAAAATTCTTAACAAGAACAGACAGCCGCAACCACTTTTCAAAGTTGAGCTTGAGCCTAAGACGCAGATAACTAAAAAATATGAGGCGCACCCCATCTACAAGCTTCAGTTTCTACTGCACCGTAGAATCACCGTTGAAGAGCCACATAAACGCAAAGGCCCGGTACAATGCATGAACTGCCAAGAATGCGGCCACACAAGGACTTACTGCACACTGCGCCAGGTATGTGTTGTTTGTGGCGATCTTCATGAGTCGTCGTGCTGCCCAGCAAGCAAAGGAGACTCTAGCAAAAAAAATTGCGGCAACTGCGGCGGCAATCACACAGCTAACTATAGAGGCTGCCAATTTACAAAGAACTTAAGTCTCGCATCCACCAGCGCGTGAACACAGCACGCACACAAAGCGCACAGCCTAACTACATTCCATCGAAAAGCAACCCAGACGTCTTCTTCTCGACTGCAGCCAGGTCCTCCATTGGTCCCGTATCCGTATCGAAAAACGCGACTTATGCAAGCGCCTTAAGATCAGGTCTGGTGCCTCCTGCCTCTATTGCACCGTACACAGAAGCAAAGCATGTGGATCAAAATACGGCACAAGACAACAAGCCACAAGAGCAGCCACAAAGCAACTTCGAAGCAATGATATGTACGCTGCAGCAGAGCTTGACAGAGTTTATGTCATTTATGCGCACAACTATGCAAGATTTAATGCGAAATCAAAGTATTTTGGTACAAATGGAATGCTAACGGCGTTTTACAGCATAAACTTGAGTTAACTCAATTCCTACTTGACAAGCAAATCGACGTTATGCTACTCTCCGAAACACACCTTACAAACAAATATAATTTTACAATAAGCGGATACACATTCTACGGTACCAATCATCCCGATGGTAAGGCACACGGCGGGACTGGTATTTTGATTAGAAGCCGGCTAAAGCACCACTACCACAAAGTGTTCGCCAGAAACTACCTACAGGCCACATCTTTAAAAATACATCTTGATAGTGGTAACCAAATTGCACTAGCTGCTGTCTACTGCCCCCCTCGATTCACCATATCTGAAGACCAATTTATGGAATTTTTCAACTCATTGGGAGAACACTTTATAGCAGCAGGAGACTATAACGCCAAGCGCACACACTGGGGATCTCGCCTTATGAATCCAAAGGGAAAGCAGCTGTACAGCGCACTTGTAAAAGTAAACAACGGGCTCGGCCACGTCTCTCCTGGCACACCAACTTACTGGCCCACAGACCCCAAGAAACTACCCGACTTGATTGATTTTGCAGTTACCAAAAATATTCCCCGCAGTCTGCTAAGCGCCGAAAGCCTCTCGGATCTTTCATCCGACCACTCGCCTGTTCTTATACAATTACTACGATACCCAGAGTCTGTAAATCGCCCCGGTAAGTTGACCTCACACAAAACTAACTGGCTCAAATACAAAAAATATGTAAGTTCTCACATTGAACTAAATCCGCATCTGAATGTGGAAGCTGACATCGAATCTATGGCAAATAAACTTGAGTCAGTCTTCGTCGAAGCAGCTCGCATATCAACAAAAACACCAGTAAATGCAGTACACGTCCAAATGACAACAAATCCTCAAATTGAACAGCTCGTTCATGAAAAGCGGCGCCTCAGACGACACTGGCAATCCCACAGATCGCCGTCAGCACAGCAAAATCTAAGAAGAGCCACACGTAAACTCACCAAAGCGTTAAAGCGAGAAGAAGAATATGCCCAACGCCGATACATTGAGCAACTATCAACATCTGGCACTAAAAACTCTTTGTGGAAAGCTCACCCAACTCTAAGTCCACCGACAGAAACAGTGATGCCTTTAAGAAACAATGCAGGCGGCTGGGCCCGGAGCGATGAAGACAGAGCCAAAACTTTTGCGGATCATCGGCAAAATGTTTTCCAACCTAATCCTGCTACAAACGCGTTCGCACTCCCGACCGTTATAAACGACTCTCGGCTTCAACATGAGCCAATAGTATTCCGCCCGAATGAAGTCGCAAGAATTATCAACCAGCATCTAAATCCAAAAAAATCCCCGGGCTGGGACTTAATAACCCCAAAGATGATTATTGAGCTTTCCTATTGTGTAGTCTACATCATTGCCCAGTTATTCAATGCAATCACAAAACTCGGCCACTTTCCAGAGAGATGGAAAACGTCTATCATCATAATGATTCCAAAGCTGGGTAAAGATCGGACAGTTCCCTCGTCGTACAGAACTATAAGCTTATTATCGTGTCTATCAAAACTTTTCGAAAAATGTTTGCTGACTCGGATTAATCAATTCCTGAATCTTAATAACATAATCCCATCACATCAATTCGGTTTTCGTGAAAAACACGGAACTATTGAGCAGGTCAACCGCATAACATCAGAAATACGAGGCGCGTATGAAAAACGAGAATACTGCACTGCAATATTTTTGGATGTGTCTCAGGCGTTCGACAGAGTCTGGTTGGAAGGTCTGATGTATAAGATCAAAACAACGCTCCCAGTCAACACACTTAAACTGTTACAGTCGTACCTCTACGACAGGAAGTTTGCAGTACGATGCAATTCTGCAATATCCGACGAAAACCGTATTGAAGCTGGCGTTCCTCAGGGCAGCGTACTTGGGCCGACACTATACGTTCTCTACACTTCAGACATCCCAACATGCAGAGGCCTAACAACATCAACCTTTGCTGACGATACAGCTATTCTTAGCCGCTCCAGATGCCCACTGCAAGCAACAACACATCGCGTGCAGCAGTAACATTGACATCGTGCAAAGAGCCCAGTCGAAGATCCTGAGAACCATCACCGGGGCACCGTGGTACGTTCGCAACGAAAACATACAAAGGGACTTAAACGTACCACCGCTTAGGGAAGTCATAGCGGAACACAAGGAAAGGTACTTGAGCAAGAGAGGCCTCACAAATACGTGCAGCCGATCCCGCCTTCATCGTAATGACCTTCCTACCCAGCGATGAGTTGAGGACCGCGATTCCAACCTACCAGTTCAAAAAGTAACTGTTAGTAATTAATGTTTGTAAGATTTGTAAACTTTTTGTCAGTTCCTTGTTTTTATATATTAAGGGAAATAATCAAAAATAAATAGCAAAGTTTAAAAAAAAAAAAAAAAAAAAAAACTTACTAGAGCTGATAAAATTTCTTGGCGCACTTGTTAATGCTCATATTGCCATTTAATGTAAGCAAGTCATTACCTCTGAGAACTTTGGAATGAATTGTCAAAAATAACTTGACAAGCCGATGAATTGTCTCAGCTGTGCAATGCAGCCAAAGCCTGTATCTTACGGCGATTGGGTCTTATTTCCCGAGCTGCAAACCGCTTAAAAAACGGCTTGGGTTCGGTTCGGGTTCTGAACCCTAGGTTGAAAATATGCAGAGGTTCCAAAACCGGGCTCTGAATATTTTGGAACCCAGGGTTCGGTTCCAAACTCGGGTTCGTCAAGGGAGAAAATTAAAAACATTGGAAATCATTGTCCAACAACGTTAATTTCTCTAATGCCAATAAATGGCAACAAGGTATAACTCAAAAAAACGGAAAACAAATCTTTTCTGAGAAATTTTAGCAAGTGGCGACTTAATGCAAACTTGTGCGCAGACACCGAGTAAGCAACAACAACAAACAAATATAAGATAACAACTTAATACATACATTGTATCAGACATGTCAAAACTATGCTTATGGAAGAGCTATCACAATACTAATAAAGAAAATACACTAACACAAGTAAGGCAGGTATAACTGCAAAGATTCTTATATACATTTGAATGACAAGCAAAAGTAATAATAACAAGTAAAAACGTTGCAGTCGGACGCAACCGACTGCGGAATACTTTGATACCAGTAAAAGAACGGTTGATAAGGGGGAATGCAGGGGCGAAGGGAGTGGGCCATGTGGTAAACATCGCCAGCTATCATGTTACCAAATTTGGTGACTTTTGCTCAAAAGCTGTGGAAGATAACTTAACTTCAAAATGTAAAAGGTGGGCGGCAGAGGTGGGCGTGGTATCCAAATTTTTGAATCAAATGTTTTTAACTGTCACTATCTATCTTCCTACCAAATTTGGTGGCTCTAGCTCAAAAACTGTTAAAGATATAGCCGATTTCAATTTTATAAGGCGGGTGGCTTGGGTGGGCGTGGCATCCAAAATTTTGATGCAGATCTTTGGTATATGTTGCCTTCTATCTTTCTACCGAATTTACGGGCTCTAGCTTAAAAACTGTAAGAGATATCGAAATTTCCGATTTTAAATGGTGGGCGGCAGAGGTGGGCGTGGCATCCAAATTTTTCATGCAGATCTTTTGTAAATGTCACCATATATCTTCCTACCAAATTCGGTGACTCTAGCTCGAAAAATGTGAAAACTATAGGCGTTTCCAATTTCTTGGAGAAGGGAGGATGTGGGCGGAATCAGGGGGCTTGGCATCCAAGTTTTGATGGGGAACGTCAGTACCTATCTTGACACAAAATTTGGTGGCTCTAGCCCAAAAAATGTGAAAACTATAGGCGTTTCCAATTTCATGGTGAAGGGGGATGGGGGCGGAATCAGGGGCGTGGCATCAAAATTTTGATGCATTTTTTGTGGAACGTTAATATCTATCTTGACAAAAAATTTGGTGGCTCTAGCCCAAAATATGTGAAAACTATAGGCGTTTCCAATTTCTTGGAGAAGGGGGGATGGGGGCGGAAGGAGTGGGCGTGGCATCCAAAATTTTGATGCAGTTTTTTCAGGGACATGACTAGCTATCTGCGTGCAAAATTTAGGGGGAATTGATGCAGATCTTTGGTATATGTTGCCTTCTATCTTTCTACCGAATTTACGGGCTCTAGCTTAAAAACTGTAAGAGATATCGAAATTTCCGATTTTAAATGGTGGGCGGCAGAGGTGGGCGTGGCATCCTAATTTTTGATGCAGATCTTTTGTAGATGTCACCATATATCTTCCTACCAAATTCGGTGACTCTAGCTCGAAAAATGTGAAAACTATAGGCGTTTCCAATTTCTTGGAGAAGGGAGGATGTGGGCGGAATCAGGGGGCTTGGCATCCAAGTTTTGATGGGGAACGTCAGTACCTATCTTGACACAAAATTTGGTGGCTCTAGCCCAAAAAATGTGAAAACTATAGGCGTTTCCAATTTCATGGTGAAGGGGGGATGGGGGCGGAATCAGGGGGCGTGGCATCAAAAATTTTGATGCATTTTTTTGTGGAACGTTAATATCTATCTTGACAAAAAATTTGGTGGCTCTAGCCCAAAATATGTGAAAACTATAGGCGTTTCCAATTTCTTGGAGAAGGGGGGATGGGGGCGGAAGGAGTGGGCGTGGCATCCAAAATTTTGATGCAGTTTTTTCAGGGACATGAGTAGCTATCATACGTGCATAATTTAGGGGATTGATGCAGATGTTTGGTCTATGGTTGCCTGTCTGTCTTTCTATCCGAATTTACGGGCTCTAGCTTAAAAACTGTAAGAGATATCGACATTTCCGATTTTAAATGGTGGGCGAGAGGTGGGCGTGGCATCCTAATTTTGATGCAGATCTTTTGTAGATGTCACCATATATCTTCCTACCAAATTCGGTGACTCTAGATCGAAAAATGTGAAAACTATAGGCGTGTCCACTTTCTTGGAGAAGGGAGGCTGTGGAGGAATCAGGGGGTTGGCATCCAAGTTTTGATGGGGAACTGAAAGTACGTATCTTGACCCAAATATTTCTGGCTCTACAAAAATGCGAAAGCTAGAGGCGTTTCCAATTTCATGGTGAAGGGGTGGCGAATCAAAGAGCTTGGCATCAAAAAACTGCATGCAATTTTTTGGATGGCACGTTAATATCTATCTTGATCCTCCCTGCTCCTTGAAATTGGAAACGCCTATAGTTTTCACATTTCTTGGGCTAGAGCCTCCTAATTTTGTGTCAAGCTAGGAAATTACGTGTCCTGTGACACGAGAACTTTATATATTTGTTTTAAAGATTTTATTTATATTTTATTATATTCTATAATGTAAAGAGGAAAGATTTGTTTGTTTTTTTGTATTAAAAAGGCTCCGAAACTACTGGACCGATTTGAAAAATTCTTTTACCCTTAGAAGCCGACATTATCCATTAATGAACATAGGCTACTTTTTTCCGCGGAAAAATACTAAATTTCTACGGGGAAACGGGTAATTGTAATAAGCTATTTAGTTTTCTCAAAGCCAAAGTTACCTATCATCGGTATATCAGTATCGCCTAATGGTGTTGTCAGCCTTAATAGTGCATTTACACTGGCGCCGCTAAAAAAAAAAGCCTTAGTGGCTAGCGGCGAAAGTAATTTACATTGGCAAAAAGTCTTTAGAATCAGCTGTTTTTATACCCCGAACCCATGAAATGGGTAAAATGGGTATAATGGTTTTGTGCAAAAGTCTGTAACAGGCAGAAGGAAGCATCTCCGACCCTATAAAGTATATATATTCTTGATCAGCATCAACAGCCGAGTCGATATAGCCATGTCCGTCTGTCCGTCTGTCCGTCCGTCTGTAAGTATGAACGCGTAGATCTCAGAGACTATAAGAGCTAGAGACTTCAGATTTTGCACATAAGCTCATCTAAGTCCTAGGCAGTAAAAGTTTGTTTCCGATTTTCGATAACTATTTCCGTTTCCGGTATACACATGGAATCGATTACAAAAATTTCTCGAATTTGGAAAATGTAAAAATGAGGATTGAAATAATAATATAACTTTTCTGAAAATTTCATCGAAATCGGTTAAGAAACACCAGAGATATCGAAGATTGAAGTTTAGGTCACAGATGCGTACAGACAATGACTGTACGCGTTATGTACAGGGTTCGGGGTATCTCCTAGTCGGGAAATCTCGACTAGAGCCTTCTAACTTGTTGGGTTACTTTTGGTCGTAATTGCTGAAGAACAAGAAATTTGAAAAATGGAGCAAAATTTAAATTTATTGATGCTAACCATGCAAATTTGTTTGGTATATCGACTGTGCAATGTTCAGAAGGAGTTCTGCAAACCTGTTTGGCAAAAAATCTGGGGCCAAATGTGTTGAACCAATCAAAAACTGAGGATTAGGTGCAAGGCTTTGAAAATCTTTGAAATAAAACCTATACAGGCAGATGCAACAGATTATTATAAATACAAAGGGTGCAACTCTGTTGTTTTTTTTGGCTAGTGTGGACTACAGATATAGATTCATGTATAAAAATTTGGGGTCTTCTGGTAGATGTAACGACTCCCAGACATATGAACGGTCTGCATTAAAGTAGATGGTATCCACAATTGATTTATTTCAAAAGAACGCGAAGAGAATAGGAGGTGTTGACGTGCCGGTGCTCTTGATTAGGGACTCCGCCTTCCGATTCTGCCCAAGTATGATGAAGCCTCTGATTATAAGAAGCGCTTCAATTACCACATATCTAAGGCTAGACGCTTCGTGGAGAATGCGTTTGGATAACTGAAGGGAAGGTTTCGTCGCCTCGGCAAAACAAAGTTTTCTTATATTTTGTAGCTACAGTAAGATAACAGAGAGAAGAAGAGCTATTAGTAATGTTTTGGTGCCGCATTCAGTTATTGCCATAATTGGTGATGGAGCCTGCCTTTTTAGAAATATTACCTACCTTTTATTTGGTAATCAAGGCTTCCATGGCACCATACGCCAACATATTGTAGCCCATATTGTAAACAACTGGGAAACTTTTGCTTGCCTCAGCTTAAACTTAAATGGAGAGTGTTTATTTTCAAGTTTTTCAAAACGGAAATTTATTACAAGCATTTAATGAATGAGCATTTTGATGTTTATATTCCTTTAAAGGAAGTATTAACTCAAGATTCAAGTGAATGTAAAACTGAAAATGTTAAAAATCCCGCTAAAAGACTGTGTCGGTTCACCGACAAAACAAAATAAAAAGGAACGAAAACATTCTATTGAAAAATATCTTGATAAAAATAGGGATAAGCACATAGAAGCATCAAAAAGATTTCAGGTTAATCAGGCAAAGAAAATACTTTGCCATAATACCATATGTTGTAAAATATTTTCTAATTTATTTATTTCATATCTATCTACTATTGCTAAAATTTATATAAACTATCGGCGCAGCGAAGCAACGGGGCACTTACTAGTATATATATATATAATAAATATAAGTCTAACGTACTGAAAACCAACAATAAATCCGATTTAAGCTCAATATAGGTACAAAATTCTTGCATTTACTAATAGAAAATTAATATATCCAAACTCGCTCTCTCGCATACATGAAATGTATATGTGTAGTAACGGAATGTCTCTCATTAGAGAGACGTTTGTTTATTTTTTATACATTCGGGTCGTGATGATCGCTTTCTGCAGTTTGACGATTTAGTGTGTGCAAAAATTTTGTGGAGAGCGGCATGGATGAGAGTTTTAAAATAGTAGAAGAGACACAACCAGGGGTTGGCGACCAGCTGCTAACTGGTGCCACAAACAAAAGTTGGAAAAAGTCTATGATTATTAAAAAGGTAAGCTTAATTATATTAAATTTTTTTCGGTGAATATTTATATGGTATGCTCTTGTATATGTCGGAAGGCACTGTGGATCTGGCTGTTCATTCAATATTACGCAGTTTCTGTATGCCAGTAATAGCACAGCAAGTCGTCTAGCGTGTTGCTTTGATCACAATTCTCTCTATACTGACGCTTCTAACATTGCCATTCTATTCTCACGCAACAGCTACACAGGCGCCATGCTCATCTGATACGAATCTCACACTCGTATTCAAATGGTGCTTTTACTTTACAGGGAAACAATACAACAGGGTTTCATTACTTTATCGATCATTGATTATGAACCGATTGCTTAACATAATACAAAACTCATAGCTTAATCTCCAACACGGCCTTCCTGACTCTTCACACGTCCTCGTGTGCCGTGATTTTAGCTTTGTTAACAAACATATTGGCGTTCTATGCCTTCCTCAAATTCACTTATTTTCTTTCAATCAAACATTATCATATGATCAATCAACTGCGCCACACACCATGTTCGACTCTCTCAAACTACAATTGTGCTATCGGATTGATCTTCATAGTGCAGTTATAGCCTTCCCAAACTCAATCTTTTGAGCCCACTGGTGGCTTGTGTACATGGCAATTCCATCACCTCAACCGAAAGTGCCTCCTTTGGCGCATCTCTTTTTTCTGAAAGTGCCTCATTCGGCGCATCTCTTTCTTCTGAGAGTGCCTCAATCGGCGGATCGCTCTCCTTTAAGAGTGCCTCATTCGGCGGATCGCTCTTATCTGAGAGTGCCTCATTCGGCGCATCGCTCTCTTTAACATTTACACGTGCCTCAGTCGGCATCACTCGCATCTCTTTATCATCTACATGTTCCTCAGTCGGCATTGCTTGCAACTGTTCATGAGTGAACTTATTTGTCCTCTTACTTGTTAAAGACTTTAAAACATAACGGTCACCATCAAGCGTCTGAATTATTACAAATGGTCCCCTAAATTTCGGGTCCAGCTTTGTTTGGTACCGCTCTTAATTTTTAAGCAAGACATGGTCACCCTTATTGAATTTTACAATTTTTGCTTTTTTCTTATCATATCTTCGTTTATCATATTCTGCATTGCTTGTCATATTTTGTTGGGCTCTGGTTCTAATAAATTCAACATCTACTTTTTTTTCATATATCAATGGCATCATGCCCATTGGTCTTGCTTCTCTACCAATTAATAACTCTAATGGACTGACATTTGTTACCCGATTGGTTGTGCAATTCAAAGCTAACTGTACATCTTTTTAGGCCTCCTGCAAAGATCGCATTCCTATCTCTACAGCAGTCAGCATTGCTTTCACGGTACTCATGATACATTCGACCTGACCGTTTGCACGGCTGGCACCAGTCGCCACCAAAAGCAAATCAATTCTTTGTGAATAGCAAAACTTTTTGAAAACATTACTTGCAAAACAACGACTTGGTCAGCAATTGTACGATTAGGTACACCAAAAAAGAATATGACAGATTTTATAGCCTCTATACAACTTTCGGTGTTCAGATTAAGGGTGTGATGCAATTAGACGAATTTAGTGAATGCGTCCACGTGCACTATCACATACTCCTTAACATCGCTTTTGCCACTCAATTTGCCGCTGGTATCGATGTGTATTGTATGATGATGATTTCGACAGCTTGCCCGTTATGCAGTTTTCTACAAACTTTCGTACATACTTAGACATGTTCTGAAACCAATATTGAGTCTAGACTTTGTCTAATGTCTTTTTCCACCCGAAATGCATGATGGCTTCATGAACATGGTTTATAATAGACCACCTGAAGGTTCGCGATATTATAGGAAGGCATTTGGTTCTACCATTTCTTTGTATTTTTATATACAGCATACCGGATCTCAACTCATATGATTTCGCTTCTTCATATTGCAACTCATTATCTTGCAGCCTTTTAATAATAGTAGATAGTTCGATATCACGGTGTTGCTCCGCTAGCAACCAATTATTTGTGATTTCGGCTATACAAACTTTACTTATATCTTTCGCAACTGGCGCTTGGCTTTTTGGAAGAGAATTACGCGATACAAAATCGACTTGTGCAATGTGCTTTCCCTCTCTATATTCTACTTTTAATTCAAAGGATTGCAAATATGCCCACAAGCGATGGACCCTTGGTGTCAACTCAATCTTGTTACGGCTGGCATTTAAAGAATTGCAGTCAGTATAAACCACAAATGGGCGGCCATGTAGATAATTTCGGAAGTATTTAACTGCATTGAATACAGCACGCGTTTCCAACTCATATGAATGATATTTCGACTCGGCACGTGTTGTGCATTTGCTATATTTTATGACTCTCGGTTTGCCATCTACCTTGTGCACAAGCATCAGTATGAAGTTCTACTGGATATTGTGGGTCATAGATAATTAATACAGAATCACTTACTAGAGCTACAGCCTAACTACATTCCATCGAAAAGCAACCCAGACGTCTTCTTCTCGACTGCAGCCAGGTCCTCCATTGGTCCCGTATCCGTATCGAAAAACGCGACTTATGCAAGCGCCTTAAGATCAGGTCTGGTGCCTCCTGCCTCTACTGCACCGTACACACAAGCAAAGCATGTGAATCAATATACGGCACAAGACAACAAGCCACAAGAGCAGCCACAAAGCAACTTCGAAGCAATGATATGTACGCTGCAGCAGAGCTTGACAGAGTTTATGTCATTTATGCGCACAACTATGCAAGATTTAATGCGAAATCAAAGTATTTTGGTACAAATGGAATGCTAACGGCGTTTCACAGCATAAACTTGAGTTAACTCAATTCCTACTTGACAAGCAAATCGACGTTATGCTACTCTCCGAAACACACCTTACAAACAAATATAATTTTACAATAAGCGGATACACATTCTACGGTACCAATCATCCCGATGGTAAGGCACACGGCGGGACTGGTATTTTGATTAGAAGCCGGCTAAAGCACCACTACCACAAAGTGTTCGCCAGAAACTACCTACAGGCCACATCTATAAAAATACATCTTGATAGTGGTAACCAAATTGCACTAGCTGCTGTCTACTGCCCCCCTCGATTCACCATATCTGAAGACCAATTTATGGAATTTTTCAACTCATTGGGAGAACACTTTATAGCAGCAGGAGACTATAACGCCAAGCGCACACACTGGGGATCTCGCCTTATGAATCCAAAGGGAAAGCAGCTGTACATCGCACTTGTAAAAGTAAACAACGGGCTCGGCCACGTCTCTCCTGGCACACCAACTTACTGGCCCACAGACCCCAAGAAACTACCCGACTTGATTGATTTTGCAGTTACCAAAAATATTCCCCGCAGTCTGCTAAGCGCCGAAAGCCTCTCGGATCTTTCATCCGACCACTCGCCTGTTCTTATACAATTACTACGATACCCAGAGTCTGTAAATCGCCCCGGTAAGTTGACCTCACACAAAACTAACTGGCTCAAATCCAAAAATTATGTAAGTTCTCACATTGAACTAAATCCGCATCTGAATGTGGAAGCTGACATCGAATCTATGGCAAATAAACTTGAGTCAGTCTTCGTCGAAGCAGCTCGCATATCAACAAAAACACCAGTAAATGCAGTACACGTCCAAATGACAACAAATCCTCAAATTGAACAGCTCGTTCATGAAAAGCGGCGCCTCAGACGACACTGGCAATCCCACAGATCGCCGTCAGCACAGCAAAATCTAAGAAGAGCCACACGTAAACTCACCAAAGCGTTAAAGCGAGAAGAAGAATATGCCCAACGCCGATACATTGAGCAACTATCAACATCTGGCACTAAAAACTCTTTGTGGAAAGCTCACCCAACTCTAAGTCCACCGACAGAAACAGTGATGCCTTTAAGAAACAATGCAGGCGGCTGGGCCCGGAGCGATGAAGACAGAGCCAAAACTTTTGCGGATCATCTGCAAAATGTTTTCCAACCTAATCCTGCTACAAACGCGTTCGCACTCCCGACCGTTATAAACGACTCTCGGCTTCAACATGAGCCAATAGTATTCCGCCCGAATGAAGTCGCAAGAATTATCAACCAGCATCTAAATCCAAAAAAATCCCCGGGCTGGGACTTAATAACCCCAAAGATGATTGTTGAGCTTTCCTATTGTGTAGTCTACATCATTGCCCAGTTATTCAATGCAATCACAAAACTCGGCCACTTTCCAGAGAGATGGAAAACGTCTATCATCATAATGATTCCAAAGCTGGGTAAAGATCGGACAGTTCCCTCGTCGTACAGAACTATAAGCTTATTATCGTGTCTATCAAAACTTTTCGAAAAATGTTTGCTGACTCGGATTAATCAATTCCTGAATCTTAATAACATAATCCCATCACATCAATTCGGTTTTCGTGAAAAACACGGAACTATTGAGCAGGTCAACCGCATAACATCAGAAATACGAGGCGCGTATGAAAAACGAGAATACTGCACTGCAATATTTTTGGATGTGTCTCAGGCATTCGACAGAGTCTGGTTGGAAGGCCTGATGTATAAGATCAAAACAACGCTCCCAGTCAACACACATAAACTGTTACAGTCGAACCTCTACGACAGGAAGCTTGCAGTGAGATTTAATTCTGCAATATCCGACGAACACCGTATTGAAGCTGGCGTTCCTCAGGGCAGCGTACTTGGGCTGACACTATACGTTCTCTACACTTCAGACATCCCAACATTCAGAGGCCTAACAACATCAACCTTTGCTGACGGTACAGCTATTCTCAGCCGCTCCAGATGCCCACTGCAAGCAACAACACAACTTGCTCGTCACATCGTTAACGTAGAAACTGGCGAATTAAGGTAAACGAACAAAAATGTAAACTTGTAACTTTTACCCTAAACAGGCAAGACACCACTCACGCTTAACAACATCCCACTCCCGCAAGCAAACGAAGTAACGTACTTGGGAGTACACTTGGACAGAAGACTTACATGGCGCAGGCACATTGAAGCTAAGAGAACACAGCTTAAACTCAAAGCCAATAGCCTCCATTGGCTTATCAACGCTCGCTCTCCGCTAAGTCTGGACTACAAGGTTCTGCTCTACAACTCCGTTTTGAAACCAATCTGGACCTATGGCTGCCAGCTATGGGGTAACGCGTGCAGCAGTAACATCGACATCGTCCAAAGAGCCCAGTCGAAGATCCTAAGAACTATCACCGGGGCACCGTGGTATGTTCGCAACGAAAACATAAAAAAAGGATTTAAACGTACCACCGGTCAGGGAAGTCATAGCGGAACACAAGGTAAGGTACTTGAGGAAGCTCACATCGCACCCAAACAATCTCGCGAGAGGCCTCACAAATACGTGCAGCCGATCCCGCCTTCATCGTAATGACCTTCCTACCCAGCGATGAGTTGAGGACCGCGATTCCAACCTACCAGTTCAAAAAGTAACTGTTAGCTATTAATGTTTGTAAGATTTGTAAGCTTTTTGTCAGTTCCTAGTTTTTATATACTAAGGGAAATAGTCAAAAATAAATAGCAAAGGTTTAAAAAAAAAAAAAAATCGTTTCCACTACAGCCGGAGCGATCTCCTTTGGTGAGCCATCTACAAGGGTTATCCGTACCCGAATGTCACGAAGGTTATCCTTAGTCCCGACGATCTTTGCTAACCATTCACTGATAAACGATCGCGTGGCTCCTGTATCCAGTGTTGCTGCTACCGGGGTGTTCCGTATGGTTACAAAATCCGCGATCCTCCCCTCCTCCCAGCGTAACGGGTGAACTAATAACGAGGGCTCCAACTGCTGTTGCTCTCCGCCCTGTCCTCTGCTGGACGGAAACGCTGACCGTTTTCAGATCTGGCGACGCGGCAGCATCTGATGGTGCGGATACCACTCCGGCCACATTCCCAACAGAACAGCAGTTGGGGATTCCGACATTCGTTAGAGAAATGCCTGATTTTTCCGCAATTCCGGCATGCTCGCTTCTCATCCACTGCTCCTTCTAAGTTCTGTGTTGTCTTCGGTGCTTCGGCATTCCTTGTTGTCACAGCCAGGTCCCAGCTACCTAATCCGTGGTCTCCGGCGCTATGATCATGGCCGAGTGCTTTCGGCGCGGTTGCTTGCAACAACGCTGCGCACCCTTCGGGTCCCGTTTCCAAAAAGTCTCAAAGCTTGGTCGGGTCGATTCGGCCAACGTGTCGAACTCGTGTCGTCATGTGAACAGTTCATATTCCGGCAGTAGGTTCTTGTATATGCGCTCTAGCTCCCTATTCGGCGAGTATTGGGCTCGATGCATCATTAACCGCAACTCACTTAGATAGTCGCGGAAAGCCTCACCTGGACGCTGGAATCGAGTCTGGCTTTTGCTTTCCAAGCGTTGAAAGTACGGCGGCGGCAAGAAAAAGTCCGAGAACTCCTTCTTAACTGACTCCCAAGGTTCATCTTGCATACGGTAGGTCCGGAACCATCCTTCAGCCCGACCGGTAAACAGGCCAGACATGGCTCGTGGTAGTTGGTCGACACTAACGCGGTAAGATGCCACTCGCTCCTCGAGATTCTCAACTAAGCTAAGTGGGTCTGAGATGCCGTTAAATTTGATGCCCCAGTTGCGCAACTCATCCGCCAGTATTGAGCACGAGATTTTTTTCCCCGACTACCCTTTTGCTTGCGGCACTGGTACTTGCAAGTTCGGGGGACTCCTGCGTAATAATCGGCAACGCTGGATTGGCACCTTAAGCTGGTGGTAGTCCTCTTACGCTCTCGGCTTTTGGGACCCGGGGACACGGCCGGCAAATGCACATCCCGAGGGCTAGATGCATCCCCATAGCTTGCTTCCAGTTCAACCATGCGGTCTCGTGTCGCTTCGGAATGCTCGCCCCTGGTGACAAATGCCGAAATCCTGCCCTGTAATTCCTCCACAGTGCCAGTAGTTCACAGCCCGAAATCTTGGGCCAGTTGCTGTAGCTCGTCCTTGCGACGGAAGGTGATCCAATTTACACCCATGCCAGGTACTGCTGCGGGCTCCGCTGCGAGTACTGCTTCGAGTGCTGCTGCGGATGCTGCTGCTGGTCCTGCTATGGGTTCTGCAAACAGTGCTACTGCTGGCTCTGCTACGGGTCCTGCTGAGAGTGTTCTTGCTAGTCCTGCCACGGGTTCTTCTACGAAAGTTGTTGCTGGTCCTGCTGTGGATTCAGCTGAGATTGCTGCTGCTGCGAGTCCTGCTGCGAGTCCTGCTGCGAGTCCTGCTGCGGGTACTGCTGCTGGTCCTGCGAGTCCTGCTACGAGTCCTGTTGTTGGTCATTTTCTTTGCGTGAGGATTCACTTGTCAAGGATACAGCCGAGTCGATATAGCCATGTCCGTCTGTCCGTCCGTCTGTATGTATGAACGCGTAGATCTCAGAGACTATAAGAGCTAGAGACTTCTGATTTTGAACATAAGCTCATCTAAGTCCTAGGCAGTACAAGTTTGTTTCCGATTTTCGGTAACTATTTCCGTTTTCGATATACACATGGAATCGATTACAAAAATTTCTCGAATTTGGAAAATGTCAAAATGGGGGTTGAAATAATGGGTAACGATATAACTTTCTATAAATTTCATCGAAATCGGTTAAGAAACACCAGAGATATAGAAGATTGAAGTTTAGTCACAGATGCATACAGACAATGACTGTACGCGTTATGTACACGGTTCGGGGTATCTCCTAGTCGGGAAATCTCGACTAGAGCCTTCTTACTTGTTTATTTTTTTATTTATTTTTCTACTGCCACTGACTGTTGTCACTGGTAGCCTCTGGCTTAATGCCCTGAATAGCTGTCGGTGTCTGACTTGTAAACGCTGTTCCACCCACCACAGCTGCCTGTTCGTGCAGCCTTCGGAATCTCTGCCCCGTAGATGTCTTCGTTGATGGGCTCTGCACTGCCGCTGCGTATTTTCGTTTGCCCTGCGCTGTCACTGCGTCGCCTGGTCCTCGGGTCTGTTGCTACGTCGCTCTGTTGCTTGGTTTCCGCTTCACTAACCAAACCGCAACAACAAAAAACTATCAACCCGCTCATTGCACCCTTCATCCAGTATTGTTGTCCTTTTATTGTAAATCGATGTCCTGGTAAATCCTCGTGTCCTCGTGTCTTCTCTTGCTCCTTGTCCCGTGCCGCTCTCGTCACCATGTGCTTTGTCCGTGCCGTCTAGCTTGTGTCGCGCCCGTTTTGTGTATTCCAATCTTACCGCACGCACTACCGCACTTGTCAAATATTCTACGGCTCTACCGTGGCCTCTGCCCTTAAGCTGCTGACGGCGCTCTCGATTTCTGTCTCGCTCTGTTCGTTGCAGTTGTCGTACGTGGCTCTGTTCTATTTCGGCGCGTCCCGTTTCTCCGCTGCTTCGTCGCCTGTCGCGGCCTCTGCTCAGCTGCTACCTGCTCTCTCGATTGTATCGTGTTTTTTTTTTTTTTTTTTTAATGTTTGTTTATTGTGAAGAATCAAGAATGAAGTTATTCTTATGACAACACATGTTTCTTATTTTGTAATTCACCAAGCCTGGTTGGCTCCAGGCATTAACGTCGACCTTAATTGAGGGGACTTGCCGTTGTCGGTTTATCGTGCAACGCACGGCTTGCATCCGGACTGCCGTGGGTTCCGGTTCAGGGTACAATTCCTCCGCGATGCCTACTCTTCGCAGCTGCGCTTCCCAAGACGACTGGCCCCAGGGACGTCAAAGTATTACGTCCTGTGCCCCCAAGGGCCGTGCATCCGGCTCGTCTTGCGTTGAATTCGTACTGAAGTAAAAGTAAATATATGTTCGATGTATCTTATCAAAATACTCTGCCCCGAAAATGACTTAGCCCTGCGATGTTGTGGATGCTAATTCTAATTCTTAACTTTTTTCTTGTTGTGGCTTAGTTGTCGCTGTTTTCGCTGTAGTCTTTGTTCATGGCTATTACTGCTGGCTTTTCATCTTCTCCTGCGTTGAAATCTTTGAGGTCGGCCAGGCTTGCAGTTTTCTTCATCGTCCGGTAATGCTTTGAACACGCATTATGTTTGGTGAAATGAACTTGATTACCTTGTAATGTCCCTCGTACTGTTGTGCCAGTTTTGCAGCGAACCCTTCTGATGCCTTTGAAAGGTGATGTTGTCTCAGCCATACCTTCGTACCTAGCCTTGGCCTCCAGTCCCGCCTTCTGAGGTTGTAGACTCTGCTCTGCTCCTGCGATGCCCGTTGGATGTTCTGTTGCACGACCCGGAAAATGCCTTTTAGTCTTGCTGCCTTTACGTCCGGTCCCTCTGTGTTTCTTCCCAATCCTGGCGTGACTCCTCGTAGAGGGCTCCTGGTAGCCTGGGTTCCCGGCCCTGCATCAAGTACGCGGGGCTTAATCCTGTGGTGTCTGAAGTACTACTGTTGATTGGCAAGCTAAGTTCCGGCAGAAGTTCTGTGGCACTCTGATCTCCATCGATGTACTGTGCTACCATTGGTTTTATAGTCCTTTGCCCCTCTCTGTAGGGATCTGTTGCGGAGTGTACGGGGCTATGTATTCCAGTTCCATTCCTGCCGTCTTGCAAAAGCTCCTGAACGACCGACTTGTGAATTGTGTACCGTTATCGCACACAAACTTCCGCGGTACTCCAAATCGACAAAGTATCCTCTCTCCGAACGATTTTTCCAATTGGGCGGTGGTGGCCTTCCGTAAGGGCACAAGTTCCACCCATTTTGAGAAGAAGTCGAAGAAAACAAGGAGGCTGGTATTTCCGTGATTGAACCTCGGAAGGGGACCCATAAAATCCGAGCAGGGGATGTCGAACGGGCCCTGGGCTTGTTGCGTGTACATATGTCCTGCTTAGTTGACTCACCTTGAATTTCTGGCATTTGTTTGCACTTCCTGATGTACCTCGTCGCATCCAGGAAAATACCAGGCCAATAGTATCGCTTTGTCACCCTTGTCGCTGTCTTCCGGATTCCCAAGTGTCCTGCTGTTGGATGGTCATGGCATTCCTCAAGGACCCGTCGTCGGTGGTCGCTAGCTACGCATAGTTTCCAAGTCACGTGTTCTCTCGGGAGGCCGATGGTATTCTGCGAATTTCTCTGGCTACTTTTCCATCCGTAGCAACCAAGGGCACTTTGGAGCCTCCTCCTGGGTGCGCTGAAGGGTTTCCAAAGTGAAAAGTGCGTCCACGACTACGTTTTGGCAACCCTTTCTGTACATTATGTCGAATTGATCCTGTTGTAATTCTAGCGCCCTGCGCGCAATTCGTCCTGTTGAATTGTCAATCGAGTTTATCCTCTTCAACGCAAGATGGTCCGTGATGACTTCGAAATGGTAGCCCTCCAGATAGCACCGTAACTGCCTTAACGCCCAGACAATCGCAAAGCACTCTTTCTCCGTGGCTGAGTAGTTCTCCTCGGTCCTGAGAAGACGCCTCCCTGTAAGCTCTGCGTTAGGACGGCCCCCCACTTCTTGTTCTTGCGCAGCAGGCTCGTCATTGGCTGTACAATGCTATTTTCCCTGGGTCCATGTATATGCCGGCCACGCTTATCATGTGTCCTAGGTATACCAGCCTTCGTTGAAAGAAGCTGCACTTCTTTCGATTCAATTTTAAGTTCGCTGTCACCAGTCTTTGAAACACCTCGCGCAGGTTTTCCACGTGCTCCTCCAACGTTGCTTTAATGACTATAACGTCCTCCAAGTAAGCGAAAGCGTGGGGTTCCATTTCCGGGCCGATGACACTATCCAAAGTTCGTTGAAAAGTCGCTGGTGCAGAGTGCAACCCGAATGGCATAACTTTCCACTGGTATAAGCCTCTCCCCGGGACCGTTAATGCGGTGTACTGTCGACTTTTTTTTGGCCATTGGGATCTGCCAGTACCAGCTTTTCAGATCCAACGTGGAGATGTACCTTGCATTGCGTAGGCGTTCCAGTATGTGGTTGATACGTGGCAAAGGATACGCATTTGGCACTGACCGCGCATTTAACTGCCGGTAGTCCACGCACATACGTATCTCGCCCGTCTTCTTGCCCACCAGCACAATGGGGGCGTTGTGTGAGCTCTTGGACGGTTTTGCTCTGACCATTTTCCAGAAGCTCGTTGATCTGGTCGTTGATGATCTTTTGCATTGCCGGGTTCTTGGGAAAGTACCGTTGCTTGACCGGTTTGTCGTCTTTCAGGATGATAGTGTGCTGGGCGATGTGTGAAACTCCTGGCATTTCTTCAAATCGGGCTAGTTCTCTTTCCAGAAAGGCACCGATCCAGGTGGGCAATGCGAGCTCCGTTGGGTTTACTTTAGTTTGGATCCCCTAGCCTCCTGCGTCCGTCGTGACGATAGCTAGAGTTATAGGGATCTCTCGTTGATGGACTTCCTGCTCTTCCAGAATGTCCGGAAATGTACGTGGTCGTTTCCGAAACGGCTTGCACAGTTTCTACGAAGTCGGCGAGCTCAGTGTTGCGTGCATTCTGCGTCGGTGCAACACTTGCCTGCACTGTCTCTACGAGTTTTCTGGAGTTTTCACTAGCCTTAGCTGTGTCTACGAAGTCGGCGAGCTCAGTGTTGCGCACTTCCTGAGTGGTGGTCGTCGTTGGTTGGAATGGAGTCATCAGAATAGGATGCGCTCGTGAATCGGGAAGCTGTTAAAGTTGCAAGAATTCTCGGGCACACTGGATTCTTGTGCGTATCCCACACAAAAAGTCAATGCCTTAGATGACGTCGTCCGGAACTCGCGGCATGACCAGTAGGGGTAGTACTGCTTCCTGTTCGTCTAGCTTTATCTTTTCCACTACAGCCCGAGCTATCTCCTTTGGTGAGCCATCTACAAGGGTTATCCGTACCCGAATATCACGAAGGTTATCCTTAGTCCCGACGATCTCTGCTAACCATTCACTGATAAACGATCGCGTGACTCCAGTGTCCAGTGTTGCTGCTACCTGGGTGTACTGTATGGTCACAAGAGCCACGATCCTCCCCCTCCCTCCAAGCGTAACGGCTGAACTAATGACGAGGTCTCCAACTGCTGTTGCTCTCCGCCCTCCGTGCTGCGGATGCTGCTGCTTGTGCTGCTGCGGATGTTGCTGCGGATGCTGCTGCTGCTGGTCCTGCTTTGGGTTCTGCTAGGAGTGCTACTGCTGGTCCTGCTATGGGTTCTGCTACAATTGCTGATGCTGGTTCTGCTACGGGTCCTGCTGCGAGTGCTCATGCTAGTCCTGCCACGGGTCCTGCTGCGAGTGCTGTTGCTAGTCCTACCACGGGCTCTGCCACGACTGTTGGTGCTGGTCCTGCTGTGGGTTCTGTTGTGAGTGCTGTTACTGCCTTGCTACAGGTCCTGCTGTTGGTTCTCTTCACTTGTCAATGATACTTTGTTGTATTCTACTGAAGCACTGTGTCACTGATTTAGCATAAAATGGGTAAAAAGCGTATAATGCTTTTGTGCAAAAGTATGTAACAGGCAGAAGGAAGCATCTCCGACCCTATAAAGTATATATATTCTTGATCAGCATCAGCAGCCGAGTCGATATAGCCATGTCCGTCTGTCCGTCCGTCCGTCTGTATAAACGCGTCGATCTCAGAGACCACAAGAGCTAGAGACTTCAGATTTTGAATATAAGTTCTCCTTTAAAATAAGGAGAACAATTTTGCTTTAAATTTTCGATAACAGTTTCGGGGTAGGCTGGTTTTCCTTGGGTAATAGACTCGGTTGTATGTTCTAGTGTAGTTAGAGCTCAAAACACCAGAGGCTGCCAGCAGGGTGGTGTCTTATCACCACTACTCTGGAGCCTTGTGGTGGATGAGCTTCTAGATAAACTTACAGGAAATGGGTTCGATTGTCAAGGCTATGCTGATGACATCACTCTAATCTTCAAAGGTAACTTTGAGAGCAAAGTGTGCGATAGGATTTCACTGGGCCTAAAACTCAGCTTAGACTGGTGCAGAGACGTGGGTCTGAATATCAATCCAGCGAAAGCCACAATTGTCGCCTTCACCAATCGTTATAAGCTGAAGTCCATTCGGCCCATAACTATTGGGGGTATAGTAATACCGATCTCCACTGAAGTCAAATATCTGGGAGTCGTCCTAGAGAAGCGACTACTGTGGAGACAACATGTGGAACATGCCGTTCGCAAGGCCACAATGGCCCTAATAAGCTGTAGATCTCTTGCAGGGAAAAATTGGGGAGTGTCTCGAAAGATTCTACTGTGGATGTACGTTGCTAGTCAGCTACGGGGCTGCAGTTTGGGCTAAGCGCGCTGACCTTGATGTCACGAGAAAGCAACTGGGGAAACTCCAGAGACTTGCCTGCACGAGCAGCTCGGCCGCTATGCGCACTTGTCCATCCACAGCTCTGGATGTGCTGCTCGGACTTCCACCACTGCACTTGTATATCAAGCACAGTGCGCGCAGATCTACTTTGAGGATAACAGGGGCAAAACCAGCTGACTCGGCTGCGACTGCAACTGACCTGTTGCTGGAATATCCGCAGGATGTTCAGATGGCCCAGTTCAGTTTTGATAAACTCTTCAAAACGGAACTCAGCAACAAGTCGGAGTGGACCAACATGTCTACCACCTATGATGTGAAACCACATGCTATTAGATGGTACACTGACGGCTCACTAACAGAGGACGGTGCGGGTGCGGGTGTCTGCGGACCTCGACTCAAATATCACGAACCTCTAGGGAAATTTGCCAGCATTTTTCAAGCAGAAGTGCACGCGATTGAGAGATGAGCCTCTTTCAACATTGAGAGGGGTTACAATCGTAGAGACATAGCCATTTTCTCAAAAAGTCAGGCAGCAATCAAAGCACTCAGTGCACACAAGATTGTTTCCAGACTAGTATGGCAATGTATAGGAACACTCAATGGGTTGGGTAGTAATAATAAAGTAACCATCTACTGGGTACCAGGGCATGCGGGAATTCCCGACAACGAAGTGGCCGACATTATAGCTAGAAAGGGGGCTAGCACGCCTTTCCATGGTCCAGAACCTTTCTCTTGGCTGGGCCCAGGGGTCATCAGTCTTATCAGTCATGCGGATCTCATGACTGCCTGCGAGGACTTCTAGCGATCGTCGCAAGGGGCAAGGCAGAGTAAACGTCTGCTAGGTAGCTACAACAGCAAGAGGTCCAAGGATTGCTTGGAGTTGAGCAAAGGATCTCTCCGAGGAGTCACGGGTTTCCTGACCGGGCATTGCAGACTGCGTAAGCATCTGCGAAATCTTAAGATAGGGAAAGTGAGTCTATGCAGACCCTGCTTAGAGGAAGACGAGACTCCTGAACACCTACTAGAGGAATGCCCAGCTATTAGTCGGTTGAGGCTGCTCCACTTGGGGGGTCTTACACTTACCACGCAGGAAATGAGGGCTATTCGACCGGGCGACATCATCGCATTTTTGCGTTCGATTAAACTGATCGAGGAGCTTTAGCTCAGATACTAGGACGAGGGCACAATAGAGCCTAGTGGTCGCAGTGCACCACCATCTGACTAACTATTATTATTATTATTATGTTCTGGTGTATGTCGAAATAAAAACTCGTGCGTGTGCGTCCTTTCGTATTCACTTGTATTTTCAGATTAATATACATGTTGCTTCAAACTATTTAAGCTAGCCATAATTGAGCAATGTTGCTAGTGCGTGGTGGATTTATAAATGCTGTATTGAGAGGATGGGAGACGGCAGCTCCTTGTTCGTTGCCTACTTTCAGGAATGAACATACCGCCACCTTTGCAGCATCATGCAAACAAAAACATGTGAAAGCGTTTGATACCAGTAAAAGAATGGATAGTAAGGAAGTCTTTTTTCTAAGGGGTGGGCCGTGTGTTAACATCGCCATCTATTATGATACCAAATTTTGTGATTTAGCTCAAAAACTGTGGAAGATAACTGAACAACTCCTTATTTAAAAGGAAGGCGGCAAAGGTGGGTGTGGCATCCAAATTTTGTTACCAAATTTGTTTAATTGTCACCATTTATCTGCCTACCAAGATTGGTCTCTCTAGCTCAAAAACTGTTAAAAATAAAGCCGATTCCAATTTTATAAGGCTGGTAGCTTGGGTGGGCGTGGCTTCCAAAATGTCGATGCAGATCTTTGGTAGAAGTTGCCTTCTTTCTTTTACCGAATTTGGGGGCTCTAGCTTAAAAACTGTAAGAGATCTCGAAATTTTCAATGTTATATGGTGGGCGGCAGAGGTGGGCGTGGCATCCAAATTTTTGATGCAGATCTTTAGTAGATGTCACCATATATCTTCATACCAAATTTGGTGAATCTAGTTCAATAAATGTTGAAGATACACACACAACCGTTTTATGAAGGGCGGGGGGTGGGGGGCGGCTGGTGTGGGCGTGGCATTTAAGTTTTTGATGTAATTGAAATTGAAACAACTTCACCACCTATCTTGACACAAAATTTGGTGGCTCTAGCCCAAAAAATGTGAAAACTATAGACGTTTCCAATTTCAGGGAGCAGGGAGGATGGGGGCGAAGGGAGTGGGCGTGGCATCCAAAATTTAGATGCATTTTTTTTGGGAAACTTAAATGGCTATCTTCGTGCAAAATTTGGTAACACATTATGTGTACCGGCTATAGATAAACATAATTGCAAAGTTTCAAGTCTCTAGCTTTGCGGGTATCGAAAAAAGTGGCGTTCATACGGACAGACAGACGGACAGACACCATGACGGACATTGCACAAAACCAAAATACTATGATACTTTCAGTATCAAAGTATAAAAAATGGGAGAAAATTTTTCCACGGAACCAAATATTATTGGTGGGCTCATGAGCCGGACAGCATCCAACCGAAGACTGTGTTTTGGGCCAACGGTCCTCCTTGGCTTGGAATCACTCCCGGCAGGATGATTTCGGAGTAGAGCTCAGTCCCAACATCTAGTTAGTCATGCCCGCCCGGAACTAGTGGTCGTCTGCTAGGGTGATGTTGGGCGTGTTAGCACGCAGATGTTCCACCACGGGCTTAATGGGGGTGCGAAACCTGGTCGCCATCACCTGCAGAATGACTTCCTTCACGAAGTCGGAGGAACGTGCTTTGATTACGGCCGTGCATGCCCTTTTATTGCCGAAACGGGTGACGGAAAGCCCGAAAGCCATTGCCAGGGATGTGTGCATACGGCAGAGAGGGCAGCACGGGTCGACCACTGCTCGAGTGTCGAAGGTTTTGGACCCCGTGTCAAAACGCAGAACCACTGTAGGCAGCACTGTTGTCCGTTGGCGCTCCAGTATCGAGGAAAGCGATAAAGTGCTTGTCGCCCTTGCGGTAGGTTGAGGGGAGATCTGGCGTGCGGGTGGTGTAACTCGGGTGGGAGCCGGCGAAGGTCGTTGCGCCTCGGAAATGTGCAGCAGTGTGTGGTGGTCCTTCTGGCACACATGACACCAATCCTCACGACGCCACGTTGCACCAGAATGTTGGTGTGCGAGGCACGTAAACGTTTCTCCGCCGCCAAACGCATGCAACGCTGGCACTTGCGCAACGCGTCAACACCGCGACACACGCGGCAGCGGAATGATGCCGTTCCTTTTGGGCCTTTTCCTTCCTGTGCTTTACGGGGTGCCATACTGCTGCGTAATAAAAGAAAAAGGGGAACGAGGCGGAGATTAGAAAATGTTTGATTTACGTGATATTTTTAGACTGGTTGCCAGTCTCTATAGGAAGCAATATCAGCTTTGCGATTGGACGTTTGATGACACCTCGGGCAGTCAAGACGTCGACAACTCGGACTTTCAGATCGGCGCCAGGATACGTTGATGCGTCTGCACCAATTTCTGAGTGGGCCCCCGACAAGGAAGTGACCCGGACTCAACGCCAGCAGGTCGGTCGGGTCTTCGGACAGTGGCGAAATGCCTCTGCTTTGGAAAGTAGAGTTGACAACTCATCGATGGTATGCTTCAACGTAGCCGTGGATTTATAAAAGAGAGTTTTAAAACTCTTCAGCCCTGCTTCCCATAAGCCAACCATGTGTGGGTCACTAGGAGGATTGAAGTGCCAGACTAAGTGGTGAGACAAGGTTTCTTGTTGCCTTCAAAAACTCACGCAACAGGATCTTGGCAGCTCTGACAAATGTTTTCCCATTATCGGAGTGCATTGTCGCTGGACACCCACGCCTTGCTATGAATCTAGCAAATGCCGCTAAGAACTTTTCGGTCGTGATGTCTGAGGTCGCTTTCAAATGTACTGCTTTGGTGCTAAAACACACAAAGACGCACACTTACCCCTTGGTTATCAAACACGCTCGGCCTGTATAATTATTAATATCAAAGCGGCAAAGTCGACACCGGTGTGTGGGGCGCGAAAAGGAAGTGCGTTGAGCGGGTAGCTCTCCCATGAGTTGGGTCTGAAGCCTTTTGCGATGGACTACGCAAACCTTGCAGGATCGTGGATTTGACCAACACCTTGAGCCTAGGAATTCAGTACTTCGCTCGGATGAGGCGCCTCATCAGTTGATTGCTCCCATGCAGCGAGATTTGATGCGTGAAGTTTACTAGAAGGCGAGAATACAAACATGAGTAGGGATGACGCCCATCATAGCTGAGAGTCTAGCAGGATCGGATGCGACCATAAGCCCGAATAACTCCGCGTTTGTCTAGGAACGGGATAAGATTAAGAAGACTGCTTGAGCGCGGGATTGATTTCCCTTGAAGCAACATCTTATATTCTTCCGAGTACTCATTTCGTTGCGCGAGGATGACCAGTTTCTGTTGAGCTTTGGAGAGCTCCCTATAATGGAAGTCTGCTGAGCATGGATCTGAGCTTCCCTTGCTGCGCGTTACGAAACCTAGTACGTACGCAAACACACGTATAGCCCTTTCGAACTTTGAAAATCGATCGGAGGTGGCGGTCGCCACATTGGCCTTGATAGGACGTTGTTCCAGCTCCGTGTGGAGCTGAAGTTCAGTGGAAGCTGGCCACTGGTGCTGTGCCACCTGAAAACATTCTGGCCAGTGCCGTGGTGGCACGTGAACTGCCAAGAAGTTCGACTGCTGACACTCCTCTGCTTGCGAGGTCGGCTGGATTGGACTCGGATCGTACGTGGCGCCACTGTTTGGAGTCTGTGGTTTGAGTTATTCTAGTTACCCTGTTCGCCACAAACGTTGACCACGCACATGGAGGATTATTTAGCCATGCTAAAACTATTGTAGAGTCAGTCCAGTAGTAACACTCACACTCTTTAAAGGGTAGCTGTGGAATTACTGCTGCTGGCAATTCGGCTAGCAAAACGGCTCCTCACAATTCTAGTCGTGGGATGGACAACGTTTTCGTAGGAGCGACTCTAGTTTTTGCGGTAAGGAGGTGGACAGAGATTCTGTCGCGAGTTTCTGCGCGGACATAAAGCGCTGCGCCGTATGCACGCTGAGACGCATCACAGAACCCATGGATTTGCAGTCGCAGCTTTGGCAGGGTTTCTACCCATTGTGGAATGGGCACCTTCCCGAGTCATCCCACGCTAATTCTCTGAGCCAAGTCTCTTACATAAAGATCTTTGGTCGGACAATGACTGGCGCTAGCCACCCGGGATCGAAAAGCTTCGCAATCTGCGAGAGAACTTCTCGTTTAGATACGAGCGATTTTGTCGGAACTTGGGAAGTTGTAAAGAAAAACTCATCGGAATCTGCTTTCCATCGGATTCCGAGAGTTTTCGCAGCACTGGCTTCCTCTATCTCGAGGAAGTCGGATCTTAGGCGGTGCTGTTCTGGGACGACTTTGAGCAAGTCCTTTTTATTGGAATTCCACTTTCTTAGTGGAAACCGTGCGGATTCAAGTGCATTACGGAGCTCGGCTATGCATTGCACTGCACAACTCTTAGTGTGAGACACGTCGTCATCGTACATGTAGTTGGATATTATGTGACTTGCTAGGGGGTAGCGACAATGCACATCATTGGCTAATTGCTGCAGTACTCTGATCGCTAAGAATGCGGCAGAGTTCACTCCAAATGTGACTGTGTTCAGTTCAAAATCTCGGAGGTCATTGTCCTTTGTTCGAAAAAGGATTCTTTGGTATGGAGTGTGTTTTCGATCCACCAGGATTTGCCTATACATTTTGGTAATGTCTGCGTTAAACACATACTTACAGAATCGCCATTTTGGGATCTGCATGGTCAGATCCGATTGGAGAACGGGTCCCGGATGTAGGACGTCGTTAAGACTTTTGCCGTTTGAGGATGGACTGGAGGTGCTATCTGGCTTATAGACAGCATGATGCTGGAGATAAAAATTGCCTAAGTCGTTTGTGGAAGGGACTTGTCTCATATGACCAAGGTCCGAATACTTCAGAAGGATCTTATCGTACTGCTCTTTAAGGGTTGCGTTCTAATTTAAACGCAGAAAGGAGCTGAGTCAGTGCAATAGATCTTGAATGACCCAAGTTAATGGATTCAGGATTCTTAAAAGGGAGGGTGACAACATATCTTCCACTTTCGTCTCTAGTGGTTGTCTGCTGAAACAACTCAGACTCTTTAACCAGTTTAACTGGGATATCCTCCACCTCCCAAAATTTGGTGAGAAGTTTCTCTAGCCTTACTTCTTGGCTGAGCGAAACTCTAGTGGAGAAGGACGAAATGACTTTGGCGCTAGTGTTGGAAATAGGACCCGTGATGGTCCAGCCAAAAATCGTTTCCTAGCCTAAAAGGGTACCACAGATATTGGTATAGGACCCCTTTAGCAGTATAGAGGGAAGGATATCAGCTCCCAGTAAACATCTATCTGGGAACTCTTATAAAAAGCAGGATCTGCCAGTTGTAGATCGGGAAGACCTTCCAAAGCACTTTGTGGTATTTTGTAGGAGGGCAGATTTCCTGCCAACTTTGGAAGTACGAAAGCCGAAGTTTCAGTCTGGATTCTTGGCTTAATTGGAGAGCCAATATGAAAACATACATACATACATAAACGTTGAGGTTGGGCTACAATGGCTCCATTGAGCCCCGAAACTTGTGCGTCAGCCGACTGATACTGGGGTCGTATCAGCTTAAACAGCCGTTCCGAAATCAAGGTTGCTTCTGACCCAGACTCAACCAATGCCCGTGTGGTATATTTTGTTCCCAAGGAAAATACCTGGATTATGGCCGTGCCGAGAAGAACGCTATGTGTGCTTGCCGGGAAATAATTTTGGACCGTCGTTTGTGGGAAAGAAGTGCACTGTAAATTGACGGACGTGTCCAAAACTAATCCAGGATCACCTGCTTGGGAATTCGTCGGACGATGAAGGAGAGTATTATGACGCCCCTTGCAGGTATGGCAATTATGCGCACTAGTGCAATCCTTGAGGTGGTGACCTCTGGCGAAGCAATTTAAGCACAACTTGTGCTGTTTTATGGTGTTGGATCACTCCTGCACAGACATATGCAAAAATTTCGGACATGTACGGATTGGATGATCCTCCTTGGTGCAAAGTTTGCAAGTCTGAATCTTGGCAGTAACCTTGGCTTCAAAGGAGTTCACTCTTTTTGTGGGGGGCTCCTTTCTGGTCGCCTTAACAGCCAGCTCTGGAGCTACATGGGGCCTTACATCTTCGACTGCCTCTAAAGTTCTGTACCGCTCTAACAAAAAAATTATTTAACTCACCCTAAGTCGGAATATCTACTTTGCTTTGCAGAGACTGTTCCCACAGTGGTAGTGTAAGTTTGGGAAGCTGTGAAGAACACGTGAACACGGAGCTATTGGATAGTTCCAAAGCCGATAGGCACCCTTGGATGGTGCTCTGTAAATCTTTTAATGCGGCTCCAGAATCATGAGAAATGGGTTGCACATTGAACAGAATTCGGAGTTGGCTGTTGACTAACAGTCTTTTGTTTTCGAATCTGTTGACAAGTGCTTGCCATGCTGACGCAAAACCATCATGTGTAAGAGGGGACTTTGAGACGATAGCCTTAGCATCGCCACTCGTCTTTGCGTTTCAATGGAACAGCTTTTCGACTGGGGTGAGACTCGGATTGTTGATATACACCGCTGTGAAAATGTCCCGGAACGTAGGCCATTTCAAATAGTCTCCGGAAAAGACTTCGGTGTCAATAGGCGGTAAGAGGCTGCCTCTTGGCTGATGGGCAACATTTGGACTTGGCATTGAAACCGTAGCGTTCTCAATCTGTTCGCTAAGCATGGATGCGCAACGTTCATAAACCGCATAGCAGTGGTCATATTTCGCATGAAAGATTGCGGGATCGGACTCCCCGCTGTGTCCAGCAAATTCAGAGAGCGCTCTAGAACAGTGGTCGAATTTTTCCCCGACCTTGTCCCACAAGCTCCGTATTTGATCTCGTCGGACCTTGAGCGTATGCAGAGACACTTCGGAGTTGGAGGCGAATTTTGACTTAAACTGACTGAGACGGTCGGTCACCGAAATGAAAGTGGTCAAGGTAAACATACTTTGCATTTTTATGTTTTGACCGATTGATCTAGTAATGGGTATCTGGTTGCTTTGCAAAGGTGGATGCACGTGGCTTACTTTGTTCCTTACTCAATGAGCCACTAGGCCCTACGGATTTACTTGGATTGGAACTTGATCTTCTATGGAGTCTGAGCGGAACAGAAAGGATATTCTTCTTATCCTTGGCAGTGTCAATTGGTATGCTAGGATCTTATGCAGCCAGAAATTAAATAACTATTTGTTATTAAAGAAGATATATATATACCAATAGGAACGGTACAGTTTGGAATAGTGGAATGAAACAACAAGATACTAAATAATTATTAGTAATTATTTAATATAAGCGCAGCAGTGCACACAAAACAGACGAATTTATGAATTATTTAATAATCGTGAGATCGATTAAAATATAAAACAGAGACGACGATCAACACAATGATTTTTGTATATGAACGTCAGATACAGAACGCGGAAGTGATGCTAAACGATGAGATCGTTTAATATTTTCTTCTCCATAATTTTTGTGTTAATGCAGAAATATCGATTTCGATGGCGATAGCTTGCTACTATTTTGGTTAGGGCTGTGCAACGAACAGTTCGAACGCGATCGGGCTTACACCGTTTTGACCGAACTGTCATACGGTCAGACCGAACTATTCGAAGAGTCGAACGTTCGAACGGTTCGTACGCTTTTTCTATTAGAAATGCTTGTGTTTGCATTTGAATTCATTTGTGTGCCATGAATTCAACGGAACGCAACGAAATGGAGCGCAAACTACAAGCGAGCGCCTCTTCTCGATTTGTGGTAATATAGTCCGCGCTGAAAGACGCAATTTATTATCAAACCACGTGGAGGAGATTGCATTTTTGCATGAAAACATAATTTAAGAAATAACAAAAAAAATAAAACAATAATATTTAAAGCAAAAATTTTGTTATTTTTTACAAAGAAACAAATTACAACATCTATGTAATAGGAATATATAACTACAATCCGCTCAGCACATGCATTTAGTCTTTTTGCAGCCTCGCGCGCTGCTTTGCTTGCTGACTGCGCAGGTGAACGTTCAAATATACAGCTGCCGCAGTCGATCGCCGAAATCAACACGCATGACTTGCAGGAACCCGTTCGAAGTTTCGAACCGTTCGGCCGTTCGACCATTTGTTCGAACAAAAAACAGTTACAAATTGAATCGAACGCCGAACATGTTCGGACGAACAGTGCTCGTTGCACAGCCCTAATTTTGGTGTTAGTGCGGAAATATCGATATCGATGGCGATAGTTTGTATGTTTATATTGTAAAACAAAGAACTTACAATGCTTGTGTTGTGTTATAAATAAATGTAACAAATAATGTTTAATTATCTAAGTATTTGTGATCGTGTTTATGTTATGCCGCTTTATTGAAAAAGTGTAACTTTATTTTTTTCTTTGTGTTGTGGCGGCCGGTATTCATTTGGTAATAGATTTTTTTTTGTTATGTGCATATGTAAGTGATTGTTTAAATTCGTGTTGCAATTTATATATAATAAAATGTTTGTATATATATGCGTATTAATTGTGAATTAATTATGGATATTTGGTGGAGAGAATTGTATTTAATTCTTTTAATGTATGTTGTAAGTGTTTAAGTAACATATGACTTGCATATGTCGGCAGCTATGTACATATGTATGCATGTACACTTGAGCTCGCCGGCATATGTTTGTAGATATGTAAATATGTATGTAGCTTGTTGTTGGTGTTGTTAACAATATTATTAGCCACCGTATAAAGTTGAGGATTAACAATATGTATTTAAATATTGTGTATTATTATGGATTGTAAAGTAGTGATTTGGCCGGGGTATGAGACTCAGTCCGGCCAGGTCTAACTCGCAAGAAAATTTATATTCTTTTCATGAGAGATTGTAAAACACGTGACTTACAAAGGTTGGGAACGCGTGTCTACCACTAAGGCCACGACAAGGGATTAGGGACTGCGAAGGGTTGGAGCCACTTCGCACCGCTAGCCACGTGGTCGGGATTTCTGACTGATTCACTGAAGGCACTTATGCTCTGATACACGCGCACGCACAAATAAAAAAAATAACACAACTCAGAAAATGTTCTTTCACTAGATCGTGGATTCCCCTACGATCAGTTTATTTAAGTCCAAAAGTCTTTTTTACTCTTAATCGGCCCGGTCACCTGACACATGTCCCGGGTAACGATTCTCTTTTTTTTTAACTTATGCGCGCATGTGCGCGACCATCTCTTTCGCCAGTATTTCAGCACCCGATCGATCCCCGCGCGTTTCCATCCGCTTACACCGACCGTTCGCAACTCTCGAGTCGGTCACGCTCCAGCCTCGGCGCGAGCTTCACTTTTGCTACTCCCCACGCTTATCCGCGACCGTGGTGGATTAGAAGATCACAGCTGGCGCGCTGCACCTTGCGACCCTGCGCTGGCGGCGGTTATATTCAAAACCCTACTTTAAATCTTAATACGTTAGATGCTAGTTAAATGTTAATTATACAATGTTAAATTAATTTCTATTTCGCTTTCTGCGTTCTCTATGTCTTATTTACTAATAAATCCAATAACAATAACAATAATCCTCACGCTTTTTGCGTCATTACAAATATTTCTAATAAATCCTATCTATACTTTATCGACGGCGCTTTGTGGGGGAGGCCTATTCGGGGCCTTCCTCACACCCCCTCCTTTCTTCGGGAGCGTGATGGTTACTCTCCTGTTGACGAATGCCAACACGCTGGTCGCACAGCTCACACCTTCGGCGGTATAACCTGCTTTTTCGGCGGTGGCTGCTGCGGATTGGTTGGCTCCTCCTCGTCCATCATGCGGGTAGTACCTCGGCGTGATTCCCATTCTGTACCGGGGCTGGTTCCACCTTGTGCGCCGCGGCCTTGGTGCTGGGGCTCCGGACTCTGGTGTGTGTCAGACTCGCCGCTCTCGTCTGCGTCTTCTACGCGCACGCTCGCAGAGTTCTCCTCGTCACTACTGACCACCATAGGCCTGCTCATCGTAACGTATTCTGTAAGTTTAAAAACGATAAGTATTTCTCAATAAATGTTTAGGAGAATTAAAAATCGGTGTGTAAGTTATTCTCAACCAAAGAGATTCCATGCCGCCACTCTCTGCGCCTGAGCTTGTAGTCCCTTCGTTTGATTGGCTTCTAATCTCTCGTACTGATCCAGTGTTTGAGAGCTGGTTCCGTCCTTAGAGCTTCCTGGATACCTGGTTCCAGATCTGCTGGCCACTCCTGTTCCTTAGTGGCGACACTCTTCAACTGTGTTTTTGCGGGGCCGGGTAAAACACACTCTCTTACCTCGCCCAACAGTTGCTCCTTGGTGCCCGGCAACGTGTCCATGCTTTCTCCTTGGATCGTTCCTATGGTGATATCCGGCTGAGGTGCCCCCAGGACATCCTCCTTCTACCTCTGGTTCCCGTAGTCCTCCGATCGTTCCGCAGCTGGCACACGTTCCGCGTGGATCCGGTCTACCATCATCTCTGGTACCTCTACAACTTCGAGTATCACTCCCACGGCGATATCCGACTGATGTGCCCCCAGGACATCCTCCTTCTTCCTCTGTTCCGCGAAGCTATTTAGTTGTACCGCAACCGGCTCATGTTCCCTGTAAACCCGGTCGACTTCCCTATCAGGCACCTCCACAGCTTCGAGTGTTGAGCTAGCTCCCCCGCACTGTATTGTCGTCCCCACCCGGCACAAGAAATCTATTCCTAGTGTTATGTTGTCTAGCATCGAAGGCATCACGAGCATATCCATCGTGACCTTTGCCCCCGCTAGACCAACCTTCACCCTCAATAGCTTTCTTACCTCTAAGGTCGAACCAAATTTTCGCATTGACCGCCAACGTCTCACATCCGTTGGTTACCTTGCGGGAAAATTCCTCGCTAACGAAGCTCCAGGTCGCCCCCGTGTCTACTGTCGCTGTCGCTACCCGGTCACCGACTCTTACGGTAGCGACTAGTCGCCCGTCTTCGACTCTCAGGGGGTACTCTAACTTCGGGACTGGTTCGCGTCGGCCACCACCGGATCCCGTCCCAGATGGTGCCACTGACCGTTTCCCGCCCTCGACTTCTTGCAAAACTCGTTACTATTAACGCCCTTGGTACCACACTCGCTACAAAACTGCACTCGCGGATTGAGACACTCCCTGGCAAAGTGCCTCGCCGGCTAACCTGTACGAATACCTATTGGACTCTGTCCGACCACGGACTGTACAATCGCGGCTATCTGTGTCAGCTGTGCCAGAGTTTTGAAATCCTTCCTGCGGATGTACAGCCGGTATGCAGGCGCCAAATTTTCATACACCCTGTTTAGTTCTTGGTCCGCCTTGTACCCCGCATGGTACATCATACCCCTAAGCTCAAGCAAATATTCCTTGCACGGCTCGTTGTCACGTTGCCGTCGTGCCCGGATACCGTCCTCCAACCTGTCGAAATATTGTGGGGGTAAGAATAACTCCAAGAATTCGGCCCTAAATGCCGCCCACGTAACATCTCTGAGCCTGCTCACCGTTAACCAACTTGCTGCGTCACCCGTCAGAGCTATGCTCATTGCCCGCGGTAAGCTGTCCAAACCTATGTCGTACAACCTCGTACTATCCTCAATTGCCTCCAAGAACACTAACGGGTCAGGACACCCATCGAAACGGATACCCCACTTCCGTACCAGTTCTGGGACAACCATCCCGTTTCGGTAGCCACCACCACTATCGCTGTAATGAAGAGGGTAGTTCGCCTGTCTCACCGGGGTACTGGCCTCCGGTGCTACAGGCGGATCTACTCGTATATCTGGGACAAAAGTTGTTTGGCGCGAGGTGTACTCACTGTGGCTGGCGTAACTGGGAGGCGAGAGCAAGTCTCCCGTGACACCTGTCCATATCGTGGGTACTACCGCTTCGGATTCCGACTTCTGTCGGGGTCGGTTTCGTCTGACAGAGGTGGTGGTCAGGGCAGGTGACACTGGGATCTTTGCGAACCGCAACTCCCATTCCGCCAGTCAGGTCCATACCTCGGTGGTATGACCATCTCGCCTTATAAATGTACATACCAGCCTACGGTAGTCAGTTACCGTGGCACACTTATCCAATCCAAAATCCCGGGCGATGCTTTCCAGGTCCTCCCTATAGCAGTGGTAGACCCATTGCACGCCCACGCCAGGGTTGTTGCTGTCTCCTGTATCCACTCCGGCGGGTCCACACTTCGCAAGTTTCTCCATTTTCACTTAAAAAAAAAAACACGTGCGAACAAACGAAAAGAAAAAAAAAAATCATTCGAAAATTAGACACAAAAAAAAAATTTTCCCGTTTCGGACCCTAAGTGACCCACTGTGCGACAGAAATCAAAATATTTTTTTTGTTAATCCGTTACTGTTTAACGCGACTTTCTGTTTTTTTTTTTGTCCGACCGGTACCGATCCCGTTTGCTCTCGGTGCACACGCTTTCGATCACATTCGTTGTGCCGCGACGAATGCACAAAACCACTCACGTTATTGCTGGCCACCGTTTTACATGTGCTTATGCAAAACAGTGTATCCGCGGGTATACACGACACTTTAACTTTTTTTTTCTTTATCAACAAAAAAAAATTCCCTATCACTTTTTGGTGGTGTTTTCTGGGGCTTTAATCCAGCTCACACCACGCCTACACGCTTTAAGTCCCTGCTCGGGCTCCATTTATGCTCTGATACACTCGCACGCACAAATAAAAACAAGTAAAAACGTTCCAGTCGGACGCAACCGACTGCGGAATACTTTGATACCAGTAAAAGAACGGTTGATAAGGGGGAATGCAGGGGCGAAGGGAGTGGGCCATGTGGTAAACATCGCCAGCTATCATGTTACCAAATTTGGTGACTTTAGCTCAAAAACTGTGGAAGATAACATAACTCCCAAATTTAAAAGGTGGGCGGCAGAGGTAGGCGTGGCATCCAAATTTTTGAATCAAATGTTTTTAACTGTCACTATCTATCTTCCTAATAAGTTTGGTGCCTCTAGCTCAAAAACTGTTAAAGATATAGCCGATTCCGATTTTATAAGGCGGGTGGCTTTGGTGGGCGTGGCATCCAAAATTTTGAATCAAATGTTTTTAACTGTCACTATCAATCTTCCTACCAAGTTTGGTTGCTCTAGCTCAAAAACTGTTAAAGATATAGCCGATTCCGATTTCATAAGGCGGGTGGCTTAGGTGGGCGTGGCATCCAAAATTTTGATGCATTTTTTTGGGGAACGTCAATATCTATCTTCTCACAAAATTTGGTGGCTCTAGCCCAAAATATGTGAAAACTACAGGCGTTTCCAATTTCTTGGAGAAGGGGGGATGGGGGCGGAATCAGGGGGCGTGGCATCCAAAATGTTGATGCATTTTTTTGTGGAACGTCAATATCTATCTTGACACAAAATTTGGTGGCTCTAGCCCAAAAAATGTGAAAACTATAGGCGTTTCCAGTTTCAAGGAGAAGGGGGGATGGGGGCGGAAGGAGTGGGCGTGGCATCCAAAATTTTGATGCAGTTTTTTCAGGGACATGACAAGCTATCTGCGTGCCAAATTTGGTAACTCTAGCTGTAAGAATGTGAGAAATATTTGGTTTGCTCGGTTTTCAGCTATCGAATTTATCGATTTCCCAGCCTCCTAGTAGGCGTGGCACCCCAATCTTGACACTTTATCTGTCGCGCCTATAGACAAACATAATTGCAAAGTTTCAAGTCTCTAGCTTTTCAGGTGTCGAAAAAAGTTGCGACGGACATTGCACAAAACCAATATACCATGAGACCTTCGGTATCAAAGTATAATAATAACACAACTCAGAAAATGTTTTTTCACTAGATCGTGGATTCCCCTACGATCAGTTTATTTAAGTCCAATGTCTTTTAACACAAATCTTACTCTTATTCTTAATCGGCCCGGTCACCCGACACATGTCCCGGGTAACGATTCTCTTTTTTTTTTTAACTTATGCGCGCATGTGCGCGACCATCTCTTTCGCCGGTATTTCAGCACCCGATCGATCCCCGAGCGTATTTATAAGTGAATTGTATGTGAGAACGAGCATTCAACCAATAAATGATTTTGCGTCCACAAAAAACAACAAACTTGACTTCTTATTTGGGACTTGTGAAAAATATTTAAATTTCAGAACATACATTTTCACCAATATGGCGCCTTATGTACAAGGCTATGTACGGACATTTACATATAGGCAAATGTGCAAATATGGCGGCGGAATATAAATCGGACGCGGTAGAAAAAATTATATTTCAATATAATTTGCATAAAAATGCATTCGTCGCAAGCATATTCTGTTTTCTTTCTGCTCCGGTTTAAAATTGATAATCACAAGAGTGAAGTGCCTAAAACACCAAAAAATTATATTATAGAATAAATTATTCTATACGCGAATAGACGCTTTGTGCAGTAAAATGCACATCAAAAAGTTATTTTGGTGAACACAATCTAACTATTTACAAATAAACAAAACTAAAATAACAGACAAAAATCAGTAGCTTAACCCCGCTCAAGACAATGAGCCAGCAGGAAATTTGCTCTCAGCGACAGCGCGAGCAAGACGAGCGACGGCTCTCTATGCAACGGAACAACGCGTACTTTGCCTATGTCGCCGAAGAAACTGAGCGCGAGCGAGCAAAAGAACTCTTGCTCTCAGCGCATGAACGTTCGTGCTCCCCTTCTCCGTCCCTACTCCTCCGCGGTCACCTACACCTAACACGACCAACGAACTCTTGCACGTAGCACGCGACAGAGTTCGATCATGCTCCCTGTCTCTTCTGTCCACGACGGCTGAAACAGCTACTGCAACAACAATTGCACCGGTGCCGACGGCCCTCTCTCAAAACACAAAGACTGACGCGCCGTCAGCAAAACATTCCGTAGCCAACGCAAATGTAAAGCCGGCCATACAGACAGGTATGGATCGCTACATACAGATAAAGCGTAAGTCGAGCCGCCAAAAATCTACAAATAAATCGAAAATCTCTCGTGGCAACTCATGCGAAAGACCAAACACCACCAATAGATTTCAAATCTTAGCAGATAATGCTGACGACCTGCCCCCAGAATCAGTTGGAGGTGACAAAAAAAGCCAAGGCCACCACCAATATTCATTCGAGAGAAAAGCTCCAGTATTTTTGTAAGCAAAGTTATAGAGCTAATTGGTCATGATAATTTCCACATCATTCCCCTAACATCCAGGAGATTAAAGTGCAGACAAAGACCGAAGACAACTTTTAATTATTTAAAAAAAATAAAAAAAAAATTTTTTTTAACAAAAAAAAAAAAAAAAAAAAAAATTATTTTTTTTTATAAATAGGTTAGTTTTATATGATAAAAAAAAAAAAAAAGAAGAAAATAAAAATAAATTTTTTTTTAATTTTTTTTAATTTTTTTATAAAAAAAAAAAACCCCAACACCTTTTTTTTAAGGTTTTGTTTTTGGGCGGGAGAAAAAAAAAAAAAATAAGGGGGGCCCCCCCCCTAAAATCTTTTTTTTCTTCTCCACCGTAGAATCACCATTGAAGAGCCACATAAAGCAAAGGCCCGGTACAATGCATGAACTGCCAAGAATACGGCCACACATGGACTTACTGCAAACTGCGCCAGGTATGTGTAGTTTGTGGCGATCTTCATGAGTCGTCGCGCTGCCCAGCAAGCAAAGGAGACTGTTGGGCTAGGGAGCTTTTTCACTAGCCGTAGTTTTACGAAAAACGAACAATTTGGTTTTCTTTAATTAATTAATTATATTTAATTGGGTTTATATAAATCAGCAGGCAGGCTCGAAATTGCCTCTGCTAATTACTGAACAATGTTTTTGGCAAGTCGATCCGAATTGATCGATGCTTAGCGAGAACGAACAGATTCAACTTGAGTGGTTAGCGATCGTAACATAACTAATTTTGGCTGCTCCAACGCCGAATACAAAGGGCATGCAATGCAAGATAAGCGGTTAACATAGAATAAGCATGCAATTGCAATAAAGCATGATAGTGAGTTTAGTTGTTGTTGGAGCAATTAACATTATGGTATATGTATTTATGTATAAGAGCAGCTGTTGCTGCTTATGGTGCGGCGATGCTGCTGCTATTTGGCTGCATAGCCAAACATTCTCCGCCCGTTGAAAGAGTACGGCTTTCAACAACATCCTGCTTGGGTAGGACGCACAGCTTTCGAACAGCCCGCTTAGTTGTTCCGGTGGCAGTCCTGAGAGTAGCTACGCGTGCCACGCCATCATCTCCAGTTACCAGCTCGATGACTCTTGCCAATGGCCACTTGAGCGGAGGTAGGTTCTCGTCTTTGACCAAAACAACATCGTTGACGCACAGATTGGCCTGAGGGGTACGCCATTTTGAGCGTTGATTTAGGAGCGTCAGATATTCCTCTCGCCAACGGCCCCAGAAAATTTGCTGGTAGTAAGAGATCCTCTGCCAGCGATCCAATCGATTAAGGTTTAGCCCTGTAAGATCAGGCTCGGGAAACAAGGTAAGTGGAGCTGTACCCAGAAAATGTGCTGGCGTCAACACATCGAGGTCTGCAGGATTTTCTGAAATGGGAACTAAAGGTCTAGAGTTAATTACGGCAGCGATATGGCATAGAAGAGTGCGAAGGTCATCTAATGGGAGTATAGAGGGGCCAACAGTTCTATAGAAGTGATGCTTTGCCGTCTTAACTGCTGCCTCCCAAATTCCGCCAAAGTGGGGCGAACGAGGTGGAATAAAACGCCATTCAATGTTGTCAAGCAAGCAGAACTCGTTGACCGCCTGCTGATGTTTGCTGCTCAGGAACAACTGCCGTAGATCCGCCAACTCGTTTTTGGCACCAACGAAGTTAGTGGCATTATCCGACCATATGCGATACGGTTTACCACGAGTAAGTATAAACCGCCTTAGTGCGCATAAAAATGCTCCTGTAGACAAATCGCTTACAAGCTCGAGGTGCACAGCCTTCGTTGCGAAACATATAAAAACGCAGACGTAGCATTTTACAGCTGCACGATTCCGAACATCGCTTTTGTAGAAAAATGGGCCACAGAAGTCAATCCCCGTTACAGTGAACGCGTGCCCTCCGGTCACTCGATCCTTGGGTAAATCAGCCATGATATGCTCAGCCAAACGAGGCTTGGCTCGAAAACACATCGTGCATTTGGCCACAACTAATGAGACTGTCTTGCGTCCTCCAATGGGCCAGTACTGCAGTCGAATGTGCGCAAGAAGCGAGCGAGGTCCAGAATGCAAAGTGCTGCGATGATAATGCATTATTATTGCGCGAGTTACTGGATGCTGTCTTGGTAATATTGCAGGGTGCTGAGCCTCAAAGCTTAAAGCCGAATTCTTTAAACGACCACCAACGCGAAGCAGTCCATTTTCATCAACAAAGGGTGCCAGAGACACCAATGAGCTGGATGATGGCACCTGAAGACCGTTCTTTAAACGACTGTAGTCCTCAGACAACTGCGACATTTGAATACAACGGATCAGCATTCGTTCTCCTCGGCGCACATCATCTCCGATGAGTCCAGGGTGCTTGATGCGATGACAAAACTTGTGTACGCAGGAAAATACATGTTTGAGTTTTTCCCAGGAGCTAGCATATTTGCAGTTTGCAGCAAGATCTTCGTTGTTGACAGTCGCAATGAGAACCTTTTTTCTCATTTCTGGCAGTGACTTAATGGCGAGACAGGATTCTGGCCATTCATTTTTGTCCTTTGTGAGAAACTCTGGACCATGAGCCCAGAGAGATGACTCTATCAATTCACTAGGAAGCGCTCCTCGTGATAAAATGTCGGCAGGATTGACCTTGGTGGGTACATAGCGCCATTCCATGCCGGCAGTAATATCTTGGATTAAATAAATTCGATTAGATGCAAATATTTGAAATCGTGAGGGCTCATCTCGTATCCATGATAAGACTACTGCAGAATCAGACCAACAATAAAAGGGACAATGGAAGAAGTCCATTTGCTTTCTGCTGTTCTAACAGTAATCCCGCTGTCAACTGCTCTTGCTGCCACCTCGCTGTTTGCTGTTCCAGCGTCAACTTTGCCGTCAGCTCTTTCTGATGCCGCCCCGCCGTCTTCTGTTCCAACAGTAATCCCGCTTTCAACTGCTCCTGCTGACACCTCGGTGTCTGCTGTCCCAGTGTCAACTTTGCCGTCAACTGATCCTGCTGCCGCCTTACTGCCTGCTGTTCCAGCGTTAACTACGGTCTCAACTGCTTCTGCTGCCGCCTCGCTGTCTGCTGTTCCAACAGTAAGCCCGCTGTTAACTGCTCCTGCTGCCACCTCGCTGTCTGCTGTCCCAGTGTCAACTTTGCCGTCAACTGATTCTGCTGCCGCCTTGCTGCCATTTGTTCCGGCGTCATGTTTGCCGTCAGCTGTTTCTGCTGCCGCCCCGCTGTCTGCTTTTCCAACAGTAATCCCGCTGTCAACTGCTCCTGCTGCCACCTCGCTGTCTGCTGTCCCAGTGTCAACTTTGCCGTCAACTGATCCTGCTGCCGCCTTGCTGCCAACTGTTCCAGCGTCAACTTTGTCGTCAGCTGTTTCTGCTGCCGCCCCGCTTTCTGCTGTTCTAACAGTAATCCCGCTGTCAACTGCTCTTGCTGCCACCTCGCTGTTTGCTGTTCCGCCGTCAACTTTGCCGTCAGCTGTTTCTGCTGCCGCCCCGCTGCCTGCTGCTCCAACAGTTATCCCGCTGTCAACTGCTCCTGCTGCCACCTCGCTGTCTGCTGTCCCAGTGTCAACTTTGCCGTCAACTGATCCTGCTGCCGCCTTGCTGCCTGCTGTTCCAGCGTCAACTTTGCCGTCAGCTGTTGCTGCTGCCGCCCCGCAGTCTGCTGTTCCAAGAGTAATCCCGCTGTCAACTGCTCCAGCTGCCACCTCGCTGTCTGCTGTCCCAGTGTCATCTTTGCCGTCAACTGATCCTTCTGCCGCCTTGCTGCCTGCTGTTCCAGCGTTAACTACGGTGTCAACTGCTTCTGCTGCCGTCTCGGTGTCTGCTGTCACAGCGGTAACCCCGCTGTTCACTGCTCCTACTGCCGCCTTGCTGTCCGCTGTTCCAGCGTCAACTGCTCCCACTGCTGCCTCGCTGTCTGCTGCTTCAGCGTTTACTTTGCCGTCAACTGCCTCTGCTGCCGCCCCGCTGTCTGATGTCCCAGTGTCAACTTTGCCGTCAACTGATCCTGCTGCCGCCTTGCTGCCTGCTGTTACAGCGTCAACTTTGCCGTCAGCTGTTTCTGCTGCCGCCCAGCTGTCTGCTGTTCCAACAGTAATCCCGCTGTCAACTGCTCCAGCTGCCACCTCGCTGTCTGCTGTCCCAGTGTAATCTTTGCCGTCAACTGATCCTGCTGCCGCCTTGCTGCCTGCTGTTCCAGCGTTTACTATGGTATCAACTGTTTCTGCTGCCGCCCCACTGCTTGCTGTTCCAACAGTAATCCCGCTGTCAAATTCTCCTGCTGCCACCTCGCTGTCTGCTGTCCCAGTGTCAACTCTGCCGTCAACTGATCCTGCTGCCGCCTTGCTGCCATTTGTTCCAGCGTCATGTTTGCCGTCAGCTGTTTCTGCTGCCGCCCCGCTGTCTGCTGTTCCAACGGTAATCCCGCTGTCAACTGCTCCTGCTGCCACTTCGCTGTCTGCTGTCCCAGTGTCAACTTTGCCGTCAACTGATCCTGCTGCCGCCTTGCTGCCTGCTGTTCCAGCGTTAACTACGGTGTCAACTGCTTCTGCTGCCGTCTCGGTGTCTGCTGTCACAGCGGTAACCCCGCTGTTCACTGCTACTGCTGCCGCCTTGCTGTCCGCTGTCCCAGTGTCAACTTGGCCGTCATCTGTTCCTGCTGCCGCCTTGCTGCCTTTTGTTCCAGCGTCAAGTTTGCCGTCAGCTGTTTCTGCTGCCGCCGCCGCCTCCGCTGCCTGCTGTTCCAGCGTTAACTACGGTATCAACAGTTTCTGCTGCCCCCTTCCAACAGTAATCCCGCTGTAATTCTCCTGCTGCCACCTCGCTGTCTGCTGTCCCAGTGTCAACTTTGCCGTCAACTGATCCTGCTGCCGCCTTGCTGCCATTTGTTCCAGCGTCAACTTTGCCGTCAGCTGTTTCTGCTGCCGCCACCGCTGTCTGCTGTTCCAACAGTATTCTAACCTCCCCAACTCGCTGTCTGCTGTCCCAGTGTCAACTTTGCATCCTGCTGCCGCCTTGCTGCAATTTGTTCCAGCGTCAACTTTGCCGTCAGCTGTTTCTGCTGCAGCCACGCTGTCTGCTGTTCCAAACAGTAATCCCGCTGTCAACTGCTCCTGCTGCCACCTCGCTGTCTGCTGTACCATTGTTAATTTTGCCGTCAACTGCTCCTGCTGCCGCCTTGTCTGCCTGCTGTTCCAAGTTAACTTTGCCGTCAACTGCTCCTGCTGCCGCCTCGCTGTCTGCTGTCCCAGTGTCAACTTTGCCGTCAACTGATCCTGCTGCCGCCTTGCTGCCCACTGCTCCAGCGTCAACTTTTGCCGTCAGCTGTTCTCTGCTGCCGCCCCGCTTTCTGCTGTTCTAACAGTAATCCCGCTGTCAACTGCTTTTGCTGCCACCTCGCTGTTTGCTGTTCCAGCGTCAACTTTGCCGTCAGCTCTTTCTGCTGCCGCCCCGCCGTCTGCTGTTCCAACAGTAATCCCGCTGTCAACTGCTCCTGCTGCCACCTCGCTGTCTACTGTCCCAGTGTCAACTTTGCCGTCAACTGGTACCTGCTGCCGCCTTGCTGCCGGCTGTTCCAGCGTCAACTTTGCCGTCAGCAGTTTCTGCTGCCGCCCCGCTTTCTGCTGTTCCAACTGTAATCCCGCCGTCAACTGCTCCTGCTGCCACCTCGCTGTCTGCTGTCCCAGTGTCAACTTTGCCGTCAACTGATCCTGCTGCCGCCTTGCTGCCAACTGCTCCAGCGTCAACTTTGTCGTCAGCTGTTTCAGCTGCCGCCCCGCTTTCTTCTGTTCTAACAGTAATCCCGCTGTCAACTGCTCCTGCTGCCACTTCGCTGTCTGCTGTCCCAGTGTCAACTTTGCCGTCAACTGATCCTGCTGCCGCCTTGCTGCCATTTGTTCCAGCGTCATGTTTGCCGTCAGCTGTTTCTGCTGCCGCCCCGCTGTCTGGTGTTCCAACGAACGTAATCCGCTGTCAACTGTCCCGCTGTCAACTGCTCCTGCTGCCACTTCGCTGTCTGCTGTCACAGTGTCAACTTTGCCGTCAACTGATCCTGCTGCCGCCTTGCTGCCTGCTGTTCCAGCGTTAACTACGGTGTCAACTGCTTCTGCTGCCGTCTCGGTGTCTGCTGTCACAGCGGTAACCCCGCTGTTCACTGCTACTGCTGCCGCCTTGCTGTCCGCTGTCCCAGTGTCAACTTGGCCGTCATCTGATACTGCTGCCGCCTTGCTGCCATTTGTTCCAGCGTCATGTTTGCCGTCAGCTGTTTCTGCTGCCGCCCCGCCGCCTTGCTGCCTGCTGTTCCAGCGTTAACTACGGTATCAACAGTTTCTGCTGCCGCCCCACTGCTTGCTGTTCCAACAGTAATCCCGCTGTAATTCTCCTGCTGCCACCTCGCTGTCTGCTGTCCCAGTGTCAACTTTGCCGTCAACTGATCCTGCTGCCGCCTTGCTGCCATTTGTTCCGGCGTCATGTTTGCCGTCAGCTGTTTCTGCTGCCGCCCCGCTGTCTGGTGTTCCAACAGTATTTCCGCTGTCAACTGCTCCTGCTGCCAACTCGCTGTCTGCTGTCCCAGTGTCAACTTTGCCGTAAACCGATCCTGCTGCCGCCTTGCTGCAATTTGTTCCAGCATCAACTTTGCCGTCAGCTGTTTCTGCTGCAGCCACGCTGTCTGCTGTTTAAACATTAATACCGCCGACAACTGCTCCTGCTGCCACCTCGCTGTCTGCTGTACCATTGTCAATTTTGCCGTCAACTGATCCTGCTGCCGCCTTGCTGCCTGCTGTTCCAGCGTTAACTACGGTGTCAACTGCTTCTGCTGCCGTCTCGGTGTCTGCTGTCACAGCGGTAACCCCGCTGTTCACTGCTCCTACTGCCGCCTTGCTGTCCGCTGTTCCAGCGTCAACTGATCCCACTGCTGCCTCGCTGTCTGCTGCTTCAGCGTTTACTTTGCCGTCGACTGCCTCTGCTGCCGCCCCGCTGTCTGCTGTCCCAGTGTCAACTTTGCCGTCAACTGATCCTGCTGCCGCCTTGCTGCCTGCTGTTCCAGCGTTAACTACGGTGTCAACTGCTTCTGCTGCCGTCTCGGTGTCTGCTGTCACAGCGGTAACCCCGCTGTTCACTGCTACTGCTGCCGCCTTGCTGTCCGCTGTCCCAGTGTCAACTTGGCCGTCATCTGATCCTGCAGCTGCCTTGCTGCCTGCTGTTTCAGCGTCAACTTTGCCATCAAGTGTTTCTGCTGCCGCCCCGCTGTCTGCTGTTCCAACAGTAATCCCGCTGTTAACTGCTCTTGCTGCCACCTCGCTGTCTGCTGTCCCAGTGTCAACTTTGCCGTCAACTGATCCTGCTGCCGCCTTGCTGCCTGCTGTTCCAGCTTAAACTTTGCCGTCATCTGCCTCTGCTGCCGCCACGCTGTCTGCTGTCACAGCGGTAACCCAGCTGTCCACCGCTCCTGTTGCCGCCTTGCTGCCTTCTGTTCCAGCGTCAACTTTGCCGTCAGCTGTTTCTGCTGCCGCCCCGCTGTCTGCTGTTCCAACAGTAATCCCGCTGTCAAATTCTCCTGCTGCCACCTCGCTGTCTGCTGTCCCAGTGTTACCTTTGTCGTCAACTGCCTCTGCTGCCGCTTCGTTGTCTGCTGTTCCAAGAGTTATCCCGCCGTCAACTGCTCCTGCTGCCGCCTTGCTGCCAACTGCTCCAGCGTCAACTTTGTCGTCAGCTGTTTCAGCTGCCGCCCCGCTTTCTGCTGTTCTAACAGTAATCCCGCTGTCAACTGCTTTTGCTGCCACCTCGCTGTTTGCTGTTCCAGCGTCAACTTTGCCGTCAGCTCTTTCTGCTGCCGCCCCGCCGTCTGCTGTTCCAACAGTAATCCCGCTGTCAACTGCTCCTGCTGCCACCTCGCTGTCTACTGTCCCAGTGTCAACTTTGCCGTCAACTGGTACTGCTGCCGCCTTGCTGCCGGCTGTTCCAGCGACAACTTTGCCGTCAGCTGTTTCAGCTGCCGCCCCGCTTTCTGCTGTTCCAACTGTAATCCCGCCGTCAACTGCTCCTGCTGCCACCTCGCTGTCTGCTGTCCCAGTGTCAACTTTGCCGTCAACTGATCCTGCTGCCGCCTTGCTGCCAACTGCTCCAGCGTCAACTTTGTCGTCAGCTGTTTCAGCTGCCGCCCCGCTTTCTGCTGTTCTAACAGTAATCCCGCTGTCAACTGCTCTTGCTGCCACCTCGCTGTCTGCTGTCCCAGTGTCAACTTTGCCGTCAACTGTCCTGCTGCCGCCTTGCTGCTGCTGTTCCAGCGTTATCCGCCGTCAACTGCTCCTGCTGCCGCCTGCTGCTGTTCCAGCGTCAACTTTGCCGTCAGCTGTTTCTGCTGCCGCCCCGCTGTCTGCTGTTCCAACAGTAATCCCGCTGTCAACTGCTCCTGCTGCCACCTCGCTGTCTGCTGTCCCAGTGTTACTTTGTCGTCAACTGCCTCTGCCGCCCTTGTCGCTGTCCAACTTTGCCGTCAACTGGAACTGCTGGCGCCTTGCTGCCGGCTGTTCCAGCGACAACTTTGCCGTCAGCTGTTTCAGCTGCTGCCCCGCTTTCTGCTGTTCTAACAGTAATCCCGCTGTCAACTGCTCTTGCTGCCACCTCGCTGTCTGCTGTCCCAGTGTCAACTTTGCCGTCAACTGATACTGCTGCCGCCTTGCTGCCATTTGTTCCAGCGTCATGTTTGCCGTCAGCTGTTTCTGCTGCCGCCCCGCCGCCTTGCTGCCTGCTGTTCCAGCGTTAACTACGGTATCAACTGTTTCTGCTGCCGCCCCACTGCTTGCTGTTCCAACAGTAATCCCGCTGTAATTCTCCTGCTGCCACCTCGCTGTCTGCTGTCCCAGTGTCAACTTTGCCGTCAACTGATCCTGCTGCCGCCTTGCTGCCATTTGTTCCGGCGTCATGTTTGCCGTCAGCTGTTTCTGCTGCCGCCCCGCTGTCTGCTGTTCCAACGGTAATCCCGCTGTCAACTGCTCCTGCTGCCACCTCGCTGTCTGCTGTCCCAGTGTTACCTTCGTCAACTGCCTCTGCTGCCGCTTCGTTGTCTGCTGTTCCAGTGTCAATCCTGCCGTCAACTGATCCTGCTGCCGCCTTGCTGCCTTTGTTCCAGCGTCAACTTTGCCGTCAGCTGTTTCAGCTGCCGCCCCGCTGTCTGCTGTTCCAAGAGTAATCCCGCTGTCAACTGCTCCAGCTGCCACCTCGCTGTCTGCTGTCCCAGTGTCAACTTTGCCGTCAACTGATCCTGCTGCCGCCTTGCTGCCTGCTGCTCCAGCGTTAACTACGGTGTCAACTGCTTCTGCTGCCGCCTCGCTGTCTGCTGTTGCAACAGTAATCTCGCTGTCAACTGCTCCTGCTGTCACCTCGCTGTCTGCTGTCCCAGTGTCAACTTTGCCGTCAACTGATCCTGCTGCCGCCTTGCTGCCATTTGTTCCAGCGTCAATTTGCCGTCAGCTGTTTCTGCTCCGCTGCCGCCCTGCTGTCTGCTGTTCCAGCGTTAACTACGGTATCAACTGTTTCTGCTGCCGCCCCACTGTTGCTGTTCCAACAGTAATCCCGCTCCTGCTGCCACCTCGCTGTCTGCTGTCCCAGTGTCAACTTTGCCGTCAACTGATCCTGCTGCCGCCTTGCTGCCATTTGTTCCAGCGTCAACTTTGCCGTCAGCTGTTTCTGCTGCCGCCCCGCTGTCTGCTGTTCCAACAGTAATCCCGCTGTCAACTGCTCCTGCTGCCACCTCGCTGTCTGCTGTCCCAGTGTCAACTTTGCCGTCAACTTATCCTGCTGCCGCCTTGCTGCCTGCTATTCCAGCGTCAACTTTGCCGTCAGCTGTTTCTGCTAACGCCCCGCTGTCTGCTGTTCCAAGAGTAATCCCGCTGTCAACTGCTCCTGCTGCCACCTCGCTGTCTGCTGTCCCAGTGTCAACTTTGCCGTCAACTGATCCTGCTGCCGCCTTGCTGCCTGCTGTTCCAGCGTTCACTTTGCTGTCAACTGTTTCTGCTGCCGCCTCGCTGTCTGCTGTTGCAACAGTAATCTCGCTGTCAACTGCTCCTGCTGCCACCTCGCTGTCTGCTGTCCCAGTGTCAACTTTGCCGTCAACTGATCCTGCTGCCGCCTTGCTGCCTGCTGTTCCAGCGTCAACTTTGCCGTCAGCTGTTTCTGCTGCCGCCCCGCTGTCTGCTGTTCCAACAGACAACCCGCTGTCAACTGCTCCTGCTGCCACCTCGCTGTCTGCTGTTCCAGTGTCAACTTTGCCGTCAACTGATCCTGCTGCCGCCTTGCTGCCTGCTGTTCCAGCTTCAACTTTGCAGTCAGCTGTTTCTGCTGCCGCCCCGCTGTCCGCTGTTCCAACTGTAATTTCGCCGTCAACTGCTCCTGCTGTCACCTCGCTGTCTGCTGTCCCAGTGTCAACTTTGCCGTCAACTGATCCTGCTGCCGCCTTGCTGCTTGCTGCTCCAGCGTTCACTACGGTGTCAACTGCTTCTGCTGCCGCCTCGCTGTCTGCTGTTGCAACAGTAATCTCGCTGTCAACTGCTCCTTCTGCCACCTCGCTGTCTGCTGTCCCAGTGTCAACTTTGCCGTAAACCGATCCTGCTGCCGCCTTGCTGCAATTTGTTCCAGCATCAACTTTGCCATCAGCTGTTTCTGCTGCAGCAACGCTGTCTGCTGTTTCAACATCAATCCCGCCGACAACTGCTCCTGCTGCCACCTCGCTGTCTGCTGTCCCAGTGTCAACTTTGCCGTCAACTGATCCTGCTGCCGCCTTGCTGCCTGCTGTTCCAGCGTCAACTTTGCCGTCAGCTGTTTCTGCTGCCGCCCCGATGTCTGCTGTTCCAACAGTAAACCCGCTGTCAACTGCTCCTGCTGCCACCTCGCTGTCTGCTGTGCCAGTGTCAACTTTGCCGTCAACTGATCCTGCTGCCGCCTTGCTGCCTGCTGTTCCAGCGTCAACTTTGCCGTCAGCTTTTTCTGCTGCCGCCCCGCTGTCTGCTGTTCCAACAGTAATTCCGCTGTCAACTGCTCCTGCTGCCACCTCGCTGTCTGCTGTCCCAGTGACAACTTTGCCGTCAACTGATCCTGCTGCCGCCCAGCTGCCTGCTGTTCCAGCGTCAACTTTGCAGTCAGCTGTTTCTGCTGCCGCCCCGCTGTCTGCTGTTCCAACAGTAATCCCGCTGTCAACTGCTCCTGCTGCCACCTCGCTGTCTGCTGTCCCAGTGTCAACTTTGCCGTCAACTGATCCTGCTGCCGCCTTGCTGCCGGCTGTTCCAGCGTCCACTTTGCCGTCAGCTGTTTCAGCTGCCGCCCCGCTGTCTGCTGTTCCAACTGTAATCCCGCCGTCAACTGCTCCTGCTGCCACCTCGCTGTCTGCTGTCCCAGTGTCAACTTTGCCGTCAACTGATCCTGCTGCCGCCTTGCTGCCTGCTGCTCCAGCGTTAACTACGGTGTCAACTGCTTCTGCTGCCGCCTCGCTGTCTGCTGTTCCAACAGTAATCCCGCTGTCAACTGCTCCTGCTGCCACCTCGCTGTCTGCTGTCCCAGTGTCAACCTTGTTGCCTGTTGTTCCAGCGTCAACTTTGCCGTCAGCTGTTTCTGCTGCAGCCCCGCTACCTGCTGTTCCAACAGTAATTCCGCTGTCAACTGCTCCTGCTGCCACCTCGCTGTCAGCTGTCCCAGTGACAACTTTGCCGTCAACTGATCCTGCTGCCGCCTTGCTGCCTGCTGTTCCAGCGTTAACTACGGTGTCAACTGCTTCTGCTGCCGCCTGGCTGTCTGCTGTCACTGCGGTAACCCCACTGTTCACTGCTCCTACTGCCGCCTTGCTGTCCGCTGTTCCAGCGTCAACTGCTCCCACTGATGCCTCGCTGTCTGCTGCTTCAGCGTTTACTTTGCCGTCAACTGCCTCTGCTGCCGCCCCCCTGTCTGCTGTCCCAGTGTCAACTTTGCCGTCAACTGATCCTGCTGCCGCCTTGCTGCCTGCTGTTCCAGCGTCAACTTTGCCGTCAGCTGTTTCTGCTGCTGACCCGCTGTCTGCTGTTCCAACAGTAATCCCGCTTTCAACTGCTCCAGCTGCCACCTCGCTGTCTGCTGTCCCAGTGTCATCTTTGCCGTCAACTGATCCTGCTGCCGCCTTGCAGCCTGCTGTTCCAGCGTTTACTATGGTATCAACTGTTTCTGCTGCTGCCCCACTGCTTGCTGTTCCAACAGTAATCCCGCTGTTAAATTCTCCTGCTGCCACCTCGCTGTCTGCTGTCCCAGTGTCAACTCTGCCGTCAACTGATCCTGCTGCCGCCTTGCTGCCATTTGTTCCAGCGTCATGTTTGCCGTCAGCTGTTTCTGCTGCCGCCCCGCCGCCTTGCTGCCTGCTGTTCCAGCGTTAACTACGGTATCAACTGTTTCTGCTGCCGCCCCACTGCTTGCTGTTCCAATAGTAATCCCCCCGCCAACTGCTCCTGCTGCCACCTCGCTGTCTGCTGTCCCAGTGTCAACTCTGCCGTCAACTGATCCTGCTGCCGCCTTGCTGCCATTTGTTCCAGCGTCATGTTTGCCGTCAGCTGTTTCTGCTGCCGCCCCGCCGCCTTGCTGCCTGCTGTTCCAGCGTTAACTACGGTATCAACTGTTTCTGCTGCCGCCCCACTGCTTGCTGTTCCAACAGTAATCCCCCCGCCAACTGATCCTGCTGCCACCTCGCTGTCTGCTGTCCCAGTGTCAACTCTGCCGTCAACTGATCCTGCTGCCGCCTTGCTGCCATTTGTCCCAGTGTCAACTTTGCCGTCAACTGTTTCTGCTGCCGCCCCGCTGTCCGCTGTTCCAACTGTAATCCCGCCGTCAACTGCTCCTGCTGTCACCTCGCTGTCTGCTGTCCCAGTGTCAACTTTGCCGTCAACTGATCCTGCTGCCGCCTTGCTGCTTGCTGCTCCAGCGTTAACTACGGTGTCAACTGCTTCTGCTGCCGCCTCGCTGTCTGCTGTTGCAACAGTAATCTCGCTGTCAACTGCTCCTTCTGCCACCTCGCTGTCTGCTGTCCCAGTGTCAACTTTGCCGTAAACTGATCCTGCTGCCGCCTTGCTGTCTTCTGTTCCAGCATCAACTTTGCCGTCAGCTGTTTCTGCTGCAGCCACGCTGTCTGCTGTTTCAACATCAATCCCGCCGACTACTGCTCCTGCTACCACCTCGCTGTCTGCTGTCCCAGTGTCAACTTTGCCGTCAACTGATCCTGCTGCCGCTTTGCTTCTTGCTGCTCCAGCGTTAACTACGGTGTCAACTGCTTCTGCTGCCGCCTCGCTGTCTGCTGTTGCAACAGTAATCTCGCTGTCAACTGCTCCTTCTGCCACCTCGCTGTCTGCTGTCCCAGTGTCAACTTTGCCGTAAACCGATCCTGCTGCCGCCTTGCTGCAATTTGTTCCAGCGTCAACTTTGTCGTCAGCTGTTTCTGCTGCCGCCCCGATGTCTGCTGTTCCAACAGTAAACCCGCTGTCAACTGCTCCTGCTGCCACCTCGCTGTCTGCTGTGCCAGTGTCAACTTTGCCGTCAACTGATCCTGCTGCCGCCTTGCTGCCTGCTGTTCCAGCGTCAACTTTGCCGTCAGCTGTTTCTGCTGCCGCCCCGCTGTCTGCTGTTCCAACAGTAAACCCGCTGTCAACTGCTCCTGCTGCCACCTCGCTGTCTGCTGTCCCAGTGTCAACTTTGCCGTCAACTGATCCTGCTGCCACCTTGCTGCCTGCTGTTCCAGCGTCAACTTTGCCGTCAGCTGTTTCTGCTGCCGCCCCGCTGTCTGCTGTTCCAACAGTAAGCCCGCTGTCAACTGCTCCTGCTGCCACCTCGCTGTCTGCTGTCCCAGTGTCAACTTTGCCGTCAGCTGTTTCTGCTGCCGCCCCGCTGTCTGCTGTTCCAACAGTAATCCCGCTGTCAACTGCTCCTGCTGCCAACTCGCTGTCTGCTGTCCCAGTGTCATCTTTACCGTCAACCGATCCTGCTGCCACCTTGCTGCAATTTGTTCCAGCATAAACTTTGCCGTCAGCTGTTTCTGCTACCGCCCCGCTGCCTGCTGTTCCAACAAGAATTCCGCTGTCAACTGCTCCTGCTGCCTCCTCGCTGTCTGCTGTCCCAGTGACAACTTTGCCGTCAACTGATCCTGCTGCCGCCCAGCTGCCTGCTGTTCCAGCGTCAACTTTGCCGTCAGCTGTTTCTGCTGCCGCCCCGCTGTCTGCTGTTCCAACAGTAATCCCGCTGTCAACTGCTCCTGCTGCCACCTCGCTGTCTGCTGTCCCAGTGTCAACTTTGCCGTCAACTGATCCTGCTGCCGCCTTGCTGCCAGCTGTTCCAGCGTCAACTTTGCCGTCAGCTGTTTCAGCTGCCGCCCCGCTGTCTGCTGTTCCAACTGTAATCCCGCCGTCAACTGCTCCTGCTGCCACCTCGCTGTCTGCTGTCCCAGTGTCAACTTTGCCGTCAACTGATCCTGCTGCCGCCTTGCTGCCTGCTGCTCCAGCGTTAACTACGGTGTCAACTGCTTCTGCTGCCGCCTCGCTGTCTGCTGTTCCAACAGTAATCCCGCTGTCAACTGCTCCTGCTGCCACCTCGCTGTCTGCTGTCCCAGTGTCAACCTTGCTGCCTGTTGTTCCAGCGTCAACTTTGCCGTCAGCTGTTTCTGCTGCCGCCCCGCTGCCTGCTGTTCCAACAGTAATTCCGCTGTCAACTGCTCCTGCTGCCACCTCGCTGTCAGCTGTCCCAGTGACAACTTTGCCGTCAACTGATCCTGCTGCCGCCTTGCTGCCTGCTGTTCCAGCGTTAACTACGGTGTCAACTGCTTCTGCTGCCGCCTCGCTGTCTGCTGTCACTGCGGTAACCCCACTGTTCACTGCTCCTACTGCCGCCTTGCTGTCCATTGTTCCAGCGTCAACTGCTCCTACTGCTGCCTCGCTGTCTGCTGTTCTAGCGTCAATTTTGCCGTCAGCTGATTCTGCTCCCCGCCCCGCTGTCTGCTGTTCCAACAGTAATTCCGCTGTCAACTGCTCCTGCTGCCACCTCGCTGTCTGCTGTCCCAGTGTCAACTGTGCCGTCAACTGATCCTGCTGCCGCCTTGCTGCCGGCTGTTCCAGCGTCAACTTTGCCGTCAGCTGTTTCTGCTGCCCTCCCGCTGCCTGCTGTTCCAACAGTAATCCCGCTGTCAACTGCTCCTGCTGCCACCTCGCTGTCTGCTGTCCCAGTGTCAACTTTGCCGTCAACTGATCCTGCTGCCGCCTTGCTGCCTGCTGTTCCAGCGTCAACTTTGCCGTCAGCTGTTTCTGCTGCCGCCCCGCTGTCTGCTGTTCAAACAGTAATCCCGCTGTCAGCTGCTCCTGCTGCCACCTCGCTGTCTGCTGTCCCAGTGTCAACTTTGCCGTCAACTGATCCTGCTGCCGCATTGCTGCCTGCTGTTCCAGCGTTAACTACGGTGTCAACAGCTTCTGCTGCCGCCTCGGTGTCTGCTGTCACAGCGGTAACCCCGCTGTTCACTGCTCCTACTGCCGCCTTGCTGTCCGCTGTTCCAGCGTCAATTGCTCCTACTGCTGCCTCGCTGTCTGCTGTTTCAGCGTTTACTTTGCCGTCAGCTGTTTCTGCTGCCGCCTTGCTGCCGGCTGTTCCAGCGTCAACTTTGCCGTCAGCTGTTTCTGCTGCCGCCCCGCTGTCTGCTGTTCCAACAGTAATCCCGCTGTCAACTGCTCCTGCTGCCACCTCGCTGTCAGATGTCCCAGTGACAACTTTGCCTTCAACTGATCGACTTGCTGCCGGCTGTTCCAGCGTCAACTTTGCCGTCAGCTGTTTCTGCTGCCGCCCCGCTGCCTGCTGTTCCAACAGTAATCCCGCTGTTAACTGCTCCTGCTGCCACCTCGCTGTCTGCTGTCCCAGTGTCAACTTTGCCGTCAACTGATCCTGCTGCCGCCTTGCTGCCTGCTGTTCCAGGGTCCACTTTGCCGTCAGCTGTTTCTGCTGCCGCCCCGCTGTCTGCTGTTCAAACAGTAATCCCGCTGTCAGCTGCTCCTGCTGCCACCTCGCTGTCTGCTGTCCCAGTGTCAACTTTGCCGTCAACTGATCCTGCTGCCGCATTGCTGCCTGCTGTTCCAGCGTTAACTACGGTGTCAACAGCTTCTGCTGCCGCCTCGGTGTCTGCTGTCACAGCGGTAACCCCGCTGTTCACTGCTCCTACTGCCGCCTTGCTGTCCGCTGTTCCAGCGTCAATTGCTCCTACTGCTGCCTCGCTGTCTGCTGTTTCAGCGTTTACTTTGCCGTCAGCTGTTTCTGCTGCCGCCTTGCTGCCGGCTGTTCCAGCGTCAACTTTGCCGTCAGCTGTTTCTGCTGCCGCCCCGCTACCTGCTGATCCAACAGTAATTCCGCTGTCAACTGCTCCTGCTGCCACCTCGCTGTCAGATGTCCCAGTGACAACTTTGCCTTCAACTGATCCAGCTGCCGCCTTGCTGCCTGCTCTTCCAGCGTTAACTACGGTGTCAACTGCTTCTGCAGCCGCCTCGCTGTCTGCTGTCACTGCGGTAACCCCGCTGTTCACTGCTCCTACTGCCGCCTTGCTGTCCGCTGATCCAGCGTCAATTGCTCCTACTGCTGCCTCGCTGTCTGCTGTTCAGCGTTTTCTTTGCCGTCAGATGTTTCTGATGCCGCCCCGCTGCCTGCTGTTCCAACAGTAATCCCGCAGTCAACTGCTCCTGCTGCCACCTCGCTGTCTGCTGTCCTAGTGTCAACTTTGCCGTCAACTGATCCAGCTGCCGCCTTGCTGCCGGCTGTTCCTGCGTTATCATTGCCGTCAGCTGTTTCTGCTGCCGCCCGCTGCCTGCTTTTCCAACAGTAATCCCGCTGTCAACTTCTCCTGCTGCCACCTCGCTGTCTGCTGTCCCAGTGTCAACTTTGCCGTCAACTGATCCAGCTGCCGCCTTGCTGCCGGCTGTTCCTGCGTAATCATTGCCGTCAGCTGTTTCTGCTGCCGCCCGCTGCCTGCTTTTCCAACAGTAATCCCGCTGTCAACTGCTCCTGCTGCCACCTCGCTGTCTGCTGTCCCAGTGTCAACTTTGCCGTCAACTGATCCTGCTGCCGCCTTGCTGCCTGCTGTGCCAGCGTCAACGTTGCCGTAGGCTGTTTCTGCTGCCGCCCCACTGTCTGCTGTTCCAACAGTAATCCCGCTGTCAACTGCTCCTGCTGCCACCTCGCTGTCTGCTGTCCCAGTGTCAACTTTGCCGTCAACTGATCCTGCTGCCGCCTTGCTGCCTGCTGTTCCAGCGTCAACTTTGCCGTCAGCTGTTTCTGCTGCCGCCCCGCTGTCTGCTGTTCCAACAGTAATCCCGCTGTCAACTGCTCCTGCTTCCACCTCGCTGTCTGCTGTCCCAGTGTCAACTTTGCCGTCAACTGATCCTGCTGCCGCCTTGCTGCCTGCTGTTCCAGCGTCAACTTTCCCGTCAGCTGTTTCTGCTGCCGCCCCGCTGTCTGCTGTTCAAACAGTAATCCCGATGTCAACTGCTCCTGCTGCCACCTCGCTGTCTGCTGTCCCAGTGTGAACTTTGCCGTCAACTGATCCTGCTGCCGCCTTGCTGGCTGCTGTTCCAGTGTCAACTGCGCCGTAGGCTGTTTGCGGTGTCTACTTTTCCGACAGTTATCCCGCTGTCAACTGCTCCTGCTTCCACCTCGCTGTCTGCTGTCCCAGTGTCAACTCTTCCGTCAACTGATCCTGCTGCCGCCTTGCTGCCTGCTGTTCCAGCGTCAACTTTCCCGTCAGCTGTTTCTGCTGCCGCCCCGCTGTCTGCTGTTCAAACAGTAATCCCGATGTCAACTGCTCCTGCTGCCACCTCGCTGTCTGCTGTCCCAGTGTCAACTTTGCCGTCAACTGATCCTGCTGCCGCCTTGCTGGCTGCTGTTCCAGTGTCAACTGTGCCGTAGGCTGTTTTGTCAGCTGTTCCAACAGTAATCCCGCTGTCAACTGCTCCTGCTGCCACCTCGCTGTCAGCTGTCCCAGTGACAACTTTGCCGTCAACTGATCCTGCTGCCGCCCAGCTGCCTGCTGTTCCAGCGTCAACTTTGCCGTCAGCTGTTTCTGCTGCCGCCCCGCTGTCTGCTGTTCCAACAGTAATCCCGCTGTCAACTGCTCCTGCTGCCACCTCGCTGTCTGCTGTCCCAGTGTCAACTTTGCCGTCAACTGATCCTGCTGCCGCCTTGCTGCCTGCTGTTCCAGCGTCAACTTTCCCGTCAGCTGTTTCTGCTGCCGCCCCGCTGTCTGCTGTTCAAACAGTAATCCCGATGTCAACTGCTCCTGCTGCCACCTCGCTGTCTGCTGTCCCAGTGTCAACTTTGCCGTCAACTGATCCTGCTGCCGCCTTGCTGGCTGCTGTTCCAGTGTCAACTGTGCCGTAGGCTGTTTTGTCAGCTGTTCCAACAGTAATCCCGCTGTCAACTGCTCCTGCTGCCACCTCGCTGTCAGCTGTCCCAGTGACAACTTTGCCGTCAACTGATCCTGCTGCCGCCCAGCTGCCTGCTGTTCCAGCGTCAACTTTGCCGTCAGCTGTTTCTGCTGCCGCCCCGCTGTCTGCTGTTCCAACAGTAATCCCGCTGTCAACTGCTCCTGCTGCCACCTCGCTGTCTGCTGTCCCAGTGTCAACTTTGCCGTCAACTGATCCTGCTGCCGCCTTGCTGCCGGCTGTTCCAGCGTCAACTTTGCCGTCAGCTGTTTCAGCTGCCGCCCCGCTGTCTGCTGTTCCAACTGTAATCCCGCCGTCAACTGCTCCTGCTGCCACCTCGCTGTCTGCTGTCCCAGTGTCAACTTTGCCGTCAACTGATCCTGCTGCCGCCTTGCTGCCTGCTGCTCCAGCGTTAACTACGGTGTCAACTGCTTCTGCTGCCGCCTCGCTGTCTGCTGTTCCAACAGTAATCCCGCTGTCAACTGCTCCTGCTGCCACCTCGCTGTCTGCTGTCCCAGTGTCAATTGCGCCTGCTGTTCCAGCGTCAACTTTGCCGTCAGCTGTTTCTGCTGCCGCCCCGCTACCTGCTGTTCCAACAGTAATTCCGCTGTCAACTGCTCCTGCTGCCACCTCGCTGTCAGCTGTCCCAGTGACAACTTTGCCGTCAACTGATCCTGCTGCCGCCTTGCTGCCTGCTGTTCCAGCGTTAACTACGGTGTCAACTGCTTCTGCTGCCGCCTCGCTGTCTGCTGTCACTGCGGTAACCCCACTGTTCACTGCTCCTACTGCCGCCTTGCTGTCCATTGTTCCAGCGTCAACTGCTCCTACTGCTGCCTCGCTGTCTGCTGTTCTAGCGTCAATTTTGCCGTCAGCTGATTCTGCTCCCGCCCCGCTGTCTGCTGTTCCAACAGTAATACCGCCGTCAACTTCTCCTGCTGCCACCTCGCTGTCTGCTGTCCCAGTGTCAACTGTGCCGTCAACTGATCCTGCTGCCGCCTTGCTGCCGGCTGTTCCAGCGTCAACTTTGCCGTCAGCTGTTTCTGCTTCCGCCCCGCTGCCTGCTGTTCCAACAGTAATCCCGCTGTCAACTGCTCCTGCTGCCACCTCGCTGTCTGCTGTCCCAGTGTCAACTTTGCCGTCAACTGATCCTGCTGCCGCCTTGCTGCCTGCTGTTCCAGCGTCAACTTTGCCGTCAGCTGTTTCTGCTGCCGCCCCGCTGTCTGCTGTTCAAACAGTAATCCCGCTGTCAGCTGCTCCTGCTGCCACCTCGCTGTCTGCTGTCCCAGTGTAAACTTTGCCGTCAACTGATCCTGCTGCCGCATTGCTGCCTGCTGTTCCAGCGTTAACTACGGTGTCACCAGCTTCTGCTGCCGCCTCGGTGTCTGCTGTCACAGCGGTAACCCCGCTGTTCACTGCTCCTACTGCCGCCTTGCTGTCCGCTGTTCCAGCGTCAATTGCTCCTACTGCTGCCTCGCTGTCTGCTGTTTCAGCGTTTACTTTGCCGTCAGCTGTTTCTGCTGCCGCCTTGCTGCCGGCTGTTCCAGCGTAAACTTTGCCGTCAGCTGTTTCTGCTGCTGCCCCGCTACCTGCTGATCCAACAGTAATTCCGCTGTCAACTGCTCCTGCTGCCACCTCGCTGTCAGATGTCCCAGTGACAACTTTGCCTTCAACTGATCCAGCTGCCGCCTTGCTGCCTGCTCTTCCAGCGTTAACTACGGTGTCAACTGCTTCTGCAGCCGCCTCGCTGTCTGCTGTCACTGCGGTAACCCCGCTGTTCACTGCTCCTACTGCCGCCTTGCTGCCTGCTGTTCCAGCGTCAACTTTGCCGTCAACTGATCCAGCTGCCGCCTTGCTGCCGCCCGCTGCCTGCTTTTCCAACAGTAATCCCGCTGTCAACTTCTCCTGCTGCCACCTCGCTGTCTGCTGTCCCAGTGTCAACTTTGCCGTCAACTGATCCAGCTGCCGCCTTGCTGCCGGCTGTTCCTGCGTAATCATTGCCGTCAGCTGTTTCTGCTGCCGCCCGCTGCCTGCTTTTCCAACAGTAATCCCGCTGTCAACTGCTCCTGCTGCCACATCGCTGTCTGCTGTCCCAGTGTCAACTTTGCCGTCAACTGATCCTGCTGCCGCCTTGCTGCCTGCTGTTCCAGCGTCAACTTTGCCGTCAGCTGTTTCTGCTGCCGCCCCGCTGTCTGCTGTTCGAACAGTAATCCCGCTGTCAACTGCTCCTGCTGCCACCTCGCTGTCTGCTGTCCCAGTGTCAACTTTGCCGTCAACTGATCCTGCTGCCGCCTTGCTGCCTGCTGTGCCAGCGTCAACGTTGCCGTAGGCTGTTTCTGCTGCCGCCCCGCTGTCTGCTGTTCCAACAGTAATCCCGCTGTCAACTGCTCCTGCTGCCACCTCGCTGTCTGCTGTCCCAGTGTCAACTTTGCCGTCAACTGATCCTGCTGCCGCCTTGCTGCCTGCTGTTCCAGCGTCAACTTTGCCGTCAGCTGTTTCTGCTGCCGCCCTGCTGTCTGCTGTTCGAACAGTAATCCCGCTGTCAACTGCTCCTGCTGCCACCTCGCTGTCTGCTGTCCCAGTGTCAACTTTGCCGTCAACTGATCCTGCTGCCGCCTTGCTGCCTGCTGTTCCAGCGTCAACTTTCCCCGTCAGCTGTTTCTGCTGCCGCCCCGCTGTCTGCTGTTCAAACAGTAATCCCGATGTCAACTGCTCCTGCTGCCACCTCGCTGTCTGCTGTCCCAGTGTCAACTTTGCCGTCAACTGATCCTGCTGCCGCCTTGCTGGCTGCTGTTCCAGTGTCAACTGTGCCGTAGGCTGTTTTGTCTACTGTTCCGACAGTTATCCCGCTGTCAACTGCTCCTGCTTCCACCTCGCTGTCTGCTGTCCCAGTGTCAACTCTTCCGTCAACTGATCCTGCTGCCGCCTTGCTGCCTGCTGTTCCAGCGTCAACTTTCCCGTCAGCTGTTTCTGCTGCCGCCCCGCTGTCTGCTGTTCAAACAGTAATCCCGATGTCAACTGCTCCTGCTGCCACCTCGCTGTCTGCTGTCCCAGTGTCAACTTTGCCGTCAACTGATCCTGCTGCCGCCTTGCTGGCTGCTGTTCCAGTGTCAACTGTGCCGTAGGCTGTTTTGTCTGCTGTTCCAACAGTAATCCCGCTGTCAACTGCTCCTGCTGCCACCTCGCTGTCAGCTGTCCCAGTGACAACTTTGCCGTCAACTGATCCTGCTGCCGCCTTGCTGCCTGCTGTTCCAGCGTCAACTTTGCCGTCAGCTGTTTCTGCTGCCGCCCCGCTGTCTGCTGTTCGAACAGTTATCCCGCTGCTCCTGCTGCCACCTCGCTGTCTGCTGTCCCAGTGTCAACTTTGCCGTCAACTGATCCTGCTGCCGCCTTGCTTCCTGCTGTTCCAGCGTCAACTTTGACGTCAGCTGTTTCTGCTGCCGCCCCGCTGTCTGCTGTTCGAACAGTAATCCCGCTGTCAACTGCTCCTGCTGCCACCTCGCTGTCTGCTGTCCCAGTGTCAACTTTGCCGTCAACTGATCCTGCTGCCGCCTTGCTGCCTGCTGTTCCAGCGTCAACTTTGCCGTCAGCTGTTTCTGCTGCCGCCCCGCTGTCTGCTATTCGAACAGTAATCCCGCTGTCAACTGCTCCTGCTGCCACCTCGCTGTCTGCTGTCCCAGTGTCAACTTTGCCGTCAACTGATCCTGCTGCCTGCTGTTCCAGCGTCAACTTTGCCGTCAGCTGTTTCTGCTGCCGCCCCGCTGTCTGCTGTTCGAACAGTAAGCCCGCTGTCAACTGCTCCTGCTGCCACCTCGCTGTCTACTGTCCCAGTGTCAACTTTGCCGTCAACTGATCCAGCTGCCGCCCTGCTGCCTGCTGTTCCAGCGTTAACTACGATGTCAGCTGCTTCTGCTGCCGCCTCGCTGTCTGCTGTCAAAGCGGAAACCCCGCTGTTCACTGATCCTGCTGCCGCCTTGCTGCCTGCTGTTCCAGCGTCAACTTTGCCGTAAGCTGTTTTGTCTACTGTTCCGACAGTTATCCCGCTGTCAACTGCTCCTGCTTCCACCTCGCTGTCTGCTGTCCCAGTGTCAACTCTTCCGTCAACTGATCCTGCTGCCGCCTTGCTGCCTGCTGTTCCAGCGTCAACTTTGCCGTCAGCTGTTTCTGCTGCCGCCCCGCTGTCTGCTGTTCGAACAGTTATCCCGCTGATCCTGCTGCCACCTCGCTGTCTGCTGTCCCAGTGTCAACTTTGCCGTCAACTGATTCTGCTGCCGCCTTGCTGCCTGCTGTTCCAGCGTCAACTTTGCCGTCAGCTGTTTCTGCTGCCGCACCGCTGTCTGCTGTTCCAGTGTCAACTTTGCCGTCAACTGATCCTGCTGCCGCCTTGCTGCCTGCTGTTCCAGCGTCAACTTTGCCGTCAGCTGTTTCTGCTGCCGCACCGCTGTCTGCTGTTCCAGTGTCAACTTTGCCGTCAACTGATCCTGCTGCCGCCTTGCTGCCTGCTGTTCCAGCGTTAACTTTGCCGTCAGCTATTTCTGCTGCCGCCTTGCTGCCTGCTGTTCCAGCGTCAACTTTGCCGTCAGCTGTTTCTGCTGCCGCACCGCTGTCTGTTGTCGCAGTGTAAACTTTGCTGTCAACTGATCCTGCAGCCGCCTTGCTGCCTGCTGTTCCAGAAATAACGGTGTCAACTGCTTCTGCTGCCGCCTCGCTGTCTGCTGTCACAATGGTAGCCCCGCTGTGCACTGCTCCTGCTGCCGCCTTGCTCTCCGCTGTTACAGCGTCAACTGCTCCTACTGCTGCCTCGCTATCTGCTGTTCCAGCGTTAACTTTGCTGTCAACTGCCTCTGCTGCCCCCCTCGCTCTATGCTGTCACAGTCGGTAGCCCCGCTGACCACCGCTCCTGCTGCCGCCGTGCTGCCTGCTAATCCAGCGTTTACTTTGCAGTCCACTGTGACTGCTGCTGCTTTGCCGTCTGCTGTTCCGACGTCAACATTGCCGTCAGCTGTTTCTGCTGCCGCTTCCATGTCTGCTGCTCCAACAGTAATCCCGCCGTAAACTGCTCCCGCTGCCACCCCGCTGTCTGCTGTCCCAGTGTCAACTTTGCCGTCAACTGATCCTGATGCCGCCCCGCTGTCTGCTGTTCCAACAGTAATCCCGGCGCCAATTTCTCCTTCTGCCACCTCGCTGTCTGCTGTCATAGCGGTAGCCCCGCTGTCCACTGCTCCTGCTGCTGCCGTGCTGCCTTCTGTTCCAGCGTTTACTTTGCCGTCCACTGTGACTGCTGCTGCTTCGCCGTCTGCTGTTCCGGCGTCAACCTTGCCGTCAACTGTTTCTGCTGTCTCTTCGCTGTCTGCTGTTCCAAGAGTAATCCCGCCGTCAACTGCTTCTGCTGCCACCTCGCTGTCTGCTGTCCCACTGTCAACTTTGCCGTCAACAGATCGTGCTGCCGCCTTCCTGCCTGCTGTTCCAGCGTTAACTACGGTGTCAACTGCTTCGGCTGCCGCTTTGCTGTCTGCTGTCACAGCGGTAACCCCGCTGTTCACAGCTCCTGCTGCTGCCTTGCTGTCTGCTGTTCCAGCGTCAACTGCTCCTACTGCTCCTACAACAGCAAATTGTGCTTCTGACGTCTGACCGCAAGCAATACCCCACTGTCTGGTATGGCCCTGAATCTTCAGTAATTGAGAGTAAGTGGAATCGAGGTCGATTCCACGTCAGGACGGCCGAGTTGTAAAGTGTTTATAATATATATGACCATTGATTGCCTACGTTATGTTAGTGTATACCGATATATCGTAAGCTAGTACTTAAGGTATCGATGTTAGTATTAAGTGTTATCAGGAAAGAGTGGGTTGGCCACACTGATCGTGCCTTTGTCTCTTCTTCCTGTGAGCCTGATGTCAAGCGCACGCATTTGCGCCTCTGCCGAAAATGTAATCGTGACAAATAAAAACCATCTTGACGTTTACATGAATAATATAGGAGTTTATAGCTCAGAAGTGGGATATTATCAACGCCCAATAATTATGTTGACGCCCAATCCACAACAATGGTCTTAAATACAGAGAAAATGATGAGCCTGTTGAGGGCACATGATGTGGAAGTGCCACCGTCAGCGACGCGAGTACAGATACGCAGACTAGTGTCAGAATTGTCAAGGTTTGCTGCCGCCTCGCCGTCTGCTGTCCCAGAGGTAGCCCCGATGTCCACTGTTCCTGCTGCCGCCTCGCTGTCTGCTGTTCCAGCGTCAACTTTGCCGTCAACTGATCCTGCTGCCGCCTTGCTGCCTGCTGTTCCAGCGTTAGCTACGGTGTCAACTGCTTCTGCTGCCGCTGTCGCTGTCACAGCGGTAACCCCGCTATTTACTGCTCCTGCTGCCGCCTTGCTGTCCGCTTTTCCAGGGTCAACTGCTCCTACTGCTGCCTCGCTGTCTGCTGTTCCAGCGTTAACTTTGCCGTCAACTGAATCTGCTGCCACCTCGCTGTCTGCTGTCCCAGTGTCATCTTTGCCGTCAACTGATCAACAGTGTCAACTTTGCCGTCAACTGATCCTGCTGCCGCCTTGCTGCCTTCTGTTCCAGCGTCAACTTTGCCGTCAGCTGTTTCTGCTGCCGCCCTGCTGTTTGCTGTTCCAACAGTAATCCCGCCGCCAACTGCTCCTGCTTCCACCTCGCTGTTTGCTGTCCCAGTGTCAACTTTGCCGTCAACTGATTCTGCTGCCGCCTTGCTGCCTGCTGTTCCAGTGTCAACTTTGCCATCAGCTGTTTCTGCTGCCGCCTTGCTGTCCGCTGTTCCAGCGTCAACTGCTCTTAATGCTCCTACAACAGCAACTTGTGCTTCTGACGTCTGACCGCAAGCAATACCCCACCGTCTGGTATGGCCCTGAATCTTCCGTAATTGAGAGTAAGCGGAATCGAGGTCGATTCCACGTCAGGACGGCCGAGTTGTAAAGTGTTTATATATATGACCATGGATTGCCTATGTTATGTTAGTGTATACCGATATATCGTAAGCTAGTACTTAAGGTATCGATGATAGTTTTTAGTGTTATCAGGAAAGAGTGGTTTGGCAACTTTGATCGTGCCTCTGTCTCTTCTTCCGGTGAACCTGATGTCAAGCGCACGCAATTGCGCCTCTGCCGAAAAAGTAATCGTGACAAATAAAAACCATCTTGACGTTTACATGAATAATATAGGAGTTTTTAGCTCAGAAGTGGGATATTCTCAACGCCCAATAATTATGTTGACGCCCAATCCACAACAATGGGCCTAAATAAAGAGAAAATGATGAACCTGCTGAGGGCACATGATGCGGAAGTGTCACCGTCAGATACGCAGATTAGTGTCAGAATTGTCAAGGTCTGCTGCCGCCTCGCCATCTGCTGTCCCGGAGGTAACCCTGATGTCCACTGATCCTGCTGCCACCTCGCTGTCTGCTGTCCCAGTGTCAACTTTGCCGTCAACTGATCCTGCTGCCGCCTTGCTGCCTGCTGTTCCAGCGTCAACTTTGCCGTCAGCTGTTTCTGCTGCCGCACCGCTGTCTGCTGTTCCAGTGTCAACTTTGCCGTCAACTGATCCTGCTGCCGCCTTGCTGCCTGCTGTTCCAGCGTTAACTTTGCCGTCAGCTGTTTCTGCTGCCGCCTTGCTGCCTGCTGTTCCAGCGTCAACTTTGCCGTCAGCTGTTTCTGCTGCCGCACCGCTGTCTGTTGTCGCAGTGTAAACTTTGCTGTCAACTGATCCTGCAGCCGCCTTGCTGCCTGCTGTTCCAGAAATAACTACGGTGTCAACTGCTTCTGCTGCCGCCTCGCTGTCTGCTGTCACAATGGTAGCCCCGCTGTGCACTGCTCCTGCTGCCGCCTTGCTCTCCGCTGTTACAGCGTCAACTGCTCCTACTGCTGCCTCGCTATCTGCTGTTCCAGCGTTAACTTTGCCGTCAACTGCCTCTGCTGCCCCCTCGCTCTATGCTGTCACAGCGGTAGCCCAGCTGTCCACCGCTCCTGCTGCCGCCATGCTGCCTGCTGTTCCAGCGTTAACTTTGCAGTCCACTGTGACTGCTGCTGCTTTGCCTTCTGCTGTTCCGGCGTCAACATTGCCGTCAGCTGTTTCTGCTGCCGCTTCCATGTCTGCTGCTCCAACAGTAATCCCGCCGTAAACTGCTCCCGCTGCCACCCCGCTGTCTGCTGTCCCAGTGTCAACTTTGCCGTCAACTGATCCTGATGCCGCCCCGCTGTCTGCTGTTCCAACAGTAATCCCGGCGCCAATTTCTCCTTCTGCCACCTCGCTGTCTGCTGTCATAGCGGTAGCCCCGCTGTCCACTGCTCCTGCTGCCGCCGTGCTGCCTGCTGTTCCAGCGTTTACTTTGCCGTCCACTGTGACTGCTGCTGCTTCGCCGTCTGCTGTTCCGGCGTCAACCTTGCCGTCAACTGTTTCTGCTGTCTTTTCGCTGTCTGCTGTTCCAAGAGTAATCCCGCCGTCAACTGCTTCTGCTGCCACCTCGCTGTCTGCTGTCCCAGTGTCAACTTTGCCGTCTGTTCCAGCGTTAACTACGGTGTCAACTGCTTCGGCTGCCGCTTTGCTGTCTGCTGTCACAGCGGTAACCCCGCTGTTCACAGCTCCTGCTGCTGCCTTGCTGTCTGCTGTTCCAGCGTCAACTGCTCCTACTGCTCCTACAACAGCAAATTGTGCTTCTGACGTCTGACCGCAAGCAATACCCCACCGTCTGGTATGGCCCTGAATCTTCCGTAATTGAGAGTAAGTGGAATCGAGGTAAAGTGTTTATAATATATATGACCATTGATTGCCTACGTTATGTTAGTGTATACCGATATATCGTAAGCTAGTACTTAAGGTATCGATGTTAGTATTAAGTGTTATCAGGAAAGAGTGAAAGAGCCTTTGTCTCTTCTTCCTGTGAGCCTGATGTCAAGCGCACGCATTTGCGCCTCTGCCGAAAATGTAATCGTGACAAATAAAAACAATCTTGACGTTTACATGAATAATATAGGAGTTTATAGCTCAGAAGTGGGATATTATCAACGCCCAATAATTATGTTGACGCCCAATCCACAACAATGGTCTTAAATACAGAGAAAATGATGAGCCTGTTGAGGGCACATGATGTGGAAGTGCCACCGTCAGCGACGCGAGTACAGATACGCAGACTAGTGTCAGAATTGTCAAGGTTTGCTGCCGCCTCGCCGTCTGCTGTCCCAGAGGTAGCCCCGATGTCCACTGTTCCTGCTGCCGCCTCGCTGTCTGCTGTTCCAGCGTCAACTTTGCCGTCAACTGATCCTGCTGCCGCCTTGCTGCCTGCTGTTCCAGCGTTAGCTACGGTGTCAACTGCTTCTGCTGCCGCTGTCGCTGTCACAGCGGTAACCCCGCTATTTACTGCTCCTGCTGCCGCCTTGCTGTCCGCTTTTCCAGGGTCAACTGCTCCTACTGCTGCCTCGCTGTCTGCTGTTCCAGCGTTAACTTTGCCGTCAACTGCCTCTGCTGCCGCCTCACTGTCTGCTGTCACAGCGGTAGCCCCGCTGTCCACCGCTCCTGTTGCCACCGTGCTGCCTGCTGTTCCAGCGTATACTTTGCCGTCAACTGATCCTGCTGCCGCCTTGCTGCCTGCTGTTCCAGCGTCAACTTTGCCGTCAGCTGTTTCTGCTGCCACCCCGCTGTCTGCTGTTCCAACAGTAATCCCGCCGCCAACTGCTCCTGCTGCCACCTCGCTGTCTGCTGTCCCAGTGTCAACTTTGCCGTCAACTGATCCTGCTGCCGCCTTGCTGCCTGCTGTTCCAGCGTTAGCTACGCTGTCAACTGCTTCTGCTGCCGCTGTCGCTGTCACAGCGGTAACCCCGCTATTCACTGCTCCTGCTGCCGCCTTGCCGTCCGCTGTTCCAGCGTCAACTGCTCCTACTGCTGCCTCGCTGTCTGCTGTTCCAGCGTTAACTTTGCCGTCAACTGCCTCTGCTGCCGCCTCACTGTCTGCTGTCACAGCGGTAGCCCCGCTGTCCACCGCTCCTGTTACTACCGTGCTGCCTGCTGTTCCAGCGTTTACTTTGCCGTCCTTTGTGACTGCTGCTGCTTCGCCGTCTGCTGTTCCGGCGTCAACCTTGCCGTCAACAGATTCTGCTGCCGCTTCGCTGTCTGCTGTTCCAACAGTAATCCCGCCGTCAACTGCTTCTGCAGCAGGAGACTACAATGCAAAGCACACACACTGGGGATCTCGCCTTGTGAATCCAAAGGGAAAGCAGCTGTACAACGCACTTGTAAAAGTAAACAACAGGCTCGGCCATGTCTCTCCTTGCACACCAACTAACTGGCCCACAGACCCCAAGAAACTACCCGACTTGATTGATTTTGCAGTTACCAAAAATATTCCCCGCAGCCTGATAAGCGCCGAAAGCCTCTCGGATCTTTCATCCGACCACTCGCCTGTTCTTATACAATTACTACGCCACCCAGAGTTTGTAAATCGCCCCGGTAAGTTGACCACACACAAAACTAACTGGCTCAAATACAAAAAATATATAAGTTCACACATTGAACTGGATCCGCATCTGAATATGGAAGCTGACATCGATTCTATGGCAAACAAACTTGAGTCAGTCTTCGTCGAAGCAGCTCGCATCTCAACACCAACCCCAGTAAATGCAGTACACGCCCAAATGACAACAAACCCCCAAATTGAACAGCTCGTTCATGAAAAGCGGCGCCTCAGGCGACATTGGCAATCCCACAGATCGCCGTCAGCAAAGCAAAATCTAAGAAGAGCCACACGTAAACTCACCAAAGCGTTAAAGCGAGAAGAAGAATATGCCCAACGCCGATACATTGAGCAACTATCAACATCTGGCACTAAAAACTCTTTGTGGAAAGCTCACCCAACTCTAAGTCCACCGACAGAAACAGTGATGCCTTTAAGAAACAATGCAGGCGGCTGGGCCTGGAGCGATGAAGACAGAGCAAACACATTTGCGGATCATCTGCAAAAAGTTTTCCAACCTAATCCTGCTACAAACGCGTTCGCACTTCCGACCTTACTAAACGACTCTCTGAGTCAACATGAGCCAATTGTATTTCGCCCGAATAAAGTCGCAAGAATTATCAACCAGCATCTAAAACCAAAAAAATCCCCGGGCTGGGACATAATATTCCCAAAGATGATTATTGAGCTTCCCTATTGTGCAGTCGGCATCACTACACAGTTATTCAACGCAATCACACAACTCGGCCACTTTCCAGAGAGATGGAAAAAGTCTATCATCATAATGATTCCAAAGCTTGGTAAAGATAGAACAGTTCCCTCGTCGTATAGACCTATAAGCCTTTTATCGTGTCTATCAAAACTCTTCGAAAAATGTTTGCTGACTCGGATTAATCAATTCCTGAATCTTAATAACATAATCCCATCACATCAATTCGGTTTTCGTGAAAAACACGGAACTATTGAGCAGGTCAACCGCAAAACATCAGAAATACGAGGCGCGTATGAAAAACGAGAATACTGCACTGCAATATTTTTGGATGTGTCTCAGGCATTCGACAGAGTCTGGTTGGAAGGCCTGATGTATAAGATCAAAACAACGCTCCCAGTCAACACACATAAACTGTTACAGTCGTACCTCTACGACAGGAAGTTTGCAGTGAGATGTAATTCTGCAATATCCGACGAACACCGTATTGAAGCTGGCGTTCCTCAGGGCAGCGTACTTGGGCCGACACTATACGTTCTCTACACATCAGACATCCCAACATGCAGAGGCCTAACAACATCAACCTTTGCTGACGATACAGCTATTCTTAGCCGCTCCAGATGCCCACTGCAAGCAACAACACAACTTGCTCGTCACATCGTTAACGTAGAAAACTGGCTATCCGACTGGCGTATTAAGGTAAACGAACCAAAATGTAAACATGTAACTTTCACCCTAAACAGGCAAGACTGTCCACCACTCACGCTTAACAACACCCCACTCCCGCAAGCAAACGAAGTAACGTACTTGGGAGTACACTTGGACAGAAGACTTACATGGCGCAGGCACATTGAAGCTAAGAGAACACAGCTTAAACTCAAAGCCAATAGCCTCCATTGGCTTATCAACGCTCGCTCTCCGCTAAGTCTGGACTACAAGGTTCTGCTCTACAACTCCGTTTTGAAACCAATCTGGACCTATGGCTGCCAGCTATGGGGTAACGCGTGCAGCAGTAACATCGACATCGTCCAAAGAGCCCAGTCGAAGATCCTAAGAACTATCACCGGGGCACCGTGGTATGTTCGCAACGAAAACATACAAAAGGACTTAAACGTACCACCGGTCAGGGAAGTCATAGCGGAACACAAGGTAAGGTACTTGAGGAAGCTCACATCGCACCCAAACAATCTCGCGAGAGGCCTCACAAATACGTGCAGCCGATCCCGCCTTCATCGTAATGACCTTCCTACCCAGCGATGAGTTGAGGACCGCGACTCCAAGCTATCAGTCCAAAAAGTAACTGGTAGATAAGTAATGTTAGTAAGATTTGTAAACTTTTTGACATTTCCTAATTTTATGTTAAGGGATACAGCCAAAAATAAATAGCAAAGTTAAAAAAAAAAAAAAACTGCTTCTGCTGCCATCTCGCTCTCTGCTGTCCCAGTGTCAACTTTGCCGTCAACTGATCCTGCTGCCGCCTTGCTGCCTGCTGTTCCAGCGTCAACTTTGCCGTCAGCTGTTTCTACTGCCGCCCCGCCGACTGCTCTTGCTGCCACCTCGCTGTCTGCTGTCCCAGTGTCAACTTTGCCGTCAACTGATCCTGCTGCCGCTTCGCTGTCTGCTGTTCCAAAAGTAATCCCGCCGCCGACTGCTCCTGCTGCCACCTCGCTGTCTGCTGTCCCAGTGTCAACTTTGCCGTCAACTGATCCTGCTGCCGCCCCGCTGTCTGCTGTTCCAGCTTCAACTTTGCCGTCAGCTGTTTCTGCTGCCGCCCCGCTGTCTGCTGTTCCAACAGTAAGCCCGCCGTCAACTTCTCCTGCTGCCACCTCGCTCTCTGCTGTCCCAGTGTCAACTTTGCCGTCAACTGATCCTGCTGCCGCCTTGCTGCCTGCTGTTCCAGCGTCAACTTTGCCGTCAGCTGTTTCTACTGCCGCCCCGCCGACTGCTCTTGCTGCCACCTCGCTGTCTGCTGTCCCAGTGTCAACTTTGCCGTCAACTGATCCTGCTGCCGCTTCGCTGTCTGCTGTTCCAAAAGTAATCCCGCCGCCTGCTGCCACCTCGCTGTCTGCTGTCCCAGTGTCAACTTTGCCGTCAACTGATCCTGCTGCCGCCCCGCTGTCTGCTGTTCCAGCTTCAACTTTGCCGTCAACTGATCCTGCTGCCGCTTCGCTGTCTGCTGTTCCAACAGTAATCCCGCCGTCAACTTCTCCTGCTGCCCCCTCGCTGTCTGCTGTCCCAGTGTCAACTTTGCCGTCAGCTGTTTCTGCTGCCGCCCCGCTGTCTGCTGTTACAACAGTAATCCCGCCGTCAACTTCTCCTGCTGCCCCCTCGCTGTCTGCTGTCCCAGTGTAAACTTTGCCGTCAACTGATTCTGCTGCCGCCTTGCTGCCTGCTGTTCCAGCGTTTACTTTGCCGTCCACTGTGACTGCTGCTGCTTTGCCGTCTGCTGTTCCGGCGTCAACCTTGCCGTCAGCTGTTCCTGCTGCCGCTTCCATGTCTGCTGTTCCAACAGTAATCCCGCCGTAAACTGCTCCTGCTGCCGCCTCGCTGTCAGCTGTCACAGCGGTAACCCCGCTGTTCACAGCTCCTGCTGCTGCCTTGCTGTCTGCTGTTCCTGCGTCAACTGCTCCTAGTGCTCCTACAACAGCAAATTGTGCTTCTGACTCTGACCGCAAGCAATACCTCACCGTCTGGTATGGCCCTAAGTCTTCCGTAATTGAGAGTAAGTGGAATCGAGGTCGATGCCACGTAAGGACGGCCGAGTTGTAAAGTGTTTATATATATGACCATTGATTGCCTACGTTATGTTAGTGTATACCGATATATCGTAGGCTAGTACTTAAGGTATCGATGTTAGTATTAAGTGTTATCAGGAAAGAGTGGGTTGGCCACACTGATCGTGCCTCTGTCTCTTCTTCCGGTGAACTTGATGTCAAGCGCATGCAATTGCGCCTCTGCCGAAAATGTAATCGTGACAAATAAAAACCATCTTGACGTTTACATGAATAATATAGGAGTTTATAGCTCAGAAGTGGGATATTCTCAACGCCCAATAATTATGTTCAACAACAATGCGCCTAAATACAGAGAAAATGATGAACCTGCTGAGGGCACATGATGTGGAAGTGCCACCGTCAGCGACGCGAGAACAGATACGCAGACTAGTGTCAGAATTGTCAAGGTCTGCTGCCGCCTCGCCATCTGCTGTCCCGGAGGTAACCCTGATGTCCACTGATCCTGCTGCCGCCTTGCTGCCAGCTGTTCCAGCGTGAACTTTGCCGTCAGCTTTTTCTTCTGCCGCCCCGCTGTCTGCTGTTCCAACAGTAATCCCGCCGCCAACTGCTCCTGCTGCCACCTCGCTGTCTGCTGTCCCAGTGTCAACTTTGCCGTCAACTGATCCTGCTGCCGCTTCGCTGTCTGCTGTTTCAACAGTAATCCCGCCGTCAGCTGCTCCTGCTGCCACCTCGCTGTCTGCTGTCCCAGTGTCAACTTTTCCGTCAACTGATCCTGCTGCCGCCTTGCTGCCTGCTGTTCCAGCGTCAACTTTGCCGTCAGCTGTTTCTGCTGCCGCCCCGCTGTCTGCTGTTCCAACTGTAATCCCGCCGCCAACTGCTCCTGCTGCCACCTCGCTGTCTGCTGTTCCAGTGGCAACTTTGCCGTCAACTGATCCTGCTGCCGCCTTGCTGCCTGCTGTTCCAGCGTCAACTTTGCCGTCAGCTGTTTCAGCTGCCGCCCCGCTGTCTGCTGTTCCAAAAGTAATCCCGCCGTCAACTGCTCCTGCTGCCACCTCGCTGTCTGCGTTCCTGCGTCAACTGCTCCTAGTGCTCCTACAACAGCAAATTGTGCTTCTGACGTCTGACCGCAAGCAATACCCCACCGTCTGGTATGGCCCTAAGTCTTCCGTAATTGAGAGTAAGTGGAATCGAGGTCGATTCCACGTCAGGACGGCCGAGTTGTAAAGTGTTTATAATATATATGACCATTGACTGCCTACGTTATGTTAGTGTATACCGATATATCGTAAGCTAGTACTTAAGGTATCGATGTTAGTATTAAGTGTTATCAGGAAAGAGTGGGTTGGCCACACTGATCGTGCCTCTGTCTCTTCTTCCGGTGAACCCGATGTCAAGCGCACGCATTTGCGCCTCTGCCGAAAATGTAACCGTGACAAATAAAAACCATCTTGACGTTTACGTGAATAATATAGGAGTTTATAGCTCAGAAGTGGGATATTCTCAACGCCCAATAATTATGTTGACGCCCAATCCACAACAATGAGCCTAAATACAGAGAAAATGATGAACCTGCTGAGGGCACATGATGTGGAAGCGCCACCGTCAGCGACGCGAGTACAGATACGCAGACTAGTGTGAGAATTGTCAAGGTTTGCTGCCGCCTCGCCGTCTGCTGTCCCAGAGGAAGCCCCGATGTCCACTGATCCTGCTACCGCCTCGCTGTCTGCTGTTCCAGCGTCAACTTTGCCGTCAACTGCCTCTGCTGCCGCCTCACTGTCTGCTGTCACAGCGGTAGCCCCGCTGTCCACCGCTCCTGTTGCCACCGTGCTGCCTGCTGTTCCAGCGTATATTTTTCCGTCCACTGTGACTGCTGCTGTTTCGCCGTCTGCTGTTCCGGCGTCAACATTGCCGTAAACTGATTCTGCTGCCGCTTCGCTGTCTGCTGTTCCAACAGTATTCCCGCCGTCAACTGCTGCTGCTGCCACCTCGCTGTCTGCTGTCCCAGTGTCAACTTTGCCGTCAACTGATCCTGCTGCCGCCTTGCTGCCTGCTGTTCCAGCGTCAACTTTGCCGTCAGCTGTTTCTGCTGCCGCCCCGCTGTCTGCTGTTCCAACAGTAATCCCGCTGTCAACTGCTCCTGCTGCCACCTCGCAGTCTGCTGTCCAAGTGTCAACTTTGCCGTCAACTGTTTCTGCTGCCGCTACGCTGTCTGCTGTTCCAACAGTAATCCCGCCGTCAACTGCTCCTGCTGCCACCTCGCTGTCTGCTGTCCCAGTGTCAACTTTGCCGTCAACTGATCCTGCTGCCGCTTCGCTGTCTGCTGTTTCAACAGTAATCCCGCCGTCAGCTGCTCCTGCTGCCACCTCGCTGTCTGCTGTCCCAGTGTCAACTTTGGCGTCAACTGATCCTGCTGCCGCCTTGCTGCCAGCTGTTCCAGCGTCCACTTTGCCGTCAGCTGTTTCTGCTGCCGCCCCGCTGTCTCCTGTTCCAACAGTAATCCCGCTGTCAACTGCTCCTGCTGCCACCTCGCAGTCTGCTGTCCCAGTGTCAACTTTGCCGTCAACTGATCCTGCTGCTGTTTCGCCGTCTGCTGTTCCGGCGTCAACATTGCCGTAAACTGATTCTGCTGCCGCTTCGCTGTCTGCTGTTCCAACAGTATTCCCGCCGTCAACTGCTGCTGCTGCCACCTCGCTGTCTGCTGTCCCAGTGTCAACTTTGCCGTCAACTGATCCTGCTGCCGCCTTGCTGCCTGCTGTTCCAGCGTCAACTTTGCCGTCAGCTGTTTCTGCTGCCGCCCCGCTGTCTGCTGTTCCAACAGTAATCCCGCTGTCAACTGCTCCTGCTGCCACCTCGCAGTCTGCTGTCCCAGTGTCAACTTTGCCGTCAACTGATCCTGCTGCCGCCTTGCTGCCTGCTGTTCCAGCGTCAACTTTGCCGTCAGCTGTTTCTGCTGCCGCCCCGCTGTCTGCTGTTCCAACTGTAATCCCGCCGCCAACTGCTCCTGCTGCCACCTCGCTGTCTGCTGTTCCAGTGGCAACTTTGCCGTCAACTGATCCTGCTGCCGCTTCGCTGTCTGCTGTTTCAACAGTAATCCCGCCGTCAGCTGCTCCTGCTGCCACCTCGCTGTCTGCTGTCCCAGTGTCAACTTTTCCGTCAACTGATCCTGCTGCCGCCTTGCTGCCTGCTGTTCCAGCGTCAACTTTGCCGTCAGCTGTTTCTGCTGCCGCCCCGCTGTCTGCTGTTCCAACTGTAATCCCGCCGCCAACTGCTCCTGCTGCCACCTCGCTGTCTGCTGTTCCAGTGGCAACTTTGCCGTCAACTGATCCTGCTGCCGCCTTGCTGCCTGCTGTTCCAGCGTCAACTTTGCCGTCAGCTGTTTCAGCTGCCGCCCCGCTGTCTGCTGTTCCAAAAGTAATCCCGCCGTCAACTGCTCCTGCTGCCACCTCGCTGTCTGCGTTCCTGCGTCAACTGCTCCTAGTGCTCCTACAACAGCAAATTGTGCTCTCTGACGTCTGACCGCAAGCAATACCCCACCGTCTGGTATGGCCCTAAGTCTTCCGTAATTGAGAGTAAGTGGAATCGAGGTCGATTCCACGTCAGGACGGCCGAGTTGTAAAGTGTTTATAATATATATGACCATTGACTGCCTACGTTATGTTAGTGTATACCGATATATCGTAAGCTAGTACTTAAGGTATCGATGTTAGTATTAAGTGTTATCAGGAAAGAGTGGGTTGGCCACACTGATCGTGCCTCTGTCTCTTCTTCCGGTGAACCCGATGTCAAGCGCACGCATTTGCGCCTCTGCCGAAAATGTAACCGTGACAAATAAAAACCATCTTGACGTTTACGTGAATAATATAGGAGTTTATAGCTCAGAAGTGGGATATTCTCAACGCCCAATAATTATGTTGACGCCCAATCCACAACAATGCGCCTAAATACAGAGAAAATGATGAACCTGCTGAGGGCACATGATGTGGAAGCGCCACCGTCAGCGACGCGAGTACAGATACGCAGACTAGTGTCAGAATTGTCAAGGTTTGCTGCCGCCTCGCCGTCTGCTGTCCCAGAGGAAGCCCCGATGTCCACTGATCCTGCTACCGCCTCGCTGTCTGCTGTTCCAGCGTCAACTTTGCCGTCAACTGATCCTGCTGCCGCCTTGCTGCCTGCTGTTCCAGCGTTAGCTACGGTGTCACCTGCTTCTGCTGCCGCCTCGCTGTCACAGCGGTAACCCCGCTATTCACTGCTCCTGCTGCCGCCTTGCTGTCCGCTGTTCCAGCGTCAACTGCTCCTACTGCTGCCTCGCTGTCTGCTGTTCCAACGTTAACTTTGCCGTCAACTGCCTCTGCTGCCGCCTCACTGTCTGCTGTCACAGCGGTAGCCCCGCTGTCCACCGCTCCTGTTGCCACCGTGCTGCCTGCTGTTCCAGCGTATATTTTTCCGTCCACTGTGACTGCTGCTGTTTCGCCGTCTGCTGTTCCGGCGTCAACATTGCCGTAAACTGATTCTGCTGCCGCTTCGCTGTCTGCTGTTCCAAAAGTATTCCCGCCGTCAACTGCTGCTGCTGCCACCTCGCTGTCTGCTGTCCCAGTGTCAACTTTGCCGTCAACTGATCCTGCTGCCGCCTTGCTGCCTGCTGTTCCAGCGTCAACTTTGCCGTCAGCTGTTTCTGCTGCCGCCCCGCTGTCTGCTGTTCCAACAGTAATCCCGCTGTCAACTGCTCCTGCTGCCACCTCGCAGTCTGCTGTCCCAGTGTCAACTTTGCCGTCAACTGATCCTGCTGCTGTTTCGCCGTCTGCTGTTCCGGCGTCAACCTTGCCGTCAACTGTTTCTGCTGCCGCTACGCTGTCTGCTGTTCCAACAGTAATCCCGCCGTCAACTGCTCCTGCTGCCACCTCGCTATCTGCTGTCCCAGTGTCAACTTTGCCGTCAACTGATCCTGCTGCCGCTTCGCTGTCTGCTGTTTCAACAGTAATCCCGCCGTCAGCTGCTCCTGCTGCCACCTCGCTGTCTGCTGTCCCAGTGTCAACTTTGCCGTCAACTGATCCTGCTGCCGCCTTGCTGCCAGCTGTTCCAGCGTCCACTTTGCCGTCAGCTGTTTCTGCTGCCGCCCCGCTGTCTGCTGTTCCAACAGTATTCCCGCTGTCAACTGCTCCTGCTGCCACCTCGCAGTCTGCTGTCCCAGTGTCAACTTTGCCGTCAACTGATCCTGCTGCCGCCTTGCTGCCTGCTGTTCCAGCGTCAACTTTGCCGTCAACTGCTCCTGCTGCCACCTCGCTGTCTGCGTTCCTGCGTCAACTGCTCCTAGTGCTCCTACAACAGCAAATTGTGCTTCTGACGTCTGACCGCAAGCAATACCCCACCGTCTGGTATGGCCCTAAGTCTTCCGTAATTGAGAGTAAGTGGAATCGAGGTCGATTCCACGTCAGGACGGCCGAGTTGTAAAGTGTTTATAATATATATGACCATTGACTGCCTACGTTATGTTAGTGTATACCGATATATCGTAAGCTAGTACTTAAGGTATCGATGTTAGTATTAAGTGTTATCAGGAAAGAGTGGGTTGGCCACACTGATCGTGCCTCTGTCTCTTCTTCCGGTGAACCCGATGTCAAGCGTACGCATTTGCGCCTCTGCCGAAAATGTAACCGTGACAAATAAAAACCATCTTGACGTTTACGTGAATAATATAGGAGTTTATAGCTCAGAAGTGGGATATTCTCAACGCCCAATAATTATGTTGACGCCCAATCCACAACAATGAGCCTAAATACAGAGAAAATGATGAACCTGCTGAGGGCACATGATGTGGAAGCGCCACCGTCAGCGACGCGAGTACAGATACGCAGACTAGTGTGAGAATTGTCAAGGTTTGCTGCCGCCTCGCCGTCTGCTGTCCCAGAGGAAGCCCCGATGTCCACTGATCCTGCTACCGCCTCGCTGTCTGCTGTTCCAGCGTCAACTTTGCCGTCAACTGCCTCTGCTGCCGCCTCACTGTCTGCTGTCACAGCGGTAGCCCCGCTGTCCACCGCTCCTGTTGCCACCGTGCTGCCTGCTGTTCCAGCGTATATTTTTCCGTCCACTGTGACTGCTGCTGTTTCGCCGTCTGCTGTTCCGGCGTCAACATTGCCGTAAACTGATTCTGCTGCCGCTTCGCTGTCTGCTGTTCCAACAGTATTCCCGCCGTCAACTGCTGCTGCTGCCACCTCGCTGTCTGCTGTCCCAGTGTCAACTTTGCCGTCAACTGATCCTGCTGCCGCCTTGCTGCCTGCTGTTCCAGCGTCAACTTTGCCGTCAGCTGTTTCTGCTGCCGCCCCGCTGTCTGCTGTTCCAACAGTAATCCCGCTGTCAACTGCTCCTGCTGCCACCTCGCAGTCTGCTGTCCAAGTGTCAACTTTGCCGTCAACTGTTTCTGCTGCCGCTACGCTGTCTGCTGTTCCAACAGTAATCCCGCCGTCAACTGCTCCTGCTGCCACCTCGCTGTCTGCTGTCCCAGTGTCAACTTTGCCGTCAACTGATCCTGCTGCCGCTTCGCTGTCTGCTGTTTCAACAGTAATCCCGCCGTCAGCTGCTCCTGCTGCCACCTCGCTGTCTGCTGTCCCAGTGTCAACTTTGGCGTCAACTGATCCTGCTGCCGCCTTGCTGCCAGCTGTTCCAGCGTCCACTTTGCCGTCAGCTGTTTCTGCTGCCGCCCCGCTGTCTCCTGTTCCAACAGTAATCCCGCTGTCAACTGCTCCTGCTGCCACCTCGCAGTCTGCTGTCCCAGTGTCAACTTTGCCGTCAACTGATCCTGCTGCTGTTTCGCCGTCTGCTGTTCCGGCGTCAACATTGCCGTAAACTGATTCTGCTGCCGCTTCGCTGTCTGCTGTTCCAACAGTATTCCCGCCGTCAACTGCTGCTGCTGCCACCTCGCTGTCTGCTGTCCCAGTGTCAACTTTGCCGTCAACTGATCCTGCTGCCGCCTTGCTGCCTGCTGTTCCAGCGTCAACTTTGCCGTCAGCTGTTTCTGCTGCCGCCCCGCTGTCTGCTGTTCCAACAGTAATCCCGCTGTCAACTGCTCCTGCTGCCACCTCGCAGTCTGCTGTCCCAGTGTCAACTTTGCCGTCAACTGATCCTGCTGCCGCCTTGCTGCCTGCTGTTCCAGCGTCAACTTTGCCGTCAGCTGTTTCTGCTGCCGCCCCGCTGTCTGCTGTTCCAACTGTAATCCCGCCGCCAACTGCTCCTGCTGCCACCTCGCTGTCTGCTGTTCCAGTGGCAACTTTGCCGTCAACTGATCCTGCTGCCGCTTCGCTGTCTGCTGTTTCAACAGTAATCCCGCCGTCAGCTGCTCCTGCTGCCACCTCGCTGTCTGCTGTCCCAGTGTCAACTTTTCCGTCAACTGATCCTGCTGCCGCCTTGCTGCCTGCTGTTCCAGCGTCAACTTTGCCGTCAGCTGTTTCTGCTGCCGCCCCGCTGTCTGCTGTTCCAACTGTAATCCCGCCGCCAACTGCTCCTGCTGCCACCTCGCTGTCTGCTGTTCCAGTGGCAACTTTGCCGTCAACTGATCCTGCTGCCGCCTTGCTGCCTGCTGTTCCAGCGTCAACTTTGCCGTCAGCTGTTTCAGCTGCCGCCCCGCTGTCTGCTGTTCCAAAAGTAATCCCGCCGTCAACTGCTCCTGCTGCCACCTCGCTGTCTGCGTTCCTGCGTCAACTGCTCCTAGTGCTCCTACAACAGCAAATTGTGCTCCTGACGTCTGACCGCAAGCAATACCCCACCGTCTGGTATGGCCCTAAGTCTTCCGTAATTGAGAGTAAGTGGAATCGAGGTCGATTCCACGTCAGGACGGCCGAGTTGTAAAGTGTTTATAATATATATGACCATTGACTGCCTACGTTATGTTAGTGTATACCGATATATCGTAAGCTAGTACTTAAGGTATCGATGTTAGTATTAAGTGTTATCAGGAAAGAGTGGGTTGGCCACACTGATCGTGCCTCTGTCTCTTCTTCCGGTGAACCCGATGTCAAGCGCACGCATTTGCGCCTCTGCCGAAAATGTAACCGTGACAAATAAAAACCATCTTGACGTTTACGTGAATAATATAGGAGTTTATAGCTCAGAAGTGGGATATTCTCAACGCCCAATAATTATGTTGACGCCCAATCCACAACAATGCGCCTAAATACAGAGAAAATGATGAACCTGCTGAGGGCACATGATGTGGAAGCGCCACCGTCAGCGACGCGAGTACAGATACGCAGACTAGTGTCAGAATTGTCAAGGTTTGCTGCCGCCTCGCCGTCTGCTGTCCCAGAGGAAGCCCCGATGTCCACTGATCCTGCTACCGCCTCGCTGTCTGCTGTTCCAGCGTCAACTTTGCCGTCAACTGATCCTGCTGCCGCCTTGCTGCCTGCTGTTCCAGCGTTAGCTACGGTGTCACCTGCTTCTGCTGCCGCCTCGCTGTCACAGCGGTTACCCCGCTATTCACTGCTCCTGCTGCCGCCTTGCTGTCCGCTGTTCCAGCGTCAACTGCTCCTACTGCTGCCTCGCTGTCTGCTGTTCCAGCGTTAACTTTGCCGTCAACTGCCTCTGCTGCCGCCTCACTGTCTGCTGTCACAGCGGTAGCCCCGCTGTCCACCGCTCCTGTTGCCACCGTGCTGCCTGCTGTTCCAGCGTATATTTTTCCGTCCACTGTGACTGCTGCTGTTTCGCCGTCTGCTGTTCCGGCGTCAACATTGCCGTAAACTGATTCTGCTGCCGCTTCGCTGTCTGCTGTTCCAAAAGTATTCCCGCCGTCAACTGCTGCTGCTGCCACCTCGCTGTCTGCTGTCCCAGTGTCAACTTTGCCGTCAACTGATCCTGCTGCCGCCTTGCTGCCTGCTGTTCCAGCGTCAACTTTGCCGTCAGCTGTTTCTGCTGCCGCCCCGCTGTCTGCTGTTCCAACAGTAATCCCGCTGTCAACTGCTCCTGCTGCCACCTCGCAGTCTGCTGTCCCAGTGTCAACTTTGCCGTCAACTGATCCTGCTGCTGTTTCGCCGTCTGCTGTTCCGGCGTCAACCTTGCCGTCAACTGTTTCTGCTGCCGCTACGCTGTCTGCTGTTCCAACAGTAATCCCGCCGTCAACTGCTCCTGCTGCCACCTCGCTGTCTGCTGTCCCAGTGTCAACTTTGCCGTCAACTGATCCTGCTGCCGCCTTCGCTGCCTGCTGTTTCAACAGTAATCCCGCCGTCAGCTGCTCCTGCTGCCACCTCGCTGTCTGCTGTCCCAGTGTCAACTTTGCCGTCAACTGATCCTGCTGCCGCCTTGCTGCCAGCTGTTCCAGCGTCCACTTTGCCGTCAGCTGTTTCTGCTGCCGCCCCGCTGTCTGCTGTTCCAACAGTATTCCCGCTGTCAACTGCTCCTGCTGCCACCTCGCAGTCTGCTGTCCCAGTGTCAACTTTGCCGTCAACTGATCCTGCTGCCGCCTTGCTGCCTGCTGTTCCAGCGTCAACTTTGCCGTCAGCTGTTTCTGCTGCCGCCCCGCTGTCTGCTGTTCCAACAGTAATCCCGCTGTCAACTGCTCCTGCTGCCACCTCGCAGTCTGCTGTCCCAGTGTCAACTTTGCCGTCAACTGATCCTGCTGCTGTTTCGCCGTCTGCTGTTCCGGCGTCAACCTTGCCGTCAACTGTTTCTGCTGCCGCTTCGCTGTCTGCTGTTCCAACAGTAATCCCGCCGTCAACTGCTCCTGCTGCCACCTCGCTGTCTGCTGTTCCAGTGGCAACTTTGCCGTCAACTGATCCTGCTGCCGCCTTGCTGCCTGCTGTTCCAGCGTCAACTTTGCCGTCAGCTGTTTCAGCTGCCGCCCCGCTGTCTGCTGTTCCAAAAGTAATCCCGCCGTCAACTGCTCCTGCTGCCACCTCGCTGTCTGCGTTCCTGCGTCAACTGCTCCTAGTGCTCCTACAACAGCAAATTGTGCTTCTGACGTCTGACCGCAAGCAATACCCCACCGTCTGGTATGGCCCTAAGTCTTCCGTAATTGAGAGTAAGTGGAATCGAGGTCGATTCCACGTCAGGACGGCCGAGTTGTAAAGTGTTTATAATATATATGACCATTGACTGCCTACGTTATGTTAGTGTATACCGATATATCGTAAGCTAGTACTTAAGGTATCGAAGTTAGTATTAAGTGTTATCAGGAAAGAGTGGGTTGGCCACACTGATCGTGCCTCTGTCTCTTCTTCCGGTGAACTTGATGTCAAGCGCATGCAATTGCGCCTCTGCCGAAAATGTAATCGTGACAAATAAAAACCATCTTGACGTTTACATGAATAATATAGGAGTTTATAGCTCAGAAGTGGGATATTCTCAACGCCCAATAATTATGTTGACGCCCAATCCACAACAATGCGCCTAAATACAGAGAAAATGATGAACCTGCTGAGGGCACATGATGTGGAAGTGCCACCGTCAGCGACGCGAGTACAGATACGCAGACTAGTGTCAGAATTGTCAAGGTCTGCTGCCGCCTCGCCATCTGCTGTCCCGGAGGTAACCCTGATGTCCACTGATCCTGCTGCCGCCTCGCTGCCAGCTGTTCCAGCGTCAACTTTGCCGTCACTGCTTTTCTTCTGCCGCCCCGCTGTCTGCTGTTCCAACAGTAATCCCGCCGCCAACTGCTCCTGCTGCCACCTCGCTGTCTGCTGTCCCAGTGTCAACTTTGCCGTCAACTGATCTGCTGCCGCTTCGCTGTCTGCTGTTTCAACAGTAATCCCACCGTCAGCTGCTCCTGCTGCCATCTCGCTGTCTGCTGTCCCAGTGTCAACTTTGCCGTCAACTGATCCTGCTGCCACCTTGCTGCCTGCTGTTCCAGCGTCAACTTTGCCGTCAGCTGTTTCTGCTGCCGCCCCGCTGTCTGCTGTTCCAACAGTAATCCCGCTGTCAACTGCTCCTGCTGCCACCTCGCAGTCTGCTGTCCCAGTGTCAACTTTGCCGTCAACTGATCCTGCTGCTGTTTCGCCGTCTGCTGTTCCGGCCTCAACCTTGCCGTCAACTGTTTCTGCTGCCGCTTCGCTGTCTGCTGTTCCAACAGTAATCCCGCCGTCAACTGCTCCTGCTGCCACCTCGCTGTCTGCTGTTCCAGTGGCAACTTTGCCGTCAACTGATCCTGCTGCCGCCTTGCTGCCTGCTGTTCCAGCGTCAACTTTGCCGTCAGCTGTTTCAGCTGCCGCCCCGCTGTCTGCTGTTCCAAAAGTAATCCCGCCGTCAACTGCTCCTGCTGCCACCTCGCTGTCTGCGTTCCTGCGTCAACTGCTCCTAGTGCTCCTACAACAGCAAATTGTGCTTCTGACGTCTGACCGCAAGCAATACCCCACCGTCTGGTATGGCCCTAAGTCTTCCGTAATTGAGAGTAAGTGGAATCGAGGTCGATTCCACGTCAGGACGGCCGAGTTGTAAAGTGTTTATAATATATATGACCATTGACTGCCTACGTTATGTTAGTGTATACCGATATATCGTAAGCTAGTACTTAAGGTATCGATGTTAGTATTAAGTGTTATCAGGAAAGAGTGGGTTGGCCACACTGATCGTGCCTCTGTCTCTTCTTCCGGTGAACTTCATGTCAAGCGCATGCAATTGCGCCTCTGCCGAAAATGTAATCGTGACAAATAAAAACCATCTTGACGTTTACATGAATAATATAGGAGTTTATAGCTCAGAAGTGGGATATTCTCAACGCCCAATAATTATGTTGACGCCCAATCCACAACAATGCGCCTAAATACAGAGAAAATTATGAACCTGCTGAGGGCACATGATGTGGAAGTGCCACCGTCAGCGACGCGAGTACAGATACGCAGACTAGTGTCAGAATTGTCAAGGTCTGCTGCCGCCTCGCCATCTGCTGTCCCGGAGGTAACCCTGATGTCCACTGATCCTGCTGCCGCCTCGCTGCCAGCTGTTCCAGCGTGAACTTTGCCGTCTGCTTTTTCTTCTGCCGCCCCGCTGTCTGCTGTTCCAACAGTAATCCCGCCGCCAACTGCTCCTGCTGCCACCTCGCTGTCTGCTGTCCCAGTGTCAACTTTGCCGTCAACTGATCCTGCTGCCGCTTCGCTGTCTGCTGTTTCAACAGTAATCCCACCGTCAGCTGCTCCTGCTGCCATCTCGCTGTCTGCTGTCCCAGTGTCAACTTTGCCGTCAACTGATCCTGCTGCCACCTTGCTGCCTGCTGTTCCAGCGTCAACTTTGCCGTCAGCTGTTTCTGCTGCCGCCCCGCTGTCTGCTGTTCCAACAGTAATCCCGCTGTCAACTGCTCCTGCTGCCACCTCGCAGTCTGCTGTCCCAGTGTCAACTTTGCCGTCAACTGATCCTGCTGCTGTTTCGCCGTCTGCTGTTCCGGCGTCAACCTTGCCGTCAACTGTTTCTGCTGCCGCTTCGCTGTCTGCTGTTCCAAAAGTAATCCCGCCGTCAACTGCTCCTGCTGCCACCTCGCTGTCAGCTGTCCCAGTGTCAACTTTGCCGTCAACTGATCCTGCTGCCGCCTTGCTGCCAGCTGTTCCAGCGTCCACTTTGCCGTCAGCTGTTTCTGCTGCCGCCCCGCTGTCTGCTGTTCCAACAGTAATCCCGACGCCAACTGCTCCTGCTGCCACCTCGCTGTCTGCTGTCCCAGTGTCAGCTTTGCCGTCAACTGATCCTGCTGCCGCCTTGCTGCCAGCTGTTCCAGCGTCAACTTTGCCGTCAGCTGTTTCTGCTGCCGCCCCGCTGTCTGCTGTTCCAACAGTAATCCCGCCGTCAACTTCTCCTGCTGCCCCCTCGCTGTCTGCTGTCCCAGTGTAAACTTTGCCGTCAACTGATTCTGCTGCCGCCTTGCTGCCTGCTGTTCCAGCGTTTACTTTGCCGTCCACTGTGACTGCTGCTGCTTTGCAGTCTGCTGTTCCGGCGTCAACCTTGCCGTTAGCTGTTTCTGCTGCCGCTTCCATGTCTGCTGTTCCAACAGTAATCCCGCCGTAAACTGCTCCTGCTGCCGCCTCGCTGTCTGCTGTCACAGCGGTAACCCCGCTGTTCACAGCTCCTGCTGCTGCCTTGCTGTCTGCTGTTCCTGCGTCAACTGCTCCTAGTGCTCCTACCACAGCAAATTGTGCTTCTGACTCTGACCGCAAGCAATACCTCACCGTCTGGTATGGCCCTAAGTCATCCGTAATTGAGAGTAAGTGGAATCGAGGTCGATTCCACGTAAGGACGGCCGAGTTGTAAAGTGTTTATATATATGACCATTGATTGCCTACGTTATGTTAGTGTATACCGATATATCGTAGGCTAGTACTTAAGGTATCGATGTTAGTATTAAGTGTTATCAGGAAAGAGTGGGTTGGCCACACTGATCGTGCCTCTGTCTCTTCTTCCGGTGAACTTGATGTCAAGCGCATGCAATTGCGCCTCTGCCGAAAATGTAATCGTGACAAATAAAAACCATCTTGACGTTTACATGAATAATATAGGAGTTTATAGCTCAGAAGTGGGATATTCTCAACGCCCAATAATTATGTTGACGCCCAATCCACAACAATGCGCCTAAATACAGAGAAAATTATGAACCTGCTGAGGGCACATGATGTGGAAGTGCCACCGTCAGCGACGCGAGTACAGATACGCAGACTAGTGTCAGAATTGTCAAGGTCTGCTGCCGCCTCGCCATCTGCTGTCCCGGAGGTAACCCTGATGTCCACTGATCCTGCTGCCGCCTCGCTGCCAGCTGTTCCAGCGTGAACTTTGCCGTCAGCTTTTTCTTCTGCCGCCCCGCTGTCTGCTGTTCCAACAGTAATCCCGCCGCCAACTGCTCCTGCTGCCACCTCGCTGTCTGCTGTCCCAGTGTCAACTTTGCCGTCAACTGATCCTGCTGCCGCCTTGCTGCCAGCTGTTCCAGCGTGAACTTTGCCGTCAGCTTTTTCTTGGCGCCCCGCTGTCTGCTGTTCCAACAGTAATCCCGCCGTCAACTGCTCCTGCTGCCACCTCGCTGTCTGCTGTCCCAGTGTCAACTTTGCCGTCAACTGATCCTGCTGCCGCCTTGCTGCCTGCTGTTCCAGCGTCAACTTTGCCGTCAGCTGTTTCTGCTGCCGCCCCGCTGTCTGCTGTTCCAACAGTAATCCCGCCGCCAACTGCTCCTGCTGCCACCTCGCTGTCTGCTGTCCCAGTGTCAACTTTGCCGTCAACTGATCCTGCTGCCGCTTCGCTGTCTGCTGTTCCAGCGTCAACTTTGCCGTCAGCTGTTTCTGCTGCCGCCCCGCTGTCTGCTGTTCCAACAGTAATCCCGCCGTCAACTGCTCCTGCTGCCACCTCGCTGTCTGCTGTCCCAGTGTCAACTTTTCCGTCAACTGATCCTGCTGCCGCCTTGCTGCCTGCTGTTCCAGCGTCAACTTTGCCGTCAGCTGTTTCTGCTGCCGCCCCGCTGTCTGCTGTTCCAACAGTAATCCCGCCGCCAACTGCTCCTGCTGCCACCTCGCTGTCTGCTGTCCCAGTGTCAACTTTGCCGTCAACTGATCCTGCTGCCGCCTTGCTGCCTGCTGTTCCAGCGTCAACTTTGCCGTCAGCTGTTTCTGCTGCCGCCCCGCTGTCTGCTGTTCCAACAGTAATCCCGCCGTCAACTGCTCCTGCTGCCACCTCGCTGTCTGCTGTCCCAGTGTCAACTTTGCCGTCAACTGTTCCTGCTGCGCTTGCACTGCTCCGCCGCCGCCTTGCTGTCCGCTGTTCCAGCGTCAACTGCTCCTACTGCTGCCTCGCTGCCTGTCTGCTGTTCCAGCGTTAACTTTGCCGTCAACTGCCTCTGCTGCCGCCTCACTATCTGCTGTCACAGCGGTAGCCTCATTGTCCACCGTGCTCCTGCTGCCGCCTGCCTGCTGTTCCAGCATTTACTTTGCCGTCCACTGTGACTGCAGCTGCTTTGCCGTCTGCTGTTCCGGCGTCAACTTTGCCGTCAACTGATCCTGCTGCCGCCTTGCCTGCTGTTCCAGCGTCAACTTTGCCGTCAGCTGATTCCGCTGCCGCCCCGCTGTCTGCTGTTCCAACAGTAATCCCGCCGTCAACTGCTCCTGCTGCCGCCTCGCTGTCTGCTGTCCCAGTGTCAACTTTGCCGTCAACTGATCCTGCTGCCGCCTTGCTGCCTGCTGTTCCAGCGTTAACTTTGCCGTCAGCTGTTTCTGCTGCCGCCCCGCTGTCTGCTGTTCCAACAGTAATCCCGCCGTCAACTGCTTTGCTGCCTCCTCGCTGTCTGCTGTCCCAGTGGTAGCCCCGCTGTGCACTGATCCTGCTGCCGCCTTGCTGCCTGCTGTTCCAGCGTCAACTTTGCCGTCAGCTGATCCTGCTGCCGCCTCGCTGCCTGCTGTTCCAGCGTTAACTTTGCCGTTAACTGCCTCTGCTGCCCCCTCGCTCTCTGCTGTCACAGCGGAAGCCCCGCTGTCCACCGCTCCTGCTGCCGCCGTGCTGCCTGCTGTTCCAGCGTTTACTTTGCCGTCCACTGTGACTGCAGCTGCTTTGCCGTCTGCTGTTCCGGCGTCAACTTTGCCGTCAACTGATCCTGCTGCCGCCTTGCTGCCTGCTGTTCCAGCGTCAACTTTGCCGTCAGCTGATTCCGCTGCCGCCCCGCTGTCTGCTGTTCCAACAGTACTCCCGCCGCCAACTGCTCCTGCTGCCACCTCGCTGTCTGCTGTCCCAGTGTCAAATTTGCCGTCAACTGATCCTGCTGCCGCCTTGCTGCCAGCTGTTCCAGCGTCAACTTTGCCGTCAGCTATTTCTGCTGCCGCCCCGCTGTCTGCTGTTCCAACAGTAATCCCGCCGTCAACTGCTCCTGCTGCCACCTCGCTGTCTGCTGTCCCAGTGTCAACTTTGCCGTCAACTGTTCCTGCTGGCGCCTTGCTGCCTTCTCTTCCAGCGTTAGCTACGGTGTCAACTGCTTCTGCTGCCGCCTCGCTGTTTGCTGTCACAGCGGTAACCCCGCTGTTCACAGCTCCTGCTGCTGCCTTGCTGTCTGCTGTTCCTGCGTCAACTGCTCCTAGTGCTCCTACAACAGCAAATTGTGCTTCTGACTCTGACCGCAAGCAATACCCCACCGTCTGGTATGGCCCTAAGTCTTCCGTAATTGAGAGTAAGTGGAATCGAGGTCGATTCCACGTCAGGACGGCCGAGTTGTAAAGTGTTTATAATATATATGACCATTGACTGCCTACGTTATGTTAGTGTATACCGATATATCGTAAGCTAGTACTTAAGGTATCGATGTTAGTATTAAGTGTTATCAGGAAAGAGTGGGTTGGCCACACTGATCGTGCCTCTGTCTTTCTTCCGGTGAACCCGATGTCAAGCGCACGCATTTGCGCCTCTGCCGAAAATGTAACCGTGACAAATAAAAACCATCTTGACGTTTACATGAATAATATAGGAGTTAATAGCTCAGAAGTGGGATATTCTCAACGCCCAATAATTATGTTGACGCCCAATCCACAACAATGCGCCTAAATACAGAGAAAATGATGAACCTGCTGAGGGCACATGATGTGGAAGCGCCACCGTCAGCAACGCGAGTACAGATACGCAGACTAGTGTCAGAATTGTCAAGGTTTGCTGCCGCCTCGCCGTCTGCTGTCCCAGAGGAAGCCCCGATGTCCACTGATCCTGCTGCCGCCTCGCTGTCTGCTGTTCCAGCGTCAACTTTGCCGTCAACTGATCCTGCTGCCGCCTTGCTGCCTGCTGTTCCAGCGTTAGCTACGGTGTCACCTGCTTCTGCTGCCGCCTCGCTGTCACAGCGGTAACCCCGCTATTCACTGCTCCTGCTGCCGCCTTGCTGTCCGCTGTTCCAGCGTCAACTGCTCCTACTGCTGCCTCGCTGTCTGCTGTTCCAGCGTTTACTTTGCCGTCCACTGTGACTGCTGCTGTTTCGCCGTCTGCTGTTCCGGCGTCAACCTTGCCGTCAACTGATTCTGCTGCCGCTTCGCTGTCTGCTGTTCCAACAGTAATCCCGCTGTCAACTGCTCCTGCTGCCACCTCGCAGTCTGCTGTCCCAGTGTCAACTTTGCCGTGAACTGATCCTGCTGCCACCTTGCTGCCTGCTGTTCCAGCGTCAACTTTGCCGTCAGCTGTTTCTGCTGCCGCCCCGCTGTCTGCTGTTCCAACAGTAATCCCGCTGTCAACTGCTCCTGCTGCCACCTCGCAGTCTGCTGTCCCAGTGTCAACTTTGCCGTCAACTGATCCTGCTGCTGTTTCGCCGTCTGCTGTTCCGGCGTCAACCTTGCCGTCAACTGTTGCTGCTGCCGCTTCGCTGTCTGCTGTTCCAACAGTAATCCCGCCGTCAACTGCTCCTGCTGCCACCTCGCTGTCTGCTGTCCCAGTGTCAACTTTGCCGTCAACTGATCCTGCAGCCGCCTTGCTGCCAGCTGTTCCAGCGTCCACTTTGCCGTCAGCTGTTTCTGCTGCCGCCCCGCTGTCTGCTGTTCCAACAGTAATCCCGCCGTCAACTTCTCCTGCTGCCCCCTCGCTGTCTGCTGTCCCAGTGTCAACTTTGCCGTCAACTGATCCTGCTGCCGCCTTTCTACCAGCTGTTCCAGCGTGAACTTTGCCGTCAGCTTTTTCTTCTGCCGCCCCGCTGTCTGCTGTTCCAACAGTAATCCCGCCGCCAACTGCTCCTGCTGCCACCTCGCTGTCTGCTGTCCCAGTGTCAGCTTTGCCGTCAACTGATCCTGCTGCCGCCGTGCTGCCAGCTGTTCCAGCGTCAACTTTGCCGTCAGCTGTTTCTGCTGCCGCCCCGCTGTCTACTGTTCCAACAGTAATCCCGCCGTCAACTTCTCCTGCTGCCCCCTCGCTGTCTGCTGTCCCAGTGTAAACTTTGCCGTCAACTGATTCTGCTGCCGCCTTGCTGCCTGCTGTTCCAGCGTTTACTTTGCCGTCCACTGTGACTGCTGCTGCTTTGCCGTCTGCTGTTCCGGCGTCAACCTTGCCGTCAGCTGTTTCTGCTGCCGCTTCCATGTCTGCTGTTCCAACAGTAATCCCGCCGTAAACTGCTCCTGCTGCCGCCTCGCTGTCTGCTGTCACAGCGGTAACCCCGCTGTTCACAGCTCCTGCTGCTGCCTTGCTGTCTGCTGTTCCTGCGTCAACTGCTCCTAGTGCTCCTACCACAGCAAATTGTGCTTCTGACTCTGACCGCAAGCAATACCTCACCGTCTGGTATGGCCCTAAGTCTTCCGTAATTGAGAGTAAGTGGAATCGAGGTCGATTCCACGTAAGGACGGCCGAGTTGTAAAGTGTTTATAATATATATGACCATTGATTGCCTACGTTATGTTTGTGTATACCGATATATCGTAGGCTAGTACTTAAGGTATCGATGTTAGTATTAAGTGTTATCAGGAAAGAGTGGGTTGGCCACACTGATCGTGCCTCTGTCTCTTCTTCCGGTGAACTTGATGTCAAGCGCATGCAATTGCGCCTCTGCCGAAAATGTAATCGTGACAAATAAAAACCATCTTGACGTTTACATGAATAATATAGGAGTTTATAGCTCAGAAGTGGGATATTCTCAACGCCCAATAATTATGTTGCCCCAACACAACAATGCGCCTAAATACAGAGAAAATGATGAACCTGCTGAGGGCACATGATGTGGAAGTGCCACCGTCAGCGCCGCGAGAACAGATACGCAGACTAGTGTCAGAATTGTCAAGGTCTGCTGCCGCCTCGCCATCTGCTGTCCCGGAGGTAACCCTGATGTCCACTGATCCTGCTGCCGCCTCGCTGTCTGCTGTTCCAGCGTCAACTTTGCCGTCAGCTGTTTCTGCTGGCGCCCCGCTGTCTGCTGTTCCAACAGTAATCCCGCCGTCAACTGCTCCTGCTGCCACCTCGCTGTCTGCTGTCCCAGTGTAAACTTTGCCGTCAACTGATCCTGCTGCCGCCATGCTGCCTGCTGTTCCAGCGTTAGCTACGGTGTCAACTGCTTCTGCTGCCGCTGTCGCTGTCACAGCGGTAACCCCGCTATTCACTGCTCCTGCTGCCGCCGTGCTGTCCGCTGTTCCAGCGTCAACTGCTCCTACTGCTGCCTCGCTGTCTGCTGTTCCAGCGTTAACTTTGCCGTCAACTGCCTCTGCTTCCGCCTCACTGTCTGCTGTCACAGCGCTAGCCTCGCTGTCCACCGCTCCTGCTGCCGCCGTGCTGCCTGCTGTTCCAGCGTTTACTTTGCCGTCCACTGTGACTGCTGCTGCTTTGCCGTCTGCTGTTCCAGCGTCAACTTTGCCGTCAGCTGTTTCCGCTGCCGCCCCGCTGTCTGCTGTTCTAACAGTAATCCCGCCGCCAACTGCTCCTGCTGCCACCTCGCTGTCTGCTGTCCCAGTGTCAACTTTGCCGTCAACAGATCCTGCTGCCGCGTTGCTGCCTGCTGTTCCAGCGTTAACTACGGTGTCAACTGCATCTGCTGCCGCCTCGCTGTCTGCTGTCACAGCGGTAACCCCGCTGTTCACAGCTCCTGCTGCTGCCTTGCTGTCTGCTGTTCCTGCGTCAACTGCTCCTAGTGCTCCTACAACAGCAAAACGTGCTTCTGACTCTGACCGCAAGCAATACCTCACCGTCTGGTATGGCCCTAAGTCTTCCATAATTGAGAGTAAGTGGAATCGAGGTCGATTCCACGTCAGGACGGCCGAGTTGTAAAGTGTTTATATATATTGTAAAGAAGCTTTCTAAGGCTGGGGTAGAGACTCAGTCCTGTCCAGTGCCTTTTACAATAAAATTTATAAAATACCGAGACTCGGAGACCTGCCTCGATAGTTCCCCCCTTATGAGGCTCCGGTGGCCCACCCACGCATACCGAGAAGCGCTCAAAGTATGCGTGGTTGCACCAACCGGCCATTTGGACGTGGTCACAACACTAACAAGAGTTGGGAAACGCGAGTGGCGAGGCACCGGCAGACTCGCCAAGACGCACAGAGTATCCCTCGGAATGCGCCTTGTCGATCTGCCGGTAGCCCGGGCGATGCCGGACACCACAGGAGCATGCAGAGAAACGCTCGGAACATGTTCCGTGGCGTCGCCGACCGCCCTGCCAACTACGCGGCCTACACGTGGCCAATGGACACTGGCATGGCCACCAATAGCACAGAGAAACCCTCGGAATGCGAGTTGGCGTCACCACCGGTGGTCGGGCAATACCGAATCGCCGCCACACGTGCAGAGAAACGCTCGGAACACGTGTTGCGGCCATGCGGTACGCCGCGTCCATCCCCGACACAATACACTACACGACACTAAAACGGTTGACACGGTTATGATTTATATATTTGGGACTTTATTTTACTATATTCCTTAATTTCCTAACCATACCGCACAACAAAAACAAAATCCCGCCCATTATTTCCCCAGAACCAGTGGCCAGCTTACCAGTGCTCCATTCTGTTGTATTGTTAAATGTTTTCGCACACCCGTCTCAGTCAAGAGCTATATCGCGACTCCCCAGCCACGCATCTTCAAAACGACGTCGCACCCTTTTCCAGTCGCGATCGCTGCTTAGGGCTCTGCAGCGGCGTCTGACCTTAAGCTGCCGACGCCACTCTCGATGTCCGCCTGCTCTCGTTCGGGTCGCTGCGGTCGTCGTTCGTGGCTCTGCTGCTTCTGTATTTGTCGCGGCCTCGGCTCTGCTGTTGCGCTTTCTGCTGCATCGATGCTTGCGTGTCATGTGCAAACTCTCTGAGCGAGCTCGCACATGATCCCGTTACTTTTCAGTGATGCCCGGTAGCATCAGTGATGCGCGCTCAGCTCTTAATGTACCCCGTCCCGAATATATATAAATACTTAAAACTCCTGCCTTGTGGGTATTTTTGTGTAGGAGTCTTTGCACTCCTTCACAATATGACCATTGATTGCCTACGTTATGTTAGTGTATACCGATATATCGTAGGCTAGTACTTAAGGTATCGATGTTAGTATTAAGTGTTATCAGGAAAGAGTGGGTTGGCCACACTGATCGTGCCTCTGTCTCTTCTTCCGGTGAACCTGATGTCAAGCGCACGCATTTGCGCCTCTGCCGAAAATGTAATCGTGACAAATAAAAACCATCTTGACGTTTACTTGAATAATATAGGAGTTTATAGCTCAGAAGTGGGATATTATCAACGCCCAATAATTATGTTGACGCCCAATCCACAACAATGCGCCTAAATACAGACAAAATGATGAACCTGCTGAGGGCACATGATGTGGAAGTGCCACCGTCAGCGACGCGAGTACAGATACGCAGACTAGTGTCAGAATTGACAAGGTTTGGTGCCGCCTCACTGTCTGCTGTCACAGCGGTAGCCCCGATGTCCACTGATCCTGCTGCCGCCTCGCTGTGTGCTGTTCCAGCGTCAACTTTGCCGTCAGCTGTTTCTGCTGCCGCCCCGCTGTCTGCTGTTCCAACAGTAATCCCGCAGTCAACTTCTCCTGCTGCCACTTCGCTGTCTGCTGTCCCAGTGTCAATTTTGCCGTCAACTGATCCTGCTGCCGCCTTGCGCCAGCTGTTCCAGCGTCAACTTTGCCGTCAGCTGTTTCTGCTGCCGCCCCGCTGTCTGCTGTTCCAACAGTAATCCCGCCGTCAGCTGCTCCTGCTGCCACCTCGCTGTCTGCTGTCCCAGTGTCAACTTTGCCGTCAACTGATCCTGCTGCCGCCTTGCTGCCTGCTGTTCCAGCGTCAACTTTGCCGTCAGCTTTTTCTGCTGCCGCCCCGCTGTCTGCTGTTCCAACAGTAATCCCGCCGTCAGCTGCTCCTGCTGCCACCTCGCTGTCTGCTGTCCCAGTGTCAACTTTGCCGTCAACTGATCCTGCTGCCGCCTTGCTGCCTGCTGTTCCAGCGTCAACTTTGCCGTCAGCTGTTTCTGCTGCCGCCCCGCTGTCTGCTGTTCCAACAGTAATCCCGCCGTCAGCTGCTCCTGCTGCCACTTCGCTGTCTGCTGTCCCAGTGTCAATTTTGCCGTCAACTGATCCTGCTGCCGCCTTGCGCCAGCTGTTCAAGCGTCACTTTTGCCGTCTGCTGTTTCTGCTGCCGCCCCGCTGTCTGCTGTTCCAACAGTAATCCCGCCGTCAACTTCTCCTGCTGCCACTTCGCTGTCTGCTGTCTCAGTGTAAATTTTGCCGTCAACTGATCCTGCTGCCGCCTTGCCGCCAGCTGTTCAAGCGTCAACTTTGCCGTCAGCTGTTTCTGCTGCCGCCCCGCTGTCTGCTGTTCCTACAGTAATCCCGCTGTCAACTGCTCCTGCTGCCACCTCGCTGTCTGCTGTCCCAGTGTCAACTTTGCCGTCAACTGATCCTGCTGCCGCCTTGCTTCCTGCTGTTCCAGCGTCAACTTTGCCGTCAGCTGTTTCTGCTGCCGCCCCGCTGTCTGCTGTTCCAACAGTAATCCCGCAGTCAACTTCTCCTGCTGCCACTTCGCTGTCTGCTGTCCCAGTGTCAATTTTGCCGTCAACTGATCCTGCTGCCGCCTTGCGCCAGCTGTTCAAGCGTCAACTTTGCCGTCAGCTGTTTCTGCTGCCGCCCCGCTGTCTGCTGTTCCAACAGTAATCCCGCCGTCAGCTGCTCCTGCTGCCACCTCGCTGTCTGCTGTCCCAGTGTCAACTTTGCCGTCAACTGATCCTGCTGCCGCCTTGCTGCCTGCTGTTCCAGCGTCAACTTTGCCGTCAGCTGTTTCTGCTGCCGCCCCGCTGTCTGCTGTTCCAACAGTAATCCCGCAGTCAACTTCTCCTGCTGCCACTTCGCTGTCTGCTGTCCCAGTGTCAATTTTGCCGTCAACTGATCCTGCTGCCGCCTTGCGCCAGCTGTTCCAGCGTCAACTTTGCCGTCAGCTGTTTCTGCTGCCGCCCCGCTGTCTGCTGTTCCAACAGTAATCCCGCCGTCAGCTGCTCCTGCTGCCACCTCGCTGTCTGCTGTCCCAGTGTCAACTTTGCCGTCAACTGATCCTGCTGCCGCCTTGCTGCCTGCTGTTCCAGCGTCAACTTTGCCGTCAGCTGTTTCTGCTGCCGCCCCGCTGTCTGCTGTTCCAACAGTAATCCCGCCGTCAGCTGCTCCTGCTGCCACCTCGCTGTCTGCTGTCCCAGTGTCAACTTTGCCGTCAACTGATCCTGCTGCCGCCTTGCTGCCTGCTGTTCCAGCGTCAACTTTGCCGTCAGCTGTTTCTGCTGCCGCCCCGCTGTCTGCTGTTCCAACAGTAATCCCGCCGTCAGCTGCTCCTGCTGCCACTTCGCTGTCTGCTGTCCCAGTGTCAATTTTGCCGTCAACTGATCCTGCTGCCGCCTTGCTGCCAGCTGTTCAAGCGTCAACTTTGCCGTCTGCTGTTTCTGCTGCCGCCCCGCTGTCTGCTGTTCCAACAGTAATCCCGCCGTCAACTTCTCCTGCTGCCACTTCGCTGTCTGCTGTCCCAGTGTAAATTTTGCCGTCAACTGATCCTGCTGCCGCCTTGCTGCCAGCTGTTCAAGCGTCAACTTTGCCGTCAGCTGTTTCTGCTGCCGCCCCGCTGTCTGCTGTTCCAACAGTAATCCCGCTGTCAACTGCTCCTGCTGCCACCTCGCTGTCTGCTGTCCCAGTGTCAACTTTGCCGTCAACTGATCCTGCTGCCGCCTTGCTGCCTGCTGTTCCAGCGTCAACTTTGCCGTCAGCTGTTTCTGCTGCCGCCCCGCTGTCTGCTGTTCCAACAGTAATCCCGCAGTCAACTTCTCCTGCTGCCACTTCGCTGTCTGCTGTCCCAGTGTCAATTTTGCCGTCAACTGATCCTGCTGCCGCCTTGCGCCAGCTGTTCAAGGTCAACTTTGCCGTCAGCTGTTTCTGCTGCCGCCCCGCTGTCTGCTGTTCCAACAGTAATCCCGCCGTCAGCTGCTCCTGCTGCCACCTCGCTGTCTGCTGTCCCAGTGTCAACTTTGCCGTCAACTGATCCTGCTGCCGCCTTGCTGCCTGCTGTTCCAGCGTCAACTTTGCCGTCAGCTGTTTCTGCTGCCGCCCCGCTGTCTGCTGTTCCAACAGTAATCCCGCCGTCAGCTGCTCCTGCTGCCACCTCGCTGTCTGCTGTCCCAGTGTCAACTTTGCCGTCAACTGATCCTGCTGCCGCCTTGCTGCCTGCTGTTCCAGCGTCAACTTTGCCGTCAGCTGTTTCTGCTGCCGCCCCGCTGTCTGCTGTTCCAACAGTAATCCCGCCGTCAGCTGCTCCTGCTGCCACCTCGCTGTCTGCTGTCCCAGTGTCAACTTTGCCGTCAAGTGATCCTGCTGCCACCTTGCTGCCCGCTGTTCCAGCGTCAACTTTGCCGTCAGCTGTTTCTGCTGCCACCCCGCTGTCTGCTGTTCCCGCTGTCAACTGCTCCTGCTGCCACCTCGCTGTCTGCTGTCCCAGTGTCAACTTTGCCGTCAACTGATCCTGCTGCCGACTTGCTGCCAGGTGTTCCAGCGTCAACTTTGCCGTCAGCTGTTTCTGCTGCCGCCCCGCTGTCTGCTGTTCCAATAGTTATCCCGCCGTCAACTGCTCCTGCTGCCACCTCGCTGTCTGCTGTCCCAGTGTCAACTTTGCCGTCAACTGATCCTGCTGCCGCCTTGCTGCCTGCTGTTCCAGCGTCAACTTTGCCGTCAGCTGTTTCTGCTGCCGCCCCGCTGTCTGCTGTTCCAACATTAATCCCGCAGTCAACTGCTCCTGCTGCCATCTCGCTGTCTGCTGTCTCAGTGCTAACTTTGCCGTTAGCTGTTTCTGCTGCCGCCCCGCTGTCTGCTGTTCCAACAGTAATCCCGCCGCCGACTGCTCCTGCTGCCACCTCGCTGTCTGCTGTCCCAGTGTCAACTTTGACGTCAACTGATCCTGCTGCCGCTTCGCTGTCTGCTGTTCCAGCAGTTATCGCGCCGTCAGCTGCTCCTGCTGCAACCTCGCTGTCTGCTGTCCCAGTGTCAACTTTGCCGTCAACTGATCCTGCTGCCGCCTTGCCGCCAGCTGTTCAAACGTCAACTTTGCCGTCAGCTGTTTCTGCTGCCGCCCCGCTGTCTGCTGTTCCAACAGTAATCCCGCAGTCAACTTCTCCTGCTGCCACTTCGCTGTCTGCTGTCCCAGTGTCAATTTTGCCGTCAACTGATCCTGCTGCCGCCTTGCGCCAGCTGTTCAAGCGTCAACTTTGCCGTCAGCTGTTTCTGCTGCCGCCCCGCTGTCTGCTTTTCCAACAGAAATCCCGCCGTCAACTGCTCCTGCTGCCGCCTTGCAGTCCGCTGTTCCAGCGACAACTGCTTCTACTGCTGCCTAGCTGTCTGCTGTCCCAGTGTCAACTTTGCCGTCAACTGATCCTGCTGCCGCCTTGCTGCCTGCTGTTCCAGCGTCAACTTTGCCGTCAGCTGTTTCTGCTGCCGCCCCGCTGTCTGCTGTTCCAACATTAATCCCGCAGTCAACTTCTCCGGCTGCCACTTCGCTGTCTGCTGTCCCAGTGTCAATTTTGCCGTCAACTGATCCTGCTGCCGCCTTGCTGCCTGCTGTTCCAGCGTCAACTTTGCCGTCAGCTGTTGCTGCTGCCGCCCCGCTGTCTGCTGTTCCAACAGTAATCCCGCAGTCATTTTCTCCTGCTGCCACTTCGCTGTCTGCTGTCCCAGTGTCAATTTTGCCGTCACTGCCGCCTTGCGCCAGCTGTTCAAGCGTCAACTTTGCCGTCAGCTGTTTCTGCTGCCGCCCCGCTGTCTGCTGTTCCAACAGTTATCCCGCAGTCATTTTCTCCTGCTGCCACTTCGCTGTCTGCTGTCAGAGTGTCAATTTTGCCGTCAACTGATCCTGCTGCCGCCTTGCCGCCAGCTGTTCAAGCGTCAACTTTGCCGTCAGCTGTTTCTGCTGCCGCCCCGCTGTCTGCTGTTCCAACAGTAATCCCGCCGTCAACTTCTCCTGCTGCCACTTCGCTGTCTGCTGTCTCAGTGTAAATTTTGCCGTCAACTGATCCTGCTGCCGCCTTGCCGCCAGCTGTTCAAGCGTCAACTTTGCCGTCAGCTGTTTCTGCTGCCGCCCCGCTGTCTGCTGTTCCAACAGTAATCCCGCTGTCAACTGCTCCTGCTGCCACCTCGCTGTCCCAGTGTCAACTTTGCCGTCAACTGATCCTGCTGCCGACTTGCTGCCAGCTGTTCCAGCTTCAGCTTTGCCGTCAGCTGTTTCTGCTGCCGCCCCGCTGTCTGCTGTTCCAACAGTAATACCGCCGTCAACTTCTCCTGCTGCCGCTTCGCTGTCTGCTGTCTCATTGTAAATTTTGCCGTCAACTGATCCTGCTGCCGCATTGCCGCCAGCTGTTCAAGCGTCAACTTTGCCGTCAGCTGTTTCTGCTGCCGCCCCGCTGTCTGCTGTTCCAACAGTAATCCCGCAGTCAACTTCTCCTGCGTCCACTTCGCTGTCTGCTGTCCCAGTGTCAACTTTGACGTCAACTGATCCTGCTGCCGCTTCGCTGTCTGCTGTTCCAACAGTTATCGCGCTGTCAGCTGCTCCTGCTGCAACCTCGCTGTCTGCTGTCCCAGTGTCAACTTTGCCGTCAACTGATCTTGCTGCCACCTTGCTGCCTGCTGTTCCAGCGTCAACTTTGCCGTCAGCTGTTTCTGCTGCCGCCCCGCTGTCTGCTGTTCCAACAGTAATACCGCCGTCAACTTCTCCTGCTGCCGCTTCGCTTTCTGCTGTCTCATTGTAAATTTTGCCGTCAACTGATCCTGCTGCCACATTGCCGCCAGCTGTTCAAGCGTCAACTTTGCCGTCAGCTGTTTCTGCTGCCGCCCCGCTGTCTGCTGTTCCAACAGTAATCCCGCAGTCAACTTCTCCTGCGTCCACTTCGCTGTCTGCTGTCCCAGTGTCAACTTTGCAGTCAACTGCTCCTGCTGCCATTTCGCTGTCTGCTGTCTCAGTGTCAACTTTGCCGTCAACTGATCCTGCTGCCACCTTGCTGCCTGCTGTTGCAGCGTCAACTTTGCCGTCAGCTGTTTCTGCTGCCGCCCCGCTGTCTGCTGTTCCAACAGTTATCCCGCTGTCAACAGCTCCTGCTGCCACCTCGCTGTCCCAGTGTCAACTTTGCCGTCAACTGATCCTGCTGCCGACTTGCTGCCAGCTGTTCCAGCGACAACTTTGCCGTCAGCTGTTTCTGCTGCCGCCCCGCTGTCTGCTGTTCCAACAGTTACCCCGCCGTCAACTGTTCCTGCTGCCACCTCGCTGTCTGCTGTCCCAGTGTCAACTTTGCCGTCAACTGATCCTGATGCCGCCTTGCTGCCTGCTGTTCCAGCGTCAACTTTGCCGTCAGCTGTTTCTGCTGCCGCCCCGCTGTCTGCTGTTCCAACATTAATCCCGCAGTCAACTGCTCCTGCTGCCACTTCGCTGTCTGCTGTCCCAGTGTCAATTTTGCCGTCAACTGATCCTGCTGCCGCCTTGCGCCAGCTGTTCAAGCGTCAACTTTGCCGTCAGCTGTTTCTGCTGCCGCCCCGCTGTCTGCTGTTCCAACATTAATCCCGCAGTCAACTGCTCCTGCTGCCATCTCGCTGTCTGCTGTCTCAGTGTCAACTTTGCCGTCAACTGATCCTGCTGCCGACTTGCTGCCAGCTGTTCCAGCGACAACTTTGCCGTCAGCTGTTTCTGCTGCCGCCCCGCTGTCTGCTGTTCCAACAGTTATCCCGCTGTCAACAGCTCCTGTTGTCACCTCGCTGTCCCAGTGTCAACTTTGCCGTCAACTGATCCTGCTGCCGACTTGCTGCCAGCTGTTCCAGCGACAACTTTGCCGTCAGCTGTTTCTGCTGCCGCCCCGCTGTCTGCTGTTCCAACAGTTATCCCGCTGTCAACAGCTCCTGCTGCCACCTCGCTGTCTGCTGTCCCAGTGTCAACTTTGCCGTCAACTGATCCTGCTGCCACCTTGCTGCCTGCTGTTGCAGCGTCAACTTTGCCGTCAGCTGTTTCTGCTGCAGCCCCGCTGTCTGCTGTTCCAACAGTTATCCCGCTGTCAACAGCTCCTGCTGCCACCTCGCTGTCCCAGTGTCAACTTTGCCGTCAACTGATCCTGCTGCCGACTTGCTGCCAGCTGTTCCAGCGACAACTTTGCCGTCAGCTGTTTCTGCTGCCGCCCCGCTGTCTGCTGTTCCAACAGTTATCCCGCTGTCAACTGCTCCTGCTGCCACCTCGCTGTCTGCTGTCCCAGTGTCAACTTTGCCGTCAACTGATCCTGATGCCGCCTTGCTGCCTGCTGTTCCAGCGTCAACTTTGCCGTCAGCTGTTTCTGCTGCAGCCCCGCTGTCTGCTGTTCCAACATTAATCCCGCAGTCAACTGCTCCTGCTGGCATCTCGCTGTCTGCTGTCTCAGTGTCAACTTTGCCGTCAACTGATCCTGCTGCCACCTTGCTGCCTGCTGTTGCAGCGTCAACTTTGCCGTCAGCTGTTTCTGCTGCCGCCCAACTGTCTGCTGTTCCAACAGTAATCCCGCTGTCAACTGCTCCTGCTGCCACCTCGCTGTCCCAGTGTCAACTTTGCCGTCAACTGATCCTGATGCCGCCTTGCTGCCAGCTGTTCCAGCGACAACTTTGCCGTCAGCTGTTTCTGCTGCAGCCCCGCTGTCTGCTTTTCCAACAGAAATGCCGCCGTCAACTGCTCCTGCTTCCGCCTTGCAGTCCGCTGTTCCAGCGACAACTGCTTCTACTGCTGCCTAGCTGTCTGCTGTCCCAGTGTCAACTTTGCCGTAAACTGATCCTGCTGCCGCCTTGCTGCCGCTGTCAACTGCTCCTGCTGTCACCTCGCTGTCCCAGTGTCAACTTTGCCGTCAACTGATCCTGCTGCCGCCTTGCTGCCTGCTGTTCCAGCGTCAGCTGTGCCGTCAACTGTTTCTGCTGGCGCTTCGCTGTCTGCTGTTCCAACAGTCATCCCGCCGCCAACTGCTCCTGCTGCCACCTTGCTGCCTGCTGTTGCAGCGTCAACTTTGCCGTAAGCTGTTTCTGCTGCCGCCCCGCTGTCTGCTGTTCCAACAGTTATCCCGCTGTCAACAGCTCCTGCTGCCACCTCGCTGTCCCAGTGTCAACTTTGCCGTCAACTGATCCTGCTGCCGACTTGCTGCCAGCTGTTCCAGCGACAACTTTGCCGTCAGCTGTTTCTGCTGCCGCCCCGCTGTCTGCTGTTCCAACAGTTATCCCGCCGTCAACTGCTCCTGCTGCCACCTCGCTGTCTGCTGTCCCAGTGTCAACTTTGCCGTCAACTGATCCTGATGCCGACTTGCTGCCTGCTGTTCCAGCGTCAACTTTGCCGTCAGCTGTTTCTGTTGCCGCCCCGCTGTCTGCTGTTCCAACATTAATCCCGCAGTCAACTGCTCCTGCTGCCATCTCGCTGTCTGCTGTCTCAGTGTCAACTTTGCCGTCAACTGATCCTGCTGCCACCTTGCTGCCTGCTGTTGCAGCATCAACTTTGCCGTCAGCTGTTTCTGCTGCCGCCCAACTGTCTGCTGTTCCAACAGTAATCCCGCTGTCAACTGCTCCTGCTGCCACCTCGCTGTCCCAGTGTCAACTTTGCCGTCAACTGATCCTCCTGACGAATTGCTGCCAGCTGTTCCAGCGACAACTTTGCCGTCAGCTGTTTCTGCTGCCGCCCCGCTGTCTGCTGTTCCAACAGTTATCCCGCCGTCAACTGCTCCTGCTGCCACCTCGCTGTCTGCTGTCCCAGTGTCAACTTTGCCGTCAACTGATCCTGCTGACGACTTGCTGCCAGCTGTTCCAGCGACAACTTTGCTGTCAGCTGTTTCTGCTGCCGCCCCGCTGTCTGCTGTTCCAACAGTCATCCCGCTGTCAACTGCTCCTGCTGCCACCTCGCTGTCTGCTGTCCCAGTGTCAACTTTGCCGTCAACTGATCCTGCTGCCGCCTTGCTGCCTGCTGTTGCAGCGTCAACTTTGCCGTCAGCTGTTTCAGCTGCCGCCCCGCTGTCTGCTGTTCCAACAGTTATCCCGCCGTCAACTGCTCCTGCTGCCACCTCGCTGTCTGCTGTCCCAGTGTCAACTTTGCCGTCAACTGATCCTGCTGACGACTTGCTGCCAGCTGTTCCAGCGACAACTTTGCTGTCAGCTGTTTCTGCTGCCGCCCCGCTGTCTGCTGTTCCAACAGTCATCCCGCTGTCAACTGCTCCTGCTGCCACCTCACTGTCTGCTGTCCCAGTTTCAACTTTACCGTCAACTGATCCTGCTGCCAGCTGTTCCAGTGTCAACTTTGCCGTCAGCTGTTTCTGCTGCCGCCCCGCTGTCTGCTGTTCCAACAGTAATCCCGCCGTCAACTTCTCCTGCTGCCACTTCGCTGTCTGCTGTCCCATCGTCCACTTTACCGTCAACTGATCCTGCTGCCGCCTAGCTGCCTGCTGTTCCAGCGTCCACTTTGCCGTCAACTGTTTCTGCTGCCGCTTCGCTGTCTGCTGTTCCAACAGTAATCCCGCCGTCAACTGATCCTGCTGCCGCCTTGCTGCCAGCTGTTCCAGCTTCTACTTTGTCGTCAACTGTTCCTGCTGCCGATTCGCTGTCTGCCGTTCCAGCGTTAGCCTTGTCGTCAACTGCTCCTGCTGCCGCATCGCTGTCTGCTGTTCAGGCGTCAACCTCGCCGTCAACTGTTTCTGCTGCCGCTTCGCTGTCTGCTGTTCCAACAGTAATCCCGCCGTCAACTGATCCTGCTGCCGCCTTGCTGCCAGCTGTTCCAGCTTCTACTTTGTCGTCAACTGTTCCTGCTGCCGATTCGCTGTCTGCCGTTCCAGCGTTAACCTTGTCGTCAACTGCTCCTGCTGCCGCATCGCCGTCTGCTCTGCCGGCGTCAACCTTGCCGTCAACTGTTTCTGCTGCCGCTTCGCTGTCTGCTGTTCCAACAGTAATCCCGCCGTCAACTGCTCCTGCTGCCACCTCGCTGTCTGCTGTTCCGGCGTCAACCTTGCCGTCAACTGTTTCTGCTGCCGCTTCGCTGTCTGCTGTTCCAACAGTAATCCCGCCGTCAACTGATCCTGCTGCCGCCTTGCTGCCAGCTGTTCCAGCTTCTACTTTGTCGTCAACTGTTCCTGCTGCCGATTCGCTGTCTGCCGTTCCAGCGTTAACCTTGTCGTCAACTGCTCCTGCTGCCGCATCGCTGTCTGCTGTTCAGGCGTCAACCTCGCCGTCACTTTTTTCTGCTGCCGCCCCGCTGTCTGCTGTTCCAACAGTAATCCCGCTGTCCACTGTTCCCGCTGCTGCCCTGTTGTCTGCGGTTCCAACAGCAACACCGCTGTCAACTGTTCCTGTTGCTGTCTGCTGTTCCAGAGTTGGCTTTGCCATCCACCGTCTGCCGTTCTGGAGGCAGCTCAGATTCCAGTGTCATTGAACGAACTCTTGGGTAATCTGCGTAAACAGAAAGAAGTCCTGGAACTACAACAGCAAATTGTGCTTCTGACTTCTGACCGCAAGCAATACCTCACCGTCTGGTATATCCCAAAGTCTTCCATAATTGAGATTAAGTGGAATCGAGGTCGATTCCACGTCAGGATGGCCGAGTTGTAGAGTGTTTATATATAGGACTATCGATTGCCTATGTTATGTCAGTGTATACCGATATCTCGTACGCTAGAACTTAAGGTATCGATGTCAGTATTGAGTGTTATCAGGCCACACTGATCGTGCCTCTGTCTCTTCTTCCGGTGAACCTGATGTCAAGCGCACGCAATTGCGCCTCTGCCGAAAATGTAATCGTGACAATAAAAACCATATTGACGTTTACATTAATAATATAGGAGTTTTTAGCTCTGAAGTGGGATATTCTCAACGCCCAATAATTATGTTGACGCCCAATCCACAACAATGGGCCTAAATAAAGAGAAAATGATGAACCTGCTGAGGGCACATGACGTAGAAGTGCCACCGTCAACGACGCGAGTACAGATACGCAGACTAGTCTCAGAATTGTCTAGGTCTTTTTCCTGCTGTTCCAGCGTCAACTTTGCCGTCAGATGTTTCTGCTGCCGCCCCGCTGTCTGCTGTTCCAACAGTAATCCTGCCGTCAACTGTTCCTGCTGCCACCTCGCTGTCTGCTGTCCCAGTGTCAACTTTGCCGTCAACTGATCCTGCTGCCGTCATGCTGTCTGTACTTCCAGCGTTAACTACGTTGTCCACTGCTTCTGCTGCCGCCTCGCTGTCTGCTGTCACAGCGGTAACCCCGCTGTTCACAGCTCCTGCTGCTGCCTTGCTGTCTGCTGTTCCAGCGTCAACTGCTCCTACTGCTCCTACAACAGCAAATCGTGCTTCTGACGTCTGACCGCAAGCAATACCTCACCGTCTGATATGGCCCTAAGGCTTCCGTTATTGAGAGTAAGTGGAATCGAGGTCGATTCCACGTCAGGACGGCCGAGTTTTAAAGTGTTTATATATATGACCATCGATAGCCTATGTTATGTTAGTGTATACCGATATATCGTATATACCGATATATCGTAATATAGTACTTAAGGTATCGATGTTAGTATTAAGTATTCTCAGGAAAGAGCAATTGCGCCTTTGCCGAAAATGTAATCGTGTGCTGAGGGCACAGTCAGCGACGCGAGTACAGATACGCAGACTAGTTTCCGAATTGTCAAGGTCTGCTGCCGCCTCGCCGTCTGCTGTCCCAGAGTTAACCCCGATGTCCACTGATCCTGCTGCCGCCTCGCTGTCTGCTGTTCCAGCGTCAACTTTACCGTCAGCTGTTTCTCGCCGTCAACTGCTCCTGCTGCCACCTCGCTGTCTGCTGTCCCAGTGTCAACTTTGCCGTCAACTGATCCTGCTGCCGCCTTGCTGCCTGCTTTTCCAGCGTCAACTTTGCCGTCAGCTGTTTCTGCTGCCGCCCCGCTGTCTGCTGTTCCAACAGAAATCTCGCCATCAACTGATCCTGCTGCCACCTCGATGTCTGCTGTCCCAGTGTCAACTTTGCCGTCAACTGATCCTGCTGCCGCCTTGCTGCCTGCTGTTCCAGCGTTATCTACGGTGTCAACTGCTTCTGCTGCCGCCTCGCTGTCTGCTGTTCACTGCTCCTGCTGCCGCCTTGCAGTCCGCGGTTCCAGCCTCAACTGCTCCTACTGCTGCCTCGCTGTCTGCTGTTCCAGTGTCATTTTTGCCGTCAACTGATCCTGCTACCGCCTTGCTGCCTGCTGTTCCAGCTTCAACTTTGCCGTCAGCTGTTTCTTCTGCCGCTTCGCTGTCTGCTGTTCCAACAGTAATCCCGCCGTCAACTGCTCCTGCTGCCGCCCCGCTGTCTGCTGTTCCAACAGAAATCTCGCCGTCAACTGATCCTGCTACCACCTCGATGTCTGCTGTCCCAGTGTCAACTTTGCCGTCAACTGATCCTGCTGCCGCCTTGCTGCCTGCTGTTCCAGCGTTATCTACGGTGTCAACTGCTTCTGCTGCCGCCTCGCTGTCTGCTGTTCACTGCTCCTGCTGCCGCCTTGCAGTCCGCGGTTCCAGCGTCAACTGCTCCTACTGCTGCCTCGCTGTCTGCTGTTCCAGTGTCATTTTTGCCGTCAACTGATCCTGCTACCGCCTTGGTGCCTGCTGTTCCAGCGTCAACTATTTTTTTTTTATACTTTGATACCGAAGGTCTCATAGTATATTGGTTTTGTGCAATGTCCGTCATGGTGTCCGTCTGGCCGTCTGTCCGTCAGTATGAACGCAACTTTTTTCGACACCCGTAACGCTAGAGACTTGACTTTTGCAATTATGTTTGTCTATAGGCGCGACAGATAAAGTGTCAAGATTGGGGTGCCACTCCTACTAGGAGGCTGGGAAATCGATAAATTCGATAACTGAAAACCGATTAAACCAAATATTTCTCACATTCTTACAGCTAGAGTTACCAAATTTTGCACGCAGATAGCTAGTCATGTCCTTGAAAAAACTGCATCAAATTTTTGGATGCCACGCCCACTCCTTCCGCCCCCATCATCCCTGCTCCTTGAAACTGGAAACGCCTATAGTTTTCACATTTTTTTGTGCTAGAGACACCAAATTTTGTGTGAAGATAGATATTGACGTTCCCCAAAAAAATGCATCAAAATTTAGGATGCCACGCCCACCTAAGCCACCCGCCTTATTAAATCGGAATCGGCTATATCTTGAGCTAGAGCCACCAAACTTGGTAGGAAGATTGATAGTGACAGTTTAAATTATTTGATTCAAAAATTTGGATGCCACGCCCACCAAAGCCACCCGCCTTATAAAATCGGAATCGGCTACATCTTTAACAGTTTTTGAGCTAGAGCCACCAAACTTGGTAGGAAGATTGATAGTGACAGTTAAGAACATTTGATTCAAAATTTTTAATGCCACGCCCACCCGCCTCATAAAATTGGAATCGGCCATATCTTTAAGAGTTTTTGAGCTAGATCCCTTAAACTTGGTAGGAAGGTAAGTGGTGACAATTAAATAGATTTGAACAAAATTTTGGATGCCACGCCCACTCCTTCCGCCCCCATCATCCCTGCTCCTTGAAACTGGAAACGACTATAGTTTTCACATTTTTTTGTGCTAGAGACACCAAATTTTGTGTCAAGATAGATATTGACGTTCCCCAAAAAAATGCATCAAAATTTAGGATGCCACGCCCACCTAAGCCACCCGCCTTATAAAATCGGAATCGGCTATATCTTAAACAGTTTTTTAGCTAGAGCCACCAAACTTGGTAGGAAGATTGATAGTGACAGTTAAGAACATTTGATTCAAAATTTTTGATGCCACGCCTACCTAAGCCACCCGCCTCATAAAATTGGAATCGGCTATATCTTTAAGAGTTTTTGAGCTAGATCCTTTAAACTTGGTAGGAAGATAAATGGTGACAATTAAAAAGATTTGAACAAAAATTTGGATGCCACGCCCACCTCTGCCACCCTCCTTTTAAGTTTGGAAGTTAAGTCATCTTCCACAGTTTTTAAGGTAAAGTCATAAAATTTGGTAACATGATAGCTGGCGATGATTACCACCCGTCCCACTCCTTTGCAAGCCGACTCCTTACCATCCGTTCTTTTACTGGTATCAAAGTATTCCGCAGTCGGTTGCGTCCGACTGCAACGTTTTTACTTGTTTTTTTAAACTTTGCTATTTATTTTTGGCTGTATCCCTTAACATAAAACTAGGAAATGTCAAAAAGTTTACAAATCTTACTAACATTACTTATCTACCAGTTACTTTTTGGACTGATAGTTTGGAGTCGCGGTCCTCAACTCATCGCTGGGTAGGAAGGTCATTACGATGAAGGCGGGATCGGCTGCACGTATTTGTGAGGCCTATCGTGCTTCTGACGTCTGACCGCAAGCAATACCTCACCGTCTGGTATGGCCCTAAGGCTTCCGTTATTGAGAGTAAGTGGAATCGAGGTCGATTCCACGTCAGGGCGGCCGAGTTTTAATGTGTTTATATATATGACCATCGATAGCCTATGTTATGTTAGTGTATACCGATATATCGTAATATAGTACTTAAGGTACCGATGTTAGTATTAAGTATTCTCAGGAAAGAGCAATTGCGCCTTTGCCGAAAATGTAATCGTGTGCTGAGGGCACATGATGTGTAAGTGCCACAGTCAGCGACGCGAGTACAGATACGCAGACTAGTGTCCGAATTGTCAAGGTCTGCTGCCGCCTCGCCGTCTGCTGTCCCAGAGTTAACCCCGATGTCCACTGATCCTGCTGCCGCCTCGCTGTCAGCTGTTCCAGCGTCAACTTTGCCGTCAGCTGTTTCTTCTGCCGCTTCGCTGTCTGCTGTTCCAACAGTAATCCCGCCGTCAACTGCTCCTGCTGCCACCTCGCTGTCTGCTGTCCCAGTGTCAACTTTGCCGTCAACTGATCCTGCTGCCGCCTTGCTGCCTGCTGTTCCAGCGTTATCTACGGTGTCAACTGCTTCTGCTGCCGCCTCGCTGTCTGCTGTTCACTGCTCCTGCTGCCGCCTTGCAGTCCGCGGTTCCAGCGTCAACTGCTCCTACTGCTGCCTCGCTGTCTGCTGTTCCAGTGTCATTTTTGCCGTCAACTGATCCTGCTACCGCCTTGCTGCCTGCTGTTCCAGCGTCAACTATTTTTTTTTTATACTTTGATACCGAAGGTCTCATAGTATATTGGTTTTGTGCAATGTCCGTCATGGTGTCCGTCTGTCCGTCTGTCCGTCAGTATGAACGCAACTTTTTTCGACACCCGTAACGCTAGAGACTTGACTTTTGCAATTATGTTTGTCTATAGGCGCGACAGATAAAGTGTCAAGATTGGGGTGCCACGCCTACTAGGAGGCTGGGAAATCGATAAATTCGATAACTGAAAACCGATTAAACCAAATATTTCTCACATTCTTACAGCTAGAGTTACCAAATTTTGCACGCAGATAGCTAGTCATGTCCTTGAAAAAACTGCATCAAGTTTTTGGATGCCACGCCCACTCCTTCCGCCCCCATCATCCCTGCTCCTTGAAACTGGAAACGCCTATAGTTTTCACATTTTTTGTGCTAGAGACACCAAATTTTGTGTGAAGATATTTATTGACGTTCCCCAAAAAAATGCATCAAAATTTTGTATGCCACGCCCACCTTAGCCACCCGCCTTATTAAATCGGAATCGGCTATATCTTGAGCTAGAGCCACCAAACTTGGTAGGAAGATTGATAGTGACAGTTTAAATTATTTGATTCAAAAATTTGGATGCCACGCCCACCAAAGCCACCCGCCTTATAAAATCGGAATCGGCTACATCTTTAACAGTTTTTGAGCTAGAGCCACCAAACTTGGTAGGAAGATTGATAGTGACAGTTAAGAACATTTGATTCAAAATTTTCAATGCCACGCCCACCCGCCTCATAAAATTGGAATCGGCTATATCTTTAAGAGTTTTTGAGCTAGATCCCTTAAACTTGGTAGGAAGGTAAGTGGTGACAATTAAAAAGATTTGAACAAGCCACCCGCCTCATAAAATTGGAATCGGCTATATCTTTAAGAGTTTTTGAGCTAGATCCTTTAAACTTGGTAGGACGATAAATGGTGACAATTAAAAAGATTTGAACAAAAATTTGGATGCCACGCCCACCTCTGCCACCCACCTTTTAAGTTTGGAAGTTAAGTCATCTTCCACAGTTTTTAAGGTAAAGTAAGGGAGTCGCGGTCCTCAACCCATCGCTGGGTAGGAAGGTCATTACGATGAAGGCGGGATCGGCTGCACGTATTTGTGAGGCCTATCGTGCTTCTGACGTCTGACCGCAAGCAATACCTCACCGTCTGGTATGGCCCTAAGGCTTCCGTTATTGAGAGTAAGTGGAATCGAGGTCGATTCCACGTCAGGACGGCCGAGTTTTAAAGTGTTTATATATATGACCATCGATAGCCTATGTTATGTTAGTGTATACCGATATATCGTATATACCGATATATCGTAATATAGTACTTAAGGTATCGATGTTAGTATTAAGTATTCTCAGGAAAGAGCAATTGCGCCTTTGCCGAAAATGTAATCGTGTGCTGAGGGCACATGATGTGTAAGTGCCACAGTCAGCGACGCGAGTACAGATACGCAGACTAGTGTCCGAATTGTCAAGGTCTGCTGCCGCCTCGCCGTCTGCTGTCCCAGAGTTAACCCCGATGTCCACTGATCCTGCTGCCGCCTCGCTGTCTGCTGTTCCAGCGTCAACTTTGCCGTCAGCTGTTTCTTCTGCCGCTTCGCTGTCTGCTGTTCCAACAGTAATCCCGCCGTCAACTGCTCCTGCTGCCACCTCGCTGTCTGCTGTCCCAGTGTCAACTTTGCCGTCAACTGATCCTGCTGCCGCCTTGCTGCCTGCTGTTCCAGCGTTATCTACGGTGTCAACTGCTTCTGCTGCCGCCTCGCTGTCTGCTGTTCACTGCTCCTGCTGCCGCCTTGCAGTCCGCGGTTCCAGCCTCAACTGCTCCTACTGCTGCCTCGCTGTCTGCTGTTCCAGTGTCATTTTTGCCGTCAACTGATCCTGCTACCGCCTTGCTGCCTGCTGTTCCAGCGTCAACTATTTTTTTTTTTTATACTTTGATACCGAAGGTCTCTTAGTATATTGGTTTTGTGCCATGTCCGTAATGGTGTCCGTCTGTCCGTCAGTATGAACGCAACTTTTTCGACACCCGTAACGCTAGAGACTTGACTTTTGCAATTATGTTTGTCTATAGGCGCGACAGATAAAGTGTCAAGATTGGGGTGCCACGCCTACTAGGAGGCTGGGAAATCGATAAATTCGATAACTGAAAACCGATTAAACCAAATATTTCTCACATTCTTACAGCTAGAGTTACCAAATTTTGCACGCAGATAGCTAGTCATGTCCTTGAAAAAACTGCATCAAATTTTTGGATGCCACGCCCACTCCTTCCGCCCCCATCATCCCTGCTCCTTGAAACTGGAAACGCCTATAGTTTTCACATTTTTTGTGCTAGAGACACCAAATTTTGTGTGAAGATAGATATTGACGTTCCCCAAAAAAATGCATCAAAATTTTGGATGCCACGCCCACCTTAGCCACCCGCCTTATTAAATCGGAATCGGCTATATCTTGAGCTAGAGCCACCAAACTTGGTAGGAAGATTGATAGTGACAGTTTAAATTATTTGATTCAAAAATTTGGATGCCACGCCCACCAAAGCCACCCGCCTTATAAAATCGGAATCGGCTACATCTTTAACAGTTTTTGAGCTAGAGCCACCAAACTTGGTAGGAAGATTGATAGTGACAGTTAAGAACATTTGATTCAAAATTTTTAATGCCACGCCCATCCGCCTCATAAAATTGGAATCGGCTATATCTTTAAGAGTTTTTGAGCTAGATCCCTTAAACTTGGTAGGAAGGTAAGTGGTGACAATTAAAAAGATTTGAACAAAATTTTGGATGCCACGCCCACTCCTTCCGCCCCCATCATCCCTGCTCCTTGAAACTGGAAACGCCAATAGTTTTCACATTTTTTTGTGCTAGAGACACCAAATTTTGTGTCAAGATAGATATTGACGTTCCCCAAAAAAATGCATCAAAATTTTGGATGCCACGCCCACCTAAGCCACCCGCCTTATAAATTCGGAATCGGCTATATCTCAAACAGTTTTTGAGCTAGAGCCACCAAACTTGGTAGGAAGATTGATAGTGACAGTTAAGAACATTTGATTCAAAATTTTTGATGCCACGCCTACCTAAACCACCCGCCTCAAAAATTGGAATCGGCTATATCTTTAAGAGTTTTTGAGCTAGATCCTTTAAACTTGGTAGGAAGATAAATGGTGACAATTAAAAAGATTTGAACAAAAATTTGGATGCCACGCCCACCTCTGCCACCCACCTTTTAAGTTTGGAAGTTAAGTCATCTTCCACAGTTTTTAAGGTAAAGTCATTAAATTTGGTAACATGATAGCTGGCGATGATTACCACCCGTCCCACTCCTTTGCAAGCCGACTCCTTACCATCCGTTCTTTTACTGGTATCAAAGGATTCCGCAGTCGGTTGCGTCCGACTGCAACGTTTTTACTTGTTTTTTTTAAACTTTGCTATTTATTTTTGGCTGTATCCCTTAACATAAAACTAGGAAATGTCAAAAAGTTTACAAATCTTACTAACATTACTTATCTACCAGTTACTTTTTGGACTGATAGTTTGGAGTCGCGGTCCTCAACTCATCGCTGGGTAGGAAGGTCATAACGATGAAGGCGGGATCGGCTGCACGTATTTGTGAGGCCTCTCGCGAGATTGTTTGGGTGCGATGTGAGCTTCCTCAAGTACCTTTCCTTGTGTTCCGCTATGACTTCCCTGACCGGTGGTACATTTAAATCCTTTTGTATGTTTTCGTTGCGAACATACCACGGTGCCCCTGTGATAGTTCTCAGGATCTTCGACTGGGCTCTTTGGACGATGTTGGTGTTACTGCTGCACGCGTTACCCCATAGCTGGCAGCCATAGGTCCAGATTGGTTTCAAAACGGAGTTGTAGAGCAGAACCTTGTAGTCCAGACGAGCGTTGATAAGCCAATGGAGGCTATTGGCTTTGAGTTTAAGCTGTGTTCTCTTAGCTTCAATGTGCCTGCGCCATGTAAGTCTTCTGTCCAAGTGTACTCCCAAGTACGTTACTTCGTTTGCTTGCGGGAGTGGGGTGTTGTTAAGCGTGATTGTTGGACAGTCTTGCCTGTTTAGGGTGAAAGTTACATGTTTACATTTTTGGTCGTTTACCTTAATACGCCAGTCGGATGGCCAGTTTTCTACGTTAACGATGTGACGAGCAATTGTGTTGTTGCTTGCAGTGGGCATCTGGAGCGGCTAAGAATAGCTGTATCGTCTGCAAAGGTTGATGTTGTTAGGCCTCTGCATGTTGGGATGTCTGCTGTGTAGAGTAAGTAAAGTGTCGGCCCAAGTACGCTGCCCTGAGAAACGCCAGCTTCAATACGGTGTTCGTCGGATATTACAGAATTGCATCGTACTGCAAACTTCCTGTTCGACTGTAACAGTTTATGTGTGTTGACTGGGAGCGTTGCTTTGATCTTATACATCAGACCTTCTAACCAGACTCTGTCGAACGCCTGAGACACATCCAAAAATATTGCAGTGCAGTATTCTCGTTTTTCATACGCGCCTCGTATTTCTGATGTTTTGCGGTTGACCTGCTCAATAGTTCCGTGTTTTTCACGAAAACCGAATTGATGTGATGGGATTATGTTATTAAGATTCAGGAATTGATTAATCCGAGTCAGCAAACATTTTTCGAAAAGTTTTGATAGACACGATAATAAGCTTATAGTTCTGTACGACGAGGGAACTGTCCGATCTTTACCCAGCTTTGGAATCATTATGATGATAGACGTTTTCCATCTCTCTGGAAAGTGGCCGAGTTTTGTGATTGCATTAAATAACTGGGCAATGATGTAGACTACACAATAGGGAAGCTCAATAATCATCTTTGGGGTTATTAAGTCCCAGCCCGGGGATTTTTTTGGATTTAGATGCTGGTTGATAATTCTTGCGACTTCATTCGGGCGGAATACTATTGGCTCATGTTGAAGCCGAGAGTCGTTTATAACGGTCGGGAGTGCGAACGCGTTTGTAGCAGGATTAGGTTGGAAAACATTTTGCAGATGATCCGCAAAAGTTTTGGCTCTGTCTTCATCGCTCCGGGCCCAGCCGCCTGCATTGTTTCTTAAAGGCATCACTGTTTCTGTCGGTGGACTTAGAGTTGGGTGAGCTTTCCACAAAGAGTTTTTAGTGCCAGATGTTGATAGTTGCTCAATGTATCGGCGTTGGGCATATTCTTCTTCTCGCTTTAACGCTTTGGTGAGTTTACGTGTGGCTCTTCTTAGATTTTGCTTTGCTGACGGCGATCTGTGGGATTGCCAATGTCGCCTGAGGCGCCGCTTTTCATGAACGAGCTGTTCAATTTGGGGGTTTGTTGTCATTTGGGCGTGTACTGCATTTACTGGGGTTGGTGTTGAGATGCGAGCTGCTTCGACGAAGACTGACTCAAGTTTGTTTGCCATAGAATCGATGTCAGCTTCCATATTCAGATGCGGATCCAGTTCAATGTGTGAACTTATATATTTTTTGTATTTGAGCCAGTTAGTTTTGTGTGTGGTCAACTTACCGGGGCGATTTACAAACTCTGGGTGGCGTAGTAATTGTATAAGAACAGGCGAGTGGTCGGATGAAAGATCCGAGAGGCTTTCGGCGCTTTTCAGGCTGCGGGGAATATTTTTGGTAACTGCAAAATCAATCAAGTCGGGTAGTTTCTTGGGGTCTGTGGGCCAGTAAGTTGGTGTGCCAGGAGAGACATGGCCGAGCCTGTTGTTTACTTTTACAAGTGCGTTGTTCAGCTGCTTTCCCTTTGGATTCACAAGGCGAGTGTGTGTGCTTGGCATTGTAGTCTCCTGCTGCTATAAAGTGTTCTCCTAATGAGTTGAAAAATTCCATAAATTGGTTTTCAGATATGGTGAATCGAGGGGGGCAGTAGACGGCGGCTAGTGCAATTTGGTTACCCCTATCAAGATGTATTTCTAAAGATGTGGCCTGTAGGTAGTTTCTGGCGAACACTTTGTGGTAGTGGTGCTTCACCCGGCTTCTAATCAAAATACCAGTCCCGCCGTGTGCCTTACCATCGGGATGATTGGTTCCGTAGAATGTGTATCCGCTTATTGTAAAATTATATTTGTTTGTAAGGTGCGTTTCGGAGAGTAGCATAACGTCTACAGCGTCAACTTTGCCGTCAGTTGTTTCTGCTGCCGCCCCGCTGTTTGCTGTTCCAACAGTAATCCCGCCGCCAACTGCTCCTGCTGCCACCTCGCTGTCTGCTGTCCCAGTGTCAACTTTGCCGTCAACTGACCCTGCTGCCGCCTTGCTGCCTGCTGTTCCAGCGTTAACTACGGTGTCAACTGTTTCTGCTGCCGCCCCGCTGGATGCTGATCCATCAGTAATCCCGCTGTCAACTGCTCCTGCTGCCACCTCGCTGTCTGCTGTCCCAGTGTCAACTTTGCCGTCAACTGATCCTGCTGCCGCCTTGCTGCCAGCTGTTCCAGCGTCCACTTTGCCGTCAGCTGTTTCTGCTGCCGCCCCGCTGTTTGCTGTTCCAACAGTAATCCCGCCGCCAACTGCTCCTGCTGCCACCTCGCTGTCTGCTGTCCCAGTGTCAACTTTGCCGTCAACTGACCCTGCTGCCGCCTTGCTGCCTGCTGTTCCAGCGTTAGCTACGGTGTCAACTGTTTCTGCTGCCGCCCCGCTGTATGCTGATCCATCAGTAATCCCGCTGTCAACTGCTCCTGCTGCCACCTCGCTGTCTGCTGTCCCAGTGTCAACTTTGCCGTCAACTGATCCTGCTGCCGCCTTGCTGCCTGCTGTTCCAGCGTTATCTACGGTGTCAACTGCTTCTGCTGCCGCCTCGCTGTCTGCTGTTCACTGCTCCTGCTGCCGCCTTGCAGTCCGCGGTTCCAGCGTCAACTGCTCCTACTGCTGCCTCGCTGTCTGCTGTTCCAGCGTCAACTTTGCCGTCAGCTGTTTCTTCTGCCGCTTCGCTGTCATCTGGTCCAACAGTAATCCCGCCGTCAACTGCTCCTGCTGCCACCTCGCTGTCTGCTGTCCCAGTGTCAACTTTGCCGTCAACTGATCCTGCTGCCGCCTTGCTGCCTGCTTTTCCAGCGTCAACTTTGCCGTCAGCTGTTTCTGCTGCCGCCCCGCTGTCTGCTGTTCCAACAGAAATCTCGCCGTCAACTGATCCTGCTGCCACCTCGATGTCTGCTGTCCCAGTGTCAACTTTGCCGTCAACTGATCCTGCTGCCGCCTTGCTGCCTGCTGTTTCAGCGTTATCTACGGTGTCAACTGCTTCTGCTGCCGCCTCGCTGTCTGCTGTTCACTGCTCCTGCTGCCGCCTTGCAGTCCGCGGTTCCAGCGTCAACTGCTCCTACTGCTGCCTCGCTGTCTGCTGTTCCAGTGTCATTTTTGCCGTCAACTGATCCTGCTACCGCCTTGCTGCCTGCTGTTCCAGCGTCAACTATTTTTTTTTTATACTTTGATACTTAAGGTCTCATAGTATATTGGTTTTGTGCCATGTCCGTCATGGTGTCCGTCTGTCCGTCAGTATGAACGCAACTTTTTGCGACACCCGTAACGCTAGAGACTTGACTTTTGCAATTATGTTTGTCTATAGGCGCGACAGATAAAGTGTCAAGATTGGGGTGCCACGCCTACTAGGAGGCTGGGAAATCGATAAATTCGATAACTGAAAACCGATAAAACCAAATATTTCTCACATTCTTACAGCTAGAGTTACCAAATTTTGCACGCAGATAGCTAGTGGATGCCACGCCCACTCCTTCCGCCCCCATCATCCCTGCTCCTTGAAACTGGAAACGCCTATAGTGTTCACATTTTTTGTGCTAGAGACACCAAATTTTGTGTGAAGATAGATATTGACGTTCCCCAAAAAAATGCATCAAAATTTTGGATGCCACGCCCACCTTAGCCACCCGCCTTATTAAATCGGAATCGGCTATATCTTGAGCTAGAGCCACCAAACTTGGTAGGAAGATTGATAGTGACAGTTTAAATTATTTGATTCAAAAATTTGGATGCCACGCCCACCAAAGCCACCCGCCTTATAAAATCGGAATCGGCTACATCTTTAACAGTTTTTGAGCTAGAGCCACCAAACTTGGTAGGAAGATTGATAGTGACAGTTAAGAACATTTGATTCAAAATTTTTAATGCCACGCCCACCCGCCTCATAAAATTGGAATCGGCTATATCTTTAAGAGTTTTTGAGCTAGATCCCTTAAACTTGGTAGGAAGGTAAGTGGTGACAATTAAAAAGATTTGAACAAAATTTTGGATGCCACGCCCACTCCTTCCGCCCCCATCATCCCTGCTCCTTGAAACTGGAAACGCCAATAGTTTTCACATTTTTTGGGCTAGAGACACCAAATTTTGTGTCAAGATAGATATTGACGTTCCCCAAAAAAATGCATCAAAATTTAGGATGCCACGCCCACCTAAGCCACCCGCCTTATAAATTCGGAATCGGCTATATCTTAAACAGTTTTTGAGCTAAAGCCACCAAACTTGGTAGGAAGATTGATAGCGACAGTTAAGAACATTTGATTCAAAATTTTTGATGCCACGCCTACCTAAGCCACCCGCCTCATAAAATTGGAATCGGCTATATCTTTAAGAGTTTTTGAGCTAGATCCTTTAAACTTGGTAGGAAGATAAATGGTGACAATTAAAAAGATTTGAACAAAAATTTGGATGCCACGCCCACCTCTGCCACCCACCTTTTAAGTTTGGAAGTTAAGTCATCTTCCACAGTTTTTAAGGTAAAGTCATTAAATTTGGTAACATGATAGCTGGCGATGATTACCACCCGTCCCACTCCTTTGCAAGCCGACTCCTTACCATCCGTTCTTTTACTGGTATCAAAGTATTCCGCAGTCGGTTGCGTCCGACTGCAACGTTTTTACTTTTTTTTTTTAAACTTTGCTATTTATTTTTGGCTGTATCCCTTAACATAAAACTAGGAAATGTCAAAAAGTTTACAAATCTTACTAACATTACTTATCTACCAGTTACTTTTTGGACTGATAGTTTGGAGTCGCGGTCCTCAACTCATCGCTGGGTAGGAAGGTCATTACGATGAAGGCGGGATCGGCTGCACGAATTTTGAGGCCTCTCGCGAGATTGTTTGGGTGCGATGTGAGCTTCCTCAAGTACCTTTCCTTGTGTTCCGCTATGACTTCCCTGACCGGTGGTACGTTTAAATCCTTTTGTATGTTTTCGTTGCGAACATACCACGGTGCCCCCGTGATAGTTCTCAGGATCTTCGACTGGGCTCTTTGGACGATAATGGTGTTACTGCTGCACGCGTTACCCCATAGCTGGCAGCCATAGGTCCAGATTGGTTTCAAAACGGAGTTGTAGAGCAGAACCTTGTAGTCCAGACGAGCGTTGATAAGCCAATGGAGGCTATTGGCTTTGAGTTTAAGCTGTGTTCTCTTAGCTTCAATGTGCCTGCGCCATGTAAGTCTTCTGTCCAAGTGTACTCCCAAGTACGTTACTTCGTTTGCTTGCGGGAGTGGGGTGTTGTTAAGCGTGATTGTTGGACAGTCTTGCCTGTTTAGGGTGAAAGTTACATGTTTACATTCTTGGTCGTTTACCTTAATACGCCAGTCGGATGGCCAGTTTTCTACGTTAACGATGTGACGAGCAATTGTGTTGTTGCTTGCAGTGGGCATCTGGAGCGGCTAAGAATAGCTGTATCGTCTGCAAAGGTTGATGTTGTTAGGCCTCTGCATGTTGGGATGTCTGCTGTGTAGAGTAAGTAAAGTGTCGGCCCAAGTACGCTGCCCTGAGAAACGCCAGCTTCAATACGGTGTTCGTCGGATATTACAGAATTGCATCGTACTGCAAACTTCCTGTTCGACTGTAACAGATTATGTTGCATTGTTTCTTAAAGGCATCACTGTTTCTGTCGGTGGACTTAGAGTTGGGTGAGCTTTCCACAAAGAGTTTTTAGTGCCAGATGTTGATAGTTGCTCAATGTATCGGCGTTGGGCATATTATTCTTCTCGCTTTAACGCTTTGGTGAGTTTACGTGTGGCTCTTCTTAGATTTTGCTTTGCTGACGGCGATCTGTGGGATTGCCAATGTCGCCTGAGGCGCCGCTTTTCATGAACGAGCTGTTCAATTTGGGGGTTTGTTGTCATTTGGGCGTGTACTGCATTTACTGGGGTTGGTGTTGAGATGCGAGCTGCTTCGACGAAGACTGACTCAAGTTTGTTTGCCATAGAATCGATGTCAGCTTCCATATTCAGATGCGGATCCAGTTCAATGTGTGAACTTATATATTTTTGTATTTGAGCCAGTTAGTTTTGTGTGTGGTCAACTTACCGGGGCGATTTACAAACTCTGGGTGGCGTAGTAATTGTATAAGAACAGGCGAGTGGTCGGATGAAAGATCCGAGAGGCTTTCGGCGCTTTTCAGGCTGCGGGGAATATTTTTGGTAACTGCAAAATCAATCAAGTCGGGAAGTTTCTTGGGGTCTGTGGGCCAGTAAGTTGGTGTGCCAGGAGAGACATGGCCGAGCCTGTTGTTTACTTTTACAAGTGCGTTGTTCAGCTGCTTTCCCTTTGGATTCACAAGGCGAGTGTGTGTGCTTGGCATTGTAGTCTCCTGCTGCTATAAAGTGTTCTCCTAATGAGTTGAAAAATTCCATAAATTGGTTTTCAGATATGGTGAATCGAGGGGGGCAGTAGACGGCGGCTAGTGCAATTTGGTTACCCCTATCAAGATGTATTTCTAAAGATGTGGCCTGTAGGTAGTTTCTGGCGAACACTTTGTGGTAGTGGTGCTTCACCCGGCTTCTAATCAAAATACCAGTCCCGCCGTGTGCCTTACCATCGGGATGATTGGTTCCGTAGAATGTGTATCCGCTTATTGTAAAATTATATTTGTTTGTAAGGTGTGTTTCGGAGAGTAGCATAACGTCTACAGCGTCAACTTTGCCGTCAGTTGTTTCTGCTGCCGCCCCGCTGTTTGCTGTTCCAACAGTAATCCCGCCGCCAACTGCTCCTGCTGCCACCTCGCTGTCTGCTGTCCCAGTGTCAACTTTGCCGTCAACTGACCCTGCTGCCGCCTTGCTGCCTGCTGTTCCAGCGTTAACTACGGTGTCAACTGTTTCTGCTGCCGCCCCGCTGTATGCTGATCCATCAGTAATCCCGCTGTCAACTGCTCCTGCTGCCACCTCGCTGTCTGCTGTCCCAGTGTCAACTTTGCCGTCAACTGATCCTGCTGCCGCCTTGCTGCCAGCTGTTCCAGCGTCCACTTTGCCGTCAGCTGTTTCTGCTGTTCCAACAGTAATCCCGCCGCCAACTGCTCCTGCTGCCACCTCGCTGTCTGCTGTCCCAGTGTCAACTTTGCCGTCAACTGACCCTGCTGCCGCCTTGCTGCCTGCTGTTCCAGCGTTAGCTACGGTGTCAACTGTTTCTGCTGCCGCCCCGCTGTATGCTGATCCATCAGTAATCCCGCTGTCAACTGCTCCTGCTGCCACCTCGCTGTCTGCTGTCCCAGTGTCAACTTTGCCGTCAACTGACCCTGCTGCCGCCTTGCTGCCTGCTGTTCCAGCGTTAGCTACGGTGTCAACTGTTTCTGCTGCCGCCCCGCTGTATGCTGATCCATCAGTAATCCCGCTGTCAACTGCTCCTGCTGCCACCTCGCTGTCTGCTGTCCCAGTGTCAACTTTGCCGTCAACTGAACCTGCTGCCGCCTTGCTGCCTGCTGTTCCAGCGTTAGCTACGGTGTCAACTGCTTCTGCTGCCGCCTCGCTGTCTTCTGTCACAGCGGTAGCCCCGCTGTTCACTGCTCCTCCTGCCGCCTTGCAGTCCGCTGTTCCAGCGACAACTGCTCCTACTGCTGCCTCGCTGTTCCAGTGTCAACTTTGCCGTCAACTGATCCTGCTGCCGCCTTGCTGCCTGCTGTTCCAGCGTCAACTTTTCCGTCAGCTGTTTCTGCTAACGCCCCGCTGGCAGCTGTTCCAACAGAAATCCCGCTGTCAACTGCTCCTGCTGCCACCTCGCTGTCTGCTGTCCCAGTGTCAACTTTGCCGTCAACTCATCCTGCTGCCGCCTTGCTGCCTGCTGTTCCAGCGTTAGCTACGGTGTCAACTGCTTCTGCTGCCGCCTCGCTGTCTGCTGTCACAGCGGTAACCCCGCTGTTCACTGCTACTGCTGCCGCCGTGCTGCCTGCTGTTCCAGCGTTTACTTTGCCGTCCACTGTGCCTGCTGCTGCTTCGCCGTCAACTGTTTCTGCTGCCGCTTCGCTGTCTGCCGTTCCAGCGTTAGCCTAGTCGTCAACCGCTCCTGCTGCCGCATCGGCGTCTGCTGGTCCGGCGTCAACCTCGACTTCACTTGTTCCTGCTGCCGCCTCGCTATTTGCCGTCCCAGCGTCAACCTTGTCGTCAACTGCTCCTACTGCCGCATCGCCGTCTGCTGTTCCGGCGTCAACCTCGCCGTCACTTCTTTCTGCTGCCACCCCGCTATCTGCCGTCCCAGCGTCAACCTTGCCGTCAACCGTTTCTGCTGCCGCCTCGCTGTCTGTTGTTCCAGCGCCAACTTTGTCGTCAACTGATCCTGCTGCTGTCTCACCGTTTGCTGTGCCGGCGGTAACCCCGATGTCAACTGTTCCCGCTGCTGCCCCGCTGTCTGCGGTTCCAACAGCAACACCGCTGTCAACTGTTCCTATTGCTGCCTCGCTGTCTGCTGTTCCAGATTTGGCTTTGCCGTCCACCGTTCCGGCAGCTGCCTCGCCGTCTGCCGTTCTGGCGGCTGCTCAGATTCCAGTGTCATTGAGCCTGAACGAACACTTGGGTAATCTGCGTAAACAGAAGGAAATCCTGGAACTACAACAGCAAATTGTGCTTCTGACGTCTGACCGCAAGCAATACCCCACCGTCTGGTATGGCCCTAAGTCTTCCGTAATTGAGAGTAAGTGGAATCGAGGTCGATTCCACGTCAGGACGGCCCAGTTGTAAAGTGTTTATATAAATGACTATCGATTGCCTATGTTATGTTAGTGTATACCGATATATCGTAAGCTACTACTTAAGGTATCGATGTTAGTATTTAGTGTTATCAGGAAAGAGTGGTTTGGCCACTCTTATCGTGCCTCTGTCTCTTCTTCCGGTGAACCTGATGTCAAGCGCACGCAATTGCGCCTCTGCCGAAAATGTAATCGTGACAAATAAAAACCATATTGACGTTTACATGAATAATATAGGAGTTTTTAACTCAGAATTGGGATATTCTCAACGCCCAATAATTATGTTGACGCCCAATCCACAACAATGGGCCTAAATAAAGAGAAAAAATGAACCTGCTGAGGGCGCATGACGTGGAAGTGACACCGTCAGCGACGCGAGTACAGATACGCAGACTAGGGTCAGAATTGTCAAGGTCTGCTGCCGCATTGCCGTTTGCTGTTCCGGCGTCAGCCTCGCCGTCACTTGTTCCAGCTCCCGATTCGCTATCTGCCGTTCCAGCGTTAGCCTTGTCGTCAACTGCTCCTGCTGCCGCATCGCCGTTTGCTGTTCCACCTCGCTGTCTGCTGTCCCAGTGTCAACTTTGCCGTCAACTGATCCTGCTGCCGCCTTGCTGCCTGCTGTTCCAGGTCAACTTCGCCGTCAGCTGTTTCTGCTGCCGCCCCGCTGTCTGCTGTTCCAACAGTAATCCCGCTGTCAACTTTCTGCCCCTGTCCCAGTGTCAGCTTTGCCGTCAACTTCCTGCTGCCGCCTTGCGCCTGCTTTTCAAGCGTCAACTTGCTGTCAGCTGTTTCTGCTCTCTGTTCCAACTGTAATCCCGCCGTCAACTGCTCCTGCTGCCACCTCGCTTTCTGCTAACCCAGTTTCAACTTTGCCGTCAACTATTCCTGCTGCCGCCTTGCTGCCTGCTGTTCCAGCGTCAACTTTGCCGTCAGCTGTTTCTGCTGCCGCCCCGCTATTTGCTGTTCCAAAAGAAATCCCGCCGTCAACTGCTCCTGCTGCCACCTCGCTGTCTGCTGTCCCAGTGTCAACTTTGCCGTCAACTGATCCCGCTGTCGCCTTGCTGCCTGCTGTTCGAGAGTTAACTTTGCCGTCAGCTGTTTCTGCTAACGCCCCGCTGTCAGCTGTTCCAACAGAAATCCCGCTGTCAACTGCTCCTGCTGCCACCTCGCTGTCTGCTGTCCCAGTGTCAACTTTGCCGTCAACTCATCCTGCTGCCGCCTTGCTGCCTGCTGTTCCAGCGTTAGCTACGGTGTCAACTGCTTCTGCTGCCGCCTCGCTGTCTGCTGTCACAGCGGTAACCCCGCTGTTCACTGCTACTGCTGCCGCCGTGCTGCCTGCTGTTCCAGCGTTTACTTTGCCGTCCACTGTGCCTGCTGCTGCTTCGCCGTCAACTGTTTCTGCTGCCGCTTTGCTGTCTGCCGTTCCAGCGTTAACCTTGTCGTCAACCGCTCCTGCTGCCGCATCGGCGTCTGCTGGTCCGGCGTCAACCTCGACTTCACTTGTTCCTGCTGCCGCCTCGCTATCTGCCGTCCCAGCGTCAACCTTGTCGTCAACTGCTCCTGCTGCCGCATCGCCGTCTGCTGTTCCAGTGACAACTTTGCCGTCAACTGATCCTGCTGCCGCCTTGCTGCCTGCTGTTCCAGCGTCAACTTTGCCGTCAGCTGTTTCTGCTAACGCCCCGCTGTCAGCTATTCCAACAGAAATCCCGCTGTCAACTGCTCCTGCTGCCACCTCGCTGTCTGCTGTCCCAGTGTCAACTTTGCCGTCAACTCATCCTGCTGCCGCCTTGCTGCCTGCTGTTCCAGCGTTAGCTACGGTGTCAACTGCTTCTGCTGCCGCCTCGCTGTCTTCTGTCACAGCGGTAACCCCGCTGTTCACTGCTCCTGCTGCCGCCTTGCAGTCCGCTGTTCCAGCGACAACTGCTCATACTGCTGCCTCGCTGTCTGCTGTTCCAGTGTCAACTTTGCCGTCAACTGATCCTGCTGCCGCCTTGCTGCCTGCTGTTCCAGCGTCAACTTTTCCGTCAGCTGTTTCTGCTAACGCCCCGCTGTCAGCTGTTCCAACAGAAATCACGCTGTCAACTGCTCCTGCTGCCACCTCGCTGTCTGCGGTCCCAGTGTCAACTTTGCCGTCAACTCATCCTGCTGCCGCCTTGCTGCCTGCTGTTCCAGCATTAGCTACGGTGTCAACTGCTTCTGCTGCCGCCTCGCTGTCTGCTGTCACAGCGGTAACCCCGCTGTTCACTGCTACTGCTGCCGCCGTGCTGCCTGCTGTTCCAGCGTTTACTTTGCCGTCCACTGTGCCTGCTGCTGCTTCGCCGTCAACTGTTTCTGCTGCCGCTTCGCTGTCTGCCGTTCCAGCGTTAACCTAGTCGTCAACCGCTCCTGCTGCCGCATCGGCGTCTGCTGGTCCGGCGTCAACCTCGACTTCACTTGTTCCTGCTGCCGCCTCGCTGTCTGCCGTCCCAGCGTCAACCTTGTCGTCAACTGCTCCTACTGCCGCATCGCCGTCTGCTGTTCCGGCGTCAACCTCGCCGTCACTTCTTTCTGCTGCCACCCCGCTATCTGCCGTCCCAGCGTCAACTTTGCCGTCAACCGTTTCTGCTGCCGCCTCGCTGTCTGTTGTTCCACCGTTTGCTGTGCCGGCGGTAACCCCGATGTCAACTGTTCCCGCTGCTGCCCCGCTGTCTGCGGTTCCAACAGCAACACCGCTGTCAACTGTTCCTATTGCTGCCTCGCTGTCTGCTGTTCCAGAGTTGGCTTTGCCGTCCACCGTTCCGGCTGCTGCCTCGCCGTCTGCCGTTCTGGCGGCTGCTCAGATTCCAGTGTCATTGAGCCTGAACGAACACTTGGGTAATCTGCGTAAACAGAAGGAAATCCTGGAACTACAACAGCAAATTGTGCTTCTGACGTCTGACCGCAAGCAATACCCCACCGTCTGGTATGGCCCTAAGTCTTCCGTAATTGAGAGTAAGTGGAATCGAGGTCGATTCCACGTCAGGACGGCCCAGTTGTAAAGTGTTTATATAAATGACTATCGATTGCCTATGTTATGTTAGTGTATACCGATATATCGTAAGCTACTACTTAAGGTATCGATGTTAGTATTTAGTGTTATCAGGAAAGAGTGGTTTGGCCACTCTTATCGTGCCTCTGTCTCTTCTTCCGGTGAACCTGATGTCAAGCGCACGCAATTGCGCCTCTGCCGAAAATGTAATCGTGACAAATAAAAACCATATTGACGTTTACATGAATAATATAGGAGTTTTTAACTCAGAATTGGGATATTCTCAACGCCCAATAATTATGTTGACGCCCAATCCACAACAATGGGCCTAAATAAAGAGAAAAAAGTGAACCTGCTGAGGGCGCATGACGTGGAAGTGACACCGTCAGCGACGCGAGTACAGATACGCAGACTAGGGTCAGAATTGTCAAGGTCTGCTGCCGCATTGCCGTTTGCTGTTCCGGCGTCAGCCTCGCCGTCACTTGTTCCAGCTCCCGATTCGCTATCTGCCGTTCCAGCGTTAGCCTTGTCGTCAACTGCTCCTGCTGCCACCTCGCTGTCTGCTGTTCCAGCGTTAACCTTGTCGTCAACTGCTCCTGCTGCCGCATCGCCGTTTGCTGTTCCACCTCGCTGTCTGCTGTCCCAGTGTCAACTTTGCCGTCAACTGATCCTGCTGCCGCCTTGCTGCCTGCTGTTCCAGGGTCAACTTCGCCGTCAGCTGTTTCTGCTGCCGCCCCGCTGTCTGCTGTTCCAACAGTAATCCCGCCGCCAACTGCTCCTGCTGCCACCTCGCTGTCTGCTGTCCCAGTGTCAATTTTGCCGTCAACTGATCCTGCTGCCGCCTTGCAGCCTGCTGTTCAAGCGTCAACTTTGCCGTCAGCTGTTTCTGCTGCCGCCCCGCTGTCTGCTGTTCCAACAGTAATCCCGCTGTCAACTGATTCTGCTGCCACCTCGCTGTCCGCTGTCCCAGTGTCAGCTTTGCCGTCAACAGATCCTGCTGCCGCCTTGCTGCCTGCTTTTCAAGAGTCAACTTTGCTGTCAGCTGTTTCTGCTGCCGCCCCGCTGTCTGCTGTTCCAACTGTAATCCCGCCGTCAACTGCTCCTGCTGCCACCTCGCTTTCTGCTAACCCAGTTTCAACTTTGCCGTCAACTATTCCTGCTGCCGCCTTGCTGCCTGCTGTTCCAGCGTCAACTTTGCCGTCAGCTGTTTCTGCTGCCGCCCCGCTATTTGCTGTTCCAAAAGAAATCCCGCTGTCAACTGCTCCTGCTGCCACCTCGCTGTCTGCTGTCCCAGTGTCAACTTTGCCGTCAACTCATCCTGCTGCCGCCTTGCTGCCTGCTGTTCCAGCGTTAGCTACGGTGTCAACTGCTTCTGCTGCCGCCTCGCTGTCTGCTGTCACAGCGGTAACCCCGCTGTTCACTGCTACTGCTGCCGCCGTGCTGCCTGCTGTTCCAGCGTTTACTTTGCCGTCCACTGTGCCTGCTGCTGCTTCGCCGTCAACTGTTTCTGCTGCCGCTTCGCTGTCTGCCGTTCCAGCGTTAACCTTGTCGTCAACCGCTCCTGCTGCCGCATCGGCGTCTGCTGGTCCGCCGTCAACCTCGACTTCACTTGTTCCTGCTGCCGCCTCGCTGTCTGCCGTCCCAGCGTCAACCTTGTCGTCAACTGCTCCTGCTGCCGCATCGCCGTCTGCTGTTCCAGTGACAACTTTGCCGTCAACTGATCCTGCTGCCGCCTTGCTGCCTGCTGTTCCAGCGTCAACTTTGCCGTCAGCTGTTTCTGCTAACGCCCCGCTGTCAGCTATTCCAACAGAAATCCCGCTGTCAACTGCTCCTGCTGCCACCTCGCTGTCTGCTGTCCCAGTGTCAACTTTGCCGTCAACTCATCCTGCTGCCGCCTTGCTGCCTGCTGTTCCAGCGTTAGCTACGGTGTCAACTGCTTCTGCTGCCGCCTCGCTGTCTTCTGTCACAGCGGTAACCCCGCTGTTCACTGCTCCTGCTGCCGCCTTGCAGTCCGCTGTTCCAGCGACAACTGCTCCTACTGCTGCCTCGCTGTCTGCTGTTCCAGTGTCAACTTTGCCGTCAACTGATCCTGCTGCCGCCTTGCTGCCTGCTGTTCCAGCGTCAACCTTGTCGTCAACTGCTCCTGCTGCCGCATCGCCGTCTGCTGTTCCAGTGACAACTTTGCCGTCAACTGATCCTGCTGCCGCCTTGCTGCCTGCTGTTCCAGCGTCAACTTTGCCGTCAGCTGTTTCTGCTAACGCCCCGCTGTCAGCTATTCCAACAGAAATCCCGCTGTCAACTGCTCCTGCTGCCACCTCGCTGTCTGCTGTCCCAGTGTCAACTTTGCCGTCAACTCATCCTGCTGCCGCCTTGCTGCCTGCTGTTCCAGCGTTAGCTACGGTGTCAACTGCTTCTGCTGCCGCCTCGCTGTGTGCTGTCACAGCGGTAACCCCGCTGTTCACTGCTACTGCTGCCGCCGTGCTGCCTGCTGTTCCAGCGTTTACTTTGCCGTCCACTGTGCCTGCTGCTGCTTCGCCGTCAACTGTTTCTGCTGCCGCTTCGCTGTCTGCCGTTCCAGCGTTAACCTAGTCGTCAACCGCTCCTGCTGCCGCATCGGCGTCTGCTGGTCCGGCGTCAACCTCGACTTCACTTGTTCCTGCTGCCGCCTCGCTGTCTGCCGTCCCAGCGTCAACCTTGTCGTCAACTGCTCCTGCTGCCGCATCGCCGTCTGCTGTTCCAGTGACAACTTTGCCGTCAACTGATCCTGCTGCCGCCTTGCTGCCTGCTGTTCCAGCGTCAACTTTGCCGTCAGCTGTTTCTGCTAACGCCCCGCTGTCAGCTATTCCAACAGAAATCCCGCTGTCAACTGCTCCTGCTGCCACCTCGCTGTCTGCTGTCCCAGTGTCAACTTTGCCGTCAACTCATCCTGCTGCCGCCTTGCTGCCTGCTGTTCCAGCGTTAGCTACGGTGTCAACTGCTTCTGCTGCCGCCTCGCTGTCTGCTGTCACAGCGGTAACCCCGCTGTTCACTGCCACTGCTGCCGCCGTGCTGCCTGCTGTTCCAGCGTTTACTTTGCCGTCCACTGTGCCTGCTGCTGCTTCGCCGTCAACTGTTTCTGCTGCCGCTTCGCTGTCTGCCGTTCCAGCGTTAACCTAGTCGTCAACCGCTCCTGCTGCCGCATCGGCGTCTGCTGGTCCGGCGTCAACCTCGACTTCACTTGTTCCTGCTGCCGCCTCGCTGTCTGCCGTCCCAGCGTCAACCTTGTCGTTAACTGCTCCTACTGCCGCATCGCCGTCTGCTGTTCCGGCGTCAACCTCGCCGTCACTTCTTTCTGCTGCCACCCCGCTATCTGCCGTCCCAGCGTCAACTTTTCCGTCAACCGTTTCTGCTGCCGCCTCGCTGTCTGTTGTTCCACCGTTTGCTTGCCGGCGGTAACCCCGATGTCAACTGTTCCCGCTGCTGCCCCGCTGTCTGCGGTTCCAACAGCAACACCGCTGTCAACTGTTCCTATTGCTGCCTCGCTGTCTGCTGTTCCAGAGTTGGCTTTGCCGTCCACCGTTCCGGCTGCTGCCTCGCCGTCTGCCGTTCTGGCGGCTGCTCAGATTCCAGTGTCATTGAGCCTGAACGAACACTTGGGTAATCTGCGTAAACAGAAGGAAATCCTGGAACTACAACAGCAAATTGTGCTTCTGACGTCTGACCGCAAGCAATACCCCACCGTCTGGTATGGCCCTAAGTCTTCCGTAATTGAGAGTAAGTGGAATCGAGGTCGATTCCACGTCAGGACGGCCCAGTTGTAAAGTGTTTATATAAATGACTATCGATTGCCTATGTTATGTTAGTGTATACCGATATATCGTAAGCTACTACTTAAGGTATCGATGTTAGTATTTAGTGTTATCAGGAAAGAGTGGTTTGGCCACTCTTATCGTGCCTCTGTCTCTTCTTCCGGTGAACCTGATGTCAAGCGCACGCAATTGCGCCTCTGCCGAAAATGTAATCGTGACAAATAAAAACCATATTGACGTTTACATGAATAATATAGGAGTTTTTAACTCAGAATTGGGATATTCTCAACGCCCAATAATTATGTTGACGCCCAATCCACAACAATGGGCCTAAATAAAGAGAAAAAAGTGAACCTGCTGAGGGCGCATGACGTGGAAGTGACACCGTCAGCGACGCGAGTACAGATACGCAGACTAGGGTCAGAATTGTCAAGGTCTGCTGCCGCATTGCCGTTTGCTGTTCCGGCGTCAGCCTCGCCGTCACTTGTTCCAGCTCCCGATTCGCTATCTGCCGTTCCAGCGTTAGCCTTGTCGTCAACTGCTCCTGCTGCCACCTCGCTGTCTGCTGTTCCAGCGTTAACCTTGTCGTCAACTGCTCCTGCTGCCGCATCGCCGTTTGCTGTTCCACCTCGCTGTCTGCTGTCCCAGTGTCAACTTTGCCGTCAACTGATCCTGCTGCCGCCTTGCTGCCTGCTGTTCCAGCGTCAACTTCGCCGTCAGCTGTTTCTGCTGCCGCCCCGCTGTCTGCTGTTCCAACAGTAATCCCGCCGCCAACTGCTCCTGCTGCCACCTCGCTGTCTGCTGTCCCAGTGTCAATTTTGCCGTCAACTGATCCTGCTGCCGCCTTGCAGCCTGCTGTTCAAGCGTCAACTTTGCCGTCAGCTGTTTCTGCTGCCGCCCCGCTGTCTGCTGTTCCAACAGTAATCGCGCTGTCAACTGATTCTGCTGCCACCTCGCTGTCCGCTGTCCCAGTGTCAGCTTTGCCGTCAACAGATCCTGCTGCCGCCTTGCTGCCTGCTTTTCAAGCGTCAACTTTGCTGTCAGCTGTTTCTGCTGCCGCCCCGCTGTCTGCTGTTCCAACTGTAATCCCGCCGTCAACTGCTCCTGCTGCCACCTCGCTTTCTGCTAACCCAGTTTCAACTTTGCCGTCAACTATTCCTGCTGCCGCCTTGCTGCCTGCTGTTCCAGCGTCAACTTTGCCGTCAGCTGTTTCTGCTGCCGCCCCGCTATTTGCTGTTCCAAAAGAAATCCCGCTGTCAACTGCTCCTGCTGCCACCTCGCTGTCTGCTGTCCCAGTGTCAACTTTGCCGTCAACTGATCCCGCTGCCGCCTTGCTGCCTGCTGTTCGAGCGTTAACTTTGCCGTCAGCTGTTTCTGCTAACGCCCCGCTGTCAGCTGTTCCAACAGAAATCCCGCTTTCAACTGCTCCTGCTGCCACCTCGCTGTCTGCTGTCCCAGTGTCAACTTTGCCGTCAACTCATCCTGCTGCCGCCTTGCTGCCTGCTGTTCCAGCGTTAGCTACGGTGTCAACTGCTTCTGCTGCCGCCTCGCTGTCTGCTGTCACAGCGGTAACCCCGCTGTTCACTGCTACTGCTGCCGCCGTGCTGCCTGCTGTTCCAGCGTTTACTCTGCCGTCCACTGTGCCTGCTGCTGCTCTTCGCCGTCAACTGTTTCTGCTGCCGCTTCGCTGTCTGCCGTTCCAGCGTTAACCTTGTCGTCAACCGCTCCTGCTGCCGCATCGGCGTCTGCTGGTCCGCCGTCAACCTCGACTTCACTTGTTCCTGCTGCCGGCTCGCTGTCTGCCGTCCCAGCGTCAACCTTGTCGTCAACTGCTCCTGCTGCCGCATCGCCGTCTGCTGTTCCAGTGACAACTTTGCCGTCAACTGATCCTGCTGCCGCCTTGCTGCCTGCTGTTCCAGCGTCAACTTTGCCGTCAGCTGTTTCTGCTAACGCCCCGCTGTCAGCTATTCCAACAGAAATCCCTGCTGTCAACTGCTCCTGCTGCCAGCTCGCTGTCTGCAATGTCCCAGTGTCAACTTTGCCGTCAACTCATCCTGCTGCCGCCTTGCTGCCTGCTGTTCCAGCGTTAGCTACGGTGTCAACTGCTTCTGCTGCCGCCTCGCTGTCTGCTGTCACAGCGGTAACCCCGCTGTTCACTGCTACTGCTGTCGCCGTGCTGCCTGCTGTTCCAGCGTTTACTTTGCCGTCCACTGTGCCTGCTGCTGCTTCGCCGTCAACTGTTTCTGCTGCCGCTTCGCTGTCTGCCGTTCCAGCGTTAACCTAGTCGTCAACCGCTCCTGCTGCCGCATCGGCGTCTGCTGGTCCGGCGTCAACCTCGACTTCACTTGTTCTTCCGCCTGCTGCCAGCGCAACCTTGTAACTGCTCCTGCTATCTGCCGCATCTGCCGTCCCAGCGTCAACTTTTCCGTCAACCGTTTCTGCTGCCGCCTGTTCGCGCCAACTTTGTCTGTTGTTCCACCGTTTGCTTGCCGGCGGTAACCCCGATGTCAACTGTTCCCGCTGCTGCCCCGCTGTCTGCGGTTCCAACAGCAACACCGCTGTCAACTGTTCCTATTGCTGCCTCGCTGTCTGCTGTTCCAGAGTTGGCTTTGCCGTCCACCGTTCCGGCTGCTGCCTCGCCGTCTGCCGTTCTGGCGGCTGCTCAGATTCCAGTGTCATTGAGCCTGAACGAACACTTGGGTAATCTGCGTAAACAGAAGGAAATCCTGGAACTACAACAGCAAATTGTGCTTCTGACGTCTGACCGCAAGCAATACCCCACCGTCTGGTATGGCCCTAAGTCTTCCGTAATTGAGAGTAAGTGGAATCGAGGTCGATTCCACGTCAGGACGGCCCAGTTGTAAAGTGTTTATATAAATGACTATCGATTGCCTATGTTATGTTAGTGTATACCGATATATCGTAAGCTACTACTTAAGGTATCGATGTTAGTATTTAGTGTTATCAGGAAAGAGTGGTTTGGCCACTCTTATCGTGCCTCTGTCTCTTCTTCCGGTGAACCTGATGTCAAGCGCACGCAATTGCGCCTCTGCCGAAAATGTAATCGTGACAAATAAAAACCATATTGACGTTTACATGAATAATATAGGAGTTTTTAACTCAGAATTGGGATATTCTCAACGCCCAATAATTATGTTGACGCCCAATCCACAACAATGGGCCTAAATAAAGAGAAAAAGTGAACCTGCTGAGGGCGCATGACGTGGAAGTGACACCGTCAGCGACGCGAGTACAGATACGCAGACTAGGGTCAGAATTGTCAAGGTCTGCTGCCGCATTGCCGTTTGCTGTTCCGGCGTCAGCCTCGCCGTCACTTGTTCCAGCTCCCGATTCGCTATCTGCCGTTCCAGCGTTAGCCTTGTCGTCAACTGCTCCTGCTGCCACCTCGCTGTCTGCTGTTCCAGCGTTAACCTTGTCGTCAACTGCTCCTGCTGCCGCATCGCCGTTTGCTGTTCCACCTCGCTGTCTGCTGTCCCAGTGTCAACTTTGCCGTCAACTGATCCTGCTGCCGCCTTGCTGCCTGCTGTTCCAGGGTCAACTTCGCCGTCAGCTGTTTCTGCTGCCGCCCCGCTGTCTGCTGTTCCAACAGTAATCCCGCCGCCAACTGCTCCTGCTGCCACCTCGCTGTCTGCTGTCCCAGTGTCAATTTTGCCGTCAACTGATCCTGCTGCCGCCTTGCAGCCTGCTGTTCAAGCGTCAACTTTGCCGTCAGCTGTTTCTGCTGCCGCCCCGCTGTCTGCTGTTCCAACAGTAATCCCGCTGTCAACTGATTCTGCTGCCACCTCGCTGTCCGCTGTCCCAGTGTCAGCTTTGCCGTCAACAGATCCTGCTGCCGCCTTGCTGCCTGCTTTTCAAGAGTCAACTTTGCTGTCAGCTGTTTCTGCTGCCGCCCCGCTGTCTGCTGTTCCAACTGTAATCCCGCCGTCAACTGCTCCTGCTGCCACCTCGCTTTCTGCTAACCCAGTTTCAACTTTGCCGTCAACTATTCCTGCTGCCGCCTTGCTGCCTGCTGTTCCAGCGTCAACTTTGCCGTCAGCTGTTTCTGCTGCCGCCCCGCTATTTGCTGTTCCAAAAGAAATCCCGCTGTCAACTGCTCCTGCTGCCACCTCGCTGTCTGCTGTCCCAGTGTCAACTTTGCCGTCAACTCATCCTGCTGCCGCCTTGCTGCCTGCTGTTCCAGCGTTAGCTACGGTGTCAACTGCTTCTGCTGCCGCCTCGCTGTCTGCTGTCACAGCGGTAACCCCGCTGTTCACTGCTACTGCTGCCGCCGTGCTGCCTGCTGTTCCAGCGTTTACTTTGCCGTCCACTGTGCCTGCTGCTGCTTCGCCGTCAACTGTTTCTGCTGCCGCTTCGCTGTCTGCCGTTCCAGCGTTAACCTTGTCGTCAACTGCTCCTGCTGCCGCATCGCTGTCTGCTGTCCCAGTGTCAACTTTGCCGTCAACTCATCCTGCTGCCGCCTTGCTGCCTGCTGTTCCAGCGTTAGCTACGGTGTCAACTGCTTCTGCTGCCGCCTCGCTGTCTTCTGTCACAGCGGTAACCCCGCTGTTCACTGCTCCTGCTGCCGCCTTGCAGTCCGCTGTTCCAGCGACAACTGCTCCTACTGCTGCCTCGCTGTCTGCTGTTCCAGTGTCAACTTTGCCGTCAACTGATCCTGCTGCCGCCTTGCTGCCTGCTGTTCCAGCGTCAACTTTTCCGTCAGCTGTTTCTGCTAACGCCCCGCTGTCAGCTGTTCCAACAGAAATCCCGCTGTCAACTGCTCCTGCTGCCACCTCGCTGTCTGCGGTCCCAGTGTCAACTTTGCCGTCAACTCATCCTGCTGCCGCCTTGCTGCCTGCTGTTCCAGCGTTAGCTACGGTGTCAACTGCTTCTGCTGCCGCCTCGCTGTCTGCCGTCCCAGCGTCAACCTTGTCGTCAACTGCTCCTGCTGCCGCATCGCCGTCTGCTGTTCCAGTGACAACTTTGCCGTCAACTGATCCTGCTGCCGCCTTGCTGCCTGCTGTTCCAGCGTCAACTTTGCCGTCAGCTGTTTCTGCTAACGCCCCGCTGTCAGCTATTCCAACAGAAATCCCGCTGTCAAATGCTCCTGCTGCCACCTCGCTGTCTGCTGTCCCAGTGTCAACTTTGCCGTCAACTCATCCTGCTGCCGCCTTGCTGCCTGCTGTTCCAGCGTTAGCTACGGTGTCAACTGCTTCTGCTGCCGCCTCGCTGTCTGCTGTCACAGCGGTAACCCCGCTGTTCACTGCTACTGCTGCCGCCGTGCTGCCTGCTGTTCCAGCGTTTACTTTGCCGTCCACTGTGCCTGCTGCTGCTTCGCCGTCAACTGTTTCTGCTGCCGCTTCGCTGTCTGCCGTTCCAGCGTTAACCTAGTCGTCAACCGCTCCTGCTGCCGCATCGGCGTCTGCTGGTCCGGCGTCAACCTCGACTTCACTTGTTCCTGCTGCCGCCTCGCTGTCTGCCGTCCCAGCGTCAACCTTGTCGTTAACTGCTCCTACTGCCGCATCGCCGTCTGCTGTTCCGGCGTCAAACTCGCCGTCACTTCTTTCTGCTGCCACCCCGCTATCTGCCGTCCCAGCGTCAACTTTTCCGTCAACCGTTTCTGCTGCCGCCTCGCTGTCTGTTGTTCCACCGTTTGCTTGCCGGCGGTAACCCCGATGTCAACTGTTCCCGCTGCTGCCCCGCTGTCTGCGGTTCCAACAGCAACACCGCTGTCAACTGTTCCTATTGCTGCCTCGCTGTCTGCTGTTCCAGAGTTGGCTTTGCCGTCCACCGTTCCGGCTGCTGCCTCGCCGTCTGCCGTTCTGGCGGCTGCTCAGATTCCAGTGTCATTGAGCCTGAACGAACACTTGGGTAATCTGCGTAAACAGAAGGAAATCCTGGAACTACAACAGCAAATTGTGCTTCTGACGTCTGACCGCAAGCAATACCCCACCGTCTGGTATGGCCCTAAGTCTTCCGTAATTGAGAGTAAGTGGAATCGAGGTCGATTCCACGTCAGGACGGCCCAGTTGTAAAGTGTTTATATAAATGACTATCGATTGCCTATGTTATGTTAGTGTATACCGATATATCGTAAGCTACTACTTAAGGTATCGATGTTAGTATTTAGTGTTATCAGGAAAGAGTGGTTTGGCCACTCTTATCGTGCCTCTGTCTCTTCTTCCGGTGAACCTGATGTCAAGCGCACGCAATTGCGCCTCTGCCGAAAATGTAATCGTGACAAATAAAAACCATATTGACGTTTACATGAATAATATAGGAGTTTTTAACTCAGAATTGGGATATTCTCAACGCCCAATAATTATGTTGACGCCCAATCCACAACAATGGGCCTAAATAAAGAGAAAAAGTGAACCTGCTGAGGGCGCATGACGTGGAAGTGACACCGTCAGCGACGCGAGTACAGATACGCAGACTAGGGTCAGAATTGTCAAGGTCTGCTGCCGCATTGCCGTTTGCTGTTCCGGCGTCAGCCTCGCCGTCACTTGTTCCAGCTCCCGATTCGCTATCTGCTGTTCCAACAGTAATCCTTGCCGCCAACTGCTCCTGCTGCCACCTCGCTGTCTGCTGTCCCAGTGTCAATTTTGCCGTCAACTGATCCTGCTGCCGCCTTGCAGCCTGCTGTTCCAGCGTCAACTTTGCCGTCAGCTGTTTCTGCTGCCGCCCCGCTGTTTGCTGTTCCAAAAGTAATCCCCGCTGTCAACTGCTCCTGCTGCCACCTCGCTGTCTGCTGTCCCAGTGTCAACTTTGCCGTCAACTGATCCCTGCTGCCGCCTTGCTGCCTGCTGTTCGAGCGTTAACTTTGCCGTCAGCTGTTTCTGCTAACGCCCCGCTGTCTGCTGTTCCAACAGTAATCCGCTGTTCCAACTGTCCGCCGTCAACTGCTCTGCCGCCCTTGCTTTCTGTTCCAAAGAAATTCCTGCTGCCACCTTCCGTCTGCTGTCCCAGTGTCAACTTTGCCGTCAACTGATCCGCTGCCGCCTTGCTGCCTCTGTTCGAGCGTTAACTTTGCTGTCAGCTGTTCCAACAGAAATCCCGCTTTCAACTGCTCCTGCTGCCACCTCGCTGTCTGCTGTCCCAGTGTCAACTTTGCCGTCAACTCATCCTGCTGCCGCCTTGCTGCCTGCTGTTCCAGCGTTAGCTACGGTGTCAACTGCTTCTGCTGCCGCCTCGCTGTCTGCTGTCACAGCGGTAACCCCGCTGTTCACTGCTACTGCTGCCGCCGTGCTGCCTGCTGTTCCAGCGTTTACTTTGCCGTCCACTGTGCCTGCTGCTGCTTCGCCGTCAACTGTTTCTGCTGCCGCTTCGCTGTCTGCCGTTCCAGCGTTAACCTTGTCGTCAACCGCTCCTGCTGCCGCATCGGCGTCTGCTGGTCCGCCGTCAACCTCGACTTCACTTGTTCCTGCTGCCGGCTCGCTGTCTGCCGTCCCAGCGTCAACCTTGTCGTCAACTGCTCCTGCTGCCGCATCGCCGTCTGCTGTTCCAGTGACAACTTTGCCGTCAACTGATCCTGCTGCCGCCTTGCTGCCTGCTGTTCCAGCGTCAACTTTGCCGTCAGCTGTTTCTGCTAACGCCCCGCTGTCAGCTATTCCAACAGAAATCCCGCTGTCAACTGCTCCTGCTGCCACCTCGCTGTCTGCTGTCCCAGTGTCAACTTTGCCGTCAACTCATCCTGCTGCCGCCTTGCTGCCTGCTGTTCCAGCGTTAGCTACGGTGTCAACTGCTTCTGCTGCCGCCTCGCTGTCTTCTGTCACAGCGGTAACCCCGCTGTTCACTGCTCCTGCTGCCGCCTTGCAGTCCGCTGTTCCAGCGACAACTGCTCCTACCGCTGCCTCGCTGTCTGCTGTTCCAGTGTCAACTTTGCCGTCAACTGATCCTGCTGCCGCCTTGCTGCCTGCTGTTCCAGCGTCAACTTTTCCGTCAGCTGTTTCTGCTAACGCCCCGCTGTCAGCTGTTCCAACAGAAATCCCGCTGTCAACTGCTCCTGCTGCCACCTCGCTGTCTGCGGTCCCAGTGTCAACTTTGCCGTCAACTCATCCTGCTGCCGCCTTGCTGCCTGCTGTTCCAGCGTTAGCTACGGTGTCAACTGCTTCTGCTGCCGCCTCGCTGTCTGCTGTCACAGCGGTAACCCCGCTGTTCACTGCTACTGCTGTCGCCGTGCTGCCTGCTGTTCCAGCGTTTACTTTGCCGTCCACTGTGCCTGCTGCTGCTTCGCCGTCAACTGTTTCTGCTGCCGCTTCGCTGTCTGCCGTTCCAGCGTTAACCTAGTCGTCAACCGCTCCTGCTGCCGCATCGGCGTCTGCTGGTCCGGCGTCAACCTCGACTTCACTTGTTCCTGCTGCCGCCTCGCTGTCTGCCGTCCCAGCGTCAACCTTGTCGTTAACTGCTCCTACTGCCGCATCGCCGTCTGCTGTTCCGGCGTCAACCTCGCCGTCACTTCTTTCTGCTGCCACCCCGCTATCTGCCGTCCCAGCGTCAACTTTGCCGTCAACCGTTTCTGCTGCCGCCTCGCTGTCTGTTGTTCCAGCGCCAACTTTGTCGAACTGTTCCTGCTGCTGTCTCACCGTTTGCTGTGCCGGCGGTAACCCCGATGTCAACTGTTCCCGCTGCTGCCCCGCTGTCTGCGGTTCCAACAGCAACACCGCTGTCAACTGTTCCTATTGCTGCCTCGCTGTCTGCTGTTCCAGAGTTGGCTTTGCCGTCCACCGTTCCGGCTGCTGCCTCGCCGTCTGCCGTTCTGGCGGCTGCTCAGATTCCAGTGTCATTGAGCCTGAACGAACACTTGGGTAATCTGCGTAAACAGAAGGAAATCCTGGAACTACAACAGCAAATTGTGCTTCTGACGTCTGACCGCAAGCAATACCCCACCGTCTGGTATGGCCCTAAGTCTTCCGTAATTGAGGTAAGTGGAATCGAGGTCGATTCCACGTCAGGACGGCCCAGTTGTAAAGTGTTTATATAAATGACTATCGATTGCCTATGTTATGTTAGTGTATACCGATATATCGTAAGCTACTACTTAAGGTATCGATGTTAGTATTTAGTGTTATCAGGAAAGAGTGGTTTGGCCACTCTTATCGTGCCTCTGTCTCTTCTTCCGGTGAACCTGATGTCAAGCGCACGCAATTGCGCCTCTGCCGAAAATGTAATCGTGACAAATAAAAACCATATTGACGTTTACATGAATAATATAGGAGTTTTTAACTCAGAATTGGGATATTCTCAACGCCCAATAATTATGTTGACGCCCAATCCACAACAATGGGCCTAAATAAAGAGAAAAAATGAACCTGCTGAGGGCGCATGACGTGGAAGTGACACCGTCAGCGACGCGAGTACAGATACGCAGACTAGGGTCAGAATTGCTGCCGCATTGCCGTTTGCTGTTCCGGCGTCAGCCTCGCCGTCACTTGTTCCAGCTCCCGATTCGCTATCTGCCGTTCCAGCGTTAGCCTTGTCGTCAACTGCTCCTGCTGCCCCGCTTCGCTGTTACTCTCATGCTGTTCCACATCCTTGCTGTTCACCTCCTGCTGTCCCAGTGTCAACTTTGCCGTCAACTGATCCTGCTGCCGCCTTGCTGCCTGCTGTTCCAGCGTCAACTTCGCCGTCAGCTGTTTCTGCTGCCGCCCCGCTGTCTGCTGTTCCAACAGTAATCCCGCCGCCAACTGCTCCTGCTGCCACCTCGCTGTCTGCTGTCCCAGTGTCAATTTTGCCGTCAACTGATCCTGCTGCCGCCTTGCAGCCTGCTGTTCAAGCGTCAACTTTGCCGTCAGCTGTTTCTGCTGCCGCCCCGCTGTCTGCTGTTCCAACAGTAATCCCGCTGTCAACTGATTCTGCTGCCACCTCGCTGTCCGCTGTCCCAGTGTCAGCTTTGCCGTCAAACGAATCCTGCTGCCGCCTTGCTGCCTGCTTTTCAAGCGTCAACTTTGCTGTCAGCTGTTTCTGCTGCCGCCCCGCTGTCTGCTGTTCCAACTGTAATCCCGCCGTCAACTGCTCCTGCTGCCACCTCGCTTTCTGCTAACCCAGTTTCAACTTTGCCGTCAACTATTCCTGCTGCCGCCTTGCTGCCTGCTGTTCCAGCGTCAACTTTGCCGTCAGCTGTTTCTGCTGCCGCCCCGCTATTTGCTGTTCCAAAGAAATCCCGCTGTCAACTGCTCCTGCTGCCACCTCGCTGTCTGCTGTCCCAGTGTCAACTTTGCCGTCAACTGATCCCGCTGCCGCCTTGCTGCCTGCTGTTCGAGCGTTAACTTTGCCGTCAGCTGTTTCTGCTAACGCCCCGCTGTCAGCTGTTCCAACAGAAATCCCGCTTTCAACTGCTCCTGCTGCCACCTCGCTGTCTGCTGTCCCAGTGTCAACTTTGCCGTCAACTCATCCTGCTGCCGCCTTGCTGCCTGCTGTTCCAGCGTTAGCTACGGTGTCAACTGCTTCTGCTGCCGCCTCGCTGTCTGCTGTCACAGCGGTAACCCCGCTGTTCACTGCTACTGCTGCCGCCGTGCTGCCTGCTGTTCCAGCGTTTACTTTGCCGTCCACTGTGCCTCTGTTGCTTCGCCGTCAACTGTTTCTGCTGCCGCTTCGCTGTCTGCCGTTCCAGCGTTAACCTTGTCGTCAACCGCTCCTGCTGCCGCATCGGCGTCTGCTGGTCCGGCGTCAACCTCGACTTCACTTGTTCCTGCTGCCGCCTCGCTGTCTGCCGTCCCAGCGTCAACCTTGTCGTCAACTGCTCCTGCTGCCGCATCGCTGTCTGCTGTTCCAGTGACAACTTTGCCGTCAACTGATCCTGCTGCCGCCTTGCTGCCTGCTGTTCCAGCGTCAACTTTGCTGTCAGCTGTTTCTGCTAACGCCCCGCTGTCTGCTATTCCAACAGAAATCCCGCCGTCAACTGCTCCTGCTGCCACCTCGCTGTCTGCTGTCCCAGTGTCAACTTTGCCGTCAACTCATCCTGCTGCCGCCTTGCTGCCTGCTGTTCCAGCGTTAGCTACGGTGTCAACTGCTTCTGCTGCCGCCTCGCTGTCATCTATCACAGCGGTAACCCCGCTGTTCACTGCTCCTGCTGCCGCCTTGCAGTCCGCTGTTCCAGCGACAACTGCTCCTACTGCTGCCTCGCTGTCTGCTGTTCCAGTGTCAACTTTGCCGTCAACTGATCCTGCTGCCGCCTTGCTGCCTACTGTTCCAGCGTCAACTTTTCCGTCAGGTGTTTCTGCTAACGCCCCGCTGTCAGCTGTTCCAACAGAAATCCCGCTGTCAACTGCTCCTGCTGCCACCTCGCTGTCTGCGGTCCCAGTGTCAACTTTGCCGTCAACTCATCCTGCTGCCGCCTTGCTGTCTGCTGTTCCAGCGTTAGCTACGGTGTCAACTGCTTCTGCTGCCGCCTCGCTGTCTGCTGTCACAGCGGTAACCCCGCTGTTCACTGCTACTGCTGCCGCCGTGCTGCCTGCTGTTCCAGCGTTTACTTTGCCGTCCACTGTGCCTGCTGCTGCTTCGCCGTCAACTTCTTCTGCTGTCGCTTCGCTGTCTGCCGTTCCAGCGTTAACCTAGTCGTCAACCGCTCCTGCTGCCGCATCGGCGTCTGCTGGTCCGGCGTCAACCTCGACTTCACTTGTTCCTGCTGCCGCCTCGCTGTCTGCCGTCCCAGCGTCAACCTTGTCGTCAACTGCTCCTACTGCCGCATCGCCGTCTGCTGTTCCGGCGTAGACCTCGCCGTCACTTCTTTCTGCTGCCACCCCGCTATCTGCCGTCCCAGCGTCAACTTTGCCGTCAACCGTTTCTGCTGCCGCCTCGCTGTCTGTTGTTCCAGCGCCAACTTTGTCGTCAACTGTTCCTGCTGCTGTCTCACCGTTTGCTGTGCCGGCGGTAACCCCGCTGTCAACTGTTCCCGCTGCTGCCCCGCTGTCTGCGGTTCCAACAGCAACACCGCTGTCAACTGTTCCTATTGCTGCCTCGCTGTCTGCTGTTCCAGAGTTGGCTTTGCCGTCCACCGTTCCGGCTGCTGCCTCGCCGTCTGCCGTTCTGGCGGCTGCTCAGATTCCAGTGTCATTGAGCCTGAACGAACACTTGGGTAATCTGCGTAAACAGAAGGAAATCCTGGAACTACAACAGCAAATTGTGCTTCTGACGTCTGACCGCAAGCAATACCCCACCGTCTGGTATGGCCCTAAGTCTTCCGTAATTGAGAGTAAGTGGAATCGAGGTCGATTCCACGTCAGGACGGCCCAGTTGTAAAGTGTTTATATAAATGACAATCGATTGCCTATGTTATGTTAGTGTATACCGATATATCGTAAGCTACTACTTAAGGTATCGATGTTAGTATTTAGTGTTATCAGGAAAGAGTGGTTTGGCCACTCTTATCGTGCCTCTGTCTCTTCTTCCGGTGAACCTGATGTCAAGCGCACGCAATTGCGCCTCTGCCGAAAATGTAATCGTGACAAATAAAAACCATCTTGACGTTTACATGAATAATATAGGAGTTTTTAACTCAGAATTGGGATATTCTCAACGCCCAATAATTATGTTGACGCCCAATCCACAACAATGGGCCTAAATAAAGAGAAAAAAATGAACCTGCTGAGGGCGCATGACGTGGAAGTGACACCGTCAGCGACGCGAGTACAGATACGCAGACTAGGGTCAGAATTGTCAAGGTCTGCTGCCGCATTGCCGTTTGCTGTTCCGGCGTCAGCCTCGCCGTCACTTGTTCCAGCTCCCGATTCGCTATCTGCCGTTCCAGCGTTAGCCTTGTCGTCAACTGCTCCTGCTGCCACCTCGCTGTCTGCTGTTCCAGCGTTAACCTTGTCGTCAACTGCTCCTGCTGCCGCATCGCCGTTTGCTGTTCCACCTCGCTGTCTGCTGTCCCAGTGTCAACTTTGCCGTCAACTGATCCTGCTGCCGCCTTGCTGCCTGCTGTTCAAGCGTCAACTTTGCCGTCAGCTGTTTCTGCTGCCGCCCCGCTGTCTGCTGTTCCAACAGTTATCACGACGTCAACTGCTCCTGCTGCCACCTCGCTGTCTGCTGTCCCAGTGTCAACTTTGCCGTCAACTGATCCTGCTGCCGCCTTGCAGCCTGCTGTTCCAGCGTCAACTTTGCCGTCAGCTGTTTCTGCTGCCGCCCCGCTGTCTGCTATTCCAACAGTAATCCCGCCGTCAACTGCTCCTGCTGCCACCTCGCTGTCTGCTGTCCCAGTGACAACTTTGCCGTCAACTGATCCTGCTGCCGCCTTGCTGTCTGTTGTTCCAGCGTCAACTTTGCCGTCAGCTTTTTCTTCTGCCGCCCCGCTGTCTGCTGCTCCAACAGTAATCCCGCCGTCAACTGCTCCAGCTGCCACCTCGCTGTCGGCGGTCCCAGTGTCAACTTTGCCGTCAACTGATCCTGCTGCCGCCTTGCTGCCTGCTGTTTCAGCGTCAACTTTGCCGTCAGCTGTTTCTGCTGCCGCCCCGCTGTCTGCTGTTCCAACAGTAATCCCGCCGTCAACTGCTCCTGCTGCCACCTCGCTGTCTGCTGTCCCAGTGTCAACTTTGCCGTCAACTGATCCTGCTGCCGCCTTGCTGCCTGCTGTTCCAGCGTCAACTTTGCCGTCAGCTGTTTCTGCTGCCGCCACGCTGTCTGCTGTTCCAAAAGTAATCCCGCCGTCAACTGCTCCTGCTGCCACCTCGCTGTCTGCTGTCCCATTGTCAACTTTGCCGTCAACTTTGCCGTCAACAGATCCTGCTGCCGCCTTGCTGCCTGCTGTTCCAGCGTCAACTTTGCCGTCAGCTGTTTCTGCTGCCGCCCCGCTGTCTGCTATTCCAACAGTAATCCCGCCGTCAACTGCTCCTGCTGCCACCTCGCTATCTGCTGTCCCAGTGTCAACTTTGCCGAAAACTTATCCTGCCGCCGCCTTGTTGCCTGCTTTTCTAGCGTCAACTTTGCCGTCAGCTGTTTCTGCTGCCGCCCCGCTGTCTGCTTTTCCAACAGTAATCCCGCCGCCAACTGCTCCTGCTGCCACCTCGCTGTCTGCTGTCCCAGTGTCAACTTTGCCGTCAACTGATCCTGCTGCCGCCTTGCTTCCTGCTGTTCCAGCGTCAACTTTGCCGTCAGCTGTTTCTGCTGCCGCCCCGCTGTCTGCTGTTCCAACAGTAATCCCGCCGTCATCTGCTCCTGCTGACACCTCGCTGTGGGCTGTCCCAGTGTCAACTTGGCCGTCATCAGATCCTGCTGGCACCTTGCTGCCTGCTGTTCCAGCGTCAACTTTGCCGTCAGCTGTTTCTGCTGCCGCCCCGCTGTGTGCTGGTCCAACAGTAATCCCGCAGTCATCTGCTCCTGCTGCCACCTCGCTGTCAGCTGTTCCAGTGTCAACTTTTCCGTCAACTGAACCTGCTGCCGCCATGCTGTCTGCTGTTCCAGCGTCAACTTTGCCGTCAGCTGTTTCTGCTGCCGCCCCGCTGTCTGCTATTCCAACAGTAATCCCGCCGTCAACTGCTCCTGCTGTCCCAGTGTCAACTTTGCCGTAAACTTATCCTGCCGCCGCCTTGCTGCCTGTTGTTCCAGCGTCAACTTTGCCGTCAGCTGTTTCTGCTGCCGCCCCGCTGTCTGCTTTTCCAACAGTAATCCTGCCGTCAACTGCTCCTGCTGACACCTCGCTGTGGGCTGTCCCAGTGTCAACTTTGCCGTCAACAGATCCTGCTGCCACCTTGCTGCCTGCTGTTCCAGCGTCAACTTTGCCGTCAGCTGTTTCTGCAGCCGCCCCGCTGTCTGCTGTTCCAACAGTAATCCCGCAGTCATCTGCTCCTGCTGACACCTCGCTGTCTGCTGTCCCAGTGTCAACTTTTCCGTCAACTGATCCTGCTGCCGCCTTGCTGCCTGCTGTTCCAGCGTAAACTTTGCCGTCAGCTGTTTCTGCTGCCGCCCCGCTGTCTGCTGTTCCAACAGTAATCCCGCCGCCAACTGCTCCTGCTGCCACCTCGCTGTCTGCTGTCGCAGTGTAAACTTTGCAGTCAACTGATCCTGCTGCCGCCTTGCTGCCTGCTGTTACAGCGTCATTTTGGCCGTCAGCTGTTTCTGCTGCCGCCACGCTGTCTGCTGTTCATACAGTAATCCCGCCGTCAACTGCTCCTGCTGCCACCTCGCTGTCTGCTGTCCCAATGTCAACTTTGCCGTCAACAGATCCTGCCGCCGCCTTGCTGCCTGCTGTTCCAGCGTCAAATTTGCCGTCAGCTGTTTCTGCTGCAGCCCCGCTGTCTGCTGTCCCAGTGTCAACTTTGCTGTCAACAGATCCTCTTGCTGCCTGCTGTTCCAGCGTCAACTTTGCCGTCGGCTGTTTCTGCTGCCGCCCCGCTGTCTGCTGTTCCCACAGTAATCCCGCCGCCAACTGCTCCTGCTGCCACCTCGCTGTCTGCTGTCGCAGTGTAAACTTTGCAGTCAACTGATCCTGCTGCCGATTTGCTGCCTGCTGTTACAGCGTCATTTTGGCCGTCAGCTGTTTCTGCTGCCGCCACGCTGTCTGCTGTTCATACAGTAATCCCTCCGTCAACTGCTCCTGCTGCCACCTCGCTGTCTGCTGTCCCAATGTCAACTTTGCCGCCAACAGATCCTGCCGCCGCCTTGCTGCCTGCTGTTCCAGCGTCAAATTTGCCGTCAGCTGTTTCTGCTGCCGCCCCGCTGTCTGCTGTTCCAACAGTAATCCCGCTGTCAACTGCTCCTGCTGCCACCTCGCTGTCTGCTGTCCCAGTGTCAACTTTGCCGTAAACTTATCCTGCCGCCGCCTTGCTGCCTGCTGTTCCAGCGTCAACTTTGCCGTCAGCTGTTTCTGCTGCCGCCCCGCTGTCTGCTTTTCCAACAGTAATCCCGCTGTCAACTGCTCCTGCTGCCACCTCGCTGTCTGCTGTCCCAGTGTCAGCTTTGCCGTCAACTGATCCTGCTGCCGCCTTGCTGCCTGCTGTTTCCGCGTTAAATTAAGCGTCAGCTGTTTCTGCTGCCGCCCCGCTGTCTGCATTTCCAACAGTAATCCCGCCGTCAACTGCTCCTGCTGCCACCTTGCTGTCTGCTGTCCCAATGTCAACTTTGCCGTCAACAGATCCTGCCGCCGCCTTGCTGCCTGCTGTTCCAGCGTCAAATTTGCCGTCAGGTGTTTCTGATGCCAACGCTGTCTGCTGTTCCAACAGTAATCCCGCCATCAGCTGCTCCTGCTGCCACCTCGCTGTCTGCTGTCCCAGTGTCAACTTTGCCGTCAACTGATCCTGCTGGCGCCTTGCTGCCTGCTGTTCCAGCGTCAACTTTGCCGTCAGCTGTTTCTGCTGCCGCCCCCTGTCTGCTGTTCCAACAGTAATCCCGCCGTCAAATGCTCCTGCTGCCACCTCGCTGTCTGCTGTCCCAGTGTCAACTTTGCCGTCAACTGATCCTGCTGCCGCCTTTCTGCCTGCTGTTCCATCGTCAACTTTGCCGTCAGCTGTTTCTGCTGCCGCCCCGATGTCTGCTGTTCCAACAGTAATCCCGCTGTCAAATGCTCCTGCTGCCACCTCGCTGTCTGCAGTCCCAGTGTCAACTTTGCAGTCAACTGATCCTGCTGCCGCCTTGCTGCCTGCTGTTCCAGCGTCAACTTTGCCGTCAGCTGTTTCTGCTGCCGCCCCGCTGGCTGCTGTTCCAACAGTAACCCCGCAGTCAACTGCTCCTGCTGCCACCTCGTTGTCGGCTGTCCCAGTGTCAACTTTGCCGTCAACTGATCCTGCTGCCGCCTTGCTGTCTGCTGTTCCAGCGTCAACTTTGCCGTCAGCTGTTTCTGCTGCCGCCCCGCTGTCTGCTGTTCCCACAGAAATCCCGCTGTCAACTGCTCCTGCTGCCACCTCGCTGTCTGCTGTCCCAGTGTCAACTTTGCCGTCAACGGATCCTGCTGCCGCCTTGCTGCCTGCTGTTCCAGCGTCAACTTTGCCGTCAGCTGTTTCTACTGCCGCCCTGCTGTCTGCAGTTCCAACAGTAATCCCGCTGTCAACTGCTCCTTCTGCCACCTCGCTGTCTGCTGTCCCAGTGTCAACCTTGCCGTCAAAAGATCCTCTTGCTGCCTGCTGTTCCAGCGTCAACTTTGCCGTCAGCTTTTTCTTCTGCCGCCCCGCTGTCTGCTGTTCCAACAGTAATCCCGCTGTCAACTGCTTCTGCTGCCGCCTCGCTGTCTGCTGTCCCAGTGTCAGCTTTGCCGTTAACAGATCCTGCTGCCGCCTTGCTGCCTGCTTTTCAAGCGTCAACTTTGCCGTCAGCTGTTTCTGCTGCCGCCCCGCTGTCTGCTGTTCCAACTGCAGTCCCGCTGTCAAATGCTCCTGCTGCCACCTCGCTGTCTGCTGTCCCAGTGTCAACTTTGTCGTCAAATGATCCTGCTGCCGCCTTGCTGCCTGCTGTTCCAGCGTCAACATTTCTGTCAGCTGTTTCTGCTGCCGCCCCGCTGGCTGCTGTTCCAACAGTAACCCCGCAGTCAACTGCTCCTGCTGCCACCTCGTTGTCGGCTGTCCCAGTGTCAACTTTGCCGTCAACTGATCCTGCTGCCGCCTTGCTGTCTGCTGTTCCAGCGTCAACTTTGCCGTCAGCTGTTTCTGCTGCCGCCCCGCTGTCTGCTGTTCCAACAGCAGTCCCGCTGTCAAATGCTCCTGCTGCCACTTTGCCGTCAACTGATCCTGCTGTCTGCTGTTCCAACAGTAATCCCGCTGTCAACTGATCCTGCTCCCACCTCGCTGTCTGCTGTCCCAGTGTCAACTTTGCCGTCAACTGATCCTGCTGCCGCCCCGCTGTCTGCTGTTCCAACAGCAGTCCCGCTGTCAAATGCTCCTGCTGCCACTTTGCCGTCAACTGATCCTGCTGTCTGCTGTTCCAACAGTAATCCCGCCGTCAAATGCTCCTGCTGCCACCTCGCTGTCTGCTGTCCCAGTGTCAACTTTGCCGTCAACTGATCCTGCTGCCGCCTTTCTGCCTGCTGTTCCATCGTCAACTTTGCCGTCAGCTGTTTCTGCTGCCGCCCCGATGTCTGCTGTTCCAACAGTAATCCCGCTGTCAAATGCTCCTGCTGCCACCTCGCTGTCTGCAGTCCCAGTGTCAACTTTGCAGTCAACTGATCCTGCTGCCGCCTTGCTGCCTGCTGTTCCAGCGTCCACTTTGCCGTCAGCTGCTTCTGCTGCCGCCCCGCTGTCTGCTGTTCCAACAGTAATCCCGCTGTCAACTGCTCCTGCTGCCACCTCGCTGTCTGCTGTCCCAGTGTCAGCTTTGCCGTTAACAGATCCTGCTGCCGCCATGCTGCCTGCTTTTCAAGCGTCAACTTTGCCGTCAGCATTTTCTGCTGCCGCCCCGCTGTCTGCTGTTCCAACTGCAGTCCCGCTGTCAAATGCTCCTGCTGCCACCTCGCTGTCTGCTGTCCCAGTGTCAACTTTGTCGTCAACTGATCCTGCTGCCGCCTTGCTGCCTGCTGTTCCAGCGTCAACTTTGCCGTCAGCTGTTTCTGCTGCCGCCCCGCTGTCTGCTGTTCCAACAGTAATCCCGCTGTCAAATGCTCCTGCTGCCACCTCGCTGTCTGCTGTCCCAGTGTCAACTTTGCCGTCAACTGATCCTGCTGCCGCCTTGCTGCCTGCTGTTTCAGCTTCAACTTTGCCGTCAGCTGTTTCTGCTGCCGCCCCGCTGTCTGCTGTTTCAACAGTAATCCCGCTGTCAACTGCTCCTGCTGCCACCTCGCTGTCTGCTGTCTCAGTGTCAGCTTTGCTGTCAGCTGTTTCTGCTGCCGCCCCGCTGTCTGCTGTTCCCACAGTAATCCCGCTGTCAACTGCTCCTGCTGCCACCTCGCTGTCTGCTGTCCCAGTGTCAACTTTGCCGTCAACTGATCCTGCTGCCGCCTTGCTGCCTGCTGTTCCAGCGTCAACTTTGCCGTCAGCTGTTTCTGCTGCCGCCCCGCTGTCTGCTGTTCCAACAGCAGTCCCGCTGTCAAATGCACCTGATGCCACCTCGCTGTCTGCTGTCCCAGTGTCAACTTTGCTGTCAGCTGTTTCTGCTGCCGCCCCGCTGTCTGCTGTTTCAACAGTAATCCCGCCGCCAACTGCTCCTGCTGCCACCTCGCTGTCTGCTGTCCCAGTGTCAACTTTGCTGTCAACTGCTCCTGCTGCCACCTCGCTGTCTGCTGTCCCAGTGTCAACTTTGCCGTCAACAGATCCTGCTGCCGCCTTGCTGCCTGCTTTTCAAGCGTCAACTTTGCCGTCAACTGTTTCTGCTGCCGCCCCGCTGTCTGCTGTTCCAACAGCAGTCCCGCTGTCAAATGCACCTGATGCCACCTCGCTGTCTGCTGTCCCAGTGTCAACTTTGCTGTCAGCTGTTTCTGCTGCCGCCCCGCTGTCTGCTGTTTCAACAGTAATCCCGCCGCCAACTGCTCCTGCTGCCACCTCGCTGTCTGCTGTCCCAGTGTCAACTTTGCTGTCAACTGCTCCTGCTGCCACCTCGCTGTCTGCTGTCCCAGTGTCATTTTTGCCGTCAACAGATCCTGCTGCCGCCTTGCTGCCTGCTTTTCAAGCGTCAACTTTGCCGTCAACTGTTTCTGCTGCCGCCCCGCTGTCTGCTGTTCCAACAGCAGTCCCGCTGTCAAATGCACCTGATGCCACCTCGCTGTCTGCTGTCCCAGTGTCAACTTTGCTGTCAGCTGTCTGCTGTTTCAACAGTAATCCCGCCGCCAACTGCTCCTGCTGCCACCTCGCTGTCTGCTGTCCCAGTGTCAACTTTGCTGTCAACTGCTCCTGCTGCCACCTCGCTGTCTGCTGTCCCAGTGTCATTTTTGCCGTCAACAGATCCTGCTGCCGCCTTGCTGCCTGCTTTTCAAGCGTCAACTTTGCCGTCAACTGTTTCTGCTGCCGCCCCGCTGTCTGCTGTTCCAACAGTAATCCCGCTGTCAACTGCTCCTGCTGCCACCTCGCTGTCTGCTGTGTCAGTGTCAGCTTTGCCGTCAACAGATCCTAATGCCGCCTTGCTGCCTGCTGCTCCAGCGTCAACTTTGCCGTCAGCTGTTTCTGCTGCCGCCCCGCTGTCTGCTGTTCCAACAGTTATCCCGCTGTCAACTGCTCCTGCTCCCACCTCGCTGTCTGCTGTCCCAGTGTCAACTTTGCCGTCAACAGATCCTGCTGCCGCCTTGCTGCCTGCTTTTCAAGCGTCAACTTTGCCGTCAACTGTTTCTGCTGCCGCCCCGCTGTCTGCTGTTCCAACAGCAGTCCCGCTGTCAAATGCACCTGATGCCACCTCGCTGTCTGCTGTCCCAGTGTCAACTTTGCTGTCAGCTGTTTCTGCTGCCGCCCCGCTGTCTGCTGTTTCAACAGTAATCCCGCCGCCAACTGCTCCTGCTGCCACCTCGCTGTCTGCTGTCCCAGTGTCAACTTTGCTGTCAACTGCTCCTGCTGCCACCTCGCTGTCTGCTGTCCCAGTGTCATTTTTGCCGTCAACTGATCCTGCTGCCGCCTTGCTGCCTGCTGTTTCAGCTCCAACTTTGCCGTCAGCTGTTTCTTGCCGCCCCGCTGTCTGCTGTTCCAACAGTAATCCCGCTGTCAACTGCTCCTGCTGCCACCTCGCTGTCTGCTGTCCCAGTGTCAACTTTGCCGTCAACTGATCCTGCTGCCGCCTTGCTGCCTGCTGTTCCAGCGTCAACTTTGCCGTCAGCTGTTTCTGCTGCCGCCCCGCTGTCTGCTGTTTCAACAGCAGTCCCGCTGTCAAATGCTCCTGCTGCCACCTCGCTGTCTGCTGTCCCAGTGTCAACTTTGCCGTCAACTGATCCTGCTGCCGCCCCGCTGTCTGCTGTTCCAACAGTAATCCCGCTGTCAACTGCTCCTGCTCCCACCTCGCTGTCTGCTGTCCCAGTGTCAACTTTGCCGTCAACAGATCCTGATGCCGCCTTGCTGCCTGCTTTTCAAGCGTCAACTTTGCCGTCAACTGTTTCTGCTGCCGCCCTGCTGTCTGTTGTTCCAACAGCAGTCCGCGCTGTCAAATGCACCTGATGCCACCTCGCTGTCTGCTGTCCCAGTGTCAACTTTGCTGTCAGCTGTTTCTGCTGCCGCCACGCTGTCTGCTGTTCCAACAGTAATCCCGCCGTCAACTGCTCCTGCTGCCACCTCGCTGTCTGCTGTCCCAGTGTCAACTTTGCCGTCAACTGATCCTGCTGCCGCCTTGCTGCCTGCTGTTCCAGCGTCAACTTTGCCGTCAACTGTTTCTGCTGCCGCCCCGCTGTCTGCTGTTCCAGCAGTCAACTTTGCCGTCAACTGCTCCTGCTGCCGCCTCGCTGTCTGCTGTCCCAGTGTCAACTTTGCCGTCAACTGATCCTGCTGCCGCCTTGCTGCCTGCTGTTCCAGCGTCAACTTTGCCGTCAGCTGTTTCTGCTGCCGCCCCGCTGTCTGCTGTTTCAACAACAGTAACCTGCTGTCAACTGCTCCTGCTGGCACCTCGCTGTCTGCTGTCCCAGTGTCAACTTTGCCGTCAACAGATCCTACTGCCGCCTTGCTGCCTGCTGCTCCAACTTTGCCGTCAACTGTTTCTGCTGCCGCCCCGCTGTCTGCTGTTCCAACAGTAATCCCGCTGTCAACTGCTCCTGCTGCCACCTCGCTGTCTGCTGTCCCAGTGTCAACTTTGCCGTCAACTGATACTGCTGCCGCCTTGCTGCCTGCTGTTCCAGCGTCAACTTTGCCGTCAGCTGTTTCTGCTGCCGCCCCGCTGTCTGCTGTTCCAACAGCAGTCCCGCTGTCAAATGCTCCTGCTGCCACCTCGCTGTCTGCTGTCCCAGTGTCAACTTTGCTGTCAACTGTTCCTGCTGCCGCCCCGCTGTCTGCTGTTCCAACAGTAATCCTCCGTCAACCTCCTCTGCTGTCTGCTGTCCCATTAACTTGCTGCCAAAATCCTGCTGCCGCCTTGTCTGCTGTTCCAGTGTCAACTTTGCTGTCAACTGCTCCTGCTGCCACCTCGCTGTCTGCTGTCCCAGTGTCATTTTGCCGTCAACTGATCCTGCTGCCGCCTTGCTGCCTGCTGTTCCAGCGTCAACTTTGCTGTCAGCTGTTTCTGCTGCCGCCCCGCTGTCTGCTGTTCCAACAGTAATCCGCCGTCAACTGCTCCTGCTGCCACCTCGCTGTCTGCTGTCCCAGTGTCAACTTTTCATTTGCCGTAAACTTATCCTGCTGCCGCCTTGCTGCCTGCTTGTTCCAGCGTCAACTTTGCCGTCAGCTGTTTCTGCTGCCGCCCCGCTGTCTGCTTTTCCAACAGTAATCCTGCTGTCAACTGCTCCTGCTGACACCTCGCTGTGGGCTGTCCCAGTGTCAACTTTGCCGTCAACAGATCCTGCTGCCACCTTGCTGCCTGCTGTTCCAGCGTCAACTTTGCCGTCAGTTGTTTCTGCTGCCGCCCCGCTGTCTGCTGTTCCAACAGTAATCCCGCTGTCAACTGCTCCTGCTGCCACCTCGCTGTCTGCTGTCCCAGTGTCAACTTTGCCGTCAACAGATCCTGCTGCCGCCTTGCTGCCTGCTTTTCAAGCGTCAACTTTGCCGTCAGCTGTTTCTGCTGCCGCCCCGCTGTCTGCTGTTCGAACAGCAGTCCCGCTGTCAAATGCTCCTGCTGCCACCTCGCTGTCTGCTGTCCCAGTGTCAACTTTGCTGTCAACTGTTTCTGCTGCCGCCCCGCTGTCTGCTGTTTCAACAGTAATCCCGCTGTCAACTGCTCCTGCTGCCAACTCGCTGTCTGCTGTCCCAGTGTCAACTTTGCCGTCAACTGATCCTGCTGCCGCCTTGCAGCCTGCTTTTCAAGCGTCAACTTTGCCGCCAGCTGTTTCTGCTGCCGCCCTGCTGTCTGCTGTTCCAACAGTAATCCCGCCGCCAACTGCTCCTGCTGCCACCTCGCTGTCTGCTGTCCCAGTGTCAACTTTGCTGTCAACTGCTCCTGCTGCCACCTCGCTGTCTGCTGTCCCAGTGTCAACTTTGCCGTCAACTGATCCTGCTGCCGCCTTGCTGCCTGCTGTTCCAGCGTCAACTTTGCCGTCAGCTGTTTCTGCTGCCGCCCCGCTGTCTGCTGTTCCAACAGTAATCCCGCCGATAACTGATCCTGCTGCCGCCTTGCTGTCTGCTGTTTCAGCGTCAACTTTGCAGTCAGCTGTTTCTGCTGCCGCCCCGCTGTCTGCTGTTCCAACAGTAATCCCGCCGCCAACTGATCCTGCTGCCGCCTTGCTGTCTGCTGTTTCAGCGTCAACTTTGCCGTCAGCTGTTTCTGCTGCCGCCCCGCTGTCTGCTGTTCCAACAGTAATCCCGCTGTCAACTGCTCCTGCTGCCACCTCGCTGTCTGCTGTCCCAGTGTCAACTTTGCCGTCAGCTGATCCTGCTGCTGCCTTGCTGCCTGCTGTTCCAGCGTCAACTTTGCCGTCAGCTGTTTCTGCTGCCGCCCTGCTGTCTGCTGTTCCAACAGTAATCCCGCCGCCAACTGCTCCTGCTGCCACCTCGCTGTCTGCTGTCCCAGTGTCAACTTTGCTGTCAACTGCTCCTGCTGCCACCTCGCTGTCTGCTGTCCCAGTGTCAACTTTTCCGTCAACTGATCCTGCTGCCGCCTTGCTGCCTGCTGTTCCAGCGTCAACTTTGCCGTCAGCTGTTTCTGCTGCCGCCCCGCTGTCTGCTGTTCCAACAGTAATCCCGCCACCAACTGATCCTGCTGCCGCCTTGCTCTCTGCTGTTTCAGCGTCAACTTTGCCGTCAGCTGTTTCTGCTGCCGCCCCGCTGTCAGCTGTTCCAACAGTAATCCCGCTGTCAACTGCTTCTGCTGCCACCTCGCTGTCTGCTGTCCCAGTGTCAACTTTGCTGTCAACTGCTCCTGCTGCCACCTCGCTGTCTGCTGTCCCAGTGTCAACTTTGCCGTCAACTGATCCTGCTGCCGCCTTGCTGCCTGCTGTTCCAGCGTCAACTTTGCCGTCAGCTGTTTCTGCTGCCGCCCCGCTGTCTGCTGTTCCAACAGTAATCCCGCCGCCAACTGATCCTGCTGCCGCCTTGCTGTCTGCTGTTTCAGCGTCAACTTTGCCGTCAGCTGTTTCTGCTGCCGCCCCGCTGTCTGCTGTTCCAACAGTAATCCCGACGCCAACTGCTCCTGCTGCCACCTCGCTGTCTGCTGTCCCAGTGTCAACTTTGCTGTCAACTGCTCCTGCTGCCACCTCGCTGTCTGCTGTCCCAGTGTCAGCTTTGCCGTCAACTGATCCTGCTGCCACCTCGCTGTCTGCTGTTCCAGCGTCAACTTTGCCGTCAGCTGTTTCTGCTCCCGCCCCGCTGTCTGCTGTTCAAACAGTAATCCCGCCGTCAGCTGTTTCTGCTGCCGCCCCGCTGTCTGCTGTTCCAACAGTAATCCCGCCGTCAGCTGTTTCTGCTGCCGCCCCGCTGTCTGCTGTTCCAACAGTAATCCCGCCGTCAGCTGTTTCTGCTGCCGCCCCGCTGTCTGCTGTTCCAACAGTAATCCCGCCGCCAACTGCTCCTGCTGCCACCTCGCTGTCTGCTGTCCCAGTGTCAACTTTGCTGTCAACTGCTCCTGCTGCCACCTCGCTGTCTGCTGTCCCAGTGTCAACTTTGCCGTCAACTGATCCTGCTGTCGCTTTGCTGCCTGCTGTTCCAGCGTCAACTTTGCCGTCAGCTGTTTCTGCTGCCGCCCCGCTGTCTGCTGTTCCAACAGTAATCCCGCCGTCAACTGATCCTGCTGCCACCTCGCTGTCTGCTGTTCCAGCGTCAACTTTGCCGTCAGCTGTTTCTGCTGCCGCCCCGCTGTCTGCTGTTCCAACAGTAATCCCGCTGTCAACTGCTTCTGCTGACACCTCGCTGTCTGCTGTCCCAGTGTCAACTTTGCCGTCAACTGCTCCTGCTGCCACCTCGCTGTCTGCTGTCCCAGTGTCAGCTTTGCCGTCAACTGATCCTGCTGCCGCCTTGCTGTCTGCTGTTTCAGCTTCAACTTTGCCGTCAGCTGTTTCTGCTGCCACCTCGCTGTCTGCTGTCGCAGTGTCAACTTTGCCGTAAACTGAACCTGCTGCCGCCTTGCTGCCTGCTGTTCCAGCGTCAACTTTGCAGTCAGCTGTTTCTGCTGCCGCCCCGCTGTCTGCTGTTCCAACAGTAATCCCGCCGCCAACTGCTCCTGCTGCCACCTCGCTGTCTGCTGTCCCAGTGTCAGCTTTGCCGTCAACTGATCCTGCTGCCGCCTTGCTGTCTGCTGTTCCAGTGTCAACTTTGCCGTCAACTGATCCTGCTGCCGCCTTGCTGCCTGCTGTTTCAGCTTCAACTTTGCCGTCAGCTGTTTCTGCTAACGCCCCGCTGTCTGCTGTTCCAACAGTAATCCCGCTGTAAACTGCTCCTGCTGCCACCTCGCTGTCTGCTGTCCCAGTGTCATTTTTGCTGTCAACTGCTCCTGCTGCCACCTCGCTGTCTGCTGTCCCAGTGTCATTTTTGCCGTCAACTGATCCTGCTGCCGCCTTGCTGCCTGCTGTTTCAGCTTCAACTTTGCCGTCAGCTGTTTCTTGCCGCCCCGCTGTCTGCTGTTCCAACAGTAATCCCGCTGTCAACTGCTCCTGCTGCCACCTCGCTGTCTGCTGTTTCAGCTTCAACTTTGCCGTCAGCTGTTTCTGCTGCCACCTCGCTGTCTGCTGTCGCAGTGTCAACTTTGCCGTAAACTGAACCTGCTGCCGCCTTGCTGCCTGCTGTTCCAGCGTCAACTTTGCAGTCAGCTGTTTCTGCTGCCGCCCCGCTGTCTGCTGTTCCAACAGTAATCCCGCCGCCAACTGCTCCTGCTGCCACCTCGCTGTCTGCTGTCCCAGTGTCAGCTTTGCCGTCAACTGATCCTGCTGCCGCCTTGCTGTCTGCTGTTCCAGTGTCAACTTTGCCGTCAACTGATCCTGCTGCCGCCTTGCTGCCTGCTGTTTCAGCGTCAACTTTGCAGTCAGCTGTTTCTGCTGCCGCCCCGCTGTCTGCTGTTCCAACAGTAATCCCGCCGCCAACTGCTCCTGCTGCCACCTCGCTGTCTGCTGTCCCAGTGTCAGCTTTGCCGTCAACTGATCCTGCTGCCGCCTTGCTGTCTGCTGTTCCTGTGTCAACTCTGCCGTCAACTGATCCTGCTGCCGCCTTGCTGCCTGCTGTTTCAGCTTCAACTTTGCCGTCAGCTGTTTCTGCTAACGCCCCGCTGTCTGCTGTTCCAACAGTAATCCCGCTGTCAACTGCTCCTGCTGCCACCTCGCTGTCTGCTGTCCCAGTGTCAGCTTTGCCGTCAACAGATCTTGCTGCCGCCTTGCTGCCTGCTTTTCCAGCGTCAACTTTGCCGTCAGCTGTTTCTGCTGCCGCCCCGCTGTCAGCTGTTTCAACAGTAATCCCGCCGCCAACTGCTCCTGCTGCCACCTCGCTGTCTGCTGTCCCAGTTTCAGCTTTGCCGTCAACAGATCCTGCTGCCGCCTTGCTGCCTGGTTTTCAAGCGTCAACTTTGCCGTCAGCTGTTTCTGCTGCCGCCCCGCTGTCAGCTGTTTCAACAGTAATCCCGCCGCCAACTGCTCCTGCTGCCACCTTGCTGTCTGCTGTCCCAGTGTCAACTTTGCCGTCAACTGATCCTGCTGCCGCCTTGCTGCCTGCTGTTTCAGCTTCAACTTTGCCGTCAGCTGTTTCTGCTGCCACCTCGCTGTCTGCTGTCGCAGTGTCAACTTTGCCGTAAACTGAACCTGCTGCCGCCTTGCTTCCTGCTGTTCCAGCGTCAACTTTGCCGTCAGTTGTTTCTGCTGCCGCCCCGCTGTCTGCTGTTCCAACAGTAATCCCGCTGTCAACTGCTCCTGCTGCCACCTCGCTGTCTGCTGTCCCAGTGTCAACTTTGCCGTCAACAGATCCTGCTGCCGCCTTACTGCCTGCTTTTCAAGCGTCAACTTTGCCGTCAGCTGTTTCTGCTGCCGCCCCGCTGTCTGCTGTTCCAACAGCAGTCCCGCTGTCAAATGCTCCTGCTGCCACCTCGCTGTCAGCTGTCCCAGTGTCAACTTTGCCGTCAACTATTTCTGCTGCCGCCCCGCTGTCTGCTGTTCCAACAGTAATCCCGCTGTCAACTGCTCCTGCTGCCACCTCGCTGTCTGCTGTCCCAGTTTCAGCTTTGCCGTCAACAGATCCTGCTGCCGCCTTGCTGCCTGGTTTTCAAGCGTCAACTTTGCCGTCAGCTGTTTCTGCTGCCGCCCCGCTGTCAGCTGTTTCAACAGTAATCCCGCCGCCAACTGCTCCTGCTGCCACCTTGCTGTCTGCTGTCGCAGTGTCAACTTTGCCGTAAACTGAACCTGCTGCCGCCTTGCTTCCTGCTGTTCCAGCGTCAACTTTGCCGTCAGTTGTTTCTGCTGCCGCCCCGCTATCTGCTGTTCCAACAGTAATCCCGCTGTCAACTGCTCCTGCTGCCACCTCGCTGTCTGCTGTCCCAGTGTCAACTTTGCCGTCAACAGATCCTGCTGCCGCCTTACTGCCTGCTTTTCAAGCGTCAACTTTGCCGTCAGCTGTTTCTGCTGCCGCCCCGCTGTCTGCTGTTCCAACAGCAGTCCCGCTGTCAAATGCTCCTGCTGCCACCTCGCTGTCTGCTGTCCCAGTGTCAACTTTGCTGTCAACTGTTTCTGCTGCCGCCCCGCTGTCTGCTGTTTCAACAGTAATCCCGCTGTCAACTGCTCCTGCTGCCACCTCGCTGTCTGCTGTCCCAGTGTCAACTTTGCCGTCAACTGATCCTGCTGCCGCCTTGCAGCCTGCTTTTCAAGCGTCAACTTTGCCGTCAGCTGTTTCTGCTGCCGCCCTGCTGTCTGCTGTTCCAACAGTAATCCCGCCGCCAACTGCTCCTGCTGCCACCTCGCTGTCTGCTGTCCCAGTGTCAACTTTGCTGTCAACTGCTCCTGCTGCCACCTCGCTGTCTGCTGTCCCAGTGTCAACTTTGCCGTCAACTGATCCTGCTGCCCCCTTGCTGCCTGCTATTCCAGCGTCAACTTTGCCGTCAGCTGTTTCTGCTGCCGCCCCGCTGTCTGCTGTTCCAACAGTAATCCCGCCGCCAACTGATCCTGCTGCCGCCTTGCTGTCTGCTGTTTCAGCGTCAACTTTGCCGTCAGCTGTTTCTGCTGCCGCCCCGCTGTCTGCTGTTCCAACAGTAATCCCGCTGTCAACTGCTCCTGCTGCCACCTCGCTGTCTGCTGTCCCAGTGTCAACTTTGCCGTCAGCTGATCCTGCTGCTGCCTTGCTGCCTGCTGTTCCAGCGTCAACTTTGCCGTCAGCTGTTTCTGCTGCCGCCCTGCTGTCTGCTGTTCCAACAGTAATCCCGCCGCCAACTGCTCCTGCTGCCACCTCGCTGTCTGCTGTCCCAGTGTCAACTTTGCTGTCAACTGCTCCTGCTGCCACCTCGCTGTCTGCTGTCCCAGTGTCAACTTTTCCGTCAACTGATCCTGCTGCCGCCTTGCTGCCTGCTGTTCCAGCGTCAACTTTGCCGTCAGCTGTTTCTGCTGCCGCCCCGCTGTCTGCTGTTCCAACAGTAATCCCGCCGCCAACTGATCCTGCTGCCGCCTTGCTGTCTGCTGTTTCAGCGTCAACTTTGCCGTCAGCTGTTTCTGCTGCAGCCCCGCTGTCAGCTGTTCCAACAGTAATCCCGCTGTCAACTGCTTCTGCTGCCACCTCGCTGTCTGCTGTCCCAGTGTCAACTTTGCTGTCAACTGCTCCTGCTGCCACCTCGCTGTCTGCTGTCCCAGTGTGAACTTTGCCGTCAACTGATCCTGCTGCCGCCTTGCTACCTGCTGTTCCAGCGTCAACTTTGCCGTCAGCTGTTTCTGCTGCCGCCCCGCTGTCTGCTGTTCCAACAGTAATCCCGCCGCCAACTGATCCTGCTGCCGCCTTGCTGTCTGCTGTTTCAGTGTCAACTTTGCCGTCAGCTGTTTCTGCTGCCGCCCCGCTGTCTGCTGTTCCAACAATAATCCCGACGCCAACTGCTCCTGCTGCCACCTCGCTGTCTGCTGTCCCAGTGTCAACTTTGCTGTCAACTGCTCCTGCTGCCACCTCGCTGTCTGCTGTCCCAGTGTCAGCTTTGCCGTCAACTGATCCTGCTGCCACCTCGCTGTCTGCTGTTCCAGCGTCAACTTTGCCGTCAGCTGTTTCTGCTGCCGCCCCGCTGTCTGCTGTTCCAACAGTAATCCCGCCGTCAGCTGTTTCTGCTGCCGCCCCGCTGTCTGCTGTTCCAACAGTAATCCCGCCGTCAGCTGTTTCTGCTGCCGCCCCGCTGTCTGCTGTTCCAACAGTAATCCCGCCGCCAACTGCTCCTGCTGCCACCTCGCTGTCTGCTGTCCCAGTGTCAACTTTGCTGTCAACTGCTCCTGCTGCCACCTCGCTGTCTGCTGTCCCAGTGTCAACTTTGCCGTCAACTGATCCTGCTGTCGCCTTGCTGCCTGCTGTTTCAGCTTCAACTTTGCCGTCAGCTGTTTCTGCTGCCGCCCCGCTGTCTGCTGTTCCAACAGTAATCCCGCTGTCAACTGCTTCTGCTGACACCTCGCTGTCTGCTGTCCCAGTGTCAACTTTGCTGTCAACTGCTCCTGCTGCCACCCTGCTGTCTGCTGTCCCAGTGTCAACTTTGCCGTCAACTGATCCTGCTGCCGCCTTGCTGCCTGCTGTTCCAGCGTCAACTTTGAAGTCAGCTGTTTCTGCTGCCGCCCCGCTGTCTGCTGTTCCAACAGTAATCCCGCCGCCAACTGATCCTGCTGCCGCCTTGCTGTCTGCTGTTTCAGCGTCAACTTTGCCGTCAGCTGTTTCTGCTGCCACCTCGCTGTCTGCTGTCCCAGTGTCAACTTTGCCGTCAACTGATCCTGCTGCCGCCTTGTTGCCTGCTGTTCCAGCGTCAACTTTGCCGTCAGCTGTTTCTGCTGCCGCCCCGCTTTCTGCTGTCCCAGTAGTCATCCTGACGCCAACTGCTCCTGCTGCCACCTCGCTGTCTGCTGTCCCAGTGTCAACTTTGCCGTCAGCTGTTTCTGCTGCCGCCCCGCTGTCTGCTGTTCCAACAGTAATCCCGCTGTCAACTGCTTCTGCTGCCACCTCGCTGTCTGCTGTCCCAGTGTCAACTTTGCCGTCAACTGCTCCTGCTGCCACCTTGCTGCCTGCTGTTTCCAGCGTCAACTTTGCCGTCAGCTGTTTCTGCTGCCGCCCCGCTGTCTGCTGCTCCTGCTGCCACCTCGCTGTCTGCTGTCCCAGTGTCAACTTTGCCGTCAACTGCTCCTGCTGCCGCCTTGCTGTCTACTGTTCCAGTGTCAACTTTGCCGTCAACTGCTCCTGCTGCCACCTCGCTGTCTGCTGTTCCCAGTGTCAACTTTGCCGTCAACTGATCCTGCTGCCGCCTTGCTGCCTGCTGTTCCAGCGTCAACTTTGCCGTCAGCTGTTTCTGCTGCCGCCCCGCTGTCTGCTGTTCCAACAGTTATCCCGCTGTCAACTGCTCCTGCTGCCACCTCGCTGTCTGCTGTCCCAGTGTCAACTTTGCCGTCAACTGATCCTGCTGCCGCCTTGCTGCCTGCTGTTTCAGCGTCAACTTTGCCGTCAGCTGTTTCTGCTGCCGCCCCGCTGTCTGCTGTTCCAACAGTTATCCCGCCGTCAACTGCTCCTGCTGCCACCTCGCTGTCTGCTGTTCCAGTGTCAACTTTGCCATCATTGTTCCTGCTGCCGCCCTGCTGCCTGCTGTTCCAAAGCGTCAACTTTGCCGTCAGCTGTTTCTGCTGCCGCCCCGCTGTCTGCTGTTCCGTCAACAGTAATCCTGCTGCCAACTGCTCCTGCTGCCACCTTTTGCCTTGCTGTCTGCTGTCCCAGTGTCAACTTTGCCGTCAACAGATCCTGCTGCCCCTTGCTGCCTGCTGTTCCAGCGTACTTTGCCCTTGCCTGCCTCTGTTCCAGCGTCAACTTTGCCGTCAGCTGTTTCTGCTGCCGACCCCGCTGTCTGCTGTTCCAACAGTAATCCGCCGCCAACTGATCCTGCTGCCGCCTTGCTGTCTGCTGTTCCAGTGTCAACTTTGCCGTCAACTGTTCCTGCTGCCGCCCGCCTTTGCCTGTTCTGCTGTTCCAACAGTAATCCCGCCGCCAACTGATCCTGCTGCCGCCTTGCTGTCTGCTGTTCCAGCGTCAACTTTGCCGTCAACTGTTCCTGCTGCCGCCTTGCTGTCTGCTGTTCCAACATGTCAACTTTGCCGTCAACTGTTTCTGCTGCCGCCCCGCTGTCTGCTGTTCCAACAGTAATCCCGCTGTCAACTGCTCCTGCTGCCACCTCGCTGTCTGCTGTCCCAGTGTCAACTTTGCCGTCAACTGATCCTGCTGCCGCCTTGCTGCCTGCTGTTCCAGCGTCAACTTTGCCGTCAGCTGTTTCTGCTGCCGCCCCGCTGTCTGCTGTTCCAACAGTAATCCCGCCGTCAACTGGTCCTGCTGCCACCTCGCTGTGTGCTGTCACAGTGTCAACTTTGCCGTCAGCTGTTTCTGCTGCCGCCCCGCTGTCTGCTGTTCCAACAGTAATCCTGCCGCCAACTGCTCCTGCTGCCACCTCGCTGTCTGCTGTCCCAGTGTCAACTTTGCTGTCAACTGCTCCTGCTGCCACCTCGCTGTCTGCTGTCCCAGTGTCAACTTTGCCGTCAACTGATCCTGCTGTCGCCTTGCTGCCTGCTGTTCCAGCGTCAACTTTGCCGTCAGCTGTTTCTGCTGCCACCTCGCTGTCTGCTGTCCCAGTGTCAACTTTGCCGTCAACTGCTCCTGCTGCCACCCTGCTGTCTGCTGTCCCAGTGTCAACTTTGCCGTCAACTGATCCTGCTGCCGCCTTGCTGCCTGCTGTTCCAGCGTCAACTTTGAAGTCAGCTGTTTCTGCTGCCGCCCCGCTGTCTGCTGTTCCAACAGTAATCCCGCCGCCAACTGCTCCTGCTGCCACCTCGCTGTCTGCTGTCCCAGTGTCAACTTTGCCGTCAACTGATCCTGCTGCCGCCTTGCTGCCTGCTGTTCCAGCGTCAACTTTGCCGTCAGCTGTTTCTGCTGCCGCCCCGCTGTCTGCTGTTCCAACAGTCAATCCTGCCGTCAACTGTTCCTGCTGCCACCCCGCTGTCTGCTGTCTCCAACTTTGCCGCAACTGCTCCTGCTGCCACCTCGCTGTCTGCTGTCCCAGTGTCAACTTTGCCGTCAGCTGTTTCTGCTGCCGCCCCGCTGTCTGCTGTTCCAACAGTAATCCCGCTGTCAACTGCTCCTGCTGCCACCTCGCTGTCTGCTGTCCCAGTGTCAACTTTGCCGTCAACTGATCCTGCTGCCGCCTTGCTGCCTGCTGTTCCAGCGTCAACTTTGCCGTCAGCTGTTTCTGCTGCCGCCCCGCTGTCTGCTGTTCCAACAGTAATCCCGCCGCCAACTGCTCCTGCTGCCACCTCGCTGTCTGCTGTCCCAGTGTCAACTTTGCTGTCAACTGCTCCTGCTGCCACCTCGCTGTCTGCTGTCCCAGTGTCAACTTTGCCGTCAACTGATCCTGCTGCCGCCTTGCTGCCTGCTGTTCCAGCGTCAACTTTGCCGTCAGCTGTTTCTGCTGCCGCCCCGCTGTCTGCTGTTCCAACAGTTATCCCGCCGTCAACTGATCCTGCTGCCGCCTTGCTGCCTGCTGTTTCAGCGTCAACTTTGCCGTCAGCTGTTTCTGCTGCCGCCCCGCTGTCTGCTGTTCCAACAGTAATCCCGCCGTCAACTGCTCCTGCTGCCACCTCGCTGTCTGCTGTCCCAGTGTCAACTTTGCCGTCAACTGATCCTGCTGCCACCTCGCTGTCTGCTTTCCCAGTGTCAACTTTGCCGTCAACTGATCCTGCTGCCGCCTTGCTGCCTGCTGTTCCAGCGTCAACTTTGCCGTCAACTGTTTCCTGCTGCCGCCCTGCTGTCTGCTGTCCCAACAGTCAATCCCGCCGTCAACTGATCCTGCTGCCGCCTTGCTGCCTGCTGTTCCAGCGTCAACTTTGCCGTCAGCTGTTTCTGCTGCCGCCCCGCTGTCTGCTGTTCCAACAGTAATCCCGCTGTCAACTGCTCCTGCTGCCACCTCGCTGTCTGCTGTCCCAGTGTCAACTTTGCCGTCAACTGATCCTGCTGCCGCCTTGCTGCCTGCTGTTCCAGCGTCAACTTTGCCGTCAGCTGTTTCTGCTGCCGCCCCGCTGTCTGCTGTTCCAACAGTAATCCCGCTGTCAACTGCTCCTGCTGCCACCTCGCTGTCTGCTGTCCCAGTGTCAACTTTGCCGTCAACTGATCCTGCTGCCGCCTTGCTGCCTGCTGTTCCAGTGTCAACTTTGCCTCACTGCTCCTGCCTGCTGCTGCCTGCTGTTCCAGCGTCAACTTTGCCGTCAGCTGTTTCTGCTGCCGCCCGCTGTCTGCTGTTCCAACAGTAATCCCGCCGCCAACTGATCCTGCTGCCGCCTGCTGTTCCAGCGTCAACTTTGCCGTCAGCTGTTTCTGCTGCCGCCCCGCTGTCTGCTGTTCCAACAGTAATCCCGCTGTCAACTGCTCCTGCTGCCACCTCGCTGTCTGCTGTCCCAGTGTCAACTTTGCCGTCAACTGATCCTGCTGCCGCCTTGCTGCCTGCTGTTCCAGCGTCAACTTTGCCGTCAACTGATCCTGCTGCCGCCTTGCTGCCTGCTGTTCCAGCGTCAACTTTGCCGTCAGCTGTTTCTGCTGCCGCCCCGCTGTCTGCTGTTCCAACAGTAATCCCGCCGCCAACTGATCCTGCTGCCGCCTTGCTGTCTGCTGTTTCAGCGTCAACTTTGCCGTCAGCTGTTTCTGCTGCCGCCCCGCTGTCTGCTGTTCCAACAGTAATCCCGCTGTCAACTGCTCCTGCTGCCACCTCGCTGTCTGCTGTCCCAGTGTCAACTTTGCTGTCAACTGATCCTGCTGCCGCCTTGCCGCCTGCTGTTCCAGCGTCAAGTCTGCCGTCAACTGATCCTGCTGCCGCCTGCTGTTCCAGCGTCAAGTCTGCAGTCAGCTGTTTCTGCTGCCGCCCAGCTGCCTGCTGTTCCAACAGTAATCCCGCTGTCAACTGCTACTGCTGCCACCTTGCTGTCTGCTGTCCAAGCGTCAACTTTGCCGTCAGCTGTTTCTGCTGCCGCCCCGCTGTCTGCTGTTCCAACAGTAATCCCGCTGTCAACTGCTCCTGCTGCCACCTCGCTGTCTGCTGTCCCAGTGTCAACTTTGCTGTCAACTGCTCCTGCTGCCACCTCGCTGTCTGCTGTCCCAGTGTCAACTTTGCCGTCAACTGATCCTGCTGCCGCCTTGCTGCCTGCTGTTCCAGCGTCAACTTTGCCGTCAGCTGTTTCTGCTGCCGCCCCGCTGTCTGCTGTTCCAACAGTAATCCCGCCGCCAACTGATCCTGCTGCCGCCTTGCTGTCTGCTGTTTCAGCGTCAACTTTGCCGTCAGCTGTTTCTGCTGCCGCCCCTGCTGTCAGCTGTTCCAACAGTAATCCCTGTCAACTGCTCCTGCTGCCACCCTCGCTGTCTGCTGTCCCAGTGTCAACTTTGCTGTCAACTGCTCCTGCTGCCACCTCGCTGTCTGCTGTCCCAGTGTCAACTTTGCCGTCAACTGATCCTGCTGCCACCTCGCTGTCTGCTGTTCCAGCTAACTTTGCCGTCAACTGTTCCTGCTGCCGCCTTGCTGTCTGCTGTTCCAGCAGTCAACTTTGCCGTCAGCTGTTTCTGCTGCCGCCTCCGCTGTCTGCTGTTCCAGCAGTCAATCTTGCCGTCAACTGATCCTGCTGCCGCCTTGCTGTCTGCTGTTCCAGCGTCAACTTTGCCGTCAGCTGTTTCTGCTGCCGCCCCGCTGTCTGCTGTTCCAACAGTAATCCCGCCGCCAACTGCTCCTGCTGCCACCTCGCTGTCTGCTGTCCCAGTGTCAACTTTGCTGTCAACTGCTCCTGCTGCCACCTCGCTGTCTGCTGTTCCAGTGTCAACTTTGCCGTCAACTGATCCTGCTGCCGCCTCGCTGTCTGCTGTTCCAGCGTCAACTTTGCCGTCAACTGTTCCTGCTGCCGCCTTGCTGTCTGCTGTTCCAAAGTAACTCCGCCGTCAGCTGTTTCTGCTGCCGCCCCGCTGTCTGCTGTTCCAACAAACCCGCTGTCTGCTGTTCCAACGCTGTCCAGTGTCAACTTTGCCGTCAACTGTTCCTGCTGCCGCCTCGCTGTCTGCTGTTCCAACAGTGCAACTTCGCCGTCAACTGCTCCTGCTGCCGCCTCGCTGTCTGCTGTTCCAGTGTCAACTTTGCCGTCAACTGATCCTGCTGCCACCTCGCTGTCTGCTGTCCCAGTGTCAACTTTGCTGTCAACTGCTCCTGCTGCCACCTCGCTGTCTGCTGTCCCAGTGTCAACTTTGCCGTCAACTGATCCTGCTGCCGCCTTGCTGCCTGCTGTTCCAGCGTCAACTTTGCCGTCAGCTGTTTCTGCTGCCGCCCCGCTGTCTGCTGTTCCAACAGTAATCCCGCTGTCAACTGCTCCTGCTGCCATTTCACTGTCTGCTGTCCCAGTGTCAACTTTGCCGTCAACTGTTCCTGCTGCCACCTCGCTGTCTGCTGTCCCAGTGTCAACTTTGCCGTCAACAGATCCTGCTGCCGCCTTGCTGCCTGCTGTCCCAGTGTCAACTTTGCCGTCAACTGTTCCTGCTGCCACCTCGCTGTCTGCTGTCCCAGTGTCAACTTTGCCGTCAACTGATCCTGCTGCCGCCTTGCTGCCTGCTGTTCCAGCGTCAACTTTGCCGTCAGCTGTTTCTGCTGCCGCCCCGCTGTCTGCTGTTCCAACAGTAATCCCGCCGTCAACTGCTCCTGCTGCCGCCTCGCTGTCTGCTGTCCCAGTGTCAACTTTGCCGTCAACTGATCCTGCTGCCGCCTTGCTGCCTGCTGTTCCAACAGTAATCCCGCTGTCAACTGCTCCTGCTGCCACCTCGCTGTCTGCTGTCCCAGTGTCAACTTTGCTGTCAACTGCTCCTGCTGCCACCTCGCTGTCTGCTGTCCCAGTGTCAACTTTGCCGTCAACTGATCCTGCTGCCGCCTTGCTGCCTGCTGTTCCAGCGTCAACTTTGCCGTCAGCTGTTTCTGCTGCCGCCCCGCTGTCTGCTGTTCCAACAGTAATCCCGCCGCCAACTGATCCTGCTGCCGCCTTGCTGTCTGCTGTTTCAGCGTCAACTTTGCCGTCAGCTGTTTCTGCTGCCGCCCCGCTGTCTGCTGTTCCAACAGTAATCCCGCCGTCAACTGCTCCTGCTGCCACCTCGCTGTCTGCTGTCCCAGTGTCAACTTTGCTGTCAACTGCTCCTGCTGCCACCTCGCTGTCTGCTGTCCCAGTGTCAACTTTGCCGTCAACTGATCCTGCTGCCGCCTTGCTGCCTGCTGTTCCAGCGTCAACTTTGCCGTCAGCTGTTTCTGCTGCCGCCCCGCTGTCTGCTGTTCCAACAGTAATCCCGCCGCCAACTGATCCTGCTGCCGCCTTGCTGTCTGCTGTTCCAGCGTCAACTTTGCCGTCAGCTGTTTCTGCTGCCGCCCCGCTGTCTGCTGTTCCAACAGTAATCCCGACGCCAACTGCTCCTGCTGCCACCTCGCTGTCTGCTGTCCCAGTGTCAACTTTGCTGTCAACTGCTCCTGCTGCCACCTCGCTGTCTGCTGTCCCAGTGTCAGCTTTGCCGTCAACTGATCCTGCTGCCGCCTTGCTGTCTGCTGTTCCAGCGTCAACTTTGCCGTCAGCTGTTTCTGCTGCCGCCCCGCTGTCTGCTGTTCCAACAGTAATCCCGCCGTCAACTGATTCCTGCTGCCCCTTCGCTGTCTGCTGTTCCAGCGTCAACTTTGCCGTCAGCTGTTTCTGCTGCCGCCCCGCTGTCTGCTGTTCCAACAGTAATCCCGCCGTCAACTGCTCCTGCTGCCACCTCGCTGTCTGCTGTCCCAGTGTCAACTTTGCCGTCAACTGCTCCTGCTGCCACCTCGCTGTCTGCTGTCCCAGTGTCAACTTTGCCGTCAACTGATCCTGCTGCCGCCTTGCTGCCTGCTGTTCCAGCTTCAACTTTGCCGTCAGCTGTTTCTGCTGCCGCCCCGCTGTCTGCTGTTCCAACAGTAATCCCGCTGTCAACTGCTCCTGCTGCCACCTCGCTGTCTGCTGTCCCAGTGTCAACTTTGCCGTCAACTGCTCCTGCTGCCACCTCGCTGTCTGCTGTCCCAGTGTCAACTTTGCCGTCAACTGATCCTGCTGCCGCCTTGCTGTCTGCTGTTCCAGCGTCAACTTTGCCGTCAGCTGTTTCTGCTGCCGCCCCGCTGTCTGCTGTTCCAACAGTAATCCCGCCGTCAACTGCTCCTGCTGCCACCTTGCTGTCTGCTGTTTCAGCGTCAACTTTGCCGTCAGCTGTTTCTGCTGCCACCTCGCTGTCTGCTGTCCCAGTGTCAACTTTGCCGTCAACTGATCCTGCTGCCGCCTTGCTGCCTGCTGTTCCAGCGTCAACTTTGCCGTCAGCTGTTTCTGCTGCCGCCCCGCTGTCTGCTGTTCCAACAGTAATCCCGCCGCCAACTGCTCCTGCTGCCACCTCGCTGTCTGCTGTCCCAGTGTCAACTTTGCCGTCAACTGATCCTGCTGCCGCCTTGCTGTCTGCTGTTCCAGCTAATTTGCCGTCAACTGTCCTGCTGCCACCTCGCTGTCTGCTGTCCCAGTGTCAACTTTGCCGTCAACTGATCCTGCTGCCGCCTTGCTGCCTGCTGTTCCAGCGTCAACTTTGCCGTCAGCTGTTTCTGCTGCCGCCCCGCTGTCTGCTGTTCCAACAGTAATCCCGCCGCCAACTGCTCCTGCTGCCACCTCGCTGTCTGCTGTCCCAGTGTCAACTTTGCCGTCAACTGATCCTGCTGCCGCCTTGCTGTCTGCTGTTCCAGTGTCAACTTTGCCGTCAACTGATCCTGCTGCCGCCTTGCTGCCTGCTGTTCCAGCGTCAACTTTGCCGTCAGCTGTTTCTGCTGCCGCCCCGCTGTCTGCTGTTCCAACAGTAATCCCGCTGTCAACTGCTCCTGCTGCCACCTCGCTGTCTGCTGTCCCAGTGTCAACTTTGCCGTCAACTGTTTCTGCTGCCGCCCAACTGCTCCTGCTGCCGCCTCTGTCTGCTGTTCCAACAGTAATCCCGCTGCCGTCAACTGCTCCTGCTGCCGCCTCGCTGTCTGCTGTCCCAGTGTCAACTTTGCCGTCAACTGATCCTGCTGCCGCCTTGCTGCCTGCTGTTCCAGCGTCAACTTTGCCGTCAGCTGTTTCTGCTGCCGCCCCGCTGTCTGCTGTTCCAACAGTAATCCCGCTGTCAACTGCTCCTGCTGCCACCTCGCTGTCTGCTGTCCCAGTGTCAACTTTGCCGTCAACAGATCCTGCTGCCGCCTTGCTGCCTGCTGTTCCAGCGTCAACTCTCCGTCAACTGCTCTCTGCCGCCTTGCTGCCTGCTGTTCCAGCGTCAACTTTGCCGTCAGCTGTTTCTGCTGCCGCCCTCGCTGTCTGCTGTTCCAACAGTCAATCCCGCCGTCAACTGATCCTGCTGCCGCCTTGCTGTCTGCTGTTCCAGCGTCAACTTTGCCGTCAGCTGTTTCTGCTGCCGCCCCGCTGTCTGCTGTTCCAACAGTAATCCCGCTGCCAACTGCTCCTGCTGCCACCTCGCTGTCTGCTGTCCCAGTGTCAACTTTGCCGTCAACAGATCCTGCTGCCGCCTTGCTGCCTGCTGTTCCAACGTCAACTCTTGCCGTCAGCTGTTTCTGCTGCCGCCCCGCTGTCTGCTGTTCCAACAGTAATCCCGCTGTCAACTGCTCCTGCTGCCACCTCGCTGTCTGCTGTCCCAGTGTCAACTTTGCCGTCAACTGATCCTGCTGCCGCCTTGCTGCCTGCTGTTCCAGCGTCAACTTTGCCGTCAGCTGTTTCTGCTGCCGCCCCGCTGTCTGCTGTTCCAACAGTAATCCCGCTGTCAACTGCTCCTGCTGCCACCTCGCTGTCTGCTGTCCCAGTGTCAACTTTGCCGTCAACTGATCCTGCTGCCGCCTTGCTGCCTGCTGTTCCCAGTGTCAACTTTGCCGTCAACTGTTCCTGCTGCCGCCCCGCTGTCTGCTGTTCCAACAGTCAATCCCGCTGTCAACTGCTCCTGCTGCCGCCTCGCTGTCTGCTGTCCGTCAACTTTGCGTCAATCATGCCGCTCCTGCTGTTCCTGCTGCCGCCCTGCTGTCTGCTGTTTCAACAGTCAACTTTGCCGTCAACTGCTCCTGCTGCCACCTCGCTGTCTGCTGTCCCAGTGTCAACTTTGCCGTCAACTGATCCTGCTGCCGCCTTGCTGCCTGCTGTTCCAGCGTCAACTTTGCCGTCAGCTGTTTCTGCTGCCGCCCCGCTGTCTGCTGTTCCAACAGTAATCCCGCTGTCAACTGCTCCTGCTGCCACCTCGCTGTCTGCTGTCCCAGTGTCAACTTTGCCGTCAACTGATCCTGCTGCCGCCTTGCTGCCTGCTGTTCCAGTGTCAACTTTGCCGTCAGCTGTTTCTGCTGCCCTCGCTGTCTGCTGTTCCAACAGTAATCCCTTGCTGTCAACTGCTTCCTGCTGCCACCTCGCTGTCTGCTGTCCCAGTGTCAACTTTGCCGTCAACTGATCCTGCTGCCACCTCGTTGTCTGCTGTCCCAGTGTCAACTTTGCCGTCAGGTGTTTCTGCTGCCGCCCCGCTGTCTGCTGTTCCAACAGTAATCCCGCTGTCAACTGCTCCTGCTGCCACCTCGCTGCCTGCTGCCACCTCGCTGTCTGCTGTCCCAGTGTCAACTTTGCCGTCAACTGATCCTGCTGCCGCCCTGCTGCCTGCTGTTCCAGCGTCAACTTTGCCGTCAGCTGTTTCTGCTGCCGCCCCGCTGTCTGCTGTTCCAATCAGTTATCCCCGCTGCTTCAACTGCTCCTGCTGCCACCTCGCTGTCTGCTGTCCCAGTGTCAACTTTGCCGTCAACTGATCCTGCTGCCGCCTTGCTGCCTGCTGTTCCAGCGTCAACTTTGCCGTCAGCTGTTTCTGCTGCCGCCCTCGCTGTCTGCTGTTCCAACAGTGATCCTTGCCGCCAACTGATCCTGCTGCCGCCTTGCTGCCTGCTGTTCCAGCGTCAACTTTGCCGTCAGCTGTTTCTGCTGCCGCCCCGCTGTCTGCTGTTCCAACAGTAATCCCGCTGTCAACTGCTCCTGCTGCCACCTCGCTGCCTGCTGCCACCTCGCTGTCTGCTGTCCCAGTGTCAACTTTGCCGTCAACTGATCCTGCTGCCGCCTTGCTGCCTGCTGTTCCAGCGTCAACTTTGCCGTCAGCTGTTTCTGCTGCCGCCCCGCTGTCTGCTGTTCCAACAGTAATCCCGCCGCCAACTGATCCTGCTGCCGCCTTGCTGTCTGCTGTTTCAGCGTCAACTTTGCCGTCAGCTGTTTCTGCTGCCGCCCCGCTGTCTGCTGTTCCAACAGTAATCCCGCTGTCAACTGCTCCTGCTGCCACCTCGCTGTCTGCTGTCCCAGTGTCAACTTTGCCGTCAACTGCTCCTGCTGCCGCCTTGCTGTCTGCTGTCCCAGTGTCAACTTTGCCGTCAACTGATCCTGCTGCCGCCTTGCTGTCTGCTGTTCCAGCGTCAACTTTGCCGTCAGCTGTTTCTGCTGCCGCCCCGCTGTCTGCTGTTCCAACAGTAATCCCGCCGTCAACTGATCCTGCTGCCGCCTTGCTGTCTGCTGTTCCAGCGTCAACTTTGCCGTCAGCTGTTTCTGCTGCCGCCCCGCTGTCTGCTGTTCCAACAGTAATCCCGCTGTCAACTGCTCCTGCTGCCACCTCGCTGTCTGCTGTCCCAGTGTCAACTTTGCCGTCAACTGATCCTGCTGCCGCCTTGCTGCCTGCTGTTCCAGCGTCAACTTTGCCGTCAGCTGTTTCTGCTGCCGCCCCGCTGTCTGCTGTTCCAACAGTAATCCCGCTGTCAACTGCTCCTGCTGCCGCCTCGCTGTCTGCTGTCCCAGTGTCAACTTTGCCGTCAACTGCTCCTGCTGCCGCCTTGCTGTCTGCTGTCCCAGTGTCAACTTTGCCGTCAACTGATCCTGCTGCCGCCTTGCTGCCTGCTGTTCCAGCGTCAACTTTGCCGTCAGCTGTTTCTGCTGCCGCCCCGCTGTCTGCTGTTCCAACAGTAATCCCGCCGCCAACTGATCCTGCTGCCGCCTTGCTGTCTGCTGTTTTTCCAGTGTCAACTTTGCCGTCAACTGATCCTGCTGCCGCCTTGCTGCCTGCTGTTCCAGCGTCAACTTTGCCGTCAGCTGTTTCTGCTGCCGCCCCGCTGTCTGCTGTTCCAACAGTAATCCCTGCTGTCAACTGCTCCTGCTGCCACCTCGCTGTCTGCTGTCCCAGTGTCAACTTTGCCGTCAACTGATCCTGCTGCCGCCTTGCTGCCTGCTGTTCCAGCGTCAACTTTGCCGTCAGCTGTTTCTGCTGCCGCCCCGCTGTCTGCTGTTCCAACAGTAATCCCGCCGCCAACTGCTCCTGCTGCCACCTCGCTGTCTGCTGTTCCAGCGTCAACTTTGCCGTCATCTGTTTCTGCTGCCGCCCCGCTGTCTGCTGTTCCAGCAGTCAATCCCGCTGTCAACTGCTCCTGCTGCCGCCTTGCTGTCTGCTGTCCCAGTGTCAACTTTGCTGTCAACTGCTCCTGCTGCCCTCGCCTGTCTGCTGTTCCAGCGTGTCAACTTTGCCGTCAACTGATCCTGCTGCCGCCTTGCTGCCTGCTGTTCCAGCGTCAACTTTGCCGTCAGCTGTTTCTGCTGCCGCCCGCTGTCTGCTGTTCCAACAGTAATCCCGCCGTCAACTGATCCTGCTGCCGCCTTGCTGTCTGCTGTTCCAGCGTCAACTTTGCCGTCAGCTGTTTCTGCTGCCGCCCCGCTGTCTGCTGTTCCAACAGTAATCCCGCTGTCAACTGCTCCTGCTGCCACCTCGCTGTCTGCTGTCCCAGTGTCAACTTTGCCGTCAACTGATCCTGCTGCCGCCTTGCTGCCTGCTGTTCCAGCGTCAACTTTGCCGTCAGCTGTTTCTGCTGCCGCCCTTGCTGTCTGCTGTTCCAGCGTCAACTTTGCCGTCAACTGTTCCTGCTGCCGCCCCGCTGTCTGCTGTTCCAATCAGCTTATCCCGCCGCCAACTGATCCTGCTGCCGCCTTGCTGTCTGCTGTTCCAGCGTCAACTTTGCCGTCAGCTGTTTCTGCTGCCGCCCCGCTGTCTGCTGTTCCAACAGCAATCCCGCTGTCAACTGCTCCTGCTGCCACCTTGCTGTCTGCTGTCCCAGTGTCAACTTTGCCGTCAACTGATCCTGCTGCCGCCTTGCTGCCTGCTGTTCCAGCGTCAACTTTGCCGTCAGCTGTTTCTGCTGCCGCCCCGCTGTCTGCTGTTCCAACAGTAATCCCGCCGCCAACTGCTCCTGCTGCCGCCTTGCTGTCTGCTGTTCCAGCGTCAACTTTGCCGTCAACTGTTCCTGCTGCCGCCCCGCTGTCTGCTGTTCCAACAGTCAACTCCGCCGCCAACTGATCCTGCTGCCGCCTTGCTGTCTGCTGTTCCAGCGTCAACTTTGCCGTCAGCTGTTTCTGCTGCCGCCCCGCTGTCTGCTGTTCCAACAGTAATCCCGCCGCCAACTGATCCTGCTGCCGCCTTGCTGTCTGCTGTTTCAGCGTCAACTTTGCCGTCAGCTGTTTCTGCTGCCGCCCCGCTGTCTGCTGTTCCAACAGTAATCCCGCCGCCAACTGCTCCTGCTGCCACCTCGCTGTCTGCTGTCCCAGTGTCAACTTTGCTGTCAACTGCTCCTGCTGCCACCTCGCTGTCTGCTGTCCCAGTGTCAGCTTTGCCGTCAACTGATCCTGCTGCCCCTCGCTGTCTGCTGTTCCAGCGTCAACTTTGCCGTCAGCTGTTTCTGCTGCCGCCCCGCTGTCTGCTGTTCCAACAGTAATCCCGCCGTCAACTGTTCCTGCTGCCGCCTTGCTGTCTGCTGTTCCAGCAGTCAACTTTGCCGTCAGCTGTTTCTGCTGCCGCCCCGCTGTCTGCTGTTCCAACAGTAATCCCGCTGTCAACTGCTCCTGCTGCCACCTCGCTGTCTGCTGTCCCAGTGTCAACTTTGCCGTCAACTGATCCTGCTGTCGCCTTGCTGCCTGCTGTTCCAGCGTCAACTTTGCCGTCAGCTGTTTCTGCTGCCGCCCCGCTGTCTGCTGTTCCAACAGTAATCCCGCACTGTTTCTGCTGACACCTCCTGTCTGCTGTCCCAGTGTCACCTGTCAACTGCTGCTGCTGCCCCCTGCTGTCTGTCCCAGTGTCAACTTTGCCGTCAACTGATCCTGCTGCCGCCATGCTGCCTGCTGTTCCAGCGTCAACTTTGCCGTCAGCTGTTTCTGCTGCCGCCCCGCTGTCTGCTGTTCCAACAGTAATCCCGCCGCCAACTGCTCCTGCTGCCGCCTTGCTGTCTGCTGTTTCAGCGTCAACTTTGCCGTCAGCTGTTTCTGCTGCCGCCCCGCTGTCTGCTGTTCCAACAGTAATCCCGCCGTCAACTGCTCCTGCTGCCACCTCGCTGTCTGCTGTCCCAGTGTCAACTTTGCCGTCAACTGATCCTGCTGCCGCCTTGCTGCCTGCTGTTCCAGCGTCAACTTTGCCGTCAGCTGTTTCTGCTGCCGCCCCGCTGTCTGCTGTTCCAGCAGTAATCCCGCCGCCAACTGCTCCTGCTGCCGCCTCGCTGCCTGCTGTTCCAGCGTCAACTTTGCCGTCAGCTGTTTCTGCTGCCGCCCCGCTGTCTGCTGTTCCAACAGTAATCCCGACGCCAACTGCTCCTGCTGCCACCTCTGCTCAACTTTGCGTCAGCTGTTTCTGCTGCCGCCAACTGTTCCAACAGTAATCCCGCTGTCAACTGTTTCTGCTGCCGCCCGCTGTCTGCTGTTCCAACAGTATATCCGCTGTCAACTGCTCCTGCTGCCACCTCGCTGTCTGCTGTCCCAGTGTCAACTTTGCCGTCAACTGATCCTGCTGCCGCCTTGCTGCCTGCTGTTCCAGCGTCAACTTTGCCGTCAGCTGTTTCTGCTGCCGCCCCGCTGTCTGCTGTTCCAACAGTTATCCCGCTGTCAACTGCTCCTGCTGCCACCCCGCTGTCTGCTGTCCTAGTGTCAACTTTGCCGTCAACTGATCCTGCTGCCCCCTTGCTGCCTGCTGTTTCAGCGTCAACTTTGCCGTCAGCTGTTTCTGCTGCCGCCCCGCTGTCTGCTGTTCCAACAGTTATCCCGCCGCCAACTGATCCTGCTGCAGCCTTGCTGTCTGCTGTTCCAGCGTCAACTTTGCCATCATTGTTTCTGCTGCCGCCCCGCTGTCTGCTGTTCCAACAGCAGTCCCGCTATCAAATGCTCCTGCTGCACCTTGCTGTCTGCTGTCCCAGTGTCAACTTTGCCGTCAACAGATCCTGCTGCCGCCTTGCTGCCTGCTGTTCCAGCGTCAACTTTGCCGCCTTGCTGCCTGCTGTTCCAGCGTCAACTTTGCCGTCAGCTGTTTCTGCTGCCGCCCCGCTGTCTGCTGTTCCAACAGTAATCCCGCCGCCAACTGATCCTGCTGCCGCCTTGCTGTCTGCTGTTCCAGCGTCAACTTTGCAGTCAGCTGTTTCTGCTGCCGCTCCGCTGGCTGCTGTTCCAACAGTAATCCCGCTGTCAACTGGTCTTGCTGCCACCTCGCTGTCTGCTGTCCCAGTGTCAACTTTGCCGTCAACAGATCCTGCTGCCGCCTTGCTGCCTGCTGTTCCAGCGTCAACTTTGCCGCCTTGCTGCCTGCTGTTCCAGCGTCAACTTTGCCGTCAGCTGTTTCTGCTGCCGACCCGCTGTCTGCTGTTCCAACAGTAATCCCGCCGCCAACTGATCCTGCTGCCGCTTTGCTGTCTGCTGTTTCAGCGTCAACTTTGCCGTCAGCTGTTTCTGCTGCCGCTCCGCTGCCTGCTTTTATAACAGCAATCCCGCTGTCAACTGCTCCTGCTGCCACCTCGCTGTCTGCTGTCCCAGTGTCAACTTTGACGTCAACTGATCCTGCTGCCGCCTTGCTGCCTGCTGTTCCAGCGTCAACTTTGCCGTCAGCTGTTTCTGCTGCCGCCCCGCTGTCTGCTGTTCCAACAACAGTCCCGCTGTCAAATGCTCCTGCTGCACCTTGCTGTCTGCTGTCCCAGTGTCAACTTTGCCGTCAACTGATCCTGCTGACGGCAAAGTTGACGCTGGAACAGCAGGCAGCAAGGCGTCAGCTGTTTCTGCTGCCGCCCCGCTGTCTGCTGTTCCTACAGTAATCCCGCCGTCATCTGCTCCTGCTGCCACCTCGCTGTCTGCTGTCCCAGTGTCAACTTTGCCGTCAACTGATCCTGCTGCCGCCTTGCTGCCTGCTGTTCCAGCGGCAACTTTGCCGTCAGCTGTTTCTGCTGCCGCCCCGCTGTCTGCTGTTCCAACAGTAATCCCGACGCCAACTGCTCCTGCTGCCGCCTTGCTGTCTGCTGTTTCAGCGTCAACTTTGCCGTCAGCTGTTTCTGCTGCCGCTCCGCTGCCTGCTTTTATAACAGCAATCCCGCTGTCAACTGCTCCTGCTGCCACCTCGCTGTCTGCTGTCCCAGTGTCAACTTTGCCGTCAACTGATCCTGCTGCCGCCTTGCTGCCTGCTGTTCCAGCGTCAACTTTGCCGTCAGCTGTTTCTGCTGCCGACCCGCTGTCTGCTGTTCCAACAGTAATCCCGCCGCCAACTGATCCTGCTGCCGCCTTGCTGTCTGCTGTTTCAGCGTCAACTTTGCCGTCAGCTGTTTCTGCTACCGCCCCGCTGTCTGCTGTTCCAACAGTAATCCCGACGCCAACTGCTCCTGCTGCCGCCTTGCTGTCTGCTGTTTCAGCGTCAACTTTGCCGTCAGCTGTTTCTGCTGCCGCTCCGCTGCCTGCTTTTATAACAGCAATCCCGCTGTCAACTGCTCCTGCTGCCACCTCGCTGTCTGCTGTCCCAGTGTCAACTTTGCCGTCAACTGATCCTGCTGCCGCCTTGCTGCCTGCTGTTCCAGCGTCAACTTTGCCGTCAGCTGTTTCTGCTGCCGACCCGCTGTCTGCTGTTCCAACAGTAATCCCGCCGCCAACTGATCCTGCTGCCGCCTTGCTGTCTGCTGTTTCAGCGTCAACTTTGCCGTCAGCTGTTTCTGCTACCGCCCCGCTGTCTGCTGTTCCAACAGTAATCCCGACGCCAACTGCTCCTGCTGCCGCCTTGCTGTCTGCTGTTTCAGCGTCAACTTTGCCGTCAGCTGTTTCTGCTGCCGCCCCGCTGTCTGCTGTTCCAACAGTAATCCCGCTGTCAACTGCTCCTGCTGCCACCTCGCTGTCTGCTGTCCCAGTGTCAACTTTGCCGTCAACTGATCCTGCTGCCGCCTTGCTGTCTGCTGTTTCAGCGTCAACTTTGCCGTCAGCTGTTTCTGCTACCGCCCCGCTGTCTGCTGTTCCAACAGTAATCCCGACGCCAACTGCTCCTGCTGCCGCCTTGCTGTCTGCTGTTTCAGCGTCAACTTTGCCGTCAGCTGTTTCTGCTGCCGCTCCGCTGCCTGCTTTTATAACAGCAATCCCGCTGTCAACTGCTCCTGCTGCCACCTCGCTGTCTGCTGTCCCAGTGTCAACTTTGCCGTCAACTGATCCTGCTGCCGCCTTGCTGCCTGCTGTTCCAGCGTCAACTTTGCCGTCAGCTGTTTCTGCTGCCGCCCCGCTGTCTGCTGTTCCAACAGTAATCCCGCCGCCAACTGATCCTGCTGCCGCCTTGCTGTCTGCTGTTTCAGCGTCAACTTTGCCGTCAGCTGTTTCTGCTGCCGCCCCGCTGTCTGCTGTTCCAACAGTAATCCCGACGCCAACTGCTCCTGCTGCCGCCTTGCTGTCTGCTGTTTCAGCGTCAACTTTGCCGTCAGCTGTTTCTGCTGCCGCTCCGCTGCCTGCTTTTATAACAGCAATCCGCTGTCAACTGCTCCTGCTGCCACCTCGCTGTCTGCTGTCCCAGTGTCAACTTTGCCGTCAACTGATCCTGCTGCCGCCTTGCTGCCTGCTGTTCCAGCGTCAACTTTGCCGTCAGCTGTTTCTGCTGCCGCCCCGCTGTCTGCTGTTCCTACAGTAATCCCGCCGTCATCTGCTCCTGCTGCCACCTCGCTGTCTGCTGTCCCAGTGTCAACTTTGCCGTCAACTGATCCTGCTGCCGCCCCGCTGTCTGCTGTTCCAACAGTAATCCCGCCGCCTACTGATCCTGCTGCCGCCTTGCTGTCTGCTGATTCAGCGTCAACTTTGCCGTCAGCTGTTTCTGCTGCCGCCCCGCTGTCTGCTGTTCCAACAGTAATCCCGCTGTCAACTGCTCCTGCTGCCACCTCGCTGTCTGCTGTCCCAGTGTCAACTTTGCCGTCAACTGATCCTGCTGCTGCCCTGCTGCCTGCTGTTCCAGCGTCAACTTTGCCGTCAGCTGTTTCTGCTGCCGCCCCGCTGTCTGCTGTTCCAACAGTAATCCCGACGCCAACTGCTCCTGCTGCCACTTCGCTGTCTGCTGTCCCAGTGTCAACTTTGCTGTCCACTGCTCCTGCTGCCACCTCGCTGTCTGCTGTCCCAGTGTCAACTTTGCCGTCAACTGATCCTGCTGCCGCCTTGCTGCCTGCTGTTCCAGCGTCAACTTTGCCGTCAGCTGTTTCTGCTGCCGCCCCGCTGTCTGCTGTTCCAACAGTTATCCCGCTGTCAACTGCTCCTGCTGCCACCCCGCTGTCTGCTGTCCTAGTGTCAACTTTGCCGTCAACTGATCCTGCTGCCCCCTTGCTGCCTGCTGTTCCAGCGTCAACTTTGCCGTCAGCTGTTTCTGCTGCCGCCCCGCTGTCTGCTGTTCCAACAGTTATCCCGCCGCCAACTGATCCTGCTGCAGCCTTGCTGTCTGCTGTTCCAGCGTCAACTTTGCCGTCAGCTGTTTCTGCTGCCGCCCCGCTGTCTGCTGTTCCAACAGCAGTCCCGCTGTCAAATGCTCCTGCTGCACCTTGCTGTCTGCTGTCCCAGTGTCAACTTTGCCGTCAACAGATCCTGCTGCCCCCTTGCTGCCTGCTGTTCCAGCGTCAACTTTGCCGCCCTGCTGCCTGCTGTTCCAGCGTCAACTTTGCCGTCAGCTGTTTCTGCTGCCGCTCCGCTGCCTGCTTTTATAACAGCAATCCCGCTGTCAACTGCTCCTGCTGCCACCTCGCTGTCTGCTGTCCCAGTGTCAACTTTGACGTCAACTGATCCTGCTGCCGCCTTGCTGCCTGCTGTTCCAGCGTCAACTTTGCCGTCAGCTGTTTCTGCTGCCGACCCGCTGTCTGCTGTTCCAACAGTAATCCCGCCGCCAACTGATTCTGCTGCCGCTTTGCTGTCTGCTGTTTCAGCGTCAACTTTGCCGTCAGCTGTTTCTGCTGCCGCTCCGCTGCCTGCTTTTATAACAGCAATCCCGCTGTCAACTGCTCCTGCTGCCACCTCGCTGTCTGCTGTCCCAGTGTCAACTTTGCCGTCAACTGATCCTGCTGCCGCCTTGCTGCCTGCTGTTCCAGCGTCAACTTTGCCGTCAGCTGTTTCTGCTGCCGCCCCGCTGTCTGCTGTTCCAACAGCAGTCCCGCTGTCAAATGCTCCTGCTGCACCTTGCTGTCTGCTGTCCCAGTGTCAACTATGCCGTCAACAGATCCTGCTGCCGCCTTGCTGACTGCTGTTCCAGCGTCATTTTTGCCGCCTTGCTGCCTGCTGTTCCAGCGTCAACTTTGCCGTCAGCTGTTTCTGCTGCCGCCCCGCTGTCTGCTGTTCCAACAGTAATCCCGCCGCCAACTGATCCTGCTGCCGCCTTGCTGTCTGCTGTTCCAGCGTCAACTTTGCAGTCAGCTGTTTCTGCTGCCGCTCCGCTGCCTGCTGTTCCAACAGTAATCCCGCTGTCAACTGGTCCTGCTGCCGCCTTGCACCTCGCTGTCTGCTGTCCCAGTGTCAACTTTGCCGTCAACGATCCTGCTGCCGCCTTGCTGCCTGTTCCAGCGTCAACTTTGCCGTCAGCTGTTTCTGCTGCCGACCCGCTGTCTGCTGTTCCAACAGTAATCCGCCGCTCCAACTGATCCTGCTGCCGCCTTGCTGTCTGCTGTTTCAGCGTCAACTTTGCCGTCAGCTGTTTCTGCTGCCGCCCCGCTGTCTGCTGTTCCAACAGTAATCCCGCTGTCAACTGCTCCTGCTGCCACCTCCTGTCTGCTGTCCCAGTGTCAACTTTGCCGTCAACTGATCCTGCTGCCGCCTTGCTGCCTGCTGTTCCAGCGTCAACTTTGCCGTCAGCTGTTTCTGCTGCGCCCTGCTGCCCCCTGTCTGCTGTTCCAACAGTAATCCCGCTGTCAACTGCTCCTGCTGCCACCTCGCTGTCTGCTGTCCCAGTGTCAACTTTGCCGTCAACTGATCCTGCTGCCGCCTTGCTGCCTGCTGTTCCAGCGTCAACTTTGCCTTCAGCTGTTTCTGCTGCCGCCCCGCTGTCTGCTGTTCCAACAGTAATCCCGCCGTCAACTGATCCTGCTGCCACCTCACTGCCTGCTGTTCCAGCGTCAACTTTGCCGTCAGCTGTTTCTGCTGCCGCCCCGCTGTCTGCTGTTCCAACAGTAAATCTGCCGCCAACTGATCCTGCTGCCGCCTTGCTGTCTGCTGTTTCAGCGTCAACTTTGCCGTCAGCTGTTTCTGCTGCCGCCCCGCTGTCTGCTGTTCCAACAGTAATCCCGCTGTCAACTGCTCCTGCTGCCACCTCGCTGTCTGCTGTCCCAGTGTCAACTTTGCCGTCAACTGATCCTGCTGCTGCCCTGCTGCCTGCTGTTCCAGCGTCAACTTTGCCGTCAGCTGTTTCTGCTGCCGCCCCGCTGTCTGCTGTTCCAACAGTAATCCCGACGCCAACTGCTCCTGCTGCCACCTCGCTGTCTGCTGTCCCAGTGTCAACTTTGCTGTCAACTGCTCCTGCTGCCACCTCGCTGTCTGCTGTCCCAGTGTCAACTTTGCCGTCAACTGATCCTGCTGCCGCCTTGCTGCCTGCTGTTCCAGCGTCAACTTTGCCGTCAGCTGTTTTTGCTGCCGCCCCGCTGTCTGCTGTTCCAACAGTTATCCCGCCGCCAACTGATCCTGCTGCAGCCTTGCTGTCTGCTGTTCCAGCGTCAACTTTGCCGTCAGCTGTTTCTGCTGCCGCCCCGCTGTCTGCTGTTCCAACAGCAGTCCCGCTGTCAAATGCTCCTGCTGCACCTTGCTGTCTGCTGTCCCAGTGTCAACTTTGCCGTCAACTGATCCTGCTGCCGCCTTGCTGCCTGCTGTTCCAGCGTCAACTTTGCCGTCAGCTGTTTCTGCTGCCGCCCCGCTGTCTGCTGTTCCAACAGTAATCCCGCCGTCAACTGCTCCTGCTGCCACCTCGCTGTCTGCTGTCCCAGTGTCAACTTTGCCGTCAACTGATCCTGCTGCCGCCTTGCTGCCTGCTGTTCCAGCGTCAACTTTGCCGTCAGCTGTTTCTGCTGCCGCCCCGCTGTCTGCTGTTCCAACAGTTATCCCGCCGCAACTGTTCCTCTGCCACCTCGCTGTCTCTGTCCCAGTGTAACTTTGCCGTCAACTGATCCTGCTGCCGCCTTGCTGCCTGCTGTTCCAGCGTCAACTTTGCCGTCAGCTGTTTCTGCTGCCGCCCCGCTGTCTGCTGTTCCAACAGTAGTCCCGCTGTCAACTGCTCCTGCTGCCACCTCGCTGTCTGCTGTCCCAGTGTCAACTTTGCCGTCAACTGATCCTGCTGCCGCCTTGCTGCCTGCTGTTCCAGCGTCAACTTTGCCGTCAGCTGTTTCTGCTGCCGCCCCGCTGTCTGCTGTTCCAACAGTAATCCCGCCGTCAACTGCTCCTGCTGCCACCTCGCTGTCTGCTGTCCCAGTGTCAACTTTCCGTCCTTATTCAACAGATCCTGCTGCCGCCTTGCTGCCTGCTGTTCCAGCGTCAACTTTGCCGTCAGCTGTTTCTGCTGCCGCCCCGCTGTCTGCTGTTCCAACAGTAATCCCGCCGTCAACTGCTCCTGCTGCCACCTCGCTGTCTGCTGTCCCAGTGTCAACTTTGCCGTCAACTGATCCTGCTGCCGCCTTGCTGCCTGCTGTTCCAGCGTCAACTTTGCCGTCAGCTGTTTCTGCTGCCGCCACGCTGTCTGCTGTTCCAACAGTAATCCCGCCGTCAACTGCTCCTGCTGCCACCTCGCTGTCTTCTGTCCCAGTGTCAACTTTGCCGTCAACTGATCCTGCTGCCGCCTTGCTGCCTGCTGTTCCAGCGTCAACTTTGCCGTCAGCTGTTTCTGCTGCCGCCCCGCTGTCTGCTGTTCCAACAGTAATCCCGCCGTCAACTGCTCCTGCTGCCACCTCGCTGTCTGCTTTCCCAGTGTCAACTTTGCCGTCAACTGATCCTGCCGCCGCCTTGCTGCCTGCTGTTCCAACAGTAATCCCGCCGTCAACTGCTCCTGCTGCCACCTCGCTGTTTGCTGTCCCAGTGTCAACTTTGCCGTCAACTGATCCTGCTGCCGCCTTGCTGCCTGCTGTTCCAGCGTCAACTTTGCCGTCAGCTGTTTCTGCTGCCGCCCCGCTGTCTGCTGTTCCAACAGTAATCCCGCCGTCAACTGCTCCTGCTGCCACCTCGCTGTCTGCTGTCCCAGTGTCAACTTTGCCGTCAACTGATCCTGCTGCCGCCTTGCTGCCTGCTGTTCCAGCGTCAACTTTGCCGTCAGCTGTTTCTGCTGCCGCCCCGCTGTCTGCTGTTCCAACAGTAATCCCGCCGTCAACTGCTCCTGCTGCCACCTCGCTGTCTGCTGTCCCAGTGTCAACTTTGCCGTCAACTGATCCTGCTGCCGCCTTGCTGCCTGCTGTTCCAGCGTCAACTTTGCCGTCAGCTGTTTCTGCTGCCGCCCCGCTGTCTGCTGTTCCAACAGTAATCCCGCCGTCAACTGCTCCTGCTGCCACCTCGCTGTCTGCTGTCCCAGTGACAACTTTGCCGTCAACTGATCCTGCTGCCGCCTTGCTGTCTGCTGTTCCAGCGTCAACTTTGCAGTCAGCTTTTTCTTCTGCCGCCCCGCTGTCTGCTGCTCCAACAGTAATCCCGCCGTCAACTGCTCCTGCTGCCACCTCGCTGTCGGCTGTCCCAGTGTCAACTTTGCCGTCAACTGATCCTGCTGCCGCCTTGCTGCCTGCTGTTCCAGAGTCAACTTTGCCGTCAGCTGTTTCTGCTGCCGCCCCGCTGTCTGCTGTTCCAACAGTAATCCCGCTGCTGTTCCAGCGTCAACTTTGCCGTCAGCTGTTTCTGCTGCCGCCACGCTGTCTGCTGTTCACACAGTAATCCCGCCGTCAACTGCTCCTGCTGCCACCTCGCTGTCTGCTGTCCCAGTGTCAACTTTGCCGTCAACTGATCCTGCTGCCGCCTTGCTGCCTGCTGTTCCAGCGTCAACTTTGCCGTCAGCTGTTTCTGCTGCCGCCACGCTGTCTGCTGTTCCAAAAGTTATCCCGCCGTCAACTGCTCCTGCTGCCACCTCGCTGTCTGCTGTCCCAGAGTCAACTTTGCCGTCAACTTTGCCGTCAACAGATCCTGCTGCCGCCTTGCTGCCTGCTGTTCCAGCGTCAACTTTGCCGTCAGCTGTTTCTGCTGCCGCTCCGCTGTCTGCTGTTTCAACAGTAATCCCGCCGTCAACTGCTCCTGCTGCCACCTCGCTGTCTGCTGTCCCAGTGTCAACTTTGCCGTAAACTTATCCTGCCGCCGCCTTGCTGCCTGCTGTTCCAGCGTCAACTTTGCCGTCAGCTGTTTCTGCTGCCGCCCCGCTGTCTGCATTTCCAACAGTAATCCCGCCGCCAACTGCTCCTGCTGCCACCTCGCTGTCTGCTGTCCCAGTGTCAACTTTGCCGTCAACTGATCCTGCTGCCGCCTTGCTGCCTGCTGTTCCAGCGTCAACTTTGCCGTCTGCTGTTCCAACAGTAATCCCGCCGTCAACTGCTCCTGCTGCCACCTCGCTGTCTGCTGTCCCAGTGTCAACTTTGCTGTCAACATATCCTCTTGCTGCCTGCTGTTCCAGCGTCAACTTTGCCGTCGGCTGTTTCTGCTGCCGCCCCCTGTCTGCTGTTCCAACAGTAATCCCGCCGCCAACTGCTCCTGCTGCCACCTCGCTGTCTGCTGTCCCAGTGTCAACTTTGCCGTCAACTGATCCTGCTGCCGCCTTGCTGCCTGCTGTTCCAGCGTCAACTTTGCCGTCAGCTGTTTCTGCTGCCGCCCCGCTGTCTGCATTTCCAACAGTAATCCCGCCGTCAACTGCTCCAGCTGACACCTCGCTGTGTGCTGTCCCAGTGTCAACTTTGCCGTCAACAGATCCTGCTGCCACCTTGCTGCCTGCTGTTCCAGCGTCAACTTTGCCGTCAGCTGTTCCTGCTGCCGCCCCGCTGTCTGCTGTTCCAACAGTAATCCCGCAGTCATCTGCTCCTGCTGCCACATCGCTGTCTGCTGTCCCAGTGTCAACTTTTCCGTCAACTGATCCTGCTGCCGCCTTGCTGCCTGCTGTTCCATCGTCAACTTTGCCGTCAGCTGTTTCTGCTGCCGCCCCACTGTCTGCTGTTCCAACAGTAATCCCGCTGTCATCTGCTTCTTCTGCCACCTCGCTGTCTGCTGTCCCAGTGTCAACTTTGCCGTCAACAGATCCTGCTGCCGCCTTGCTGCCTGCTGTTCCAGCGTCAACTTTGCCGTCTGCTGTTCCAACAGTAATCCCGCCGTCAACTGCTCCTGCTGCCACCTCGCTGTCTGCTGTCCCAGTGTCAACTTTGCTGTCAACAGATCCTGCTGCCACCTTGCTGCCTGCTGTTCCAGCGTCAACTTTGCCGTCAGCTGTTTCTGCTGCCGCCCCGCTGTCTGCTGTTCCAACAGTAATCCCGCAGTCATCTGCTCCTGCTGCCACATCGCTGTCTGCTGTCCCAGTGTCAACTTTTCCGTCAACTGATCCTGCTGCCGCCTTGCTGCCTGCTGTTCCATCGTCAACTTTGCCGTCAGCTGTTTCTGCTGCCGCCCCGCTGTCTGCTGTTCCAACAGTAATCCCGCTGTCATCTGCTTCTTCTGCCACCTCGCTGTCTGCTGTCCCAGTGTCAACTTTGCCGTCAACAGATCCTGCTGCCGCCTTGCTGCCTGCTGTTCCAGCGTCAACTTTGCCGTCTGCTGTTCCAACACTAATCCCGCTGTCAACTGCTCCTGCTGCCGCCCCGCTGTCTGCTGTTCCAACAGTAATCCCGCAGTCATCTGCTCCTGCTGCCACCTCGCTGTCTGCTGTCCCAGTGTCAACTTTTCCGTCAACTGATCCTGCTGCCGCCTTGCTGCCTGCTGTTCCAGCGTCAACTTTGCCGTCTGCTGTTCCAACAGTAATCCCGCCGTCAACTGCTCCTGCTGCCACCTCGCTGTCTGCTGTCCCAGTGTCAACTTTGCTGTCAACAGATCCTCTTGCTGCCTGCTGTTCCAGCGTCAACTTTGCCGTCGGCTGTTTCTGCTGCCGCCCACCTGTCTGCTGTTCCAACAGTAATCCCGCCGCCAACTGCTCCTGCTGCCACCTCGCTGTCTGCTGTCGCAGTGTCAACTTTGCCGTCAACTGATCCTGCTGCCGCCTTGCTGCCTGCTGTTCCAGCGTCAACTTTGCCGTCAGCTGTTTCTGCTGCCGCCACGCTGTCTGCTGTTCCAACAGTAATCCCGCCGTCAACTGCTCCTGCTGCCACCTCGCTGTCTGCTGTCCATATGTTAACTTTGCCGTCAACAGATCCTGCCGCCGCCTTGCTGCCTGCTGTTCCAGCGTCAAATTTGCCGTCAGCTGTTTCTGCTGCCGCCCAACTGTCTGCTGTTCCAACAGTAATCCCGCTGTAAACTGCTCCTGCTGCCACCTCGCTGTCTGCTGTCCCAGTGTCAACTTTGCCGTAAACTTATCCTGCTGCCGCCTTGCTGCCTGCTGTTCCAGCGTCAACTTTGCCGTCAGCTGTTTCTGCTGCCGCCCCGCTGTCTGCTGTTCCAACAGTAATCCCGCTGTCAACTGCTCCTGCTGCCAACTCGCTGTCTGCTGTCCCAGTGTCAGCTTTGCCGTCAACTGATCCTGCTGCCGCCTTGCTGCCTGCTGTTTCCGCGTTAAATTTAAAGTCAGCTGTTTCTGCTGCCGCCCCGCTGTCTTCATTTCCAACAGTAATCCCGCCGTCAACTGCTCCTGCTGCCACCTTGCTGTCTGCTGTCCCAATGTCAACTTTGCCGTCAACAGATCCTGCCGCCGCCTTGCTGCCTGCTGTTCCAGCGTCAAATTTGCCGTGAGGTGTTTCTGCTGCCGCCCCGCTGTCTGCTGTTCCAACAGTAATCCCGCTGTCAACTGCTCCTGCTGCCACCTCGCTGTCTGCTGTCCCAGTGTCAACTTTGCCGTCAACTGATCCTGCTGCCGCCTTGCTGCCTGCTGTTCCAGCGTCAACTTTGCCGTCAGCTGTTTCTGCTGCCGCCCCGCTGTCTGCTGTTCCAACAGTAATCCCGCTGTCAACTGCTCCTGCTGCCACCTCGCTGTCTGCTGTCCCAGTGTCAACTTTGCCGTCAACTGATCCTGCTGGCGCCTTGCTGCCTGCTGTTTCAGCGTCAACTTTGCCGTCAGCTGTTTCTGCTGCCGCCCCGCTGTCTGCTGTTCCAACAGTAATCCCGCCGCCAACTGCTCCTGCTGCCACCTCGCTGTCTGCTGTCCCAGTGTCAACTTTGCCGTCAACTGATCCTGCTGCCGCCTTGCTGCCTGCTGTTTCAGCGTTAAATTTGGCGTCAGCTGTTTCTGCTGCCGCCCCCTGTCTGCATTTCCAACAGTAATCCCGCCGTCAACTGCTCCTGCTGCCACCTTGCTGTCTGCTGTCCCAATGTCAACTTTGCCGTCAACAGATCCTGCTGCCGCCTTGCTGTCCCAGTGTCAACTTTGCCGTCAACTGATCCTGCTGCCGCCTTGCTGCCTGCTGTTTCAGCGTTAAATTTGGCGTCAGCTGTTTCTGCTGCCGCCCCGCTGTCTGCATTTCCAACAGTAATCCCGCCGCCAACTGCTCCTGCTGCCACCTCGCTGTCTGCTGTCCCAGTGTCAACTTTGCTGTCAACTGCTCCTGCTGCCACCTCGCTGTCTGCTGTCCCAGTGTCAACTTTGCCGTCACCTGTTTCTGCTGCCGCCCCGCTGTCTGCTGTTCCAACAGTAGTCCCGCTGACAACTGCTCCTGCTGCCACCTCGCTGTCTGCTGTCCCAGTGTCAGCTTTGCCGTCAACTGAACCTGCTGCCGCCTTGCTGCCTGCTGTTCCAGCGTCAACTTTGCAGTCAGCTGTTTCTGCTGCCGCCCCGCTGTCTGCTGTTCCAACAGTAATCCCGCTGTCAACTGCTCCTGCTGCCACCTCGCTGTCTGCTGTCCCAGTGTCAACTTTGCTGTCAACTGCTCCTGCTGCCACCTCGCTGTCTGCTGTCCCAGTGTCAACTTTGCCGTCAACTGATCCTGCTGCCGCCTTGCTGCCTGCTGTTCCAGCGTAAACTTTGCCGTCAGCTGTTTCTGCTGCCGCCCCGCTGTCTGCTGTTGAAACAGTAATCCCGCCGCCAACTGATCCTGCTGCCGCCTTGCTTTCTGCTGTTTCAGCGTCAACTTTGCCGTCAGCTGTTTCTGCTGCCGCCCCGCTGTCTGCTGTTCCAACAGTAATCCCGCCGTCAACTGCTCCTGCTGCCACCTTGCTGTCTGCTGTCCCAATGTCAACTTTGCCGTCAACAGATCCTGCTGCCGCCTTGCTGCCTGCTGTTCCAGCGTCAAATTTGCCGTCAGCTGTTTCTGCTGCCGCCCCGCTGTCTGCTATTCCAACAGTAATCCCGCCGTCAACTGCTCCTGCTGCCACCTCGCTGTCTGCTGTCCCAGTGTCAACTTTGCCGTCAACTGATCCTGCTGCCGCCTTGCTGTCTGCTGTTCCAGCGTCAACTTTGCCGTCAGCTGTTTCTTCTGCCGCCCTGCTGTCTGCTGCTCCAACAGTAATCCCGCCGTCAACTGCTCCTGCTGCCACCTCGCTGTCTGCTGTCCCAGTGTCAACTTTGCCGTCAACTGATCCTGCTGCCGCCTTGCTGCCTGCTGTTCCAGCGTCAACTTTGCCGTCAGCTGTTTCTGCTGCCGCCCCGCTGTCTGCTATTCCAACAGTAATCCCGCCGTCAACTGCTCCTGCTGCCACCTCGCTGTCTGCTGTCCCAGTGACAACTTTGCCGTCAACTGATCCTGCTGCCGCCTTGCTGTCTGCTGTTCCAGCGTCAACTTTGCCGTCAGCTGTTTCTGCTGCCGCCCCGCTGTCTGCTGTTCCAACAGTAATCCCGCCGTCAACTGCTCCTGCTGCCACCTCGCTGTCTGCTGTCCCAGTGTCAACTTTGCCGTCAACTGATCCTGCTGCCGCCTTGCTGCCTGCTGTTCCAGCGTCAACTTTGCCGTCAGCTGTTTCTGCTGCCGCCCCGCTGTCTGCTGTTCCAACAGTAATCCCGCTGCTGTTCCAGCGTCCACTTTTGCCGTCAGCTGTTTCTGCTGCCGCCTCGCTGTCTGCTGTTCCAACAGTAATCCCGCCGTCAACTGCTCCTGCTGCCACCTCGCTGTCTGCTGTCCCAGTGTCAACTTTGCCGTCAACTGATCCTGCTGCCGCCTTGCTGCCTGCTGTTCCAGCGTCAACTTTGCCGTCAGCTGTTTCTGCTGCCGCCCTGCTGTCTGCTGTTCCAACAGTAATCCCGCCGTCAACTGCTCCTGCTGCCACCTCGCTGTCTGCTGTCCCAGTGTCAACTTTGCCGTCAACTGATCCTGCTGCCGCCTTGCTGCCTGCTGTTCCAGCGTCAACTTTGCCGTCAGCTGTTTCTGCTGCCGCCCCGCTGTCTGCTGTTTCCAACAGTAATCCCGCCGTCAACTGCTCCTGCTGCCACCTCGCTGTCTGCTGTCCCAGTGTCAACTTTGCCGTCAACTGATCCTGCTGCCGCCTTGCTGCCTGCTGTTCCAGCGTCAACTTTGCCGTCAGCTGTTTCTGCTGCCGCCCCGCTGTCTGCTGTTCCAACAGTAATCCCGCCGCCAACTGCTCCTGCTGCCACCTCGCTGTCTGCTGTCCCAGTGTCAACTTTGCCGTCAACTGATCCTGCTGCCGCCTTGCTGCCTGCTGTTCCAGCGTCAACTTTGCGTCAACTTTTCTGCCTCCCCCAACCCCTTTCCCGTCATTGCCGTCAACTGTTCCTGCTGCCCCTGTCTGCTGTTCCAACAGTAATCCCGCCGTCAACTGCTCCTGCTGCCACCTCGCTGTCTGCTGTCCCAGTGTCAACTTTGCCGTCAACTGATCCTGCTCCCCTTGCTGCCTGCTGTTCCAGCGTCAACTTTGCCGTCAGCTGTTTCTGCTGCCGCCCCGCTGTCTGCTGTTCCAACAGTAATCCCGCCGTCAACTGCTCCTGCTGCCACCTCGCTGTCTGCTGTCCCAGTGTCAACTTTGCCGTCAACTGATCCTGCTGCCGCCTTGCTGCCTGCTGTTCCAGCGTCAACTTTGCCGTCAGCTGTTTCTGCTGCCGCCCCGCTGTCTGCTGTTCCAACAGTAATCCCGCCGTCAACTGCTCCTGCTGCCACCTCGCTGTCTGCTGTCCCAGTGTCAACTTTGCCGTCAACTGATCCTGCTGCCGCCTTGCTGCCTGCTGTTCCAGCGTCAACTTTGCCGTCAGCTGTTTCTGCTGCCGCCCCGCTGTCTGCTGTTCCAACAGTAATCCGCTGTCAACTGCTCCTGCTGCCACCTCGCTGTCTGCTGTCCCAGTGTCAACTTTGCCGTCAACTGATCCTGCTGCCGCCTTGCTGCCTGCTGTTCCAGCGTCAACTTTGCCGTCAGCTGTTTCTGCTGCCGCCCCTGTCTGCTGTTCCAACACTAATCCCGCCGTCAACTGCTCCTGCCCCCTGCTGTCTGCTTGTTCCAACAGTAATCCCAGCTCAACTGCTCCTGCTGCCACCTCGCTGTCTGCTGTCCCAGTGTCAACTTTGCCGTCAACTGATCCTGCTGCCGCCTTGCTGCCTGCTGTTCCAACAGTAATCCCGCCGTCAACTGCTCCTGCTGCCACCTCGCTGTCTGCTGTCCCAGTGTCAACTTTGCCGTCAACAGATCCTGCTGCCGCCCTGCTGTCTGCTGTTCCAACAGTAATCCCGCCGTCAACTGCTCCTGCTGCCACCTCGCTGTCTGCTGTCCCAGTGTCAACTTTGCCGTCAACTGATCCTGCTGCCGCCTTGCTGCCTGCTGTTCCAGCGTCAACTTTGCCGTCAGCTGTTTCTGCTGCCGCCCGCTGTCTGCTGTTCCAACAGTAATCCCGCTGTCAACTGCTCCTGCTGCCACCTCGCTGTCTGCTGTCCCAGTGTCAACTTTGCCGTCAACTGATCCTGCTGCCGCCTTGCTGCCTGCTGTTCCAGCGTCAACTTTGCCGTCAGCTGTTTCTGCTGCCGCCCCGCTGTCTGCTGTTCCAACAGTAATCCCGATCCGCTCAACTGCTCCTGCTGCCACCTCGCTGTCTGCTGTCCCAGTGTCAACTTTGCCGTCAACTGATCCTGCTGCCGCCTTGCTGCCTGCTGTTCCAGCGTCAACTTTGCCGTCAGCTGTTTCTGCTGCCGCCCCGCTGTCTGCTTTTCCAACAGTAATCCCGCTGTCAACTGCTCCTGCTGCCACCTCGCTGTCTGCTGTCCCAGTGTCAACTTTGCCGTCAACTGATCCTGCTGCCGCCTTGCTGCCTGCTGTTTCCAGCGTTAAATTTGCCGTCAGCTGTTTCTGCTGCCGCCCCGCTGTCTGCATTTCCAACAGTAATCCCGCCGTCAACTGCTCCTGCTGCCACCTCGCTGTCTGCTGTCCCAGTGTCAACTTTGCTGCGTCAACTAGATCCTGCTGCCGCCTTGCTGCCTGCTGTTCCAGCGTCAACTTTGCCGTCAGCTGTTTCTGCTGCCGCCCCGCTGTCTGCTGTTCCAACAGTAATCCCGCTGTCAACTGCTCCTGCTGCCACCTCGCTGTCTGCTGTCCCAGTGTCAACTTTGCCGTCAACTGAACCTGCTGCCGCCTTGCTGCCTGCTGTTCCAGCGTCAACTTTGCCGTCAGCTGTTTCTGCTGCCGCCCCGCTGTCTGCTGTTCCAACAGTAATCCCGCTGTCAACTGCTCCTGCTGCCACCTCGCTGTCTGCTGTCCCAGTGTCAACTTTGCCGTCAACTGATCCTGCTGGCGCCTTGCTGCCTGCTGTTTCAGCTTCAACTTTGCCGTCAGCTGTTTCTGCTGCCGCCCCGCTGTCTGCTGTTCCAACAGTAATCCCGCCGCCAACTGCTCCTGCTGCCACCTCGCTGTCTGCTGTCCCAGTGTCAACTTTGCCGTCAACTGATCCTGCTGCCGCCTTGCTGCCTGCTGTTTCAGCGTTAAATTTGGCGTCAGCTGTTTCTGCTGCCGCCCCCCTGTCTGCATTTCCAACAGTAATCCCGCCGTCAACTGCTCCTGCTGCCACCTTGCTGTCTGCTGTCCCAATGTCAACTTTGCCGTCAACAGATCCTGCTGCCGCCTTGCTGTCCCAGTGTCAACTTTGCCGTCAACTGATCCTGCTGCCGCCTTGCTGCCTGCTGTTTCAGCGTTAAATTTGGCGTCAGCTGTTTCTGCTGCCGCCCCGCTGTCTGCATTTCCAACAGTAATCCCGCCGCCAACTGCTCCTGCTGCCACCTCGCTGTCTGCTGTCCCAGTGTCAACTTTGCTGTCAACTGCTTCTGCTGCCACCTCGCTGTCTGCTGTCCCAGTGTCAACTTTGCCGTCAACTGATCCTGCTGCCGCCTTGCTGCCTGCTGTTTCAGCTTCAACTTTGCCGTCACCTGTTTCTGCTGCCGCCCCGCTGTCTGCTGTTCCAACAGTAGTCCCGCTGTCAACTGCTCCTGCTGCCACCTCGCTGTCTGCTGTCCCAGTGTCAGCTTTGCCGTCAACTGAACCTGCTGCCGCCTTGCTGCCTGCTGTTCCAGCGTCAACTTTGCAGTCAGCTGTTTCTGCTGCCGCCCCGCTGTCTGCTGTTCCAACAGTAATCCCGCTGTCAACTGCTCCTGCTGCCACCTCGCTGTCTGCTGTCCCAGTGTCAACTTTGCTGTCAACTGCTCCTGCTGCCACCTCGCTGTCTGCTGTCCCAGTGTCAACTTTGCCGTCAACTGATCCTGCTGCCGCCTTGCTGCCTGCTGTTCCAGCGTAAACTTTGCCGTCAGCTGTTTCTGCTGCCGCCCCGCTGTCTGCTGTTGAAACAGTAATCCCGCCGCCAACTGATCCTGCTGCCGCCTTGCTTTCTGCTGTTTCAGCGTCAACTTTGCCGTCAGCTGTTTCTGCTGCCGCCCCGCTGTCTGCTGTTCCAACAGTAATCCCGCTGTCAACTGCTTCTGCTGCCACCTCGCTGTCTGCTGTCCCAGTGTCAACTTTGCTGTCAACTGCTCCTGCTGCCACCTCGCTGTCTGCTGTCCCAGTGTCAACTTTGCCGTCAACTGATCCTGCTGCCGCCTTGCTGCCTGCTGTTCCAGCGTCAACTTTGCCGTCAGCTGTTTCTGCTGCCGCCCCGCTGTCTGCTGTTCCAACAGTAATCCCGCCGCCAACTGATCCTGCTGCCGCCTTGCTTTCTGCTGTTTCAGCGTCAACTTTGCCGTCAGCTGTTTCTGCTGCCGCCCCGCTGTCTGCTGTTCCAACAGTAATCCCGCTGTCAACTGCTCCTGCTGCCACCTCGCTGTCTGCTGTCCCAGTGTCAACTTTGCTGTCAACTGGTCCTGCTGTTACCTCGCTGTCTGCTGTCCCAGTGTCAACTTTGCCGTCAACTGATCCTGCTGCCGCCTTGTTGCCTGCTGTTCCAGCGTCAACTTTGCCGTCAGTTGTTTCTGCTGCCGCCCCGCTGTCTGCTGTTCCAACAGTAATCCCGCAGCCAACTGATCCTGCTGCCGCCTTGCTGCCTGCTGTTCCAGCGTCAACTTTGCCGTCAGCTGTTTCTGCTGCCGCCCTGCTGTCTGCTGTTCCAACAGTAATCCCGCCGCCAACTGCTCCTGCTGCCACCTCGCTGTCTGCTGTCCCAGTGTCAACTTTGCTGTCAACTGCTCCTGCTGCCACCTCGCTGTCTGCTGTCCCAGTGTCAACTTTGCCGTCAACTGATCCTGCTGCGGCCTTGCTGCCTGCTGTTCCAGCGTCAACTTTGCCGTCAGCTGTTTCTGCTGCCGCCCCGCTGTCTGCTGTTCCAACAGTAATCCCGCCGCCAACTGATCCTGCTGCCGCCTTGCTGTCTGCTGTTTTAGCGTCAACTTTGCCGTCAGCTGTTTCTGCTGCCGCCCCGCTGTCTGCTGTTCCAACAGTAATCCGGCTGTCAACTGCTTCTGCTGCCACCTCGCTGTCTGCTGTCCCAGTGTCAACTTTGCTGTCAACTGCTCCTGCTGCCACCTCGCTGTCTGCTGTCCCAGTGTCAACTTTGCCGTCAACTGATCCTGCTGCCGCCTTGCTGCCTGCTGTTCCAGCGTCAACTTTGCCGTCAGCTGTTTCTGCTGCCGCCCCGCTGTCTGCTGTTCCAACAGTAATCCCGCCGCCAACTGATCCTAAGGCCGCCTTGCTGTCTGCTGTTTCAGCGTCAACTTTGCCGTCAGCTGTTTCTGTTGCCGCCCCGCTGTCTGCTGTTCCAACAGTAATTCCGCCGCCAACTGATCCTGCTGCCGCCTTGCTTTCTGCTGTTTCAGCGTCAACTTTGCCGTCAGCTGTTTCTGCTGCCGCCCCGCTGTCTGCTGTTCCAACAGTAATCCCGCTGTCAACTGCTCCTGCTGCCACCTCGCTGTCTGCTGTCCCAGTGTCAACTTAGCCGTCAACTGATCCTGCTGCCGCCTTGCTGCCTGCTGTTCCAGCGTCAACTTTGCCGTCAGCTGTTTCTGCTGCCGCCCCGCTGTCTGCTGTTCCAACAGTAATCCCGACGCCAACTGCTCCTGCTGCCACCTCGCTGTCTGCTGTCCCAGTGTCAACTTTGCTGTCAATTGCTCCTGCTGCCACCTCGCTGTCTGCTGTCCCAGTGTCAGCTTTGCCGTCAACTGATCCTGCTGCCACCTCGCTGTCTGCTGTCCCAGTGTCAACTTTGCCGTCAACTGAACCAGCTGCCGCCTTGCTGCCTGCTGTTCCAGCTTCAACTTTGCCGTCAGCTGTTTCTGCTGCCGCCCCGCTGTCTGCTGTTCCAACAGTAATCCCGCTGTCAACTGCTCCTGCTGCCACCTCGCTGTCTGCTGTCCCAGTGTCAGCTTTGCCGTCAACAGATCCTGCATCCGCCTTGCTGCCTGCTTTTCAAGCGTCAACCTTGCCGTCAGCTGTTTCTGCTGCCGCCCCGCTGTCTGCTGTTCCAACAGTAATCCCGCTGTCAACTGCTCCTGCTGCCACCTCGCTGTCTGCTGTCCCAGTGTCAACTTTGCCGTCAACTGAACCTGCTGCCGCCTTGCTGCCTGCTGTTCCAGCTTCAACTTTGCCGTCAGCTGTTTCTGCTGCCGCCCGCTGTCTGCTGTTCCAACAGTAATCCCGCTGTCAACTGCTCCTGCTGCCACCTCGCTGTCTGCTGTCCCAGTGTCAGCTTTGCCGTCAACAGATCCTGCATCCGCCTTGCTGCCTGCTTTTCAAGCGTCAACCTTGCCGTCAGCTGTTTCTGCTGCCGCCCCGCTGTCTGCTGTTCCAACAGCAGTCCCGCTGTCAAATGCTCCTGCTGCCACCTCGCTGTCTGCTGTCCCAGTGTCAACTTTGCTGTCAACTGCTCCTGCTGCCACCTTGCTGCCTGCTGTTCCAGCGTCAACTTTGCCGTCAGCTGTTTCTGCTGCCGCCCCGCTGTCTGCTGTTCCAACAGTAATCCCGCAGCCAACTGATCCTGCTGCCGCCTTGCTGTCTGCTGTTTCAGCGTCAACTTTGCCGTCAGCTGTTTCTGCTGCTGTTTCTGCTGCCGCCCCGCTGTCTGCTGTTCCAACAGCAGTCCCGCTGTCAATTGCTCCTGCTGCCACCTCGCTGTCTGCTGTCCCAGTGTCAGCTTTGCCGTCAACTGATCCTGCAGCCGCCTTGCTGCCTGCTGTTTCAGCGTTAAATTTGGCGTCAGCTGTTTCTGCTGCCGCCCCGCTGTCTGCTGTTCCAACAGTAATCCCGCCGCCAACTGATCCTGCTGCCGCATTGCTGTCTGCTGTTTCAGCGTCAACTTTGCCGTCAGCTGTTTCTGCTGCTGTTTCTGCTGCCGCCCCGCTGTCTGCTGTTCCAACAGAAGTCCCGCTGTCAATTGCTCCTGCTGCCACCTCGCTGTCTGCTGTCCCAGTGTCAGCTTTGCCGTCAACTGATCCTGCTGCCACTCGCTGTTTCTGCTGCGCCCCGCTGTCTGCTGTTCCACAGTCCGTCAACTGCTCCTGCTGCCACCTCGCTGTCTGCTGTCCCAGTGTCAACTTTGCCGTCAACTGAACCTGCTGCCGCCTTGCTGCCTGCTGTTCCAGCTTCAACTTTGCCGTCAGCTGTTTCTGCTGCCGCCCCGCTGTCTGCTGTTCCAACAGTAATCCCGCTGTCAACTGCTCCTGCTGCCACCTCGCTGTCTGCTGTCCCAGTGTCAACTTTGCCGTCAACTGATCCTGCTGCCGCCTTGCTGCCTGCTGTTCCAGCGTCAACTTTGCCGTCAGCTGTTTCTGCTGCCGCCCCGCTGTCTGCTGTTCCAACAGTAATCCCGCCGCCAACTGATCCTGCTGCCGCATTGCTGTCTGCTGTTTCAGCGTCAACTTTGCCGTCAGCTGTTTCTGCTGCCGCCCCGCTGTCTGCTGTTCCAACAGTAATCCCGACGCCAACTGCTCCTGCTGCCACCTCGCTGTCTGCTGTCCCAGTGTCAACTTTGCTGTCAACTGCTCCTGCTGCCACCTCGCTGTCTGCTGTCCCAGTGTCAACTTTGCCGTCAACTGATCCTGCTGCCGCCTTGTTGCCTGCTGTTCCAGCGTCAACTTTGCCGTCAGCTGTTTCTGCTGCCGCCCCGCTGTCTGCTGTTCCAACAGTAATCCCGCCGCCTACTTATCCTGCTGCCGCCTTGCTGTCTGCTGATTCAGCGTCAACTTTGCCGTCAGCTGTTTCTGCTGCCGCCCCGCTGTCTGCTGTTCCAACAGTAATCCCGCTGTCAACTGCTCCTGCTGCCACCTCGCTGTCTGCTGTCCCAGTGTCAACTTTGCCGTCAACTGATCCTGCTGCTGCCTTGCTGCCTGCTGCTCCAGCGTCAACTTTGCCGTCAGCTGTTTCTGCTGCCGCCCCGCTGTCTGCTGTTCCAACAGTAATCCCGACGCCAAATGCTCCTGCTGCCACCTCGCTGTCTGCTGTCCCAGTGTCAACTTTGCTGTCAACTGCTCCTGCTAACACCTCGCTGTCTGCTGTCCCAGTGTCAACTTTGCCGTCAACTGATCCTGCTGCCGCCTTGCTGTCTGCTGTTTCAGCGTCAACTTTGCCGTCAGCTGTTTCTGCTGCCGCCCTGCTGTCTGCTGTTCCAACAGTAATCCCGCCAATTGCTCCTGCTGCCACCTCGCTGTCTGCTGTCCCAGTGTCAACTTTGCTGTCAACTGCTCCTGCTGCCACCTCGCTGTCTGCTGTCCCAGTGTCAACTTTGCCGTCAACTGATCCTGCTGCCGCCTTGCTGCCTGCTGTTCCAGCGTCAACTTTGCCGTCAGCTGTTTCTGCTGCCGCCCCGCTGTCTGCTGTTCCAACAGTAATCCCGCAGCCAACTGATCCTGCTGCCGCCTTGCTGTCTGCTGTTTCAGCGTCAACTTTGCCGTCAGCTGTTTCTGCTGCTGTTTCTGCTGCCGCCCCGCTGTCTGCTGTTCCAACAGCAGTCCCGCTGTCAATTGCTCCTGCTGCCACCTCGCTGTCTGCTGTCCCAGTGTCAGCTTTGCCGTCAACTGATCCTGCTGCCACCTCGCTGTCTGCTGTTCCAGCGTCAACTTTGCTGTCAACTGCTCCTGCTGCCACCTCGCTGTCTGCTGTCCCAGTGTCAACTTTGCCGTCAACTGATCCTGCTGCCGCCTTGCTGCCTGCTGTTTCAGCGTCAACTTTGCCGTCAGCTGTTTCTGCTGCCGCCCTGCTGTCTGCTGTTCCAACAGTAATCCCGCCAACTGCTCCTGCTGCCACCTCGCTGTCTGCTGTCCCAGTGTCAACTTTGCTGTCAACTGCTCCTGCTGCCACCCCGCTGTCTGCTGTCCCAGTGTCAACTTTGCCGTCAACTGATCCTGCTGCCGCCTTGTTGCCTGCTGTTCCAGCGTCAACTTTGCCGTCAGCTGTTTCTGCTTCCGCCCCGCTGTCTGCTGTTCCAACAGTAATCCTGCAGCCAACTGATCCTGCTGCCGCCTTGCTGCCTGCTGTTCCAGCGTCAACTTTGCCGTCAGCTGTTTCTGCTGCCGCCCTGCTGTCTGCTGTTCCAGTGTCAATCCCGCCGCCAACTGCTCCTGCTGCCGCCCTCGCTGTCTGCTGTCCCAGTGTCAACTTTGCTGTCAACTGCTCCTGCTGCCACCTCGCTGTCTGCTGTCCCAGTGTCAACTTTGCCGTCAACTGATCCTGCTGCCGCCTTGCTGCCTGCTGTTCCAGCGTCAACTTTGCCGTCAACTGTTTCTGCTGCCGCCCCGCTGTCTGCTGTTCCAACAGTAATCCCGCCGCCAACTGATCCTGCTGCCGCCTTGCTGTCTGCTGTTCCAGCGTCAACTTTGCCGTCAGCTGTTTCTGCTGCCGCCCCGCTGTCTGCTGTTCCAACAGTAATCCGGCTGTCAACTGCTTCTGCTGCCACCTCGCTGTCTGCTGTCCCAGTGTCAACTTTGCTGTCAACTGCTCCTGCTGCCACCTCGCTGTCTGCTGTCCCAGTGTCAACTTTGCCGTCAACTGATCCTGCTGCCGCCTTGCTGCCTGCTGTTCCAGCGTCAACTTTGCCGTCAGCTGTTTCTGCTGCCGCCCCGCTGTCTGCTGTTCCAACAGTAATCCCGCCGCCAACTGATCCTGCGGCCGCCTTGCTGTCTGCTGTTTCAGCGTCAACTTTGCCGTCAGCTGTTTCTGCTGCCGCCCCGCTGTCTGCTGTTCCAACAGTAATTCCGCCGCCAACTGATCCTGCTGCCGCCTTGCTGTCTGCTGTTTCAGCGTCAACTTTGCCGTCAGCTGTTTCTGCTGCCGCCCCGCTGTCTGCTGTTCCAACAGTAATCCCGCTGTCAACTGCTCCTGCTGCCACCTCGCTGTCTGCTGTCCCAGTGTCAACTTTGCCGTCAACTGATCCTGCTGCCGCCTTGCTGCCTGCTGTTCCAGCGTCAACTTTGCCGTCAGCTGTTTCTGCTGCCGCCCCGCTGTCTGCTGTTCCAACAGTAATCCCGACGCCAACTGCTCCTGCTGCCACCTCGCTGTCTGCTGTCCCAGTGTCAACTTTGCTGTCAATTGCTCCTGCTGCCACCTCGCTGTCTGCTGTCCCAGTGTCAGCTTTGCCGTCAACTGATCCTGCTGCCACCTTGTCTGCTGTCCCAGTGTCAACTTTCGTCGTCAACTGAACCAGCTGCCGCCTTGCTGCTGCTGTTCCAGCTTCAACTTTGCCGTCAGCTGTTTCTGCTGCCGCCCCGCTGTCTGCTGTTCCAACAGTAATCCCGCTGTCAACTGCTCCTGCTGCCACCTCGCTGTCTGCTGTCCCAGTGTCAGCTTTGCCGTCAACAGATCCTGCATCCGCCTTGCTGCCTGCTTTTCAAGCGTCAACCTTGCCGTCAGCTGTTTCTGCTGCCGCCCCGCTGTCTGCTGTTCCAACAGTAATCCCGCTGTCAACTGCTCCTGCTGCCACCTCGCTGTCTGCTGTCCCAGTGTCAACTTTGCCGTCAACAGATCCTGCTGCCGCCCCGCTGTCTGCTGTTCCAACAGTAATCCCGCTGTCAACTGCTCCTGCTGCCACCTCGCTGTCTGCTGTCCCAGTGTCAACTTTGCCGTCAACTGATCCTGCTGCCGCCTTGCTGCCTGCTGTTCCAGCGTCAACTTTGCCGTCAGCTGTTTCTGCTGCCGCCCCGCTGTCTGCTGTTCCAACAGTAATCCCGACGCCAACTGCTCCTGCTGCCCACCTCGCTGTCTGCTGTCCCAGTGTCAACTTTGCTGTCAATTGCTCCTGCTGCCACCTCGCTGTCTGCTGTCCCAGTGTCAGCTTTGCCGTCAACTGATCCTGCTGCCACCTCGCTGTCTGCTGTCCCAGTGTCAACTTTGCCGTCAACTGAACCAGCTGCCGCCTTGCTGCCTGCTGTTCCAGGCTTCAACTTTGCCGTCAGCTGTTTCTGCTGCCGCCCGCGCTGTCTGCTGTTCCAACAGTAATCCCGCTGTCAACTGCTCCTGCTGCCACCTCGCTGTCTGCTGTCCCAGTGTCAGCTTTGCCGTCAACAGATCCTGCATCCGCCTTGCTGCCTGCTTTTCAAGCGTCAACCTTGCCGTCAGCTGTTTCTGCTGCCGCCCCGCTGTCTGCTGTTCCAACAGTAATCCCGCTGTCAACTGCTCCTGCTGCCACCTCGCTGTCTGCTGTCCCAGTGTCAACTTTGCCGTCAACTGAACCTGCTGCCGCCTTGCTGCCTGCTGTTCCAGCTTCAACTTTGCCGTCAGCTGTTTCTGCTGCCGCCCCGCTGTCTGCTGTTCCAACAGTAATCCCGCTGTCAACTGCTCCTGCTGCCACCTCGCTGTCTGCTGTCCCAGTGTCAGCTTTGCCGTCAACAGATCCTGCATCCGCCTTGCTGCCTGCTTTTCAAGCGTCAACCTTGCCGTCAGCTGTTTCTGCTGCCGCCCCGCTGTCTGCTGTTCCAACAGCAGTCCCGCTGTCAACTGCTCCTGCTGCCACCTCGCTGTCTGCTGTCCCAGTGTCAACTTTTGCTGTCAACTGCTCCTGCTGCCACCTTGCTGCCTGCTGTTCCAGCGTCAACTTTGCCGTCAGCTGTTTCTGCTGCCGCCCCGCTGTCTGCTGTTCCAACAGTAATCCCGCAGCCAACTGATCCTGCTGCCGCCTTGCTGTCTGCTGTTTCAGCGTCAACTTTGCCGTCAGCTGTTTCTGCTGCTGTTTCTGCTGCCGCCCCGCTGTCTGCTGTTCCAACAGCAGTCCCGCTGTCAATTGCTCCTGCTGCCACCTCGCTGTCTGCTGTCCCAGTGTCAGCTTTGCCGTCAACTGATCCTGCTGCCGCCTTGCTGCCTGCTGTTTCAGCGTTAAATTTGCCGTCAGCTGTTTCTGCTGCCGCCCCGCTGTCTGCTGTTCCAACAGTAATCCCGACGCCAACTGCTCCTGCTGCCACCTCGCTGTCTGATTTCCCAGTGTCAACTTTGCTGTCAATTGCTCCTGCTGCCACCTCGCTGTCTGCTGTCCCAGTGTCAGCTTTGCCGTCAACTGATCCTGCTGCCACCTCGCTGTCTGCTGTCCCAGTGTCAACTTTGCCGTCAACTGAACCTGCTGCCGCCTTGCTGCCTGCTGTTCCAGCTTCAACTTTGCCGTCAGCTGTTTCTGCTGCCGCCCCGCTGTCTGCTGTTCCAACAGTAATCCCGCTGTCAACTGCTCCTGCTGCCACCTCGCTGTCTGCTGTCCCAGTGTCAACTTTGCCGTCAACTGATCCTGCTGCCGCCTTGCTGCCTGCTGTTCCAGCGTCAACTTTGCCGTCAGCTGTTTCTGCTGCCGCCCCGCTGTCTGCTGTTCCAACAGTAATCCCGCCGCCAAATGATCCTGCTGCCGCATTGCTGTCTGCTGTTTCAGCGTCAACTTTGCCGTCAGCTGTTTCTGCTGCCGCCCCGCTGTCTGCTGTTCCAAGAGTAATCCCGACGCCAACTGCTCCTGCTGCCACCTCGCTGTCTGCTGTCCCAGTGTCAACTTTGCTGTCAACTGCTCCTGCTGCCACCTCGCTGTCTGCTGTCCCAGTGTCAACTTTGCCGTCAACTGATCCTGCTGCCGCCTTGTTGCCTGCTGTTCCAGCGTCAACTTTGCCGTCAGCTGTTTCTGCTGCCGCCCCGCTGTCTGCTGTTCCAACAGTAATCCCGCCGCCTACTTATCCTGCTGCCCGCCTTGCTGTCTGCTGATTCAGCGTCAACTTTGCCGTCAGCTGTTTCTGCTGCCGCCCCGCTGTCTGCTGTTCCAACAGTAATCCCGCTGTCAACTGCTCCTGCTGCCACCTCGCTGTCTGCTGTCCCAGTGTCAACTTTGCCGTCAACTGATCCTGCTGCTGCCTTGCTGCCTCCTGCTCCAGCGTCAACTTTGCCGTCAGCTGTTTCTGCTGCCGCCCCGCTGTCTGCTGTTCCAACAGTAATCCCGACGCCAAATGCTCCTGCTGCCACCTCGCTGTCTGCTGTCCCAGTGTCAACTTTGCTGTCAACTGCTCCTGCTAACACCTCGCTGTCTGCTGTCCCAGTGTCAACTTTGCCGTCAACTGATCCTGCTGCCGCCTTGCTGTCTGCTGTTTCAGCGTCAACTTTGCCGTCAGCTGTTTCTGCTGCCGCCCTGCTGTCTGCTGTTCCAACAGTAATCCCGCCAACTGCTCCTGCTGCCACCTCGCTGTCTGCTGTCCCAGTGTCAACTTTGCTGTCAACTGCTCCTGCTGCCACCTCGCTGTCTGCTGTCCCAGTGTCAACTTTGCCGTCAACTGATCCTGCTGCCGCCTTGCTGCCTGCTGTTCCAGCGTCAACTTTGCCGTCAGCTGCTTCTGCTGCCGCCCCGCTGTCTGCTGTTCCAACAGTAATCCCGCAGCCAACTGATCCTGCTGCCGCCTTGCTGTCTGCTGTTTCAGCGTCAACTTTGCCGTCAGCTGTTTCTGCTGCTGTTTCTGCTGCCGCCCCGCTGTCTGCTGTTCCAACAGCAGTCCCGCTGTCAATTGCCCTGCTGCCCTCGCTGTCTGCTGTCCCAGTGTCAGCTTTGCCGTCAACTGATCCTGCTGCCACCTCGCTGTCTGCTGTTCCAGCGTCAACTTTGCTGTCAACTGCTCCTGCTGCCACCTCGCTGTCTGCTGTCCCAGTGTCAACTTTGCCGTCAACTGATCCTGCTGCCGACTTGCTGCCTGCTGTTTCAGCGTCAACTTTGCCGTCAGCTGTTTCTGCTGCCGCCCTGCTGTCTGCTGTTCCAACAGTAATCCCGCCAACTGCTCCTGCTGCCACCTCGCTGTCTGCTGTCCCAGTGTCAACTTTGCCGTCAACTGATCCTGCTGCCGCCTTGCTGCCTGCTGTTCCAGCGTAAACTTTGCCGTCAGCTGTTTCTGCTGCCGCCCCGCTGTCTGCTGTTGAAACAGTAATCCCGCCGCCAACTGATCCTGCTGCCGCCTTGCTTTCTGCTGTTTCAGCGTCAACTTTGCCGTCAGCTGTTTCTGCTGCCGCCCCGCTGTCTGCTGTTCCAACAGTAATCCCGCTGTCAACTGCTTCTGCTGCCACCTCGCTGTCTGCTGTCCCAGTGTCAACTTTGCTGTCAACTGCTCCTGCTGCCACCTCGCTGTCTGCTGTCCCAGTGTCAACTTTGCCGTCAACTGATCCTGCTGCCGCCTTGCTGCCTGCTGTTCCAGCGTCAACTTTGCCGTCAGCTGTTTCTGCTGCCGCCCCGCTGTCTGCTGTTCCAACAGTAATCCCGCCGCCAACTGATCCTGCTGCCGCCTTGCTTTCTGCTGTTTCAGCGTCAACTTTGCCGTCAGCTGTTTCTGCTGCCGCCCCGCTGTCTGCTGTTCCAACAGTAATCCCGCTGTCAACTGCTCCTGCTGCCACCTCGCTGTCTGCTGTCCCAGTGTCAACTTTGCCGTCAACTGATCCTGCTGCGGCCTTGCTGCCTGCTGTTCCAGCGTCAACTTTGCCGTCAGCTGTTTCTGCTGCCGCCCCGCTGTCTGCTGTTCCAACAGTAATCCCGCCGCCAACTGATCCTGCTGCCGCCTTCTTGTCTGCTGTTTCAGCGTCAACTTTGCCGTCAGCTGTTTCTGCTGCCGCCCCGCTGTCTGCTGTTCCAACAGTAATCCGGCTGTCAACTGCTTCTGCTGCCACCTCGCTGTCTGCTGTCCCAGTGTCAACTTTGCTGTCAACTGCTCCTGCTGCCACCTCTGTCTGCTGTCCCAGTGTCAACTTTGCCGTCAACTGATCCTGCTGCCGCCTTGCTGCCTGCTGTTCCAGCGTCAACTTTGCCGTCAGCTGTTTCTGCTGCCGCCCCGCTGTCTGTTCCAACAGTAATCCCGCTGTTCTCCACCTCGCTGTCTGTTGTCCCAGTGTCAACTTTGCCAACTGATCCTGCGGCCGCCTTGCTGTCTGCTGTTTCAGCGTCAACTTTGCCGTCAGCTGTTTCTGCTGCCGCCCCGCTGTCTGCTGTTCCAACAGTAATCCCGCCGCCAACTGATCCTGCTGCCGCCTTGCTGTCTGCTGTTTCAGCGTCAACTTTGCCGTCAGCTGTTTCTGCTGCCGCCCCGCTGTCTGCTGTTCCAACAGTAATCCCGCTGTCAACTGCTCCTGCTGCCACCTCGCTGTCTGCTGTCCCAGTGTCAACTTTGCCGTCAACTGATCCTGCTGCCGCCTTGCTGCCTGCTGTTCCAGCGTCAACTTTGCCGTCAGCTGTTTCTGCTGCCGCCCCGCTGTCTGCTGTTCCAACAGTAATCCCGCCGCCAACTGCTCCTGCTGCCACCTCGCTGTCTGCTGTCCCAGTGTCAGCTTTGCCGTCAACTGATCCTGCTGCCACCTCGCTGTCTGCTGTCCCAGTGTCAGCTTTGCCGTCAACAGATCCTGCTGCCGCCTTGCTGCCTGCTTTTCAAGCGTCAACTTTGCCGTCAGCTGTTTCTGCTGCCGCCCCGCTGTCTGCTGTTCCAACAGTAATCCCGCCGCCAACCGATCCTGCTGCCGCCTTGCTGTCTGCTGTTTCAGCGTCAACTTTGCCGTCAGCTGTTTCTGCTGCCGCCCCGCTGTCTGCTGTTCCAACAGTAACCGCTGTCAACTGCTCCTGCTGCCACCTCGCTGTCTGCTGTCCCACTGTCATCCTTTTGCCGTCAACAGATCCTGCTTCCACCTTGCTGCCTGCTTTTCCAGCGTCAGCTTTGCCGTCAGCTGTTCCTGCTGCCGCCCCGCTGTCTGCTGTTCCAACAGTAATCCGCTGTCAACTGCTCCTGCTGCCACCTCGCTGTCTGCTGTCCCAGTGTCAACTTTGCCGTCAACTGATCCTGCTGCCGCCTTGCTGCCTGCTGTTCCAGCTTCAACTTTGCCGTCAGCTGTTTCTGCTGCCGCCCCGCTGTCTGCTGTTCCAACAGTAATCCCGCTGTCAACTGCTCCTGCTGCCACCTCGCTGTCTGCTGTCCCAGTGTCAGCTTTGCCGTCAACAGATCCTGCATGCCGCCTTGCTGCCTGTTTCCAGCTTCAACTTTGCCGTCAGCTGTTTCTGCTGCCGCCCCGCTGTCTGCTGTTCCAACAGTAATCCCGCTGTCAACTGCTCCTGCTGCCACCTCGCTGTCTGCTGTCCCAGTGTCAACTTTGCTGTCAACTGCTCCTGCTGCCACCTCGCTGTCTGCTGTTCCAACAGTAATCCCGCCGCCAACTGATCTCTGCCTGCTGTTCCAGCGTCAACTGCGTCAGCTGTTTCTGCTGCCGCCCCGCTGTCTGCTGTTCCCAGTAATCCTCGCCGCCAACTGATCCTGCTGCCGCCTTGCTGCCTGCTGTTCCAGCGTCAACTTTGCCGTCAGCTGTTTCTGCTGCCGCCCGCTGTCTGCTGTTCCAACAGTAATCCCGACGCCAACTGCTCCTGCTGCCACCTCGCTGTCAGCTGCCACCTCGCTGTCTGCTGTCCCAGTGTCAACTTTGACGTCAACAGATCCTGCCGCCGCCTTGCTGCCTGCTGTCCCAGCGTCAACTTTGCCGTCAGCTGTTCCTGCTGCCGCCTCGCTGTCTGCTGTTCCACAGTGTCAACTCCGCCGTCAACTGATCCTGCTGCCGCCTTGCTGCCTGCTGATTCAGCGTCAACTTTGCCGTCAGCTGTTTCTGCTGCCGCCCCGCTGTCTGCTGTTCCAACAGTAATCCCGCTGTCAACTGCTCCTGCTGCCACCTCGCTGTCTGCTGTCCCAGTGTCAACTTTGCCGTCAACTGATCCTGCTGCCGCCTTGCTGCCTGCTGTTCCAGCGTCAACTTTGCCGTCAGCTGTTTCTGCTGCCGCCCGCTGTCTGCTGTTCCAACAGTAATCCCGACGCCAACTGCTCCTGCTGCCACCTCGCTGTCAGCTGCCACCTCGCTGTCTGCTGTCCCAGTGTCAACTTTGACGTCAACAGATCCTGCCGCCGCCTTGCTGCCTGCTGTTCCAGCGTCAACTTTGCCGTCAGCTGTTTCTGCTGCCGCCCTGCTGTCTGCTGTTCCAACAGTAATCCCGCTCAACTGCTCCTGCTGCCACCTCGCTGTCTGCTGTCCCAGTGTCAACTTTGCTGTCAACTGCTCCTGCTGCCGCCTCGCTGCCTGCTGTCCCAGTGTCAACTTTGCCGTCAACTGATCCTGCTGCCGCCCTGCTGCCTGCTGTTCCAGCGTCAATCCGCGCTGCCCCTGTCTGCTGTTCCAACAGTAATCCCGCCGCCAACTGATCCTGCTGCCGCCTCTTTTGCTGTTTCAGCGTCAACTTTGCCGTCAACTGCTCCTGCTGCCACCCTCGCTGTCTGCTGTTCCAGTGTCAACTTTGCCGTCAACTGATCCTGCTGCCGCCTTGCTGTCTGCTGTTTCCAGCGTCAACTTTGCCGTCAGCTGTTTCTGCTGCCGCCCGCCTGTCTGCTGTTCCAACAGTAATCCCGCTGTCAACTGCTCCTGCTGCCACCTCGCTGTCTGCTGTCCCAGTGTCAACTTTGCCGTCAACTGATCCTGCTGCTGCCTTGCTGCCTCTGTTCCAGCGTCAACTTTGCCGTCAGCTGTTTCTGCTGCCGCCCCGCTGTCTGCTGTTCCAACAGTAATCCCGACGCCAAATGCTCCTGCTGCCACCTCGCTGTCTGCTGTCCCAGTGTCAACTTTGCTGTCAACTGCTCCTGCTAACACCTCGCTGTCTGCTGTCCCAGTGTCAACTTTGCCGTCAACTGATCCTGCTGCCGCCTTGCTGTCTGCTGTTTCAGCGTCAACTTTGCCGTCAGCTGTTTCTGCTGCCGCCCTGCTGTCTGCTGTTCCAACAGTAATTGCCGCCAACTGCTCCTGCTGCCACCTCGCTGTCTGCTGTCCCAGTGTCAACTTTTGCTGTCAACTGCTCCTGCTGCCACCCTCGCTGTCTGCTGTCCCAGTGTCAACTTTGCCGTCAACTGATCCTGTGCCGCCTTGCTGCCTGCTGTTCCAGCGTCAACTTTCCGTCATGCTGTTTCTGCTGCCGCCCCGCTGTCTGCTGTTCCAACAGTAATCCCGCCGCCAACTGAACCTGCTGCCACCTCGCTGTCTGCTGTCCCAGTGTCAACTTTGCCGTCAACAGATCCTGCTGCCGCCCCGCTGTCTGCTGTTCCAACAGTAATCCCGCCATCAACTGCTCCTGCTGCCACCTCGCTGTCTGCTGTCCCAGTGTCAACTTTGCCGTCAACTGATCCTGCTGCCACCTCGCTGTCTGCTGTTCCAGCGTCAACTTTGCCGTCAGCTGTTTCTGCTGCCGCCCCGCTGTCTGCTGTTCCAACAGTAATCCCGCCGTCAGCTGTTTCTCCTGCCGCCCCGCTGTCTGCTGTTCCAACAGTAATCCCGACGCCAACTGCTCCTGCTGCCACCTCGCTGTCTGCTGTCCCAGTGTCAACTTTGCTGTCAACTGCTCCTGCTGCCACCTCGCTGTCTGCTGTCCCAGTGTCAACTTTGACGTCAAATGATCCTGCTGCCGCCTTGTTGCCTGCTGTTCCAGCGTCAACTTTGCCGTCAGCTGTTTCTGCTGCCGCCCCGCTGTCTGCTGTTCCAACAGTAATCCCGCCGCCTACTTATCCTGCTGCCGCCTTGCTGTCTGCTGATTCAGCGTCAACTTTGCCGTCAGCTGTTTCTGCTGCCGCCCCGCTGTCTGCTGTTCCAACAGTAATCCCGCTGTCAACTGCTCCTGCTGCCACCTCGCTGTCTGCTGTCCCAGTGTCAACTTTGCCGTCAACTGATCCTGCTGCCACCTTGCTGCCTGCTGTTCCAGCGTCAACTTTGCCGTCAGCTGTTTCTGCTGCCGCCCCGCTGTCTGCTGTTCCAACAGTAATCCCGACGCCAACTGCTCCTGCTGCCACCTCGCTGTCTGCTGTCCCAGTGTCAACTTTGCCGTCAACTGATCCTGTCCCAGTGCAACTTTGCCGTCAACTGATCCTGCTGCCCTTCGCTGTCTGCTGTTTTCAGCGTCAACTTTGCCGTCAGCTGTTTCTGCTGCCGCCCCTGCTGTCTGCTGTTCCAACAGTAATCCCGCCTCAACTGCTCCTGCTGCCACCTCGCTGTCTGCTGTCCCAGTGTCAACTTTGCTGTCAACTGCTCCTGCTGCCACCTCGCTGTCTGCTGTCCCAGTGTCAACTTTGCCGTCAACTGATCCTGCTGCCGCCTTGCTGCCTGCTGTTCCAGCGTCAACTTTGCCGTCAGCTGTTTCTGCTGCCGCCCCGCTGTCTGCTGTTCCAACAGTAATCCCGCCGCCAACTGAACCTGCTGCCACCTCGCTGTCTGCTGTCCCAGTGTCAACTTTGCTGCCGCCCCGCTGTCTGCTGTTCCAACAGTAATCCGCCATCAACTGCTCCCCTGCCACCTCGCTGTCTGCTGTCCCAGTGTCAGCTTTGCCGTCAACTGATCCTGCTGCCGCCTTGCTGCCTGCTGTTCCAGCGTCAACTTTGCCGTCAGCTGTTTCTGCTGCCGCCCCGCTGTCTGTTGTTCCAACAGTAATCCCGCCGCCAACTGATCCTGCTGCCGCCTTGCTGTCTGCTGTTTCAGCGTCAACTTTGCCGTCAGCTGTTTCTGCTGCCGCCCCGCTGTCTGCTGTTCCAACCGTAATCCCGCTGTCAACTGCTCCTGCTGCCACCTCGCTGTCTGCTGTCCCAGTGTCAACTTTGCAGTCAACTGATCCTGCTGCCGCCTTGCTGCCTGCTGTTCCAGCGTCAAATTTGCCGTCAGCTGTTTCTGCTGCCGCCCCGCTGTCTGCTGTTCCAACAGTAATCCCGCAGCCAACTGATCCTGCTGCCGCCTTGCTGTCTGCTGTTCCAGCGTCAACTTTGCCGTCAACTGTTTCTGCTGCCGCCCTCGCTGTCTGCTGTTCCAATCAGTAATCCCGCTGTCAACTGCTCCTGCTGCCACCTCGCTGTCTGCTGTCCCAGTGTCAACTTTGCCGTCAACTGATCCTGCTGCCCCCTTGCTGCCTGCTGTTCCAGCGTCAACTTTGCCGTCAGCTGTTTCTGCTGCCGCCCCCTGCTGTCTGCTGTTCCAACAGTAATCCCGCCGCCTACTTATCCTGCTGCCGCCTTGCTGTCTGCTGATTCAGCGTCAACTTTGCCGTCAGCTGTTTCTGCTGCCGCCCCGCTGTCTGCTGTTCCAACAGTAATCCCGCTGTCAACTGCTCCTGCTGCCACCTCGCTGTCTGCTGTCCCAGTGTCAACTTTGCCGTCAACTGATCCTGCTGCTGCCTTGCTGCCTCCTGCTCCAGCGTCAACTTTGCCGTCAGCTGTTTCTGCTGCCGCCCCGCTGTCTGCTGTTCCAACAGTAATCCCGACGCCAAATGCTCCTGCTGCCACCTCGCTGTCTGCTGTCCCAGTGTCAACTTTGCTGTCAACTGCTCCTGCTAACACCTCGCTGTCTGCTGTCCCAGTGTCAACTTTGCCGTCAACTGATCCTGCTGCCGCCTTGCTGTCTGCTGTTTCAGCGTCAACTTTGCCGTCAGCTGTTTCTGCTGCCGCCCTGCTGTCTGCTGTTCCAACAGTAATCCCGCCAACTGCTCCTGCTGCCACCTCGCTGTCTGCTGTCCCAGTGTCAACTTTGCTGTCAACTGCTCCTGCTGCCACCTCGCTGTCTGCTGTCCCAGTGTCAACTTTGCCGTCAACTGATCCTGCTGCCGCCTTGCTGCCTGCTGTTCCAGCGTCAACTTTGCCGTCAGCTGTTTCTGCTGCCGCCCCGCTGTCTGCTGTTCCAACAGTAATCCCGCCGCCAACTGAACCTGCTGCCACCTCGCTGTCTGCTGTCCCAGTGTCAACTTTGCCGTCAACAGATCCTGCTGCCGCCCCGCTGTCTGCTGTTCCAACAGTAATCCCGCCATCAACTGCTCCTGCTGCCACCTCGCTGTCTGCTGTCCCAGTGTCAGCTTTGCCGTCAACTGATCCTGCTGCCGCCTTGCTGCCTGCTGTTCCAGCGTCAACTTTGCCGTCAGCTGTTTCTGCTGCCGCCCCGCTGTCTGTTGTTCCAACAGTAATCCCGCCGCCAACTGATCCTGCTGCCGCCTTGCTTTCTGCTGTTTCAGCGTCAACTTTGCCGTCAGCTGTTTCTGCTGCCGCCCCGCTGTCTGCTGTTCCAACCGTAATCCCGCTGTCAACTGCTCCTGCTGCCACCTCGCTGTCTGCTGTCCCAGTGTCAACTTTGCAGTCAACTGATCCTGCTGCCGCCTTGCTGCCTGCTGTTCCAGCGTCAAATTTGCCGTCAGCTGTTTCTGCTGCCGCCCCGCCGTCTGCTGTTCCAACAGTAATCCCGCAGCCAACTGATCCTGCTGCCGCCTTGCTGTCTGCTGTTTCAGCGTCAACTTTGCCGTCAGCTGTTTCTGCTGCCGCCCCGCTGTCTGCTGTTCCAACAGTAATCCCGCTGTCAACTGCTCCTGCTGCCACCTCGCTGTCTGCTGTCCCAGTGTCAACTTTGCCGTCAACTGATCCTGCTGCCCCCTTGCTGCCTGCTGTTCCAGCGTCAAATTTGCCGTCAGCTGTTTCTGCTGCCGCCCCGCCGTCTGCTGTTCCAACAGTTATCCCGCCGCCAACTGATCCTGCTGCCGCCTCGCTGTCTGCTGTCCCAGTGTCAACTTTGCTTTCAACTGCTCCTGCTGCCACCTCGCTGTCTGCTGTCCCAGTGTCAACTTTGCCGTCAACTGATCCTGCTGCCGCCTTGCTGCCTGCTGTTTCAGCGTCAACTTTGCCGTCAGCTGTTTCTGCTGCCGCCCCGCTGTCTGCTGTTCCAACAGTAATCCGCCGCCAACTGATCCTGCTGCCGCCTTGCTGTCTGCTGTTCCAGCGTCAACTTTGCCGTCAGCTGTTTCTGCTGCCGCCCCGCTGTCTGCTGTTCCAACAGTAATCCCGCTGTCAACTGCTCCTGCTGCCACCTCGCTGTCTGCTGTCCCAGTGTCAACTTTGCTGTCAACTGCTCCTGCTGCCACCTCGCTGTCTGCTGTCCCAGTGTCAACTTTGCCGTCAACTGAGCCTGCTGCCGCCTTGCTGCCTGCTGTTTCAGCGTCAACTTTGCCGTCAGCTGTTTCTGCTGCCGCCCCGCTGTCTGCTGTTCCAACAGTAATCCCGCCGCCAACTGATCCTGCTGCCGCCTTGCTTTCTGCTGTTTCAGCGTCAACTTTGCCGTCAGCTGTTTCTGCTGCCGCCCCGCTGTCTGCTGTTCCAACAGTAATCCCGCTGTCAACTGCTTCTGCTGCCACCTCGCTGTCTGCTGTCCCAGTGTCAACTTTGCTGTCAACTGCTCCTGCTGCCACCTCGCTGTCTGCTGTCCCAGTGTCAACTTTGCCGTCAACTGATCCTGCTGCCGCCTTGCTGCCTGCTGTTCCAGCGTCAACTTTGCCGTCAGCTGTTTCTGCTGCCGCCCCGCTGTCTGCTGTTCCAACAGTAATCCCGCTGTCAACTGCTCCTGCTGCCACCTCGCTGTCTGCTGTCCCAGTGTCAACTTTGCTGTCAACTGCTCCTGCTGCCACCTCGCTGTATGCTGTCCCAGTGTCAACTTTGCCGTCAACTGATCCTGCTGCCGCCTTGTTGCCTGCTGTTCCAGCGTCAACTTTGCCGTCAGCTGTTTCTGCTGCCGCCCCGCTGTCTGCTGTTCCAACAGTAATCCCGCAGCCAACTGATCCTGCTGCCGCCTTGCTGCCTGCTGTTCCAGCGTCAACTTTGCCGTCAGCTGTTTCTGCTGCCGCCCTGCTGTCTGCTGTTCCAACAGTAATCCCGCCGCCAACTGCTCCTGCTGCCACCTCGCTGTCTGCTGTCCCAGTGTCAACTTTGCTGTCAACTGCTCCTGCTGCCACCTCGCTGTCTGCTGTCCCAGTGTCAACTTTGCCGTCAACTGATCCTGCTGCCGCCTTGCTGCCTGCTGTTCCATCGTCAACTTAGCCGTCAGCTGTTTCTGCTGCCGCCCCGCTGTCTGCTGTTCCAACAGTAATCCCGCCGCCAACTGATCCTGCTGCCGCCTTGCTTTCTGCTGCTTCAGCGTCAACTTTGCCGTCAGCTGTTTCTGCTGCCGCCCCGCTGTCTGCTGTTCCAACAGTAATCCCGCTGTCAACTGCTCCTGCTGCCACCTCGCTGTCTGCTGTCCCAGTGTCAACTTTGCTGTCAACTGCTCCTGCTGCCACCTCGCTGTCTGCTGTCCCAGTGTCAACTTTGCCGTCAACTGATCCTGCTGCCGCCTTGCTGCCTGCTGTTCCAGCGTCAACTTTGCCGTCAGCTGTTTCTGCTGCCGCCCCGCTGTCTGTTGTTCCAACAGTAATCCCGCCGCCAACTGATCCTGCTGCCGCCTTGCTTTCTGCTGTTTCAGCGTCAACTTTGCCGTCAGCTGTTTCTGCTGCCGCCCCGCTGTCTGCTGTTCCAACCGTAATCCCGCTGTCAACTGCTCCTGCTGCCACCTCGCTGTCTGCTGTCCCAGTGTCAACTTTGCTGTCAACTGCTCCTGCTGCCACCTCGCTGTCTGCTGTCCCAGTGTCAACTTTGCAGTCAACTGATCCTGCTGCCGCCTTGCTGCCTGCTGTTCCAGCGTCAAATTTGCCGTCAGCTGTTTCTGCTGCCGCCCCGCTGTCTGCTGTTCCAACAGTAATCCCGCAGCCAACTGATCCTTCTGCCGCCTTGCTGTCTGCTGTTTCAGCGTCAACTTTGCCGTCAGCTGTTTCTGCTGCCGCCCCGCTGTCTGCTGTTCCAACAGTAATCCCGCTGTCAACTGCTCCTGCTGCCACCTCGCTGTCTGCTGTCCCAGTGTCAACTTTGCCGTCAACTGATCCTGCTGCCCCCTTGCTGCCTGCTGTTTCAGCGTCAACTTTGCCGTCAGCTGTTTCTGCTGCCGCCCCGCTGTCTGCTGTTCCAACCGTAATCCCGCTGTCAACTGCTCCTGCTGCCACCTCGCTGTCTGCTGTCCCAGTGTCAACTTTGCTGTCAACTGCTCCTGCTGCCACCTCGCTGTCTGCTGTCCCAGTGTCAACTTTGCAGTCAACTGATCCTGCTGCCGCCTTGCTGCCTGCTGTTCCAGCGTCAAATTTGCCGTCAGCTGTTTCTGCTGCCGCCCCGCTGTCTGCTGTTCCAACAGTAATCCCGCAGCCAACTGATCCTGCTGCCGCCTTGCTGTCTGCTGTTCCAGCTTCAACTTTGCCGTCAGCTGTTTCTGCTGCCGCCCCGCTGTCTGCTGTTCCCACAGCAGTCCCGCCGTCAAGTGCTCCTGCTGCCGCCTTGCTGCCTGCTGTCCCAGCGTCAACTTTGCCGTCAACAGATCTGCTGCCGCCTTGCTGCCTGCTGTTCCAGCGTCAACTTTGCCGTCAGCTGTTTCTGCTGCCAACCCGCTGTCTGCTGTTCCAACAGTAATCCCGCTGTCAACTGCTCCTGCTGCCACCTCGCTGTCTGCTGGCCCAGTTTCAACTTTGCCGTCAACTGATCCTGCTGCCGCCTTGCTGCCTGCTATTTCAGATTCAACTTTGCCGTCAGCTGTTTCTTCTGCCGCCCCGCTGTCTGCTGTTCCAACAGTAATCCCGCTGTCAACTGGTTCTGCTGCCACCTCGCTGTCTGCTGTCCCAGTGTCAACTTTGCCGTCAGCTGTTTCTTGCCGCCTTGCTGCCTGCTGTTCCAGCGTCAACTTTGCCGTCAGCTGTTTCTGCTGCAGCCCCGCTGTCTGCTGTTCCTACAGTAATCCCGCCGTCAACTGCTCCTGCTGCCACCTCGCTGTCTGCTGTCCTAGTGTCAACTTTGCCGTCAACTGATCCTGCTGCCGCCTTGCTGCCTGCTGTTCCAGCGTCAACTTTGCCGTCAGCTGTTTCTGCTGCCGCCCCGCTGTCTGCTGTTCCAACAGTAATCCCGCCGTCAACTGCTCCTGCTGCCACCTCGCTGTCTGCTGTCCCAGTGTCAACTTTGCCGTCAACTGATCCTGCTGCCGCCTTGCTGCCTGCTGTTCCAGCGTCAACTTTGCCGTCAGCGGTTTCTGCTGCCGCCCCGCTGTCTGCTGTCCCAGTGTCAACTTAGCTGTCAACTGCTCCTGCTGCCACCTCGCTGTCTGCTGTCCCAGATTCAACTTTGCCGTAAACTGATCCTGTTGCCGCCTTGCTGCCTGCTGTTTCAGCTTCAACTTTGCCGTCAGCTGTTTCTGCTGCCGCCCCGCTGTCTGCTGTTCCAACAGTAATCCCGCTGTCAACTGCTCCTGCTGCCACCTCGCTGTCTGCTGTCCCAGATTCAACTTTGCCGTCAACTGATCCTGCTGCCGCCTTGCTGCCTGCTGTTCCAGCGTCAACTTTGCCGTCAGCTGTTTCTTGCCGCCCCGCTGTCTGCTGTTCCAACAGTAATCCCGCCGCCAACTGAACCTGCTGCCACCTCGCTGTCTGCTGTCCCAGTGTCAACTTTGCCGTCAACAGATCCTGCTGCCGCCTCGCTGTCTGCTGTTCCAACAGTAATCCCGCCATCAACTGCTCCTGCTGCCACCTCGCTGTCTGCTGTCCCAGTGATCAGCTTTCGCCGCCAACTGCTCCTGCTGCCGCCTCGCTGCCTGCTGTTCCAGCGTCAACTTTGCCGTCAGCTGTTTCTGCTGCCGCCCCGCTGTCTGCTGTTCCAACAGTAATCCCGCCGCCAACTGCTCCTGCTGCCACCTCGCTGTCTGCTGTCCCAGTGTCAACTTTGCTGTCAACTGCTCCTGCTGCCACCTCGCTGTCTGCTGTCCCAGTGTCAACTTTGCCGTCAACTGATCCTGCTGCCGCCTTGCTGCCTGCTGTTCCAGCGTCAACTTTGCCGTCAGCTGTTTCTGCTGCCGCCCCGCTGTCTGCTGTTCCAACAGTAATCCCGCCGCCAACTGCTCCTGCTGCCACCTCGCTGTCTGCTGTCCCAGTGTCAACTTTGCCGTCAACTGCTCCTGCTGCCACCTCGCTGTCTGCTGTCCCAGTGTCAACTTTGCCGTCAACTGATCCCGCTGCCGCCTTGCTGCCTGCTGTTTCAGCGTCAACTTTGCCGTCAGCTGTTTCTGCTGCCACCGCTGTCTGCTGTTCCAGGTCAACTTTGCCGTCAACTGTTCCTGCTGCCGCCCCGCTGTCTGCTGTTCCAACAGTAATCCTGCCAACTGTTCAGCTGCTCTGCCCCCTGCTGTCTGCTGTCCCAGTGTCAACTCCTCGCTGTCTGCTGTCCCAGTCTGCCGCCAACTGATCCTGCTGCCGCCTTGCTGTCTGCTGTTCCAGCGTCAACTTTGCCGTCGGCTGTTTCTGCTGCCGTCCCGCTGTCTGCTGCTCCAACAGTAATCCCGCTGTCAACTGCTCCTGCTGCCACCTCGCTGTCTGCTGTCCCAGTGTCAACTTTGCCGTCAACTGATCCTGCTGCCGCCTTGCTGCCTGCTGTTCCAGCGTCAACTTTGCCGTCAGCTGTTTCTGCTGCCGCCCGCTGTCTGCTGTTCCAACAGTAATCCCGCCGTCAACTGCTCCTGCTACCTCGCTGTCTGCTGCCCAGTTCAACTTCTGTCCAGTCAACTTCAACTGCTCCTGCTCACTGTCCTGCTGCCTGCCGTAACGATCCTGCTGCCCCTGCTGTTCCAGCGTCAACTTTGCCGTCAGCTGTTTCTGCTGCCGCCCCGCTGTCTGCTGTTCCAACAGTACTCCCGCCGCCAACTGATCCTGCTGCCACCTCGCTGTCTGCTGTCCCAGTGTCAACTTTGCCGTCAACTGATCCTGCTGCCGCCCGCTGTCTGCTGCTCCAACAATAATCCCGCTGTCAACTGCTCCTGCTGCCACCTCGCTGTTTGCTGTCCCAGTGTCAACTTTGCCGTCAACTGATCCTGCTGCCGCCCCTCTGTCTGCTGTTCCAACAGTAGTCCCACCGTCAACTGATCCTGCTGCCACCTCGCTGTCTTCTGTCCCAGTGTCAACTTTGCCGTCAACTGATCCTGCTGCCGCCTTGCTGCCTGCTGTTTCAACGTCAACTTTGCTGTCAGCTGTTTCTGCTGCCGCCCTCGCTGTCTGCTGTTCCAACAGTAATCCCGCTGTCAACTGCTCCTGCTGCCACCTCGCTGTCTGCTGTCCCAGATTCAACTTTGCCGTCAACTGATCCTGCTGCCGCCTTGCTGCCTGCTGTTTCAGCTTCAACTTTGCCGTCAGCTGTTTCTGCTGCCGCCCCGCTGTCTGCTGTTCCAACAGTAATCCCGCCGTCAACTGCTCCTGCTGCCACCTCGCTGTCTGCTGTCCCAGTGTCAACTTTGCCGTAAACTGATCCTGCTGCCGCCTTGCTGCCTGCTGTTCCAGCGTCAACTTTGCCGTCAGCGGTTTCTGCTGCCGCCCCGCTGTCTGCTGTTCCAACAGTAATCCCGCTGTCAACTGCTCCTGCTGCCACCTCGCTGTCTGCTGTCCCAGATTCAACTTTGCCGTCAACTGATCCTGCTGCCGCCTTGCTGCCTGCTGTTTCAGCTTCAACTTTGCCGTCAGCTGTTTCTGCTGCCGCCCCGCTGTCTGCTGTTCCAACAGTAATCCCGCTGTCAACTGCTCCTGCTGCCACCTCGCTGTCTGCTGTCCCAGATTCAACTTTGCCGTCAACTGATCCTGCTGCCGCCTTGCTGCCTGCTGTTCCAGCGTCAACTTTGCCGTCAGCTGTTTCTTGCCGCCCCGCTGTCTGCTGTTCCAACAGTAATCCCGCCGCCAACTGAACCTGCTGCCACCTCGCTGTCTGCTGTCCCAGTGTCAACTTTGCCGTCAACAGATCCTGCTGCCGCCCCGCTGTCTGCTGTTCCAACAGTAATCCCGCCATCAACTGCTCCTGCTGCCACCTCGCTGTCTGCTGTCCCAGTGTCAGCTTTGCCGTCAACTGATCCTGCTGCCGCCTTGCTGCCTGCTGTTCCAGCGTCAACTTTGCCGTCAGCTGTTTCTGCTGCCGCCCCGCTGTCTGCTGTTGCAACAGTAATCCCGCCGCCAACTGATCCTGCTGCCGCCTTGCTGTCTGCTGTTCCAGCTGTTTCAACTGCCGCCCCTGTCTGCTGTTCCAACAGTAATCCCAGTCAACTGCTGCTGCTCCTGCTGCCACCTCGCTGTCTGCTGTCCCAGTGTCAACTTTGCCGTCAACTGATCCTGCTGCCACCTTGCTGCCTGCTGTTCCAGCGTCAACTTTGCCGTCAGCTGTTTCTGCTGCCGCCCCGCTGTCTGCTGTTCCAACAGTAATCCCGCCGTCAACTGCTCCTGCTGCCACCTCGCTGTCTGCTGTCCCAGTGTCAACTTTGCCGTAAACTGATCCTGCTGCCGCCTTGCTGCCTGCTGTTCCAGCGTCAACTTTGCCGTCAGCTGTTTCTGCTGCCGCCCCGCTGTCTGCTGTTCCAACAGTAATCCCGCTGTCAACTGCTCCTGCTGCCACCTCGCTGTCTGCTGTCCCAGATGTCAACTTTGCCGTCAACTGATCCTGCTGCCGCCTTGCTGCCTGCTGTTTCAGCGTCAACTTTGCCGTCAGCTGTTTCTGCTGCCGCCCGCTGTCTGCTGTTCCAACAGTAATCCCGCTGTCAACTGCTCCTGCTGCCACCTCGCTGTCTGCTGTCCCAGTTTCAACTTTGCCGTCAACTGATCCTGCTGCCGCCTTGCTGCCTGCTGTTCCAGCGTCAACTTGCCGTCAGCTGTTTCGCTGTCAACAGTATCGCCGCCAACTGACTTTCTGCTGCCCAGCCTTGCTGTCAACCTGTCTGCTGTTCCAACAGTAATCCCGCCATCAACTGCTCCTGCTGCCACCTCGCTGTCTGCTGTCCCAGTGTCAACTTTGCCGTCAACTGATCCTGCTGCCGCCTTGCTGCCTGCTGTTCCAGCGTCAACTTTGCCGTCAGCTGTTTCTGCTGCCGCCCCGCTGTCTTCTGTTCAAATAATGATCCGCCGCCAACTGTCTCCCTTCCCAGTGTCAGCTTTGCTGTCAACTGCTCCTGCTGCCACCTCGCTGTCTGCTGTCCCAGTGTCAACTTTGCCGTCAACTGATCCTGCTGCCGCCTTGCTGTCTGCTGTTCCAGCAGTTGCCAACTGCTTCTTGCCGCCCCGCTGTCTGCTGTTCCAACTGCTCCAACTGCTCCTGCTGCCACCTCGCTGTCTGCTGTCCCAGTGTCAACTTTGCCGTCAACTGATCCTGCTGCCGCCTTGCTGCCTGCTGTTCCAGCGTCAACTTTGCCGTCAGCTGTTTCTGCTGCCGCCCCGCTGTCTGCTGTTCCAACAGTAATCCCGCCGCCAACTGCTCCTGCTGCCACCTCGCTGTCTGCTGTCCCAGTGTCAACTTTGCCGTCAACTGATCCTGCTGCCGCCTTGCTGCCTGCTGTTCCAGCGTCAACTTTGCCGTCAGCTGTTTCTGCTGCCGCCCCGCTGTCTGCTGTTCACAAAGTAATCCCGCGTCAGCCGCCAACTGATCCTGCTGCCACCTCGCTGTCTGCTGTCCCAGTGTCAACTTTGCCGCCAACTGATCCTGCTGCCGCCTTGCTGTCTGCTGTTCCAGCGTCAACTTTGCCGTCAGCTGTTTCTGCTGCCGCTCCGCTGCCTGCTTTTCTAACAGCAATCCCGCTGTCAACTGGTCTTGCTGCCACCTCGCTGTCTGCTGTCCCAGTGTCAACTTTGCCGTCAAAAGATCCTGCTGCCGCCTTGCTGCCTGCTGTTCCAGCGTCAACTTTGCCGTCAGCTGTTTCTGCTGAAGCCCCGCTGTCTGCTGTTGAAACAGTAATCACGCCGTCAACTGCTCCTGCTGCCACCTCGCTGTCTGCTGTCCCAGTGTCAGCTTTGCCGTCAACAGATCCTGCCGCCGCCTTGCTGCCTGCATTTCCAGCGTCAACTTTGCCGTCAGCTGTTTCTGCTGCCGCCCCGCTGTCTTCTGTCCCAACAGTAATCCCGCCGTCAACTGTTTCTGCTGCCGCCCCGCTGTCTGCTGTTCCAGCAGTAATCCCGCCGCCAACTGCTCCTGCTGCCACCTCGCTGCCTACTGTTCCAGCGTCAACTTTGCCGTCAGCTGTTTCTGCTGCCGCCTTGCTGCCTGCTGTTCCAGCGTCAACTTTGCCGTCAGCTGTTTCTGCTGCCGCCCCGCTGTCTGCTGTTCCAACAGTAATCCCGCCGCCAACTGATCCTGCTGCCGCCTTGCTGTCTGCTGTTTCAGCGTCAACTTTGCCGTCAGCTGTTTCTGCTGCCGCTCCGCTGCCTGCTTTTATAACACCAATCCCGCTGTCAACTGGTCCTGCTGACACCTCGCTGTCTGCTGTCCCAGTGTCAACTTTGCCGTCACCTGATCCTGCTGCCGCCTTGCTGCCTGCTGTTCCAGCGTCAACTTTGCCGTCAGCTGTTTCTGCTGCAGCCCCGCTGTCTGCTGTTCCTACAGTAATCCCGCCGTCATCTGCTCCTGCTGCCACCTCGCTGTCTGCTGTCCCAGTGTCAACTTTGCCGTCAACTGATCCTGCTGCCGCCTTGCTGCCTGCTGTTTCAGATTCAACTTTGCCGTCAGCTGTTTCTGATGCCGCCCCGCTGTCTGCTGTTCCAACAGTTATCCCGCCGACAACTGCTCCTGCTGCCACCTCGCTGCCTGCTGTTCCAGCGTCAACTTTGCCGTCAGCTGTTTCTGCTGCCGCCCCGCTGTCTGCTGTTCCAACATTAATCCCGCCGCCAACTGATCCTGCTGCCGCCTTGCTGCCTGCTGTTCCAGCGTCAACTTTGCCGTCAGCTGTTTCTGATGCCGCCCCGCTGTCTGCTGTTCCAACAGTTATCCCGCCGCCAACTGCTCCTGCTGCCACCTCGCTGCCTGCTGTCCTAGTGTCAACTTTGCCGTCAACTGATCCTGCTGCCGCCTTGCTGCCTGCTGTTCCAGCGTCAACTTTGCCGTCAGCTGTTTCTGCTGCCGCCCCGCTGTCTGCTGTTCCAACAGTAATCCCGCCGTCAACTGCTCCTGCTGCCACCTCGCTGTCTGCTGTCCCAGTGTCAACTTTGCCGTCAAGAGATCCTGCTGCCGCCTTGCTGTCTGCTGTTCCAGCGTCAACTTTGCCGTCAGCTGTTTCTGATGCCGCCCCGCTGTCTGCTGTTCCAACAGTTATCCCGCCGCCAACTGCTCCTGCTGCCACCTCGCTGCCTGCTGTTCCAGCGTCAACTTTGCCGTCAGCTGTTTCTGCTGCCGCCCCGCTGTCTGCTGTTCCAACATTAATCCCGCCGCCAACTGATCCTGCTGCCGCCTTGCTGCCTGCTGTTCCAGCGTCAACTTTGCCGTCAGCTGTTTCTGATGCCGCCCCGCTGTCTGCTGTTCCAACAGTTATCCCGCCGCCAACTGCTCCTGCTGCCACCTCGCTGCCTGCTGTTCCAGCGTCAACTTTGCCGTCAGCTGTTTCTGCTGCCGCTCCGCTGCCTGCTTTTCTAACAGCAATCCCGCTGTCAACTGGTCCTGCTGCCACCTCGCTGTCTGCTGTCCCAGTGTCAACTTTGCCGTCAACAGATCCTGCTGCCGCCTTGCTGCCTGCTGTTCCAGCGTCAACTTTGCCGTCAGCTGTTTCTGCTGAAGCCCCGCTGTCTGCTGTTCCAACAGTAATCACGCCGTCAACTGCTCCTGCTGCCACCTCGCTGTCTGCTGTCCCAGTGTCAACTTTGCCGTCAACAGATCCTGCCGCCGCCTTGCTGCCTGCTGTTCCAGCGTCAACTTTGCCGTCAGCTGTTTCTGCTGCCGCCCCGCTGTCTTCTGTCCCAACAGTAATCCCGCCGTCAACTGTTTCTGCTGCCGCCCCGCTGTCTGCTGTTCCAACAGTAATCCCGCCGTCAACTGCTCCTGCTGCCACCTCGCTGTCTGCTGTCCCAGTGTCAACTTTGCCGTCAACAGATCCTGCTGCCGCCTTGCTGCCTGCTGTTCCAGCGTCAACTTTGCCGTCAGCTGCTTCTGATGCCGCCCCGCTGTCTGCTGTTCCAACAGTTATCCCGCCGCCAACTGCTCCTGCTGCCACCTCGCTGCCTACTGTTCCAGCGTCAACTTTGCCGTCAGCTGTTTCTGCTGCCGCCTCGCTGTCTGCTGTTCCAACATTAATCCCGCCGCCAACTGATCCTGCTGCCGCCTTGCTGCCTGCTGTTCCAGCGTCAACTTTGCCGTCAGCTGTTTCTGATGCCGCCCCGCTGTCTGCTGTTCCAACAGTTATCCCGCCGCCAACTGCTCCTGCTGCCACCTCGCTGCCTGCTGTCCTAGTGTCAACTTTGCCGTCAACTGATCCTGCTGCCGCCTTGCTGCCTGCTGTTCCAGCGTCAACTTTGCCGTCAGCTGTTTCTGATGCCGCCCCGCTGTCTGCTGTTCCAACAGTTATCCCGCCGCCAACTGCTCCTGCTGCCACCTCGCTGCCTGCTGTTCCAGCGTCAACTTTGCCGTCAGCTGTTTCTGCTGCCGCCCCGCTGTCTGCTGTTCCAACATTAATCCCGCCGCCAACTGATCCTGCTGCCGCCTTGCTGCTTGCTGTTCCAGCGTCAACTTTGCCGTCAGCTGTTTCTGATGCCGCCCCGCTGTCTGCTGTTCCAACAGTTATCCCGCCGCCAACTGCTCCTGCTGCCACCCCGCTGCCTGCTGTTCCAGCGTCAACTTTGCCGTCAGCTGTTTCTGCTGCCGCTCCCGCTGCCTGCTTTTCTAACAGCAATCCCGCTGTCAACTGGTCCTGCTGCCACCTCGCTGTCTGCTGTCCCAGTGTCAACTTTGCCGTCAACAGATCCTGCTGCCGCCTTGCTGCCTGCTGTTCCAGCGTCAACTTTGCCGTCAGCTGTTTCTGCTGAAGCCCCGCTGTCTGCTGTTCCAACAGTAATCACGCCGTCAACTGCTCCTGCTGCCACCTCGCTGTCTGCTGTCCCAGTGTCAACTTTGCCGTCAACAGATCCTGCCGCCGCCTTGCTGCCTGCTGTTCCAGCGTCAACTTTGCCGTCAGCTGTTTCTGCTGCCGCCCCGCTGTCTTCTGTCCCAACAGTAATCCCGCCGTCAACTGTTTCTGCTGCCGCCCTGCTGTCTGCTGTTCCAACAGTAATCCCGCCGTCAACTGCTCCTGCTGCCACCTCGCTGTCTGCTGTCCCAGTGTCAACTTTGCCGTCAACAGATCCTGCTGCCGCCTTGCTGCCTGCTGTTCCAGCGTCAACTTTGCCGTCAGCTGTTTCTGATGCCGCCCCGCTGTCTGCTGTTCCAACAGTTATCCCGCCGCCAACTGCTCCTGCTGCCACCTCGCTGCCTACTGTTCCAGCGTCAACTTTGCCGTCAGCTGTTTCTGCTGCCGCCCCGCTGTCTGCTGTTCCAACATTAATCCCGCCGCCAACTGATCCTGCTGCCGCCTTGCTGCCTGCTGTTCCAGCGTCAACTTTGCCGTCAGCTGTTTCTGATGCCGCCCCGCTGTCTGCTGTTCCAACAGTTATCCCGCCGCCAACTGCTCCTGCTGCCACCTCGCTGTCTGCTGTCCCAGTGTCAACTTTGCCGTCAACTGATCCTGCTGCCGCCTTGCTGCCTGCTGTTCCAGCGTCAACTTTGCCGTCAGCTGTTTCTGATGCCGCCCCGCTGTCTGCTGTTCCAACAGTTATCCCGCCGCCAACTGCTCCTGCTGCCACCTCGCTGCCTGCTGTTCCAGCGTCAACTTTGCCGTCAGCTGTTTCTGCTGCCGCCCCGCTGTCTGCTGTTCCAACATTAATCCCGCCGCCAACTGATCCTGCTGCCGCCTTGCTGTCTGCTGTTCCAGCGTCAACTTTGCCGTCAGCTGTTTCTGATGCCGCCCCGCTGTCTGCTGTTCCAACAGTTATACCGCCGCCAACTGCTCCTGCTGCCACCCCGCTGCCTGCTGTTCCAGCGTCAACTTTGCCGTCAGCTGTTTCTGCTGCCGCTCCGCTGCCTGCTTTTCTAACAGCAATCCCGCTGTCAACTGGTCCTGCTGCCACCTCGCTGTCTGCTGTCCCAGTGTCAACTTTGCCGTCAACAGATCCTGCTGCCGCCTTGCTGCCTGCTGTTCCAGCGTCAACTTTGCCGTCAGCTGTTTCTGATGCCGCCCCGCTGTCTGCTGTTCCAACAGTTATCCCGCCGCCAACTGCTCCTGCTGCTACCTCGCTGCCTGCTGTTCCAGCGTCAACTTTGCCGTCAGCTGTTTCTGCTGCCGCCCCGCTGTCTGCTGTTCCAACAGTAATCCCGCTGTCAACTGCTCCTGCTGCCACCTCGCTGTCTGCTGTCCCAGATTCAACTTTGCCGTCAACTGATCCTGCTGCCGCCTTTCTGCCTGCTGTTTCAGCTTCAACTTTGCCGTCAGCTGTTTCTGCTGCCCCCCCGCTGTCTGCTGTTCCAACAGTAATCCCGCTGTCAACTGCTCCTGCTGCCACCTCGCTGTCTGCTGTCCCAGATTCAACTTTGCCGTCAACTGATCCTGCTGCCGCCTTGCTGCCTGCTGTTCCAACAGTAATCCCGCCATCAACTGCTCCTGCTGCCACCTCGCTGTCTGCTGTCCCAGTGTCAGCTTTGCCGTCAACTGATCCTGCTGCCGCCTTGCTGCCTGCTGTTCCAGCGTCAACTTTGCCGTCAGCTGTTTCTGCTGCCGCCCCGCTGTCTTCTGTTCCAATAGTAATCCCGCCGCCAACTGCTCCTGCTGCCACCTCGCTGTCTGCTGTCCCAGTGTCAACTTTGCTGTCAACTGCTCCTGCTGCCACCTCGCTGTCTGCTGTCCCAGTGTCAACTTTGCCGTCAACTGATCCTGCTGCCGCCTTGCTGCCTGCTGTTCCAGCGTCAACTTTGCCGTCAGCTGTTTCTTGCCGCCCCGCTGTCTGCTATTCCAACAGTAATCCCGCCGCCAACTGCTCCTGCTGCCACCTCGCTGTCTGCTGTCCCAGATTCAACTTTGCCGTCAACTGATCCTGCTGCCGCCTTGCTGCCTGCTGTTCCAGCGTCAACTTTGCCGTCAGCTGTTTCTGCTGCCGCCCCGCTGTCTGCTGTTCCAACATTAATCCCGCCGCCAACTGATCCTGCTGCCACCTCGCTGTCTGCTGTCCCAGTGTCAACTTTGCCGCCATCTGATCCTGCTGCCGCCTTGCTGTCTGCTGTTTCAGCGTCAACTTTGCCGTCAGCTGTTTCTGCTGCCGCTCCGCTGCCTGCTTTTCTAACAGCAATCCCGCTGTCAACTGGTCCTGCTGCCACCTCGCTGTCTGCTGTCCCAGTGTCAACTTTGCCGTCAACAGATCCTGCTGCCGCCTTGCTGCCTGCTGTTCCAGCGTCAACTTTGCCGTCAGCTGTTTCTGCTGAAGCCCCGCTGTCTGCTGTTCCAACAGTAATCACGCCGTCAACTGCTCCTGCTGCCACCTCGCTGTCTGCTGTCCCAGTGTCAACTTTGCCGTCAACAGATCCTGCCGCCGCCTTGCAGCCTGCTGTTCCAGCGTCAACTTTGCCGTCAGCTGTTTCTGCTGCCGCCCCGCTGTCTTCTGTCCCAACAGTAATCCCACCGTCAACTGTTTCTGCTGCCGCCCCGCTGTCTGCTGTTCCAGCAGTAATCCCGCTGTCTTCTGCTCCTGCTGCCACCTCGCTGTCTGCTGTCCCAGTGTCAACTTTGCCGTCAACTGATCCTGCTGCCGCCTTGCTGCCTGCTGCCGCCTTGCTGCCTGCTGTTCCGGCGTCAACTTTGCCGTCAGCTGTTTCTGCTGCCGCCCCGCTGTCTGCTGTTCCAACAGTAATCCCGCTGTCAACTGCTCCTGCTGCCACCTCGGTGTCTGCTGTCCTAGTGTCAACTTTGCCGTCAACTGATCCTGCTGCCGCCTTGCTGCCTGCTGTTCCAGCGTCAACTTTGCCGTCAGCTGTTTCTGCTGCCGCCCCGCTGTCTGCTGTTCCAACAGTAATCCCGCTGTCAACTGCTCCTGCTGCCACCTCGGTGTCTGCTTTCCTAGTGTCAACTTTGCCGTCAGCTGTTTCTGCTGCCGCTCCGCTGCCTGCTTTTCTAACAGCAATCCCGCTGTCAACTGGTCCTGCTGCCACCTCGCTGTCTGCTGTCCCAGTGTCAACTTTGCCGTCAAAAGATCCTGCTGCCGCCTTGCTGCCTGCTGTTCCAGCGTCAACTTTGCCGTCAGCTGTTTCTGCTGAAGCCCCGCTGTCTGCTGTTCCAACAGTAATCACGCCGTCAACTGCTCCTGCTGCCACCTCGCTGTCTGCTGTCCCAGTGTCAACTTTGCCGTCAACAGATCCTGCCGCCGCCTTGCTGCCTGCTGTTCCAGCGTCAACTTTGCCGTCAGCTGTTTCTGCTGCCGCCCCGCTGTCTTCTGTCCCAACAGTAATCCCGCCGTCAACTGTTTCTGCTGCCGCCCCGCTGTCTGCTGTTCCAGCAGTAATCCCTCTGTCTTCTGCTCCTGCTGCCACCTCGCTGTCTGCTGTCCCAGTGTCAACTTTGCCGTCAACTGATCCTGCTGCCGCCTTGCTGCCTGCTGTTCCAGCGTCAACTTTGCCGTCAGCTGTTTCTGCTGCCGCCCGCTGTCTGCTGTTCCAACAGTAATCCCGCCGCCAACTGATCCTGCTGCCGCCTTGCTGTCTGCTGTTTCAGCGTCAACTTTGCCGTCAGCTGTTTCTGCTGCCGCTCCGCTGCCTGCTTTTATAACACCAATCCCGCTGTCAACTGGTCCTGCTGACACCTCGCTGTCTGCTGTCCCAGTGTCAACTTTGCCGTCACCAGATCCTGCTGCCGCCTTGCTGCCTGCTGTTCCAGCGTCAACTTTGCCGTCAGCTGTTTCTGCTGCAGCCCCGCTGTCTGCTGTTCCTACAGTAATCCCGCCGTCATCTGCTCCTGCTGCCACCTCGCTGTCTGCTGTCCCAGTGTCAACTTTGCCGTCAACTGATCCTGCTGCCGCCTTGCTGCCTGCTGTTTCAGATTCAACTTTGCCGTCAGCTGTTTCTGCTGCCGCCCCGCTGTCTGCTGATCCAACAGTAATTCCGCTGTCAACTGCTCCTGCTGCCACCTCGCTGTCTGCTGTCCTAGTGTCAACTTTGCCGTCAACTGATCTTGCTGCCGCCTTGCTGCCTGCTGTTCCAGCGTCAACTTTGCCGTCAGCTGTTGCTGCTGCCGCCCCGCTGTCTGCTGTTCCAACAGTAATCCCGCCGTCAACTGCTCCTGCTGCCACCTCGCTGTCTGCTGTCCCAGTGTCAACTTTGCCGTCAACAGATCCTGCTGCCGCCTTGCTGCCTGCTGTTCCAGCGTCAACTTTGCCGTCAGCTGTTTCTGATGCCGCCCCGCTGTCTGCTGTTCCAACAGTTATCCCGCCGCCAACTGCTCCTGCTGCCACCTCGCTGCCTGCTGTTCCAGCGTCAACTTTGCCGTCAACTGTTTCTGCTGCCGCCCCACTGTCTGCTGTTCCAACATTAATCCCGCCGCCAACTGATCCTGCTGCCGCCTTGCTGCCTGCTGTTCCAGCGTCAACTTTGCCGTCAGCTGTTTCTGATGCCGCCCCGCTGTCTGCTGTTCCAACAGTTATCCCGCCGCCAACTGCTCCTGCTGCCACCTCGCTGCCTGCTGTCCTAGTGTCAACTTTGCCGTCAACTGATCCTGCTGCCGCCTTGCTGCCTGCTGTTCCAGCGTCAACTTTGCCGTCAGCTGTTTCTGCTGCCGCCCCGCTGTCTGCTGTTCCAACAGTAATCCCGCCGTCAACTGCTCCTGCTGCCACCTCGCTGTCTGCTGTCCCAGTGTAAACTTTGCCGTCAAGAGATCCTGCTGCCGCCTTGCTGCCTGCTGTTCCAGCGTCAACTTTGCCGTCAGCTGTTTCTGATGCCGCCCCGCTGTCTGCTGTTCCAACAGTTATCCCGCCGCCAACTGCTCCTGCTGCCACCTCGCTGCCTGCTGTTCCAGCGTCAACTTTGCCGTCAGCTGTTTCTGCTGCCGCCCCGCTGTCTGCTGTTCCAACATTAATCCCGCCGCCAACTGATCCTGCTGCCGCCTTGCTGCCTGCTGTTCCAGCGTCAACTTTGCCGTCAGCTGTTTCTTATGCCGCCCCGCTGTCTGCTGTTCTGTGATGATAGTTATCGAGGTTGTTATATTAAGGTCGGAGCGACTGTTCATATCGCTCCGATGTATTTATTCTGAATAATTGTACAGTGTCGACTTAAACATATTGTAAGCTACAGAAGGCAGTGCGCTGCTTATGGTGGCAGCGCAGCCGTTTGTATATATAAGTGTATTATATATAAGCGACGGATACGTCGCCACGAGCGGAGGTGTTATGCACATGTATTCTTAAACGGTCAATGCATGGGACATATGCTGACGCTGTCTTATTCTTGTAGGATCATATTTCGGTGCACTTGAAAGTACTTGGAATGTACTTGAGGCGCATGTCCGAATATGTTTATGCAACGACAAAGTGTTGTTGCCCTTTTTGAGTTATGTTTATACAGCAACAAAGTGTTACTGATTTGGGTACATTTAATACAGTGTACCATCGATATATGTGCATACTACATCTCCCTCCTTTTGAAAAATAACGTAACTTAGTGAAGTTATTTAACTTAAAATTATAAAATATTTTTTTTTGATTTTTTATAATTGTAATGTATTTATATTGTATTTAGTGTATTTTTAAAGATTTTTTTTTTTTTTTTTTTTTTAATATATATATTTTTGCAATTCATTGTATAATTAAATTTTTATTTTATTTTATTTTTTTTTTTTATGAATTAAAATTTTTAACCTATCCTTATGAACTGTCTGATTTTTACTCTTATTTCCGAAATAACTATATTATCATTATCTTCTATTTTTTCAACTCTATAGGGCCCTGTGTATTTAAAATCTAGCTTATGGCCTACTTCGTTTTTAAGTAAAACTTTATCTCCTATTGATAGAGTTATGTTCCTAGTTTTTAAATCATATATTTCCTTATTTTTCTGTTTATTTAATTCGAGCATATTTCTTGCTCTTTTGTATGCTACTTCTAATCTATATTTACTTTCTTTAGCGTAGTCATCTATATTATATATAGGTTCTATATTAGTTATGCTGTTAAAGTTCTTTTGGTAGATTATAGTCTTACCAAATACTAACTCATATGGACAATAATTGTGTGCCATAGAGGGGGTTGTATTGAAGCAATAAACAAAATATTTGAGCCATACGTCCCAATCTGTTTTATTTACTGATATATAGGATCGTATGTACTCGTTGAATGTTCTGTGGCTTCTTTCAATTGTTCCAACAGTTTGATGATGATGTGCAGTTGATGTTATATTCTTTATTTTTAAATATTTGCACAGATCATTTATGATTGAATTTTATATTCCGTTCCCATGTCCGAAATGAACGTCTTCATTGGACCGTACTTGAGAATAAATGATTCAAATATTGCTGTTGCAACTGTTGATGCGCTTTTATTTGTGACAGGTATAGCAACTAAATATTTAGTCAAGTCACATATGAGCGTGACTGCATATTCATTGCCTTTTTCTGACTTTGGTAGTGGGCCAATTGTATCCACTATAACTCTGTCAAAAGCCTTCATCGGGGTTTCAGTAATTGTCAAAGGGGTCTTAGTATTTGTTGTTATTTTTGCTTTTTGACATTTTTGACATTTCTGGATGTACTCTGTTATATCACGAGTCATACCTTTCCAATAATAATGTCTTTTGACCTTGGCCAAGGTTTTTGCAATGCCTGTATGACCTCCTTGTACTGGATCGTCGTGGAGTGTAGACAATATAGCTTCTTTCTCTTTAATATTTGTTAATGTGGTCACCGGGTTGAGTAGCGCTACTCTCAATGTAATTAATATTTTATTGCCCATAATTTTGAAATTATCTATTGAAACTTTTTCAAAGATATTTTCCCACGGTGCCATTTTCAATTGGCTGATTTTTTAATATACCGGCTTCTTTTCAGCCTTGGAAATAGTTGTCCTAAGTCAATATTTCCATAATTAGTATATAAATCTCCAATATCAATTCTTGCAATAATTTTCTTACCATGTTTAAAGAAACATAGCATATCTTTTATATGCAAGGTCACTACTTTACGTACTTCATCATTATTAATGACTTCGTATACGTTGGGCTGAGAAGCTGTTTCGGTAGGTTGCTTTGGCATCTCTACTTTATTGTTTTCTGCGCAGAAATTTTGTCTACTTTGATACCTGGTAGTGACTTTCAGGATTTTATTTTGTATTTCTTTTAGTTCAGATATTGTTATCCGTGACAATGCATCGGCTACAAAATTATCTTTGCCTCTTAGGTACTCTACTGTAAAATTATACTCCTCTAATTCAAGTCTCATACGCGTTAATTTAGAACTGGGGTTTGTCATTGAAAACAAAAATGTTAGGGTCTATGGTCAGTTTGTACTATGAAATGAGTTCCGTAGATATAGGGTCTAAATTTGGTAATTGCCCAATAAATAGCTGTTAACTCTTGTTCCGTCGTACTCTTGTTACTTTCTCCTTTGGTAAATGATCTCGATGCGTAAGCTGGAAGTTGAATTCCATTGTGGGCTTGTGTTAGCACTGCGCCACAGGCTTGCTTACTAGCATCTGTTATAATACAAAATTCTTTTGTAAAATCTGGATATTGTAACAGAGTAGGCTTTATTAATTGAGCTTTAAGATATTCAAATGCATTTTGACATTCATCAGTCCATTCAAATGGAACATTCTTTTTTTTTAATCTTGTTATATGCCTGGAATAATCGGCGAAATTTTTGATGAATCGTCTGTAGTAATTACAAAATGCTATAAAGGTCTAGCGCTGTCGGAGTCATGTGGAACTGGATAATTTAATATGACATCAAATTTTTGTCATCTGGTAAGATTCCCTTATCTGTGCATTTGTGTCCTAAAATGTGACTTCATGCATGAAAAATGAACATTTTTCAGGATGTAGCTTCAAGTTGTGTTTCCTACACATGTCAAAACACTAATTAAATTGTTAAGCATGTGTTTTCGAACAACCGATTACTATTAAATCATCCATGTAAAGGAATGCTTGTGATGGTTCAAGTCCAGAGAATGCGATAGTCATCATTCTTGGAATGAATTTGGGGCTATTTTTAAACCAAATGGCAATCGCATGAAGCGATAAGAGCCAATGCTCGTTGAAAAGGATGTTATATCTCTAGAGTTTTCGTCTAGCTCAATCTGGTGGAATCCTGACATTGCTCTTCCTAGTTGATCTAAGATTTCATCGATCCTAGGGAGTGGGAACTTATCGGATAGTAATTTTTTATTAATTTGGCGATAGTCAATTACTAAACGCCATTTTTTCTTTTCATTATCTATGGATTTCTTTGGTACTAGTAACAGTGGACTGTTGTATTCTGAGACTGAGGGTTCAACTATTTTATCTTTAATAAGTTTATCGACTTGAGCTTGAATTTCGTCTTTTTGACTGTGAGGGCTTCTATAGTTTTTTACATATACCGGTTCATTATCTTTTAATCTTAGTTTCTGCTTATAAAAATTATTGGTGGTTATTGATTCGGTATCGAGTCCGAATATGTCTGTGTATTCACAACAAAGTTCTTTTAATTGTCTATAAAATATTTTTTGGAAAATTTTTAGTTAGCTTTGACATAACATTGTTCGTTCTAGTTTCATTATTTATTTCGGATATATCATAATTTGCTAATGGTTCATAATTCAATTTATTTATATTAACCATTTGATCTGTATTAGTTGTATTAAGTAAACGGACGAATGCATTTGCAGTTGTTACTACTGTATTTGCTGCATATATACCAGGTTGAATTTCCTGGTTCGGAATTAGGATACTATCTTCATTTGAAGTTAACTCAATTTTTCGGACAACTTCGGATCTTGCTGGTAACACTATTGTATTGTTACCAGAGCTGTAATTTATGGGGACATATATGGATAGTTTAGATTGTCTGGTCTTATTATGAGAAGATCCTTTGAAGGTGTGAAATCGAGTTGACAATTATATTTTTTAATAAAATCTATGCCTAAAATTCCATCACACGGTATAGAAAAAGTTGAATCGACAATATGGAAGTTGTGTGGAATTATATATTTAGTTGTTTGAATTTCTATGGATGTCATTCCTTTAGATTGAATTAATCCTTGATTGATTCCCTGAATATTTATTTTGTTGTCTATGTTTATGTCATTAAAAGTGTCTGAATTGTCTTTTAGCAGAGATATGTCTGCACCTGTATCTATCAAAATATTAATTTCTTTCCTGTAGCTACGTTTGTGAATGTTACGAATATATTTACACTAAGATTAATCGAATGAACCTTTTTGCTGTCTATTGCTGTGTACCTAAGGGCTGTTGTGAGTTTCCCGAAGTATTCTGGGCAGTTCTCACATTATTGTTGTTACTATTATTATTGTTGTGGCCTCTGTTTGAGTTACCACGGCCTCTAGAGTTCCCTCTATATTGGCCTCTATTTCTGTTGTTGCCATAATTATTGTAATTATTGTTTTGTCTGTTACCACTGTTTTGGTAATTTCCACGGTAGTTTCCGCGGTTATACCCTCTGTTAGGTTTAAACCTTTGTTGCTGCGCAGCATATAGGACGGTATTTGGGTGTCCTACTGCGTCAGTGCAACTATCGACGAACACTGTTGTAATTTCACTCATTGAATTGAAATTTCGAGCTTTCATTACAGTCCTAACTTCGTCGATTGTGCTGTTCGTTACGATTGACTTTACAGCAACTTGTAGGCTTAGTTCTTCGGCATATTCTTGCGATACACCGTTAATCATATGAGCTGATTGCAAAGCCCTTGTCAACTGTTCAACTTCTTGAATATATTGACTTGCAGTTTTTTGCTTTTGCTGCAGATTAAACAATTTATCGGATAATGCTTTGGCTGATTCGCCTTTAATACCGCCTTTAAGCTTGTCTATTATGGACACTATTGTTTGTTCGGTGTTGATTAAGTTCCGAACGTGGCCTTTGAGTTTAGTCTTTATTAGACTGACTGCTGTAGTTTCATGTGTTCCTTTTAGTGAATCCACTAACATAAGAGCATCAATGAAACTCTGTAGATTCTCAGACTTTCCACTAAACTCAGGTATGAGTGAAGAGGCTAGCTTAAGATATTCTACTTGTGACATGGCCATATTTATAGTTTTTATTTCTGTAATAGACTCGGAATCAGACTCAGGTAGTTCTGGTAGTGTGATTACCGCTTGTATTGTAAGATCGCCTAGGTCTTCTTCTTTGATATCTGTGTATGAACCGCTTGCGGTTTCAGACTCCGCTTACTGTATCTAAATCTGTGTTTATTTCTTCCTCGACTAATATTGGAGTATTCAAAATCGAAGGTATAGTTATGTCTAGCGAATATTTTGATTTAATGCTGTTTAAGTTTGTTTTTAATCTATGCAAAAATCTTGATACATACGACCAATGCTCCTTATTTAGCTTTTTTTATTTTCGTGTATCAGGGAACGAGCTTGGTTAAAACATAAAACTAGTATTGTTGCGTGTGTTTATTTATGGTATCGTTTGAAATATTCCTATTTTGTGCTAGACACTTGTATGATTTATCAAAATTTTCTTTTATTTTAACTAATGTGGCATTAATATTTTGCCATTCCATTTCATTTTAAAATAAAATATAAAATGTGCAAAAACATATATACTGTTTCAATCAAATAATTATATATTTTTATTCATGTATTTTTTGTATTGAATGTTTAATCAATATTTTTTTTTTTACTATAATTTTGTTTTTGATATATTCTCAATATGTGAGAGAGTGGAACATGGTTTATTAATACTCTTTTTCAAGTATTCGTTCACTTTTCCTTTTCGCTTTTTTTTTAAATTTTGTCCAGATCATTTGCCTGGCTCATATATTTCTTTTTAAACATTTGTTATGTAATTTATATAATTTATAGAAACAATTTGCGCACATTATAACAACAATTATTAATAATGTGTGTATTAATTCTAAGTCATTACTATTTGACTCTACTTTATTAATTACATTGGCTGTTGAATCTACTGATTTAACGTCTACAATACCCATTTTATCAAAATTTTTAATTATTTCGTCAAATTTACTTATTTTATTTGTTTCTATTGACATATACTTTTAGTTAGTTTTCAAAAAATATTATTTGTTTTTTTTTTTTTTTTTTACATTATTTCCTGCCTATTTTTCCGTACGACTTTACAGGCCGTACTGTTTCATTGGGCGAAGGTGTTTCCGCTCAATATTACAAAAGTTTTATAAAATTTTGCTTAATTGTTATAGTATAAAATATAGTAGAAATATGTGTTTTTATCTTTGCTGGCGGTTGCTGTTTTCTATTGCTACTTCAGTGGCTGCTGTCGTTGTTGCTGCTGCTGTTGTCCGCGGCCTATGAGCTCAGGCGGTGCCGGTGCTGGTCATCGCACAGGCTGTGTTGCTTTTTTCCGCCGGTGTTTGCACTCTACAATGTTTACATGTGCCGATGCAGTACGGACTCCAGATTCCCTCACAGTCCTTTGGGCACTCCTTTGTCCTCTTTGGTATTTGTTTTTGGGATGGAGGTTGAATTTTTTTAGTATTGCTTATATTTGATATATGTGAGGGAGTGGAACATGGTTTTTTCTTGCTATTTTGCTGTTGACCAGGCTGGTGGAGGTTGTTGGGTATATAGCTGCCAATTTAGGCTAGCTACCCTCTTTTTGATTTTGTTTTGTACACCGCCTCTTTTTTAACCATGCTCTCACTCTACTCACTCTGTATTATTCTTTTTGTTCTTTGCCGTTGGAGTCTTCTGGCGTACGTAGGTCGTGCGTGCTTGTTGCGTGATTAGTTGCGGCTGATGTTGTTGTTGTCCAGCATAGTTGCGCCAAATTAAAACTGTGCTGCGTGATTAGTTGCGATGTGTGCGATTGAGACTGGTGTTGTTGCTGCTGTTTGTGCAGGTTTACTTGCACATCCACGGTCGCCATGTGATGATAGTTATCGAGGTTGTTATATTAAGGTCGGAGCGACTGTTCATATCGCTCCGATGTATTTATTCTGAATAATTGTACAGTGTCGACTTAAACATATTGTGCTACAGAAAGGCAGTGCGCTGCTTATGGTGGCAGCGCAGCCGTTTGTATATAAGTGTATTATATATAAGCGACGGATACGTCGCCACGAGCGGAGTGTGTTATGCACATGTATTCTTAAACGGTCAATGCATGGGACATATGCTGACGCTGTCTTATTCTTGTAGGATCATATTTCGGTGCACTTGAAGAGTACTTGGAATGTACTTGAGAGCGCATGTCCGAATATGTTTATGCAACGACAAAGTGTTGTTGCCCTTTTGAGTTATGTTTATACAGCAACAAAGTGTTACTGATTTGGGTACATTTAATACAGTGTACCATCGATATATGTGCATACTACAGTTCCAACAGTTATCCCGCCGCCAACTGCTCCTGCTGCCACCTCGCTGCCTGCTGTTCCATCGTCAACTTTGCCGTCAGCTGTTTCTGCTGCCGCTCCGCTGCCTGCTTTTCTAACAGCAATCCCGCTGTCAACTGGTCCTGCTGCCACCTCGCTGTCTGCTGTCCCAGTGTCAACTTTGCCGTCAACAGATCCTGCTGCCGCCTTGCTGCCTGCTGTTCCAGCGTCAACTTTGCCGTCAGCTGTTTCTGCTGAAGCCCCGCTGTCTGCTGTTCCAACAGTAATCACGCCGTCAACTGCTCCTGCTGCCACCTCGCTGTCTGCTGTCCCAGTGTCAACTTTGCCGTCAACAGATCCTGCCGCCGCCTTGCTGCCTGCTGTTCCAGCGTCAACTTTGCCGTCAGCTGTTTCTGCTGCCGCCCCGCTGTCTTCTGTCCCAACAGTAATCCCGCCGTCAACTGTTTCTGCTGCCGCCCCGCTGTCTGCTGTTCCAACAGTAATCCCGCCGTCAACTGCTCCTGCTGCCACCTCGCTGTCTGCTGTCCCAGTGTCAACTTTGCCGTCAACAGATCCTGCTGCCGCCTTGCTGCCTGCTGTTCCAGCGTCAACTTTGCCGTCAGCTGTTTCTGATGCCGCCCCGCTGTCTGCTGTTCCAGCGTCAACTTTGCCGTCAGCTGTTTCTGCTGCCGCCCCGCTGTCTGCTGTTCCAACATTAATCCCGCCGCCAACTGATCCTGCTGCCGCCTTGCTGCCTGCTGCTCCAGCGTCAACTTTGCCGTCAGCTGTTTCTGATGCCGCCCCGCTGTCTGCTGTTCCAACAGTTATCCCGCCGCCAACTGCTCCTGCTGCCACCCCGCTGCCTGCTGTTCCAGCGTCAACTTTGCCGTCAGCTGTTTCTGCTGCCGCTCCGCTGCCTGCTTTTCTAACAGCAATCCCGCTGTCAACTGGTCCTGCTGCCACCTCGCTGTCTGCTGTCCCAGTGTCAACTTTGCCGTCAACAGATCCTGCTGCCGCCTTGCTGCCTGCTGTTCCAGCGTCAACTTTGCCGACAGCTGTTTCTGCTGAAGCCCCGCTGTCTGCTGTTCCAACAGTAATCACGCCGTCAACTGCTCCTGCTGCCACCTCGCTGTCTGCTGTCCCAGTGTCAACTTTGCCGTCAACAGATCCTGCCGCCGCCTTGCTGCCTGCTGTTCCAGCGTCAACTTTGCCGTCAGCTGTTTCTGCTGCCGCCCCGCTGTCTTCTGTCCCAACAGTAATCCCGCCGTCAACTGTTTCTGCTGCCGCCCCGCTGTCTGCTTTTCCAGCAGTAATCCCGCTGTCTTCTGCTCCTGCTGCCACCACGCTGTCTGCTGTCCCAGTGTCAACTTTGCCGTCAACTGATCCTGCTGCCGCCTTGCTGCCTGCTGTTCCAGCGTCAACTTTGCCGTCAACTGTTTCTGCTGCCGCCCCGCTGTCTGCTGTTCCAACAGTAATCCCTCTGTCAACTGCTCCTGCTGCCACCTCGGTGTCTGCTGTCCTAGTGTCAACTTTGCCGTCAACTGATCCTGCTGCCGCCTTGCTGCCTGCTGTTACAGCGTCAACTTTGTCGTCAGCGGTTTCTGCTGCCGCCCCGCTGTCTGCTGTTCCAACAGTAATCCCGCTGTCAACTGCTCCTGCTGCCACCTCGCTGCCTGCTGTTCCAGCGTCAACTTTGCCGTCAGCTGTTTCTGCTGCCGCCCCGCTGTCTGCTGTTCCAACAGTAATCCCGCCGCCAACTGATCCTGCTGCCGCCTTGCTGTCTGCTGTTTCAGCGTCAACTTTGCCGTCAGCTGTTTCTGCTGCCGCCCCGCTGTCTGCTGTTCCAACAGTAATCCCGCTGTCAACTGCTCCTGCTGCCACCTCGCTGTCTGCTGTCCCAGATTCAACTTTGCCGTCAACTGATCCTGCTGCCGCCTTGCTGCCTGCTGTTTCAGCTTCAACTTTGCCGTCAGCTGTTTCTGCTGCCGCCCCGCTGTCAGCTGTTCCAACAGTAATCCCGCTGTCAACTGCTCCTGCTGCCACCTCGCTGTCTGCTGTCCCAGATTCAACTTTGCCGTCAACTGATCCGGCTGCCGCCTTGCTGCCTGCTGTTCCAGCGTCAACTTTGCCGTCAACTGTTTCTGCTGCCGCCCCGCTGTCTGCTGTTCCAACAGTAATCCCTCTGTCAACTGCTCCTGCTGCCACCTCGGTGTCTGCTGTCCTAGTGTCAACTTTGCCGTCAACTGATCCTGCTGCCGCCTTGCTGCCTGCTGTTACAGCGTCATTTTTGTCGTCAGCGGTTTCTGCTGCCGCCCCGCTGTCTGCTGTTCCAACAGTAATCCCGCTGTCAACTGCTCCTGCTGCCACCTCGCTGCCTGCTGTTCCAGCGTCAACTTTGCCGGCAGCTGTTTCTGCTGCCGCCCGCTGTCTGCTGTTCCAACAGTAATCCCGCCGCCAACTGCTCCTGCTGCCACCTCGCTGTCTGCTGTCCCAGTGTCAACTTTGCCGTCAACAGATCCTGCTGCCGCCCCGCTGTCTGCTGTTCCAACAGTAATCCCGCCATCAACTGCTCCTGCTGCCACCTCGCTGTCTGCTGTCCCAGTGTCAACTTTGCCGTCAACTGATCCTGCTGCCGCCTTGCTGCCTGCTGTTCCAGTGTCAACTTTGCCGTCAGCTGTTTCTGCTGCCGCCACGCTGTCTGCTGTTCCAACAGTAATCCCGCCGCCAACTGCTCCTGCTGCCACCTCGCTGTCTGCTGTCCCTGTGTAAACTTTGCTGTCAACTGCTCCTGCTGCCACCTCGCTGTCTGCTGTCCCAGTGTCAACTTTGCCGTCAACTGATCCTGCTGCCGCCTTGCTGCCTGCTGTTCCAGCGTCAACTTTGCCGTCAACTGTTTCTGCTGCCGCCCCGCTGTCTGCTGTTCCAACAGTAATCCCGCTGTCAACTGGTCCTGCTGCCACCTTGCTGTCTGCTGTCCCAGTGTCAACTTTGCCGTCAACAGATCCTGCTGCCGCCTTGCTGCCTGCTGTTCCAGCGTCAACTTTGCCGTCAGCTGTTTCTGCTGCAGCCCCGCTGTCTGCTGTTCCTACAGTAATCCCGCCGTCATCTGCTCCTGCTGCCACCTCGCTGTCTGCTGTCCCAGTGTCAACTTTGCCGTCAACTGATCCTGCTGCCGCCTTGCTGCCTGCTGTTTCAGATTCAACTTTGCCGTCAGCTGTTTCTGATGAAGCCCCGCTGTCTGCTGTTCCACCAGTAATCCCGCCGCCAACTGCTCCTGCTGCCACCTCGCTGCCTGCTGTTCCAGCGTCAACTTTGCCGTCAGCTGTTTCTGCTGAAGCCCCGCTGTCTGCTGTTCCAACAGTAATCCCGCCGCCAACTGCTCCTGCTGCCACCTCGCTGCCTGCTGTTCCAGCGTCAACTTTGCCGTCAGCTGTTTCTGCTGCCGCCCCGCTGTCTGCTGTTCCAACAGTAATCCCGCCGCCAACTGATCCTGCTGCCGCCTTGCTGTCTGCTGTTTCAGCGTAAACTTTGCCGTCAACTGATCCTGCTGCCGCCTTGCTGCCTGCTGTTTCAGATTCAACTTTGCCGTCAGCTGTTTCTGCTGCCGCCCCGCTGTCTGCTGTTCCAACAGTAATCCCGCCGTCAACTGCTCCTGCTGCCACCTCGCTGTCTGCAGTCCCAGTGTCAAATTTGCCGTCAACAGATCCTGCTGCCGCCTTGCTGCCTGCTGTTCCAGCGTCAACTTTGCCGTCAGCTGTTTCTGATGAAGCCCCGCTGTCTGCTGTTCCAACAGTAATCCCGCCGCCAACTGCTCCTGCTGCCACCTCGCTGCCTGCTGTTCCAGCGTCAACTTTGCCGTCAGCTGTTTCTGCTGCCGCCCCGCTGTCTGCTGTTCCAACAGTAATCCGCCGCCAACTGATCCTGCTGCCGCCTTGCTGTCTGCTGTTTCAGCGTAAACTTTGCCGTCAACTGATCCTGCTGCCGCCTTGCTGCCTGCTGTTTCAGATTCAACTTTGCCGTCAGCTGTTTCTGCTGCCGCCCCGCTGTCTGCTGTTCCAACAGTAATCCCGCTGTCAACTGCTCCTGCTGCCACCTCGCTGTCTGCTGTCCTAGTGTCAACTTTGCCGTCAACTGATCCTGCTGCCGCCTTGCTGCCTGCTGTTCCAGCGTAAACTTTGCCGTCAGCTGTTTCTGCTGCCGCCCCGCTGTCTGCTGTTCCAACAGTAATCCCGTCGCCAACTGATCCTGCTGCCGCCTTGCTGCCTGCTGTTCCAGCGTCAACTTTGCCGTCAGCTGTTTCTGCTGCCGCCCCGCTGTCTGCTGTTCCAACAGTAATCCCGCCGTCAACTGCTCCTGCTGCCACCTCGCTGTCTGCAGTCCCAGTGTCAAATTTGCCGTCAACAGATCCTGCTGCCGCCTTGCTGCCTGCTGTTCCAGCGTCAACTTTGCCGTCAGCTGTTTCTGATGAAGCCCCGCTGTCTGCTGTTCCAACAGTAATCCCGCCGCCAACTGCTCCTGCTGCCACCTCGCTGCCTGCTGTTCCAGCGTCAACTTTGCCGTCAGCTGTTTCTGCTGCCGCCCCGCTGTCTGCTGTTCCAACAGTAATCCCGCCGCCAACTGCTCCTGCTGCCACCTCGCTGCCTGCTGTTCCAGCGTCAACTTTGCCGTCAGCTGTTTCTGCTGCCGCCCCGCTGTCTGCTGTTCCAACAGTAATCCCGCCGCCAACTGATCCTGCTGCCGCCTTGCTGTCTGCTGTTTCAGCGTAAACTTTGCCGTCAACTGATCCTGCTGCCGCCTTGCTGCCTGCTGTTCCAGATTCAACTTTGCCGTCAGCTGTTTCTGCTGCCGCCCCGCTGTCTGCTGTTCCAACAGTAATCCCGCCGTCAACTGCTCCTGCTGCCACCTCGCTGTCTGCTGTCCCAGTGTCAAATTTGCCGTCAACAGATCCTGCTGCCGCCTTGCTGCCTGCTGTTCCAGCGTCAACTTTGCCGTCAGCTGTTTCTGCTGCAGCCCCGCTGTCTGCTGTTCCAACAGTAATCCCGCCGCCAACTGCTCCTGCTGCCACCTCGCTGCCTGCTGTTCCAGCGTCAACTTTGCCGTCAGCTGTTTCTGCTGCCGCCCCGCTGTCTGCTGTTCCAACAGTAATCCCGCCGTCAACTGCTCCTGCTGCCCCCTTGCTGCCTGCTGTTCCAGCATCAACTTTGCCGTCAACTGATCCTGCTGCCGCCTTGCTGCCTGCTGTTCCAGCGTCAACTTTGCCGTCAGCTGTTTCTGCTGCCGCCCCGCTGTCTGCTGTTCCAACAGTAATCCCGCCGTCAACTGCTCCTGCTGCCACCTCGCTGTCTGCTGTCCCAGTGTCAACTTTGCCGTCAACAGATCCTGCTGCCGCCTTGCTGCCTGCTGTTCCAGCGTCAACTTTGCCGTCAGCTGTTTCTGATGAAGCCCCGCTGTCTGCTGTTCCAACAGTAATCCCGCCGCCAACTGCTCCTGCTGCCACCTCGCTGCCTGCTGTTCCAGCGTCAACTTTGCCGTCAGCTGTTTCTGCTGCCGCCCTGTCTGCTGTTCCAACAGTAATCCGTCGCCAACTGATCCTGCTGCCGCCTTGCTGCCTGCTGTTCCAGCGTCAACTTTGCCGTCAGCTGTTTATGCTGCCGCCCCGCTGTCTGCTGTTCCAACAGTAATCCCGCCGTCAACTGCTCCTGCTGCCACCTCGCTGTCTGCTGTCCCAGTGTCAACTTTGCCGTCAACAGATCCTGCTGCCGCCTTGCTGCCTGCTGTTCCAGCGTCAACTTTGCCGTCAGCTGTTTCTGCTGCCGCCCCGCTGTCTGCTGTTCCAACAGTAATCCCGCCGCCAACTGCTCCTGCTGCCACCTCGCTGCCTGCTGTTCCAGCGTCAACTTTGCCGTCAGCTGTTTCTGCTGCCGCCCCGCTGTCTGCTGTTCCAACAGTAATCCCGCCGCCAACTGCTCCTGCTGCCGCCTCGCTGTCTGCTGTCCCAGTGTAAACTTTGCCGTCAACTGATCCTGCTGCCGCCTTGCTGCCTGCTGTTCCAGCGTCAACTTTGCCGTCAGCTGTTTCTGCTGCCGCCCCGCTGTCTGCTGTTCCAACAGTAATCCCGCTGTCAACTGCTCCTGCTGCCACCTCGCTGTCTGCTGTCCCAGTGTCAACTTTGCCGTCAACTGATCCTGCTGCCGCCTTGCTGCCTGCTGTTCCAGCGTCAACTTTGCCGTCAGCTGTTTCTGCTGCCGCCCCGCTGTCTGCTGTTCCAACAGTAATCCTTGCCGCCAACTGATCCTGCTGCCGCCTTGCTGCCTGCTGTTTCAGTCACGTCAACTTTGCTGTCAGCTGTTTCTGCTGCCGCCCCGCTGTCTGCTGTTCAAACAGTAATCCCGCTGTCAACTGCTCCTGCTGCCACCTCGCTGTCTGCTGTCCCAGATTCAACTTTGCCGTCAACTGATCCTGCTGCTTCCAGCTGTCAAACTTTGCCGTCAGCTGTTTCTGCTGCCGCCCCGCTGTCTGCAGTTCCAACAGTAATCCCGCCATCAACTGCTCCTGCTGCCACCTCGCTGTCTGCTGTCCCAGTGTCAACTTTGCCGTCAACTGATCCTGCTGCCGCCTTGCTGCCTGCTGTTCCAGCGTCAACTTTGCCGTCAGCTGTTTCTGCTGCCGCCCCGCTGTCTGCAGTTCCAACAGTAATCCCGCCGCCAACTGCTCCTGCTGCCACCTCGCTGTCTGCTGTCCCAGTGTCAACTTTGCCGTCAACAGATCCTGCTGCCGCCTTGCTGCCTGCTGTTCCAGCGTCAACTTTGCCGTCAGCTGTTTCTGCTGCCGCCCCGCTGTCTGCTGTTCCAACAGTAATCCCGCCGTCAACTGCTCCTGCTGCCACCTCGCTGTCTGCTGTTAAAACAGTAATCCCGCTGTCAACTGCTCCTGCTGCCACCTCGCTGTCTGCTGTCCCAGATTCAACTTTGCCGTCAACTGATCCTGCTGTTCCAGCGTCAACTTTGCCGTCAGCTGTTACTTGCCGCCCCGCTGTCTGCAGTTCCAACAGTAATCCCGCCGCCAACTGCTCCTGCTGCCACCTCGCTGTCTGCTGTCCCAGTGTCAACTTTGCCGTCAACTGCTCCTGCTTGCCGCCTTGCTGCCTGCTGTTCAAGCGTCAACTTTGCCGTCAGCTGTTTCTGCTGCCGCCCCGCTGTCTGCTGTTCCAACAGTAATCCCGCTGTCAACTGCTCCTGCTGCCACCTCGCTGTCTGCTGTCCCAGTGTCAACTTTGCCGTCAACTGATCCTGCTGCCGCCTTGCTGCCTGCTGTTCCAGCGTCAACTTTGCCGTCAGCTGTTTCTGCTGCCGCCCCGCTGTCTGCTGTTCCAACAGTAATCCCGTCGCCAACTGATCCTGCTGCCGCCTTGCTGCCTGCTGTTTCAGCGTCAACTTTGCCGTCAGCTGTTTCTGCTGCCGCCCCGCTGTCTGCTGTTAAAACAGTAATCCCGCTGTCAACTGCTCCTGCTGCCACCTCGCTGTCTGCTGTCCCAGATTCAACTTTGCCGTCAACTGATCCTGCTGTTCCAGCGTCAACTTTGCCGTCAGCTGTTACTTGCCGCCCCGCTGTCTGCAGTTCCAACAGTAATCCCGCCACCAACTGCTCCTGCTGCCACCTCGCTGTCTGCTGTCCCAGTGTCAACTTTGCCGTCAACTGCTCCTGCTTGCCGCCTTGCTGCCTGCTGTTCAAGCGTCAACTTTGCCGTCAGCTGTTTCTGCTGCCGCCCCGCTGTCTGCTGTTCCAACAGTAATCCCGCTGTCAACTGCTCCTGCTGCCACCTCGCTGTCTGCTGTCCCAGATTCAACTTTGCCGTCAACTGATCCTGCTGCCGCCTTGCTGCCTGCTGTTCCAGCGTCAACTTTGCCGTCAGCTGTTTCTGCTGCAGCCCCGCTGTCTGGTGTTCCTACAGTAATCCCGCCGTCATCTGCTCCTGCTGCCACCTCGCTGTCTGCTGTCCCAGTGTCAACTTTGCCGTCAACTGATCCTGCTGCCGCCTTGCTGCCTGCTGTTTCAGATTCAACTTTGCCGTCAGCTGTTTCTGCTGCCGCCCCGCTGTCTGCTGTTCCAACAGTAATCCCGCTGTCAACTGCTCCTGCTGCCACCTCGCTGTCTGCTGTCCTAGTGTCAACTTTGCCGTCAACTGATCCTGCTGCCGCCTTGCTGCCTGCTGTTCCAGCGTCAACTTTGCCGTCAGCTGTTTCTGCTGCCGTCCCGCTGTCTGCTGTTCCAACAGTAATCCCGTCGCCAACTGATCCTGCTGCCGCCTTGCTGTCTGCTGTTCCAGCGTCAACTTTGCCGTCAGCTGTTTCTGCTGCCGCCCCGCTGTCTGCTGTTCCAACAGCAGTCCCGCTGTCAACTGCTCCTGCTGCCACCTCGCTGTCTGCTGTCCCAGTGTCAACTTTGCCGTCAACTGATCCTGCTGCCGCCTTGCTGCCTGCTGTTCCAGCGTCAACTTTGCCGTCAGCTGTTTCTGCTGCCGCCCCGCTGTCTGCTGTTCCAACAGTAATCCCGCCGTCAACTGCTCCTGCTGCCACCTCGCTGTCTGCTGTCCCAGTGTCAAATTTGCCGTCAACAGATCCTGCTGCCGCCTTGCTGCCTGCTGTTCCAGCGTCAACTTTGCCGTCAGCTGTTTCTGATGAAGCCCCGCTGTCTGCTGTTCCAACAGTAATCCCGCCGCCAACTGCTCCTGCTGCCACCTCGCTGCCTGCTGTTCCAGCGTCAACTTTGCCGTCAGCTGTTTCTGCTGCCGCCCCGCTGTATGCTGTTCCAACAGTAATCCCGCCGCCAACTGATCCTGCTGCCGCCTTGCTGTCTGCTGTTTCAGCGTAAACTTTGCCGTCAACTGATCCTGCTGCCGCCTTGCTGCCTGCTGTTTCAGATTCAACTTTGCCGTCAGCTGTTTCTGCTGCCGCCCCGCTGTCTGCTGTTCCAACAGTAATCCCGCTGTCAACTGCTCCTGCTGCCACCTCGCTGTCTGCTGTCCTAGTGTCAACTTTGCCGTCAACTGATCCTGCTGCCGCCTTGCTGCCTGCTGTTCCAGCGTCAACTTTGCCGTCAGCTGTTTCTGCTGCCGCCCCGCTGTCTGCTGTTCCAACAGTAATCCCGTCGCCAACTGATCCTGCTGCCGCCTTGCTGCCTGCTGTTCCAGCTTCAACTTTGCCGTCAGCTGTTTCTTGCTGCTGCCCTTGCTGTCTGCTGTTCCAACAGTAATCCGCTGTCAACTGCTCCTGCTGCCACCTCGCTGTCTGCTGTCCCAGTGTCAACTTTGCCGTCAACAGATCCTCTTGCTGCTGCCTGCTGTTCAAGCGTCAACTTTGCCGTCAGCTGTTTCTGATGCCGCCCCGCTGTCTGCTGTTAAAACAGTAATCCCGCCGCCAACTGCTCCTGCTGCCGCCTTGCTGTCTGCTGTTCCAGCGTCAACTTTGCCGTCAGCTGTTTCTGCTGCCGCTCCGCTGTCTGCTGTTCCAACAGTAATCCCGCCGCCAACTGCTCCTGCTGCCACCTCGCTGTCTGCTGTCCCAGTGTCAACTTTGCCGTCAACAGATCCTGCTGCCGCCCCGCTGTCTGCTGTTCCAACAATAATCCCGCCGTCAACTGCTCCTGCTGCCACCTCGCTGTCTGCTGTCCCAGTGTCAGCTTTGCCGTCAACTGATCCTGCTGCCGCCTTGCTGCCTGCTGTTCCAGCGTCAACTTTGCCGTCAGCTAGTTCTGCTGCCGCCCCGCTGTCTGCAGCTCCAACAGTAATCCCGCCGCCAACTGCTCCTGCTGCCACCTCGCTGTCTGCTGTCCCAGTGTCAACTTTGCCGTCAACAGATCCTGCTGCCGCCTTACCGCCTGCTGTTCCAGCGACAACTTTGCCGTCAGCTGTTTCTGCTGCCGCCCCGCTGTCTGCTGTTCCAACAGTTATCCCGCTGTCAACTGCTCCTGCTGCCACCTCGCTGTCTGCTGTCCCAGATTCAACTTTGCCGTCAACTGATCCTGCTGCCGCCTTGCTGCCTGCTGTTCCAGCGTCAACTTTGCCGTCAGCTGTTTCTGCTGCCGCCCCGCTGTCTGCTGTTCCAACAGTAATCCCGCCGCCAACTGCTCCTGCTGCCACCTCGCTGTCTGCTGTCCCAGTGTCAACTTTGCCGTCAACTGATCCTGCTTCCGCCTTGCTGCCTGCTGTTCCAGCGTCAACTTTGCCGTCAGCTGTTTCTGCTGCCGCCCCGCTGTCTGCTGTTCAAACAGTAATCCCGCCGTCAACTGCTCCTGCTGCCGCCTTGCTGTCTGCTGTTCCAGCGTCAACTTTGCCGTCAGCTGTTTCTGCTGCCGCTCCGCTGTCTGCTGTTCCAACAGTAATCCCGCCGCCAACTGCTCCTGCTGCCACCTCGCTGTCTGCTGTCCCAGTGTCAACTTTGCCGTCAGCTGTTTCTGCTGCCGCCCGCTGTCTGCTGTTCCAACAGTAATCCCGCCGTCAACTGCTCCTGCTGCCACCTCGCTGTCTGCTGTCCCAGTGTCAACTTTGCCGTCAACTGATCCTGCTGCCGCCTTGCTGCCTGCTGTTCCAGCGTCAACTTTGCCGTCAGCTGTTTCTGCTGCCGCCCCGCTGTCTGCTGTTCCAACAGTAATCCGCCGTCAACTGCTCCTGCTGCCACCTCGCTGTCTGCTGTCCCAGTGTCAACTTTTCCGTCAACAGATCCTGCTGCCGCCTTGCCGCCTGCTGTTCCAGCGTCAAGTCTGCCGTCAGCTGTTTCTGCTGCCGCCCCGCTGTCTGCTGTTCCAACAGTAATCCCGCTGTCAACTGCTCCTGCTGCCACCTCGCTGTCTGCTGTCCCAGTGTCAACTTTGCCGTCAACAGATCTTGCTTCCTCCTTGCTGCCTGCTGTTCCAGCGTCAACTTTGCCGTCAGCTGTTTCTGCTGCCGCCCCGCTGTCAGCTGTTCCAACAGTAATCCCGCTGTCAACTGCTCCTGCTGCCACCTCGCTGTCTGCTGTCCCAGTGTCAACTTTGCCGTCAACTGGTCCTGCTGCCGCCTTGCTGCCTGCTGTTCCAGCGTCAACTGCTCCTGCTGTCAGCTGTCTGTCTGCTGCCCCCGCTGTCTGCTGTTCCAACAGTGTCAACTTTGCCGTCAACTGATCCTGCTGCCGCCTTGCTGCCTGCTGTTCCAGCGTCAACTTTGCCGTCAGCTGTTTCTGCTGCCGCCCCGCTGTCTGCTGTTCCAACAGTAATCCCGCCGCCAACTGCTCCTGCTGCCACCTCGCTGTCTGCTGTCCCAGTGTCAACTTTGCCGTCAACAGATCCTGCTGCCGCCTTGCTGACTGCTGTTCCAGCGTCAACTTTGCCGTCAGCTGTTTCTGCTGCCGCCCCGCTGTCTGCTGTTCCAACAGTAATCCCGCTTTCAACTGCTCCTGCTGCCACCTTGCTGCCTGCTGTTCCAGCGTCAACTTTGCCGTCAGCTGTTTCTGCTGCCGCCCCGCTGTCTGCTGTTCCAACAGTAATCCCGCTGTCAACTGCTCCTGCTGCCACCTCGCTGTCTGCTGTCCCAGTGTCAACTTTGCCGTCAACTGGTCCCGCTGCCACCTCGCTGTCTGCTGTCCCAGTGTCAACTTTGCCGTCAACAGATCCTGCTGCCGCCTTGCTGCCTGCTGTTCCAGCGTCAACTTTGCCGTCAGCTGTTTCTGCTGCCGCCCCGCTGTCTGCTGTTCCAACAGTAATCCCGACGCCAACTGCTCCTGCTGCCACCACGCTGTCTGCTGTCCCAGTGTCAACTTTGCTGTCAACTGCTCCCGCTGCCACCTCGCTGTCTGCTGTCCCAGTGTCAACTTTGCCGTCAACTTTGCCGTCAACAGATCCTGCTGCCGCCTTGCTGCCTGCTGTTCCAGCGTCAACTTTGCCGTCAGCTGTTTCTGCTGCCGCCCCGCTGTCTGCTGTTCCAACAGTAATCCCGACGCCAACTGCTCCTGCTGCCACCACGCTGTCTGCTGTCCCAGTGTCAACTTTGCTGTCAATTGCTCCTGCTGCCACCTCGCTGTCTGCTGTCCCAGTGTCAACTTTGCCGTCAACTGATCCTGCTGCCGCCTTGCTGCCTGCTGTTTCAGCTTCAACTTTGCCGTCAGCTGTTTCTGCTGCCGCCCCGCTGTCTGCTGTTCCAACAGTAATCCCGCTGTCAACTGCTCCTGCTGCCACCTCGCTGTCTGCTGTCCCAGTGTCAACTTTGCCGTCAACAGATCCTGCTGCCGCCTTGCTGCCTGCTGTTCCAGCGTCAACTTTGCCGTCAGCTGTTTCTGCTGCCGCCCCGCTGTCTGCTGTTCCAACAGTAATCCCGCTGTCAACTGCTCCTGCTGCCACCTTGCTGTCTGCTGTCCCAGTGTCAACTTTGCCGTCAACTGCTCCTGCTGCCACCTCGCTGTCTGCTGTCCCAGTGTCAACTTTGCCGTCAACTGGTCCTGCTGCCGCCCTTGCTGCCTGTTCCAACGTTCCAGCGTCAACTGCTCCTGCTGCCACCTCGCTGTCTGCTGTCCCAGTGTCAACTTTGCCGTCAACTGATCCTGCTGCCGCCTTGCTGCCTGCTGTTTCAGCTTCAACTTTGCCGTCAGCTGTTTCTGCTGCCGCCCCGCTGTCTGCTGTTCCAACAGTAATCCCGCTGTCAACTGCTCCTGCTGCCACCTCGCTGTCTGCTGTCCCAGTGTCAACTTTGCCGTCAACAGATCCTGCTGCCGCCTTGCTGCCTGCTGTTCCAGCGTCAACTTTGCCGTCAGCTGTTTCTGCTGCCGCCCCGCTGTCTGCTGTTCCAACAGTAATCTCGCTGTCAACTGCTCCTGCTGCCACCTCGCTGTCTGCTGTCCCAGATTCAACTTTGCCGTCAACTGATCCTGCTGCCGCCTTGCTGCCTGCTGTTCCAGCGTCAACTTTGCCGTCAGCTGTTACTTGCCGCCCCGCTGTCTGCTATTCCAACAGTAATCCCGCCACCAACTGCTCCTGCTGCCACCTCGCTGTCTGCTGTCCCAGTGTCAACTTTGCCGTCAACTGCTCCTGCTTGCCGCCTTGCTGCCTGCTGTTCAAGCGTCAACTTTGCCGTCAGCTGTTTCTGATGCCGCCCCGCTGTCTGCTGATCCAACAGTAATCCCGCTGTCAACTGCTCCTTCTTCCACCTCGCTGTCTGCTGTCCCAGATTCAACTTTGCCGTTAACTGATCCTGCTGCCGCCTTGCTGCCTGCTGTTCCAGCGTCAACTTTGCCGTCAGCTGTTACTTGCCGCCCCGCTGTCTGCTGTTCCAACAGTAATCCCGCCGCCAACTGCTCCTGCTGCCACCTCGCTGTCTGCTGTCCCAGTGTCAACTTTGCCGTCAACAGATCCTCCTGCCGCCCCGCTGTCTGCTGTTACAACAGCTATCCCGCCGTCAACTGCTCCTGCTGCCACCTCGCTGTCTGCTGTCCCAGTGTCAGCTTTGCCGTCAACTGATCCTGCTGCCGCCTTGCTGCCTGCTGTTCCAGTGTCAACTTTGCCGTCAACTGTTTCTGCTGCCGCCCCGCTGTCTGCAGTTCCAACAGTAATCCCGCCGCCAACTGCTCCTGCTGCCACCTCGCTATCTGCTGTCCCAGTGTCAACTTTGCCGTCAACAGATCCTGCTGCCGCCTTACCGCCTGCTGTTCCAGCGTCAATTTTGCCGTCAGCTGTTTCTGATGCCGCCCCGCTTTCTGCTGTTCCAACAGTAATCCCGCCGCCAACTGCTCCTGCTGCCACCTCGCTGTCTGCTGTCCCAGTGTCAACTTTGCCGTCAACTGATCCTGCTGCCGCCTTGCTGCCTGCTGTTTCAGCTTCAACTTTGCCGTCAGCTGTTTCTGCTGCCGCCCCGCTGTCTGCTGTTCCAACAGTAATCCCGCTGTCAACTGCTCCTGCTGCCACCTCGCTGTCTGCTGTCCCAGTGTCAACTTTGCCGTCAGCTGTTTCTGCTGCCGCCCCGCTGTCTGCTGTTCCAACAGCAGTCCCGCTATCAAATGCTCCTGCTGCCACCTCGCTGTCTGCTGTCCCAGTGTCAACTTTGCCGTCAACTGATCCTGCTGCCGCCTTGCTGCCTGCTTTTCAAGCGTCAACTTTGCCGTCAGCTGTTTCTGCTGCCACCCCGCTGTCTGCTGTTCCAACAGTAATCCCGCCGCCAACTGCTCCTGCTGCCACCTCGCTGTCTGCTGTCCCAGTGTCAACTTTGCTGTCAACTGCTCCTGCTGCCACCTCGCTGTCTGCTGTCCCAGTGTCAACTTTGCCGTCAACTGATCCTGCTGCCGCCTTGCTGCCTGCTGTTTCAGCTTCAACTTTGCCGTCAGCTGTTTCTGCTGCCGCCCCGCTGTCTGCTGTTCCAACAGTAATCCCGCTGTCAACTGAACCTGCTGCCACCTCGCTGTCTGCTGTCCCAGTGTCAACTTTGCCGTCAACTGAACCTGCTGCCGCCTTTCTGCCTGCTGTTCCAGCGTCAACTTTGCCGTCAGCTGTTTCTGCCGCCGCCCCGCTGTCTGCTGTTCCAACAGTAATCCCGCCGCCAACTGATCCTGCTGCCGCCTTGCTGTCTGCTGTTCCAGCGTCAACTTTGCCGTCAGCTGTTTCTGCTGCCGCCCCGCTGTCTGCTGTTCCAACAGCAGTCCCGCTATCAAATGCTCCTGCTGCCACCTCGCTGTCTGCTGTCCCCGTGTCAACTTTGCCGTCAACTGATCCTGCTGCCGACTTGCTTCCTGCTGTTCCAACAGTAATCCCGCCGTCAACTGCTCCTGCTGCCACCTCGCTGTCTGCTGTCCCAGTGTCAACTTTGCCGTCAACTGATCCTGCTGCCGCCTTGCTGCCTGCTGTTTCAGCTTCAACTTTGCCGTCAGCTGTTTCTGCTGCCGCCCCGCTGTCTGCTGTTCCAACAGTAATCCCGCTGTCAACTGCTCCTGCTGCCACCTCGCTGTCTGCTGTCCCAGTGTAAACTTTGCCGTCAACAGATCCTCTTGCTGCCTGCTGTTCCAGCGTCAACTTTGCCGTCAGCTGTTTCTGCTGCCGCCCCGCTGTCTGCTGTTCCAACAGTAATCCCGCTGTCAACTGCTCCTGCTGCCACCTTGCTGTCTGCTGTCCCAGTGTAAACTTTGCCGTCAGCTTTTTCTGCTGCCGCCCCGCTGTCTGCTGTTCCAACAGTAATTCCGCCGCCAACTGCTCCTGCTGCCATCTCGCTGTCTGCTGTCCCAGTGTCAACTTTGCCGTCAACAGATCCTGCTGCCGCCTTGCTGCCTGCTGTTCCAACGTCAACTTTGCCGTCAGCTGTTTCTGCTGCCGCCCCGCTGTCTGCTGTTCCAACAGTAATCCCGCCGCCAACTGCTCCTGCTGCCACTTCGCTGTCTGCTGTCCCAGTGTCAACTTTGCCGTCAACAGATCCTGCTGCCGCCTTGCTGCCTGCGAGCGTCAACTTTGCCGTCAGCTGTTTCTGCTGCCGCCCCGCTGTCTGCTGTTCCAACAGTAATCCCGCCGCCAACTTCTCCCGCTGCCACCTCGCTGTCTGCTGTCCCAGTGTCAACTTTGCCGTCAGCTGTTTCTGCTGCCGCCTTGCTGCCTGCTGTTCCAACAGTAATCCCGCAGTCAAATGCTCCTGCTGCCACCTCGCTGTCTGCTGTCCCAGTGTCAACTTTGCCGTCAGCTGTTTCTGCTGCCGCCTTGCTGCCTGCTGTTCCAGCGTCAACTTTGCCGTCAGCTGTTTCTGCTGCCGCCCCGCTGTCTGCTGTTCCAACAGTAATCCGGCTGTCAACTGCTCCTGCTGCCACCTCGCTGTCTGCTGTCCCAGATTCAACTTTGCCGTCAACTGATCCTGCTGCCGCCTTGCTGCCTGCTGTTCCAGCGTCAACTTTGCCGTCAGCTATTTCTTGCCGCCCCGCTGTCTGCTATTCCAACAGTAATCCCGCCGTCAAATGCTCCTGCTGCCACCTCGCTGTCTGCTGTCCCAGTGTCAACTTTGCCGTCAACTGATCCTGCTGCCGCCTTGCTGCCTGCTGTTTCAGCTTCAACTTTGCCGTCAGCTGTTTCTGCTGCCGCCCCGCTGTCTGCTGTTCCAACAGTAATCCCGCTGTCAACTGCTCCTGCTGCCACCTCGCTGTCTGCTGTCCCAGTGTCAACTTTGCCGTCAACAGATCCTCTTGCTGCCTGCTGTTCCAGCGTCAACTTTGCCGTCAGCTGTTTCTGCTGCCGCCCCGCTGTCTGCTGTTCCAACAGTAATCCCGCTGTCAACTGCTCCTGCTGCCACCTTGCTGTCTGCTGTCCCAGTGTAAACTTTGCCGTCAGCTGTTTCTGCTGCCGCCCCGCTGTCTGCTGTTCCAACAGTAATTCCGCCGCCAACTGCTCCTGCTGCCATCTCGCTGTCTGCTGTCCCAGTGTCAACTTTGCCGTCAACAGATCCTGCTGCCGCCTTGCTGCCTGCTGTTCCAACGTCAACTTTGCCGTCAGCTGTTTCTGCTGCCGCCCCGCTGTCTGCTGTTCCAACAGTAATCCCGCCGCCAACTGCTCCTGCTGCCACTTCGCTGTCTGCTGTCCCAGTGTCAACTTTGCCGTCAACAGATCCTGCTGCCGCCTTGCTGCCTGAGCGTCAACTTTGCCGTCAGCTGTTTCTGCTGCCGCCCCGCTGTCTGCTGTTCCAACAGTAATCCCGCCGCCAACTTCTCCTGCTGCCACCTCGCTGTCTGCTGTCCCAGTGTCAACTTTGCCGTCAGCTGTTTCTGCTGCCGCCTTGCTGCCTGCTGTTCCAACAGTAATCCCGCAGTCAAATGCTCCTGCTGCCACCTCGCTGTCTGCTGTCCCAGTGTCAACTTTGCCGTCAGCTGTTTCTGCTGCCGCCTTGCTGCCTGCTGTTCCAGCGTCAACTTTGCCGTCAGCTGTTTCTGCTGCCGCCCCGCTGTCTGCTGTTCCAACAGTAATCCCGCTGTCAACTGCTCCTGCTGCCACCTCGCTGTCTGCTGTCCCAGATTCAACTTTGCCGTCAACTGATCCTGCTGCCGCCTTGCTGTCTGCTGTCCCAGTGTCAACTTTGCCGTCAACAGATCCTGCTGCCGCCTTGCTGCCTGAGCGTCAACTTTGCCGTCAGCTGTTTCTGCTGCCGCCCCGCTGTCTGCTGTTTCAACAGTAATCCAGCCGTCAACTGCTCCTGCTGCCACCTCGCTGTCAGCTGTCCCAGTGTCATTTTTGGCGTCAACTTTGCCGTCAACAGATCCTGCTGCCGCCTTGCTGCATGCTGTTCCTGCGTCAACTTTGCCGTCAGCTGTTTCTGCTGCCGCCCCGCTGTCTGCTGTTCCAACAGTAATCCCGCAGTCATCTGCTCCTGCTGCCACCTCGCTGTCCCAGTGTCAACTTTGCCGTCAACAGATCCTGCTGCCGGCCCGCTGTCAACTTTGCCGTCAGCTGTTTCTGCTGCCGCCCCGCTGTCTGCTGTTCCAACAGTAATCCCGCAGTCAACTGCTCCTGCTGCCACCTCGCTGTCTGCTGTCCCAGTGTCAACTTTGCCGTCAACTGATCCTGCTGCCGCCTTGCTGCCTGCTGTTCCAGCGTCAACTTTGCCGTCAGCTGTTTCTGCTGCCGCCCCGCTGTTTGCTGTTCCGACAGTCATCCCGCTGTCAAATGCTCCTGCTGCCACCTCGCTGTCTGCTGTCCCAGTGTCAACTTTGCCGTCAGCTGTTTCTGCTGCCACCTCGCTGTCTGCTGTCCCAGTGTCAACTTTGCCGTCAACAGATCCTGCTGCCGGCCCGCTGTCAACTTTGCCGTCAGCTGTTTCTGCTGCCGCCCCGCTGTCTGCTGTTCCAACAGTAATCCCGCAGTCAACTGCTCCTGCTGCCACCTCGCTGTCTGCTGTCCCAGTGTCGACTTTGCCGTCAACTGATCCTGCTGCCGCCTTGCTGCTTGCTGTTCCAGCGTCAACTTTGCCGTCAGCTGCTGCCACCTCGCTGTCTGCTGTCCCAGTGTCAACTTTGCTGTCAACAGATCCTCTTGCTGCCTGCTGTTCCTGCGTCAACTTTGCCGTCAGCTGTTTCTGCTGCCGCCCCGCTGTCTGCTGTTCCAACAGTAATCCCGCCGTCAACTGCTCCTGCTGCCACCTCGCTGTCTGCTGTCCCAGTGTCAACTTTGCCGTCAACTGATCCTGCTGCCGCCTTGCTGCCTGCTGTTTCAGCTTCAACTTTGCCGTCAGATGTTTCTGCTGCCGCCCCGCTGTCTGCTGTTCCAACAGTAATCCCGCTGTCAACTGCTCCTGCTGCCACCTCGCTGTCTGCTGTCCCAGTGTCAACTTTGCCGTCTACAGATCCTGCTGCCGCCTTGCTGCATGAGCGTCAACTTTGCCGTCAGCTGTTTCTGCTGCCGCCCCGCTGTCTGATGTTCCAACAGTAATCCCGCCGCCAACTGCTCCTGCTGCCACCTCGCTCTCTGCTGTCCCAGTGTCAGCTTTGCCGTCAACTGAACCGGCTGCCGCCTTGCTGCCTGCTGTTCCAGCGTCAACATTTATCCCGCTGTCAACTGCTCCTGCTGCCACCTTGCTGTCTGCTGTCCCAGTGTCAACTTTGCCGTCAACTGATCCTGCTTCCGCCTTGCTGCCTGCTGTTCCAGCGTCAACTTTGCCGTCAGCTGTTTCTGCTGCCGCCCCGCTGTCAGCTGTTTCAACAGTAATCCCGCTGTCATCTGCTCCTGCTGCCACCTCGCTGTCTGCTGTCCCAGTGTCAACTTTGCCGTCAACTGATCCTGCTGCCGCCTTGCTGCCTGCTGTTCCAGCGTCAACTTTGCCGTCAGCTGTTTCTGCTGCCGCCCCGCTGTCTGCTGTTCCAACAGTAATCCCGCCGTCAACTGCTCCTGCTGCTTTGCTGCTGCTGCCGCCTTGCTGCCTGCTGTTCCAGCGTCAACTTTGCCGTCAGCTGTTTCTGCTGCCGCCCCGCTGTCTGCTGTTCCAACAGTAATCCCGCCGTCAACTGCTCCTGCTGCCACCTCGCTGTCTGCTGTCCCAGTGTCAACTTTGCCATAAACTGATCCTGCTGCCGCCTTGCTGCCTGCTGTTCCAGCGTCAAGTTTGGCGTGAGCTGTTTGTGCTGCCGCCCCGCTGTCTGCTGTTCCAACAGTAATCCCGCTGTCAACTGCTCCTGCTGCCACCTTGCTGTCTGCTGTCCCAGTGTCAACTTTGCCGTCAACAGATCCTCTTGCTGCCTGCTGTTCCAGCGTCAACTTTGCCGTCAGATGTTTCTGCTGCCGCCCCGCTGTCTGCTGTTCCAACATTTATCCCGCTGTCAACTGCTCCTGCTGCCACCTTGCTGTCTGCTGTCCCAGTGTCAACTTTGCCGTCAACAGATCCTCTTGCTGCCTGCTTTTCCAGCGTCAACTTTGCCGTCAGATGTTTCTGCTGCCGCCCCGCTGTCTGCTGTTCCAACAGTAATCCCGCCGCCAACTGCTCCTGCTGCCACTTCGTTGTCTGCTGTCCCAGTGTCAACTTTGCCGTCAACAGATCCTGCTGCCACCTCGCTGTCTGCTGTCCCAGTGTCAACTTTGCCGTCAGCTGTTTCTGCTGCCACCTCGCTGTCTGCTGTCAAAGATTCAACTTTGCCGTCAACTGATCCTGCTGCCGCCTTGCTGCCTGCTGTTCCAGCGTCAACTTTGCCGTCAGCTGTTTCTTGCCGCCCCGCTGTCTGCTGTTCCAACAGTAATCCTTGCTGTCAACTGTTCCTGCTGCCACCTCGCTGTCTGCTGTCCCAGTGTCAACTTTGCCGTCAGCTGTTCCTGCTGCCGCCTTGCTGCCTGCTGTTCCAGCGTCAACTTTGCCGTCAGCTGTTTCTGCTGCCGCCCCGCTGTCTGCTGTTCCAACAGTAATCCCGCTGTCAACTGCTCCTGCTGCCACCTCGCTGTCTGCTGTCCCAGTGTCAACTTTGCCGTCATCTGATCCTGCTGCCGCCTTGCTGCCTGCTGTTTCAGCGTCAACTTTGCCGTCAGCTGTTTCTGCTGCCGCCCCGCTGTCTGCTGTTCCAACAGTAATCCCGCTGTCAACTGCTCCTGCTGCCACCTCGCTGTCTGCTGTCCCAGTGTCAACTTCCGTCAACTGATCCTGCTGCCCTTGTTGCCTGCTGTTCCAGCGTCAACTTTGCCGTCAGCTGTTTCTGCTGCCGCCCCGCTGTCTGCTGTTCCAACAGTAATCCCGCCGTCAACTGCTCCTGCTGCCACCTCGCTGTCTGCTGTCCCAGTGTCAACTTTGCCGTCAACTGATCCTGCTGCCGCCTTGCTGCCTGCTGTTCCAGCGTCAACTTTGCCGTCAGCTGTTTTTGCTGCCGCCCCGCTGTCTGCTGTTCCAACAGTAATCCCGCCGTCAACTGCTCCTGCTGCCACCTCGCTGTCTGCTGTCCCAGTGTCAACTTTGCCGTCAACTGATCCTGCTGCCGCCTTGCTGCCTGCTGTTCCAGCGTCAACTTTGCCGTCAGCTGTTTCTGCTGCCGCCCCGCTGTCTGCTGTTCCAACAGTAATCCCGCCGTCAACTGCTCCTGCTGCCACCTCGCTGTCTGCTGTCCCAGTGTCAACTTTGCCGTCAACTGATCCTGCTGCCGCCTTGCTGCCTGCTGTTCCAGCGTCAACTTTGCCGTCAGCTGTTTGTGCTGCCGCCCCGCTGTCTGCTGTTCCAACAGTAATCCCGCTGTCAACTGCTCCTGCTGCCACCTCGCTGTCTGCTGTCCCAGTGTCAACTTTGCCGTCAACAGATCCTCTTGCTGCCTGCTGTTCCAGCGTCAACTTTGCCGTCAGATGTTTCTGCTGCCGCCCCGCTGTCTGCTGTTCCAACAGTAATCCCGCTGTCAACTGCTCCTGCTGCCACCTTGCTGTCTGCTGTCCCAGTGTCAACTTTGCCGTCAACAGATCCTCTTGCTGCCTGCTGTTCCAGCGTCAACTTTGCCGTCAGATGTTTCTGCTGCCGCCCCGCTGTCTGCTGTTCCAACAGTAATCCCGCCGTCAACTGCTCCTGCTGCCACCTCGTTGTCTGCTGTCCCAGTGTCAACTTTGCCGTCAACAGATCCTCGCCTTGCTGCCTGCTGTTCCAGCGTCAACTTTGCCGTCAGCTGTTTCTGTGCCTTTCCCCGCCCTGTCTGCTGTTCCAACAGTAACTTTGCCGTCAACTGCTCCTGCTGCCACCTCGCTGTCTGCTGTCCCAGTGTCAACTTTGCCGTCAACTGTTCCTGCTGCCGACTTGCTGCCTTCTGTTGCAGCGTCAACTTTGCCGTCAGCTGTTTCTGCTGCCGCCCCGCTGTCTGCTGTTCCAACAGTAATCCCGCTGTCAACTGCTCCTGCTGCCACCTCGCTGTCTGCTGTCCCAGTGTCAACTTTGCTGTCATCTGATCCTGCTGCCGCCTTGCTGCCTGCTGTTCCAGTGTCAACTTTGCCGTCAGCTGTTTCTGCTGCCGCCCAGCTGTCTGCTGTTCCAACAGTAATCCCGCTGTCAACTGCTCCTGCTGCCACCTCGCTGTCTGCTGTCCCAGTGTCAACTTTGCCGTCAACTGATCCTGCTGCCGCCTTGCTGCCTGCTGTTCCAGCGTCAACTTTGCCGTCAGCTGTTTCTGCTGCCGCCCGCTGTCTGCTGTTCCAACAGTAATCCCGCTGTCAACTGCTCCTGCTGCCACCTCGCTGTCTGCTGTCCCAGTGTCAAGTTTGCTGTCAACTGATCCTGCTGCCGCCTTGCTGCCTGCTGTTCCAGCCTCAACTTTGCCGTCAGCTGTTTCTGCTGCCGCCCCGCTGTCTGCTGTTCCAACAGTAATCCCGCTGTCAACTGCTCCTGCTGCCACCTCGCTGTCTGCTGTCCCAGTGTCAAGTTTGCTGTCAACTGATCCTGCTGCCGCCTTGCTGCCTGCTGTTCCAGCCTCAACTTTGCCGTCAGCTGTTTCTGCTGCCGCCCCGCTGTCTGCTGTTCCAACAGTAATCCCGCTGTCAACTGCTCCTGCTGCCACCTCGCTGTCTGCTGTCCCAGTGTCAACTTTGCTGTCAACTGATCCTGCTGCCGCCTTGCTGCCTGCTGTTCCAGCGTCAACTTTGCCGTCAGCTGTTTCTGCTGCCGCCCCGCTGTCTGCTGTTCCAACAGTAATCCCGCCATCAACTGCTCCTGCTGCCACCTCGCTGTCTGCTGTCCCAGTGTCAACTTTGCTGTCAACTGATCCTGCTGCCGCCTTGCTGCCTGCTGTTCCAGCGTCAACTTTGCCGTCAGCTGTTTCTGCTGCCGCCCAGCTGTCTGCTGTTCCAACAGTAATCCCGCTGTCAACTGCTCCTGCTGCCACCTCGCTGTCTGCTGTCCCAGTGTCAACTTTGCCGTCAACTGATCCTGCTGCCGACTTGCTGCCTGCTGTTCCAGCGTCAACTTTGCCGTCAGCTGTTTCTGCTGCCGCCCCGCTGTCTGCTGTTCCAACAGTAATCCCGCCATCAACTGCTCCTGCTGCCACCTCGCTGTCTGCTGTCCCAGTGTCAACTTTGCTGTCAACTGATCCTGCTGCCGACTTGCTGCCTGCTGTTCCAGCGTCAACTTTGCCGTCAGCTGTTTCTGCTGCCGCCACGCTGTCTGCTGTTCCAACAGTAATCCCGCTGTCAACTGCTCCTGCTGCCACCTCGCTGTCTGCTGTCCCAGTGTCAACTTTGCCGTCAACTGATCCTGCTGCCGCCTTGCTGCCTGCTGTTCCAGCGTCAACTTTGCCGTCAGCTGTTTCTGCTGCTGCCCCGCTGTCTGCTGTTCCAACAGTTATCCTGCTGTCAACTGCTCCTGCTGCCACCTCGCTGTCTGCTGTCCCAGTGTCAACTTTGCCGTCAACTGATCCTGCTGCCGCCTTGCTGCCTGCTGTTCCAGCCTCAACTTTGCCGTCAGCTGTTTCTGCTGCCGCCCCGCTGTCTGCTGTTCCAACAGTAATCCCGCTGTCAACTGCTCCTGCTGCCACCCAATGTCTGCTGTCTGCTGTCCCAGTGTCAACTTTGCCGTCAACTGATCCTGCTGCCGCCTTGCTGCCTGCTGTTCCAGCGTCAACTTTGCCGTCAGCTGTTTCTGCTGCCGCCCCGCTGTCTGCTGTCCCAGTGTCAACTTTGCCGTCAACTGTTTCTGCTGCCACTTCGCTGTCTGCTGTCCCAGTGTCAACTTTGCCGTCAACTGATCCTGCTGCCACCTTGCTGCCTGCTGTCCCAGCGTCAACTTTGCCGTCAGCTGTTTCTGCTGCCGCCTCGCTGTCTGCTGTCCCAGTGTCAACTCTTCCGTCAACTGATCCTGCTGCCACCTCGCTGTCTGCTGTCCCAGTGTCAACTTTGCCGTCAACTGATCCTGCTGCCACCTTGCTGCCTGCTGTTCCAGCCTCAACTTTGCTGTTTCTGCTGCCGCCCCGCTGTCTGCTGTTCCAACAGTAATCCCGCTGTCAACTGCTCCTGCTGCCACCTCGCTGTCTGCTGTCCCAGTGTCAACTTTGCCGTCAACTGATCCTGCTGCCGCCTTGCTGCCTGCTGTTCCAGCCTCAACTTTGCCGTCAGCTGTTTCTGCTGCCGCCCCGCTGTCTGCTGTTCCAACAGTAATCCCGCTGTCAACTGCTCCTGCTGCCACCTCGCTGTCTGCTGTCCCAGTGTCAACTTTGCCGTCAACTGATCCTGCTGCCGCCTTGCTGCCTGCTGTTCCAGCGTCAACTTTGCCGTCAGCTGTTTCTGCTGCCGCCCCGCTGTCTGCTGTTCCAACAGTAATCCCGCTGTCAACTGCTCCTGCTGCCACCTCGCTGTCTGCTGTCCCAGTGTCAACTTTGCCGTCAACTGTTCCTGCTGCCGCCTCGCTGTCTGCTGTTCCAACGTCAACTTTGCCGTCAACTGCTCCTGCTGCCACATTGTCCTGTCTGTCTGCTGTCCCAGTGTCAACTTTGCCGTCAGCTGTTTCTGCTGCCGCCCGCTGTCTGCTGTTCCAACAGTAATCCCGCCGTCAACTGCTCCTGCTGCCACCTCGCTGTCTGCTGTCCCAGTGTCAACTTTGCCGTCAACTGATCCTGCTGCCGCCTTGCTGCCTGCTGTTCCAGTGTCAACTTTGCCGTCAGCTGTTTCTGCTGCCGCCCCGCTGTCTGCTGTTCCAACAGTAATCCCGCTGTCAACTGCTCCTGCTGTCATCTGCGCCTGCCACCTCGCTGTCTGCTGTCCCAGTGTCAACTTTGCCGTCAACTGATCCTGCTGCCGCCTTGCTGCCTGCTGTTCCAGCCTTCAACTTTGCCGTCAGCTGTTTCTGCTGCCGCCCCGCTGTCTGCTGTTCCAACAGTAATCCCGCTGTCAACTGCTCCTGCTGCCACCTCGCTGTCTGCTGTCCCAGTGTCAACTTTGCCGTCAACTGATCCTGCTGCCGCCTTGCTGCCTGCTGTTCCAGCGTCAACTTTGCCGTCAGCTGTTTCTGCTGCCGCCCCGCTGTCTGCTGTTCCAACAGTAATCCCGCTGTCAACTGCTCCTGCTGCCACCTCGCTGTCTGCTGTCCCAGTGTCAACTTTGCCGTCAACTGATCCTGCTGCCGCCTTGCTGCCTGCTGTTCCAGCGTCAACTTTGCCGTCAGCTGTTTCTGCTGCCGCCCCGCTGTCTGCTGTTCCAACAGTAATCCCGCTGTCAACTGCTCCTGCTGCCACCTCGCTGTCTGCTGTCCCAGTGTCAACTTTGCCGTCAACTGATCCTGCTGCCGCCTTGCTGCCTGCTGTTCCAGCGTCAACTTTGCCGTCAGCTGTTTCTGCTGCCGCCCCGCTGTCTGCTGTTCCAACAGTAATCCCGCCGTCAACTGCTCCTGCTGCCACCTCCTGCTGTCCCAGTGTCAACTTTGCCGTCAACAGATCCTCTTGCTGCCTGCTGTTCCAGCGTCAACTTTGCCGTCAGCTGTTTCTGCTGCCCCCCCGCTGTCTTCCAACATTTGCCGTCAACTGTTCCTGCTGCCGCCTTGCTGCCTCTGCTGTTCCAGCGTCAACTTTGCCGTCAGCTGTTTCTGCTGCCGCCCCGCTGTCTGCTGTTCCAACAGTAATCCCGCCGTCAACTGCTCCTGCTGCCACCTCGCTGTCTGCTGTCCCAGTGTCAACTTTGCCGTCAACTGTTCCTGCTGCCGCCTTGCTGCCTGCTGTTCCAGCGTCAACTTTGCCGTCAGCTGTTTCTGCTGCCGCCCCGCTGTCTGCTGTTCCAACAGTAATCCCGCTGTCAACTGCTCCTGCTGCCACCTCGCTGTCTGCTGTCCCAGTGTCAACTTTGCCGTCAACTGATCCTGCTGCCGCCTTGCTGCCTGCTGTTCCAGCGTCAACTTTGCCGTCAGCTGTTTCTGCTGCCGCCCCGCTGTCTGCTGTTCCAACAGTAATCCCGCTGTCAACTGCTCCTGCTGCCACCTCGCTGTCTGCTGTCCCAGTGTCAACTTTGCCGTCAACTGATCCTGCTGCCGCCTTGCTGCCTGCTGTTCCAGCGTCAACTTTGCCGTCAGCTGTTTCTGCTGCCGCCCCGCTGTCTGCTGTTCCAACAGTAATCCCGCTGTCAACTGCTCCTGCTGCCACCTCGCTGTCTGCTGTCCCAGTGTCAACTTTGCCGTCAACTGATCCTGCTGCCGCCTTGCTGCCTGCTGTTCCAGCGTCAACTTTGCCGTCAGCTGTTTCTGCTGCCGCCCCGCTGTCTGCTGTTCCAACAGTAATCCCGCTGTCAACTGCTCCTGCTGCCACCTCGCTGTCTGCTGTCCCAGTGTCAACTTTGCCGTCAACTGATCCTGCTGCCGCCTTGCTGCCTGCTGTTTCAGTCAACTTTGCCGTCAACTGTTCCTGCTGCCGCCTGCTGTCTGCTGTTCCAACAGTGTCAACTTTGCCGTCAACTGATCCTGCTGCCGCCTTGCTGCCTGCTGTTTCAGCGTCAACTTTGCCGTCAACTGCTCCTGCTGCCACCTCGCTGTCTGCTGTCCCAGTGTCAACTTTGCCGTCAACTGATCCTGCTGCCGCCTTGCTGCCTGCTGTTCCAGCGTCAACTTTGCCGTCAGCTGTTTCTGCTGCCGCCCCGCTGTCTGCTGTTCCAACAGTAATCCCGCTGTCAACTGCTCCTGCTGCCACCTCGCTGTCTGCTGTCCCAGTGTCAACTTTGCCGTCAACTGATCCTGCTGCCGCCTTGCTGCCTGCTGTTCCAGCGTCAACTTTGCCGTCAGCTGTTTCTGCTGCCGCCCGCTGTCTGCTGTTCCAACAGTAATCCCGCTGTCAACTGCTCCTGCTGCCACCTCGCTGTCTGCTGTCCCAGTGTCAACTTTGCCGTCAACTGATCCTGCTGCCGCCTTGCTGCCTGCTGTTCCAGCGTCAACTTTGCCGTCAGCTGTTTCTGCTGCCGCCCCGCTGTCTGCTGTTCCAACAGTAATCACGCCGTCAACTGCTCCTGCTGCCACCTTGCTGTCTGCTGTCCCAGCGTCAACTTTGCCGTCAACTGTTTCTGCTGCCGCCCCGCTGTCTGCTGTTCCAACAGTAATCCCGCTGTCAACTGCTCCTGCTGCCACCTTGCTGTCTGCTGTCCCAGTGTCAACTTTGCCGTCAACTGATCCTGCTGCCGCCTTGCTGCCTGCTGTTCCAGCGTCAACTTTGCCGTCAGCTGTTTCTGCTGCCGCCCCGCTGTCTGCTGTTCCAACAGTAATCCCGCTGTCAACTGCTCCTGCTGCCACCTCGCTGTCTGCTGTTCCAGTGTCAACTTTGCCGTCAACTGATCCTGCTGCCGCCTTGCTGTCTGCTGTCCCAGTGTCAACTTTGCCGTCAACAGATCCTGCTGCCGCCTTGCTGCCTGCTGTTCCAGCGTCAACTTTGCCGTCAGCTGTTTCTGCTGCCGCCCCGCTGTCTGCTGTTCCAACAGTAATCCCGCTGTCAACTGCTCCTGCTGCCACCTCGCTGTCTGCTGTCCCAGTGTCAACTTTGCCGTCAACTGATCCTGCTGCCGCCTTGCTGCCTGCTGTTCCAGCGTCAACTTTGCCGTCAGCTGTTTCTGCTGCCGCCCCGCTGTCTGCTGTTCCAACAGTAATCCCGCTGTCAACTGCTCCTGCTGCCACCTCGCTGTCTGCTGTCCCAGTGTCAACTTTGCCGTCAACTGATCCTGCTGCCGCCTTGCTGCCTGCTGTTCCAGCGTCAACTTTGCCGTCAGCTGTTTCTGCTGCCGCCCCGCTGTCTGCTGTTCCAACAGTAATCCGCTGTCAACTGCTCCTGCTGCCACCTCGCTGTCTGCTGTCCCAGTGTCAACTTTGCCGTCAACTGATCCTGCTGCCGCCTTGCTGCCTGCTGTTCCAGCGTCAACTTTGCCGTCAGCTGTTTCTGCTGCCGCCCCGCTGTCTGCTGTTCCAACAGTAATCCCGCTGTCAACTGCTCCTGCTGCCACCTCGCTGTCTGCTGTCCCAGTGTCAACTTTGCCGTCAACTGATCCTGCTGCCGCCTTGCCTGCTGTTCCAGCGTCAACTTTGCCGTCAGCTGTTTCTGCTGCCGCCCCGCTGTCTGCTGTTCCAACAGTAATCCCGCTGTCAACTGCTCCTGCTGCCACCTCGCTGTCTGCTGTCCCAGTGTCAACTTTGCCGTCAACTGATCCTGCTGCGCCTTGCTGCCTGCTGTTCCAGCGTCAACTTTGCCGTCAGCTGTTTCTGCTGCCGCCCCGCTGTCTGCTGTTCCAACAGTAATCCCGCTGTCAACTGCTCCTGCTGCCACCTCGCTGTCTGCTGTCCCAGTGTCAACTTTGCCGTCAACTGATCCTGCTGCCGCCTTGCTGCCTTGCTGTTCCAGCGTCAACTTTGCCGTCAACTGATCTCTGCTGCCGCCCCGCTGTCTGCTGTTCCAGCAGTCAACTTTGCCGTCAGCTGTTCCTGCTGCCACCTCGCTGTCTGCTGTCCCAGTGTCAACTTTGCCGTCAACTGATCCTGCTGCCCCTTGCTGCCTGCTGTTCCAGCGTCAACTTTGCCGTCAGCTGTTTCTGCTGCCGCCCCGCTGTCTGCTGTTCCAACAGTAATCCCGCTGTCAACTGCTCCTGCTGCCACCTCGCTGTCTGCTGTCCCAGTGTCAACTTTGCCGTCAACTGATCCTGCTGCCGCCTTGCTGCCTGCTGTTCCAGCGTCAACTTTGCCGTCAGCTGTTTCTGCTGCCGCCCCGCTGTCTGCTGTTCCAACAGTAATCCCGCTGTCAACTGCTCCTGCTGCCACCTCGCTGTCTGCTGTCCCAGTGTCAACTTTGCCGTCAACTGATCCTGCTGCCGCCTTGCTGCCTGCTGTTCCAGCGTCAACTTTGCCGTCAGCTGTTTCTGCTGCCGCCCCGCTGTCTGCTGTTCCAACAGTAATCCCGCTGTCAACTGCTCCTGCTGCCACCTCGCTGTCTGCTGTCCCAGTGTCAACTTTGCCGTCAACTGATCCTGCTGCCGCCTTGCTGCCTGCTGTTCCAGCGTCAACTTTGCCGTCAGCTGTTTCTGCTGCCGCCCCGCTGTCTGCTGTTCCAACAGTAATCCCGCCGTCAACTGCTCCTGCTGCCACCCCGCTGTCTGCTGTCCCAGTGTCAACTTTGCCGTCAACTGATCCTGCTGCCGCCTTGCTGCCTGCTGTTCCAGCGTCAACTTTGCCGTCAGCTGTTTCTGCTGCCGCCCCGCTGTCTGCTGTTCCAACAGTAATCCCCCTGTCAACTGCTCCTGCTGCCACCTCGCTGTCTGCTGTCCCAGTGTCAACTTTGCCGTCAACTGATCCTGCTGCCGCCTTGCTGCCTGCTGTTCCAGCGTCAACTTTGCCGTCAGCTGTTTCTGCTGCCGCCCCGCTGTCTGCTGTTCCAACAGTAATCCCGCTGTCAACTGCTCCTGCTGCCACCTCGCTGTCTGCTGTCCCAGTGTCAACTTTGCCGTCAACTGATCCTGTCCCTTGCTGCCTGCTGTTCCAGCGTCAACTTTGCCGTCAGCTGTTTCTGCTGCCGCCCCGCTGTCTGCTGTTCCAACAGTAATCCCGCTTATTAATTATTATTATTATTATTATTATTATTATTATTATTATTATTATTATTATTATTATTATTATTATTATTATTATTATTATTATTATTATTATTATTTATTATTATTATTATTATTATTATTATTATTATTATTATTATTATTATTATTATTATTATTATTATTATTATTATTATTATTATTATTATTATTATTATTATTATTATTATTATTATTATTATTATTATTATTATTATTATTATTATTATTAGTATTATTATTAGTTTTTTTGTGTTTGTCGCTTCAGCGAAGCGAATATTGAATTCATACACAATCAGCAGCCCAAGTTTGATGTTGTCGCTTCAATGTTTTTTTTGCTCTCACGCAAGCCAGCTTATTGCTTAAGCTCGGTTACACGGTTGATTCACACCCATACTTGGCATACACATGGATTAAAACAGCCGGTGTATAAGTCAGGGTGAATCTGCTCCACCATCGCCACAACGGTAGTAGTCCACGTGGAATCGGACGCCATATTGGTCACGGTAATTCAGCAAGTAAAATGGACTGCGGAACTCCAACAGGAAGTTTAGGCTCAATAAATTTGGCTGAGCAGTCAATATATGTGCAGTTTTTCAATGAACCAGACAAAGTTATTATTATTATTATTATTATTTTTATTATTATTATTATTATTATTATTATTATTATTATTATTATTATTATTATTATTATTTATTATTATTATTATTATTATTATTATTATTATTATTATTATTATTATTATTATTATTATTAATTATTATTATTATTATTATTATTATTATTATTATTATTATTATTATTATTATTATTTATTATTATTATTATTATTATTATTATTATTATTATTATTATTATTATTTATTATTATTATTATTATTATTAATTATTATTATTATTATTATTATTATTATTCGGAATTATTATTATTATTATTATTAGCATTATTATTATTATTATTTCAATTATTTTTTTTATTCTCATTATTAAGAGCTATTACTTATTATTATTATTATTAGTTGATTCACACTATTACTTTATTATTATTATTATGGATTAAAATTAGCTGTATTATTATTATTATTATTCATTATCGCACAATTATTATTATGTGGATTAATTATTGGTTATTATTATTATTATTATTAAAATTATTATTATACTATTATTTATTTATTAGTATTATTATTATTATTAATTATTATTATTATTATTATTATTATTATTATTATTATTATTATTATTATTATTATTATTTATTATTATTATTATTCATTATTATTAGAAAATTATTATTATTATTATTATTATTATTATTATTATTATTATTATTATTATTATTATTATTATTATTATTATTATTATTATTATTATTATTATTATTATTATTATTATTATTATTATTATTATTATTATTATTATTATTATTATTATTATTATTATTATTATTATTATTATTATTATTATTATTATTATTATTATTATTATTATTATTATTATTATTATTATTATTATTATTATTATTATTATTATTATTATTATTATTATTATTATTATTATTATTATTATTATTATTATTATTATTATTATTATTATTATTTATTATTATTATTATTATTATTATTATTATTATTATTATTATTATTATTATTATTATTATTATTATTATTATTATTATTATTATTTTTTTTTGTTGTGAACGGGAAGGAATATTGAATTCATACAAAATCAGCACCCCCAGTTTGATGTTGTCGTTTCAATGTTTGTTTTTTTGCTCTCACGCAAGCCAGCTTATTGCTTAAGCTCGGTTACACGGTTGATTCACACCCATACTTGGCATACACATGGATTAAAACAGCCGGTGAATAAGTCTAGGTGAATCTGCTCCACCATCGCCACAACGGTAGTAGTCCACGTGGAATCGGACGCCATATTGGTCACGGTAATTCAGCAAGTAAAATGGACTGCGGAACTCCAACAGGAAGTTTAGGCTCAATAAATTTGGCTGAGCAGTCAATATATGTGCAGTTTTTCAATGAACCAGAAAATTATTATTATTATTATTATTATTATTATTATTATTATTATTATTATTATTATTATTATTATTATTATTATTATTATTATTATTATTATTATTATTATTATTATTATTATTATTATTATTATTATTATTATTATTATTATTATTATTATTATTATTATTATTATTATTATTATTATTATTATTATTATTATTATTATTATTATTATTATTATTATTATTATTATTATTATTATTATTATTATTTATTATTATTATTATTATTATTATTATTATTATTATTATTATTATTATTATTATTATTATTATTATTATTATTATTATTATTATTATTATTATTATTATTATTTTTTTGTTTGTCGCTTTCGAGAAACGAATATTGAATTCATACAAAATCAGCACCCCCAGTTTGATGTTGTCGCTTCAATGTTTTTTTTTTGCTCTCACGCAAGCCAGCTTATTGCTTAAGCTCGGTTACACGGTTGATTCACACCCATACTTGGCATACACATGGATTAAAACAGCCGGTGTATAAGTCAGGGTGAATCTGCTCCACCATCGCCACAACGGTAGTAGTCCACGTGGAATCGGACGCCATATTGGTCACGGTAATTCAGCAAGTAAAATGGACTGCGGAACTCCAACAGGAAGTTTAGGCTCAATAAATTTGGCTGAGCAGTCAATATATGTGCAGTTTTTCAATGGACCAGACAAAATTATTATTATTATTATTATTATTATTATTATTATTATTATTATTATTATTATTATTATTATTATTATTATTATTATTATTATTAAATTATTATTATTATTATTATTATTATTATTATTATTATTATTATTATTATTATTATTATTATTATTATTATTATTATTATTATTATTATTATTATTATTATTATTATTATTATTATTATTATTATTATTATTATTATTATTATTATTATTATTATTATTATTATTATTATTATTATTATTATTATTATTATTATTATTATTATTATTATTATTATAATTATTATTATTATTATTATTATTATTATTATTATTATTATTATTATTATTATTATATTCGGAGAAACGAATATTGAATTCATACAAAATCAGCAGCCCCAGTTTGATGTTTTTTTTTCTCTCACGCAAGCCAGCCTATTGCTTAAGCTTGGTTACACGGTTGATTCACACCCATACTTGGCATACACATGGATTAAAACAGCCGGTGAATAAGTCTGGGTGAATCTGCTCCACCATCGCCACAACGGTAGTAGTCCACGTGGAATCGGACGCCATATTGGTCACGGTAATTCAGCAAGTAAAATGGACTGCGGAACTCCAACAGGAAGTTTAGGCTCAATAAATTTGGCTGAGCAGTCAATATATGTGCAGTTTTTCAATGGACCAGACAAAATTATTATTATTATTATTATTATTATTATTATTAATTATTATTATTATTATTATTATTTATTATTATTATTATTATTATTATTATTATTATTATTATTATTATTATTATTTATTATTATTATTATTATTATTATTATTATTATTATTTATTATTATTATTATTATTATTATTATTATTATTATTATTATTATTATTATTATTATTATTATTATTATTATTATTATTATTATTATTATTATTATTATTATTATTATTATTATTATTATTATTATTATTTATTATTATTATTATTATTATTATTATTATTATTATTAGTTTTTTTTGTTTGTCGCTTCGGGGAAGCGAATATTGAATTCATACAAAATCAGCAGCCCCAGTTTGATGTTGTCGCTTCAATGTTTTTTTTTTTGCTCTCACGCAAGCCAGCTTATTGCTTAAGCTCGGTTACACGGTTGATTCACACCCATACTTGGCATACACATGGATTAAAACAGCAGGTGTATAAGTCAGGGTGAATCTGCTCCATCATCGCCACAACGGTAGTAGTCCACGTGGAATCGGACGCCATATTGGTCACGGTAATTCAGCAAGTAAAATGGACTGCGGAACTCCAACAGGAAGTTTAGGATCAATAAATTTGGCTGAGCAGTCAATATATGTGCAGTTTTTCAATGAACCAGACAAAGTTATTATTATTATTATTATTATTATTATTATTATTATTATTATTATTATTATTATTATTATTATTATTATTATTATTATTATTATTATTATTATTATTATTATTATTATTATTATTATTATTATTATTATTATTATTATTATTATTATTATTATTATTATTATTATTATTATTATTATTATTATTATTATTATTATTATTATTATTATTATTATTATTATTATTATTATTATTATTATTATTATTATTATTATTATTATTATTATTATTATTATTATTATTATTATTATTATTATTATTTTTTTTTTTGTCGCTTCGGAGAAGCGAATATTGAATTCATACAAAATCAGCACCCCCAGTTTGATGTTGTCGCTTCAATGTTTTTTTTTTTTTCACGCAAGCCAGCTTATTGCTTAAGCTCGGTTACACGGTTGATTCACACCCATACTTGGCATACACATGGATTAAAACAGCCGGTGTATAAGTCAGGGTGAATCTGCTCCACCATCGCCACAACGGTAGTAGTCCACGTGGAATCGGACGCCATATTGGTCACGGTAATTCAGCAAGTAAAATGGACTGCGGAACTCCAACAGGAAGTTTAGGCTCAATAAATTTGGCTGAGCAGTCAATATATTATTAATTATAGTTTTTCAATGAACCAGACAAAGTTATTATTATTATTATTATTATTATTATTATTATTATTATTATTATTATTATTATTATTATTATTATTATTATTATTATTATTATTATTATTATTATTATTATTATTATTATTATTATTATTATTATTATTATTATTATTATTATTATTATTATTATTATTATTATTATTATTATTATTATTATTATTATTATTATTATTATTATTATTATTATTATTATTATTATTATTATTATTATTATTATTATTATTATTATTATTATTATTATTATTATTATTATTATTATTATTATTATTATTATTTTTTTTTGTTTGTCGCTTCGGAGAAACGAATATTGAATTCATACAAAATCAGCAGCCCCAGTTTGATGTTTTTTTTTGCTCTCACGCAAGCCAGCTTATTGCTTAAGCTCGGTTACACGGTTGATTCACACCCATACTTGGCATACACATGGATTAAAACAGCAGGTGTATAAGTCAGGGTGAATCTGCTCCACCATCGCCACAACGGTAGTAGTCCACGTGGAATCGGACGCCATATTGGTCACGGTAATTCAGCAAGTAAAATGGACTGCGGAACTCCAACAGGAAGTTTAGGCTCAATAAATTTGGCTGAGCAGTCAATATATGTGCAGTTTTTCAATGAACCAGACAAAGTTATTATTATTATTAGAATTATTATTATTATTATTATTATTATTATTATTATTATTATTATTATTATTATTATTATTATTATTATTATTAATATTATTATTATTATTATTATTATTATTATTATTATTATTATTATTATTATTATTATTATTATTATTATTATTATTATTATTATTATTATTATTATTATTATTATTATTATTATTATTATTATTATTATTATTATTATTATTATTATTATTATTATTATTATTATTATTATTATTATTATTATTATTATTATATTATTATTATTATTATTATTATTATTATTATTATTATTATTATTATTATTATTATTATTATTATTATTATTATTAGTTTTTTTTTGTTTGTCGCTTCGGGGAAGCGAATATTGAATTCATACAAAATCAGCAGCCCCAGTTTGATGTTGTCGCTTCAATGTGTTTTTTTTTTGCTCTCACGCAAGCCAGCTTATTGCTTAAGCTCGGTTACACGGTTGATTCACACCCATACTTGGCATACACATGGATTAAAACAGCAGGTGTATAAGTCAGGGTGAATCTGCTCCATCATCGCCACAACGGTAGTAGTCCACGTGGAATCGGACGCCATATTGGTCACGGTAATTCAGCAAGTAAAATGGACTGCGGAACTCCAACAGGAAGTTTAGGCTCAATAAATTTGGCTGAGCAGTCAATATATGTGCAGTTTTTCAATGAACCAGACAAAATTATTATTATTATTATTATTATTATTATTATTATTATTATTATTATTATTATTATTATTATTATTATTATTATTATTATTATTATTATTATTATTATTATTATTATTATTATTATTATTATTATTATTATTATTATTATTATTATTATTATTATTTATTATTATTATTATTATTATTATTATTATTATTATTATTATTATTATTATTATTATTATTATTATTATTATTATTATTATTATTATTATTATTAGTATTATTATTAGTTTTTTTTGTTTGTCGCTTCGGAGAAGCGAATATTGAATTCATACAAAATCAGCACCCCCAGTTTGATGTTGTCGCTTCAATGTTTTTTTTTTGCTCTCACGCAAGCCAGCTTATTGCTTAAGCTCGGTTACACGGTTGATTCACACCCATACTTGGCATACACATGGATTAAAACAGCCGGTGTATAAGTCAGGGTGAATCTGCTCCACCATCGCCACAACGGTAGTAGTCCACGTGGAATCGGACGCCATATTGGTCACGGTAATTCAGCAAGTAAAATGGACTGCGGAACTCCAACAGGAAGTTTAGGCTCAATAAATTTGGCTGAGCAGTCAATATATGTGCAGTTTTTCAATGAAAAATTATTATTATTATTAGAATTATTATTATTATTATTATTATTATTATTATTATTAATTATTATTATTATTATTATTATTATTATTATTATTATTATTATTATTATTATTATTATTATTATTATTATTATTATTATTATTATTATTATTATTATTATTATTATTATTATTATTATTATTATTATTATTATTATTATTATTATTATTATTATTATTATTATTATTATTATTATTATTATTATTATTATTATTATTATTATTATTATTATTATTATTATTATTATTATTATTATTATTATTATTATTATTATTATTATTATTATTATTATTATTATTATTATTATTATTATTATTATTATTATTATTATTATTATTATTATTATTATTATTATTATTATTATTATTATTATTATTATTATTATTATTATTATTATTATTATTATTATTATTATTAGTTTTTTTTGTTTGTCGCTTCGGAGAAGCGAATATTGAATTCATACAAAATCAGCAGCCCCAGTTTGATGTTGTCGCTTCAATGTTTTTTTTTGCTCTCACGCAAGCCAGCTTATTGCTTAAGCTCGGTTACACGGTTGATTCACACCCATACTTGGCATACACATGGATTAAAACAGCCGGTGTATAAGTCAGGGTGAATCTGCTCCACCATCGCCACAACGGTAGTAGTCCACGTGGAATCGGACGCCATATTGGTCACGGTAATTCAGCAAGTAAAATGGACTGCGGAACTCCAACAGGAAGTTTAGGCTCAATAAATTTGGCTGAGCAGTCAATATATGTGCAGTTTTTCAATGAAAATTATTATTATTATTATTATTATTATTATTATTATTATTATTATTATTATTATTATTATTATTATTATTATTATTATTATTATTATTATTATTATTATTATTATTATTATTATTATTATTATTATTATTATTATTATTATTATTATTAGATTATTATTATTATTATTATTATTATTATTATTATTATTATTATTATTATTATTTATTATTATTATTATTATTTATTATTATTATTATTATTATTATTATTATTATTATTATTATTATTATTATTATTATTATTATTATTATTATTATTATTATTATTATTATTATTATTATTATTATTATTATTATTATTATTATTATTATTATTATTATTATTATTATTATTATTATTATTATTATTATTATTATTATTATTATTATTATTATTATTATTATTATTATTATTATTATTATTATTATTATTATTATTATTATTATTATTATTTATTATTATTATTATTATTATTATTATTATTATTATTATTATTATTATTATTATTATTATTATTTTTATTATTTTTTTGTCGCTTCGGGGAAGCGAATATTGAATTCATACAAAATCAGCAGCCCCAGTTTGATGTTGTCGCTTCAATGTTTTTTTTTGCTCTCACGCAAGCCAGCTTATTGCTTAAGCTCGGTTACACGGTTGATTCACACCCATACTTGGCATACACATGGATTAAAACAGCCGGTGTATAAGTCAGGGTGAATCTGCTCCACCATCGCCACAACGGTAGTAGTCCACGTGGAATCGGACGCCATATTGGTCACGGTAATTCAGCAAGTAAAATGGACTGCGGAACTCCAACAGGAAGTTTAGGCTCAATAAATTTGGCTGAGCAGTCAATATATGTGCAGTTTTTCAATGAACCAGACAAAGTTATTATTATTATTAGAATTATTTTTATTATTATTATTATTATTATTATTATTATTATTATTATTATTATTATTATTATTATTATTATTATTATTATTATTATTATTATTATTATTATTATTATTATTATTATTATTATTATTATTATTATTATTATTATTATTATTATTATTATTATTATTATTATTATTATTATTTATTATTATTATTATTATTATTATTATTATTATTATTATTATTATTATTATTATTATTATTATTATTATTATTTTTTATTATTATTATTATTTATTATTATTATTATTATTATTATTTATTATTATTATTAAAATTATTATTATTATTAATTATTATTATTATTATTATTATTATTTGATTATTATTAATTATTATTATTATTATTATTATTATTATTATTATTATTATTATTAATTATTATTAAATATTACATTATTATTATTATTATTATTATTATTATTATTATTATTATTATTATTATTATTATTATTATTATTATTATTATTATTATTATTATTATTATTATTATTATTATTATTATTATTATTATTATTATTATTATTATTATTATTATTATTATTATTTATTATTATTATTATTATTATTATTATTATTATTATTATTATTATTATTATTATTATTATTATTATTATTATTATTATTATTATTATTATTATTATTATTATTATTATTATTATTATTATTATTATTATTATTATTATTATTATTATTATTATTATTATTATTATTATTATTATTATTATTATTATTATTATTATTATTATTATTATTATTATTATTATTATTATTATTATTATTATTATTATTATTATTATTATTATTATTATTATTATTATTTATTATTATTATTATTATTATTATTATTATTATTATTATTATTATTATTATTATTATTATTATTATTATTATTATTATTATTATTATTATTATTATTATTATTATTATTATTATTATTATTATTATTATTATTATTATTATTCATTATTATTATTATTATTATTATTTATTATTATTATTATTATTATTATTATTATTATTATTATTATTATTATTATTATTATTATTATTATTATTATTATTATTTATTATTATTATTATTATTATTATTATTATTATTATTATTATTATTTATTATTATATTATTATTATTATTTATTATTATTATTATTATTATTATTATTATTATTATTATTATTATTATTATTATTATTATTATTATTATTATTATTATTATTATTATTATTATTATTATTATTATTATTATTATTATTATTATTATTATTATTATTATTATTATTATTATTATTATTATTATTATTATTATTATTATTATTATTATTATTATTATTATTATTATTATTATTATTATTATTATTATTATTATTATTATTATTATTATTATTATTATTATTATTTTTTATTATTATTATTATTATTATTATTATTATTATTATTATTATTTTGATTATTATTATTATTATTATTATTATTATTATTATTTATTATTATTATTATTATTATTATTATTATTATTATTATTATTATTATTATTATTATTATTATTATTATTATTATTATTATTATTATTATTATTATTATTATTATTATTATTTATTATTATTATTATTATTATTATTATTATTATTATTATTATTATTATTATTATTATTATTATTATTATTATTATTATTATTAATTATTATTATTATTATTATTATTATTTATTATTATTATTATTATTATTATTATTATTATTATTATTATTATTATTATTATTATTATTATTATTATTATTTATTATTATTATTATTATTATTATTATTATTATTATTATTATTATTATTATTATTATTATTATTATTATTATTATTATTATTATTATTATTATTATTTATTATTATTATTATTATTATTATTATTATTATTATTATTATTATTATTATTATTATTATTATTATTATTATTATTATTATTATTATTATTATTATTATTATTATTATTATTATTATTATTATTATTATTATTATTATTATTATTATTATTATTATTATTATTATTATTATTATTATTATTATTATTATTATTATTATTATTATTATTATTATTATTATTATTATTATTATTATTATTATTATTATTATTATTATTATTATTATTATTATTATTATTATTATTATTATTATTATTATTATTATTATTATTATTATTATTATTATTATTATTATTATTATTATTATTATTATTATTATTATTAATTATTATTATTATTATTATTATTATTATTATTATTATTATTATTATTATTATTATTATTATTATTATTATTATTATTATTATTATTATTATTATTATTATTATTATTATTATTATTATTATTATTATTATTATTATTATTATTATTATTATTATTATTTATTATTATTATTATTATTATTATTATTATTATTATTATTATTATTATTATTATTATTATTATTATTATTATTATTATTATTATTATTATTATTATTATTATTATTATTATTATTATTATTATTATTATTATTATTATTATTATTATTATTATTATTATTATTATTATTATTATTATTATTATTATTATTATTATTATTATTATTATTATTATTATTATTATTATTATTATTATTATTATTATTATTATTATTATTATTATTATTATTATTATTATTATTATTATTATTATTATTATTATTATTATTATTATTATTATTATTATTATTATTTATTATTATTATTATTATTATTATTATTATTATTATTATATTATTATTATTATTATTATTATTATTATTATTATTATTATTATTATTATTATTATTATTATTATTATTATTATTATTATTATTATTATTATTATTATTATTATTATTATTATTATTATTATTATTATTATTATTATTATTATTATTATTATTATTATTATTATTATTATTAATTATTATTATTATTATTATTATTATTATTATTATTATTATTATTATTATTATTAATTATTATTATTATTATTATTATTATTATTATTATTATTAATATTATTATTTATTATTATTATTATTATTATTATTATTATTATTATTATTATTATTATTATTATTATTATTATTATTATTATTATTATTATTATTATTATTATTATTATTATT